>OY856375.1:11345541-12765336 GCA_963693495.1 Malacosoma neustria
ACCAACGCGTCGGACTACAGCCACGCGATCGGCTGCCCTCGACTTTACCGGTTACAACTAACTTTTCCAAGTTGTCATTGTCTTTTCGGGCAATGTGGCCGAAGTACTCCAGTATCCGCTTGAGACAGATGGTGGAAAGTCTCGTCCCAATCTTTAGTTGCTGGAGTATGGACACATTGGTTCGGAAAGCTGTCCACGGTATTCGGAGCATGCGCCTCCAGCACCACATCTCAAACGCATCGATTCGCCTCCGGTCAGCTGCCAGTAGGGTCCATGTCTCAGCCCCATACAGAAAGATTGAGAATACGAGTGTGCGGACAAGCCTTGTCTTCGTTCTCAAGGAGATTCCTCTGTTCTTCCAAACTTTGTGGAGCTGAGCCATGGCGCCCTTGGCCATGCCGATTCGCCATTCAAATATACGCAATGTATATTTGACCATGAAAACTCACAGCAGCATATTAATGCATCCCTATCTTATAATAATTGGTTACAAGGAAATACCATCAATACTTTATTGCAAAGTGTAATCAGTAGTAAAATTACACTCTGGAGAGATGTATTGCATCATATAATTAATGTTATAATTACTTTAACATAATGTAATCTACCTTTAATCTGATTCTGGAAATTTTATGTCAATTTTACGTTTACTATCTAATTATGATCCTATTTTAAAAGAACTTCTTTTAAAGGCGGAATAAACTATTTAAGCCCTACGATTAAAATGAAATTATTAATTTGCTTGGTACCGTAGTTCCATTTCGGGCAATAATTTTGGATACAACACAAGACTTGTCAAAAATTGACCAAATTTCTGTAGTTTTTTGTTATATCTCGATAACAGAAAATGATAATGTACCTAAAAATTAAAAATCTGTGAGTTATTTTTGAGGTTTATCAGCAGTCTATAGCATCAGTTTATAGCAGTATCCGATTGCAGTGCAAAAGTACTTAAAACTGAAATTTTAAACACGATTAAAGAATATGGAATTGATTTGTCTAAATGTAGAGGACAGGGTTGCGATGGAGCAAATGTTATGTTGGGCGTATATGGAGGATTATAAGCCATTATAAAAGAGCATGCTGCGAAACCTGTTCTTGAAGTGTCGACTTTTTTCGATAATTTAGAAAGAAATATATACTTTTTTAGCATTAATATAAAACGCTGGGAAATGTTGAGTAACGATTTACCTGAAAAATATAAAATTAACCTTAAAAAGGTATGTTCTACTATGTTAGATGGTCTTCAAAAAACGACGCTTTATTAGCGATAAAGAAAAATTATTCAATAATCATGAAAACTTTGTATCAACTAATTTAATTTCCACTAAAAAAGATAATGAAGAATCTAAAAATATAATTAACATTTTAGAGAGTTATGATTTCTTAGTGCTTGTCACATTTTTTTCTTCACTATTTGAAATCATTAATCCTCTTTTTAAAGCTTTAAGGTGGATTTATATTTGTCTGACGTGTCGTGTCGTGACGCGTAGAAGTGTATCGGTTTCATACATTTAATATGTTTAGGGACACATTTGTATGTCGTGACGCGTTATGTCGTCTGTCCTAAATGTATGAAACCGATATGCTTCTGACGCGTCACGACACGACACGTCAGACAAATATAAATCCACCTTAACAGCATGAAAATAATGACTTACAGAAGGCTAGTATTTTATTAAGTAATCCTTTGAATAGACTGAGCGAAATAAGAAATCAATATTCATTCAATTGTTTGCTAAATGAGTCCAGAGATTTAGCAAAAAAGTGGGGGTTAACACCGGTTTTTAAAAATAAAAGGCGAAAGATAACGAAGCGTTTTTTTGGCGAGTTATCACAAGATGAGATGATTTCAGACCCGGAATCATATTTCAAGGTCAATGTAGATATATTAACTTCTCAAACTAAACAAAGATTTCAGAGCCTTTGTGACCTGAGTTAGTTAGTGTTCGAAGTATTACAACCGGAGAAACTCCTATCTTCTTCAAACGAAGTGATAAAAAACGCTTCCGGAAAACTGTCGGCTAAATACAGTAAAGACATCTCAGTTAATCTTTATGAACAATTAATTGTTCTGAAAACATGCTTAAAATCTGAAATTCAAAAAATTCATTCCATTAAGGAACTCATGGAATTATTGCTGATAAAATTCAATAGCCTTGCATCCAATTTTACGGAGGTAATAACAGATGCTTTCTATTCTTGATACTTCCAGTTACAACTGCAACAGCTGAAAGAAGTTTTTCAAAATTAAAACTGATAAAATTTTACCTAAAGATTTCGATGGGACAAGCTTGACACTATTGTCTATAGAGGCAGAAATTTTAGAATAACTGAAATCGTCTTCAGCTATAAATGATTTAATAAATCAATTTACCGAAAAAAAAAGACAAGAAAAGTGTATATTTAATTTGAATTGTTTGGTTAGCTCAATTTCTAGGAGGAAGGGATAACTTGGCATTGGATTTACTACCTGAGATGCTGATGGCCATGCGAAGTACAGAATAAAGAGTCGGAATGTAGAGTCTCGTTACGGGAAGGGTTTAGCTATCGAAGTTCACAGAACATGACCGTACAAAACAACGTAGCCACTGAACTAGTGATTCCGAAATTTATTAGCATTATTGTTTTTTTAACTGCAGAAATAAAGAATACCATTTCCTAAATAAAGCTTCTTCTCATATTATTTCCTATTATATAATAATATTTTAATAATAACATGTGTAGGTAAACATATAGTGATACTTCAAAAAGTGTAATTACTTAAGTCAACTGCTATTTTGCAGTTTATTTAAGCAGGTTAATAAGGTCAATGACCTAAGAATATTTTTGCAGAACATTAATAAACTAAAAGAGTATAAGTAACTATAATTAAAATATTACAAAAAGTATTTTCACAAAAAGCCGTGCGATGAGTCCTCCGATTCCTCGATGTCAAGAAGTCCACTGGCTTGGACGGTGTCCCCGCTATCGTGCTTGTGCTCGGCTGAGCTGTTTCCCGACTTTTCACATTATTCTATCGGAAATGTTGGTCGGTACCTATTCCCAAAACAGGTGACCAGACGGACTCGTTTAACTACATGCCTACAGCGATAACTTCTTTGCTCTCAAAGGTGATAGAGTGGACTGTCAACGCGAAGCTATTGGGTTACTTGGAGAATTCGCAACCGCTAAATGATTGCTAATACCATTTTTCGGCATGATCGATCTGCTGGGGGTCTCTTGGTTTATTTAACTCATCGTTGGGCTGAAGATATTAAGAGCAAAGGAGAAGCTGTTAGCCTAGACAGCGCTAAGGCTTTCAATCGGGTCTGGCATAGGGCTCCTCTCACGAAACTTCCATCTTATGGGATACTCGAGAGGCTTTGTACTTGATTATTCAGCTTTCTCGCTGGGTGCAGCATTAAGGTCGTTGTCGACAATTGCTGCTCCAGTGTGAAGTGTATCAATACTGGTGTGCCCCAGGGTTGTGTGCTATCGTAGACGCTATGTTATCCATAGATGGCATTCATTGCTATGCATATGATAGCACTGGCGATACACGGTTTACCGTGCAGTGCAGTTTACAAGACCAGTGTACTGGTCGAGGAAACATCCTTCCTGCCGTTTTAGAAGATAGTTTACTTCAGACTTGTGTCTGAAGTAAAGAAATCTCTAGAGAAAGTCTCTAACTAGGAATGATAAAACCTTATTCAATTCAACCCTTTGAAGACTCAAGTCTGCGTATTCTCTGCCAAGAAAACCCTATTCGCACCAGCATCACAGTTCCAAGGAATTCTTCTTACCATCTCAAAGAGCATTAGCATCATTGGTGTCGATATCACGAACGATGTGCAGTTTAGGGGACAACTCTAGGGCAAAACTAACCTTGCCTGCAAAAAGCTGGGGGTGCGTATTCTACAGTCTGAAAAATGTGGTGTTTTGGGTACTTATTTAGAATGGTGCCTTCTTCGTCTTTCTACCACTGTACTGCCCGCCATCGGCTGGGTGTTTGTCCCCTTTTCCTGGATCCTCTTCTTTCTTGTACGAAACGGTTCTCAAGAACGTTCACGTTGCGTACTCTCCGGAATGAATTTACGACTGAGATTTTCCAAAAAAGATATCGGGTTTTTCCAAAAAGCGTTATAAAATTTCTTCTAGGCAACGGTGACCACCTGTGCTATAGGGTGGGCCGCTTGCTTGTCTGCTGAACTCTAGCTATAAAAAAATTATTTACTATTAACACTCTTTTGCTCGTAAATGGGTTAATCTTGGATGCGTTTATTTTTATACTAGCTGACCCGGCAAACGTTCTGCCATATAAATTTAGAAAAAAATTAATCTTAATTAGGTTTATCCCCCTGTTTCACCCCCTTCAAGTTTAATTTTCGCGACAAAAGGTAGCCTTCTCCAAGGTCCAATCTATCTCTATACCGAAACAGACAGAGTTACTTTCACATTTATAATATTAAATAAAGAAAATAGAAAAATAAACATTTTGTGACAATTCATACAGCGCCATCTAGTCACAAACTAAGTAGCATAGCGCTTGTGTCATGAATACTAGACAACTATTATACTTACTACTTTACTTGTGTGCAGTGGTCGCCCAAATACGGCTGTTAGCGAAGAAAATGTCAAAAAATCCGCAGAATTGTTTTCACAATTTATTACCTGCTAGCGAATTTATTTATCTACTAGAATACAATGTAAATAAGTATAATTGTGATCCGTTTTAGTCCTAGTTCCAAAGAGTTATAAAAACAAATGAAGTCTAACGATTTTTGCCCTAAATGACACAAACTAAAGTAAATAGAATTGTAAGCTATTAAAATTAAGTAAAAAAATGCCGACGTCATGCAAAATCATCCTTTCCGCTTAAAATTATTCTTAAGTAGACAACTATGTGTTACGTTAACCGTGTACTGGTGTTTAAACGTTCAATACCCAGGAGTTAATCCAATCACATAATGTACTTACACGTAACGTTATACACTGACCGGCTAATGACTCTTATTATATATGTTAAGGCTACTCTTTCCACACGTCATAAAAAATGCATAATACTGGTGTTAAAACCTAATTAGTATGATACCGGCAAGAATTAAGAAAAAGGTTATTATATTCATTGCATAATTTACAAGTCAAATGAACGGCACTTAGACGTGGATTACAAAATACAAACTTTTCTCACCGTGCAGGGGCGGAGTAACAATGTTAACCACTGCGGCCGGTATCGGCCTGTCGTGAAAGGCGACAAAACAACATTAGCTACGTGGTAGGGCCCCAAGCCAGTCTGGATAGCAACTACCCTTGGTCTAAAGTCATCATCATCATCATCCTAGCGTTAGTCCCGGTTGCCACCCAAACTTTCGTTTCAGTGCCCGGGGTCCGCTTTCCGACTTTTTCTACTCCACTTCGCGCGATCTTCAGCATCCCTGGTAGTGAGCCCATTGGCACGCATATCACCCTTTACGACGTCAAGCTTGCACTTTTTGGGTCTACCCCTCCTGCCGGGACCCGGCGGAGGCTGCATGGCCAGACATTTGTTTCCCACGTAAGCATCCGGTTGCCGTAAAACATGGCCATACCAACGGAGCCGACACTCCTGCAATTTATCTGCAATGTCACGGACACGAATACTACCGCGAATGCGGGAGTTCCTAACGCGGTCCTTCCGCGTCACTCCACATATCCACCGCAGCATATTCATCTCCGTGACACGCAGTTCTTGCTTGTATCGCTCTAACACCGGCCACGCTTCACAGCCGTATAAAAGGACAGGCCTAATGATGGTCTTATAGACCTGTCCCTTCAACTATACCGGCATCTTGGGGTCACAAATGACACCAGTTACCTCACCCTTGGTCTAAAGTATGCCGCCATAATAAACTTGTGTTCCGGAATTAGTGACCTAATTTCCTGTACCCCTATGGGACAGGAGCGTGTGCGCCTACCGTCGCAAACATCAATAGGCGACGGTAAATGCTTATTGTTAAGTGGACGATCAGCCTGTCTGCTGATTCTAAGCAGTAAAAAAACCGTCGAGATTAAACATTTTAATTTTAGTAATCCTATTAAAAATCGTGGACTAAAAGTATAACCAAATCCAGAAACTTGCAATTACATCCCTCCACGATTCTTATACTAGGAAGGATTATTAAAATTTTACCTGAATAATAGGGTAGAATTTTAAGTGGGTAAATTACAATATTAAAGGTTTCGATGTCAGTCAGACTAGATTTGACGGAAGGGCTCGTTTGTAAATCAAGTGTGGGCGCGGCTAACTGACAGTGACGACTCATTAGCAACAGATACGAGCCGACTGGGACCTAGGGTGATAATTTACTTCGCAAATGAACATTTGATTACACTCAACCAACTACGCAATATCAGAATAATTTTTAATTTAGCTGAATATGAAAATTAATTAGATTTTTATGTCAATTTGTGCAACTATTACACAAGGCCTGGCCTTTTCATGTTATTTTGTTAAATTAACATTCTAAGAATTTTGACGAATATACATTATTGATTTCGAAATAGAAACGTTGTTATTTTATTAAAATCTTCCATTAAATTTATACATTTATTGTATATTTAGTAGAGTCTAAAACGGTGAATATAAATTTCTTAGTTAAACATTATTTTATAGTGGAGTAACCCTTCGGTATAGTGACGATTAAATTGGCTTCGTTTTGAACTCTCACCTTTCACATGTCTCATAAAACTCCGCCAGGCTACCGATACTGAGTTTTATCCTTGTTATTTCTATGCGAAAACGTTTAGGGAATAACAATACAATGATCCCAATCCATTACGGAATTATCTTGCAAAGGAGCGCAATAAATATAGATATCTGTCTATATTGATGCAGCGAGCGGAGACAATATTTACTGGGCTACTCCCCTGGTCCTGCCGAACGGAAACTTATAGTTTTCTTGAGGCGCCCACCGAATAAAATAGTGCTGGTCAGGACATAAATCAGATCGCGGCGCGCACCCGGCGCGTAGACGCCTCGCCCTGCTCGCTGCACATTTCGCTACATTTTAATAACAGGACACTTCTTTGCCATAAATGGACACCGACAGATTTTATTTCAGATCATATATTACGTCCAGTCGTGCACGTGGACTTTTTATTAATGTTTGGACCTGCACTAAAAACGTTACAGTTCTGTATAAAGCAAATATTATTTTTATGTCAAATTCTAAACTAATAAATTAATAGTGTGGATGCCGTTATAGGAATAGGGATTTTTATTATTTCTTCATAGGCAGCAAATGAGCATTATTTGTCTAGTAAGAAAAAGTGTCACGACCTTTATTAATTCTGCAAAACGACGCATTGTTTTTTGTTGTTATCTTGTAATAAAGTTTTGGAAAGTAATAAGCTTTGGAAGTATCGGATAGTAGACTAGAGGCTCTAAAATAAATTAATTTAAGGATTCGATAAGGAAAAGAATTTTAGTAAAGGAAAAATGTAATATTGTCAAATTTTTCCGACGATGCTTTTACAAAGATTCAGAAAAGAGAAAATATTTAATTTTGTATTTATATTAGCATAGATATGGATATGCCCGGATGGTCGGATCAAAATAAAATTGATTTTATATTAACAAACCCAAACTGGTCAGGGATACTCACATAATTCAAAGCCTAAACTTCAATACAAACTACCACATGATACGTAGTTGCCTAAACTTCGCACTACATAAAATAGAAGCATCATACCTTCAAACCAAGAGTTCATTGAATGGGATAAATATCTGTTACCAAACTTCTTCTGGAAATTCCTGAGTCAGAAATACATTTATTAGAAAAATACAATAAAGTCGAAAGTAAGCTTACCGAGTTAACAAAATCCAACTTAATAAACATAAAAAGAAACAAACATAGCGAAAAAACATTAAATCTCCTGGAGAAAGGAAGTTATGTTTAGAAAAAGGAAACAACCTAAACAAAATTTCAGCCTATAGCAAAAAAGTAGAGACAATGTGAAAACAGACAAAAGAAAAAGAAGACTACAAACTATAGAAAAACATAATAAAAAAATCAGGCGGAATAAAGAAAGCCCTAAAAGAATCAAACTAGCACCACCAAACGAAAACATATTCAACAAATTGCCACAGATTATTACCGCTCAATATACTCTACAAATTGTTAGCATGAATAATGTAAACCAGCAAAATAAACCTGAACATCAACCCGAAAAAGACCCAGTGCTAGATGTACTCCCATACGAAGTCAAATAGGCTATAAGTTGCCAAAAGCTGTAAAAAGCACCAGGATCTACTTACCTTACCTGACAAAATCCCTAACGATCTCATGAGAGGAACAATTGAGGAGTTAAATCCAATATTAGCAGCGGTATTCAACATTTTGCGCACGGAGCTGACAATATTAAAGGTCGCGATTACAAATGGAGTGAATCTCAGAATATCCTTATCCATAAGAAAGGCCCTAAATATGAGATGGGTAACTATCAGCCAATAAGCCTCATGTCAAACGTATATAAGGTATTCGGTCCTACTGGAGAGAATATCAAACACGTTGGATAAAAACTAACCGGTGGAGCAAGCAGGGCTTAGAAAGAATTTCAGCACTATATTCATACAGTGAAACAGATTTTTCAAATGTACAACAAATACCAGAAGAACTTATACGCATATTCATTGATTACTCAAAAGCATTTGTTACATTCAACCACAACCACATATGGTCAAGCTTAAGATAGCAGAGCGTCAACCAAGTTATGGTAAATATTATTAAAACATTTATGGTATAAGTAAAAGTAGCATATAGCTGGAAAGAACTGGTCACCCATTTCCTATTAATAAGGAGTTAGACAAGGGGACCCACTATCCCCAAAGTTCTTTTCAGCAGTTTTAGAAAGTATCTTCAGGAGTGTAGACTGGGTTGGCTTTGATCTAAATATAAGCGGTTGTCGCCTTAATCACCTGCGATTCGCTGATGATATTGTTTTGTAAAAAGAAGATCCCAAAAAACTAGAACTCATGATTGCAGATCTGGCTGCAAAAAGCAAGGAAGTTAGACTGGAGATAAATGAGGGCAAATCTAAGGTGATGACCAACTCCAAACAGGCGGACATAACAATCAATGGAAATATTTTCAGCTATGTAACCGAATATGTCTATTTAGGACAAATAATCTCTCCATGCAACCAAATGACTAAGGAGGTTAACAAGAGGATAGCCTACGGATCGAAGAAATATTGGTCTTTGAAGGAGTTGATGAAGAGCAAAGTGCTGGGAATCCACTTCAAAAGGTAGACATTCGATACATGTGTCTTACCTTGTTTGACCTACGACTGCGAGACCTGGTCCCTAACAAAACTTCACAGGGAAAAGCTTTCAAAATGTCAGCGTGCAATGGAGCGGAGTATGTATGGACTGGGCACCTACTAAGAAGCAGCTTGGATAAGTAGAGCAAACTGGTAACAGTCTGGTACCCCAGGGATGGCAGTCGCAAAAGAGGACACCTGATAAGGAGATGGGAGGACGAGATTCGTTTAACTCTAGGACCATTGTGGACACTAGTTGCCTTAGATGGAGCTTAATGGAGACAGTTGGAGGAGGCCTTTACCAAGAGGCACACAGAAATTAAAAAAATATTTTATCCGTGCAGAGGCGGAATTGACTTCTGCGGCCGGGGTCAAACTGTCGTAAAAGGCGATAAAACAACCCTAGCTACGTGGCCCTAAGCCCGTCTGGATGGCGACCACCTTTGGTTTTAAGTATGCCGCCCTAATATCTTTGTGTTGTGTTCCGGCACTGGTGACCCAAGTGTAACTGCTAGATTTTAAGCGGGCCGTCAGCCTGTGTGCTGTCGTATAGCAAAAAAAAATCAGAGATATTATATAAATTTTAAAATAACTTTATATGTCTAGAAACTCTAACTTCTGTAATTATATTTATTTATTATCTTAGTAAAAAAGCGATTACAGTTGAGTATTTTAAAATCAGTGATGATGTTTCCAATAAATGTGTGTGATATGTATAGGTGTTGGCGAATTCGATGGTGGTTTATGGGCAGTTTTATGGCGCCAACCGCCAACAATAATGGTGTCCACGGCTCGTGAGGGTGTCGCCGGGTATGTCACAGCTGTTTTTTACACGTTCCTCCGCTTTACCTCAAAATTTATGCTCACGAAGAAAACTGTGGAGAGTTTTATTAGAGTATCAACCTCCGTAGCGTTGCGGCTATCATTTGCGGGAACACCCGCGGGATCATGGTTTCGATTTCCGTCTTGATTCTGAGTGTCTGTGTGATATTGTACGAGTAATGCTTACAAAAGCAAAGGATTTAAATAGCAGGTACATCAGTTGTTCAGTAACAGAAGCGCTCTGATGCTTATTTTGAAAACAGTTAGTGCTGTATGAATTGTCACAGTATATAAAAATAAAATAAAAAGTAAAGAAAATATTTATTTATTTCATAATATTGTATGATCATTGAACACATCGAAAATAGCATCATCTTAATATGATCATCTAAGGATTCTATTGATATACTGCTTAAGCAGAATATCAATAGAATCCTTAGTCTCAGTGCCCAGAGTTCCAATGCCCAACTTTTTCTCCAAAGATTTTCAGCATTTGTCTGTCTTAATTCTATAATAGTCTATCTCGTTAGATTATCCTCTCAGTGTCCTTTTAGCATTTTTATAATAATATAATAAACAAACCTATTCTGTCCTGGGTGGAGATGGCAGCACTTGAGAATTCCTACAACTTTAAATATTTACATTTGTTATACACATATAATGATTTTGCCTTTACTGTGATCAAATTCATCATAGAAATTCAATATACATAATCATCACCATCCCAGCTTTAACTCCAGGTTGCAACCCAAACTTTCGCTTCGGTGCCCGGGGTCCACTTTCCACCTTTTTTTCTCCATTTCGCACCCGGTATCCCTGGTAATTAGTGCACAAATATCACCCCTTACGACGTTAAGCGAGCACTTTTTCTACCTGTCCTGCCAGGGCTTGGCGGAGGCGGCATAGATAGATATTTGTTCCCCACGTAAGTAGCCGGTTGCCGTAAAACGTGACCATACCAGTGAAGATGACACTCCTGCAATTTATCCGCAATGTCACGAACTTCTAACGCGATCCTTTCGCGTTACTCCACACACCCACCGCAGCATGTTCATCTCCGTGACACGCAGTTCCTGCTTATGTCGCTCTAGCACCGGCCACGTTTTACATCCATATAAAAGGACAGGCCTAATGCTGGTCTTATAAACCTATTCTTTCAACTTAGCCAGCATCTTGGGGTCACAAATGACACCAGTAACTTTACCCATTTAACCCACGCGGCAGCAATACGTGCCTTGACGTCAAAATCGATGTTACCCGACGCGTTAAATACAGATCCTAGGTACTTCACCTGATTCGTGCGCTCGACCTTGTCGCCGCCTATACTTACGGGTGTGGGATCTGTAGAGTTGCAGGCTAAGTAGTCTTCGCCACATTGAGTTTCAGACCGCCGTTTCAAGCGTCTCCTTCCACGCCTTCACGCGCCGCACCAACGTACCCTTGTCCGCATCTGCTAGCTCGATATTGTCAGCATACATGAGCAGCCAGGGGGGTTGCTCCTGTGCATCTCTAATGCAGTTTGACACAAGTCATATCACACTGAATAGAAACGGACTAAGGACGGATCCTTAGTGTACCCCGACGGTAATGGGGAAAAGTTTCGTGTCACCAACAGCGGTTTGAACACGGTACATATCTCGGATGATGTCAATATAAGTCTCTGAAAGCCCTTTGGAGTCTTTGGAAATCCGCAGTGCCCACCAGATCATCACGCAAGCAATACATTCAAAGGCCTTCTGCATGTCCAGAAACAGGCAATACAGTGGCGTATTTTTCGTCTTGTATTTCTACGTGACAGTCCTTAGGGCAAAAACCGGGTCCATGAGAAATTCTATATACAATAGCTAAATAATTGATACAAGTCATGTCAACGCGTTCCTTGTCCTCAAGTGACCACTGCTATTACAATAAAAATATTAAAAACCGTATAAGTAAGAGCCGGAAGGTCGGTGGCAGTTCGGCGCAAATGTCGCCTTGGGCATTTACATTATTCCTCAGCGGCGGTGGCCAGCGAGGGCCGGAGCCCCCACACCTATTATCTCAATACTTTAGATTGTCGCCGAGACATTCATGGACCACGATCGTTCTCGCAAATGACCGGCCATTTGCCAAGATCCGATTAGTCACGATTGTATTTACACTGTATTATAAAAATCTAATCCCGTTTAGAGTAATAAGCGTCAGTGAAACGTGAACGAATATCATCCCTCTTGCAGATATTGAAAAGGATTAAGAATGGTCAAAGGATTTTACAGATGTCGCTACTGACTTTAAAGGAATTTCTAAGATTGGATAGGGCTAGTAAATCGTTCTTGGAAATTAATAACGGGGTTTATTTTACTTGAATAGTTACAAGACCGTTTAACAGATTTATAATTACAATTACGCAATATAAAGCAATATAATATTCTTGTTAGTGTGGAAAATAATTATTTGTCGCTCGGGTATTTGAATGACAGTCGTTCCTCGAATGCATTGCAACAGGAAACTCTTCAGAATGCTGATTCGCTGTAATAACATACCTTGCAGGCCGGTGGTTCGTGGTACTCTTTCAAAATACGTTTTTTAAAATCATTTTAAGCACTAAACTATATATTTTAATGATAATTATACAATGCTTGTTTGATTTTATTTTCTAAAATGTCCTTTTTAAAATGAATGTGTACAAAATATTCATTCATATATCGAGTGTGTAACATAATCGATGTATGTGTTCCTTTACAATACATTATCTATATTTTCGATTCTTGAATGGACTTTGAGTAGGTATTAAATATTTAAATTTTAAAATTTATTTCATTTAACACGAAAGTCGTTGACATGTTCTCTTATTAAAAAAAGTTTCTACACCTTGTTGTATTTAGAAAAGTGGCGGACTTTTATTAGTCTATTTAAACAGATGGCATATGAAAATGCAGATGAGCGTGGAATTAGAGAGAAACTAAGCAATTCCTTTAAACAATAATACCCGACCGCTGGTGTTTTTCCAGCTTGTCGCCCTTCGAATTTCTCCTCTATTTCAAGGTATACCTTTTATTTTGAAGTATACTTCAAAATAAACCAGTGAAATAAGTGTAAAAGGACTTTGTGACCAGTTGCATAAAAAATAAAAAATAAAATAATTCACCAATTTTAATAGAAATCAATAGTTGGATTGATGAGAAAGGGGGACTCCGTTCCGGTCGGTTGTGTTTATCGGATCAACCGATTGGGGAAGCTGCCGTTCTGCTCCATTGTCCTCGACAATAATCCTGCAAGTAACCTGTGCATTGTATCTTCATTGTCTTTACTGCATAAAAATTAAGAACATTTCATATGAATACAATTTGTTTTACGCAAGAAATAAATTTCAGAAGAATGAAATTTATAAAATTAAACAACTGTGGTATCGCTGATATGCAAACGTGTAACTTAAAACTGTATACCTAATAAAATTTGTTATATGAGTAGAAGTATAACATTTAAAGTACAAGTTATAAGAAGTACAATATAAGAAGAATATGTTTCTAAGCCCCAATTCGAGTGTTAACTCAAATTGAATCCGCTTTGACTGTTTTGGTTTTGAGTTTGACATATTTCAGACAAATAAAGCTTCTTCTTCCAAGATTTTCAGCCTGGTATTATTCACAGATTTGATTTCGGAGTCCTAGATAAGCTGTTTAGTATTTCTACAGTTATACAGTCTATACTATAAGCTTATATACCACATAATAGAATACTTCTAAACACCTTTGTGTATAGAAGTCGGTGCCCCACTGTAGCACTTCGTTTTCTTGAGTCACAAGAAAATAGACGCAATAAATAGCTAAATTTATTTTTACAAAGGCCACGACCGTCTTGACCTCGCATGTTGTTGGGAAACCTGAATGGCACCATTCGCTTTCAACCTGTTAACTATAAAATTAATAATGCTTTTACGTCGTCATAACAATGAGATATGTCTGCATTTTTTAGTGTGGCGCTAGCCTTCTTGTAGGTCGAATAAAAAAGCTTTTATAAGAAATTTGATCAAGAGTGCAACAAGAAGGAAATATTCTATGTTTAAAAAATGAAATTCTTTCATATTTAACATACTGTCAAAGTCGATCACCGTAAGAAAATTCTTTAGATACATTTACAAAGTATTCCGCACGTTTAAAATGTCATTATTGTCATACAGTGCTTCGGGAGCAGTTGCTTGGAGCGCCTCTCCGTATGGCTCACGCTCCGATGAACTCTGATCCTATCATAACGCAATCGCATCTGAGCCCCCATTTCAATATTAAAAGATCGTAACTCAAACAATCATGAAGATTTTCAACGCTAATCCAATGGAGGAAGGTTTCATAAAATAACATTAGAATCTTTTTGATATAAATCTCAACATATTTACGCTGATACCATACAAGAAGTTGAGTAGATACAAGAACTCGATCAGAGAATATAATAATCTAAATCTCACATTATTCTTTCATAAATATGACATATGTATCCACAGATTGGAAACAATATCCCTGTCTTTTATGGCACACATATTATAAAATTCTATCTGTTGGAAGTCGACAGGATATTGATATTTTCGCTTACAAGATTTTAGATAACGTTTCGTATTAAATGAATGAAGATTTTATTACACACTTAGATATTAAATTACTGTCAACTGATTATAGAAAAGTTTTTAAATAAATCATAGTTGATATAATTTATTACAATTATATATGCATGTGGTAGCTAAGTGAGTTATCGACTCTGCTGTGACTAAGTGAGTTCCGAGCAGGAAAGAGAACGCCATGCGATGCCTGAGGTTTGATTCCCAACACTGCATACACATCAGATTATTTCGTCTTGCAATTTCTGACATAATTGGTCACTTACTGATGTTGAAGGAAAAAAATTGTGAGAATATCTGAATATTTAGATCTGCCTATCCACCTTGAACAAGGGTGGCAGGTACACTGTCAGCTCCCTCTAAGGGAGGCCCAAGCCTAACTGTGGGATCTTATGAGCCACACGCCCATCTAATGTTTCTAATCTTTCGTTAGTAATTTTACATTTTTATAAATATCGTTACTAGTAATAAAATAAATTATTACGAAGAATTTAAGTTGCTCTTTATCAAATAGAAAAAATGAACAAAATCTAAAGAAAAACGATAAAATATCCCCTAAGCTTCCGCTCACAAATAATCCCTTTACGAGGGAAAAAAACTTCAAAAGTTAGTGCGGGCGTTGTGGGGTCCTGAATTTTTGATCTCTATTAAATTGTTTCAAATCGTTTAACTTGTCGCGGCTCAATCAGTGCAGGGGTGCCGCGACGCCTCTGCTTCACGCTCCGCGGTGCTGTTTCACACTCGCTGCCTCGAATACTCAATGCTGAGAATGTTGGCACGAGGAACAAGTGCCATAAAGCACTTATTCCATGTCTAATAACAATAAGAAATCATTGACTGTTTGAATCTTTTTATAATAAAAGTTTATTCTATTTTGTTCCGCCTTAAAAACTAATAATGATTTGTAATTTTATTTATTTCTACCGTTTGATAATGTGTTGTTTTTGGCTAGTAGATTAAGGATCTAATTATGTCTCAACAGAAAATTAATGTTTAATTTTGCCGTTTAATAAAAAAGTTACATCCTTTCATACATTCATCTTTTTAGAGAATTTGTAACCTAATTTTAATTATTCATTTCAACGTGCGTAGACTTAAGTTTCGATGGCATAACTGCCATGCAATGAATTATTTTATTTAATTTTTAATTTAATTTAATTTTAATTTCTTTTAATTCAACTGTGATATTGATAAATAAATAAAAAATAAACTTATTTAGGTGATGTTGTTTACAAACATTTTTTATCCGTGCAGGGGCGGAGAAAGAATACTAACCTCTGTGGCCGGGGTCGGCCTGTCGTAAAAGGCGACAAAACAACCCACCCTAGCTACGTGGTAGGGCCTCGGGCCCGTCTGGATGGCGACCACCTTTGGTCTTGAGTATGCCGCCATAATAACCTTGTGTTGTGTTCCGGCATTAGTGACCTAAGTTCCTGTACCCTTATGGGACAGCAGCGTGTTCGCGATGCCACTGGCGTTGTAAACACCTATAGGCGACGGTAACTGCTAAATTCTAGGCGGGCTGTCGGCCTGTCTGCTGTCCTACGCAATAAAAAAAAAAAATACATGAAAGAATTGCTTAATATATTTGTTATGCAGGTCATAAGTTTTATATTCTGTAGAATCAATTAGTGTTTTATTTGCAATAAAATCGAACAATGAGCATATATCTTTAATAGTTCCATGAGACAGAGGGGAGGCGCATCGCGGAAAACTGATTTATTCACTGGTGATATTTTATAGCACAGTTTGTTCCGGCCGTTATTGTATTAGGGTAAATGTGTGTTACACGACTCAGTCCATCTTTCTATTTCAAAACTTTGAAAAAATATATTATACCTATATATAGTTTAGTTAATGTTCAATCTGAACATTTAAAAAAAATTATTGTTGTTATTTATTAGGCTTGGAATGAAAATATATTTAAAATATAAAGCGTGTTAATAACAGGTGTTAGAGGTAGCTTAATTATTTTGAAATACCATTGTTGACTGAACACGTATTTCTTCAACAGGAATACTTTAAGATACGAATTAACTTACTTACATTTCACTTAAAAGCAATTACAGCAAACACCATATAAACAGACGATTTTATATAGTACTGAAAGAAAGTTATTCCGAAATCTGTTTTAAAACATCTTGAACGTATGAAAAATTGTATCAAAATTACTGTCAAAATATTTCAGTGACTGTTTAAGATTTATTATGGAAGGGAGTGAAAAGATTAGAATCCATTTAATAAACTTTATAACAAGGGACCAATAAAATGTATAAAGTATCAGATTCGCCCCTCATTTTTAAAATTGCATGAAATTAAATTTAGAATATACTCTTTATCCCTCTGGAGTCTGACAAATAGCCGAGAGCGGCGGCACATTTAGCCACGCTGTAATTGGTTTTTTAATGCGGCACCCGCGAAGTACTACCTTCCGCTTTATCAAGTGAATATATTATCAAATTGTTAGGTCGCGGCTCGACCCCAACGCCATGAATAAGAATCAAAGCGCACTCTTCTAGCCGCAGCCACAAAATACTGAGTGCACAGAAACTTAACAGTTTAGGTTTTTGGTAACGTGCAAATGTCGCTTACGGAAAAAAATCTCGGAATACAGAAAGACATGACTTGTAAATTTTTTTTACAGACATAACGCAACCAAAAGTAACTGTATCGATGTTTAGTTGATGCCATAACGTCAGGATAAATTGTATTTACTGATCGCACGTACTTTTTATATCGTCCCTTTTTACATTGATACCTTTTAAATTTACTGCAGTTTACGTTTTTCAGAAGTATCTGGGGAAAAGCTAAAAGCCCAACTGTCGGGAGGATCACTTTTACCTCCTTAGCAAGGCTTGCGCCTATTGTGGGTTCACTTTATTTTCGCCGCCCCAACATAGCCACGGAAAGGAGTCTAGGGAAGGTCTGTGATGGATATTTGACGCATTTTAAAAACGGAGGACTTTATAACAAAAGAGGAGAAGGCATTTTTGCGTAAGTTTTTATCCGTGCAGGAGCGGTGAAAGAATAATAACCTCTGCGGCCGGGGTCGGCCTGTCGTAAAAAGTGACAAAACAACCCACCCTAGCTACGTGGTAGGGCCTCAAGCCCATCTGGATGGCGACCACCTTTGGTCTTAAGTATGCCGCCATAATAACCATGTGTTGTGTTCCGGCATTAGTGACCCAAGTTTCTGTACCCTTATGGGACAGCAGCGTGTTCGCGATGCCACTGGCGCTCCAAACACTCATAGGCGACGGTAACTGCTAAATTCTAAACGGGCCCTCAGCCTGTCTGCTGTCCTAAAGCAATAAAAAAAAGAAGTCTTACACGAAGTTGTTGGGCCAGGCGCTGCATATGTTAATATGTTACGCCAAAAATAGCTTAGTTTTTAAATAAAAAAATTGTATTTATTGCTAAAATGCACATACTAGTGAACAGGCCATTATGGGTTACTAGAAATTTTCCAAATGTATTGAGCATTTAACAGAAGAAAATTTATGTTTTTTAGGAAAGTAAAGGAAGAAATGGATAACTATTTCTATTTTTTAAGACATTATCTAAGGTTCAAGATATTATCCATTGCATTGGTATGTTTCGGACATTCTACGGAAGCTTGCAAGCGGAGTTTTCAGACATAAGTGAATTAACACTGAGTTTAACTTCTGTGATATCAGTTTTTTATGTCGCAGCGCACCCGACCGCATACCACATCCCAAGGGGTTTGATTAGTAATTCCACAATGCGAATACGCATTTTAACGCTTAGTAAACATAAATCAAACCACGATGATCATTGTTATTATTTTAGGATGTTAATTTAAAAGTAGCATTTGTTTTAATTAGTTATAAAATAGATTCGAAGGTACATTTTACAATGGAACAATGGTTTTTAAAAATGTTAGTTCAATATAAGTAATTCGCAAAGATTATAAGAATCGTTTGTCCTGTTACCTTAGACGTGAATATCAGGCTCAGTGCTTTAGTTTGGTATAAATTTTAATTGACTGTTGAATCAGACGTGTTCATCCCGTCGCGTCAGTCGTAGATTTCGATGAATACCGTTAAATGTGAAAAAATCAGATATAGAAATGATACGTGATTTACAAGTCATCATCATCTTCATCACATTTTCATCTTAACCTTAAGTCCCGGTACCAACCCAAACTTCCGCTTCGGTGTTCAGGGTCCGCTTTCCGACTTTTTCTTTCCTATTTCGCATTGTCTTTCGACGTTAAGTTAGTACTTTTGAGTCTACCCCGGCATGAAACATTTAAGAAAAAACCGGTCATATTTCGCATGAAGATTTTATGCAGTATTATGCTTTATGTTCTTTCCTATTATATATTATGTAAAAACTACGCCGTTGTATGCCGACTACACATGTGCAAGTATTTAACAACACAAAAGAAGAACAAAAGTATAATTTTAGACTTTTGTTCAATTAAGTTTTTAATTTTGTTGTCCATTATATATTATCATAGTACTGAAAATAATCGTAAGATAGTAACAGTTTTTATTTTAATTTTATTAACGAACAGTGATAAAAAACTAAACTAGCTTTATCACAAAATTTTGTATTTAATTCTAATAAAGTTATTTAATACCTAGTTGCCAATTTGTAATAAAATAAAAGACAAGGGTTACAATTTTATGGAAATTTATTTCCGACAGGTGTAGTTGGTAACAATATTCAAAAGGGAATCACATTGGCAGTGGTAGAAAACTCTAGAGCGTTTGCTCGTCAATCCGGTCACGTTTCGCGTTACGTCCGATCCTGTCAGGCTAGGAACGATAAAGAGCCAAATTGCCAGCAACGTATAATCCACTCTCGAAACCACTGTCTATTTTATAGAACCGTTATTCTCGCGAAGGGCGAGCCTATTGTAACAATAACAATTATAGTTTTATTTTCCTTTTTATAGACAGGCTCGCTTATATACACATTGAAGAACAAGCAAAAAGCGTGGCGTAACTATTATCCTTCGCATAGAATACCTAATGCATTCGTTTGGCGACCTATACGACGCATAGGAAGCTCCTCTCCATGGTTAAGTGGCCCATTCGCGTGCAAACGAGCGCCCTCTTTAAAAATAATAAAACCCCTTCAACGCACTGCTGTTAGGTATGTATATCCATTGTGAAGTAACGGTTAGGCCGTACGAGGGCTTTTAAACTGACAATTTTTAGTGTACTTAATTTCGTTTCCTTATAAAGTATTTTAACGTCTGTGGGAATATAACATTTTAAACATTATCACTATAATCGATCATTTTTATATATTGATGTTAAGAGTATAAGAAAGTGTTAATGTTCACTTAATCCATATTACGATTGTTTCATACTGAAAAAGTAACTTTCGTTTGTCATGGGCAAGATTTTCATAACGAATTATCTTATTGTTAATTAAAAAAAGACTAATAAACATAATAAGATATTGGAAGAAAGTGAAAATTACTTAAAACAAGAAAATGATTTTAGATAAAACAATACAAATATCAATATTTTGTGGAACATAGCAATGTTTGTGTTACTAGCTGACCAAATGATGTCCCGCAAAGTAAACAATACCTAACTAACCGTCTCTTTACACCTTCACGTACAGTTTAACTTCGTTATTCATCCTTCCTTATATTTGAAGCAAAAAAATTCTTCTATAGAGCGTGGTTTGTAATTTTGTTGAAAATATATTTCAATTTATTTCAATATTTAATTTATAAAGTTAAAAGAATTTTTTTTATTAGATTTTTACTGTCGATAAATTCTCAAAGTAATGAATTCATGTAGATGTGTAATTCTTTCAATTAGCTAAATTTCATTTTTGTTTATAAATACGTAACTGTCATAAACGAAGAAGGTAACAATACGACATGTAATGTTTCAATCAAACTACATGGGTTTATATTATTTAATTCTTTTGTCCAGGTTCTTTTAAGAGATATAATGACTAAAATTGTTTTTGAAATTTTAATACTAGCGAATTTAAAAATGTATTATAAACTCAGTATCCCGTACACATTGAGCACACTCGAGTTTAAATGTAAATACTAAAATCAAAAGAAAAGAGACCCGTATTTCCTTATTCGTTCGAATTTCCGTGTGACGAGCTTCTATCTAGTTAGTGAGGTGCACACGGGGAAAAATGAAATATAGAGGCAATCCAAATAGATTGTTATCTACCCACGTGTTTACCAGCGGCGGCGCGGCACGTTCACGCTAACAAGATCCCGCTCCGACACACGGACCCCGAGAGGTGAGGCCCTTAACGGAGTGCCTAAAACCAAGCCACCTGATATGACGACAATGCACGTGACAGGTGTCCAGTTATGCTTTTATTGTAGCTGGTAACGAGGGCAAATTATTTTTGTCGTTTTTTAACTTAGCGCCAATATGCCGTGACAAACTGAAAAGAAAAAATAATTCTTGACATAAGAATAAAATTACCGACGAGAAAATTAATGTCTGCTTGATATAAATCGTTATATTTTTTTACTAGTTTCATTTCTAAATGCTGTTCAAAAATATCGTACAAAGCACCCCACGCTTTTTACAACAGTGGCATTAATTTTCTCGTCAGTAATTTTATTCTTATATTAAGAATTATTTTTTTCTTTAGTTTTTTAAACTATAATTTATTTTTAACTTTTTAGTTTGATTAACTGTAAAATATAATTTATTTGTGGTCAATTCCCAATTGGTAATTATTACTTTAACGCCATCTTCCGGCAGTGTTATTATTAATTTAACGCCATTTTCTAGCAGTGTTGTTAATTAAACGCAAATGGCGTTTCGGCAGTTTTGAATTTTTTTGATTGTTCAAAGTGGGTAAAAATTAAGTCCGAAAATTCCGTTACAAGTCAAGTTAATATAAAGCGTGTAAAAAGAGCAAAAAGTCAACGTCACGCGGTATTACCAGGTGGCCACCGATCCAAGTACTGACAGCTCCCAACGCTGCTTAACTTCGGTGATCGGACGAGAACCAGTCCGAAAATTCATTAATCCTGAAGATTCTGGTAAGAACAATGATACAAACTATACAAATTATTGCATTGTTATCGGTCTTTGATAAATATGCCAAATTTCGAGTTAATCCCACGTTTTGAAAGGGGTCAAAATTATGTTCAAAGTTTCCGTTATATAGTATGAAGCTAATAAAAGCGTGTTAAAAAGGGACCCATGTTGGCATGGTCACGTTTAAAGAAAATCGATTGGTCATCAACAAATGTCTTGAGATGCCGAATCCACCACGCTTGTTGCGGTAGACCCAATAAATGCTGTATTCAACAATAGGACATCGGGTATGAGAGCGTAAATAACAAATGCTACCGTGATTAAACGCTACTGGAATTTTATTTGTAACATTTTCATGTATAATATTTTTCCGACAAATTCCACTAGCTCAAACTACATCTATAAATATCGTTTAATCACATGTATCATAGCTGGGTGGTCATTGATTTGGTGCTATCTGTGAACTCGGGTGACTTACTGCCGATCCTCTCCCATCACGCGCCCATTACCTGCGACCGACCACTACCTTCGGATAGTTTAAGGTGCGTGCACTACACTTAAAATTTTCTTTTGAACAGCGAAAGCGATTTTTGTCTATACAAGCTGTGCGATCAGTGCCCGTGGAGGGTAAAATATTAATATAAAAAATAGTTTGTACTAGTAAGTGTAATGTAAGTAAATAAAATAAAATATGTTTGTAAAAAATCCTCTAATACAGGTTAACTTTCTGTAGAGATTTTTTTAAGGTAAACAAAACATATAGGTAAGGTAAACAGCTATTTTATTTATTTGTATTTAATGTGTCGAAAATAGGGGCAATTTTAGAAATAAATTTGCTGAGAGATTTCTGGAAGATTGAACGCGCACGCATTGTGAAGAGCCCCTTAGAAAAACCGCTTTATTGCACCTCATGATTTCCCGCTATCCCGCTATACGTTTCGTGACTAATTGGGCGGTAGGCGTTGTTCGTTTGCCTTCATTACACTTACTTTATCAAAAGAAAAATCCCTTATGATGGTTAATACCCACTATTATAAATTAAATGCTGAGTATAGATAATCAATATTTTATTTAAACTATTCTTTATGAATGAATGAAAAACTTATTATTGCATACAGATAGTTAAAACTAACCTAAAATATACAAAAATATAATGCTGTATGACAATGGGCGGCCTTATCGCTTAAAGCGATTTCTCCCAGACAACCCGTATTCTTTATTTTAAATAATTGCCTTCATTGTTATACATTTTTTGATAGTTCGTAAATGAACGGTTTCAGCATGTCGGAAGTTATTGGTCCGATTCCCATCTCGAATTTAGGTGTACATATATAATATGTATTAATATGACGCGAACTTCGTACGTGTAGAATAACTTTTAATCACTAAAGTAGAATTTGCTTACGTCTAATAGACTAAAGAATAGTAATTGCAATAACACTAGATAGCACCAAGGTAAAGGCGCAAGGGGCATAAATTATCATTCAGGACGTCTTAAATTTATTTCATAAGCTTCTACACTTAAACTTATAATGAGTGATACAATATAGGTACATGAAATATGGACAAAAAATTAATTAAATATTGTCTATAAAGGCAATATTCCTGCAAAATCTCACAAACCTCTGAATCCATTTGCTTCTAATAATATCCATCATACAAATACATAACAATTTTATTTTTCAGTCCGCATTGATCCCTAAGGGGAGCAAGATTCTGCACAGATTTTTAACCTCTATGATTTTATTGTGTTTCTATTACCGATAATATTATTTCATTGGAGATTTTTGGTTATTATTTCTATAAAAAGTTTATAGAACTAATATGTATATGTACATGAAGCATATTATTGAATATTGTATCAAAATGAGAGATTTAATGAATCTTATTAATTTAATTGTGCGTTGACTGTTACACAGAACGTGATAACAGCGTTACAAGGTGACATTAGCATAATCTTGAACGCGGGCGCAAAACAGATAGCGCTAAGGTGCTTACGAAAATTAACTAAGCGCTTCTACGTGGCGCTACACCCTCCGAAGTTTGTAGCGCCGTCGTAGCGAATAAATGTTCACCTTATCAGTTTTATTGACGTAAATAAAAAAATCAATTTCATATTTTTCTTTATGGGATGACATTTTATTTCTCCGTAAAGATAAATTATATATTTTTAGATATAATGTTACTAGCCGATCACGCCCGCTCCGCTGGGCGAATAACAGGTAAAAGTAAATCGAAAAAGGTTCGAATCCAAAAAACTTCGCGTCGAATGTTAGTAGTTCCATCCCGATATGTTTATTAGTTTTGTTGTGATGGTGCGTCAAAGGAACCACATTTTCCTAATATACTATATGTGTAGATTTACAGTTAATAGACGCGCTATATTTTGAATAAGATACGTATATATATTATAAGGTAACGACTGGATAAAGTCAGGCAAAGACAGGGAGTTATGGAAAAGGATGGAGGAGGCCTTTACCCAAACAGGGATCCAAATCTCATAAATAATACTAACATTAATTATAAGTAACCTTTTTAAATTTAATTAACTTACTAAACAAACATTGTAATATAGGAATAAGCATCGAGAGATTTGGATTAAATGGCTTTATTATTATTATTATTATATATTATACTAGCTGTGCCCGCGACCCGTCCGCGTGGAATACTGACTTTGAGCAGCATTTTTTTGCATATATCTTATGGTATATTTTGGATTACAAACCCTATAAACCCTAAAATATAAATAAATGAAATATGCAAACAGTCAGTGTTATCGATTGCACCTGTTACGCCATACGCTTCCGGAATACTTGCGTTTGAACCTACGAAGTCCAGCCTAAGCTAAACCTTATTTCATATGATTGATAATATAAATCTGAGGACAACTCAAATTGGATTTTAAAAATTTCCGAAACTGATTATTTTTACTAAAACTATTTTTTTTTCTAAAATAAAAGTAGCCTAACTTACTCCTTGTTACATCAGCTATCTGCAAGTGTTAAGTCCCGCCAAAATCGGTCCAGCCATTTCAGAGATCAGCCGGAACAAACAGACAGACAGACAAAAATTGTATAAAATGTTATTTAGGTATATATACCGTGTTCGATCCGAATGCACTTAGTAAAAAGCGGTTATTTTAGTATTAAAAACAGACAGATACGTTTTACATTAAAAAATCTGAAAATTTGTTGTTATTTGGTTTTCAGATAAAAAACAAAATTTATCTTCCCTTAAAAATATAGAAATGCAACTGTTATAGACCATGTCGCTAAACTCGTTTAGATCGAAGTAGGCGTGTATTACCGATCACTTTTGATTGGATTAGGTTTGTCTTGTGCTGACGAGTCCCACGGGACTGCCGCTTTGCGACCCGAGGGCCACGGCAATGCATTGACACGCCAAAGACCCAGCTATTACTACATCAAACTTAATATAAATGCTATAGTTATATCACCGTAGTCATTCACACGAACATCGTAAAACTTTGACGGAAAACAGATAAGTATATTTTTTATTATAACAATGAAACCTTAGTGTTGTTATTCGTTTTATAAATAATCTCATGTCAGAATATTGGTTCACGACTCACGCTAATTTCAGAAACTATGAAACTTTTGTTAAGTTCAGTATACTTTGTTCTTGTTTAACCTAACTTGAGATTTTTTATTAATTTTAAGTTGTTTTAGGTCATTGCATCGAAATAAATAAATATATAAAAAAGTAAGAAAGTAAGGGAGACTTTCATAATACACGGTCTGTCCAAGTGTAGTGTAACTATTTAAAGAAATTATTAGGTGCAATTACGGAGCTTGTTGCGCGTGATTGGAATGCGTTCGAAGTAGGGGCGAGGGTCCGAGGACAAATTCTTACAAATTAATACATCTATCTAGGAGCCGGCTCGCGACCAACAACGCGATACGTGTGGAATAATTTATTACTCAGTGCACATCCCGAACAAGGTACTCAATATTTATATAAAAGAACATTTTTTTTAAAATAGTGGAGTTTCTCTTGTTAAAAAAATGCTTAAACTTAATAAATAAAATATAATGACAAGGGTTACCGGAAACCACACGCAAGGTAAATAGACTATAAAAAATAGTCATCTAATGTTAGTCTGATTAAATATAAGCTTAGAATTACACTCACAGTGTTGTTAAATTCGAAAGAAAATAACATATCATATAAAAAGGAATCTTATAGAAAATATGGCGCATCGAAACAAAGAATTTCATTCATTTAATCTCCTTGTATAATCTGCAAGCTCAGCATGAATGCAGCAATATGCGTCCTCCCGTGTCGCGGCTCGGCCACGTCGGTTCGCACTCCTTGTTTCGAGAGCAATCGAGGCGCCAATAAAAAAGGCGATCGTCGCCCCGAGCCCCGGTACCAACTTATTTACAGAACACCCTGCCGTTGCTATTTATTTTATTGACTGTCATTTGCCCTGACTTTTATCGTTATCTACTTCCCGGATAAAACAAAGACAGGTAAAGATGTCCGTTGTCCAAGCCAATATGCGTTTGCCCAGCCAACAAAAACAAAATTATTATTACGCCCCACAAAAATACTGAATGATCATAAAATTTTGAGTTAAATAGTGTTCTAATATTTTGATAACGTTGTATAACAATTGGTGAGTGAAACTGTATGTCTAATATATAAAATATTAAGATTAATCCCTACAAGGCTCAATTTTATTTTAGTGCGCGAAAAAAATACATAGGTTGTAATTAGTAACCAGAAGATAGGGAAAACTATTAAAAATAAAACCATATTTTACGGAAAAATCAACTTTTTATTTCAGCTCCACATATGGTACACTGAGCCTTTTAAACTATTATTATATTGGTATTATAAGTACTAGGCGGCCAAAAAGGTGCTTAGTGGTTTTCCTTTCGGGATTGGATGGTCACATGGTAGTGGACCTAAAACCAGACTAAGGTATATTTTTTAACAGTATATACATTAAAGCACTATACTCGAAAACAAGTCACATATAATTGGGGTTAATGTATGAAATTGCCGTCGTATACTCGTAGTAATACGAGTAGATACTTTGAATTGACATAAAACCTTCATGGTGTGAGATTTTCGAGTGAAACTTATTTCATGTCATACCTATAAGGTTCTTCTTTTTAAAAAAAAAATGTGCTACATTCGATTTTCGACTTCCAATTGTTTTACCACTCTTTTATTAACTCGATTTTTATCCACTTTGAACGATCAAAAAATCCAAAATGCACACTTGTCCAGACCTGATGACAGTACACAAATTTAAAATTTTTGTCTCATAGTCCTTATCAGGATCATCAGGATTAACGCTTACTTTTCCTTCTGCCGGAAGATGGCGTGTAATTAATAAAACTGCCCAGAGATAGCGTTAAATTAAGAAAAACATTTACCGATTGAGAATTGACAATAAATAAATTATAGTTTAAAAAATTTTGTTAATCGAAATAAAAACTTAAAAATAAATTATAGTTTATAAGAACAAAAAAACACGCTTTCTACGATATTTTTAAACTAACTCTGCATTTCAGAATGAACCTAGTAAAAAATAATGAAAACGACTTATATCGAGCACCCCACGCTTTTTAGAACAGTGACATTAATTTTTTCGTCAGTAATTTTATTCTTATGTTAAGAATGATTTTCAACTTTTAGTTTTATTAACTACTAGCAGCCCGTCCCAGCTTCGCATGGGTATTTAACAAAAAATTAAAAATTAAACCTCTCTTGACGGGTTCCCCCGGCCCGGGGGGACCGAGGGATATAAGGGACTCCGGAAAAGATGTTCGACCATCCGACAACCACTAAAAAACCCCGCTGTTCTCCTATCGCCTACGCCCGGGCCCACGGATATATGGCCTGCCGATCTCGTGGCCCGGGCCGGCGTCGGCCCACGCTTTGTCTTAAAGCGGGCCCCTTCTAAAGTGCTGGCGCCAGGGGGTCAGGGTTTCGTCCCCCCGGCGCTCTCTTGTAACAACTCTAGGAGTTGAGGGGGCTGCGGAACAGCACACGGCCTTCTCCCTCGCGGCAATAGACTCCCGCTCCCGTTCCGCCGCCTCCCTTGCAGACACTACTGCCTCGAAAAAGTAGGCGACGGCCGTCCATCCAGGATCGCCCCCGACCATGGACAGAACCAGGGCCGGGAGCGACAGGTCCACGGCCAATTCCGGACGGGACTGACATCCCCGTCGCGTGCTAGTCAGGCGTGGGTGCGACTACCAGACGACACTCCAGAAAAAGCAGAGTCGCCTGACGTCGTAGCCGGCCCAGCAAGACCAACCGACAGCGAGGAAAATATTCCCGTTAAAAAATATTCCCGCCCCGGGAACACTCTCTGTGCAGGCGCAGTCGAAATAGGCATGGTTTCGACTACCAAATCAGGTCCCAGGGTAGAACCCGGGACCCCAATCAGTATTCGCAACCATTCCACCGGGGACCACGCCACGAACAGAGAGCTAAGTTGGAAAGGATGTAAGAGGTAGACGGAAAGAAAGGTAGGACTCTGTCGCCTCGAACGGAGAGGTGAGTGAAGCGACGGATGCTCGGGCACCTCGGGTACGCACACCCGTGCACTCCTCGGACAGAGGAGCGCCCCTGAGGGCAAACCCTTCTATTTGCGTCAGGTTACTAAAAAAATAAAATTATAAAGAAAGTTTGAACATTTTTCTAAGACTTACATTTTTAAACTCGTGATATCTTTCGAATGGAATATCCGAATTGAATAATTCAAAAAGTTATATTAAGGTATTGAAACAGTTTTGAATATGAAGTAATTTATTTTGATAAGGATTAATACCAAGATCCAAATAAAGAGCCTTTTCTAGGGGCGGCATTTCAATTAAAATTTTAAAATAAAAGAACACTTATTGTGGCATAACTATAATAGTTAGACATATGCTGTCGCGACACTTTTTGTAAATAATGATGTGTTCTGCAAAGTTGTAGTACATTATTTTATTCTATCATCAATAGTTTTCGCAACGCACGCGATTTAAATAATATTTTAGGTAATTTTTTTACACTTTGGGTTACATTATTGGAGTTTTAGTAAGGATCCCTAATTTTTTTGAAAATATAATATAGCCTATGTCACCCGGGGATAGTGTAGCTTCCCAACAATGAAAGAATTTTTTAAATCGGGTCAGTAGTTTCGGAGCCTATTCAAAGCAAACAAACAAACAAACAATCAAATCTTTCCTCTTTATAATAGTAGTATAGATATAGATAAAAGCGTGATTTTTAGTTTCTTTTAACTATAATTGTTATCAACGCTGCGCTTGGAGAAGAGACTGCTAATGAACACACCGTGCGTTTATGATCTAAATGCCTTGGTATTGGAAACTTCGACTTGAAGAACGAACCACGCGGTCTTCTAGACCGCTCACACATGTGAATAACGCTGAATTAATGGAGATGGTGGAAGCCTATCTGAGTCAAAGTACCCAGGAATTGCCGACATTTTTTTTTGGTCTCGGGGAAAAACTCTCTCTTGACGGGTTTCCCCGGCCCGGGGGGACCGAGGGATATATGGGATTCCGGGAAAGAAAGCCACCCGACTACCCACTAAAAAACCCCGCTGTTCTCCTATCGCCTACGCCCGGGCCTACGGATATGTGGCCTGCCGATCTTGTGGTCCAGGCCGGCGCCGGCCCGCCCTTTGTCTCAAGGCGGGCCTCTTCTAAAGTGTTGGCGTCAGGGGGGTCAGGGTTTCGTCCCCCGGGCGCTCCTCGAGGAGAGCACAGGAGAGCCTGTAAAGGAATTAGCGACATGGTTTAACGTTACCCTACCTATAATATTGACTCATTTGCATCAAATCGATAAGATAAAAAAATATGAAAAATGGGTGCCTCATGATTTGACTGATGCGGAAAGAAATTGACTGAGTGATACAGAAAGAAATGGGTGTTGAAACTTGTGTTGCCTTCTTGAATTGATACAGAAATAAGCCGAATGGTTGGGAAGGCGCCACGGTGACCTGACCTGCCGCCTGACGCAGGTTCTCTCGGGGCACCGTGGCTTCGGGAGTACCTGTGTCGCATAGGCCGCGAGGCGACGTCATGGTGCCACCATTGGGGCGCACGCAACGAGGAGAACGTGGTGACCCACATTGTTGCTATATGCCCTGTTAACGTAGGACACGTCGACGACGCCGGAGGGCGTTCAACAACCTTCTACCACGGTAGAAAGCGGCAGGAGGCGGTCCTTTGGTGGATGATCCGTTGCCCGCACAATTGCCGCGAGGGTGAGGCCTTGACCCCAGGTCAAACGCCGCATTAATGCCCTAAAGCAAAGCTTACCAATAAAAAGGTAATGGTAATTGTTTGGTGGTCTCTTCATGTTGTTATTCACTACAACTTTTTCAGGACTGGTCAATCAATAATAGCAGATGTTTACTGTACCAAACTTCGAACAATGATGGTGAAACTGGCAGTGAAACAACCCCGACTCGTGAATCGATCTTCACCATTATTTCTCCATGATAACGCAAAACCTCACACTGCACGAGAAACCGTTGTAACTCTACAGGAACAGCAGTTAGAAACCATACGTCATCCACTGTACTCGCCAGACCGTGCTCCAATGGACTACAATTTTTTCGTAATTTTAATAATTTTACTCGTAATAAAAAATTTCTTTTAAGGAGGCAGTACAAAATGCTTTCACACAGTTTGTCGAATCTTAATCTCCAGAGTTCTTTTTTTTTATTGCGTAGGACAGCAGACAGGCTGACAGGCCGCTTAGAATTTAGCAGTTACCGTCGCCTATAGGTGTTAGCAACACCAGTGGCATCGCGAACACGCTGCTGTCCCATAAGGGTACAGGAACTTGGGTCACTAATGCCGGAACACAACACAAGGTTATTATGGCGGCATACTTAAGACCAAAGGTGGTCGCCATCCAGACGGGCTTGAGGCCCTACCACGTAGCTAAGATGGGTTGATTTGTCGCCTTTTACGACAGGCCGACCCCGGCCACAGAGGTTAGTATTCTTTCTCCGCCCCTGCACGGATAAAAGTTCTATCGTAAAGGCATAAATGAACTTCCATTGTATGGCAGCAATGTATAGATAATGAGGGTAAATAATTTGATTACATAAATATGTTATATCTTAGAAAAAAACAAGTTTCAATTTTTCATTACAAATCGGCAATTTCATACTTTAACCCCTAATACTATCTGTCGTTCGGAACTATAAATAAATACTGAGTTTATACAACGTATTTAATTGATATAGTTAAGTTATAATATGTCATGGTTTGTATTTTGGTACTTACCTTCTACTTTTATTCTACAGATTATAACAATTTGTTCAAATAGTACCATTTATTTTATTTTATTAGCAAGCAGTTATGACAAAAGCAGTAGTCGGCCCACGAACAGCAGTGAAGCGGGCAGGGCAAAGGGTGAGTCCCATTTTCCACACATCATTGCATTGGGCCGCAGATTTATTTGCATGCGGGCCGCTGACCAGGATCCATTACAGCCATTACGGAGCTATCTGATCAACCGGCACGAGAGTTATGGCGCTGTTGTCTTTCTTAACTACATGGAAAAATTCGAACATAGAAAAAAAAACTGAATATTTAGGAATAACGGTCGAGGGAATTGGTCACGAAACGGGTTATGGTTTCCGCTATAATTCTTTTATTTTCTTTATTTAGGGTTGATCTAGTTACAGCTCGAAGAGTATTATGGATTTGTTTTGAACAGATGTACTCGAAGCAAAAACTGTTTTCATTTTTTCGGGTCCTGTATTCGAATCTCTGAGCTAATCGCTACAACTTTATTTTCTCTTTTCTACGAGATTGAAATTATTATAAATTTATAATACAATAGTTAGTTCTGGGGTCCCAGCCAGGTATAAACTACTCGATAGAGTCGCAAACGGATGACTCCTTTTGCTAATTAATTCACAGTAATTAATCCCTTATCCTTATGAACGAAGTGGTAAGACTGAAGACGCTTTTGTAAAAAAAATATAAATTTTAACTCATTCCTTGCAAATATTAGTTCAAGAAAAGAAATAGTCATGGAAGCGCAGAGATGACAATAGGTGCGCAACAGTTTACCTTTATGTCGAGTTTACCTCAGAATTTGTGTTCTATCTAACCCCGTCTTTGACAAGTGCGTAGTTGCTCATTAATAGATTTCGTTGAAATAGAAGATTTTACTTATCAAACGCTTAATCTGAATATCTACGAAACTTACCTATCTATTAAATATAAAAGTTTTCTTTAATGATAGAGCCTTGTGCAGGCTGAGTGAGCGGTGGAAAGTTATCGGGGCGGGACGGTTGTCCTGCAAGTTTCATTCAGATTTATGCCGCGCTTCTGGCCGATCGGCCGATTCACTTCAATACGGATAATGAACGGGGCGGAAACTATAAATCTACTTAGTCGCGAAACTTGCGTAATAGATGCGAATCAACAAAGTATAACAAACATTAGTTCGTTTGTGTTCGAACGTTTATAGAGCTACAAATAATACGGGAATACAGAAATTAAACTACATGCTCTGTGCTCATCAGCAGGATCATAGATTGATATCGCTCGAAATTACAAAATCTTATAATACGTGTATATGTACTTCAATTCCAAGTACGCTTTCCGTAAAATATACAGTCAACGACCCGTCTCACTCAACTTGAAGTTACATAGCCCGATTTTCAGGCCTGTAGAACTGAAAATAGAGAGTTACAACATAAACATTAGGAAACAGACACATATTCTGTCAATGTGATTCAGCTCGAAGATTTTCCTATGTGCATTGCCTGACAATTAATGGCAATAATAACTTACCGATGTAATCCATATTAATATTATAAATGTGAAAGTAACTCTGTCTGTCTGTTACGTTCTCACGCCTAACTCGCTGAACCAATTTTGATGAATTTTGGGATAGAGATAGATTGGACCTTGGAAAAGGACATAGGCTTTTTGACACGAAACTCAAACTTGAATGGGTTAGAAATAGGAGTGAATGTCTTAAGTTTTTAATTTATATGGCAGAAAAACGTTTTCCGGGTCAACTAGCCAAGTTTATTATTTTCAGCATAAGTTAACACAACGAAATCCCAAATCAATAGATAGGCTTAACGCAAGGGACAATGCATACATAAGCGTTACTTCTCCGCTGCGGGTCTTTTGTGGTTTACTTGTAATGAGCCGGCCGATGTTCCGTTTACCATTTGAACCTGCTTAGTGAGGTTTCCGCTTAGCGTATTAATCTGAAATTAGGTCACCGTTAATGCCGTAACGTTAAGTAACAAGGTCACTTGCCTCTTCGATGTTGTAGCACGTAACGATTATGTTGTGTTTAATATTTGAACATATTATGTGAAACTTCGTGTTTTAATTTATTTTAGAAAGTAATTTATAAATATTAGATAAATCTATATCTTTATTAAGATAAACTAATACAAAATTATTTAATACACGTTTGCTTATGAAAGTAGCACCAACATCATATTGATCTTAGCTGTAAATCTCACTTATTTGATATTACTGTTATCTATGGAAGTTATGTAAAACTTCTATCCCTGCTATCTATTTTGCCCTGCTGTCCGTCATTTGTTGGCTACAACTAAACCTGCTTCATATTGTGTACTAAACTAGATGTAGTTTAATTAAGGCCTTAGTTTGAATTGAGATTTTTACGAGTATACAAAAAATGTACAGCATTAGCCTACGATACAAATAGAACCATAATGGGATGGCAGGATGTCACGGCAAACGGATTATCACTACTATCATATCACCGATATGGAAAACTCAGGAAGGGGTCGATTCTGTAAAAAAAATTAATCATATTAGGCAAAAGTACTTACACTATTCGCTCTGTATAAAAGAAATAGGCTTCGAAGTTAAATTTTGAGGACCAACAGAGTGTAAATACTTGGAAAAAGAAGAGTGAAAAACAAACCAATAACATATTAGCTGCAATATTTATCTCACAAGTTTCACTGCTTGTAACAGATTACACTGATCAGCGTACCAAAGTGAAAGTTCACTTCATAACAAGCACGTATAATAGTATAGTTGAAAAGTGCACTTTTTCCTTTGTAGCTACACCGATATCTGATTACGCAAAGCTACAATAATAGTTAAGATATTCTTGACCGTGTGGGGGCAAATTTACCGAACGTTTTATTGTTGTATGCCAATAAAATAGGGTTGCGACCCTATGAAACTTATTATCGATACAAATGATTTTTGTTTTCATTAGAAAATTTTATTTGGTACTTTTTGACAAGATACATTAACATAAATGCTCCCGTCTTTAGATGCTCATACATGCCAACATCATTTCAACGAAGGTCTGCTGGTCAAACAAATTATCTTTAATTAGGTTTAATATCATTGTAATGGATGAGTAGGAAAATACTACTAGAATCGACTAGTTATTTGCGCACCTTTTACCTCGTATTACGTAAGTAATGTACTTATTAATATAACTATACTGAAGTATATCAGTATAGTTATAACATATGTACATTGACGACGACAAAAACATTTCAAGCAAATCGAGATTAAAAATTCCATAATTATCAATACGTGTAATCCGATTATCCATCTTGTTCTAGTTTAGCAGGTACACTATTGCTTTTTTTAAATAAGACTTGAACCTAATTTAGTATTAGTATCCATTTGTAACAGGAATGTCGCAAGATGCTGTAAACCTAAGAGTTTTAGAGCTAATTTTGTGGAATAAACTATATTACTAATATCATTGTGTTGTATTAGTGAAATTATAGATGATGTGGTTCGCCACTACCGGTCATTAGTATACGATGGACGCGACAAATCAAGCCGCGAGCTGCTAGGGCGGCCCTATATCGACGTCCCTGATTTATAGCGCAGTCCCGCTATCACATCCGCGACCGTCGCCACTATTTCAGTACCCAAATAATGTAATACTGTGCTTTCTGCCATTGACCTTCGTTTAGTACACCCCATATTATTGTTTGTATTAAAAAAACAAATACATTCAATTTATTTTTATGGTTTAAACTTATGTCAAAATTATCCCTCTTTTCCATTAAAATATGTGTACTATGTGCTTTTAAATAAGACTCAATAAAAACTTATTTTAAAATTAAATAAACTCTTTTTCTAAAATGTTGTCGATTTTTTTATTGTTGTAGTACAGCAGACAGGCTGACGGCAAACTTAGCATTTAGTAATTACCGTCAGCTAAGGGTATTTGCAACGCCAGTGGCATCGTGAACACGCTGCTGTCATATAAGAGTACAGGCACTTGGGTTACTAATGCCGGAACACAAGACGAATTTATTATGACGGCGACGGCATACTTAAGACCAAAGATGGTCGCCATCCAGACGGGCCTGATGAAGCCCTACCACGTGGCTAGGGCATATATATATATATATATATATATATATATATATATATATATATATATATATATATATATATATATATATATATATATGTCTGACCAGATTTAATAGCTTAATTAGCAAGTCTCAGAAACAGGAGAAAAAAGGGAAACAAAAATGAGTTTGTTAAATCACTGTTTAGCAAAATTTGTCACTATGTAGCAAAAGTAGATCTTCATCAAACATAGCTTAGAACATACGCAAGTGAAATAGTTCTCTATTATAAAAAGCCATAATTATATTGAAAATCATTAATGGGTTTCAATACAAAAAAATAAGATGATTTTAACATAATCGATGATATCTTTGAAGCGGGTGATTTAATTTACAATTCGTGTTTAACTGAAAAAGGCATGAAAATAGGTCGATTCCATTGAGAGCTACGAAACAAACAAAACACACATACACACATTACTCGGTGCAAGTACAGTCTTACTCCCAAAAAGTTAGACTGTAGTAATTAGGGTTAAAAAATAAAATGTTGAGCGTGGTACCATTAAATTTAACAACTCTTTGTACAGGACATTTAATCGTCTTTTAATGGACGGAAACCGTGGTAAATCTTTGGTAATCCGGTGCAGAACAAACATAGGTAGTTGAGAAGCAGATAAGGTGCGTCCGGCACGGTCCATTTCGGACGTGGGGTGCTAATGCGCCATTTATATGATGATTTCGGCCGCGGGCTAGTGGACAGCGGAGAGTCCCTAGGGATCCCTGCTCAAATCGCCACAAACGTGTGAATGACGTCACTTCACTTACGGTGACTTAATTACCGGAATAAATACTCTTGCATCTTCAGACGCTTTGAGGGGTGTATTAAAATTAGCTGTTTTCTAGAACAGTTTTCACTTAAAGCTACTTTCAAAGATTGTGATTTTTTAAATAATAAGATTAAGAATTAATTTGTTCTCATTTCCAGCAATAAAAGAAGTAAATTTTTATGATAATGAATTTATCATAAAATACGTATGTAGGCAGTATCACTGCTCACCTGACAATTATTTTTGTGTTTATTAATCATCGTCCCAGCGAATATTTGAACGCCATCCTCTATTAAATTTTTATTTTAACCATATTTTTTTTTTCTAGAATACACATATTTGATTTTTAATAATATATTTCAATATATCTTTTTTTATTGCTGTAGGACAGCAGACAGGCTGACAGATCGCTTAGAATTTAGCAGTTACCGTCGCCTATGAGTGATTGTAACGCCAGTGGCATCGTGAACACACTACTGTCCCATAAGAGTACGTACAGGAACTTGGGTCACTAGTGCTGGAACACAACACAAAGTTATTATTATTATGGCGGCATACTTAAAACCAAAGGTGGTCGCCATCCAGACGGGCTTGGGGTCCTACCATGTGGTGGGTTGTTTAGTCGCTTTTATGACAGGCCCCTGCAGTGGAGTTTATGCACGGATAAATATAAGATATCTTAGTCAATATCAATATTTTATAATTTAATATAGGTATTTACTGCACCATAGAAGACCTTTGGAGAAATATATTTTTATTTCAAGCGACACAGTCGTTTTACCTCGCGCAATGGTATATCAAATTATTTTCACTGTATAATGAATGTCATTAGTATATTAGTAATGGATAATATACATTCAATGGAATGTTAGTAATAATTTATAAAGGTGGCAATTTTTGTTTGTTTTAGTTCTTCTATGGCTATCCACAACGTGATCTTTTCTGAATATTGTTCCTCTGAGAGGAGTTTCGCAGGTCAGCGGGTGTCCTACGCATAAAATTCAACTGTCGCCGAAAAGCTAAAAGCTTTGAAGGAGTTGGAGGCAGGGTGGGCGTCAGCAAATGTCACAATCAAGCCGGAGAGGGCTGAGAGGTCGTCAAAGTGTACCTCACCTAGAAACCGTTCCGAGCAATGTTACCGGTGTGGGCAACTAGGACACTTGGGCCTCAGAATGTTGAGGCTCACATTCACCGTGGGAAAGCGCTGTTCGGGCTGACGGTCGCCGGTTCGCGCCACTTCCCGGCACCCTGAATGTAGGCGAAAAGACAAGGAGGCTGGGAGAAGTTTTTTAGCGGGTAGTCGGCACAGTGCCGTTATCTGCGAGTCCCACACGAGCCTGTCGTGACCCTGCGCGGCAGGTGCGTAAGGGCATTTTTTCTCCTCCGGCATAAAAAAGAAAAAAAAAGTTACAAAACGTGTGAATGTTGAGATGACGGCTAATAGAGGACAGTGAAAGGAGAGAATACGTTGTGCCAACCCTACATAGCTTGGGATAAGGGCCGGAAGAAAAAGTTTTGTGTCATTTCACTATATTATCTTTTTCTTTTGGGTGAGGTTAAATCAAACTAGAATGCTTGTAAAAAATCCTATTTAAAACATGCTAATGTTTGGAAATATGTAGTTGTCACCCCAAAATATGTAAATACGGCGCTGTTACTGCATTAAAATATTTTTATTTTGTAATTGAACGATGAAATGATTATTTCATTCATTCGATTACGAAATGTACCAACGTATATTTTAAACCACCTATCTTCCTGAAAATGACGTGAAAAACAAACACAGGTCGTAACGTTCAATGTTTATGTTAAAAAATGTGTGTGTACGGTCAGTTCATTTGCATGGTAAAAGCGCGCTTAGAATGTACCGTCACGCGCGTTCATTCACTCATAAGACCGGACAGCTTTCGTCCGTCTGCGTTACTGCGTGTGAAAATAACAAAATGCTTTAAATAGTCATTGTGTCACGAAATGTGCCTAAAAGTAGCTCATTATGCATACAGTGTAAATCTTTGTTACTCTAATTATAGTACTTAACTACATTGCTCAAACTTTTTTACATGTTTTGTTTTTATTTCAATGTTTTAATTTCGATTATCATTCAACGAATATATAAAAACTCAACACTAGTCTGCATGCAGTTGATAATTTTTATTTTATAGGGCCGCGGGTCTCTGCCAGAAATAAAAAGAGCTACTTCATCACCTTCTAAGAAAGTCGGAAAAGGTTCTGCAAGTTTATAGATATTTATGTCACCGTTCGGTTCTTCATGTCTAGGTAAGAAGTAAGGGCAGTTTGTGTCAAAAATGATGGAAAAAGCTGCCGTCATCCGCTCAAACCTCGTAAAGACGTTCAATTGTTAAAAGTAACAATTGAACCAGTTGAAAAGTAGTGTTGGTGTGATTTCCGAAGAGATTGAGGTACTCTTTAATCCCCCCGCGTCTGAGTTGATGGAGGACAATGATATTTTATATATAAAAATTTTATTTAAATAAAATCATTGATGGAGGATAGATGAATCATGTTTAGATGAGTTAAATTTTATTCGCTCGATAATAATTAATCTCCTTTGCAAGTTCATTATACTGTCTCGTACCATATTTATGAAGTAAGAATTAATAAATCAGAAGCGCACGTGAGAGGCGCTCAGGGCTGTTGAAGTTTTTTCATCCGGAATGAAGTGATAACCGCTAATGACGCGCTTGGAACGCCGACTCATCCTCACCACGAGACAAAATTTAAATTAATCATAATTTAACAATAAAGAACATCTTCATGAACCACTTATGTAACCACGTGACTGTTTTGATGGGAATATTATCACTAGCAGCTCATAATAGCAGGATATATGGAATAGAATGTGGCTTATACCGAATGTGATACTGTCCTACGAGAAATGTAAACCTGTCGCAGAGCCTCGTCCTTTGTTGGTAAAATTAAACAGTAGGTAAGGTTTACTTAGTCTTCTTAGATCCTGGCGGGGCAGTTTTTTAAAGTGAGTGAAAGAATGGCAATAAAATCTTTTTTACGTTTCTTTAAGAATTTTCCACAAACTTTTTACTCAAAGCAGCTTATTTAGGCATTCTAGTTAGTTAATGAAAATATGCGATATATTGTACATGCAAGTGAATAAAATTTTTAAAATTAAGGCGTCTATAGGCGAAGGTAAAACTGCTTACTATCAAATGGGCTGTCAGCCTATCTGCTGTCCTACAATAAAAATAAACAATAATCGTGTTGTATTACAGGTTTTAATATTTTCGAATTGGCTTGTTTCTTAATACGTCAAAGTTTTTTTTTACCAAAAAACTAGGCCTTCTTTCTTCGAAATTTTAACGAAATTTTAACGTGGTCGCATAACGCAGGACGTATACCCCTATGGGACAGCAGCGTGTTCGCAGTGCGTCTAGCGTCGCAAATATCTATAGGCAACAGCAACTACTTACTATCAAGTAGGCTGTCAGCAAGTTTACTATTCCTCAACAATAAAAAACAGTGCCGTTTAGGGACGCCCATCAGAAGCGAAGCTTTATAGATGCGTAAGAACTAAGTGTTAAAAAATTAATGTAAAAAAGATGTGAGGGAAAAAATCAAGCCTTGAGAAAATAAAAATAAAACTGAATACTTGGGAGAGTAAAAATAAATACATTAAAAATAAAATACACATATAACCGTTGGCAAGTAACAATTAATGATAACACGTAAGAAATGCGAATTCGCGACCTTTAGACTAGGCTTAGTGCTTTGATAATTAACTGTCTGCAAATGTAATTTGTTAAGTTTATTGTGACCAGCAAACTATTATTACCAAAAAATTACATGCCTTTAATTCTAATAGCAATGTAAAGAGAAAGCGAAGACAGTCGGCGTGGATATCGAGTAACCCGCGCCCTCCTATATGCAAAGACTGCGGAGTCAGCAAGCTGTGCGATCGATGGACTAAGGGACATTTTTACACAGATTTTGGCATAGTACTGAATTCTACATCAAAAATTTCTAAATGTATATTTTAGGTCATTCTCGTATGATTAGACATTTTGTTTCGAAATTTGAATGGATTACAAATTTAATAAATTGATTTCATATTTTTTTATTGTTATAAGTATTATCTATATACAAATAGTGTATGTATGTATGTGTTTAGTGTATACAAACAATTGTAATAGTATACAAATAAATAAAATTGGAGTGTCTGTTTGTAATATTAAAATAACCGCTTTTTACTAAGTGCATTAGGACGTATACACGGTACATATACCAAAACAACATTTTTACAATTTTTGTCTGTCTGTCTGTCTGTCTGTTTGTTCCGGCTAATCTCTGAAATATCTACCCCAATTTTGACGGGACTTTCACTGGCAGATAGCTGATGTAACAAGGAGTAACTTAGGCTATTTTTATTTTAGAAAAAAAAATAGGTTTTGTTAAAAATGATAAGTTTCGGAAATTTAATATTCCAATTTAAGATGACCTCAGATTTATATCATCAATCATATGAAATAGGGTTTAGCTTAGGCTAGACTTTGTAGGTTTATTTCTAACTAGCTGACCCGGCAAACGTTGTTCTGCCATATAATTAAAAAAGTAGCCGATGTCAAAACTATCTCATCCCGAAATTCATCAAAATTGGTTCAGCGGTGGAAACGTTACAGATCGACAGATTTCACGGATTCGGGTGTTATTAATAACAGCACAAAACTGTGAATACTATTATGTCATGTCTTTAGGGAGACCACGGGGGATGGATATGAGAGGGATGCGGGGATGAATGAGTATAGCAGATTTTTTTTAATTACCCTCCATGCAGACATTTATCCGTGCGGATATCCGGAGAAAGAATACTGACCTCTGCGGCCAGGGTCGGCCTATCATAAAAGGCGACAAAACAACCTACCATAGCTAGTGGTAGGGCCTCAAGCCCGTCTGGATGGCGACCACCTTTGTTCTTAAGTATGCTGCCATAATAACCTTGTGTTGTGTTCCGGCATTAGTGACCCAAGTTCCTGTACCCGTATGGGACAGCAGCGTGTTGCGATGCCACTGATGTTGCAAAGATACATTGGCTACGGTAACTATTAAATTTTAAGTGAGCCATCAGCCTGTCTGCTGTCCTACAGCAATAAAAGAATTAAACATAAACGATTTTAGAAAACTAATAAAAGATTTTAAAAAATACTCTAAGAGTGGCGCCATCTCTTGACGGAGTTGTGAACCGTGTTCTCTTTTCGAATCCACTCGTGTGAGCGTTGTGACATTTTCTAGAGTCTAATATTATGATTTTAATGTAATGTATATGATGCTTTTCCTTTGAGTTATACGGTTAAGTTTGAGGGCACGGGAGTTAGGACTTGAATATGTTTTTTATTATACGTGTTTTTTATATTGTAAATATAGACTCTTGAAAGGCAACCCTTACTAAGCGACATTGGGTGAACTTTCCAGGAAATAAACTCCTGTACGGACAGCAGTGTGCTCACGGTGCCCTTAGCGTCGCAAACATTTGTATGCGACGGTAACTGGTTATTATTAAATGGACGGTCAGTCTATCTGCTGTTCGTGAGCAATAAAAAAAGGACAGGAATTTGAAGTTCAAATATTTAGAAAATAAAATATAACTCGCCTAGTTGTTGGATTTGAATGATTTTCTGATAGATCAATTCCCAATTTCTCCGTGCAGGGGCGGGGTAAGAATACTAACCCCTGCGGCCGGGGTCGGTCTGTCGTAAAAGGCGACAAAACAACCCTAGTTACGTGGTAGGGCCGCAAGCCCATCTGCATGGCAATATGTATTTTATTTACTAAAAACACTATATAATGTAGCGTATCAGTAATGTAGGAACCATAATACAGCTCTTCTTCAGTTTCATTGTTTCGAAGATTATGAACGCGTCTTGCGTCGCGCGTCGACGGCCTATATTTTAACGCCTCACTGCTGTCATTTTCTTATCGATAATAATGAATATCACTATGATAAACCTATAAATACACGAAACGTTTCGAAGCATTGATGTATCAGTTTGAAGTCCCTTGTCACATTGAAGTCAACTGTCACTTGATCTGCTATCATGAGTACGACTATGTTGTATAATAATAACATTATAATAATTAATATAAAACACTTTTTTTATAATTTTCATGATATACCAACCTTGTCCTAACAATAACGACTGGCTTTGACTTTGGCAGTATCGAAGTTATATTAATAAGTGACAATCTATTGAAGAAAAGCAATATTTTAAAAACGAGGAATTTCAAAAATTAATTGAACTCAAGAACTCACATCTGATGAATATGGCGTATGATGAAGAACCTGTAACTCCTGGCTTTTGTAGACCGTTTGTGTTGCAGAATAAAGACGTTTCTTATCGCGCAGGAACATTTTCATTCATGCAAAGCTGTTGCAGATATGCGAACTCTTTTAATATGTTTATGTGGTATTTTTTATGGGTGTTATTTAAATGGTCAGCATAGTATTCGTATTTTTGTGAGCAAAAAAATATAATCTGTGAGCAGAAATAGCTAATTGATCAGCAACTCATGGCCAGTAAACATTCCAAAATCAGTCAGCAATTTATGTCATTCTGGATGGCTGTAATTATTTTTGTACAGTTTATTAGCTATATAAGCTGCAATGAGCTGCTCCTGTTTAATAAAATTTTGGTAAGCACTCAGAGGGTAATCAAAAAAATTCATTTTGAGCTGCATATAAAAGTAGCAAAATACTTTACTTGTCATGCGCAAAATGGGCGCATTCCTTACAAAGATTATATAAATAAAAACAAAAACTCTTTTATTTGTACTTTTAACGTACATTGCCGATTTTTCAACAAAAACGCAATCCAATTAGTTATTTTGCTCACCATGTTTTAAATATGCATACCAATCAAACACACTGCTTAAAGACATGTTTTCTCTGCTGATCAATCATGAAATCTTGCTGATCAAATAGTTATTTTGCGGACTGAATGTTTACTAAGCAAACTCATGTTATTGTAAGCTGCCTATTTATGATTTAATTTTTGACCAATATCAAAATTATTTGCGGAACAAGGATTACTGCCAGATTTTTTAAATTGCAAACAAAATCTTTGTATGCCGACCAAATTATTTCAATCCTGTTTTTTTTTGTGGCTCACCAAATTTTATAATTGCTAAACATAAAACATTTAATTAATTCTGTTTTTTTATTAACCACGCCAATGGATTTGACAACAATACAGTGGCCATAATTTTGTTTAAGGCTTGAGTAAGGCTAGGTGTTAGTCCCACAAGATGGACCGATGATCTGGTCAAGATCGCCGGAATAGTTTGGATGAGGGCAGCGCAGGACCGATCGTCGTGTAGATCTTTGGGGGAGGCCTTTGTCCAGCAGTGGGCGTCTTCCGGCTGAAATGATGACGATGAAGGTACCCAAATGCAGAACACATTCCACGTTTTGTCGCTGTTTGTCAAAATTATGATGATTTATGATTACCCTTTGACAAGAACTAATAACTACTACTCATGTTTGTATGTATGAGGTATATGGCACTTAATAACATGGTAACAACCCCAGGTTTTAATTCCATTAAATAGCTAGATATTACTGACTAGCTGTTTAGTGAAAATGAGGTTTGAAATTTCGACGACATGGGTAGCCTGGAACTACGCGAGTAATTTAATTTGGTATAGTAGGTAGTGTCTGTTGTTCGATTCTCAAGGAAAACATATTTGTATCATGCAAATCGTTTTTAGTGGTTAGGGTGTGCGTATTCGTCAATTATATGTTTGTGCAAGATTTTTGTTGAAGTGAAAACATCTTTAGCGGCTTGTGCACTTTTTTTGTCATCGGTAAAAAATGTTAATTTTTCAGGGTACCTTGTGTAGGGAAATGCCTTTTATAAAAAATAAACAAGTCTTGAAAACACAAATCCCAGCTAAGCCGCACTAAGTTTTCTTTAACTGAGAGTAGAAATTGCCGTTAAATAAAAAACTACACAGATTAATGGTATCCGCTTATTACATGCGGCGACCGTTAGAATCACCCCAAACTGCCACCTTGTTTTTCTTACGACGCGCCGCGGCGGTCCCTTTCACAAAACTATTAATTGTGCCTCAAGTGGCTTTTGAAACACAAACATGTGTTATGTTTTTATGTTTCTTATGAATGGAGCTATTTATTTAAGTGTTTTGTTTATAATTATTCAACTATGGTATAGAATTACGATACGCTGAACACAGAGGTAGCGCGTATTTGAGCACCACTTGTGTTTATACGATCATAATTCAAAAATTAAATCGATGACATAGGGTTTTTTATTGTAAATTACAAAGATTATTATATATACTTTAGGATAGAAAATAAAACAGTACACTTCTTCATACAAAATAATTTATTTACAGCCCTTTAATTTTTCACAAAAAACTGGCAGCGGGAGCCGTAATTCTAGATAAACTTTAAATGTCACAGATGCGCAAATACTACAGCTAGGATTACAATTAAAGTAATACAACATAAGTAGACTAACATTCTCACAAAATAAACAAAAATCATACCGATAGCATTTACTATTACTGAGAAAAATAAAAATTAGTGCAACAGTTCTCATTCACACAGTGAAATCACTTTCGTTTTACAGATTTTTTTGTTCTACAATTTATACAATACAAAAAAAACAATTACTATGTAAGATAGCACTTTTAAAGCCCTTTCTAAAAAGGTATCACACTTGTACAATGGATCGTTTTACAAAACGTATTCAAGAGTAAACAAAAAAACTATCACCAAATGGCGGGTGTAAAGGCTTGGTGCACACACTGAGTGCGTCATCCCGAAATACTATAAATAATAAATTATGTTGATTTTACCGCGAATCTTCTTTGGACGAGCCTGCAATAGGCTCCACAGGCTGGGCAGGCTGGGCACTGTGGGCAGGCTGGGCACTGTGGACAGCCTCCTCCACATTTTCACCTGCAGAAAGAAACAATAAAATGAAATTAATGAAACTGAAGTAACAAAAATAAAATACAAAATTGGTTAGTAGAAGAACTTACAATTAAACCGAGAGAGCGTGCGCGTGCTGGACGACCACCTCGACCTCCTCGACCAGCAGCTCCTCGACTCACTCTTGGCATTCTTACTACATGCAATACAAGCTATAAAATAAAAAAAAACACGCAAATAAAAATAAAGTATTAAAAAAAATCAGGACTCAAAAATTTACTATGTATATAACACCAACAAAATAAAAAAAACACATATACGCAGTTTTCATTACCAAATGTTTACATTTAAAAACACGTACAAAAAAAAGTCTGTTAAAAACTCGGCTCTCATAATGTGCCCCAGCCTTAACCCGCACCAACGACACTTTTACGACACTTCACAATTGGAATTCAAAAATCTTGAAACTTAGTTGATATATTTTGATAATGTTTTTTGCCATCCCGGCTGGTGATTACTTGATCTAACATATTAATCGCATTTAGTATGATAAAACAGCCAAAAAATATCAAAAAATGAGATTACAATTATAGCGTCATCATGGCGTCACCCAGCAAAATGTACCACGCTAATTTATCGGGTTTAAAAAAGGCTAAAATTTTGTGTCTCATGCTGAAACCTTTATCTCGACGTATTATTAGATAATTAAACATATAAATAACAAAATATCACATAAATATACTCACATAAAGTATAAAAATTAAAGTCACAAACGTACACGACTATGGTACGACGCACACTAACAAGTTTTCAGAAGAATGAGAACGTCAACTATTTTATTCTTTTTTTTGTCATGGCATGGCTACAAAGTTTTGGCCTATTTCGTTCGGATACTTAAGGGGGCGTCAAATTGGATCGTCGGCGACCACCTTTATAATGCGTTTGACAATAAATTATCCGATTTCCGATTGGACCAAATTTGGCCAAAATAGTGGCCACAGCAGTTTAGGGTGCATGATTTTGGCCAAAATATGGGACAGAGCATTTAAGCGGGTATCAAGATAATTTTATAAAAGGAACTTTTTTGTAGTTATCTATGAAAAAATATACTAACTGAATGTGGTATTTCCAAGTTCGCTGGGTTATATCTCGTTGAACAGTTTTTTCTGTGCATGGTCGGTAACTTTCTATTTATATTTCTATTTTAAATCTTTAAAATCACTGGTGGCAGCTTTATGTCTTCTTCCCTTTTTGTATTTACACTCAATTTAAAATAAACTGTTTTGTCAGTGATTAATGTCAAGCATTTTCAGTATGTCAAATGAATTGTCAAAATACTGTGATGGATCTGTGAATTGTTTGTTTGTAAGAAATAATAATTAGAAAGTATCGGCAGCATATGTATACAATATTATGATTAAATATAATTTACCCTAGACAGCAGCTTCAATGAATTTTTTTTTATTAAGAAGTGATTAAAGTCATTGCCGTATTATTCATCTAAGTGGTTAGCCTTGAAGTAGATGTCACCTATTAACATAAATGAGTGTTGTTTATTTTACAATTTAGTTCCCTTTAGTTGCGAATTTAAGATTATATGGCTTTGATATTTGACTTATGTTTAACGTTGATTTGGAAGAGGCATGATTTATCTACGCATTCGGGAGAAAGGTGCAGGTTTAGTAGTACTGAGTTGGGTTTACTTTTGTGCCTTGTGCGCCGCGTCCACAGCACCTTGTGACAAAACTCGCAGAGTATTCACTGAACAAGACGGTATTATTACTGATGGACCCAGTAATTCAAACTACACTCAAGTCAGTATCCACATCTGAAGAACATATACTGTCTTCCTGAACTACTAATAATTGTTTTACTTAATTTCTAGGACTCTCATTGTGAGTGGCTTATTAAGGCATCCAATAAAGGCCAATTTATAACGTTAAGTTTTATCCGCATGGGTACAGAATGTTCTTATGACTATGTTTTTGTTTATGACGGTGATTCATTTGACGCACCACTGCTTGGGAGCTTCAGTGGAAAAACTGAGCCACAAAATGTTACTGCCTCAAGTGGCTATGTAAGTATAAAAATTACGATCTGATTTTTAAATATTTTCCTCTTATTAACTGAATTTATTTATTACAGATGTTAATATTACTCTATAGTGATACAAATTATGTGTTAGATGGGTTCCGAGCGAAGTATGCAATACACAACTGTCCCAACAACTGTACTGAGCGTGGGCTATGCATATCAAATAAGTGTTTTTGTGAAGGCAACTGGGGAGGTCCTGACTGCAGTGTAGAATTATGTCCTAATTCATGCTCAGGAAATGGTCAGTGCAAAGGGGATAGATGTTTGTGTAAAAAAGGGTAAGAATTTCAAGTGTGATTAGATTAAAATTAGATTTAAAACCTGTTAGAACACCATTGAAGAGACTACTCAAATTTAGTCATAAAAACTAAGTTTCGAGGTACAAATTCAGATGAGACCATTGATGCTGATCAATATAACCGGCAATGTATTTAAATATGTTTTGTTTCTAACTTTATCTTTTTTTAATATCTAACTTTATCTAATGAAGCATATTTATATATAGTTTTTATACTAAGGAACTTGTTTAGTAAAATTACTACATAGTTGTTTTACTGAACAGGTGTTTATTAATAGTAATTAAATAAATTCAAAACAACTTGTGTGAAGAAGATGCTGATTCCAAGGTCTTCAATGTTATGAAGAATTTAAAAAAAACTAATAATAAAATATTAACTCATTTTAATGATATTAAATTCTGAGATAGATTTTATGCTGTATTAAATTAACTATTTTATTTATATTAGAGGTAAATCATTCTTTGTTTATTATTTAACCTTGTTGAGTAGTAAAAACTGGAGTAAGAATATTAAAAAGAATATTATAAAAATAATTAATACTAGTTTCTTTTAGCACATCTTAAGTGGAAAACATGTATACATGCGTATTTTACATGATAGAACTAAAGCATGGCAAACAACAAAGCTTGTTTTGTTTTTGGTTTAGTAGACTAGTGGTGTGGTGAAGAAAACTTGTAAAATGCAGTAATAAACAGCCAGGTTATTTATTTAATATCACCTTTAATGAAAATGTATGAAACAAGACCACTTTCTTATGTAATTTTATTGGAAAATGACCTGCTTATAATTTTCATGTTGATGGTGAAAATTAAACTCAGTTTTAAATTTGAATAATAAAATATATCTGAGTTGGCTATATCATAGTAACACATTTTCTGCTTCAAGTTCACAACTACCAAAAATAGCTAACTTTCATGATTATCTTGGTTTATATGTAACTTCTGTTTATTAAAAATATTTATATAATATTGTATAAGATATTATTTATTCCACAAGACAATATATTACTTAAATTTTGTATATATTTCCAGGTTTTCTGGTGAGTCATGTTCTTTAAAAAAGAATGACAAAGAAGGCAACAGTTGGCACTGGTTGTCGAGGACTGAAAATGGCATGACGAGAAGAGCAGCTCATACTGCTGTTTATGTCAATTACACTGACTCTCTATATGTGTTTGGAGGATATGATCTGAACAAAGTTTTAGGGTTATTAGAAATTTATAGGTATGTCTGTAATCATTATCTTATTAACAATACAACTATTTTTGCCTAAATAGTTTTAACAGTATAACATTTCAAATAAAAATTAAGAATAGTTCAATTTAAAACTTGAAACCTCACATATATTTAAACTTAGCACTCCAGAAGTGACACTCAGTCACCACACTTTGTCAACTAATGTTGACACAAGTGTGGTGACACCGTTCTAGTGAAAAAGGTTAAGTTTGGGATTGAAAATTTTCAAAGTACCCTTTTCTTACAATCCAAGTATATTGAATGTCTGTACAGTATCATTATTGAATTATATCATACTAAAATTACCATAGATTACTATAATTGAATAGTTTGAATAAATACTGGTTAGGCGCTTTATTAGCCTATCTTTTTTCCCTGCCTACCCGCAAGTTAGTTTAGATGCTGCGGCGCCTGACGGTGGTTTTCGAAAAATACTCGACCACCACCGCGCTTCCCACTCTGCATGGCAGCGCCTGCGCCGACTACACCTACCGTCGTGTCTTGGTTAAACCCGCACTAGTTTTTATATGTCTATTATAGTAAACTGCTAATTATAAAGGCCTAGGCTACAAACCGCAGAACCAGCAGGGTAGCAGATTCAAGAACCTCAGGTGAGTCGCCGCTCTTTCTGACTTGCTGGGTATTTCCATTTCCTTTCCTTTCCACGTTAATTATCGAACCCGCACTACCTTTATTTACCGCACCATTCTTTATACTGTCCTTCAGCCCCAACAAATACTACATATTAATTATGACTCATCTGCAGAACTGTTATATGAACATTTGAGACATATATTAATAAATTGCTATTATTTACAGATTTACAACAAGTCAATGGTATGACGAAAATGGTAAAATAATACGTAGATATCCAACAAATGAGGAAAATGACAAATCTCTCCTGACATTATTTAAAAAGGTAAAATCTTATATCTGCATATATTTCTTTCTTAATAACAAGTATATATTATTAAATTATTTTGATTTTAAGCACTAAAAACCGTAATATAATCCTAGTTTTCATATCAGAAACTTAAGAAACTAACAAATGTTTTACTGTAGTCAAAAATAATTGCTATTGTAATATTTTTCAGGGTAATATTGAAGGAATCGAAGGCAACTGGCCAAACGGCAATAGCAGTTCGATCTTCAACATAATTTTATCAACATTCTCTAATCATGGTAAAACTACTTTGCCACTTATGTATTCACACTCGTCAACACCATATACGGAGAGCTACTTGCGTTTCACCGAAAGACCTGAATCTATGAAATTGAATACTACAAAACCTGAGCCAAGATACGGGCATTCAGCTTGTGCGTTTGGAAATGGTTTTGTTTTATATGGTGGGAAGCTTTCAGACGGCAGTCTTTCATCTGAATTATGGTTTTATGATGCCATATCTAACCTTTGGACATTGAGGGCTGTTAATTCTACCTTTGTTCCACCTGGACTTACAAGACATACACTGACTGCTGTTAAAGATGAACTCTATCTGTTTGGAGGGAGTACTGTTGAGGGTGAATTTTCATCAAGGTGAGAATATCTTATAATATTTATTAGTTTGGAATATTAACATTTACATTTAATATCCCAAACTAATAGTGAACGATGAAAAGATAAAATCCTTAGCATCTGAAACTTTCACTTTGAAAACCAGTAGGACTAAGTATTGTACATAGTTCTAAACCTCTCACTCCTTTTTGCATTGCTGCTCTTCTACAATATTTCCTTATTACTAGAAAATAGACTATAATACATGTCATCGATACAGATATAATACAGATTCTGTTGTAGATTGTTCAGTTAATTGTCGTCAGATAAAAACGTTAAAATTAAGCAGAATTAATACACGCTTTAAATCCGTAAAAATCGGTTTTAATGATAAAATTCAGCTCTGAAATATAAGAAGTAATAAGGTACAAAAGTATTAAGGTGTAGCTAAATAATTATCTTTTATTGGGGGTGGTTACCCCTGTAAAACCTAGTCTTGTTAATCTGGCCTTTCAGTGCAATAACAACACTGACCTGTGGCTTATGTTTGCACTGTGAACTAGCAAAAAAAGTAGTGTGTGCTTTGTTTTCGCCTTTTTGTTTGAAACCACACGTTCAATGCTTATATGTGCTATGACCTAATTATCTTTATCACCTAATAAATTTAAAGAAAAAAATATATATCACAATCTCATTATATAACTAACTGAACACAACAAAGGAAATCATGAATTATTATTTGTATCATACTTACTAAATATATTACAAAAGATTCCATTTGTGTAATTAAATATAAGCATTATTTTTATCATTTTATCATTAGGCATTATTTATGCCGGCGTTCGGTAAGGGTGCATTATTTCCCCGATTCTGTTCAACATCTACACAGAAATGATAATGAGACATACTCTTGAGAACTGGACTATGGAGCAGCAATTGGAGGTTTTAAAATCTCCTACTTGCATTATGCGGATGATACCAACCACTTCGCTACTAGTATCTGCCATGTGGAAGGACTTCTCCAAAAGATGGAATCCATAAGTCTTGAATTCGGCCTCAAAATCAATCGCAGCAAGACTAAAGTTATGATTGTTGACCGAATTAACCACAACTCGCCAGAAGTGACACAAATAGCGAACTGTGAAGTGGTGCAATCTTATGTCTATATAGGAGCGTTGATCTCTAACAACGGAGGCTGAATAGACGAAATCAAACGGCGCATGGCGATATCCAGATCAGCTATGGATAAGCTGCAAAAAATATGGAGAAATCGTAAAATAACGAAAGCCACTAAGACCCGGCTAGTTAGAGCACTGGTATTCTCCATTTTCCTATATGCTTCGGAGACGTGGACCCTGCGAGAAAGTGAGAAGAAGAAAATAGACGTTCTCGAGATGTGGTGCTGGAGAAGAATGTTGAGAGTGTCCTGGAATCAATTCCGGACCAACAAGTCCATTCTAGAAGAACTCGGCATCAAGCAGCATCTATCTGCCATCGTACAGGCTTGAATTCTCACTTTCTTTGGTCACGTGACTAGGCGTGACGATGTCTCCATCGAATGTCTAGTTGTCCAAGGGAAAGTTGAAGGAACAAGACCTCGCAGCAGATCGCCTATGAGATGGACGGACCAAGTAAAGGCTGCAGTGGACGTCCCAGTACACGTGTGCTCCCGAAAGGCAGCTGTCCGGGAGGAATGGAGACGGATTGTCAGGTGTGTGACTGAAAAATGATGACCACGACCACTCTGACAAGAGCGAAACGAAATAGAAGAAAATTATTTTTATCACGATTTTCGTCATAAACGAGAAGAAAATTATTTTAATTGATTAAGATTTATGTGCATATATTATTCACTGACGTCATTAAAATCAATGTGAATACACTGTATCTTTACAAATATACAGAACATGTAGGCAAGTTAAATAAAGTACAGGAGCCTTCAAAAATTTATAAATATTATATGATTTAACCCACTTTTTTTAGTTTCACTTGTATGTTTATTGGTTTGTTTGTTTGTAATTTTATAGAAGATACTACAGTTATAGTAATCAAACTGATTATTTTAAAAACTGAATAAACGTTTTCGTCATTTTTATCAAATGTTACACAATTAATATCAAAATAATCATAATAATATGATATATATAAATCTTCATACCAATCTCCGAAGTAATGGCATTCACACGCCATAGTGTGCCATAGTAGTGGAACATTGTAAAGTTTAGATGTATCTATCTCATGATTTGGTTATTTCTACCCTTCTTACCTGATAGCCTGGAATCAGCGTTTTGCTTTAGTAATTGGAAAAATTTATTAGCGTCATTTTGTTTTTGTGTCTTTCCATAGCATTTAGTTACTCGTGTTTATTTAGTGAAACATTAAATATATTATATTTATAAATTTGTACAGAACTGTTTATTTTAAATTTTTAGGATGTACAAAATAAAACTTGACGACGTTAATACGGAGTTCTGGGAACTGGTTCAAGTGAGGGGTGGTAAAGAGTTGGATGTACGTGTCGTAGCCCACACTGCGGTGTACCATTCTTACTCGAATTCTATTCTTGTCTATGGTGGAGTTGTGGCCAGTGTTGCCAGGTAATATATCCACATACGTACACATTATCATTAAAAATGTATGCTTAACGTATTTTTCCTACTATTATAGTATAATAATACCAGCGAGTAACTCCACGCGTATCCAAGCCGGATTGGCTTGTTACTGTTGATCTCGGTAAGCAAGTTTCCTCATGATGTTTTCCTTCAATGGTAATAATGTTGGAACTATGCACACTAGGCGGGATAAGATGCTAAAGTGGTGACCTAAAATGGTAATCGAGTATGATACCACTTAGCTACTACATGTCTTTTTTATTTTTTCTTTGCACTATATTTTTCTTATATGAGTGAAATAATCAAATAGTTACTGTAGGAATAGTATATACCAGTAAATATTTAATATACTAATTAATTAATCAAATTTAATTGATATTCTAAAGGATTTGTTTGCAATTAAAATAATGAAAATTTGTAAAGTATGATGAAGGTACTTACTTTATATTTTTGACAGATTTTCAAAGCTATCGGACCGAATGTTTGCTTTTGACATAGACTACAAACATTGGAGTGAAATTCATTATCACAGAGCACACCTACGAGATACTTATGTACCAAGAGAACGTGCTTTTCACACTTCTACAATAATCGGTAATTAAAAACTTAATCCATCTTCCAATAGTATTATTACTTATATATATAATAATTTTAAATTTATGTTACGTAATCAGTTCAATAACAATATATATTTTATTTAAAAGCACATTTTATGGATTTGGTTTTACACTTGTTTACTTCGAAGACTTGACATTTCAAGTACTCCTCAGCAGACATTTTCACCAACTTTCATTACAAAACATATTGGATTTAAAACATTTTAATTATAAAGTACTATCAATTATTATAAAAAAAAGTATCAAATCGCGGATCCATACAAACATGATTTTATTTATGAACCGCCAAGTATATTTTCATCTAAATTTAATAAATTTAACTATGTTAATAATATACACAAAAATGATATTAAATTAATTAAAGCGCGTCAACAATATAAAAATTTTGCATTTTTTACTTCTTGTATATAAATAATATGATAGAGGTCTGCAGTTGTGCGCGCATCACGGCAAAACTACTGGATGTTTTTTATTGCTGTAGGACAGCAGACGGGCTGACGGCCTGCTTAGAATTTAGCAGTTACCGTCGCCTATGGGTGTTTGCAACGCCAGTGGCATCGCGAATACGCAGCTGTCCCATAAGGGTACAGGAACTTTGGTCACTAAAGCCGAAACACAACACAAGGTTATTATAGCGACATACTTAAGACCAAAGGTGATCGCCATTCAGATGGGTTTGGGGCCCTACCATGTAGCTAGGGTTGTTTTGTTCCCTTTTACGACAGGCCGACCTCGGCCGCAGACGTCAGTATTCTTTTTCCGCCCCTGTACGGATAAATGTATATATTTCAATTAAATTTTCTAAGCTTTATTTCTTAGAGACTTGGCTCTTATATAAAGAAAAAGTTATTGCGATATCTTCACATCATACATTCATATATTTATTTTATAATAATAATATTTTATAATAATTATTAGAAATTTAATGCACATATATATTTAATTATATTTGATAATGTTTTAGTTAATTGTTTGTTTGTATTGTTTTTATAGGCAATTACCTAATAGTATTTGGTGGATACTCTCATCGGCACAATAGAGAGGAGATCTGCTATGACAGTCAAATGTATATCTACCACCTCGGATGCCATTCATGGATACCTCTGGATGTGCTGGGGAGAACAAGAAACTTTTATCCGAAAAAACAAGGTGTTTTTGCGCATGCGGCGACCCTCAAACCCCCTTCGACATTGTTAATTGCAGGTGGCTATCATGGCAATGTAAATGGTAAGTAAAATTATGTATAATATAAAGTTGTTTTTACGTTAGTTAGAATAAGAAATAAAACGTTCCACTGCTAGGCTAGGGGGAGACCCCCCCCCCCCAACGCAAGGAACAGTATTAGCGGGTATCCACGACGGATTAGCTTACACATACCGATGATCTCTATATACAGATTTTCTCATGATGTTTTTTTCACCAAAAGTTTCCGACCTCAACATGACATGACATAGCAGCACTCGTAAATAAAAGCTAGTGAATTTTGTTGTTCATCTGTTGACAGTTCTCACCCAAGTTTCAGCCATTTTGGACGCGCAGTTGTTATATAACAGTCGTTTGAGTGAGTTGATGTGAGTGTTTTTATGAAAATGGACAAAATCGAGTATCGAGCTGTCATTAGATATTTGATTTTGAAAGGCAATACTTAATCGATTTTGGGCAGCTGAATTTAAACGTGGCTGTAAGAGCTTGGGAGACTACGAACGTTCAGGACGTCCAAAAACTGCAAGTACCGACGAAAACATCGCCAAAGTTCACCAAATGGTGCTAGACGACCGCTGAATTAAATTGAGAGAGATAGCAGAGGTTATGAACATGTCAAAGGAACGTGTTTGTCACATATTAAATCAACATTTAGATATGAGAAAACTGCCCGCGCGTTGGATGCCGCGTTTTCTCACGTTAGACCAAAAACGTATTCGAATAAAAATTTCCAACTCTCTGATGGCGTAATTTTGGTTTCGATCAACAATAGTAACTATTGTTGATCGAAGGGGATAGTGATGAAGTTATTTTAATCGATTATCTTCAAAAGGAAAAACCATTACAGAAGCATACTACGCATCATTACTTGACAAGCTGAAGGCATAACTTGCGGAAAAATGACTACATTTACAGAGAAAGAAAATTCTATTTCACCAAGACAACGTACCGTGTCACACATCAGCGGTTGCCATGGTGAAAATCCACGACAGTTTGAACTGCTTGACCATCCGCCTTACTGACCAGATCTAGCCCCAAACGATTTCTTTTTGTACCCACATCTAAAAATTTCGCTCGGAGGACAGAGATTTTCGTCAAATGAAGAGGCAATCACCTTCGTGAACAATTATTTTGCAGAGTAAAATACCGAGTACTATTTGGACATGTTACAGAGATGCGAGGAGTGTGTAGAGTTAGTTACAAGGAGACTGTTGAAAAAAGAAGTCTAATATCTTTGTTAGGTCGGAAACTTTTCAGCCACCCTCGTATGTGCTGTGGGCATTAAATTGATCTAGAGTATAATACCATCGAGCTATAAGGTACTTTACCTTAGGTTAGTTAGAATCATCATCTCAGCGTTTAATCCCAGTAAACTTTTCGTGTCTACTACTCCTGTTGGGGTCCGGAAATTTATTGTTGGAATACATAGGACTAAAACAAAATCATTGTGGTTGCCTATTACTGCTTATAAGCTAATATAAGAAGCAATCCGCTTATAGCTTTACTTGAAGCTATCACAAGATAGTGAGATTCTTCTTAATGGCCAGAATCAACACAGCCATTAATATCGCCACAAATTTTTATCTATCCTCCCCCCAGAGAGATTATGACAAATTGACTTATTTTTTATGTTTTATAGTGAATTAATGTTCTCAAGTAAATACATTTCTTATAACTTCCTTATTCCCCTGAATAAAAATGCATAACAGGCACTCCTGTGCCCAGCAAAGCAATGTATAAGATACTAAATATTGTGACAAAATATGAGATGGGATATTAATTATATTTTCAAATAACTGTATACAGGTGATCTACTAGCATATGTTGTGCCGAGTTGGCAAGCTGGCATCACTAACGAGCACCCTGAATCGGCTTGTCAAAGACGCCGCACCCAGCCGGAATGCCTCGCAGACCCCGAATGTGGATGGTGTTCAGCTGACGAAGTAAGTTTTACTTCAATCTCGACAGTAAAATTTTGTAATTAGTGTATTTATGGGTGTATGTGGAGTTTCTATAACAAAACTTAATAAGTCATGCTTCGGCAAAGCGTCATAAGAAGAAATGTTGCTACCTGCACTTAAAAAATCAATATACATGTATATTTGAGAAGTACCCTCAGTCTCGTATCGTATTTCACGATACGAATTAATAAGAATGCAAAAAAAATATGTGTCGTTATCAGAAACACAGTATATACATATGTACTTGTGTACTTCTGTATATACAGAAGATTAAAAGAAAGAAAGATTTTCTTATTTAGAACTTTCTCTAGACAACTTAGATTAAATTCGCAAAAAATTCAGTACAACGTGTTTCACCATTTCAACAGGATAATCCATATTGGTTGGTTTTTTCGTAAAAAATGTAAATTTTAGCATTGTTTATATATAAATCGTTCAAATGTCGTAACACTTCTGATTTTGTATATTTTCCCTTCTAGTTCGTACGGTCTTCGACATACGAGTATTTTGATCACAATTAAAACTATACATATATTCATATTAATTGTCACTACACCATTTTACCCTTTAGAATTCGTGTTTATTGAAACAAAGCTATCTATTGTGTTGTTAGATTTGTTACGGAAGGACTATCGGCTCAAACTGTACCACCAACCTACAATCAATTCGATGTGGTGGCATATGCCCAGCGTTGGGTGATTGCCACTCGTGCCTCATTCATGGACCTTCGTTAAGTGTGACAAACACAACCCGGAAACCTTTGCCTTCCGTCAGTACAAAATTAGGTTTACAACAATGTAACTGGTGTGTCCAAAATGCAAGATGTCACCATAAAGATGGTATGTATTATTATAAAAATGTTTGTTTTGCTATTAACACTTTATGGATGTATTTGCGTTCTTTTCGCGAGATATTATGTTTTAAAAAAGTCGGATTCTTTGATAATACATTGCTTATTGTACTTCTACAAGATTAATTTTTTTCAAGAAGTTTTTTTGCATTAATAAAACGTCATGGAGTCACAGTTAATATATTTTCTGCCTATTTGAATAGAAACTTATTCAACTGGTTGAGACTAATGAAAGTTAATGTAACTTTGTAAATCGCCTCACGGTTTACACAACACAGGCCCATTTTTAGTGTAAATGTTTTTGGTAACCCAAGCAAAATATGTACTCTATTTACGAAATGTATATTCGCTAAAGTAATCATTGTTAAACTATCGTCAATTTCTACCACCATGCACTATAGCAAAGAATTTTTGAAACAAAATATATTATTGTTTTTAAAATAATTTTTTTTTGTTGTTATTATTTTATCCGCGCAGGGGCGGAGAAAGACCTGACCTCTGCGGCCGGGGTTGTTCTGTCATAAAAAGCGACAAAACAACCCATCCTAGTTACGTGGTATGGCCCCAAGCCCGTCTGGATGGCGACCACCTTTGGTCTTAAGTATGCCGCCATAATTACTATATTGTGTTCCGGCATTGGTGACCCAACTTCTTGTACCCTTATGGAACAGCAGCGTGTTCACGATGCCACTAGCGTTATAAACATCCATAGGCGACGGTAACTGCTAAATTCTAAGTGGGCCGTCAGCCTGTCTGCTGTCTTACAGCAATAAAAAAACTTCTATTATTGAGGGTATGTTAAAAATTATCACGATAAGGGATTGGCTTCTCGACTTCTATCTTTATATCAAAAATGTAAAAATTGTACTGTATTTGTTTCTCAGATAATTATGGCGTATGTGGTGAAGATACTCCATCAGAAAACCCAGGATGGTGGGGCACCACTGGAACTGAAGTGACTACTCCTGAAGAATGTAAATTATTAGACAAACGCCCTGGCTTAACCTTTTTGAGATATCAACAGCCTGCAGATTGGAACCATCCAGACGGCGTTTCGGTAGTGAATGCTACGACTGTTGATTGGGGAACTGGTGGAGGCAGTAACCACATACTCAATGGACCGAGCGAAGCGCGTTTAAAGGGATGGTTGCATATACCCCAGTATTGGAATGGGACAGGGGAGACAATGCAAATTTGCGCTGGATATTCCAACATATCTTTACAACTAGGCGACAAAAGCAGTTCAGTGGCGAATCTAACGGCACAACCGGCAGCGTGTTCTTTAGTTGACTGGCCAGCATTGTATCCAGGAAAATTATCTGTCAATATGCACGCTAACGATTCCTTACATACTGGATTATATCCTTCCCACCATCATGCCAAAATGGAACTGTTGCATAACAAGTCTCAAGAAAGTGCTAAGGTGAAAAACATGTACAACATATGTATAATCTATTTCTATAATAATTTTAAAATGATAATACATAGGTCTTAATGATTAATTTTTTGTTGCAGGTTTTTACATTTGAGTTTTTAGAGCCTTACTCGAATGGACAATGCTCTGATTATGATAACTGTCTACTGTGCTTGTCAGATGCCGACTGCGGGTGGTGCGAATTAACAAATAAATGCGAGCCACGCGCCACCGAGGAAACGACTGTGTGCGCCGCGGCTGGCGAGTGGCGCTACCTGACACTGCAGCCAGCAGCTTGTCCTAACTGCTCCAATTATATAAGCTGCGAACGGTGTGTGGCGGGGGAGTACTGCGAGTGGTGGGCGGATGAGGCGAGGTGTGCGCGAAGAGGGCGCGCGGCCGGTGCCGTTGTCGAGGCAGGCGAATGCCCTGCCCCATGCCGCCTGCGCCATGACTGTGAGCATTGCCTTGATGAGCGTGGCCGCTGTGTCTGGTGCGAAGCTACTAGGCAGTGCTTCAGCTTCAGTGTGTATACTAGCGAATACCAGTTCGGTTTGTGTCGCGAGTGGCTTGATAGAGCCTCCATCCCTGCCGACGATACGACTCGAAAATCCAGTCAATGCAAATCTTGTCGTCGGCATACGCAATGTTCGTCTTGTCTCAAAAGTATGGGATGTGGCTGGTGCTACTCCCATGAAAATCCGATCAACGGGGCGTGCACCGAGGGTGACTTCACCAGGTCACGTGTAGATTGTGCTTCGATGTTGAATGTGACTGCAACGGATGCCGGGTGGGCATACGCTCAGTGCCCGGACGTGGACGAGTGCGGTCTTGGTCTCCACGACTGCCACAAACATGCAGAATGTAACAATACCCATGGTTCCTATACCTGCCGATGTAAGCAAGGTTACATAGGTGACGGAAGAAAAAGTTGCGTGCAGACTTGTTACAATAACTGCATCCACGGCTATTGTCTCGGCTCCCCACAGTACACTTGTCAATGTGATTTGGGCTGGACTGGTGCAGACTGTTCTATTAATTGCGGTTGTCACAATCACTCAACGTGTCGAAAAGGAGTAGGGCGTTGTGATGAATGTCAGGATTGGACGGAGGGGGAGTTTTGTGAGTCCTGTAAACCAGGAAGCCACGGAAATGCGACTACCGGGCACGGGTGTCGACGATGCGATTGCAATGATCACGGAGATGAAACCCAAGGAATATGTGATGTTACCACGGGTGAATGCATTTGCAAAGATAACACTGAAGGCCAAAACTGTGAGAGGTGCAAACCAAAATTTTACGGTGACCCTCGACATGGTGGTAGGTGCTATTACCAATGTGAACCGAGAGGGATGCTCAACGCAACGCAAACAGATGGAATTGGCTCTCACAAGATTGATCCTGATTTGAAAACAATTGGTCCTGCGCAAGAATGTTTATGGATAATATCCGCTGAGGGTATAAAAGATGCCATAATTCAGTTTACCATAGATACTTCATCTTTTGATGTACCGTGTGATGAAAATGCAGTATATGTTTATGACGGGTTAGGCGGCGTTCAGGATTTGAGTAATAATCAACAAAGTCAACTGTTGGGAGTTTTTTGTGATGGCGCTTCGTCAGGTGTTATTGAAGCTCGAAGTGGCAATTTGACAGTTCACTATAAGCAAGGACAAATGGAGCAAGGTTTTGAAGGAGTGTTTAAAGTGCTTGCGTGTGATGGCCATTGTTCATTGCCGAGAGTTTGCAACAAAAAACATTGTACATGTAGGGAGGGTTTCGGAGGACCTGATTGTGAATATGAAATATGCCGTAATAATTGTAGTATGGCCATCAATGCTGGCATCTGCGACCCAAGTTACGGGAGGTGCCTCTGCAATGATGGTTATGGGGGAGATGATTGTTCAATTAAACTTAATAATACACAGTTAGTATTTACCGAACTATTCAATTCTGAATACCTGTCCGATGGATTAGATCATTTGCGGAAAACATTGCCTAGATTTGGACATAGTTTAGTGGCAGATAGACGTGGTTTATGGATGTTTGGTGGATACTCTCTTTCTCACGGCCCGTTAAACGATATTAGATTTTTTGATACGAAAAACAACACATGGATGCAAGTAACAGTTGAAGCTACCCCTGATGCAAAAATGCCTGAAGGTCGATACTTCCATGCGGCGGAAATTTATCACTCTAAACAAAATATCTATATCTATGGAGGATTGAGTTTACAAGAGAAAAGCGGACAAAATAAAACTCTTGGAGATTTTTGGCAATTCAGTTTGAAAGACCAGAGGTGGGGGAATATTAAAGGTAAAGATGATCATCCGCCGCCACTCGCGGGACACACGTTAACTCTACAGAAATATCAAGACTATGAGAGCTTAGTTCTGGTTGGAGGTTTTTCATTAGAGCAGGGTTTCATGTCAGATTTGTGGGAGTTCGACCTTGACCATGAAAAGTGGATTAAATTGTCTAGCGAAGGACCACACCCTGTTGGAATAATTGGCCACAGTACTGTGTATCATGTTCCTTCCCAAAGTTTATATGTATATGGTGGAATATTATATTCCCATAATGGTACAACAAAGTCAAACAAATTATTTTCCTTCCATTACCCCACAAAGAAATGGAGTGAACTACCCACTTTTCCGTCACTACATAACTTTTATGACAATCTACCTCAAGCTACATATCTTCATTCTGCAATAACAACAAACGACTACATGATTGTCTTTGGCGGAAGAACTGATCAGGATGATAAATCAGACACCTTGATAGCCTATGTATATAGCTGCAATCAGTGGGTTAGGTTAGTTAAAGGTTAGTCTTTCTTTCTTACATCTCGCGTCTTTATACGTGTGGAATATACCTGTATCTATTTATCTATATTTTAGAAATTTGAGGGACGTCTTTATCATTGTGATGGACTTGTGTGGTCTTGGTTAAGTATAAAAATTGGACCACCACTTTTTTGGCTGGAGTTTTGCAGACAGGCAAACGGTCCACCTATGGGCAGCCAGTGTCACCTATGGCCGTTTGTAACACAGGGGGCATAGCCAACACGCTGTCGGCTTAGTAGAAATTTTATACCGCCTAATTTGAAAAATCTCGTTTTGTACTGTAATAGAAAATCTCAGTAGGAAGCTCATTCCAAATCCCAAGCGTATGCAACATGAACTTTCTCAAGAATGAAGAAACGCTTAGAAAAGGGAGACTTATGATTACTTGACAAGTCAGCAGTCGTGAAAAAGTTGCTTATAATGTCAGTAACAGTCTCCCAAAGTTGTTTTTAACAGAGTTGTGGTTGGTTCTGATTTTTTAATTTTAAAGTTTTAGGTATATTTTTGATATTTTTTTTACAGGAGTAAGTATTGTAGGCCATCCACCCCCTCCTACCATCGCCCACGCAATGGCAATTGACGTGGAGAGCGAGAACGATGGCTACATCTATATAATAGGGGGATGGACGGGCAGTGCTCATTGCCAAGTCACCCGAATTTCTTTACCTGAAGATTTATGTTCTCTGTGGAGCTCGAACAAAATGGAATGCCGAAGTCATATGGGATGCAGTTTCTGCAGTACAGGAAATTATACAAAGTGTTATTCAGTGAACAAACCCGGTTGTGAGGGCAGCGATCGCGTGTCCACCAATTCCGGATCTGCGTGCAATGCTGAATTGGTATCCAGACGGTCTTGTGAGAATTTCACCACTTGTGCCTCTTGTTTGGCCACCTGGCCCCTCTACTCCGAAGAAAATCCAACATGTCGTTGGTGCAAAACGTGTGGAAAAAATGTTGGTAAGCAAATAACTATATAAATTCTGTCATATCATCATCGTGCATTATAAATTCCAGTAGCAGTCAAAGCTTTCAATCTTCCAGTATTCAATACTGTCACGAGGCGAATTTAGTGTCGGTGGCCATCCGTGATATTTCCTTCCCTTGTACCTAGATAGCACAAGAAAATGAATGGAATAGACTTGGATTTACCGTCCAACCCGTTTAATCTCGAGCCTCGCCAGACCCTCGTCCGAAGTTTACCACGGTACACCAGCTAGCAAGGGACATTATTAATCTTGGACCCTTCACATCGGAGCCCTTATGGCTCGGAGGACCAAACAATTATTAGTAGTTAAGATATTTTTTAAACTCAAAGAATGCAATTCTTATTCTTCTCATGACATATAGATCAAACTATCTAAAATCGGATGTCACTTTATTACTTACTGCAATTATTAAGCTCCTTGTGAAAATTAATGCGATTGGTTATTTTGGACATCGTGGAGTTGTTTTTGTCGCACAAAACACTAACAAACCAAACGAACTCCCGAACTCAAAGCCTTTTTATATAGTGTACATTATTTATAACTAGTTACTGTAAACAGTGCTGTTTCAGGTGAATGTGTTGCATCTGACGAATCATGTACAAGTGTGGAATGTAATCAAGGAAATGTATTTATAAACGATGTAGATCAATGTCCTGAACTGAAATGCGTCGCTTCCGATTGTGAAAAATGTATATCTAACCAATGTACTTGGACTAGATTAGTTACTATAGAAGGTAACAATTATTTTTACTATTGATAGAAAATATTTACGTTATTTAAACTTGATTAAATGTATATCTTAAATGCAGGTCAAGTAACGAATGTACCAGAAGATTTTATCAAACTCTATAACTGGACTTGCACCACAATCGAGGAACCTGGAAAAATCAGTCTTTGGCCCACAACGAAAGAAGAGTGTCCCAAACGCTGTCACTTGTATGAAGACTGTCAGTCTTGTCTTAGTTCTGAAGGAGCTGAAGGGGGTTTCTCGGAGTGCCATTGGGCGACCTACTTGGGCAAATGCATATCACCTGCTTACCAACCGGTATATTGCGCGGGCGGAGTTTGTGGTCTCGTTTTGACTAAAGCTCATAAAAATAAATGCCCCGAGCCGTGTGGGACATTCAAGCAATGTTCCGAATGCTTGCATCATTCGCATTGTGGGTGGTGTGCGGCTGAAGGGGCTAACGGCGAAGGCGTCTGCACTGAAGGCTCTATCGACTCCCCGCTCGAATACTCTTCGCGCGTCACGTGTGCCGCCGTTTACGAGGAGGCATACCACACCAACGTCACGGACACCAATACGACTTTCTCTTGGCACTACACTCGGTGTCCGCCGGAGAACGAGTGCGAAAATAATCATCATCAATGTAAAGCGGACTCAGAAGTGAGTAACAAACAATGTTTTCGTAATGCAAATGATTGATTAATTACTAAACAAGTTGTGAATAGCAGTGTTTAAATTTTATCTATATACTTAAAGATTATAAGATTATTTTTATTTAAATATATTATATACGCATATAAACTTTGAGTAAAATCGATGGTGTGGGGAATGGCAGGTATGCTTCGACTTGCCTTCGGGATACGAGTGTCAGTGCGGCGCAGGCCACCGGCGCGCCCCTGGCGGCGGATGTGCCGCGGTGTGCTCGCAGGGCTGCGTCCGTGGCACTTGCGTGCAGCCCGACGTGTGCCGCTGCGAGTTCGGCTACGTGGGCATCAACTGCACCATCCAGTGTCAGTGCAACGGTCACTCGCACTGCGAGGGACCCGACCGCCTCACCGAATGTATCGAGTGCCACAACAACACTATGGTAACTAACTTAATTCTATTATCTATTCTAATAATATTATTTATTAATTTCCAATATTCCGTACAATTTATTAGTTATTTGTTCATAGTTATCACTCTTAAATTATTTTGATTATTTAGTTTAACGCCCATAAAAAAGCTAAATAAAATAGACTATTTTTTTTTCAAATTCTTGCAAAAAGTTTTAGTCTTATACAACTTTCAATCGGTAATATAAATTTTACATATCATATTAGCTCTTGATTTCTGTTGTCGTATAAAAATAATTTGAAATATAACTTTTCCATGTATTTCATCGCAGGGTCCTCAATGTGAAAAATGCAAACCCAATTTTGTCGGTGACCCAGTGAACAATGTGCAATGTGTGCCTTGTTCGACGTATTGCTACGGGCACACGTCGATTTGCACGGGCGATACGGAGACGTCCACGTCCCGGGAAGTGGGCTCGCTGGTCGACCCTGAGGAGTACTACCGCGACGCGGCCAAAGCGAGGTGCGTGCGCTGCGCCAACAACACGGACGGCCCGCGGTGCGAAAGATGCATAGAAGGCTACTTCAGAGGGACGGAAGATTTCCGCGACCCGTGCAGGCCGTAAGTTTCGCATTAATACATATTTATGTGATTTTGTCATGTTAGAAAAAAGTGCAATAAAAATTCGTGTTATAGTTTTCGACTTTTGGGGGACTTAGGCTTTTGTAAGGAAACATTCGATTTATAGAGGTTAAGATTTATTCCAACTAATTTTGAGGTAAAATGGTGAAATAAATAAAAATCCTAGTTATAAGTAATAATACAGTACATTATCGGTATATTCTTAAAGTCGGTTTTAAAATGATCGGGTTGTAAAGATTGTAAATGCAAACATTGCTGTATTTGAGATACAGAGGTCCAATTAATTTTTTCGAGTTATAGGGATAATAAGTAACGAATTTACTCGCTAATTATTTCGACTGTTCAGATTTTGAGCAACGAATGTGTAAGGGGTTGAAAGGAAGGAAACACAGCATTTTTTCGGATTTGGGAGGGTTTCGATTTATCAAGGGTCAACTTAAAGAGATTTTACTGTAGTTCAAAATTTGTTTTCCTAATTAGGCTTATATTATTTATGTTCAACAGATGCGAATGTCACGGCCACGGGGACACGTGCGATCCTGTGACCGGCGACAAGTGCAACTGCGGCAACAATACGGAGAGCGACGCTTCCTGTCAAACAAGCAGCTCCAGCAAGAACTCGGCCCAAGAGTGCTGGCGATACCAATGTGTCAAATGCAAAGACCTGTACATGGGCGATCCGAGAAACGGACACCAATGCTACAAAATGATTAATATTGAAAATCGGCTCTGCTTCGATGGAAAATCAATGGGTAAGCACTAATTTTAGGACATTACAGTGAATATTTGATAACAGTCGCAGAAATCGACGCTTTCTGTGCAAAGGCGAAGTAAGAAATACTAACCTCTAGCGACAAAAACTCTAACCTAAAGCGACAAAACAACCATAGTTACGTGATACGGGCCGTGAGCCCGTCTGGACGGCAACCACCATTAGTCTATAAATATGCGTCCATAATAACCTTATCTTGTGTTCCGGCATTAGTGACCTAGGTTCCTGTACATCTACGGAACAACAGCGTGTTTGCGGTGCTCCTACCGACGCAAACATCCATAGGCGACGAAGGCCTGTCTGCTGTTCCTCAGCAATATAAAAAAATCGACAACCGTGTTGCAAAGGCTTTCACACGTTCCTATCTCGGGTCTAGGTGTTTATATATAATTTTTTTACAAAAGTATATAAGTAAGTTGTCTAGTACCCACAGTACACAATTATAGTCTGTTGTTTATCGGGATATTTTATTTGAAAATTACATTCAAAAATTTACAATACTTTTGATACTTAAATATGATCACATAAAGACCTTGTACTTGTATGTATAGTCTGTAGCCTCGTGGACGACTGGCCGCGATGAATGCCGATGACCCGGTGGTCGGCGCAGGGTGTAGTGCGGGGTGAGCGCACCGTTACGCATCGCTGCGCCCGCGCCGCTGGAGCGAAACAACGCTCGTGTCGCGGGTTTGCTCGTTCAATTATTCGTGTAGTGGTTCCCACAGTGCACAAGCGCTTTTTTTACATTGGACTAGATGGCTCAGTGTGAATTGTGACAGTATATTATTTATTTATTTAGATATCCATGGATAAAAAAAAACCTCTTATTGTTCCAGATGATTGCAAACTCAAACCGAAGCCTCTGTACCCGGGTCAGACAGTTTTCGTCGCAGTCAACCCACGTTACATGAATGTCGATATACGAATAATAGTAGATGTAACGCAGGGAGCGGTGGATTTGTACCTCAGCCCGAACGATAGTTCGTTTGTCGTATCTGTGAACTCTAGTAACGGAGCTCACGCCGTCGAACTCGATCCCAGTTTTTACAAACATGAACCATTGCATACGGTGCCCTCGTTCGACGATCATGTGCCTGAAAAGCCGCGAGTGTCGTGGTATTACGATAAAACCGAATACACACTAGCGGATTATACTGCAAAAGATCTCGCGACATACGTCACCGTCGATAGGAAAAATATACTTTTGCGAGTTAGGAATGTGCGCAACCGGCTCGTGCTCACTCTGCCGTACAACGTTCACGATCTCGCCCACACGAAGTTCTACGTGATAATTCGAGCGAAGCATTCCGAAGATGGCGCTGCTAGTTTCGGGATAGTTTTCTTCCGCCAGGATCAGCTCCACATCGACCTGTTCGTGTTTTTCTCCGTTTTCTTCTCGTGCTTCTTCCTGTTCCTGGCTGCGTGCGTGGTGGCGTGGAAGGCCAAGCAAGCGGCGGATGTGCGGCGCGCTCGCAGAAGACATGTCGTTGAAGTGAGTACGAGTATTGTTCATTTTCGAATATTCTGTTGCTTACCGGCCTTACTCAATATAATATACGAAATAAAATAGCATGAAATGTATAGTTATTATGCGGTCTTTGCGAATGGTATTTAGACAGGCAGTAACTAAAAAATCGCACAATTTGGTTCATAAATTCATGCGTCAGTTGTCAGTTTACAACAGAGATAAGAATAAGGATTTCTCTAAATTAACACACATTTTCCAACTTTAAAAGAGAGAATTTCCCCCATCTAGCGGTGGCCACGTATTTTGGTGCTGCTCAGTAGCTACCATGTCGAGCACAGAATTAAACTGATTGATGTTGTGTTTTTGTATCTGACAGATGTTGCATATGGCGAAACGTCCGTTCGCGGTGGTGACAGTGCTGCTGAATGGCGGCGGTGTCAGCGGAGGAGGAGGGGGGAGGCGCAGGAAAGGGCCTGATCTGCGCCCCGTCGCAATCGAGCCCACTGGTGACGGTCGGGCTGCGGTGACTTCAGTGCTTGTTAGGTATGTAATATAGGAATATAGGGAAAGCTTAATAAAAGCCTTCTAATAAATAAAGCCACTGGATTGTTTAGAAAAATTTGATACAGTAGAATCTTGATTATCCGAATATCCGGATTCATTCTTGATTTGACGGCCCAACGAGACATGTTACGACGAGTTAATTCTCACCTCCGACCCGTAGGTACTCCCGCTCTCAATTGTTTACGCGATAGTGTTTGTTATTATTTAATTTTATTTGATAGCGTTCAACTGGTAGGTTGTATTTTTGTTAACATTTCTGTTTACGTTTTGCGTTAGAAATCTATAATGTCTAAGCGAAAAAGAGTAGTGTTATCTCTTAATAACAAAGTGAAGATAATAATTAAGAGTTTAAAAAATGGTGATTCTGGTAGTAAATTGGCGTTAATATATGGTGTAGGGAACTTCTACGATATCAGATATCAAACAGAATTCTGATACCATATTAATAATAATAATTTATTTCATAACAATACTTATAACCATGTACATTAAGTTGACAATTAAGTTACAGTCAAACAATATTAAGGTCATCAAAATAAAATTATGTATAGTTATAACATTACTTATTCGTAGGTTATAACAGCCATAAAACAAAAACATCAGCCACTTAAATGGTAATATGCCTTAAATTCATGCAAGATTTTAACGGTGCTTATTTTTCGCATTTACTTAAGCACATCAACCCAGTTTTTCCTATCTACACCCACTTGAAAAGTGCATCCTATATTTCTACGATAATTGTACAAGAAATATTTGATGACGATAAAATATACTTACACAGGATAATTTTGTGTATTGTATGTAGATTACCAGGAGGCTCCCGTGCGCCAGTGCGTCTCGCATTGGCTTCCTCGCTGGTGTTGGTGTCACGCGCGCCTCCGCCTCGGGTGCGCCCGCGCCGTGCCCCTCCTCTGGCCCGGCTGGCCGTGCATTCCTAGCCCGCGGTTGCCTTCCGCGCGAGGTTGTCACCACAATCACCCTTATGAGGCGGACTAATCGGCTCGCCTACTCATTAGATCGTAAACACTGACAAAGCGGGCGTGGACGCATTTTCAACGTACTTAGTCATCATTCGCATTCAGATTTTCATGTACTTAGGCTTCGTTCGCATTATGGCATATTCAAGTTTCTATGTTACCATTTTAGTAAAATATTCTAAAATTTACAGTGATAAAAGATTCGAAGTAAATAGGAAATATTTATTTCCAACCGACCAATATATGACTGTGTCCTAGTGTGGAAGAAGTTGTAGAGCCACTTTTATACAATTGTAATGTTCTGGACTTTGGCTTCTTCTATACAAAATGCTCATTTTTGTTCAGGTTTGAAATGCCTGAAGTGTCTATGAAACTTACCCTGACCTTTGCGTTTCATTTTATCGTTAAATAATTTATTCTTTCTAATTTTAGCTTCCTCTAACTATTATACAGTTATATTTAGTTTATATAATTATATACAGTATTATATATTAAAAAAGGTCAAAGAAAATAATTATCCATTTTATAAAAATCTTAATTCATTTTATTACTATTATTTAAAATGCCATAACGTATAAAATGTATAATTTTATGAAGTGGCCAGTGCGCCATCAGTGTTATAAATGCGTTCCGCCCGTTTCTAACCATCTAGTGTAGTGCAGCCCTAGTGATCTTATGATACCCCCCTATTGACATTTCCTTCTGTGTAAGTATGTGATTTTATTTTTCTTTAAAAAGGTTATCGTGTTATACAGTTACGATTTCTTAGAAAAGCGCTGACGTTTTCGAGTTTTTGCAATATACATCTTCAAAATTTTGTTTTTGGATACAATATCTTTCCTGTTTTAGTAAGAACCGCCTGATAGCGTCCGCTTTTCTATAAAGCTAGCTAACAGACCGTATTTATAACATAAGTTAGTTGTATTTATTTTTCGAACTGGTTATTCGAGCGCCTTATGAAAATGGCTTCACATATTCAAGTATTTATGACAGTTACCGTTTGTTGTTTTTTCATTTTCATTTTGACATCTAAGCGTTGGCTACACGCATTGTTCTGCTTCCGAAAATCAAAAAATTTTCAAAATTAATGCAAGCAAGACTATGTATGCCAAAAACTAAAGTGACTTTCAAAAAAAGAAAGTTGCTGCAAAGTCCCCAGCAACTGTTGATTTTAACGGTATAAATTTTAAATTATACAGTATTTTGGTATCTACAGAGGATTAGAATGATCAAAAATTATTGATTTTTATTGAGATTTTTTGCAATTGGTATTCATCTAAATTTCGCTATATATAAATGTTATCTATCGCAGAGATTTATTATGTAAAAATTTGTGAATGTTTTGTACTTTATAAACTTTAGTTATAGAAGTAAAGCAATAATTGTGTATGATATAATAAAATAATGTTTATTATGATGTTGTGTATTACAAAATATAAAAAAAATTACTCAATATATTTATTTGTATATGATGAGTGGGTTTATAATCTATGATAACTGGCCAAAATGAACTCTATTTTGGCTCTGCTCACATATTTGCCAATGTGTATAAAATACGTAACATGCAATCTATTCCACTTTAGGCAAATTTATATGTTCCTAAATTTGAAGAATCTCTTCTAATAGTGATTTAAGTATACTAAATTTTAATGGATTGTTAGAATTCTGCAATATTGTAAACATGTCCTTATTTATAATTTCATGACAAATTTTAGGGGAGTAAATTTTGCTCATCATTCGTATTTTTTTTTACAAAAATTTCTGGGAATTAGTTAAAGATGTGTAGATGGAAAATAAATATAAGATAACGATTGTGGGTTCAATGGGTATCTTTACTAAATAATACTTTGTTGTTTATGACAAAATTTAACATGTAAATTAAACTCCTTACAATTGCAAGTCAATGTACAAGTCTTATGTTTCTTAATATTGAGATTTGAATTATAATCTATAGAGATTATATTTGAATACAATCATTGCCTAAATTCTCGCATTTAATTGATATTATCTTGCCTTCACTTTATATTGTAATTATTTCACTGCAAATATTTTTTTTGTTAATGTCTGGCAAAGTTTATAACCATGCACATATATTATCCGAGTTATTTCAGCCTTCCACCATTTTTTTATAATAACTGGCAACTAGTTTTTAAACCTTCATAAAATATTACCTGGTAGTTTTTACCCCAGGTTCTTTAATTGTTTTCATTGAAATTAATTATTTCAAATCCTGATATATTTTACTATGTTGGGCCAAGGGGAAATATTTAGTTTCTACTATATTGTTAAAAAAATTGCCTTGTTAAATTCTACAACAATTTTCAACAGTATTCTCTTCTTCTATCGATCTTATTAAATCTAATATTGTTCAAAAAGGTCATTTAAAAAATTGTAATAGAAATGGTGGAGGGTTCATAAAATGGTTTGTGAGTAATAAAATGCTATACCTATTTTATTGCTCATATAAAATTAATCAAATGAACCATATTTTAAGAGCATATATTTTTATCATTTAGTAAATTAAGAGGGTACTGAATATTATTGGCATAGCTACTATTTTAAGTTGATTATTTAAAAATTATACCTAATCTGAGGTATAACAAAGTCCAAATTATACATTCCATTTGCGTACATATATTTAAAAAAACTAGAATGTAATTAATATTGGAACTAATTGTCAAATTGTGTATCAGGTGTTGAAGAGCTTTAAAGGTAATGTTATAAGTAAATTCTTGCTCATTACTGTTATTCAGAATCTCCAATTGTTTTATTTTCATTTTTAAATTTATGTGTAAACTTTAAAAATATGTACTTTTTTTCATTGGTTATCTTTGACATCCCAATGTGTGCAATTTTTCATTAAGTTATATAAATTTTAATTAATTATTAATTGGTGATATAAATGAAAATTAATGATAAAAATGGGTCTGATTGATATTATTTCTTATAGTCATTTTAAGCATTTTACTTGCTCAAACAAAAGTCTATATTTTATTTATTTAAGCAGCTACTCTGTTCGAAGATTCCTGCCATCTATGTTTATTTGCTTTTATATTATTTTTATTATTTACCATGAAGAAGACAGTCCTAAATTTATGTAAAATATTGTAGAAAATATATACAAATTTAAGCTCACTTTCATCTAATGATAACAAATGGCAGTATTACAATAAGCAATATATATTTGTTTAATTGAAATGTATAAATGTTTATAAATAAAATATACTGTTGGTTGTATAACAAATTTTATTAAATTTAGGTTTTTAAAAGGTGTACAAAGCTCATTTCTAATCCCTATTTTTCCTAGATGGAACTGATTTGTGTGAAGCATCAGAACATGTTCCTACATGAAATAAAATAAATAGTAGATTGCTAAATCCAAATTTGCTTGAACAAACATTTGAAAAGTTTTAGTTCTAAGTTATCGAAATAGGTAAATATATTTACTATAAATGAAAATACAGTTAACATTTTTAAACCCCTGAGCAACTGAATATCATAAAGACAATAAACCTCTACTGGTCTTTTTGGGTCAATAAATGTGTCTTGATTTTTTGCAGTAACTCTTTTTTAACTGAGTCTGGGACAAGAGCTCTTGCTCTTGGTGTCACCTTTGTAACTAACATGTCTAATGTTACATTATTACTCTCATTCTCCTTCACCGCATCTCTACAAAGCATTCTAACTTGATCTCTCCAACCACATTCTATCAAACGCCGCCTAAGTAGATCTTTAAATCTGAAAGCAAAAGTGGTTACAAGTTTTTATTCTCTTTTTAAATTAATTCTGCAAGCAATTTGTGTGTTGCCATTAGCAGAATTTATATACTAGAGAAATAAAGTAAAATAATGTTATATGCTGCTATGATTTTAAGGATCAATTTGGTACTCATAGTTTTTTTTATTGCTGGAGGACAACAGACAGGCTGACGGCCTACTTAGAATTTAGCAGTTACTGTCGCCTATGGGTGTTGGCAAAGCCAATGGCATCACGAACACGCTGCTGTCGCATAAGGGTAAAGAAACTTAGGTCACTAATGCCGGAACATATCACAAGGTTATTATGGCGGCATACTTAAGACCAAAGGTGGTCGCCATCCAGACGGGCTTGAGGTCCTACCACGTAGCTAGCTAGCACGGATAAAAATATAAGTGTATGAAAATAATATAATACCTTTCACGATCGCCACTAAGAACTAAACGCTGGTGGGCGATTGTATTATTAACGGTCATATTAGCTTCAGTATCAATTGGTTTTCAGGAATTTCAGGATAAACACGTAATTATTGTATTTAGATTTGTGAAAAGTATTATTATTTTTCTATTTGTTTATATTGTGCATATTGACAAATTGACATTGACTAGTTGACTACTAATGACTAGGCTTGTTGAAAAAGTATCGATATTGTTAGCCGATATATTTTAATCCGATATATCGATACAAAATATCCAATATCAAAAACGATATATTTTCTTTATTTATTATTTATTTAGAAAAAAGTAACTGTATTGGGAACTGAACAATTGGGTCATGACATCTTCGCGGTTGAAATTTTAACTATTAATAGCTTACAAATCTATAATCTTTGCATTTGTATTTGTGATCACTAATACTATCTCATATGTGTACATACATAGAAATGTAAGCTCCTTTGTGTTGGTTTCCAATTGTCTATGTTCTATGACTATTGACTAGTATGTTTGGATTGTGTGTATGTGTGTGTGTGTGGCCGACCGTCATTCATAAACCGTCCATGGACTTATTATACTAACAGGACTGAGCACTAGACCCGAAAAAACGAGCCGAGAGAGATGCATAGGACGGAGGCTGTTTGTCCCCTTCTAGTAGGGTGACCATGTATTTTAAAATAGTGAGACTAGTCACGGAATTCGGTCCGGTCTTGGGCATTAGAAAACTCGTAAAATTCATGAAGTTACAATTAACATTTATTACAATTAAACATGGTTAAATATAATAGTTTTATTGAGTTTCTGGCGCAAGCCAATCTTGCTGCCTAAGTTTCTCAATGCATTACATTTCGCATGATGAAACATTCTTAAATTTAAAAATGAATTTGCTAATGCCTTAACTAATTGCAATTCATGCGGTTCTTCGTGTCTTATACACTGCGTGGGGTGCGATGGACTGAAAAGTGGCTCCAGTTTCATGTGAAAATTTAGTTGATTTTCTGTTTACTTGTGTTTCGAAATGAGCTATTCGACAATTCTGACATAAACAATTTTTCACTACATTTAACTACCTCAATGGTACGAGTTAATGATGTGGTGTCAGGACCTTTTAAACCCCAGAAGGGTGTCCGGCAGGGGTGCATTCTCTCACCTCTTCTATTCAACATCTACGGCGAATATATCATGAGAGCAGCCCTGGAGGGGTGGGAGGGAGGCATCTCGGTCGGAGGTAACAAGATCAGTAACCTTCGATATGCGGATGACACTACATTGTTTGCTTCCTCGGAACGGGAACTGGCTGCGCTGTTTGAAAGGGTGGAGCGCGCGAGCGAGAGGATTGGTCTCTCCATTAACAAGGCCAAAACAAAAGTTATGGTGGTCGATCGGGGTGGACAGCTTGCACGTACAGGAGAACTAGCGGGCCTGGAATTCGTTAGCGAGTTTGTTTACCTGGGTTCTTTGATCAGCGACCAGGGAGGCTGTAGCGGAGAGATCCGTAGACGCACACAAATGGCCAAATCTGCAATGAGCAAGATGACTAGAATTTGGCATAACAGAAGCATCTCTAATACTACAAAGATGAGAATTGTGCGATCTCTGGTCTTCTCGGTCTTTCTGTATGGCTCAGAATCATGGTCTATTCGTGCGGCTGACCGGAAAAAGATCGAGGCTTTTGAGATGTGGTGTTGGAGGAGGTTGCTACGCATACCGTGGACAGCAAAAAGGACCAACACATCCATTCTTGACCAGCTGAATGTCAGAACCAGACTGTCCACGACCTGCTACAAGCGAGTACTTGGCTATTTTGGCCATATCGCTCGAAAGGAGTCAGACAACCTCGAAAAACTGATAGTGCTAGGTAAAATAGAGGGGAAAAGGCCCAGAGGACGGTCACCAACCCGATGGTCGGATCAAATTAAGGCTATCACGGGGCTCACTTTGCCTGCAGCTCTGAAACAGGCCGAGGACAGAGTGGTGTGGAGGCAGTTCATCAGCGTCTCCGTAAAGGCTTATCAAGACGGGCACGACCTTCAGGAATGAAGAACACGACGAAGAAGAAGAACTACCTCAAATGCAAATCTAGAGGCATATTTCAGACCACCTCGACCAATGAAGGCGGTAAACGGCAAAAAATTTGTTTTAAGATTAAATACGTCGGACGTCACGGACAGCGACACGACAATACTTGCTCACGCTTATTTTTGTTTTTAAAAATAGTAAATTGCATCAAATTGCTCTTGTGTCACTAAAATTTTAAAGGACTTTTATCTCTGTTAGCCGTGAAAGTTTTTGTGTTGTGTTAATTAAAAGTAAACTGTCATTAAATATCGACATCAATATTTGTTTTCACTTTCGTCATTCCTACAGTGACAGTGAACAAAATTGCTTATACTTCCTAAAATAGCAGGAAAAGTACTTAATTCATACCACTTTATCAAATACGTTTATTTTCACAGACCAACCAAATGTGTAGGCTCTTATTAGGTTGGGTTATTATTATTTTTTTTTATAGTGTGACACTGACATTACATTTACATTGAAATCATTGAATTGAATACTAGACATGCGCAAAACAGTGCATCATGAAGTGATGAGATATGTCATTACATTTCGTTCCGAGTAATATTACATTTTACCATCACTTCAAACATCACGCGTGATGTCGCCATGTCGCGCTATGCGACAGCGCACTACACTTCAAACATCACGCGTGATGTCGCCATGTCGCGCTATGCGACAGCGCACTACACTTCAAACATCACGCGTGATGTCAGCATGTCGCGGTATGCGACAGCGCACTATCACTCCACAGTATCACTTCTGTGATATTATAATGGCATGGCATCGAGCGATGTGATGTTTCGTAGTGATATTACTGATCGACGATGTGCGTCTTGAGGTGACATGAAAAAAAATTATTACTAATTTATACAATGATTGCGTGTTTTTATGTACAGATTATACATGCCTTCATATTTACATATTATCTATATTCTTAAACATAATTTTACATGTAAACTTTTTTTTATAAATATACCTTTTTTTACTTATTATACATACATTAAGTAATGGTAAACGCTATTGATTTTTGTTTATTTTGTAAGAATATGAGACTAGTTATATAGAATTATTTTAATTGTATGCTTAAATGTGGTATTTGTGACAGGTAAAGTGTATCTATAATTACGGCTTGCGCCGCCAGATTTTCATGCAAAATGAACGGGCTTGAAAAAAATTATTTTGTATGGACAGGTGTATGGTTTTATTTTTTATCCTAATGTATATATAATCTTTGTAATTTACAATAAAAAATCTCTATGTCATCGCTTTAATTTTTGAATTATGACGCTACCTCTGTATTCAGCGTATCGTAATTCTACACCATAGTTGAATAATAATAAACAAAACACTTAAATAAATAGCTTCATTCATATTAAACAATAAAAATAAAAAACATAACACGTTGGTGTTACAATGCAAAATGATAGTTTTGTGAAAGGGACCCCCGGGGCGGAAGATATAACAATGGATGGGGCACGGTCATGTGGCAACCTCGAGTTTCGAGCATCTGAGATATACCGAACATTGCCGAACGTCAACGTAAGTCATGAATTGCAGTTCGTACTTTCGTACTGTGCAATGATATGCCGCGCGGACAGCGCGTAATGTTTAGTGTGATGGGTGATGTTTAATTTAGTCGAGTAATGTGTGATACTACAGTACGCGGTCGGGTAATATTACGCGTAATACATTACTCGCATTACTTACACAAGTCTATTGAATACATTACATTGTGTGATTGATCACTTAATCACTTCAGATCAGAATCAGATTCAGATTAGGTGGGAATGTGGGATAGGAAAGGAACTTTAGGAAGTTAGGAACTTAGGAAGGTGTGTATCGTGTTTTACGGTACCTAATTAGTACATTTCCGATATAAAGTTATATTATTATAAATATTAAGAGCTCATAAAGATTACTGACTGAATCACATAACTTAGATGTTACATTATTTATATTATTGTATGACAATATGGCTCATGTAATAGTTCTCGATTCTTTAAATGAGGATATATTTGTATGTGGCTTATGTAAATCTGTCTTTAATTCCTTAACTCTTTTTGTGGATCATAAGCGACAAAACTGTAATAATGAACTTTTTGTGGCAAATATACTCCATGAATCTGATGTTCGCACTGTAAGCAGCACTAATTGTACAAGCTTTGAAAATAGCACTCCGGACACTGCGGTGGTCCCTCTACAAGAAATATGTCAATATAAAAATGATGAAAAACTGATGTGTGAATTATGTAGTAGTAAGCAGTATACAAATGTTAAATCTTTACAAACTCATATGAAGACACACGGTGAGAAGCTTCACCAATGTTCACTTTGTGGAAGGTGTTTCTCCCAAAATTCTCATTTGCAAAGGCATATAAATTGTCACAAAGTGTGGCCAGAAGGGATCACTGAAACTACTCCAAAGTCCCCTGATGTGGAACTGTTAAGTTATTCTTGTTCATATTGTGATACAATTCTTTCAAATTACAGCCAGTTTAGAGTGCATTTAAAAAAACATTTGAGTTTGAAAAAGTTTAAATGTGTACAAAGTAGATGTACAGAATTTTTTGATACTCTTGACAGCTTACTACAGCATGTTATTCAAACACACCCAGTTCCAGTTTATAATTGTCACATTTGTAATGAAAACTTCAATACGTTGGACAGCATAGCCAGTCATCAGCAGTGCCATCAATCTGTAAACAAAGGGGCTCCAAAGCTTTACAAGTGCACGTATTGTGATGCAGTATTTAAGAGTTCGGAAAAATTATCTTTACATATGGTAACAGAGAGTCATATTAAAACCTGTGTACATTGTAACAAAACATTTGTTAGCGACAAAAGATTGAGGATGCATCTTCAAATTCATAAAAAAATAAAATTGTTCCATTGCAATATTTGTAAGAGTAGTTTTTCATTGAAGAAATATTTAATGACTCACATGTTGAGACATGGGAATAAGCAATTTAAATGCTCTATTTGTAAGAACATGTTCAAGAGGCAAGATCTGCTCCAGAGGCATATGAGGTTGCACCAGATGAAAAAGATGTTTCTATGCCCATTCAAGGAAACACTGGGATGTCAGAAAGAATTTAGTAGAAAGGACAAATTACAATTGCATGTCAAATGTCATTCCAAATTGAATAACGATAATTCAAAGTAATATATTCTACAAATGCATAGATATTTTTAAACAAGTGGATTTAATAAAGGTATTGTAAATAATATAGGTACCTACTCAAACATTTATATTTATGATATCAATGATATAATGATAAACTCTGAAATTAGCTACCCTCATCAGCAAAAACAATCCATAATGTCCCACTGATGGGCTTGGGCCTTCCTCTAAAGAAAAGGAGAGTATACTTGATACACTCGTCTAAGGCATACAGGTAAGTTACTGGTGATATGTGTATGCAGGTTCTTCACTGTTTTCCTTTAATTATGCTAAATATGTTAATAGGCAAGAACAGCAAGGTGTATGCTGCCATCACATTTCAATCCAGGGCCTCTATATTGGTTGTTCACTGTAATACCACTGAGCTACTTTGACCTTCATCAGCATATCAAATTGTGGTTACAATTTTGCATGCATTCTTAAATTTCTACTATCACAATCAGGGTTTGCTTTTTCTCATCTTGCTCATATGAGTTCTGGTATCCCCAATAGTGCAACCATTTGTACACAAACACTTCCCTAATGTGTCCCTCCTTTACAATTTTAGTTGCTGCCGCTTTAATTTATTCCTACTTGAAGATGGATATCTCTATCTCCATGATTATTGTTTAATTAAAAACTTATTAGCATTGGGTTATCTGCACACTATTTATTTTTTTAATTAACATTCTTGTAAGATGTTAACCAAGTACTTTGTATTTAATCTATACAAATAAATAAAATTGGTGGGTCTGTTTGTAATATTAAAATAACTGCTTTTTACTAAGCGCATTCGGAGGTATACACGGTACATATACCAAAACAACATTTTTTACAATTTTTGTCTGTCTGTTTGTTCGGGCTAATCTCTGAAATGGCTGGACCGATTTTGACGGGACTTCCACTGGCAGATAGCTGATGTAACAAGGAGTAACTTAGGCTATTTTTAGTTGCATTCGATAATACTGACTGTTTGCATATTTCATTTATATTTTAGGGTTTATAGGGTTTGTAATCCAAAATAAACCATAAGATATATCCCAAAAAATTCTGCCCAAAGTCACTATTCCACGCGGACGGAGTCGCGGGCACAGCTAGTCTATTAAATAAATTCAGATACAATATAAAATAGTACCATACCAAAGTTGGCAAAGGATGTGCACAAGCTAAAATTGTGTTAGTAAGAGTTCATAGAATTCTTACTAGTGAAAAATTTTGCAAGTTTGAGATGTAATTGGAATTTATTGTAATACTAGGCATACCTGCCCGCTTCGCTGGTCGAATAAAAAGAAAATGAACTGTTTAAAATTTTGGGGTTATGTTGTGTAAAATAAAATCCCAGAACTCGATCGTAGCGCCACCTACCGAGTCCAGTTGTGAATCTAAACATTCTCGAATCCACTTGAATACATAAAATAAAATTCCCAGAACTCGATCGCAGCGCCACCTACCGGGTTCAATTGTGTATATAAACCATTCTCGAATCCACTTGAACATACACAAAAAACTTCAACAAATTCGGTCCAGTCGTTTAGCAGTTACAAACACGCACATAAGAATTATATATATAAAGATAATAATTATGACTATATTTATGTCAATGGAATATTTAATACAATAAAAGGCAACTACAATTAATAATAGGATTAATCCTATTGCTAGTTCATAGAAGGCTAAAGAAGAGTATAAGCTTTTCATTCAGCGTTTGTTTTTATTGCTGAGGAACAGCAGACAGACTAACTTGCAAAGCTCGAGGGACCGTGAACACGCTAATGTCCAATAGGAGTACATAAATCTGGGTCACTAATGCCGAAACATAACACAAGTTTATTATGGTGCCATACAGTCCAAGGTTGGTCGCCATCCAGACGGGCTTTGGGCCCTACCACATAGTAGGTTGTTTTGTTACCTTTCACGACAGGCCGACCCGGCCGCAGGGGTTAGTCTTCTTATTCCGCCCCTGCATGGAGAAAATATGTGTGGGTAATTTGCTTTTATAAATCTTTTTGGTTTTTCAAATTTGTATAACTACTTAAATGTTGCTCACTGGCACATGTAAGGTTTCAAAGGCACTAATATAAGCCATTGTTCTTAATTAAATTAACTCCCTTTCTATTAAGCTGGTTTAGTTTCTTTGTAGTAGTAACTCAAGTTTGCAAAAATGAATTGGTGTTTGTTTTATTTAGTTCTTCAATCGTTTTCATGTATTTTCCGTGTAAATGTAAGTTATTTAGGATATTTTAATAACAAAAAAGTTAATTTTGTTGATGAAATAAATCAGGGGTTATTATAATATTTATTTATTTAACCTATCATCAGTATTCAGATTTTTTGTTTGGATTGTATCATAAGCTTTTGCTTTAGAGGCCACAAAGTGCAAAATGAATATTGTGTGACACAGCCCCCAATTTCGCTTTATTTACTGTGAGCGGAAGCTGGGATTATATGAGGTCAACTTACACATAGATGTGATGATGAATCCAAAAATTATTGATACTGTAAATGGCATGTGCTTTTCTGATTATGATATTGGGATATCCCAATGAAAATGAATGAATTATATGAATATTCATATAATTGGTGTATATCTAATCAGTGTTGACAATCATGGATATCAATTGGTCGACAAGTATAGCATATACCCACATGTGCTCTCTCACGCCGTGCTGTGCTATGGTAAATAATATTTATCATAATTTGTTGCAGGCTCGTCAGTTTCGAGTCACAGATCAAGTTTATATTGACATACAGTCAGAGGATAAAGTCTTAGGTAGAGTGGTGATCGGTTTATTTGGCGATTTAGCACCAAATGCTGTCAAAAATTTCAAAGTATTAGCTACTAAAGGTATCAATGGAAAATCATACAAAGGGACAAGTTTTAACAGAATCATCAAGAGGTTTATGATACAAGGTATGTCTGTTTTTTTAAAAGTATAATACGAGGGGCGGCTGATAAGTTCGCGGCCTAAGAAAATTAATGATGACTAATGAAATTTTCTATCACTAATTGCGGGACAGCGGGACTCAGTGGTAGTATAAAAACAACCCGTAATCAAATTTTAGGACATAATTGAATTACCTGTCGAACAACGAACATCGCCATGTCAGCCGAAATCGAAAATTCACGAATTTAGAACACCGCGCCGTGATAAAGTACGACAATATGATTCTACATCTTCATTTACAACCATGAAAATATAAGAGCTGCGAAGATGATTCCCGTGTGGGCTGCCCTGTCACGGTAGTGACTGAAGAAAATGTTTAAAAAGTAGAAAAATTAGTACTGACCGACAGAAGAATTAAATTGTGGCAGATAGCTGAAGAACTTCAGATTAGCAAAGAATCAGTTGGAGAAATTTTACATCAAATTTACACATGAAATAAATTTAAACGTGGATTCGCCAGAATGATCCGAATTCCAAACAAGAATGGATGCAATGGATTAAAAAATGAGAAAGGCCGGTGAAGAAATCCAAGATGAAAAAATCACCGTCTAAGCTAATGGCTACTATCTTCTGGAATAGCGAGGGAATTTATTAATTAATAGACCTACATACCGAAAGGGACTACAGTAAGCGGTCAATATTGTCAGTTTGATGAGTCAGGCTTGTGAGGCTCTTGTGCAGAAACGACGCGGAAAGCTAACGCGCGGAGTTTTGTTTTTGCAAGACAACGCGCCCGTTCTCACCGCGCGGGTTCGAGGCAGGCCGCGAGCAGGGAAAGACACATGGTTTTCAGAAATTAACATCCACCGTACAGTCCAGATCTGGCACCTAGAGATTTTTTCTTGTTTTCCAAATTGCGAAAGGACTTACTGACGGGGTCGGAGATTTTCAAAGATTTTGAGGATAAACACAAATAATATTTTTTGAGTAGTTTATAGGCATTATATGCCAGATGTGAGAAGTGTATTTCACTTGGGGGAGACTATATTGAAAAATAAAAAATATACATCTCAATTTTTGTTTCATTAAGTACCTTAGGCCGCAAATTTATCAGCCGCCCCTCGTATGTATGGTTGCTTTATGTTTTAAATCTATTTCTAATTTTGTCTTAAAATGTACTCTTCTTTATAAATCTGAAGTATTGAAAATAGCAATACAAACACTTTTGGTTTCTTTTATAAATAATATTTCGTGAAGAGATTTATATTTATCTATCTTTAAGATTGTGCTGGTTATATCCAGTTTTTAAATTACTGAACTACTCTGAACAGCTGCATCATAATCAGCATTTTTTCTATCAGGTGGTGATATTGTCTCTGATGATGGATCAGGCTCAATTAGTATTTATGGAGAAACATTTGCAGATGAAAATTTAGAGACAGAGCACAGCATGGCTGGTTTCGTCTCCATGGCCAATAAAGGTAAATTATTATATTTATTAATATTTTGGGGTGGGGCTATAATAATAAGTCTAAGTGACACAAGTAATGGACAGTTACTACCGTGTCGAAGACAAGTTGCAAACGAGTTGCCCGTTTTGGCACGATGTTATTTTATGAAAAACTGATGCATATATATAATATTTCCTCGTGTTTTTTCGTACAAAACACGATAAATAGTTTCGATAATTTCGTGAGAACGGTGAAAAGAAAAAAATAGAATATTTGATCATCATAGAATGAAGATCAGAGTGGAATATTGGAATGAGAATATAGCATGTTGCAATATAGCAATATGTTGAATGTTCTTTTGTTTAAGTATATTTGAATTCCAGGACCGAACACGAATGGATGTCAGTTCCTGATAACGACAACTGGTACGCCATGGTTGGATAGATTGCACACTGTCATAGGGAAGGTGATTCAATTTCTATCCTAGGAATATTATGTACAAGTTATTTACCAAAATTATTTTTAAATTGTCTTTCAATATATTATTAACTAATTATTTTCAGTATATAATATATTCATAATAATTATAGTCAGTATTTTCTCTTTATGATGTTGTTGTTAGATATCAAATATCTATTTAATTTCATAAATCAGGTGGTGGAAGGTCAAAATGTGGTGCACATGGTTGAGCATACTCCAACTGACGCAGACGATCGGCCGACGCGACGCGTCTTCATCGCCGACTGTGGATTAATTCTCACCCCGCAACCTTTCTACATATCTGATGATCCTTACGAGTAAGTCAATTTATTATTATTGAGGTCAAAACTTGGTTAGGCTGACTATTTTACTTTGAGCACATTGAATTAGAATGAACCGTCGCACTCTGCTATGAAACACTCGTTCGGGTAAAATCGGTGCGAGTCGACTGAGGGAGCAAGTGAATCATGATTGAATGTTTGTAATAAATTTAAATTAAATGTCGCAGATACAACACAAACAAATTTTCTCATGTTTAAAAATCAGTATATGTAAACCACAATAATTTATTCACAAATATTATACATTTTGTAAATGATGCATGGTCAGTAGACGCAGATTTTTACTTTTAACTCGTAAAAATGTGCTTAATCTCTCCTAATGTAATGACAAATTTGGCGCTGAAAATATATAATAGACTGTCTAGAAGATATTCACTTGAGTTTTGAACGATTTCAACGCGTGGGTTCCCAGGTGTAAACTTGAATCGGACTATCCTATAACGAATTAGGGAGTCGTGATTAGATAGACTTGGGGAGTCGTGCCTGTAAAGGCAACATCTAGATATCGATTACTCCTTTTACTTACTAGTTCATAGGAGGCAAAATTAGTTTTAGATTTTTTTCAAGGTTGAGTTGGGGAGTAGACGACAGTCTCTCTTGTAAAAACTAAATTTGATTACATCTTTTTCTGTGGCTCTTTACTCTAGCTATCTTAAACAGATAGCTTTTTTTGCTACCACAGAAGTTTGTATAGTATAATTCTTTTATTTCCAGTCTTTGGTCGTGGATTAAAGCATCGGCCGTACCCCTCACGATGTCCTTCTCAATTTTGGGTTTCTTCCACTGGATGATGAGGAAAATGGAAATATAGTAAGGGTTGTTTTTGTATAATTAATAAAATGTGTTGATACAAAATTAACTTATTTTTTTGTTTTATTTTTATGACGTTCAATGGGTTAGTTGTAAAATTTTGACTTAACGAGTTAAATATTTGCATGTCCTATTCGTGAATGTAATTTTCACATACACATTAGTACTTATAATGCATATGGTAATGGTTATAAAATTTAAACTTTATAAATATATTTGTTACAATATTGATTAATGAACGAGGTTTCGTATTTTTCTGTTTACAACATTCCAATTATCAATAACTTCATTTCATACTGTACAACTGCAATCGTTTCATCCATCATATTTTATATACTCTTGAATAATGTCGCAAAGCATAACCTGCGCGCCTTCTTGTGTCGATGTGTCAGTGCTTCAGCGCAGAGATACTGCCCTCAGACCTTCTAAAACCTTCTTCTAACCACAAAAAAAAAACCAAGGGTAACATTTCTGTGATCTAACAGATCAGATCAAACAAATTTATATAATAAACCCCGTGTACAAAAATTTAGTGGTCAAAGTGCCTTTTAATGTTTCACTACGGAGCTTGAGAGTGTGTTGCTGTTTTAATTGTATTTTCTATTTAATTGGACCCAACGTAGCAACTGTGAGAACAATCTAAAATAATCAAAATATTGCCTACCTCGGACACCAACACGGTGTCCTTGCACCTACACCTTTGCCGAGGACACGCTTTTGAATATACTTATAGGTGACTAGTCGATTTGTGAAATTACGTAAAGGGTTTCCAAGGCTGATTAAACTCTATTTTGAATATACATTATAAAATAAGCTCTACCACATTTTATCTTTTTAACATTTTCATCTTAAAAGAAGAAAACAAAACATATTTGCTTAATCATATTTTTTACAATAACTTAAATGTTATGACGTCATGGCTTCATATATTAATTTTGTTAGATACAAAAGGTCTCATGATTTTTTTATTGTTTTCGTATTTCATTCGCAGCACGTATTTAGCTAAATACCATAGAGCTGAGTCTGTTCAGCCGTATTTTTGGTGGCTCATTAGGTAAACATATTTTGAAATTGTATTAAAATTATAACTTTCAATTGTAGATTCTCAATTAGTTTTTTTTAATTTTAGATTCATACACATTCTTTGATTTTCTTCTTTTAGAATGTTTTGTTTAAATTCTTGTGAAATGTTTTAACACATATTCATAATTGTTCACTATTTTCACATACTTTTATCCAACATGTTTACGGAATGTTCCATAATTAAATACGGTTAGTGCTACAAATAGGCGACAAGCCACGAAACAGCTATTGTGACAACAATAAATGCATTAAAGTGTTTGGTAGCCGAATCTGGGCTATTTGGCGTAGTTTGGTCTGGTGCCCTCTGCAGTGCGGGGGACCCACACGCCTTGGAACAAGACTCCCACTGGCGACACACATCGCACGCCGTACTCGGGATGGGTTGGAAGAACACACGAGCTCTGTGACCTGCGGGGGGGTAATTTGTTAAGTTAAAAATATGTAACTTTGATAATATTTACTACTTTTTATTACCTTTTTTTGAATATTCGGTATAAGTACATTTTGTAGTTTTGTAGTATTATAAATTACCAATTTATCTAAACATCAGTCTCTTCTATCCTCTTGATAAAAGATAAGACATGAGAAATACTTACTGGTATCATATAAGTCTTCAAGTGTGGTCCAGCCAGGGCGTTGTCGGGCGGTGGGCTGCGCTCGAGGCGCGGCTAGTGTGGCACAGCGCTCGCCCCTAGCCGTGTGCACCCACGCCACCACTCGCGCCCCGCCCCGCTGCAGCCGCGCGGACACCACGTGTGCCACCGACTAAACGACGAATAATTTTTATATATTTAGCTTTTTTGTTTTAAAACTAATTACGAAATTGCTAGCAGTTGTATAATGTATGTGTAAGCTAAACAGTATTAATGGCTATAAGAATAAGATAGGTACTTGCCGTCAATTCAGTGATCGTGTTTATGTCTGCCAAATATCCTGATGGCAGCTGTACCGTCAAAAGCGCTAGACCACCCTGTGTCTCGTTTCCTTGGGCCACAAAACTGAAAAAATAGAAAATCATTAACATTTAATGGTTTCCATATTGCTTGCTAATCTTAAACTACGTAGGAATACATACCCGAAACATATAGACAGTTGCAACCGATCCTTGGTGGAAACCTGGTCTACTCTTGGGTCCAGTGTGTATCTTGGCCAGGGGGCAGTTACGTTCGTGCTACCCACTGAAGAGAGCCCCACCAGCGCAATACCACGACCCTCCGTTACCGCACTCAACGAACGACTGTTGCGAACCTGTACAGAAGTAGTATGTAAAACTGGGATTAATAAGATAATCCATCCTAAATGACTAAATAGTATACGATGATTTAACGAAACTTGTGGATATAATTATTTGGAATATGTGATCACAACTGTCTATTTACATTTTTCTGGCCTGGATTGTGTTCGTAAATTCCATATCTGAAAACTCCGTAGCAGGTTTTAAACTTGTATTGAATGTAGTCGAAGAAGGTAGTTGATTATTTTAGGAATTGAGGAGAATCAAAGTGAATTTGAAGATAACATCTAATTTTACACAACTCATTTTTTCTTCACTACTCATGCAGAATATTGATGACTGTCTCGTTAATATAGAAAAAGTCTTAAAAAAACCAAAGCAATATCACAACTTATCCTGCCGGCACGCTATGATGGCCGTTTTGGCGTTTGTCCACTCACGAAGTTTCGTATTAATTGGTAATTACATTTGAAAGAGCAAATTGCTGTTCATTATTGTCAATAGCGACGTGCAGTTATTGACAATAAAGAATAGCAATTTGCTCCTTCAAATGTAATTACTAATTAATACGAAACTTCATGGAGTGGACAAACGTCAAAACGGCCATCATAGCGTACCGGTAGTATAGTAAAACTACAAACCAAAAAGACAAAAAGACAAAACCATTTTCTAGCTATTCTAAGTAGGTAGTAAATAAACGGTAGTCATACGAAAATATGATAACTATCTATCTATTATAAATCTTACTGATACAATAAACTTACAGATTGAGTTTGTATGATGAATGCATTATTTTCTCCTATCTGGAATTGCCTTGCTTCCTCTGAGCCGGTAACATTAACAGACACTCGAAGTTTGGTTGAGGTTTTTATCGTCTCTGCGAATTGTGCCAAAGCATCCACCTGTTATTATTAATGTTATAAATTATACATTCTTTAATACGCAAGTAAATTGATTTTTTAATGTGTATGCGATACATACCACATCAGGATCAGGGTCAAACGGGCGATACGCCTGCAGGAGGAAACGGACAACGGGCGTGGCCTCGTCCAACAGCCTGTTGGCTAGCATAGTGCGCAACGCGTGCGCCGCCGTACTAGCTCCGAGGCTGTTACCCTTCAGCCACGGGTTGCGCCACTCTGATCCGGATAATTGCCGCGACCAGAACAATGTTGAACCTATAAAAGTGTCATTGAACACCGTAAAAAGTTAGCTCTGTCTGCATATAAAATCGCTGACCGGATCATGTGGCCCTTAACTACATGAAATAGCTCGCTTGTGCGCTTGACTTTTTTGACAAATTTCGCCTATACACGCAATCTAACATCAAATTGATGTTTAGCTTATAAGATAAAGCCTCAAGAAATATGAGATCAAATGTGGTTAAATGTTTAGTATATACGGTGGATATAGTAAAACAAATACCAATATTTTTAGTTCTCGAATGCAACCAGTTGAACCTTGCTATAAAAAGCTTTCCGTTTTTAACATCTGTCAACATTTTAGCGACAGTGTGCGTATCAGACTAATTGTTGGCTTGTTTGGCAATGAATATAAAAAAGTGATGTACAGTTGAAGTTTCGCATACCGCTGGTGTTAGCGTATTTGTCCATCATCTGCAACGCGAGCACTCCTTGCGGATGCTTTGCAGCTGTCAATGCGGCGCCCACTACTGCCAGGGTGTACGCGTCTAGTGAGGGGTCCAGTGCCTTAGCGAGGTAGTCCGTTGCTTTGTTTATATTGTTTCTGTATAGAATATCTGCACCCTGTATAAATACATTGGGAAACTTAATAGTTTAAGTGTCTCGGTAATAATGATTAGTTATCATGCAAGTTTAACTAAAGTTTTTAAAGGCTTGTGTGGATTCACATCAAGCAACGCGTAAACGACGACCAAGGGCCGGAAGAAGTGATAGGATATTGCAAAGCTTCACTTAATCATCGGCATGCCATTCGCAGAGCCAGCATTCACGCTAGTCAGGGATACCAATCCCTTCTACTCATTATCATGGAGTATTCAACCCCGATAGTTAGTTTTTGTTAAACGGAGGCTTATGAACGCAACCTAATATCGTTATTATTCGGAACGAAGTGGACGGAAGCCCTTTAACTTTTCAACGGACCATCAACACTCATAAATTTAAACAATAGACTGCTGTAAAGTTACAATATATGAATTATTCTTAATTCCAGCGCCTATTATTTGTTTTGAACAACAAGAACATGCGCACAATAGTAACCTTAGACTGTAATAACGCGATGAGCCCGTAAGCAGCCAGTGGCAGAGGTGCCTGAGCTCTGGGATCGTTCCTGGCGCCCACCAACGGCGCTGTCCACCCACCGTCGCCGCTCTGCTTGTCCGCCAACCACCTAACAGCCCCGTTGGCTGCGACCGGACTTACTTCCAAGTATTTCGCACAGCGGGACAGCCATCGTCCGCTTATTGCAGTCATCCTTTTCAAAAGAGATTTAGATATGTTATATAAAATCCTAAATAGGTATAAGGTATAAGTTCTTCTCCACTCTTCAAGAAAACCTTAGATTTGTAATAAGTTCTAATGGAAAATTCTCCGTGCAAGGGCGGAGTAAGGAATACAAACCCCTGTGGGGTCGGCCTGTCGTAAAAGGCGACTAAACAACCCTAGCTAGTAAGGCCCCAAGCCCGTCTGGATGGCACCCACCCTTGGTTAAGACCAATATGCCACCATAATAACCTTATGTTGTGTTCCGGTGGTATTAGTTTTTTTTTTTTTTTTTTTTTACTGGGTGGGGAAATCCTCATGGACTACCTCCGCCTGGGGAAAGGCGGAGGGGCATGCCGGACTCCTACCGGCTAAAACCACCACCCCGGTGTCTCCTCACACGTGCGCGCGGGGCCGCGGGAATCCAGATTCTTCCGCAGCCCCACACTAGTGCTGGCCCGGTCTGTCCGGGCCTCGTCTCCTGCACGGGGTAGTGAGGTGTTTAACTACCCCGTGCATCGCCTCAGAGGCGCGCGCCGACACCCGCACGCGCCTCCGCCTCGGGTCCATCGAATAGAGGGCGGGGACTTCCCCAAGTCCCTCGCCCCTGGACCCATTCATGGGGGCCGGAAAAGGGCGTTATCCGCCCTTCCCCTGCGCCCGGTGCGCCTTCTGCGGCCGGGGAAGGGAGTCGAGATCTCCCTCTCCCGTTCCGCAGTTTCCTTCTGCGACATCACGTCCTCGCAGAAGGACACCACTGCGTCCCACGACTCTGCGCTACCGACCATCCTCCGCACTACGGCCGGCAGCGACAGATCTCCTCCTACTTCATTTGTGAGGACACGGCGCTGCTCCTCCCAAGCTACACACTCGGCGAGTGTGTGTTGCGTGTGTAGCTTGGGAGGAGCAGCGCCGTGTCCTCACAAATGAAGTAGGAGGAGATCTGTCGCTGCCGGCCGTAGTGCGGAGGATGGTCGGTAGCGCAGAGTCGTGGGACGCAGTGGTGTCCTTCTGCGAGGACGTGATGTCGCAGAAGGAAACTGCGGAACGGGAGAGGGAGTAACCCAGGTTCCTTTACCCCTATGGTCGCAAACATTCATAGGCGATGGTAACTGGTTACTATTAAGTGGGTTGTCAGTCTGTCTGCTGTTCCTCGACAGTAAAAAAATACAACTAGAAGTAAAGGTAAGTTTTACATTTATTTTTCGTAGATCTTCTAGCGGTATTGTTTCGGCCAGAAAAAGGAGTGGGACCTACGCACGTACAGATTACACAGGAATACAAGGATCATGCTGAATTGAAGTTTGTAATTAACTAAAATTAATATATAATGTATGCTCATTACCATACATCTCCTTCGGAGTCCCTATCAGTGTCAGGTGCAAAAGATCCATCTGGTTTCCTGTAGGCCACGAGTCTTTGGTAACCAATTGCTGCGAGCGCACGAGCTTCTTTAGATATCGAGGCTTCTTCTTGATTCGTTGCCTAGTAAAAGATTAGAAAATTAAATCACAATATGAATTTAAATAAGGAATATAAATAAATAGACAGCACTCAATTAGGTATCATGTCAAGCCAGATCAATTGCTTGAACAAATAACCTTGACAAAACAATTAGACAAGGATTCTATTATATATTTTTATGAAACTCGTAGAGACAGAAAGAGTTTGATAGAAGAGTAATATTCGTTATTGCTGAAACTGTTTTCTTAAGTTGTATATTTGGCTCTAACGACTCACTTGAAGGTAATCTAGCAACACACACGCTAGAGCGAGTGGTCTGACTGCGTGCGGGGGATCGGCAGCGGGAGATGGGGGCAGCCTTGACGCTTTCAGAGCCCCTGCTAATAGGTCTCCAGCTGCGACGAGAGATATCGGTCCGGCACGAACTCCCGGAGCTACATCTAATGTCACATTCGTGCGCGCCATCCCTTTACGAGCATCCAATAAGTCCCACGACCAGAGTTCTACTTCATATCCGTCCTGTGAAACAAGAAAAAATAATTCTTGAGTGAAGAAAATTGAAGCACAACCTTGCTTGCTATATACAATATTTTTTAACCGACGAAAAAAACGGAGGTTCTCCAGTCGACGCGTTTAAAGGTATATTTTAATTTTTTTATGTATGACCGACCACGCATAATTTTTAATGAGTAGTCCGATTTTAAAAATTCTTTTTTTATTGGAATGGGTATACCCCAAGCTTGGTCCCATATAAATTTTGGAAAACATTCCAATCCTAAGCGAAAACAGAGACTGATCGATTGTTCACTCACTGATTATATCTACGACCACGCATAACTTTTGACAGAATTGATTTATTAAGCATATAGTAATTAGTAGATTATAGCCAAAAAAAAAAAAATTATAAAATAAAACTTTTTACCAAAATAATTACACCGCCGAATAAACTGAAAAGCATAAAATAATAAACCTTCGTTTTATTGACTTTAATATGTAACTGACCCCTGCGGCCGTGAACGATCTGTCGTAAAAGGCGACAAAACAACCATATCTAAGTGGTCGAGCATATCGTACCCAAATCGTCTGGATCGCAACCACTCCTGGTATATAAGTATGCCGTCATAATAACTTTGTGTTGTGTTCCGACATTAGTGACTTATGCGGATAGCAACGTGTACGCTACCTAGCGTCGCAAACATCTATAGATGGATGGATGGACAGAAGGCGACTTGTAAGACAGTAATTGCTTATTATTAAGTGGGCCATCAGCCTGTCTGCTGCTCCTCTGCAATAAAAAAACCTAATAATAGGTTTTAAGCTTGGATTTGCTATATACCTTGACGTCGATAGTCCTGAAGAGTGAATCTGAGACTCCATTTCCTGCTGCTTCGACAATGACTGGCGCTGCCCCGGACCTAACTGCTGTTATGAGGAAGGCCGTGCTAACAGAGCCCTTGGCTGGCACCGTGACGCGAACGCGACGGAACAGCTCAATTTCTAAAGTGAATTTACACAATATATAATAAATATTAAAAATACGATAGTGCCTAATATTTGGGTATTATTTCTCAATAAATGAATATTATACATGTATCTATTATTTCGAAAAATACATTTATTTAATTTTTGAAAGGTTCTTATTCTTCACTTAATGAAGAAAAAGTATTTAACATATTATAAGTGAAAATTCCTAAATTGAACCTACATATTTGACACTAGAAAGCAGTTTATATACATAAATATTGAATTTAAACAATAAATTACTGCTAGTTGGTTCTCAGAAATATTAGCATTGAATGTTACGTTGCTGTGCGTCTAAAACAATTGTTTACTTTCCATTATATGTGTCTAACCGTAAGTGACGAGAATTATGTCTCGATTGAAACTCTTTTTGCCGTGGATTACGGAATCTAGGCATTCCGTGGAATAGTCTATACAACACATTAATTACTTCTTTATGTTATTTTACCACAAACAAGAACATTGTTACCATGTTTAACAGTTTAGTTTTATAAATCGTTAACGACAAACTAACGTGTATTGCTTTATTCTGTAGCTCGTTTGTACATTATTCCCTAATATACAAAATTTTAAGGAATACCTTAATGAAATTTATTGAGTGGATTTTAAATAAATAGAAAGCCAATTAAGTTCAAGAATATACATTTGCTTTTAAAGTAATAATTACAGATAAAAAAGTGCACAACGCCGCAAAAGAAGTTTTCACTTCAAAAATGCGGGGCAGTCTCTGGAGACTGCCGACAGAAGTGAAAACTAACTTGTGAATTGTATCGTCGAGCTATTAGATTATTATTTTCAGTTTACAAAGAAGTGTTTATGATCAAGGATTAAAGTTTAAATTGGTCATTAACACTTACAAACCAAAAATTGTTCACCAAAAAGTGCTCAACGCGCATAAAGAAGTTTTCCCTTCAAAAACTCAACTGTATGTAATGGTAATAAAGTCGCAATTCGAATAGATATGTATAAGTAATGAAATGCAATCATTTAAAAGTTACAATATAAAATAAACCTTACGTCATTATTAAAAAGGTTGGTATAACTGGAGCAAAACTCCGTCTTACGAATTTTCGATCAGGACACGTGACCTGACGCGAGTTTAACATTTTTTACCCATCATAAAAAAAGTGCACCACGCCGCTAAAGAAGTTTTCACTTCAAAAATCGGCCTAACATAGATATAAAGTGGATTTTAATAATCTAGGTGGAAAACATATTTGTTTACGTCTAGATGCGCAAATAGTTCGTATCAGTTTGCTCTTAAATACGTTTACATGATTTTTTTGCATGAGTTATGTGACATAGAATTAACCATTCAGATGGACGACTAATTAAATTTGAGGGATTTCTAATACTTAAATTAACAAACGTTTGTAAACTTATCTTCCATCTAATAATGGCCAGGTTAAAGTAACTGTGGTTACCTGATCCACGTGAAGTACGATATAAAACTGGTAATTGAAATTCTGAAAAGGGTTGAATTGTTCAAGATTCGTAAGAAGGGTTAAAGAAAAAAACATTTTTCATAGACAATAGGGCGAAGGGAAAGCTGTGGTATTTTCCGCATGTGCCCGAAAAATGAAAGAGATTGGTTTCTAGAAAGTGCTTCGCATTTAAAGAAGGCGTTGACACGGCCGTGGATTTTCATAACCTTTCAAACTGTGATTCCTGAAAGAAATATATAGCTTATATGACGGAGAAGAGACCACATTTTTAAAGTGCACCATTGTTTTGGCCATTTGGCTCCTGAGAATTACAATCGTTATCTTATTTAGGTGAGAATAATAATATGCACAATTATAAGAACAATATCATATTCTATACTTACTTTTAGTGGAGTCAACATCGTTGTCCAATGGCTCAAACTCGAAATATTGATCGCTATTATAGAACGTAACTTCGACTGATGTATCCACTGCCAGGGTTGTTTTCAGTATAATAACTGCCGCCAAAGTTTCACCTCTTTGTAACGTGGCGGGTAGTTCTGCTGTCATAGTTAATGGAACTGAGGTGGTGAACTGTTGTGGTGTCGCGAGGGCTAAACCAAGGGTAGGATGGACTGCAAACGCTCCTATGGTATATTCCCCTGGGTTTACAGGCGTCCAACGCTCTTTAGATCCTCTGCCGTCTCCACTGTTTAATTTATAAAAATCATTTGACAAATTAATTCGGCACAGGGTAATACAACAATATAGGTATTCAAGACACAGAGCATTAACTAACCCAATAGTGAAGTTGGCAAGAGTCCACGTTGGGTGAGGAGTGACGGTTAAGTAGTATCGCGGAGAAGGGGGTGGAGGGAGTCGGCTGAAGGCATAAGGACCTGCCAGAGGAGGCCTTGTTCCAGTCTCTACAGGTGCATGGGGGGCCGGTTCACCTGTATTAGAAAATGGAAAGAAACGATTTAAAGAATGCACACATTGCAAGACGACCTCTTAAACTTACAATATCATATAACGCATTATTACATTACACATTAATATTTATTACTAGCTGTGCACGCGACTCCGTCCGCGTGGAATAGTGACTTTGGGCAGAATTTTTTGGATATATCTTATAGGTTTATTTTCGATTACAAACCCTATAAACCCTAAAATATAAATGAAATATGCAAACAGCCAATATTATCGAATGCAAATGTTTCGCCATGCGTTCGAACCTACAAAGTCCAGCTAAACCCTATTTCATATGATTGATGATATAAATCTGAGGTCAACTTAAATTGGATTATTAAATTTCCGAAATTTATAATTTTTAACAAAAACTATTTTTTTTTTCTAAAATATAAATAGCTTAAGTTACTCCTTGATACATCAGCTATCTGCCAGTGGAAGTCGCGTTAAAATCGGTGCAGCCATTTCAGAGATTAGCCGGAACAAACAGACAGACGGACAGACAGACAGACAAAAATTGTAAAAAATGTTGTTTTGGTATATGTACAGTTTGTAATGTAAAAAACGGTTATTTTAATATTACAAACAGACCCTCCAATTTTATTTATTTGTATAGATGTATAGATTTCAATTGTACTCTATTTTTTAATTAATAGCAACATCAATAATAATGAGTAAAGTTTTTCCCAATATATTTACCATATCTGAAACTATTAATATAATATATATTATAATATCATTTAATTAGATAATACATATATTTAATAGTCTTGGTAAGGTATAATTTACCAAACTTTCATTTAAGCATGTTGCATAAACGGTATACATATGTTATCATGATGTAGCAACAACTTTCTTAAAGCAATGTTATAAAATAAGATTAATCAAGTATACTTTATATTACGGTAAAAGTATTTATAAATATGCATGTTTTGGTTTGTTGTTGTTAGTTTGTTTGTAAATAAATTAAATAAAGTATGAATGCATTAGACTGTTGAATTTAAAAGTAATCCAAAGATAAAAATAACTATTAAAGGTAGCTAGTACCCCGGCACCGGTTTTTCTCGTCTAGTTTACATCTTCTAACATAATTACGCCGTACTGATGGTGGAGGAAAAACACCGATTTCACTGATCAACCGGGGCTAGTCCTTGGTTGACCATATATAATTTTTGTGCCCTCAATTGGAAATAAATATTTTTAAACAAAGTAAATATATCGTATCTAGAAGCTAGAAGTGAATTAATTTGCTTACCATTGGTGTTCTGAACAATAACTCCGTCAGTCAAAACTACGACTCCCGCGTTCTGAAATGTCAATTTGGCAACTTGTACTAAAGACAAATTACAACTAAAAACATTCTAATCTGCACATAATAAGTGGCTTATTAAAATAGCTAAATATGGCAAATTCGAAAACTATAAACAGTATTTATGGAAAGGTCACAACCATCTACGTCGTTGATATTCGAACATCAAAACTGTGTGGATTCAAAAACCACTTAAAACCAAGTTCAGTCGGGTAATAGCTATAAAATAGATTTTAGAATATAAAATCAAATATATATGTTTATAATAATTTTGAAGTATATGAAATTTCTCTAGCACGTGACACACAATCTTAGGGTTCGGTTCAAACTGGCTGATTTCTATATGTACGAATGTCATTTTCAATGGCCCTTTTGAGATCGGTATACTTTAAATTTCCTGAACTGTATTTTGAAACATTACTTGTACATAGTGTGTATCTTACAACTCACCTTAAATACGTCCGATGACGTGTATCCTCCTAAATCTAGCCCCAGACCAGGCAAATGATATTCATTCTTAAAAACAGAATGTTTTAAACCACTGAAACTTTCCACTTCTCGTTCAACCTGAAAACTTACAAATATTATAAAACTGACTGCCCGCGACTCCGTCCGCGTGGAATAGTGACATTAGGCAGCATTTTTTGGATATATGAGGTCAAATTAAATTGGAAATTCAACCTACAAAGTCCAGCGAAGCTGAACCCTAATTCGTATGATTGATGATATAAATCTGAGGTCAACTTAAATTGGATTATAAAATTTCCGAAACTTATCATTTTTAACAAAAAACTATTTTTTTTTCTAAAATAAAAATAGTCTAAGTTACTCCTTGGTACATCAGCTATCTGCCACTGAAACTCCCGTCAAAATCGCTGCAGCCATTTCAGAGATTAGCCGGAACAAACAGACAGACAGACGGACAGACTGACAGACAGACAAAAATTGTAAAAATTGTTGTTTTGGTATATGTACCGTGTATGCGTCCGAATTCACTTAGTAAAAAGCGGTTATTTTAATATTACAAACAGACCCTCCAATTTTATTTATTTGTATGTAGTATTGTATATAGTATAGATGTATAGATATACCACGATTCCGCATTTAATCCGAACTTGGAAACATATTTCAACTGAAAACAGAAGTAGATTGGTAAATTTCAACGTCATATGAAATGGTCTATTATTTTTTAAGTCAACGGCAAAAAAAGGATATCGAACTACAAAAAAATAATTTGGAAATTTATTACTAGAGCTAGTAGTTTGCTTTATCTATAGTTAGTAATACATTTTTAAAATGGGGAAAATAGCATTAGAATTTAACTACCTTATCCATATCCAGCCCACTACCGAGTCCGTATTTGTTCGCGAGTCCCGCTGTTGCTGCGTGTACGTCTCCGCCAAGTAATGCCACTTGGGATCCAGCCTCGCCACTTACCCGAAGTTCTACTAACGTATTAGGTTTTGGGTTGGCTCCAGTACTGACTACTGGTGCTAGTGAAATCTGGAAGAAAGGATAAGCCTTTAAGACACTGATTCAAACATTTTCTTCCTTCTTAGTTGTGTCTGGCGCCTTTTCTTCGTGACAAGCCCTCTTAACTTATGCTCATTTTTGTATTCAATACTTTTTTTGCAAAAGGAAGCAAAACGGTGATCTCTTTTTGTTACCTGCGATGTAACATAAGCAGAAATCCATTTGTGACCACTTACCTCCGACTGAGATACGATTAGAGGCCTCTTTACCGCAGTCACGTGTATGAAGATATTCTTTTTGTTTTGTAATATTAAACAATACTTACAAAATATAGAGCATATGGCATGCTACATATCTACGAACAAATTTTCATTAAGATAAATTAATAATTAATAAAGTTGTGGCGGAGCCCACATTGCATTTGTGTACAGGGAGGTACTACACAAATAAACAAATTAATTAAAAAGCATTTTATAGTGGATCTATTTCTAGATTTAAATCATTCTCGAATTTACAAATTTACAAAAAATAAACAAAAAAATTTCATCAAAAACTGTCCAGTAAAGATATGTATATTATAGCGATTTATTACTATTCGGAATTTGTACTTACTTTATGTTGTAGCAAATTCTTTTGTGGCACATAAACAGAAGTGGAAAGCAAAGTATTGCGAGTGGCGTCGAGACGCGGATACCAGGCCAGCAAAACGCAGCCCGGGGCCATACGAGCACTCACTTGAATGGAGATGTCTACGCTACGTCGTGGGGGACTTAGCTGAAAACGAGTAAATCATGTCAGTCGTTTTAGCCATATTGTTATAAACTTAATCTTCACTATCTAGTGACTATCCATATATTTGGTCTAGAATCACCTCAACAACAACTGTTGCCTGAAAGCTAAGTTACCTAAATACAAACAGTTTTTTAAATTGATTTATATATTAACATCTAATATATTTATAAAAAAAAATTAATAAATAAAATGACGAAAGTTTTTATACGATGATAGTAATTTTTTCAAGTTTAAGAATAATTTAGAATATTATTACATGCATCTCACCTCCATGGTCTTCGCCAACAGTATGTCTCCACGACCAATAACAACATAATGGACCAAGTCCATAGGTTCAGTGGCGGTGAGTCTCGCCCGCATCTCATCCCCGGCTACAGTGTCCCTTGACAGCATTTCAAGTGTCAAAAAGTTTCCACCTGAGTACTCGCTCCTTTGCACATTCTCCACTCTTTCTGACACCTCTTTATATTTTATCTAAGAACAAAATATTTAAAATTAAAGCGCTGTTTTGTCCTTTATGGGGACCGTGCATATAGACGTGATGGTAACTGATAAATTGCGTAGCTACTGACCCAGCCATGTCTCCTTATAACTGTATCATTATTAATTCATTCATTTGTATAAAATTTAAAAATATATTACATAAAATTCATAATATTTATTTTATGACCATAAAATTAATGAATGATACAATTCAAATCAGCACGAATTACTATGAGCGTCAATAATAATCCTCTTTTTGATTTTCTTTTATCATTAAAATATTTTTTTTTATTAAATAGTATTAATAAAAAGGAAGAATTGTTTGTATTTGACAAATTCTAAGACCAGGTAAATAATTTTATTATTTCATACTTCATAGCACTTAATTCAGAAGAAACGTCATTTTTTTTATGTTAAATAATTATCATCGCAACTAAGAATTGATAAAGAATTAATCATAAAATTTTACTACTGTATTTTATTATTACTTTTTGCCATCATTTACATTAAATTTCTAAAAATGTATTATCTCTTACGACTAAGTTAAGCGTTGAGTTAACGTGAGCCGCATCTGGCGTAATGGTGTACGTGGCAAGGCCGTTTTTCAATGCAATGGTGGTCACGTTGACGGGGGCACCATCATCCCAGAGCCGCTCTACCGTGACCTCTTCATTTGTATCTATTGTTTCACCCGAAGGATCTACTACTTCAATCTGTAACAAGGAGGTTATTATTTTCATAAATGTAAGTCAGCGTATATTTTGACGGATTTTGCATACCCATATCACCCGATATCTGCCGGCTGCTGTTATCTTGTTAGGAAGATAGGTACAAAAGTAATCCAAAATTATTGTTGACGAACTAAGAATCGCTTTGAATAGTTGTGAAGACCGCCGTGGCGTATTAATTTACAAAAGAAAATTGTAAACGTAATATATCAGCTGTTTGGTACTCATAACACAAGCGTTCAGCTGTTTACGTTTTTTCAAATTGGCGGTTTAAACATACTAGTTATCTCGGTATATCGTTCTTCATGATGTTTTCCTTCACCGTTGGTACATGCAGTGCCGGATTAAGCAAGCGCGGGGCCCGTAGCAAATCTTTTCAAAGAACCCCGCACCTGGGCGCAAGTGTGCTTCCATACCTCAAACTACAGCACCAACGTAAAAACTACATCCTCAATGCACTTGTCGCCGATGGCTCAAGCGAGCTCCTGGGACGTGACTTCATCAAGTATCCACCACCTGATTCGGCGATGGAAGCGCTCAACACGTTTATCTTTGGGCTTCACGCAGAGGTCCATGACCTGAAGACGGTGTTGTGCAGTGACAGTCTCGCTGGATATGATCTTGCAGTTGGCTACTTTGCTGATGTGGTGTCTCCAGTCTACAGGAGAATTTGAGTCGGTCCGCGGCCCGATAATGAGCTGTAGCTCATTATCGGACCGACTCAAATTCTTCACATTTATACGAGCGACTTTTTGTAACATGTGCTTTTATCGTATTAAATTCTGTTTTATTTTCGCCAAGGAAATAATGGGGGTTACCGATTGTATAACGTAGATTGTGTTAGTAGGAAAAGATGTAACGTTTCACCTTTTTGTGACATCAAATAATTTTAATATATTATGTTACTACGTGTTAATAAGTTTCTTTTAAAAAATTACGCTCAGGCCGAGATGAGCGGGTTTAAATATGAGGGGCCCCCTTTTGCGCGGGGCCCGTAGCAATTGCTACTCTTGCTATGTGGTTAATCCGGCACTGGGTACATGGCAATTATGTGACAAAAACTGCCTAAGCGATGCATGCCATCATGAGATTCAAACCCATAACCTTTAGATTGGTCTCCAAGTGTGATAACATTAAGCTACCAGATAACAGATTCATTATTTATTAATGCTTTGCGCTTGTTATCAAATTATACAAACCTGCACGACAAAAGGTAAAGTTGGCTTGAAATAATCGGATGCGGTTACTTTCAACCGATAAGGCGTGCGCAACAACAATATCCTTGAAGAAACGTTTTGCCTGATGAGTGTGTCTTTTTCTTCTAAGACCGCTTCGATGACCAGTGGCCTCGCTGCATCCTCCGCCAGGTCGAGGTCGGTCTTGAGGTCGTACAACACTTCAGCGTTGCCATTTATGTCGACCACTTTACGAACAGGGGAGGACACTACTGGTTGTAATACACCGGAGAAGAATACAGGGTATGCAGATATCGTTAGCTCTCCCAGTACTGGCAAACCGTTAAAATGCCTGCAAATACATGTTAGTTGTTGAGTGAGCAATTAGAATTTAGGCGACTAGCCTCAATACAAGATTATTATTTGCAATCTACATCGTCGTTGTGAAACCAATATCTGCTATGTGTAAAAAGTTAAACATTGAGATATGGAGTAAACATATTCATGTTATGAGAAGCAATTTCTTTTAAATTCTTTTTATATTAAAGTTATACGAATTCTATCGATATTGGTTTGGCAACGACGATATATTAGTTTACTTTGTTTTTACAAAAAGCCGAAGTATATAAATCAAAACTGAATAGAATTAGTCATATTCTGTGTATGTGATGAAATGATACTTAAAAATGTAAAAACTCGTCAAATTTGAATTGTAATCAAGATATATTTTGTCGTTAAAATACCTTGACAATACTTAGGCTACATTTTACTTTTACATGATTATTGAAATTTTATTATCTATCATAAACTATCTTCAACTATTATCTACCCACGTAAACCATTATTACTGTTTCATTGTTTACGAGTAATATATTTTTAGAACGGTTTCTCTGGAAAAACAATTTGTTTGAAAGGGAAGTAAACTCAATTACTATTGACAACCCGCAGATTTAATTGACTTGATTGACAGATAAAAACGAAGAGAAGACATAATTTTATAAAAAATCAATCAAATTATAATAACAATAATGTAAAAACATTTATATTTATCACTTCATCATTAGCATAGGGAATCGTAAAAGGGGGTAAAATAATTATATCTTTTAATATTATTTTAGGATTGGTGGGTCAGTATGCAACTGCTTCTGAAAACACCAAATAAAACCTTTCTCCCCTTGCAACTATTGTATTTTCTAATTACTTTTACAAAACAAAAACGTACCCCGAGCTCAGAAGTGAACCCATGCAGTAATACAAAATGAGTTAAACGAATTTTGACACTATCGCAAAAAAGAAACCGTATTTCAATAGCTGTTTTAATAGAAATAAGTGTCCCATAAGACTATTGGTACGTTAATAAGTACAAGAACAGTCCGCTACACAGACTAAAAATATGCTTCGTCTTAAGTCGAGACTCTTGACTAAAGGTAACCAAATTTCGTATTTTATGTTGGGACCCTTTAGAAATCCAAATAACGTGTGTCAAATGTGAACGTGTATTTTACTACTTTTTTTTTAATTGTATATTTTATAATATTTCAGATAAACATTGACTTACTTTGCAGTGATGTTGATATTAAAACGACCCTCGCTAAAAAGCAGTTCTTTTGGTATTTTCATATCCATTTGAAATTTTGGCAGAACGTAATCTGCGACCAATATACTGTGAGAGTATGTCTGCCCACGTGTCTCCACCTATATGAACAAAGCAATTAACGGAGGTCATAGAGTGGGTGCTACCTGCCAAGGCTTTGATGATTTCCTGTTTTAATATTTAAAATGCGCAATTCAAAGTATAAATTGATGCAATATTTTTAAATTAGCTTTCATTCGATATCATTTGTTTTCGACAAATTCCTAAAAAAGTCATGATAGAAATGAGTGGAGGACTGAAGTGGCAAAAGGTCTAAAAGGACCTAATTCTATTACAGAAATGATTGGCGATAGAGAAACGAAGTCCTGGAGCAAAGACTGTGTTTACGACCGTCTAAAGGTGCCGCCTATCGGAGCTGGATGAGAAAGACATGGGACCGGAATACGTGGGGAGAAATTTGGGGAAGCTTAAGTCCAGTTGTAGACGACGATTAGGCGAAGAAAATACCTTGACTAAAGCTTCAATTACTGAATAGGAGGAGTATTAGGATATGTCTGTAGAGTAAGTTGAGTTGTATATAAAGATAGCTTATATATAAAATCTTAGTTTACTAATATACTCGTACAACAACAACCTGAATAGTCCATTCTCCAAGGGCAGGCTCGTCTGCCAGTGTTAATTCTTGCGTCAAAACTCCTTTGTCCAATTGCTGGCCGGCCCATTGCCTAATCGGAGACCCGCCCGAGTCCAGCACGGTAACGTCGACGGCGCCTGCCACCGGCAGCAAGTACCTGCGCACACGCACCGAGTCAACGACCTCATTGCAATTGTACGTAATCTTACGCGCACAACCATTGACCGTATCGCAGATGAGGATGAAAACGAAAGTACAGCCTTTTTTCTCTAGAGAATATCTTTCGTTTTATGTGATTCACAGTTAATATAGAGTTAATGAAAATTACTTTCTCAAAGTTAGCGGCACATATGAAATATTTATGACTTTCCCTTCGAAACCGTATTGACGACATGGTGCAAGAATCATTAATTTATAAAACTAATTGTAATTAATTATTTTAGAAACTTAGTATATTTAAGATGCATCTTATTAAAAAAGCTGTAAACATAGCTGTGTTGTTAAGGACAACCAAAAAAAAAAAACATTCATCTCATCTCGACGAAATAGTTTAACTTAAAGCTCTGAGGCAACCAGGATAAAAAAAATGTAAGAAGAAGAAATGAGAAGAAGTTTGAAAGTGTGTTCATCAATGGCGATAAGAAAATATTAGATCAAGCTTTCGTTTATTGAAATTCAATTTATTTTCACAGTTCAAAAGAACAAAAATAACAAGAACTAATTTACTTGAAAATCAAACAAAGATCTTGAAAGCAAAATTATCTTTATTTTGAGGTAATTCTCTTTGTGATGAATAATTTACAATACAATGAAATATACATTATTATACAAATATACACACAGTGAAAAGATTGTATTAAACGTGTAATTTTATAAAATTTATATTGCCTTTATAATTTGTATTCATATTGTTAAAATTTAGAATTTAGTCTGCATTGATCTTACGACATTAAAATTCTAACATTATAAATGCGAAAGTGAGTTTGTTACGCTTTCACGCCTAAACCGCTAAACCAATTTTTATGAATTTCGGTATAATCACAGATTGGACCTTGGAAAAGGACATAGCCTACTTTTTTTTAAATTTATATAGCATATCAACGTTTGCTGGGTCAACTAATAAATCTATATAGATTCTTTTATGAAGTTGATATTAATATTTTTGTGTTTTATTCCTTTTGTACGTCTTCACAGTTATATAAAGAGCGCGGAAATCTAATGAATTTTACTAGTAGATTACGTAAAGAGGAAAAATGAACATGTATAGATATTATTATATAAAATCTTACTTGTCCAAAACGATGACTCGGAAATTTATCGTATCTCCTGGTTTGTATACGCGTTTGTCAGTCTGCACGAACACACAGAAGCTTCGAGGCTGGTAGGCGAGCGGTGCGGCCGAGGAAAACAGCGGGCCCGAGGTGGACCGCGCTACGAGCGCGTACTGTCCTGACCCTGGGTCACCGATCTATGCAGAGTGCAACATCGTTAAGTAAACCGTGCCAAGTCGAGAAATCATACTCGGTAAATCAGGCTGTGGCGAAGTTAAACCGGTATTTTTGCTATATAATGTAATTTAAATAAATTTCATAAAATATGTAATAGGTCACATGAAAAGGCATAAAAATGGGTAATGAGGTTATAGTTAGTGAGCATACACCCACGACTAAATAGGTAAAAAATTTAACATTGATATAGATAGTGCAACCATTATTGCGACAAGATGAACCATTTTGACGGCTTGCCTTCTTTTGCAATAGGATGATTAAAATAATATAAAACAAATGAAAAAAGCTTCAGTTGTGATAACAAAGTTGTATGTGAAACAATTGACATGATATGCTTAGATTAGAACACACTATTAGTTGATCGAGCAAATATAGTATATGGACATGTATGGGGATCAAACCAATTATATAGATACAAGTACATATACAGTATATATAGGTATAAGGCCACCAATGTAGATAGAATTAGCCGTGACGATTTAGAATATAATTATTGGGAGTATGACACGTTTTAAAGAATATTTATGAATGAAAATTACAATTTAAAACTCATATGTTATAAAATTTACTTCCGTTTTCCGCATTTCTAATTTTCCTATACATAAGTCAAAATTATGATAATTATTTTTCAATCCGGACAACTTTAATAATCGTTTTAATTTAAATATTAGTGAATTTAAATATTAATGTTGGTAATGTTATACCGATCTTCTTCCTCCTGCCTTTATACCACATTACAAGGGGTCGGCACAATATGTTACATGTTGTAATAGTTAGCTAGTTGTGGCTTAGTTTTTACAATCGGCCACCTGCCTGACGTTAACCCCTTTTTGGGGATAAATCTGTCATCCTTTTAATTTAAATTATTTATCTCGTTTCATATTGAAAGTTGGACACGAAACTTCGTTGTCAATCATATAATATATCCTCAAGCGACACTTTTATTGGTATCTTCTTGAGTAAACAACATTCGAGTGTCGGTTTGGGTGTGCAGGGTGGCTCTTTTGCCGAGTCGCCGACTCTTACGGGGTCCGTGTACAATTCACATTCGACAACTACGTTACGAGAGCTTCTAAATAAGAAATTCGCGGTGCCGCCTTCGAATACTCTTGGTCCTGCATGCCGTTGCGCTTGAATGCAGACACAGGCAGCTTGCGCACAATGCGTCCATCTTCATATATTTTGCTGGTGGCTCACAGCAATCTTTCTCTTGGCAAGTTGGAGGCCTTGAAACTCGCAGGTTCTTTTCACAACAATACATAACCTTCGGCTACGGATATCGTGGCAAGCAGGGATAGCACATAGGTGGATCTTCACAGCACGTTATTGGACAAGGGGCCACTAACATCGGACATACTGCAAATTGCTCGCAGTCTTCAGGGTAAACAACAGGCATGCCATTTTAATTTAGATTTTACTTCTTTTTCTTTTGTAAATTTTATATCATAATAAATTTTTACTAGAATTTTGATAATTTGTATCATTGTAAAATATCGCAAGCGGCTTTTGTGGTATTTTATAGGGGGTATAATAGTAAAGTGGAAAGAATCCTAAGGGCATTTCAATTAAATAACCAAAAGTAAACGCTGGCAAGTCATTTATAATGACTTTATTTTGTGACGATCTAATGCTATAAAATTTTAATACAATTACTTCTAGCTCGATGAGTCTGGATGACGCAGCGGGTATCTGGACTTCTCGGCCTTGAGTAAACTGTTCACCATTGCTGCGTTTTCCTTCGACGGCGACATATAAGGTGTGTGCCCGTGAACCTCCCGCCACGGCAACACTGTACGTGCTGAATGGCCGCAAGACTTGAGGGCCTACCACCGATAAGCTGCCATAAAGTAACGTAATATTAAGTTTTGATGAGAACAACACAATCTGATCGTGTTAAGTTTTTGTTTAAAGATTAATCAAATTATAAAAACCTAAGATTAATTTTACTACTCATAAGATGTTGGTGTTTCACTGGCGTAGCCAGTATGCGAATCCTCGGCCTCTTAATTGGGAGTCAATACTAACTTTAATTTCGTTATGTATTATAACTTTATCAAGCAAATTTATTGCACTGCTATGCTACTACCCGCAGCATGGCTCTCATAAAGCGATGTATTCCAATAATCAATATACAAAAAAGGAATAGTAGCATATCCATCATTATATTTATATATATTACCTTTGATTCTGAAAATAATTTGCATATACTTAATTTTATTTAAACGTTTAATTTTAAAAAGTAGCAGTAATTCAGAATTTTCGTTTTTTTCAACTATGAATATAATTTTAATATTAATAAATATTGTATATTATAATGCTAAACTATATATAATGACTATGTTGAATTTAACATTGCAGTATACAGTTTATAAAGAGCATAATTATGTATTTTATATGAATACGAAAAATAAGTTATATTTGACCAACAAAAATAAGTAACATTGTAAAATATTTCAACGAGAATGGATTCATTTTCATTTTTAAAGATTGAGATATTCTGTTAATCGGTTTTTATTTAAATCTAGGCCAGATAGAAATCATATAATCATGTAAATATTGATATAGAATTATTTCAGTCCAAAATTGTATAAATGTGTTAATGAATGTCTGAAACACAATTGAAATGTCTTAAAAAATTATGTAAAAAAACAAATAAATAATTCTATAATAGAAGTTGTGTTGTTATCACAATTTTATGCATTGATTTGTTTGACGTGTTTAGATACGTCATTTAGATGAACCAAATTGTATATATTTATTAATTATTTTTACATTGCAAAATTCACATGCATGATCAAGGCTTACCTTTGAATTACAGCAGGAATAGTTAAACCTACGATTAAACTGCAAAACACGATGTAGCGACTCATAATGCTGAAATAAAATATTTAAAAATCGTGAGTATAAAATGCCCTTTAGGCATTTTTTTATTTATATTACAAATAGACAAAGCTGAATATATGCTAATTTATTTAAAAAATATATCTTATAAGTTCATAAATCCTAAAATAAAATGTTTGTTATCGTTCGATAATTAAAGTGACATTATTATGTGGGTATTGTATTGTAAATTTACATACATAGTTATATATCGTGGGTGAGTAATCACGTATGTATTGACTACATACATATGTTTACTGATGATGAGTGTCCTTGTGTTCCAGTAGCTTGACTCACTGTGTCAACATATCGAGTGGGCAGAACAGCCTTTATGACAAATATGGACTACGAATATTCTTCTAAGAATATTTATCATTGCTTTAAAATAACCTGCAATAAGGCTTTTAAAGTATTTTTCAATTACAAATTATACTTTAGTTTCAGCAAAAAACTAATCGGTATATATATCTGTCAAATTTATACATCGCTATCCTTGGATATTTACTAAGACCGTGCGAAGTGGAGAAAAATAGTCGGAAAGCGGACTCCGGGCGCCGAAGCGAGAGTTTGGGCTGCAACCGGGATTCAACGCTAAGATGATGATCTCTCTCTATATTTTCTCAATAACAAATTAAGTTCCTTTTAGAGCCAACGACCTATTTGGCTTGTTCAATAAGATACGTAAACGATGAAAAGAGACTTTCTCTACATGCACACAGCATTACTTCAAGCAGTGTTGTTTACCTCTGCGGTAGAATAAAACACTCGCTTGCGGATCAGTCGTAGAGCGTGACATCATAACATTAATTTGTTATTATTGTATGGTTAAGATTAAAAATCAAATGGATTCGGTTCTGGGCAATCCATTAGCATATAATATAGGCAATGGTTAAGTGAAGAGTTTGTTTATAATTATGTAATATACATCTGACGTAAGGAAAACTTGTCTTTAAAGTAATTTTATAGGAAACGAATGCGGAATATATTTTATTTCGCTCGACCTTACCTGTCGATAATTTATATTTGTAAAAACACTTATTTAACTTGTAACTTAACACTATATCACAGATCGTTTCGTTTGGGTGCACATAGTATCTGTGCGAATGTGCGAGAAGCGGATCGCGCCTGTTGCATCGAAACAACTGACTGGCGAGGCCTCCGCGGCGCCCACGCACCACTGGTGGGGCGCCGCGGAGCCTTGCGAATAGCCACCTCCGTTGTGTGTACTCCGCTGAATTGCATGTAGCTACAAGTGCTCAAATAGGAAGTATTCCTAGGTTAATACTTCGCATTTGATATAATAAAAACCGGTGTTCAAAAGTTATTTTTCATTCATACTTATTGTATGAATACGCGTATGTAATAACAAGTAATTCAACTGTGTGATCTTATTTATTCTGTTTTGCCATTCAGACATACGGGGCATGGCATTGGCGCCTTATTACAAAAATTAATAATTTTCCTCTCGGTAAATTTTGATGTAGGTACTTCTTTGTACAAGAAGTGTTTATCGACGGAGCACACTCAAAAAAGCACATTGAAGTTTAGCCACGTGACTCAAAATCGTATCCCTGGTTTTGAAGTGGAAGGTTTGGATACAATCGGGATGGTTGCCTTAGCAACCTTTTCAATAGACTGGAACAATTGTACCTGAACGTTATTATAAAATTCATATTGAAAATATTAAAATTGAGTAGTTATTTTACCATAATATTATTTTTCGCATTAAAATCAAAATTACTTATTTGCACGTGATGACAAGAAAATTACGTAGAACCAGATAATGCTCTCTCAGAGGTAAAAACAGCATTTTATCTATCTCAGTATTTCATTTCACAAAAAATAAGGTTGGCATCAAGCACATCTCTGATGGTAGATGATGATAGCAGTTTATTTATGTTGAAAACCGCTGACACGTATAGATCGCGGTGCATTCCTCGGAACCAGTTTTAGCATATAGCCATTCACAAACAAACAGTTTATTACGAGTACGACTATGCATTTAGTTTTTATTCAAGTTATAAACTCTTTCATTAATTATTATAACCTTTATTAAAGTTTCAACTAAAGAAAACTTATTTGATTTGTAAACATTTTTCGTCATCGGTAGTATCGCATATTGTGACCTCTAAGTTTAGACATGCAATCAGCGATTATAAAACTTGTTTGGAATATAAAGTATGAACAAGTTTGCCGATGCCATTCTTTGTTGAATTTTGAAATGAAACAGTCACACAATTCGTAGAATCAACATTTTATTAAAACACGCTGTTACAAATAGTCTAGTTGAATTAAAGTTTATTTACCGTTAAAAATAAAAGGAGCTATACTAAACTGACGGACTCATAAACTGCATCAAAGTTCAGGATTACTTTGAAATGATTTTTTTTAATAAGTATGCAAACTTTTTAGATTAAATTATATAAATATGGAGAGACTGGCTCTTAATCTCAAGAAAAAAGGAAAATTTAAAAATAGAACTGCAGTAAAACAAATGAATATAGCCGGGAAAAGAAAATTTACTCGTAGTATCAGATTTGCGTGTTATTTATAGCAAAGTTTTAAATTGATTCTCATTGATTTTTTATTCTTTTGTCAATTGAATTATTGTTACCAGCAGAATTGTTGGGTTAGTTTTTTAAGTCATCGAGAGTTTTTGAACCATAATATGGATACTTCGTCGGAACAAGCGGCTCAAATTGTAGCATTGGTGCGGGAGGGCTTGGATCAACGAATGATTGGTAGAAATTTAAATTTAAACCAGTCTACGGTTTCTAGAATATACAGAAGGTTTGTGGAGACAGGTTCTTACAGAAAAAGACGTGGTTCAGGCAGGACTCGAGCAACCACCGGTCGTGATGACCGATTTATTGTTACAACTTCCCTGCGAAATCGTTTCCTCACGTCAGTTAACACAAAAAACAGAGCTTAATAAAGTGCGTGGAGTAAACGTGAGTGCACGAACAATAAGAAGAAGGTTAAAGAAAACAGATATCACCCCTTTTAGACCAGCAAATGGTCCAAAGTTGTCTGTAGCTCACAGACAAGCTCGCTTAAGATTTGCGCGTGATCACCTGAATTGGACAGAAGAGCAATGGGCCTCCGTATTGTTCACGGACGAGTGTAGGACATGTTTATATGGTGCAGATGGTCGCAGAAGAGTCTATCGTCGAAGTGGGGAGCGATATGTTCAAAGTTGCATGAGGAGCGTGTTCCTTTTGGAGGCGGTTCGTGTATGGTCTGGGGTGGCATATCGATGAACGGGCGAACAGAACTTGTGTTCATAGACATGGTCCGTCAAAACGGTAATAGAGGGGGTTTGACTGCACATCGCTACATAACAGAGATCTTAGAAGATCACGTAGTGCCTTACATGGGATTCATAGGCGAAAAATTTACTTTAATGCAGGATAATGCCCGGCCGCACGCTGCTGCACAAGTTCGACAATATTGCGAAGAGGTTGGGATACGTACAATGAATTGGCCAGCACGCAGCCCGGATCTTAATCCCATTGAGCATGCTTGGGACAATTTAAAAAGAGCTATATATGCGAGAAACCTTTTACCCACGACAGTGGCAGCACTAAGAACAGCACTTTCAGAAGAATGGGACACTATTCCGCAAGATCTTTTAATAACCCTAATAAGATTAGAATCCGTAATAAGGGCACGTGGAGGTAATACACCTTATTAAAACATAAATAAACCCTTGCATAAAGTTTGTGTCTATTGTTAAAACCAATTTTTTAATTAAACCAATTTTCCTTAAATTTCTGTTTTTTTTTTTCAAAAAAGTCGTAAGGTCCTTTTTCAGTACACAAAATTAACCTTAAGGATATGACCCTACGCTGTTTTAAAGTTCACGAACCAATCTAGAGGTTTCAATTTAAATCTGTATAGAAAGTTTGCATACTTGGTTAAAATATTTATTTCAAAGTCGTCTATTACTTTGATGCAGTTTATGAGTCCGTCAGTGTATTTGAGATGTAATTAAATGTGCATAGTGTTACTTATTTCATAAAAAGTTAAAATCTTTTACAAATAGTTTAAACACGTTTCAAATAGCACATTTCAGTTTTCAATTATACCTTACATTAATACATATAAGGTAATGCTAAAAATATTTAAAACTCGATGGTATGTGAAATCACTCCCATTTTTATTACTCTGACTTATTCAGCTAAAAATGAATCAATTTGGCAAATATTAGTAGAAGCTAAGGTTGTAGGACGAGTAGCAGATTGTTTTATAACAGAAGGATCATCGGCAGCATGCAAAGACGATGCTAATACAGTGTTATCTGCCAAAGCAGCTGCGAGAGCTTGTTCCAGTTTGGCTGCTCCAGCTCGTTCAGCTTCTAATGCAGACCGTAATTCTGCTAAAACTTCTGTATCTGAATTTTCTTTTATGTGAGATTTTCCACATTCGTATTGTTTAATTTTTTGTTGTTGTTCAGTAACCAGAGCATTCAATCTTACTAATTCCACTGTAAACAATATATCAATACTTATTTCTAAACACCAAGAATATTTAATAAAATTTTAATTTAGAACATCAAATTATGATTTCATGTGTCCTTAATTTTTGGAAAGTCCGTTTCTACGGACTACTACTACTATGGACTTGAAAAGTTCAAGTCAGTCTCGCATACTTGCTTGTGTATCTGAATTACAAGCGAGAATTGAGTGCAGTTTTTTCTTGAAAGAAAAAAGCTCTAGCTGTTATTTGTTGAAACAAAACAAATCTATATACCTAGTCAGGTCATAAGTATTGTCACACAGTAAAAACTTTTCTTTTAGAATGCTGGCCACAAAAAAGTTTATTGAATTCGAATTTCGAATTGTTCATGAAAAAAAAAATGTATACTTTTAGAATTTTACTCATTTTTAAATATGGAGTGGACGCTTAAAGAAGACCGTGTTGCAGTTATTGCGTTGCATCGTTGCGGTTACGCGCCAATTCAAATTTTTAACATACTGAAAAATTTGAATATAACCAAAAGATTCGTTTATCGTACCATCAAACGATACAATGAAGACTCTAGTGTAGATGACAGGTCAAGAAGTGGTCGCCCTCGGTCTGTTAGGACTCCAGCAGTGATAAAAGCTGTGAAGGCACGAATTCAAAGAAATCCCAAACGTAAGCAGAAACTGTTGGCCCTTCAGATGGGGTTAAGCAGAACCACGGTGAAAAGGGTGTTAAATGAAGACTTAGGGCTTCGGGCATATCGAAGAAAAACAGGACATCGTTTGAATGCTCGTCTAATGGACCCGAGACTGAAGAGATGCCGCGCTTTGTTGAAGCGGTACGCGGGAAAAAAATATCGGGAAATTCTTTTTTCGGATGAAAAAATGTTTACCGTAGAAGAGAGCTACAACAAACAAAATGATAAGGTGTACGCACACAGTAGTGAAGAAGCGAGCAACCGTATTCCGCGTGTCCAACGAGGTCATTTTCCATCCTCGCTCATGGTATGGTTGGGAGTTTCTTATTGGGGCTTAACAGAGGTACATTTTTGTGAGAAAGGTGTAAAAACGAATGCTGTTGTGTATCAAAATACAGTCCTGACGAACCTTGTGGAACCTGTTTCTCATACCATGTTCAATAACAGGCACTGGGTATTCTAACAAGATTCGGCGCCAGCTCATAGAGCGAAGAGCACACAAGACTGGCTGGCGGCGCGTGAAATCGACTTCATCCGGCACGAAGACTGGCCCTCCTCCAGTCCAGATTTGAATCCGTTAGATTACAAGATATGGCAACACTTGGAGGAAAAGGCGTGCTCAAAGCCTCATCCCAATTTGGAGTCTCTCAAGACATCCTTGATTAAGGCAGCCGCCGATATTGACATGGACCTCGTTCGTGCTGCGATAGACGACTGGCCGCGCAGATTGAAGGCTTGTATTCAAAATCACGGAGGTCATTTTGAATAAACTTTAATGTCATAAGAATCTATGTTTTGTTAAGTTCATTTTGGTATATGAATGGTTACATAATGAATAAACTTGTTACAATTATTTTACATTAAACATGTGACAGAATTTATGACCTGACTAGGTAGAATGGATCACTAAGATATAAAATCATTTAAGCAGATTTTCTGACCTAGTGCATCAGAATTACCGGTTATAAGACTGAAAGAAAATACTGTGAGGAAATTATTATACAAATTTTATTGCTATGTTTACCATAATTTAGGCCAATACCGTCTGAACCATGTAAAATTTGGCTAGGCTATAAAACCTCTAGATGACAATAGTGTCTATATTTAGCTTTTAGGTTTTGTCTTCCTTGCCTAGTTTTTAGGTTTTGTGTACTAGAGGCACTACAACTGGTATACCCAAGTTGGATTCCCAACATATCCAAAAACGAATTTTCTAGTGTTAGGTTTGATTTAAGTTTAGTTTAAGACCACAATACTTATTTCCCTAATTAGCATTAGGGAAACCTTAACTTAAAAAAAGGTGGTACCGTCTACTTATTTTATCATGGGAAAACTTTCTAACCGTTAGCCAAGTGTAGTTCTTTAGTTGTGTGCTGCAATTCGGCTGCAGCCAGGCGCCTTTCACGGGCGTGCGCTGCGGCTGCCAACCGTGCGCGCTCTCTGATTTCTGCGCCACCGGCAGCACATTTCTCAACGCGACGAAGTTCTGCTTCCAAACGAGAAGCTTCCCTAAAATATTAATTATATGATGTTAAAGCAACCATCATACAATAATAATTATATGATGTTAAAGCAACAGAGCCAATAGCCATAAAACCATAAGATAATATGAAATAAAACTTAGGTAATTAAGGTTTGCACACAAATATTGCATCCTAACTAATATTATAAATACGAAAATGAGTTTGTTTGTTTGTTTGTTATGCTTTCATGCCTAAACCGCTGAACCAATATAGATGAATTTCGGTATAGTCATAGATTGGACCTTGGAGAAGGACATGGAAGGATATCTTTTTTAAAATTCATATGACAGAACAAAGTTTTCCGGATAAACCAGTAATATAATATAAGAATGATATGAATCTAAAACTCTAATAGTTTTTTTTATTATTGCTGTAGGACAGCAGACAGGCTGACGGCCCGCTTAGAATTCAGCAGTTACCGTCGCCTATGGGTGTTAGCAATACCAGTGGCATCGCGAACACGCTGCTGTCCCATAAGGGTACAGGAACTTGGGTCACTAATGCCGGAACACCACACAAGGTTATTATGGCGACATACTTAAGACCAAAGGTGGTCGCCCTCCAGATGGGCTTGGGGCCCTACCACGTAGCTAGGGTGGGTTGTTTTATCGCCTTTTACGACAGGTCGACCCCGGCCGTAGAGGTTAGTATTCTTTCTCCGCCCCTGCACGGATAAAAAGTTTAACAATTCCTATTAAAATTAAAAAAAAAATTACCTCTGCGCTTCTTCTGTAACAATTGAAATTCGCTCCTGTAATTCAATGTATTGCCGTTGTAGGCTTGCTAGCGTTGATTGCAACGGTCTTAATTTGTTTAATTCCTCTTCTAATGAAGCAATTTGTCCTAATAACGATGCACATTTTTCTTCTAAAATAACTTTCTGACGATCCTATTAGTGTTTTATTTACGTTAATATACTCGTATGCTGTAGGTATGTGATACAACTGTTATTTAATCACTATTTGCATGATTTATTAGCAAGTAGTCTAGACCTTGAGTGATCTTAAATTTCAATGCGTTTTATGAGTGCATAGTTTTAAATATATCTATTATGTTATCGCGTGTTACATAAATTATAATTCTTGTCATAATTCTTAAATTAAAATGTACGTGGAAATACTAAAATAAAAGTGTGGCTATTATTTTTGAAACAAAAGTGTATCGTTAAGGGGGGGGGGGGGGGGTAAATAATATTACTTCTACGATAGTCATTTGCTTAAATATTGCAAGCCAGCTAATGATACAATTGGAAGGAAGTTATGTTAGAAGATTGACTTGTTTACCTAATAACTTATGAATGATGTTGCACATAGCATAAGCATATACATAGCATAAGTAAAGGAAATATAATAAAGAGGTTCCTAAACACATCGCTGATATTGACGATATTGTTCAAAGTTTCTTACAAAATAATTAATTTAAAATGGCAGCCGGTGAATTAGGTTAAATTTACTTTTGATGTCTATTATTAAAAGATGTTTTAAATATTTAATACCAAAACGCTCCTATGACAAATTTTAGTTTATAATTACCGATAACTCTGTTTGCATTCTTAGGCCTGTGAGTTGATCTTGGGTCGCAGCGAGTGTAGTGGCGGCTTGTGTCGCAGCTGCAGTGGCTGCGGCGGCATCATTGCGCGCTTCCACCGCAACTCGCTCGTTGGCATCACGCGCTGCTTCTGCAGCTTCCGCACGAGCTGACTCCTTTCTTATGGCATCGCGAAGGTTTACTTCCGATGACTACAAATACCCAGAGTTAATATGAAAGTATAACATTACTTCTGAACGAAGATATTGTTTGTTTGCATGTTATAGTCGTATATGCCATGTCCAACATTCTTCATTAGGTTGAGGATTTCTTCGAGTATAATTCGTTTTATACATTTAAAAAAAAATTATCTCTCTTGTCTAAATTGTTTTTCTAGCTTCATACTATTTTTATAATATTTGTTGATGTTTTGTTAAAATTGAGCAAATAGATGGCTGCAGGAAGTTCAGACACATTATGTTTCATCATCATCTAGTATTGAACCCATGACCCTAGGTTTACGTCTCAATGTGTGACACTGCTTAGCCTCCATCTTCTTTTTATGTTAAAGGATAGATAACGATTTAACTCTAAATTTACAGTTATGAATTTGGGTAATTATTACTTTTTTAACACGCTTTTATTAGCTTGGTATGTATCTATGTAACGGAATCTTTGAACGTGATTTGAAAATCACGGACCCCTTTTAAAACCCCTTTCAAAACGACGGATTGATTTGAAACTTTGCAAACTTATCAAGGACCGATGACAATGCAATAATTTGTATAGTTTGTATCCCTTTTATTATCCCTACCAGGATCTTCAGGACTAATGATTTTTTTACACGCTTTATATTAATTCGAACTCGATTTTTACCCACTTTGAACGATCAAAACATTCAAAATTTTGCACACTTGTCAACCTGATGACAATAAATAAATTTAATAATTTTTTCTCATAGTCCTTATCAGGATCATTAGGATTAACGCTTTCTTTTCCTTCTGCCGGAACACCATCCGGCGCTTAATTAATAAAACTGCCGGAAGATGTAAAATTAAAAAACCAGGCGGAAGATGGCGTTAAATGAATAAAAATATTTATCGATTGGGAATTGACAACAAATAAATTATATTTTAAAATAATCAACCTAAAAAGTAAAAAATAATTCTTAACATAAGAATAAAATTACTGACGAGAAAATTAATGTCACTGTTCTATGTAAAAGCGTGGGGTGCTTTGTACGATATTCAATGATTTTATAAATAAAATATCATTGACGATATTTTTAAACTCTGCATTTCGGAATGAAAAAATTCAGAAATAAAAAATAGTATGAAGAAATAGTTATTAGAAACTATACAGAAAATGTATATTATGTAAAATGTATATTTACTAGTTAATTTATATAATGAAATTTAAAATAAAATAATTCTACAAAAACAAACACAAATAAATTATATGATTTCTAAAAACTAACTGACTTTTGGTGACGCGCGTTCATCAATATTATTTTAAATATTTCATTGTCGTATCAAGTATTGTCGTATAATATAAACATAAGAACCATGGCCAGCCATGGTACTTATGTTTTAATATAAAGAAAAGAGTTCTTATGCAAATATACAAAACTTTTTCCACTCATACATGTTTTATTTCGGCTGAATTATAAGTACACATTTTTCACGAACAAGCGAAAATACAGAAGTAGATTTGATATATGAAATTTTAAATTATATTTAAAGTTAAGAGTTCAATATCCAAATGATTATTTATCTAAGTAATTTAGCCTTCCTTAAATATGGTCTTTTGTGACCATAAAGACGTTAAGGGTGTTGTGATAAGTTGAAAGAAATTTAATTATAAAATATATTTACCGCCATTGTTCGGAAATCTCCTATAATTTCTAAAAAATGTCTTTCTAATGTTTCAAATTCCGTTGCAGTAATGCTCATTTTGAATTCAAAATAAATGTAATGTTCACAACAAATTGAAATGACAATTATAATTATGTTAAAGTACTTTTTTAGTAATGGCGGCCATTGGCGCGAATTTTTTTTTTGTAAGACTGCGTAATCATGTTCATAACCACACTGCTTACTTAAATCCTTTTTAGTTGTATATACTTATTTAACATGTTTAAATACTTATCTAAACTATGTACTATTATAAAGAGGAAAGATTTGATTGTTTGCATTGAATAGGCTCCGAAACTACTGACCCGATTTAAAAAATTCTTTCACTGTTGGGAAGCTACACTATCCACGAGTGACATAGGTGACTATATTATATTTTCAATAAAATTAGGGATCCTTACTAAAACTCCAATAACGTAACCCAAGGTGTAAAAAAATTACCTAAAATATTATTTAAATCGCGTGCGCTGCGAAAACTATTGATGATAGAATAAAATAATGTACTACAACTTTGCAGAACACATTATTATTTATAAAAAGTGTGGCGACAGCATATCTCTAACTATTATAGTTATGCCACAATAAGTGTTCTTTTATTTTAAAAATTTAATTGAAGTGCCGCCCCTAGAAAAGGCTCTTTATTTGTATCTTGGTATTAATCCTTATCAAAATAAAATACTTCATATTCAAAACTGCTTCAATACCTCTTATAACTTTTTTAATTATTCAATTCGGATATTCCATTCGAAAGATATCACGAGTTTAAAAATGTAAGTATTAGAAAAATGTTGCGTGGTAGCCGCTCACCCTGTTCGGCTAGCTAGGCAGCACCTTATGCAATGTAGGCGTGCGTCACTGGAGTTTTTACAAAAATTAGAAAAAAATACCTATTAAAAAACAACGAAAAATAGTAACAAAAAATGATTAAAATAAAAGTTCATAGAAATAATAATATTCAAACTTTCTTTATAATTTTATTTTTTTAGTAATCTGACGCAAATAGAAGGGTTTATGTGTGTGTATATAATTTTTAATTTTGAAATTTTTGTTAAATACCCGTGCGAAGCTGGGGCGGGCCGCTATTTCTGTATAATTTATTACGTAACAAAGTACATATCACAAAGTTTTAGTAGTACAAATTAATTCTTTTATAATAAATTGTAACGTCTAAATCTGGGCTGTAATTGTGCCCGAAAAACTAAAAGAGCAAAACTGTTCTTTTTTTATTGCTGTCGGACAGCAGATAGGTTGACGGCCTACTTAGAATTTAGCAGTTACCATCGCCTATTGGTGTTTGCAACGCCAGTGGCATCACGGACACGCTGCTGTCCCATAAGGGTACAGGAACTTGGGTCACTAATGCCGGAACACAACACAAGGTTATTATGGCGGCATACTTAAGACCAAATGTGGTCGCCATCCAGACGGGCTTGAGGCCCTACCACGTAGCTAGGGTTGGTTGTTTTGTCGCCACAAAATATAGTTTGTTAGTATTCTTTCTCTGCCCCTGCACGAATAAAATGTTCGAGGTTTTCACACTATACTTAAAATTCAATTTTCAATTTTGATAATTTAGTGTTGGTAAGTATCTTAATAAGTTTTTTTTAGGATACTCACCACCACTAAAAACATCTCTTGGAATTTTATTTACAAACCTTTAACTGACTGATATTCACTCTGTCCAGAATAAACTAATTGCAAATTATACAAATGTGTATAATTTGCAATTTTTACCAAAGTGACCAAACACGGACCGTATAATGTATAGGGGACAAGGCATAACGGGGATGTTACAGGAAATAAAGAGGAAAAAAGAATCAAGACATTTTTATTATTTAAAAGTAATTACCAAATATTGTATTTGGGTAACTTAGTAAACTAGCATTTGGCATATTTGTGACATAGATTTTGATGACATACATATATACGAAAATTTAAAAAAATCAAAATGTTTGAAACCCTTAACAATATTCCAACGTGCCCCAGAGTAGGAGCAGGATAGGGTACTTGGCTACTTGGCTTCACAGTATTAGCAAATGTGGTATGCTCCCATATTTGTGTCGTCGTCACGTAGCTGGGAGGTACCCAATGCTCAGAAGATTCTAAATAAGTGTGGTTCACGTCAACGCAATACAGGTACAACTCATGTTAGTCCACGCTAGGACTGATTTTTGGGGTCTTCTGTTTCTTGGAGATTTCCTTCGCCTTTTAAAATTGTGAGTCTTGCAATTTTTTTCCGCCAGCTGATAAGCTACCTTGTTTAGGACGAAAGTGGTGTTAATTCAAACAAACATTTTCCATATCTTTAATATCCTCATGAGCTCTCCTTACTCTCTTCTTCTTTAGAAAAAACGGAGTTGAAATTACCTAGTGTTGCGTCAAGAGACGGTTTACCCTTTTTTATTTTGGCGATGTGACGTTCCAATGTGGTCTGCGGAACATTGTACAGCTGAGAAACTTTTCTGTAGCCCGCTTTTTGTTCAAAACAGTGTAGTATACGTAGGACCGTACTATAGTATGGTATACCATTTGGGTAGCTTCATTCATGTCAAGATTTTATCTAATAAAATCTGGAAGGACTTAGTATTATTAATACATATCGTAAACCATTTGTTTGATAGTGTGGCCACCGTAGATCGTAGTGGATCAAAAGATTTTAAAACTTTACAATCATTTACATCAACATCATTTGTATATGCATATTCTATATTTTTATACAATCGCATCTGAATCAATATAAATATTATTTGTAACGAAATAGCACAATATGGAATTTAAAATTAATCTTCGTTAGATTATTTTATCGTGAATTGACGGGAATTATTTCTTGTTACTTAACGATAATTGTTTTTCTTTAGAGAAAATCTATTTTTGAAAATAATTTCAAGGCGCTAACAGGATCAACGCGTGCGCTTAAAATAATTGAAATGTGTCAATTTTCATATTTCCCTTGAAGGAACAGACAGGCTACACGGGGAATATTAAACAAGGGGGAGAGGTACTCTTTCAAGGGGCGGTTTTAGTATATAAAGTCCGTTTATTCGCGATTTTGTCCATTCGCTATTGGAGGCTTTTGTTGTCTGGTTAGTATTTGTAGCGCTTACATTAAAAATATAATATTTTCTGTTTCGTGTGAATTTAAGTTACATCTTTATCGTCGCCGTTTCTTATATTACGGTCATTCTTAGACATTATGTATATATTCATGTCCGTGACATTGCGGATAAATTACAGGAGTGTCGCCTTCACGTGGGGAACAAATATCTGGCCATGCCGCCTCCGCCTGGCCCCGGTAGGAGGGGTAGACCCAAAAAGTGCTGGCTTAACGTCGTAAGGGTTGATATGCGTGCTAATGGACTGACCACCAGAGATGCCGAAGATCGTGCGAAGTGGAGAAGAAAAAGTCGGAAAGCGGACCCCGGGCGTCGAAGTGAGAGTTTGGGTTGCAACCGGGACAATGCTAAGAGGATGATGATGATAAAAAGGTCCCATTGCTGGGCTCGTGCCTCCCTTTAGAGGGAACGGATAGTTTACCCGCCACGCTTGGCAAAGGCGGATTGGCGTGTTACACATACCGGTGATCTCAGATGCAGGTTTCCTGTCGATGCTTTCCTTTACCGTTGGTACATGGCAATTATACTAGAATATGCACATTAGGTGAGAAAACCCGCCTAGGTCGTGCAGGACCATGTGCACGATCGGATTGGTCTCGCAGTGTAATATGTATATCTCAATTTCATCCTATATTCTTTTAGATATATTTAATCAATATTTATTAAATTAAGTATATTGTATTATGTAATTATAACTATTTTAATTATTTTTTTATTTGGTGTCCCCAGCTAAGATGCGTACACTACTTTTTCGTCCGCTTTTGACGCATCACAGCCCAATGAAAAGAAATATTGGTATTAGGTTCTAATCTTACTTACTTCATTTTCCAGGTGCAGTACCATGCGGGTCATCAGCATCATCGCGATGACTGTAACAATAGCCTCAGTACTATTCATGAGGTACTGCGAAAGTGCCAACATACGCAACTTCGCTCTGCCCGAAGACGATGAAGACTTCAGACCCCGTCCCAATTACCATGACTACGGTTTAATTAGGAGTCGTGTAATACGTAACGATGATGTATTCGATGATTATGGCCATTTACGATTCGGCAGATCTGATGACTGACGCAGAAAGTCCAGTAAACGTCACTTCGCGAACCACAATCACCGGGGCTGACCGTTTGGAATAGCATACACGTAAATCATCAAATATCAGTAGGTTAATGTTGGAAAATTAAATATGTACTTAAGCATTTAACGCTTAGTATATTAATAATAATATCAAATATATGTATAAAAAACAGAAATTGGTTTCGTATTAAATAAAAAAAAAATTATTTGTGGTTAACATTGAAAACATTTTTTGTTTAGTTAAAATTTACTATCCATATTTAATAAAAACTGTTATAGTATTTTAATTTTACCTAAACCGTCATTATAAGTAGAGCAAAATTATAGAAAACTTTTCCTTAAACTTACGTAAAACACCGTTGAAATTATTATTCTGTAAATATAAGTATTAGCGTGATATACATCTATTAAATGGCTGGTGATGTATTTCATGCTTTATTACTTTCTATTAGAATAGATGGTGTTATGTAATAAAGCTTTATGAAAAAGGTGCTTCTCATTTGTAAGTAAAAGTGAAACGATTTTGAACGACCATCAATCATTGACCGTTTCCTTCTCTTTTCCTTTTTGCTAAACTTTTATATTTAATAATCATGCGGTTGGGCATGTTCACTAGTTTAGTATAATAATAACATCCCGCGTCCACTGGATACACTTGGGCCCCTACAGGTAACGGACAGTGTATATTGTTGCAGTGGATATGCGCAGCGGGTATCCGCCACGCATATCCAAGGCGGATTGGTTACCCATACTAATCTCTATATACATCTTTCCTCACGATGTTTTCCTTCACTGTCAGTAGATGGCAGTTATGCTGTAATATGCACATTAAGAGAGGAAAACTGCCTAAGCGTTGCAGGAGTTTATGTAAATATCACTGACCTACAAGACTATGTTACTGCGAGACCTTTATTATTCTTTTATAAAAAGCCACCACATCCATGGACAATCTTCAATCGTAGACATTAGACAGATCCTCGTTTATGCTCCCGCTTGATGCACTAATAAAGTTATATTAGGGTCTCAAAACTCTTGGGAAGGGTACACTCGAAAAATAAAACACAAATTTATTGTAAATTACTATTATATCATTACAATAAATACATTTTACAACAGTTATATATATATTAAATGATACAATTTTACAATAAATGAACTGGTGAAACCTAATTTAGATCACTAGGCGTTTTATGAAAACAAATAATTAAATTCTATGATGAAACAATTTGAATAGATATTACAGTGAATTATTATTTTGTACCATTAGATTTTGCATTCGAAACATCTACTATTATAATTTTATTTATTTGAATTAACAATGACAAATATGAATTCATTAAATTAATTTCGTTGTACAAGCAATTTATTAATTTATTTCCTTAAGGGCGTCGATATTATATTGTGCAATAATTGACTTTAAATTTAATTTTATATCTTTTACACCTATATACGGTGATGCTAAAATAAAAAGCTTTGTATTTAGATTTATTAAACTTATAACAATATTAGGCACACGTAATATCACTACACTACCCTATATTAAATTAATATGAGACTAGTTAGTGGTTTTTCTAATTTAGAGTTATATTTTATATTATTCATTTAACTTAATAAAATAATGTTAATTGTACTTGGTGAAAATGAAGCGTATTTATAAAAATATCTTTGTTTAATTAAATGAATATTCATTATAACCAAGCTATTAAACGTAAATGAAAATGAGAATTGTTTTCATGCATTGTGACATATATAACCTTAGCAGCTTAATAAGACCGTGTTATGAGTATTTAAGAATTCTCATTCACTACTAGAGTGCTTTAGTTCAGATGATATCTCGTTTTTGGGAGTTTCCGAGTAGAGCCTGAAAATAAATATTGAAATTATTTTATGAAGAACAATTAAGTAGGGTATATAAAAACTAAAGAAATATTAGTATTACAAAAGGAATAAAATGGAGACACTAAGCTTAAGAAGAAAGATATTAAAATTGTTAAGATCATTAATTAGCAATGTAACTAAGCCATCAATTTATTTTCGCAAAAGAAAAAGTATGTTGCTATTATAATTGGTGTATTTAGGTAAAATATCATTGTAACCAAGTCATATGTATATTTATGTAGATATAGATATAAAAATATCTATGTAGATATTTTTAATTGTACACACCTTATTGACGAAATTGACAATGGCGGTGGCTGGTTGTTCGGATTCAAGTTCAGCGAACACGTGGCACTGGTTGTCAGCGCCCGACGAGGAGCGAGCCACGAACGCGAATACTCTCCTATATCATAAATATATAGTTTTTATTTATAACAAACTACCCAACCTGGAAAACGTTGTTCTGTGACATAGATTAAAAAAAGTATATGTCCTTATCTCCAAGGTCCAATTTATCTCTATACTGATATTCATCAAAATTGATTCAGCGGTTTAGAAGTGAAAGCGAAAAACAAACTAACTTACTTTCATGTTTATAATATTAGTATGGATATTATGGATTTATTTTCTTAAGAAATATGAAGTAGTGACGAAAAATATTGTGCCAATCCCAAATGTCTAATTACGTTAAGAGATAAATATTAAATAGAGTTTTCATACTTTTCAGTTTGTGTCCCATTATCGGTGTGGATATATCTTCTCTCGTCAGGATCGATGCCTGCGTAGGAGATTCCGTTAGCAGGGTAGTGGCGCCGGAAGAACAACTTGCGCCCTGAATCTGTCAGCGTGATGCCCCCACCAAACACTTTGAAGTGTACTACGTGTGCTGGACCCTGGTAGATTATATAGATATTTAAAAATTATAACATAGTAAATCGCTTGAAAATAATTGAAAAGTAATTTTGATAGTAATATAAATATTTTTTAAATAATAATAGGTTTTAAAAAGCAATAGATACAAAGATAGACGGGATATCAATTAAATTATTTATCGAATACGAATAATTAGTTGCAAACTAAATGAGTCAAGAAACGATCAAGCATGACAGTATTTTTCAAAACAAACTTGGTTTTATTGATGAAATCCCTGAGAAGTTGAGGGATTTCATCAAAGCTTATAGACACACACAGAGTGGTTTTGGCGTCTTCAATAAATTCAGTTCGCTTCAGAAAGAAAGCGTATCATAATTTCCAATACACTGGTAGAAATTAGAAAAGTTAGGAGATATCCTGCTACTAGTCACAGCCAACAAAATAATCTTTTTCCTTCTGGATTAAATAGCAGTCACTTCGGTATAAAAAGTTATGTGGTATATATTCCATTTACATATGCGCCTCTTTGCATAACAGCAATTCAAAAAACACACCGATTCAAAATAGTTTCTTCCCTGCACTCCTAAACAGAATTTTCTTGGCTCGGGTGTTCCAACAGTTGGAAGAAGAAGGTCTTTGAAATTATCACACAACGTCTACCTGTGATTACTATTATGGGTAATAAATACAAAAAACGATCTTTTAACAAATTACCTTCTTTTGCAAGATGTTAGCAACAGCCCTTTTAACAGCTGCTGGTCCAGTTAATGCCTCAGTGTTCTCGGAGCCTAGGAGCAGCACGTGACAGGCCGCGCCTGTCGCCAACAGCGCACGCGCAGCAGCATTCGCACTGCCACCGGTCCACGGGTCCCTGTTCATATTGATATTTGATTTAATTACTAATAATTTCTACGACAGGTAGGATTTTATTTGATAATTGTCCCCCAAAATTGGTTTCCTATGATCATCAGTGGTACGAACTACGAAATAGGAATCATGGTCCATGTTTCAGTAATGTTTGAGTTTTAAGAATCTTTGCACCACAAGAACCCATGCGAGGAGTACAGTTGTAAATGTTCTGTACTTTCTGAAACGTATATTTATCTCACAAAGTTTAAGGAGAAAAAAGGGGTAATTATTTTTTTATTCATTGCAATTTACTATATTAGCTAAATATGTTAGAAGTTCGACATAGAAACTGTTCCTTATGGGGAATCTTCAGGGGATCACACGGAAGTTTTTTCTTGTAACACCTAATAAGCCACACATATATTTTCTTCTTCAATATCTTAGATTAGAAAAGGAAGAGAATCTGCCACCTAGAGTTACCAACGCAAACTGGCGAGTTGAAGATTTTGTGTGGAGTAAACGTTTAAAAGAATGTTAAGAGGACTAACCTGTCAGGTAATCGTAATGGCACCGGTAGGGCTAAAGGCGTGACGGTGTGCTGGTACACGAGCGCAGAGAGCGAGCTGAAAACAGGCTCGTCGGGGCAGCCGCGGAGACGCACACCGCGGGCAGTGGGCTCGATGAGGAAGTGGCGCACGCCGCCAGCGCCGCCAGCGCGCACCGCCAACCCGAACGCACCGGGGAATGAATTTGAGTCACGCACTATAAAAGCACCTTCTTCTAGCTGCTGGAGCGCTGTTACAGCTGTAAGAACATTAATTGTCAATGACTAAACGCAAACAAGCAAAAGTGTTTACTTGATAACCTGATACAAATATTTTTCCAAACATTTTGGTTTATGTGTCCTGTGGATTGGCCTATGAAATGACACTAAATAAAAATATTGTATTAGGAGTACAAAAATAAGTTTCCACGGTTTTGAGAAAGATCGCATGGCACGAGGCTTAGATACGTTAGAATTCGCAGATGATAACCGGGATGAAAGTTACGTTGCTCATTCAAGAACAGCATAACCCAATCACATTTTTATCCAAAATGTCTAAATTTGAGCTAAATAAGCGTTATTTGAGGGAACTTCTTTAATTTCAAAAAATCTGCGGCTGAGGCGCATCGATTGCTCGTAGAAACATATAATGAGGCGCCTTGAGGAGAGAGCATGTCGTGAGTGGTTTCAAAAGTTTAAAAACGGTGATTTTGATGTAGATAGAAAATCGCAGTGGAAGGCCAAAAATTTACGAGGGTACAGAATTGGAGGAAGATTTGTCCCAAACACAAAAAGAATTTGCACTCCGTTGGTATGGCCATGTTTTACGGCAACCGGATGCTTACGTGGAAAACAAAGTCTGGCCATGCCGCCTCCGCCGGGCCCCGGTAGGAGGGGTAAACCCAAAAAGTGCTGGCTTAACGTCGTAAAGGGTGATATGCGTGCCAATGGGCTCACTACCAGGGATGCTGAAGATCGCGCGAAGTGGAGTAGAAAAAGTCGGAAAGCGGACCCCGGGCACCGAAACGAAAGTTTGGGTGGCAACCGGGACTAACGCTAGGATGATGATGATGATGACAAAAAGAATTTGCACTTACTTTAGAAGTCACTCAGCAAGCAGTCTCACATAATTTCAAATCGTTAGGAATGATTCATATAAATAAGGTAATTGGTAAGGTAAGGGTTCCATACGAATTATTAAAGCCGAGAGATGTTGAACGCCGATTATGCATGAGTGAAATGCTGCTAGCTAGGCACAAAAAAGGTTTTTTTTACATCGAATCGTCACTGGTCATGAAAAGTGGATATATTATGATAATCCCAAAAAAAGAAAACCATGAGGACTACCTACCTGGCCACGTGTCAACATCCACAGCAGAACCGAATATTCATGGAAAAAACTCATACTGTGTATTTGATGGGATCAGCTGGGTGTATTACAAGTTTCTTAATCCAAACGAAACAATCACTGGAACTCTACTGAACACAATTGATGAGATTGAGCCTAGCTCTGAAAGATAAACGCCCTCAATACTACTCGAGACACGACAAAACTATTCTTCTACTTTAAATTGAAAAACTATATTTAAAAACACTTGATTGGGAAGTGCTACCGCATCCGCTGTATTCACCAGACATTGTGCCGTTTGTCGTTGTCGCTGCCTGAAAGACAGGAAATAGTTGCTAGTGATGGACAATACACTTCTATTAAGTTTAAACTTACCGTTCTTTCACAATAAATATTATTTTTTTGACAAAAACGGCGGAAACTTATTTATTTGTACTTCTAATATTAAGTCAAAAATAGTCAATTTATCTGCTCTGGGAAATTGGACTGCAGGGATCTTCATAACCAAATCTTACAGCTTAGTGTACCAAATAAAAGAACTAGGCACACGCAACTCTTCCATGTACCACTCTCTCGTACTAATTACGGGGCGAACAATGTTTGTAAACGATTGCCACGAACATATAATAAATTATTTTCTGACTTTGATTTATTTGTAAGTTCTAAATATAAGTTTAAAAAATTTTGCATACAAAAATTACAACAAAGATACTTTTAAACTGTAAATTTTACTGATGTAGGACAGCAGACAGTTTTTAAGATAGTGTCTATAAATCTAATCGCGGGCAAAGCCGCAATATACATTTTCAAATTAACACTTTTAATTATTTCTTTTTAAATATCTGAATTGGCCGCCATGTAAAGTAATCTTTAACGCCTTTAAATCATTCGTAACATTGTACCCTCACTCTTTCACTTTTTATTCATTCATTCACTCTCACACTACACAAAACACAAACATTCCGCACTCACATTATATTTAAATACCTCTTTATTAGTAATTCTGTGTGGCAATACGTAATTTATTTTTCTCCGTAAATAATGTTAGTTCTTTTTTCGTGATCTTGCATTTTCCTTTTTCTATGAAAAATTTAAAATTAATATTTCATTCTATTTACTTTTTTTTTATTATGTCTCCTTTATATATAGTCTATAAAGTGTGATCTTAATTATGTATAAGAAGAAGTAAATAATAAGCATGGATACTCAACTCAAAGCACTACCTACATCACCAGACTCCTTTTAAAAATAAATTCAATTTTTATTTAAAAGGTTGCCTGGAAGAGATCGCTTTAAGCGATAAGGCCGCCTATTGTGTATTAGTTGTTAGAACTTCTATGTTTGTAGATAAATTGAGTATACAATAAAGAGTTATCTATCTATCTTATTTGGCCAATTTCCTGTTCATTATGTATTAGTATGTAAGTTTTAAATTTGTGCTGTATGATCATTGTTGAAATAAATAAATAAATAAATAAAAATACAAATAATCTGATAACCGCAATTTCATATGAAGATCATATAATAATAAAACATGTACGAGTAAGGTTAACTCACCATCGTCTCTGGAAATGTTGGGCTTGTACCAGTAGTGGCTGGTGTCTCGGGCGAAGCGTACCCTGTCAGGTGCCACATGCTGGGGCTCCGCGCCAATGCCTCCGCCACCACTCACGCTGGACCTCCGCGACCCGCTGCTGCCATTTAGGGTCCTGTACTCCGACTCGGGACTGCCCTCGCGTTCTTTTCTGTAATATGTGTCAAAACTATTGCGCCTTTGTTATTTTATTTTAGATAGGTTTGAAATAGTTGATAAATAAATTTTAAAAAGGTATTTCAAATATTTCTTCCTAAATATATCAATCAAAATATGTTAAGCCATCTATATAAATAAATAAAATTGGAGGGTCTGTTTGTAATATTAAAATAACCGCTTTTTACTATGTGCATTCGGACGTATATACGGTACATATACCAAAACAACATTTTTTACAATTTTAGTCTGTTTGCTCCGGCTAATCTCTGAAATGGCTGGACCGATTTCGACGGGACTTTCACTGGCAAATAGCTGATGTAACAAGAAGTAACTTGGCTATTTTTATTGTAGAAAAAAAAATAGTTTTTGTTAAAAATGATAAGTTTCGGAAATTTTAATCCAATTTAAGTTGACCGCAGATTTATATTGTCAACCATATGAAATAGGGTTCAACTTAGGCTGGACTTAGTAGGTTGAATTTCCAATTTAAGTTGGCCTCATAAATGCTGCCTAAAATCACTATTCCACGCGGACGGAGTCGCGGACACAGCTAGTTTGATATAAGTTTCTAGAGATCAATTGGCTGTTTTGGATTAGGTCAAAGGGTAACTATTGTCATCCAACGCGGTAATTCAGCCACGTTTTGGGGACGTTTCTAACCATTAGTCATTTGGAACCTCCCTTATTAAGTTTTATTACACATATTAAAGTACAGCATTTATTATGATATTTTAATCGACTTATTTATTAAATCAATTCAAATATTCATTATAAATATATGAATTTATTACAAAATTCGGGAAATAGTATAAGCGGGCCGTCAGCCTGTCTGCTGTCCTACAGCAATTTAAAAAAAAACAAATTAGCTTTCCCCACAACCAAAAGGAAATGTGTCAAATCGATTAACGTATTTAGATGTGCTATTTTAATTATTATCTGTATACTAATTAACAGAAAAGCAATAAAAAAATCATAATTTAAGAGACTGCTTACCTGGAGACAGTAGGCGAACGAGGAGGTCTAGCACTGAGCGAAGGCGTAGGCGTGGGTGGGTAGGGGGTGCGTGGATGCGTGGGGAACGCTGGGGTTCCGGCGCGGGATTCCGCGCGAGACCAACTTTCCGTTCGCTCCTTATCAGAAAATTTTTTTCTCAAAAATTGATAATGATAATCAACATTAAGCAATGCGAGTTTCTATTTTTGAAATTAAGTAGTTTTCTGCACTAGGACTAGCTGAAATTATAACTTTAAAGAAAAAAAAACATTTATTAGGACTTAGTTCGGAGCAAACTACAACACGTGCATTTAAATATTTAAATGTTTGGTATAATATATAGAGAAATTTTACGAAAGAACACCCGGTTCGAAACATTTAACCCTTTTACGACAATGTCAAATAAAAAAGTGTAATAAATAAATATAGAATAGAGCTCACAATTGTTTCGTTGCTTACGGGCTCTGCAAGGGACAATAAACCAGGCGCGGGAGTGTTGGTCGGTGTGGTGTTGTTACTCCATTCGCGCACAGTCATCTTTTCATACATGAATTTTCTAGATGAGGTCCTGCGAGAATTGAGAATTGTTAAATAATCTTCATGAAATATTCTTTATATACAATAATTATCAAGCTAGTAAATAACATCTTTATGTACCTGTCCGGAGCCTGTGGGCTAATGCTGTCATTTCTGAGCGGCGTCCGCGTGTTCACGTGTAGGGGAACGCTGAAGTCTTCATCGTCATCCGCGAAAGCTGTTGTGTCACTTGTGTAGCCATCAACTCTACAACACATTATTATTATGTTAATAAGTGATGCAAAAGTTTTGTATCCCCTTTGACGGACATTACATGAACGGAAGCGTATGAAATTTGGCACCATTACAAAGCTAACTTTTTTACATTAATGCCTAAAAACGTAATCATCAAGCTTAAATTAATAAAAAAGAACTACAAATATGTAGTGCATAATTTATGGTTGACTGTGGTCTAACTGAGAATAGATAAATATACGGTCTATTCTTTGATTTTGATTTTCAAACGTAAGATTTAAATGAATTTTGGTTTAATTTCGAATATTGGGTCAACACTAAGTAAAGATCATAATATGTATATAAAAAGTATTGCTGTATGAAGGTATTTTTTTAAACCAACCGGTGGCTGGCTGACCGCCGCACATGTCGTGAGGTTGCCGTATCCCACTCCAGCGGCAAACGAGCGACGCGTTCTCTCGCTTCCTTTTTCTCCCGTAATCTTTGCTGCTGCCTTTGAAGCCAAGTGAGCCCAGAACTACTCTCGACACTCCCTTCTGATCTTCGCGGCTCCCGGGCTCGGGTGCTCTCGTGCCAGCCGAGGGTACTGTTCGATCTCCAAGTTCCAGTGTCTGGCAGAGTCTTCCGTGCACTACTTGGAGGTCGTTCTGTCCATTCCGCCTCGCCGTTTAGCCATCTGTTAACAAACGTATGAATAACAATTAAAATATTTACTTGATAAATATTAATACACTACGTCATTTCTCAAGGAAACGCCTGTTTGAAGTACATATTGGATTTCTTTGTCTTTTGTACTGTATGAGTTTACAAATTTTTGGCGCGTAGGAATGTAACATAACGATAAATATACCTACGACTTTAAAGTATGGCCTAATGAAACACTTTTGAATATTGAATTCGACGGTAATTAATAGGCACTTAAAATGGAGTATAAACATTTATTTTACGAGGGAATAAAGAAGTAACTATAAAACAAGTAATCGCCAACCAATTCAAACAAAGATTCGTTCAATAGAAAGTACATACTTGTCGCGCATGCATGCAACCAACGTTGGGCGTCACAGAGCAAGCCGTGCTGCGGACATTCATCCGTTTATGGCAACGTTTATCTCGAAAGAGTAACTTGTTTGGGTCATGGCGGCAACGCAATCACACGCCATCGCTCCAAATCAATTCTAGAATTGCGAACTGACTTTGCCTTATGACGTGTGCCTGCACCGCTACCTTCTGCATGTTACTGTAATACTTTATCAAATACGGTAGCAGGTGCAACTGCACTTATGTGTCTTGTACACTTGCATTCCTAATACGAGTATAACGTGTAAGATTATGAGTGACTTCATTTTAAATTGACTAGGCTAATTGCGACCAAATACGGTTGCATGCATTATGAAATGGTTTTTATATTCTTAGTTAATCTCAGAATTATGTAAAGGTAATCATATTTAACAATTTTTAATGGTTTGGAAGTATTTATAAGTAAGACCGTTTATATGGCTAAATAAAAGTGAAACCACCCCAATCCAGAAAGTCGTAAAAACAGACATCAGTATTTTTATTTTATTTTGCTAGTATACAAGTATTAAAATAAACATTCGTTTTCTTCTATCACGATTGGGAATCAGACAGAATTGTTAAAAAAGTAGTGATTTCATCTTTTTTCTATTTTTTGCACAAAAAGAAGGTAATATGGACGTGTAACGACTTAGAGAAACGCCTATGCTTACGCCTTGTGATAACTCAATAGGAAATTTTAAAAGAATTCTGAAACCGGATGTTTCGAATGCATCCGTGTTGTAAATGTTGTTTATTATAACAATATATCACAGTTTTATAGAAGTCATTTGCAATATATAACTTTAAAGTGAACAAATATATTAAATATTATTCAATTATCCAGCAGTAGAGTCTTTTAATTTAGCCTCTTGAGTAAAAACTAGAACAACAACTGTACAAAGTATATACATATAGTTATATGTATATTCGCAATAAGTGCGTAGAATGGATACCCCACATGCGTTAGGCAATGTTGCGGAACGAGTGGTCTGCTCACAGTAATCGACCCACGCCTATCTTCAATTCAATTAAGAACGCCGTTGTTTCCGTCTCTTGATTGAACTTCATTTTGTTTATTTTTAAAAGATACGTGATATTGATGAAATGTTATCGATTCATGATAGTGATGAAATATTTTAATGCTATGCTGATATGGTTAAATATGTACCTAACTTACGGACCTTGTATACTAGATGTTCCCATATAAAGACTCGCTTTACGATAAGTACAATGCAATACATTGACATGATTGACATCTGTGATATTGTTTGAATATCATTTATCTGTCTATCAAAAAAGCAAGACTGATGGGTGAAGGATACGCGGTTATTGTCGCAACAATTCAAATTCGTATTGTTGTAATAACAAATTCTTCACTCGGATCGTAACCTTTGCCAACATGTGTGTAATAATATATATGCAACATAAATAAACTACTTTAAGAACATAATGATTCACGTAATTCCTGTAATGCTATTATGCATTCCAGTCTTTATCTTCGATGCAGAATGCTATAACAAGATGAGTCTTTGTTTGATTTCACATTTAGCAGCTAATTATACTTAGCACTACTTGTTACTCTGTCCGAAAAGCTAGCAATTTTTAACTATTTAAGTGGGAACACACCACAAATTACTTCAAACTTATTGTAAAAATTTCTAAGTACAAGTAACTGTCCACATTTGTCATTTACAGATTATTTTAACTTTTCAAATAAAAATATCGAATGTAACAACTTAATTTTATCCAAAAAAAACCTAGCAGATTATATAGGAACAGGTTCTTATTAATGTCATAATGGAGTAAAATTTATTCAATTTAGTTGCATCATTTATCCAGCTGTTATTATGCTACTTTACGTAGCATATTCACCGGTTCTGATATCAGATTTGATTGAGAATCAACTTACTAGTATTCTCAAATTTAGGCGACAAATTAAATATGCATTTATTCAATCAACACCCACAGTTGGCTCCCACGTTTCGACTATAATTTTCCGATCAACTAGATCGCTCGTACACACAAGTGGGCTGTGTTTTGATGCTTTGTACCAATGTTTTTTGCCTCTGTACATGTAAACATGGCTATTCGTAGAGTTTTAGCACACAGATGATTCGTTTGATAAATATATTTCAATGTCATCTGAGTTATACATAGAATTCCGATTGCGATTGGTTTATTTCTGTTTTCTTTTTGCAGTTTTGGTATTGATTCCTGCTCCGATTTACGGTTTGTTTTTATTATTTCTGTTATTTATATAAATTGCGGTTAATATTCTATATAATTTACTATGATATGTATTTACATTGATGTGAATTAATTACCAAGGAGAGCTTCAATAAAAGATAAATTGTTGAAAGAGGTATTAAAAATAGCGTTTAACAATTGTAAACGGTTTCATTACATAGCTATTCTTCAATTATAGTGAAGTGGGTCAAGTGGAACATGACTAAATAAATTAAGATGACATACACAATGCTATATGCAATAGTATCAATCTATTCATTTTTATTATTCTCAATTAACGAAACTTAAAGACTGGTACAACATTAAAACTTAATCTAACATATACTTGTAAAATAATGTTGTTGAACTAATTTTCACAAAATTAAATAACCAAATATATAAAGATTTATAGTGCAGTTTTTAATTGCCTGATAAACTGGTCCGATAATATTTATTATTACTACACAAGTCACGATATATTTCTTAGACATTTATTATAAAAAAATTCTAAAGACTGACCTTCCGTTGCGGACAGGTGACACTGGAGGCGGAGTTGAAGTAATGGTCCTCGTAGAAGAAACTACATCTTCATGTGTTAACCTCCGAATGGAGTGCGGCGACAGGGTGGTTCTTGGCGATGGTTCAGGAGTAACAGTTCGCTCGTCGTCATCGTCTTCAATAGCTCGGTAGTTGCGGTCGCTGCCCAGAGCTCGCCGCACCAGCTCCGGACTGGCAAGGCGGTTGGAAGCGCGCAGCATACCAGGGCGGAGACCGGGAGCTCCGTAGGTAAAAGGCGCCGAATCGGCTCTAGCGTGATACGGTATGTCAGGGCCTCGCTCGGCGTGCGACTGGGGCTGTGGTGTTTGCGGTGCCGGCGGTGGGTCGGGTAGCGCGCTCACCGTCCGCAGCATGTCGCCGAGCAAGGCGTCGAGCTCGTCCGGTGGACTGGGGGCGGCGCGCCGGCCCGCTGACGATATGCCCGAGTCCATAGAGGCACTGAGCGGCGAGGAGGGCCCGCCGCCGCCGGGCCGGACCACTGTCGCGTATATGGACCCGTCGAGTGGACCGAATGTGTGCGTACCCTCGGCGTTCTCTCCCGCCTCGCCACCCGAGCCAGAGCCTTCTGCACTGCCGTTATGTTCGCCTGAGGGCAAAATATTACAAGTAACTTTAATTAAGGTCTATTAGACATCTGTCTGTCTGATTAGAAGCCCATTAAATTGTAGCGGTCCCTAGAAATTGTTTAATCTTAAAATTGAATATGAAAATACTCAGCGTGCTATGTGTTTGTTAGCATTTGCTACTAATGGTTGTCTCAATGTAGGTCACGCTTGCTACTCGTATGTGCACTAAGAGTTAAAAGCAAACCGAAATATGTTCAACTGGACGACATTGTATTTATTGTAATTTAAATATAACATTTTTACGAGTTCATTCTAATTTATATGTTGTTTTATGAGTTAAATATACGTAACGTTTTAAAGCAACGTATTTAATATTCCCGTTTCCAAGAAAATCCTAACTAATATTATAAATGCGAAAGTGAGTTTGTTTGTTACGCTTTCACGCCTAAACCGCTGAACCAATTTTGATGAATTTTGGTATAGTCATATATTGGAGGACCTTGAAGAATGACATAGGCCACGTTTTTTTTAAAATTCATATGTCAGAACAACGTTTGCCGTGTCAACTACTTAATATATAAAACATTAATTTATTTAGAAATGATTCTGCAGTAGTTAATTTATGTAATATATATCTAGCTGATAAATATTTGACATTTATCTATTAAGTTAATACTTAACGTAAATTAAAGGAGACGTAATCAATCATTCTAATATAATTTTCGATAGTAAAAGACTAAGATTTAACAATCTTGTACTCAGGTAGAAACTAAATGTAATTTTTTTACCAATATTATTTTGAGATCATATTATGAAGATTGGTTAAATTACTATAGCAGTTTTAAATATGATTTAATATTATTTCTATGGAAGATACTTTTATACTTTACACGATAATGTAAAAGGAATATAAAAGGATTTATCGTCTGGAACCAGGTAAACTTTTACAATTATTTTAATTTTATTTCATGCGAGGTCCGACACAACACGGAAATATGAAATGAAATTTAGGCAAGAGGTTCTAAAATGATAATTTCAAAATACTAATTCGTAATAAAATAAGTAATTCTGCCTAACTTTATATAATGCTGCAGTATATATGTGTTGGTTTTTTTATATTGCAATGAGGATTGAAAAGGAAAAATGACTGTGACCACGCCAATCCAGTTTACACGAGCTAAACCGCAAGAAAGCGCCGTAGCTGTAGTATCACGATATATATGCTAATTTTGTTTTACAACAGTCTGGAATGAGGCGCATGGTTTCGAAAGCGAACTAAATGCGAAGTTGTCAATAACGCAATTAGTGTAAAGATATCAACGTTACCGTCTGGTAACTGTCGAGCGCTGTTAAGGAAGATGCGGTTATTTCTGTGATGTCAACGAAAATAACGCAGTATGGGTTGGGTGTGGGAGTCGCCTCGGTTACGAAATACGCGGCGATGCGTGGGCGCCGCAGGAAGAGGATGCGTGCCCCGTCGCCACGTCACAGGGCCCCTGCCCCACGGTGACATCACACACCCCATATCACCCAATGAATAGGGTAAGAGGCCGGAACTAATCCAATTAAAAAGATTATGTTCGCTTTCATAGTCACCAATTTAATATTGAAAGTTACTTACTAGAAGAACTAAATCGAGTCGGAATATTGTCAAGTCTTTCAACTATGCGGATGTATTAAAAACTTATTTGATCGCCAGGTATTCTAAGGCCTTCTCATCTCTAAAATTTTAAGCTTTAGTTCTGTGTGCGTTCAGAACGTAAAAATTTTGGAAAGTAACAACAACAACAAAAGAGTCTGTCTGATAATCTGGGTGCTGGAGTTTACCTAGTGATATCGAAAATGAGAGCGCTGATTACTTTGTCGGGGGTTATAGCAGCCAGGTAGAGCTGTACAACATTATTCTTATTTCAGATTTAACTTTTTAATTATCGAGTAAAAAGCAATATCTAGTATTTATCGATTGTGAACTTTTGAAATTTATTATCCTACAATCTGTATTATATATTTCTTAAAAATAAACACGTACAAAAACATAAATCTATTTTGGTAAACTACATCCATTGATATAGTCATTTCTACATTGTAATAACTCAATTAAACACATTTTAATGAAATAGGTTACTTTTCACAGTTCGTTAACTAATGAAAATTGGCGTGACTGAGATGCGGTGTGACACCAAATCAGTCACACATATTTCGTCACCATGATGCCATAACAAACCGAGAAATTTAATAATTATATTCTTATGTTCTTTATACATCAATATGTCTCTTAATTTTTTATATTAGGCTAAAATAAATCACAGATTTATTATATTAATTTTACAATCATTTTAGTATTGATCATCTAAAAGGAACACATACTGACATTTTTCGATAATTGGGCGAATAGTATACATATAAAAATTTTATTAGGATTATGAAATAAGATTATACTTTTATTTATATTTATTTAGGAATAGTACAATTGACAACTAAGCACATTTTTTTTTTACATTAACCAAAACAGTTTCCGCGGTTATATGATATTTAAAAAAATATGGTGGAATGTCAGTGCGTGTTGTATCCTTTCCCGGAATATAATTTAATAAATTCGACTAGACACGTTGATTTACATAAACAATAAAACATCGATGCCTTAATGCGTAATTTATAAGGCTATTTTGTATCGTTATAAAGGTTTTAGTGTAAAGTTCGTTACGTTTCCGAGGTCCGAATGAAGGTGATTCGGTGTCTATGATGTCATCGGACGGCTCTGCCTTGTGATTCTGCGAAACTAAGCTCCAAAGTTTTAATATTCAACTGGTAGTTTGGCTTATCGCGCGTATACCTTGTGAATTTTATATTAGCAGCCTGTTTTGGTTATTCCTTTTATATTTTACCGTTTTTATCTTTTTTAATTCCTTAATAACGACTTATAAGTCTGACCATGTTGAGATTATTTATGAAGACACATTCCGTGATGCATATTTTGGAAACGGCATCTGGTTTGCCTCTATTTGTGGATAATTTAAATATTTACTTTTATAATAAAGTTTTATATTTAACGCATACGTAGCGCACTGCACTCTATCGGCTTATAAGTCCATATAAAATTAATTATATAAGAAATCTTAGTAAGAAATGTTCTAAAGGTAGTATGTTAGACTGCACATATATGTTTTGTGCAGTTTAAAAACTTAAGGCTTCTAGGTTTTAGAATTGTACAATTTTATATCAATATATAATACTCGTGATCTCATTCAGGAATATATTAGTCTATTCCATCACTCAAGTTAAGGCAATTAATGGACGACTCCTCTTGCTAACTTACGTACAACAAAGGCAGGTAACTGTTCAGGCTTATCCTTTTAGGAATGGGAAGTTGAGGCGGCAGTTGGCCCTGTAAGCCAAACTTATCCACATGTATTCCAGTATTTCGCGCGTTTCTTGGTCAAGAAAAAGTAGTCTCTAAAAGGCATCGACGAAAAAGGTGCGCTGCAGTTATGCTCTGTGACTGCATTTAACAACGAACTTCGGGACAAGAGGCAAGAGCAAACTTTGGACGCGAACAGGATTAATCACTATGCAGTGGGTTACTCTAGTTGTGAAAAAATCTTCATTAGCTTTTCCTATTTCCTATTGAAAGAAAAGCAAACATTGACGAAATCCATTAAGTATCTGTTATCACCCGTAACCTTTCGATCGAGTCCGAAAATTTGTTTGAATTCAGTGACGTTTTACGCGTTGGTTTATTTTGTTTGTATACACAACATCCCAGATTGATACATTCAAGGCAACTTGGGGCCGTGCACATCCGATTTTATTTCGTACCACAGAACACACAAAAGTTAAACTCCTGAATACGTTACGTCCTTCATTTATCCGTGCAGGGGCGGAGAAAGAATACTAACCTCTGCGGCCGGGGTCGGCCTGTCGTAAAAGGCGACTAAACAACCCACCCTAGCTACGTGGTAGGGCTTCAAGCCCGTCTGGATGGCGACCACCTTTAGTCTTAAGTATGCCGCCATAATAACCTTGTGTTGTGTTCCGGCACTGGTGACCTAAGTTCCAGTATCTTTATTGGACAGCAGCGTGTTCGCGATGCCACTGGTGTTGCAAACATCCATAGGCGATGGTAACTGCTAAATTCTAAGCGGGCCGTCAGCCTGTCTGCTGTCCTACAGCAATAAAAAAAAAAAATTTGATAATCGCGGTTAAAACCATTAAATTCACCTTAGATGCTTTCGTTGCAAAAAATATAGATAGATAGATAGATAGATAGATAATACTTTATTGTCACCAACTTAACCTAATGATTATAATACAAGTTAAAGAGAATATTGTAAATATTGGAGACAATGGGCGGCCTTATCGCTTTAAGCGATTTCTTCCAGGCAACCCATATATAAATTTCTTATGGAGAATACTAGCACTAACTTATCGTGCGGTGTATACAGAAAGAAAAAAAAAATCTACATGAATGAAAAAAAAAATACATGATTCAAATCGAGGAAATAGTCATCTATTAAACATGGCCTACATCTTTAAGTAATGTTCGACAACCATTCGCTTGAACACCCCTAAGGATTTTGCCTCTCTGATAGTGACGGGAAGTGAATTCCACAAAAGAGTGGCTTGATAAGTAAAGGATTTACGACAGTATGAGGAACGGTGTCCAGGAACTTTTAGAAATCTGTTGTAGTTAGAGCGCAAATTACGTGAACAAGAGGAGCGGAGAAAGTAAAAACATTCTTTTAAGTAAGTTGGTAAAAGAGGATTGAAAAGAATGTTATACAGGAGAGACAGCAAATGAACATTCCGGCGAAGTCGGATAGGTAACCACTTGAGCCTTTTACGAAATTCTGATATGTGGTCATATTTGCGCAAGCCAAATATGAACCGGATACAAAAATTCTGAAGACGTTCTAGCTTATTTAGTTGCTCTTCGGTTAAATCAAGAAAACTAGCATCAGCATAATCCAATAAAGGGAGCAACAGGGACTGCGCAAGAATAACTTTGGTGGCTGTCGGAAGAAAGTTTTTAAGCCTTCTGAGAGATGCAGATGATGCGAAAACTCTTCTGCTTAGTTCAGCTAGGTGAGGTTGCCATGACAGCTTATTGTCAATGATGACACCAAGATCCTTCACTTTGTCGCTATATTCAATTATTGTGCCATCAAATATGACTTGTGAAATGTTGTTCCAGTCAATGTTTGTTATTCTGCGAGAGCTACCTATAATTATAGTCTTAGTTTTGCTAGGGTTCACTTTAAGGCCGTATTGTTTACTCCAAACAAGAATTTTAGCTAAGTCGTCATTAGTTGTATCTATAGCATCATTAAGTTTTTCAAGAGTAGCTTGGGTATAAATTTGAAGATCATCTGCATACAGGTGGTAAGTAGAAGAAATGTTACTGGTAATTGAATTAATAAAAATGGCGAATAATAGCGGAGATAAAACGCCACCCTGAGGGACACCCGCCGATAAATCACACCACGATGAAAAATTATCATCAATGCGAATGCGTTGCCGGCGCCCAAACAGATAACTGCGAAACCAGTCAATTGCAGTTGGAGATATGTTCATAGAGTATAACATTCCAAGGAGTAAGTCAAAGTCAACACTATTGAAAGCACTGCTAAAGTCAAGTAGAGTTAAAACAGTCAATAGTCCAGTAGCCATACCGTTACGAATGTCATCAGTAATTTTAACCAATGCAGTGGTGGTACTGTGGCCAGGGCGGAATCCTGATTGGAAAGGATTCATAAGACAATTTTTATTGAGAAAATCACTAAGCTGTCGGTGCACCAAGCGTTCTAATACTTTTGATATAAAAGGAAGGATGGATATAGGGCGGTAATCAAAAAAGGATGGATTTAATTTTTTTGGTAAGGGAAGAACATAAGCTTCTTTCCATATGTCAGGAAATACTCCAGATGATATAGATTCATTAAGAATATGAGTAATGATAGGCGTAACTTGGTCCAATATAGGCAAGATCATATTACGGCTAACACAATCACCACCAACTGCATTAGATGTTATCGATTTTATGCTTCTCTGAACATCACAATCTGTAAATTGACAAAAAGTAAAAGGAGGATATTTAGGAGTTGATAATTTTGAAAGATAATTTAAAGTATTAGACTTAGTATACTGATCAAAATTAGCAGTACAAGAAAAATGTTGGTTTAAGTGATCGATATCTAACTCGTTTGAAGAAGAAGTATTAGATGACTTTCCAACTCCTAATGACTTCAAAAACTTCCAGATTTTACCTGGTTCTTCATTTTCAAGTGATTTGTGGATATGTCGGCGTTGTGCATCCCTACACATCCTGTTGCAGTGATTTCGTACTTGAATATAATGAACCCTGTTCTCTTCAGTTGGAAGTTGGAAGTTGGAATATAGTGTTATAACTTTTACTGAGGAGTACCATTTGAACCACATGAGTAACTTCTAGTTGCTCATATGTATACGTAAAAGGTCGGGAACCAGTATCTGCAACGGCTCTCGTATATTAATGGATACATAAGACGATTATTTATTTCTAATATCAAAATATAATTTTTGTTTGGTAATAAAACTAGCAATCGCGCAAAATAGACATTTAAAAATGAGTTTCTGGTGATGTCTCTTTTGAAGATGGAATGGTTGTTGAAGCATTCACAGGTAGGCGGCTAACCCGTAGCGAAGGTGTTTTACACCAGAATATGATTTTGATTTTGGTCACGGAACTTGATTGGATCATCTTTTTGTTAGCTACTCTGTATGAATGAGTGAGGCAATGTGTAATAATTCGAAATACAACTACACAACTGAATATATTTTATTAAATATTATTTTTGTTCTCTCTAGTATTTTGTGTTTGTATAGCTAGATGACGTCATTGTTAGTGGAGCCTTGCGTGAGGGACCAAAAAATAATTAGGCCACGACCATACTCACGACGCGACGCACGGAATCGGACAAAGTTAATCTTCTTATAGTGGTTTTTGTTCGTATTAAGAAAGGCTGGGGGATTAAGTTCTATAATATAACTTACTTTAACATTCCTTTTATCATTTAAGTATTTGATGGTGTTCAAGTCACGTTCTTTATATGAAGTGATATAGACTGTATCTTAATATTATAAATGCGAAAGTGAGTTTGTTTGTTTGTTACCGTAAACCGTTGAAACAATTTTGATGAATTTCGACATAGTCATAGATTGATTGGACTTTGGAAAAGGACATAGGCTATTTGTTTTTAAATTCATGCCATATGAACAACGTTTACCGGGTCATAGTATGTAAATAAATTAGTAGTAAAAAACAGAATTAACGCAAACGTGTATTAATAATTTTTATTATTATATAAAAATATATTACGTTGTAAATGTAGGAGTACCTATAGTAGGAGCGTAAGTAGTATTATAAACTTTGTAGGAGTTGTCTGAACAAGATCGCTGTAAGTGATAAATCTGCGTTACAGTAATGTAAATATTACATAAAAATAACAACAGTACAGTAAAATGTTATGTTTTACGTTTTTTGTTTCTGACCGCCCGCTTAGAATTTAGCAGTTACCGTCGCCTATGGGTGTTTGTAACGCCAGTGACATCGCGAATACGCTCCTGTCCCATAAGGATACAGGGACTTGGGTCACTAATGCCGGAACACAACACAAGGTTATTACGGCGACATACTTAAGACCAAAGGTGGTCGCCACCCAGACGGGCTTGGGGCCCTACCACGTAGCAAGAGTGGGTTGTTTTGTCACCTTTTACGACCGGCCGACCCCGGTCGCAGAGGTCAGTATTCTTTCTCCGCCCCTGCACGGATAAACTACGTATAATATACCAGCCCATAAACGTCCCACAGCTGGGCTCTGGCCTCCCCATAGTGAGAACGGACATATACCCGCCAAGCTTGTCTAAGGCAGATTGGCGGGTTATTTACTGGTGATCTAGGTATGCAGGTTGCTGTTGGCGATTACAGCATAATAATATGCACATTATGTAAGATAGAAAAACTGCGCAAGCGGGGCATACCGCCACGGGATTTGTACTCGGAATCTCCAGATTAATTTGGTTACCTTACGTACATTTCTATGCATTAAAATAACGACATATATACATATATGATAAATTTTTAACAAACCTATTTACAACAGATTGTTAACGAGAATTAGGCCATAAATAGACATAATTTTACTTTATAATTGGCTGGTTTTAGTGTGTTGCTTGGCCTTTTTCAAAGTGTAGAATAATCAAAAATAAATATATTGAATAATCTCTAACTGTAGGATTGTTTGACAATGATGTCTAGCGCTTTTTATGTTTTTAAAATACGATCCGGTAAACCGAGTACTCAGTCGTCAGTCTCTATATACCTACATATAATGTACATATTTGTTGAAATCAAGAATTGATCCGCGACGAATGAGTGCGGCCCTTAGGCCCGGGTCCGAAAGGGAATACATCATCGATTTACCACGCCGGTCAATTAGCGACCAGGCGCCGCGACTCGCATCTCGCCGCTCGTTAACATTAATACAATTCATCATTACCATCACACTCTAGTGCCCTATTGTTTGAATGTCATGGAATACAAATTCTATTCATGTCATATTAAAAGCGTGCACTCGAATCTATTTCCTATATAGAATAGGTATTGAAAGAAGATGCGGAAAGATTATTGATTTAATAATTTGAGTACCTCTTTAGTCGAGTGTTTGGAGCATTGTGTGTTTGGAGCCACTACAACGTAATTAGTTTCGTTTGAGAATGCTTTTTTTAATGCTATAGGATAACAGACAGGCTGACAGCCCGCTTAGAATTTAGCAGTTACCGTCGCCAATGGGTGTTTGTAACGCCAGTGGCATCGCGAACACGCTGTTGTCCCATAAGGGTACAGGAACTTGGGTCACTAATGCCCGGAACACAATACAAAGTTATTATGGCGGCATACTTAAGACCAAAGGTGGTCGCCATCCAGACGGGCTTGAGGCCCTACCACATAGCTAGGGTGGGTTGTTTTGTTGCCTTTTACGACAGGCCGACCCCGGTCGCAGAGGTTAGTATTCTTTCTCCACCCCTGTACGGATAAAACACGGCTTTATGACGACGATATACGAAGAATTAAAACCTCTCTATTTCTACCAGAAATTACTTTAAATATCGTGAATATAAAGCTTTTGATCTATTTATTGAATCTAAATTAGTTTATACTAGTTAGATATGTTAAATGTTTTAAAGAGTCATTTCCGAAGTAATGAGAAATAATATAAATCAATTTTATTTATTACAATCATTTAATTATCAAATACAAATATGAAATAATTAAAAAAATACAACTTTATTAAAAAAAAGCTTTATTGATCCAATAATATGTCACTATTTGATGTAGCTAATTTAAAAGAAAACCTGATCAATTTGAAAATAGACATCGCGTTATTTGACAAATTTGTTCAAAAAATTTAATGACATTAATTTACAATTACAAGGGGACAGTCTCAATTTAATAAAAACAAAGGGTGTAATTTCAGCTTTTCTTGGAAACATTAAATTTATGACGCAAAATATTAGTCGGCACAAATTTTCCCAGTTTTCAAACTTGTCACAAGTAGAATGCTTTGATGAGAATATTTAGACATACGTTCAACATTTGATTGTCCTGCATGAGGACTTTAAAATCAGATTTGAAGATATTCTGACGATGGAAATAATACCATGGATCATCATAAATCCATTTGATGAATCAAGAGGGTATCGAACATTTTGGCTGCAGGCAGAAATACCCGAAAAATATCCTGGACTGTGAGGAATTACGAGAAAGCTTTTAATAGCGCTTCTCTTCGTCATATCTTGTCGAAAAAGTTTTAGTGTCGTTACAAACCTTTTAACAAAAAAAGGAGCAGATTGAATGTCACGGGAACGGCGAGATTTGCTGTTTATTCCTAACAAAACTGAAGCCAAATATTATTTATTTGCTGTCAATCCATCAAGTATATCCCTCCCATTAAAATTATGACTTAAGTTATTTTGTGATTGTCATTGTAGAACTTACGTTGCGTTATTAATGTTTAATTTTAATTATATTACGACTATTATCATATTACAATGTAATACGATAATAATTAATAATGTATTAATTACATATTTGAATAAACATAACACAAAAAATATACTATTTTTCTTTTTACCACTCCAAATGGGGACTTTTCTAAATGAAATAAGTGAGAATTGATTGGTTCCTTGTGCTGTGAGTAGATGTCAAAAACGTAAAGTTGGATGGAATCACTTTTTTTGATTGGCCAACTTTACTTTTTTGACATCCACTTACAGCACAATCAGTTAATTAGTTAACCAATCAATTTTCATATCTGTCTAATCTTCACATTTTTGTCGAGTCTTGTGAATATGGTAGAAATGTTGCTGCAGGGGGTCCACCGGAATCAGCTAAATTTTGAAAGTAGTCTATGAAAAATAAAGTCTGGGAACCGCTGTCTTAAACCATCCAATGATAAAAGACTATTTAGCCCGTTGCCAAAACTTATACATAAAAATTATCCTACTAGCTAATAAAGCGGTCATGAAAACTTTTATTGAAATCATTAAACTCACCTCAATTGTTATACTAATTTCACACACTTAAAACTATTTATTTTTAAGAGAATAAATACAAATATTTATAATTTTATTCAAAATAATCTTGTAAAATCTTATATCGTAGATGTATGTGGACTACGTTTGATTAGTGCGATATATGTGCCCGAGCGCCAGTGGTGGACTGGGCGGGTAGGGAGGATGCCGGGCGGGCGGCACCGCCACGTGCACCAAAATAACCTACACCTGCATCGCTACCACACGACCTCTCCGCTGCCACAATTCGCTTTGATAACGCCGATGACACATTTCCATTCCATATTGTCTAGGGTAACCCCTGCCCAATGAGTAGCCGATGAATGGGATGGATTCAACGGAGTACATTATTTTATTGTTGATGAATAGCAGACATGCTGGCGGCCCACTTAATAGTTGCCGTCACCTACGGATGTTTGCGATTGTATGGATGTTTTGTTTCTGGTATGGGGCACCGCGATCACGCTGCTATCCCATAGGAGTACAGGAACCTGGATCACTAATGCCGGAACACGACACAAGGTTATTATGGCGGCATACTTATAGACCAAGGCTGGTTGCCATCCAGATGGGCTTGAGTAGGTTACCATTAGCATATTTATAAACAAATTATTATTATTTGTTTAAATCACTCTCAAAAAGTAGATTACAAAAATCTACTATTATAATAAAATTGTTTATTTTTTTATTTCGCTTCACTATATTATTATAATAAATATTCTCCGAGTTCTCTCGTAAATGTCGTATATAGCAAGATGTGTAATATCCATTTATAAAATCCAAATGAAAGCCAATTTCACAAGTGGGCGCCAACTGCAAGCGCATTCATTTTACAATATAACATGTTTGTTGGTACATATAAGTGATTGCGGAAGTTCAAGTGCCACTACAAAGTAAAGAGTGCTATAAAAAGGGATTGCAAAAGAAAATATTTTATACAATAACATTAGCAAGAAGGGAAATGAAACGGGCTCTAGAAATAAGTTTATTTTTGATAAAACACAATCAAGCGGTCCTACTATTTTATGAAATATTTTATATTTTCATTATATTTTATATTATATTAGCTGACGCAGCGAACTACATATATTGTCATTTAAACTTAAAAAAATACATTTTGAATTTGAATAGGATTTCCGTAAAAATGAAATGAGTAACTACGCCAAATTTCAAGTCAATCGGGTGTATAGTTTTAGAGATCTCATGACGATTGTTATTTTGCTTATAGATATAGTTATCTAGATTAAACTTGATGCGCTTATGTCTGATACATGTTCTTTACAGTCAGAGTCATCCCTTTCAGTTTACAAAAAATTGTAGAGACTTTCCCTTCTATCATATTAGCCGTTATATATTTTGCCTATATTTAGCACTCGAAAATTTGCATATTTGGCTTAATCGTTTCTAGAACATTTCCAAATACGTATAATAAAAACCAGTTTCACCTCATCACTTTTGACAAAAATAGCTCAAACGTCGCGAATGGAATCGCGGATGCTAGACACACTAAAATGAGTTATATGTTTGTTAGCAAGAATTCCTTGCCTATTTTTGGGTTTTCAAATGTCCGTGACGTGTTGGCAGACATTTTTATTGAATTAAAGTGCTGAAGTATTTATTATGATACTATTAGTTCTATGGAACTATAGGGCAAAAACTGGATCGTTATCATCCAAGGGGTTAGTCCCCATAGTATGAAAACCTTGCAGTTTGGAACCTGAATTAATTTGTTTTGCGTGTTTAGCGCGACTTTTTGCGATAACGTCTCTTTCTTTTCTTGAACAATAGTTCAGAACAGAAAAGCTGGAATGCATGTGGCTAAATTTACTTTTTTGAGGAGCGACTGCCGTCTATCCCCCAACCTCGAATGGTGATAACGGTGCCCTCCTTTAGTCTGTGAGCCAGCAAAAGGCATTTGTGTTTGTTATTTAGTTGACTTCCTATATGAAAGGCATAAGTTTAGTATTATTATGCTCGTGATCAATGCAATCAATAACATAAATCAATATATTTTTTTATAAAATGTAGAAAGGTTGGCAGTCTTTTAGCCATCCAGACGGGCTTGGAGCCCTACCACCTAGCTAGGGTTGTTTTGTCGCTTTTTACGACAGGCCAATTCCGGCCGCAGGGTTCAGTCAGTCTGCCCCTGCATGGAGAAGAATAAATATATTTCTTGTATATGAAATACATTTCTAATAATATAATTCTTTTGTATAATGAATAAATACATTCCATTATACCCGCGAGGGGTAAACGCACCCATAACCAATCAGCTTCCTGTAAGTCCAATTTGTTTTATTTATTTGCATTCTTTAAATAAGATATTAAAGTGCCGCAGAAGACCACTAACGATTTAGAAATTTTAGATTGTGACAATAATAAGTAAACTAGATAAAGAAGTTAAAACTATGGTCGTCGTCAGCCGTCCGTTGTCCACTGCTGGATACGGCCGTAGACCTTTCCAAATTTGCACCACAAATCCCGGTCCTTGGTTTTTCCCATCCGGCCCCGAACAGCAACCTTGCGCAGGTCTTCGCTCTATTGGGCTGGGGGGAGTCCTACACTACGTTTGCCGAGACGTGGTCTGCGCCCCAGTTATATCTATATCGGTTACTTTAGCTCTCTTACGGATTTCCTCATTCCGAATTTTATCCGAAAGAGAAACACCTATGTTAGGTTAGCTCGCTCCGTAGCCCGCTGAGTGACTTGAAATTTGTGAACCAGCCCCAGCGTCAGTGTCAACGTCTCGGCTCTGTAAGTTAATACTAATAGGACGAACTGCTCGAAGACTTTCATCTTCAAGCACTGGAGGATGGTCGACAACAAGTGCTGACGAAGCCTGCCGAAAGCCGCCCAACCCAGCTGAATCCTTCTATAAGCTTCCCCCTCGAAGTTTTACCTGCCTAACTAGATTTTCTGTCCAAGGTAGACATAGTCCGACACAACATCCAGGGGGACACCATTCACACTGACCGGTTTCGACATGACATGTTCATTATATATGACTTGTCCAAGTTCATACCGAGACCGACCTGTAGGGAGGACTCATCTAGGGCGTTCAGCATTTCGCCAAGATACACCAGCTTTTCTGCAAAAATGCAGAGATGCTGTTGATTGGGAGTACATTGAGGTGCTGAGATGTCTATATGAAGCCGTAACTATGGCCGTCCAGTTTCAGGACCAGAGAACGAAGCCAATTCTTCTTCGTCGCGGTGTAAGACAAGGGACGTTATATCCCCAAAACTGTTCTCCATCGCAATGGAAGATGTCTTCAAAACTCTGAACTGGGATGGACGTGGCATAAATATAAATGGCGAACACATCTCACACCTCCGTTTCGCTGAAGACATTATCATTTTGCTGAGATGTAAGAGAAAACTTTAGTATTCAGCTATAATTAAGGCACGTAACATCTATAAATACAAATAAATAAAATTGAAGGGTCTGTTTGTAATATTAAAATAACCGCTTTTTACTAAGTTCCTTTGGATGTATACACGGTACATATACCAAAACAACATTTTTTACAATTTGTCTGTCTGTCTGTTTGTGCCGGCTAATCTCTGAAATGGCTGCACCGATTTTGACAGGACTTTCACTGGCAGATAGCTGATGTATCAAGGAGTAACTTAGGCTATTTCTATTTTAGAAAAAAAAATAGTTTTTGTTAAAAATGATATGTTTCGGAAATTTTATATTCCAATTTAAGTTGACCTCAGATTTATATCATCAATCATATGAAATAGGGTTCAGCTTAGACTGGACATTGTAGGTTGAATTTCCAATTTAAGTTGACTTCTGATTTATGTCATCAATCATATGAAATAGGGTTTAGCTTAGGCTGGACTTAGTAGGTTCGAACGTACGTATTCCGGAGGCGCATGGCGTAACAGTTGCATTCGATAACACTGGCTGTTTGAATATTTCATTTATATTTTAGGGTTTATAGGTTTTGTAATCCAAAGATATATCCAAAATATTCTGCCCAAAGTCACAATTCCACGCGGACGGAGTCGCGGGCACAGCTAGTTTTTACATAAAAGCTATCGATATACTGTAGTAGTAAGCAGTGACCGTCGCCTATGGATATTTGCGATACCCAGGGCACCACTAAGATGCTGGAATCCACATAGCAGATTTAGAACCTAGGTCACTTATAACGGAACATAACAAAAGGTTATTATGGCGGCATATTTAGAGGTCAGGGATGTTCACAATCCAGTCCGCCTTAGAGCCCTACTACCTAGCTGGCGTTGTTTAGTCGCCTTTTACTGGACATACTAGTCGTATTCTTGTTCCGCCCCTGCATAGAGTAAAAGTTTAAACAACGAGAATATTTGTGTCTTAATTTACTGTGTCTAGAATAAAAGTTTTAGTGAAGAATACAATGTAGTTTCTAAACAGTTAGTGAAACAGTTTGATAACTGATAAATCAAAACTGATGAATAAAGCAATGTTTTTTTATAGCTACAGTTCAGCAGACTGGCAAATGTCCCACCCTGGTGGGTGATCACCGTCGCCTATGGACGTTTGCAACACCAGACTCATTACCAACGCGCTGCCGGCCTCGAAGATATTTTATAACGCCTTTTTTTGAAGAACCCCATATCGTACTGCACTGAGAAAAGCTCAGCCTTAAGTTCAGCTGGGAATCCTCCAGGTAACCCAAAAGTTGTGCTTTGATAATCCGCTCCATCACCTTTGAGAGCAAAAAGTTATCGCTATAGGTCTGTAGTTGGACGGGTCCGTCCGGTCACCCTTTTTGGGAATAGGGTGAACATGGGCCACATTCCATGAAGCCGGGACACAACCTTTGCGGTAGGATAAGGTAAAAAGTCGGGAAAGGCCTGGAGACAGCTCAGCCGAGCACATCCGCAGCACAATAGCGGGGATTCCGTCTGGCCCGGTGCACTTTTAAATGTCGAGGGATCTGAGGACACGTCGCACGACTTATTGTGAATATGGTACCTCCGACATTGTGGGAGTCTTCACATCTTCTAATAGAAGGTGGAGACTGTCCCCCATCATCAAGAGCCGAATTGGCTGCAAGAATTTCGCCCAAAAGATCAGATTTATCTTTGGCAGCATGAGCCAGGCGGTCATCAGCTGTATGTAAAGGAGGTATGGAGGCCCGACAAAAGTTTCCTTCGACAGCCTTGGCAAGGGCCCAGAATGCTCTAGTCCCAGAGGAATAGCCAGCGGGACGCTTGCCAATCCTGCCGATGTGCTAAAATTTTGCTCTCGAAATCCATTTTTTGAGGGTCCTGGAGGCAACGTTATATTTTTTCTTAAGGTCAGAGGTGTTAGGATCCTGACAAGCCGTTGCTATAGTCCAGGCTCGATAGGCCTCTTGCTTTAGTTTAACAGCCTCAGCACTAAGCCTATCGAACCATGGCCTTCCTAAACCACCAACGGGAACTACGGAGTTTAGAACAAAATATTCCATTCTCTGCAGCATCACGTCAGCAATCGAGTTCGCTCTCACAGGTATCAGGATCGACCGACGTAAAACACAGCGGCTCCCATGGGTACGACGCATAGAATTCGCGCTATCCATCCCAATCTGCTGGCTGATAGCGCCACACTCTCCGCTTCGCGGTGGGGCAAGCCCGTTCGGGAATTGGAGGGTGCATCACGGAAGATATCAAGCAATGATCAGAGGTTCCTAATGGAGCCCCGATCGAGACCTGATAATCTTCCGGATGTGTGGTCAACAGAAGGTCCAACAAAGACGGTGCATGGTCCACTCTATCCGGTATGCGGGTGAAAATTTCAACCACCTGATCACTCATGGGCAAGAGCAAAATTAAAGGCAGCAATCCCCAGCAAATCAGTTTTTGGAGAGCCTAGCCATTCAGTATGATGTGCATTGAAATCTCCAAGAACGATCTCCTCCGCGGCGGGATACTGCGTAAAAACTCTGTCCGTAGCGTCTAGAACACGCCCGGTGAGCAGATTCAGTTCTTTCGCATTCTCTGCCTTGGGACCGATACAGGCAGGAGTAGACTCGGGTGGAACCACCGAAATCCACCCGCACCCATAAGATGGAGAGCTCCTTGTTTTCGAGACCGGTAAGACGGCGACAATATATATCGTCCCGGACGTATAAGCATACCCCAGCTTTTGGAAGGAACAAGTGTTCCAAAATATAGCCAGGGTAGCACAGGTACGATGAGTCGGCCGGAGCAATTATTTGCGTTTTGCGTCAGAAAGGCACCACGTTTCTAGGTGGTGATGGATGGCATTGAGATTGGAATGTTACAGAAATCCACCTTAAATGTGGATTCGAGGTCCGCTGGGGTAGACTTACTATTTCTTGAACGATTCATATTTATTAGACAGAAGGAAGCTTTTTGGAAGTGTCTAGAGTGTCCACGAAAAAATAGAAAAAGTTGTGTGTGCTTTTCCCACCCAAACCCATAAGTTGTGTGATAAGTTGGTGCGGGTACGGAAGGGCCCTTGATACCTCCCGGAGAATATCGCCGGGTTCACGTCCGGTCTCCGCTTCGGCACGACGATACTCCCCAAAGACTTTGCACCAGTTGGCGGGACAGCATCCCAGACCTGATAATCAGGGTTCGGATCGGCCAGCAGACAGCCGTTTCACCGGGTCTCTTTGACCCCCGCCCCAATCTGTCACACCTGTAGGCATGTGATGGGATTTTCCACATCTCAGGTTCCAAATTTCGTGGGCACTCCAGAACTTATTGTTAGGGAAGCTAGAACCTGGGTCACCTATGCCGGAACACAACATAAGGTTATTATGACGGCGTTCTTAAGACCAAGGGTGCTTGCCGTCTACCACGTAGTACCATAGTACCACGTAGCTTGGGTTTTTTTTTAATTTATTTATCAAATTCACAGTTATTACATTGGCTTGATAAAATAATAGCACAAAAAACCACTAAGGTTTGTACAATGCCATCGAAACTTAACGTCTACGCACGTTCAAATGACTGAGTAAATTTAGATTACAATTTCTCTAAAAAGTATTTTTTAAGTGAGGCTTTAATATTTTTTTGGGTTATATTATCTCTTATATTTGTTGGTAAATCATTTAATAATCTTGGAACTAAGTAGGTAGTTGTGCGCTTGCCGTACATATTCTTCGCGCTGCTGATAGCAAACCGGTTTTGAGCAGCGGCCCGAGTATATACAGCGTGCTTCATTTTAGTTTGTATTTTTTTATTAAAAAAGTTTTCCTTGAGTATCATTTTTTTAAATTGAATTTCTACAGGTAAAATCTTGCAGTGTTTAAAAAGACTGCTTTCATCATCAGCAAATTTATGTTTGATATTTAGGGAAACAATATTTTTTAATATTTAATGTTGCAGTCTATGTATTTTATTCATGTTGTTTTGTCGCCTGTCACGAAAGGCGGGTTAGTATTCTTACTCTGCCCCTGCACGAAGAAAAAAATAGACAATTAAGTTCTTAAGTATTCGGGCCAATTATTCATGACAAAACTACGTTTAGTGAATTTTCACTCATTATCAATTTGGTGAAAACGGCTGTCGAACAGTAAAAACGTGTAGCAATAAACACACAGCAAGAACCACAAAACGTAGCTTTAGTTACATTCATTTAAAGCTTACAGTTAGATATATCATTAAAATACGTTACCGTGGTCATCAACGGTGAGGGTGGACAGAGGTCGAAGGTTGTCAAGAGAGTCCGCTCTAGCGAGGGCATCGGGCGCAGCACGCAACGGGGCCGCCGGTGTGGGCGCAGGCGCCGCGCCTCCTGCGCCTTCCCCTCTTGCAAACACCAACTCTACTGCACCGTCACTTGGAAACGATGGATCTAAGGAATAAAGGTATAGTTATTTTAATATTATATAATTAGTATTACAAATTCTATGTTCAAACTTACATTTAAAGGAGTTTTACTGTTTTGTGTGGCTTTAGAAGAGAATTATGATGATTTAAACTTTATTTACAGTTAAGATATGTATTTATTATGAATTTTAATATAACAGCAATTGAAAACAGGACGTAGGAAACCAAATTTTTTACACTCTTGGCCGGGTAGTCTACAAAGTAAATGCAATAATTGTGTACTTTTTAAGTCATAACATTATTTAATAACAATACAACAATTGTTAAAGTTTACACACTGATGTATGTAAAGGAAATATATATACAATAAAATAGTATAATATAAAGTACGAGTAAATATTATACAACGTCATTCATACACATATGGAAATATTGCAAAGTAATACCTAAATGTTATTACCGCCTCTGATAGACGTGATGGATATACAATATTATAAATATTTTTTTCCTAAGAGGAGGCCAGTGAACTAACAAAATTTAGAATTGATATCTTATCTACTCTTTCTCTTCTCTATTTCTCACAAAGCAATGTCACATCGTGAAGAAACCTGAATACCGGGATCACCGGCTTGTGTAACACGTAACAACCCGTCAATCCACCTTCGACTAGCGTGGCGGGTATACTGTTCGTTTCGTCTAGAGGGAGGCCCAAACCCAGCAATTTGGCAACATTTTGGGCTTGCTTTACATATGTATGTTTCAACATTACACCATCATGCATGAAGCTTTGAAACAGGACCCCTTTTGTCATGTTACCTAATACTCAAATTGGAAAAGTAAAATGTGTTTTGTTTACCATGAACAGCGTGATCGAGTTGCTGCTTAGTGAAGGACAGTGTATGGTCTGTGACAGCGCAAGTGTGGAATTGGCATGCGAACACCAGGTAGCGCTGGGAAGCGTGCGCGTGCGCAGGCCTTCTGTACGCGCGTACTAGGATATCGCCGCGTAGTGCTAGTCTTCCCACACCTACGGTCCAGCCGCCGCCATTCACCATGTATAAACCTAAAATTAAAATGTTTCTGTTTATTGTAGTCCTTATTTATTTCCGATATTGTACACAAAATCAAACATACGTAAATAATATTATAGTTAGACATATTTTTATTTCAATTCTTATTTATTGGCATAAAACACTATATTGAAATAATTCAAAGTAAAATGTTTCTTTGCATAATCATTTCTTCACCCGGTTTAGTTTAAATAAAATTTTCGGTCTAAAGAATTTAGGAGCCAAGGTTCGACCATAATATTTAACGAACGACAACTTTTTTTTATTGCTGAGGAACAGCAAACAGGCTGACGTCCCACTTAATAGTAAGCAGTAACCATGGCGGCTTCTTATATCAGGGGTGGTTAGCATCCAGACGGGCTTGAGGCCCTACCACGTAGCTAGGGTTGTTTTGTCACCTTTTATGACAGGCTGACCCCGGTCGCAGGGGGTAGTATTCTTACTAAGCCCCTGCACAAAGACGATTTTTTTATTGCTGTAAGACAGTAGACAGGCTGACGGTCCACTTAGAATTTAGCAGTTATCGTCGCCTTGCTACCTAGTGTTTGCAACTCTAATGGCATCGCGAACACGCTGCCGTCCCATAAGGATACAGGAACTTGGGTTACTAATGCCGGAACACAACACAAAGTTCTTATGGCGACATACTTAAAACCAACGGTGGTCGATATCCAGACGGGCTTGAGGCCCTACTACGTAGCTAGGGTGGGCCCGGATAGAAATTTCATTAACACCATTAAAAATATGTTATTATAAAATATTTAAGAATAATAATATACCTGATGTGTAAACGCAGGTCAAGTTTTCGTATATTTTGAGGAATGCAATAGTGGGTGCAGCGGGAGAGGCCAGCGATCCCGCCACGCTGACGTGCGTCAAGTGCATCGGCGCTGCGTTCACGCGTATCTGACCCGCCAGCAGACCAGCGAACGTGTCTATGTATCTGTCAACAAAAAAGTTTTTACTCTCTATACTATAGTCGGGACGGGGAGGCCTACGTCCAGCAGTAGACTAAGATTGAATGACGATGATTTTGCCGGATATTATAAATATTATAGTTTATAGCTAAATAAGCTAATTAAATATTAGAACAAATTATCACACAATATTATATGTTATATTATTATATAATATTTATGTCTTAAATAAATATTTTCTTTTTTCTTACAGTACTTGCAATTTTTAGATTGTTTGAAATGTGTATAACAAAAAAATAGTTATTTAAATAACATACCGTTTATTAGAAGGCAGATGGAATACAGGCACTCGGTCGTCGAGGTACCTCCGCATCGCATATCTGTCGAGCGCGTGCTCAGGGGCTCCGCATATTGCCGAGTAATGCATATACGCCGCTACTAGCACGCCTAAGCGCTCTCTGTTGCCCCTGAAAAAGAAGTAATAATACAATTACATTGTTTCAATAAAAATTGTTCACAATCAAGATAACAAAACACACAAATTGGCTTATAAGCACTTTTTTAGCTTACTCTAATTCTCTTCTTATTTATCCTATAATATTTCTATTTAATTATAGTAGCAGATATTTTGATGGTTAGTGGTAATTTAATAAACAATGGGAAGCATTTGGAAGCTAACATCCTTTTTTTCAATCATTTTTCAATTATATGCCTTCAGTACGTGAACATATGTACCACGGGGTATTTTTACAAACATACAATTGATGGATTTGTTACGATAAGCGGAATTATAATTTTAGCCTGCTATGACCTATAAGTATGATGTAGTACACATTACTAAATTAAGTAAATTACCATCAACCATAAATATTGTTCAATTACTAAAAATAGAATATAAATTAGAGTAAATATGTGTTTTTGAAAAATATACATCAAATATTGTTTACCATGCTAGTAGTATTGCAACGTTCTTGGGATGAGCAGCGAGCCAGCTTTCGATGTGTTTGCAGGCAGCGCAAAGCTTTTCCAAGGGCGGAGCCAAATCGCCCGCCCAGCCTAGAGTGCGAGCTTTGCCGAACACACTACGAGCTACGCGCCCTTCGTTGCTACCGTCACCACCACTCACTTCAAAAACCTGAAAGGGATAACGGAAATGTTTTAATTAAAATATTAATAAAAATATCTAATTGTCACCTACTGTATTTAAAACAAGGATTGGTGCCAAGTTGCGTGTCATTCTTATTTATTTAATAAATATAAGATATTAGAAGATTACTATGGGCCTTATGAGAAAGCTCATGGTCGCTCAGAGGGCAATGGAGAGGGCTATGCTCGGAGTTTCCCTGCGAGATCGAATCAGAAATGAGGAGATTCGCAGGAGAACCAAAGTAACCGACATAGCCCGGATGATTGCAAAACTGAAGTGGCAGTGGGCTGGGCACATAGTTCGAAGGACTGATGGCCGTTGGGGCAGAAAAGTCCTCGAATGGCGACCGCGTACCGGAAGACGCAATGTTGGTAGGCCCCCCACAAGATGGACCGATGATCTGGTCAAGATCGCCGGAATAGGTTGGGTGAGGGCAGCGCAGGACCGATCATCGTGGAGATCTTTGGGGGAGGCCTTTGTCCAGCAGTGGGCGTCTTCCGGCTGAAATGATGATGATGATGATTAGAAGATATTAGAATACTAACCTCTGCGGCCGGGGTCGGCCTGTCGTAAAAGGCGACAAAATAACCCACCCTAGCTAAGTGGTAGAGCCTCAAGCCCGTCTGGATGACGACCACCTTTGGTCTTAAGTATGCCGCTATAATAACCTTGTGTTCCGGCATTAGTGATCCAAGTTCCTGTACCCTTATGGGACAGCAGCGTGTTCGTGATGCCACTGGCGTTGCAAACACCCATAGGCGACGGTAACTGCTAAATTCTAAGCGGGCCGTCAGTCAGCCTGTCTGCTGTCCTACAGCAATAAAAAAAATACGTTATATTATTCTGCATTTTGTGAATTGAAGCTTCTAGAAAGAAATAACGTTGCCTTTAAGAAAAAGCATTATAAATTCAAATACTTCCAACTTAAAGTTTCGTTTATACGTAATTAGTAGTAAGTTTGGATAATTAACCTCAAAGTAACATTGCCGTATAATTTCAGTTGATTTTCTTAAATTAACCAGTTCCAGATAATAAAGTTTCATTAGTTAAATTAAAATATAAAACGTAATTGCAACAATTTACCGTAGCTCATGTTTGGGCTACGAAGCGGATCTATATCTAACGTAATTATCATATTTATGTCAAAGTTAAAACCGTTTGGTTTTAACGACCCACAGCTGGGCACAGCCCCTTGAGATTTACCAGCTCTTGACACGAAATATCACAGCTACTACCCTTTTATTGAAATATTAGCTTTATAAGTGTTTATTCAAAAGATGAACTTATTTAGCCTTCGACCACGTTTAAAAAAAGGTTTTGAAATAAATTCTAATTCAAAATGTTAGTAGATTTACTTCCATAGAATTAGATAGAAAGTGAAGATTGTTTAAAAGGGCTAATTGTTCACAGAATTTTCTTGCCTTGATCAGTTTGAACAGAAATGATGTCGTAAAATAAGTGTTCTTAATCAAAATTATAAGTAAATAATAGGTGTAACATTATAGACATTAATTTGTATGCTTAGATGTTACTGAACGTAGAAAATACCTAGTCAGTTCATAAATTCTGTCACATGTTTAATGTAAAATAATTGTAACAAGTTTATTCATTATGTAACCATTCATATACCAAAATGAACTTAACAAAACATAGATTCTTATGACATTAAAGTTTATTCAAAATGACCTCCGTGATTTTGAATACAAGCCTTCAATCTGCGCGGCCAGTCCTCTATCGCAGCACGAACGAGGTCCATGTCAATATCGGCGGCTGCCTTAATCAAGGATGTCTTGAGTGACTCCAAATTGGGATGAGGCTTTGAGCACGCCTTTTCCTCCAAGTGTTGCCATATCTTGTAATCTAACGGATTCAAATCTGGACTGGAGGAGGGCCAGTCTTCGTGCCGGATGAAGTCGATTTCACGCGCCGCCAGCCAGTCTTGTGTGCTCTTCGCTCTATGAGCTGGCGCCGAATCTTGTTGGAATACCCAGTGCCTGTTATTGAACATGGTATGAGAAACAGGTTCCACAAGGTTCGTCAGGACTGTATTTTGATACACAACAGCATTCGTTTTTACACCTTTCTCACAAAAATGTACCTTTTTTTTTTTTTTTTTTTTTTTTTTTTTTTTGGTCTCGGGGAAAAACCTCTCTTGACGGGTTCCCCCGGCCCGGGGGGACCGAGGGATATGTGGGACTCCGGGAAAGATGTTCGGCCATCCGACTACCCACTAAAAAACCCCGCTGTTCTCCTATCGCCTACGCCCGGGCCCACGGATATATGGCCTGCCGATCTCGTGGCCCGGGCCGGCGCCGGCCCGCCCTTTGTCTTGAGGCGGGCCCCTTCTAAAGTGTTGGCGCCAGGGGGTCAGGGTTTCGTCCCCCCGGCGCTCTCCTAACAACTCTAGGAGTTGAGGGGGGCCGCGGAACAGCACGCAGCCCTCACCCTCGCGGCAATAGTGCGGGCGGCGGGTCCTCCCCCGAGGGGCCGCCCGCGGCCGCTTTTTACGGCGGCCGGAGGTCGTTACTGGCCCTCCGGCGCCGCCGGCGTGGCCTGCGTTGGCGGGAGGGGAGTGTGGTGGTCGACTCCCGCTCCCGCTCCGCCGCCTCCTTTGCGGACATGACTGCCTCGCAGAAGGAGGCGACGGCCGTCCATCCAGGATCGCCCCCGACCATGGACAGAACCAGGGCCGGGAGCGACAGGTCCACGCCGATTTGGGCGACGAGGGCGCGGCGCTCCTCGCGCCACGCACACATGTACCTCTGTTAAGCCCCAATAAGAAACTCCCAACCATACCATGAGCGAGGATGGAAAATGACCTCGTTGGACACGCGGAATACGGTTGCTCGCTTCTTCACTACTGTGTGCGTACACCTTATCATTTTGTTTGTTGTAGCTCTCTTCTACGGTAAATATTTTTTCATCCGAAAAAAGAATTTCCCGATATTTTTTCCCGCGTACCGCTTCAACAAAGCGCGGCATCTCTTCAGTCTCAGGTCCATTAGACGAGCATTCAAACGATGTCCTGTTTTTCTTCGATATGCCCGAAGCCTTAAGTCTTCATTTAACACCCTTTTCACCGTGGTTCTGCTTAACCCCATCTGAAGGGCCAACAGTTTCTGCTTACGTTTGGGATTTCTTTGAATTCGTGCCTTCACAGCTTTTATCACTGCTGGAGTCCTAACAGACCGAGGGCGACCACTTCTTGACCTGTCATCTACACTAGAGTCTTCATTGTATCGTTTGATGGTACGATAAACGAATCTTTTGGTAATATTCAAATTTTCAGTATGTTAAAATTTTGAATTGGCGCGTAACCGCAACGATGCAACGCAATAACTACAACACGGTCTTCTTTAAGCGTCCACTCCATATTTAAAAATGAGTAAAATTCTAAAAGTTATACATTTTTATTTTCATGAACAATTCGAAATCCGAATTCAATAAACTTTTTTGTGGCCAGCATTCTAAAAGAAAAGTTTTTACTGTGTGACAATATTTATGACCTGACTAGGTATAATACTTGAGCTTAATTATTCTTTAATTTAATAATATATTTAGGTATATGGGACAGGTAAGGTTATTACTAGATACAAAATAACAACAACCTAACGTATAGAACTCATTGACGACCTCCGTGGCATATGGGCTAACGCACTTCTGTACGCTTGCGGAGGTCACGGGTTCGATGCTAGTCTTACGTTTGGGTGTTTGTGTATAATATGTATTTATTTACGAAAGAAAAGTATATAATTAGTATATCAGTAGTCTAGTACCCATAACACAAGTACTATGCTACTTATTTACTTACTTTGGGACTAGATGGCGCTGTGTGAATTTTCCCAATATATTTAACTAGCTGACCCGGCAAACGTTGTTCTGCCATATCCATACTATACTAATATTATAAATGCGAAAGTAACTCTGTCTGTCTGTCTGTCTGTTCCTCTTTCACGCCTAAACGGCTGAACGGATTTTGATGAAATTTGGTATGGTGATAGATGATAACCTAGAAATGGTCATAGGCTATAAATAATCACGCCATCGTTCTTAGGGGGTAGGCAGTAGGCAGATAACTAAATTGAGTTAGTGATTTTTTGTGCTTATCCGGTATCTATGAGAATCGGCCAACATCTATTTTTCATCCCCCTAAATGTTAGGGGTGACCCACCGCCAAAAAATTTTTTTTAATTTTTTGACATTTTATTATTTACTAGCTGACCCGGCAAACGTTGTTCTGCCATATAAATAATAAAATGTCAAAAAATTATCACCATACCAAATTTCATCAAAATCCGTTCAGCCGTTTAGGCGTGAAAGAGGAACAGACAGACAGACAGACAGACAGAGTTACTTTCGCATTTATAATATTAGTATGGATTATTTATTTAATATTTTCTTCATAAATTTAACTTACCATGAAATGTTCGCCATGTTTGTTATTGAGCATATGCGCGGCCTGTGCCTCGGCTTGGGCGTCCCTTTCGGGGAGGTGCAGCGCCAGCATTCGCTCCGCCACGTAGCACAGGTCCAGGCGAGGCGCCGGACCACCCGGGTAGCTCGCCGACCGGGGACCGCTCTGGATAAATAGCGCGGTCATTACATTTACATCTGGTTTATGTAAACAGTATGCCAGTATTATTTACCCAAGGGGACTGTGTAACATTATGGAGATATTAATATTTTCATAAACATGTTTTTAATTAGCCAAATCATAACAAGTAATTTTATGAAAATAATGAATAAAAATGCATAATAATTATTATAATAATAAATTATCATTACTTAAGATTCATATAACTCAATGCGAGCTTCCAATTAATATTAATACAAAATAACTAAATTGCAAAGCGGTCAGTAAATTACCACCCTCTCACCAGGTGATCATAAAATGATTGCGTTTATTAATTTTATATGTGATACATAGCATTATATAGTATTCTCACAGATTTTTATCCGTGCAGGGGCGGAGAAAGAATACTAACCAGGTGATCATAAAATAATTGCGTTTATTAATTTTATATGTGATACATAGCATTATATAGTATTCTCACAGATTTTTATCCGTGCAGGGGTCGGGCCGGGGTCGACCTGTCGTAAAAGGCGACAAAACAACCCACTCTAGCTACGTGGTAGGGCCTCAAAGCCCGTCTGGATGGTGACCACCTTTGTTCTTAAGTATGCCGCCAAAATAACCTTGTGTTGTGTTCCCGCATTAGTGACCCAAGTTCCTGTACCACCCTGTACTCTTATGGGACAGCAGCGTGTTCGCAATTCCACTGGCATTGCAAACACCCATAGGCGACAGTAACTGCTAAATTCTAAGCGGGCCGTCAGCCTGTCTGCTGTCCTACAGCAATAAAAAAAAGATCAAAAATATAATAAGAAAAATATTACTAATTCAGTAATTATGAAATGTGTATTTTCGTATAACATATTTTAATCCACAGAAACATACCTATATGAGGTTTTTATATTCGTCCCCATTACGCAGTAGATAAAACTGCCGGAATTACACATGCATGTTTTATAATGCGATCAAAACCGTTTAACTACAAGTTATTTCGGTGTTTCCAGACGCAACGATGACGTGTTGTTGCACGGTCGAGAGTTAAGGACTTGTAAATATTTGTCTAATTCAAAAACATCTTGTAAAAACACTATAAACATGAACCTTGATTTAGAAATATCTAACATGTATCAAGGCAAAGTTACAGTATCTTATGGAATTAAGTTTTATTTAATGTTACTTGTGTTTTTTTTTTCGAAATAATAAATAAACAGTTGTGCTATCTTTTAATCTTTTTTTTTTAAATTATCCTATATAACTAAAAACTATACATAATAGTTACATCCCATAACTGCTTTCTCGTAAAAGGAACGTCTAAAATACCCGCTTATAAAATACCCTCAGCCTAAATAATGGTTCGCGGGTTACTAAAAAAAATTATTCACCATTAGTACATGACAATAATAAATAAATGAAAAACTCTTTATTGTTCACCTTAACTATACAAGAACATAAACTTACAAGCTACTGAAAAATGGGCGATTATCTCTTAGAGCAGTTGGACGTTTTATCACACTCAAGAAAAAAGTCTCTTGATCGTTTTTCAGGTTAATGTATAATATAATGTAAACTATATTTAGTTAATATGGCTCTTGCCCGTTGAGTTCGCTTACGACTGGTGTCAGAGTTCTCAATATTGCAAAGAAACCCGATTAGTCCTAATCCATTTGTAGTCATTTAAGACTCCTGCGGAAAGAAATGTGTTTCTGTATTTCTGACCGGAACCAGACGTTACCATACGTTGTCTAGCGAATTACACAATGTGTAGTATTCAAATAGCAGGCGCAGCAGTGAAAGTAACTCGTAGAAGCCTGCGTAGGCGCAATGAATAAACAATGCATACATAGGCTTTGACGTACGCATTTTTTGGTTTGCCGCAAGTAATTCGATTACTCTAGTTCAGTTCAAGCTAGACTTCGTTTATATTAATTTAACAATTTCGTAGAAACTATGCGAGACTTTTAGTGATTTTTAAAGAAAATACGAGTACTAAATAATTTAATATTGTTGTATAATTGTTAAGTCCAATAACGTCACCTATGTTGCGGCTTTATATAATAGACAATTATGGTTACTTACTTGATCTCTTCCGAATGTTTGGACTCCAGGAGTGGCAGGTGCGCTTACTGCTCGAGTCTGAAAAAAAAAACAAATTAAAAACTTGATTGGAGTAAAGTATCATAAAATAGGTGCAAATAAATCTCAAGGTTTTAGATGGAGGTTACGGCTGTCATTAAAATGAAATCGAAAGTAGTAATTTAATCCCTATAATTTTTTGTCAGAGTCGGCGTGTCGGGCGGACAGGAATGCACAACGAGAGGATCTTGTTCCCATTTCATATTTATATTTAAACTAGCTGACCCGGCAAACGTTGTTCTGCCATATAAATAATAAAATGTCAAAAAATTAAAAAAAATTTTTTGGGGGTGGGTCACCCCTAACATTTAGGGGGATGAAAAATAGATGTTGGCCGATTCTCATAGATACCGGATAAGCACAAAAAATCACTAACTCAATTTAGTTATCTGCCTACTGCCTACCCCCTAAGAACGATGGCGTGATTATTTATAGCCTATGACCATTTCTAGGTTATCATCTATCACCATACCAAATTTCATCAAAATCCGTTCAGCCGTTTAGGCGTGAAAGAGGAACAGACAGACAGACAGACAGAGTTACTTTCGCATTTATAATATTAGTATGGATTAACAAGGACTATATTTATCAGTAAAACGACATGTAGCGGATATTATGCGTATGTTTATTGTGTAGTTTCAGATACCTTTCTGCAGTTGGTGAGCAGAGCTTCTAAAAATATCAATTATTGTGAAAAGTGGAAGAGGTAAAACGTAATGACTGTCAGCAATTGTTAAAACTTAAATAATATTAGAACAAAAATTGTTTTAAATTATATTGTCCCACTGGAATACGTAAGCGAGTGATATAAATAAGATTTACGATTTAGACATGTTTTTGGTTGTCTATGACTAGTCATTCCTTAGGGAAAAGTACACCTATAATGTGCTTACGTGCGTATAAACATATAAAACCTTACAAAAGTTACATATTAACAGTCCAAGTATAATTAATAATAAATAAATAAGTGCAAAAACTAGTAACGAAGTCATCGAACTTGTAATATGTTTAATCGCTAGAGACCTTTGCTGTCGGATGTTGAAGGCCGTTGGAGCATATAGCGATCGACGGACAGATCCACGTCAAGGCTGATATGATACATGAGGGCTGACGAGGTGTGGCTTAAGTGATTATTGCAGCTTTGCCGGTTAGGATGACCTTCCTCTTATTACGATACGCTTACTTACATACTTATTCATATTATGAACAACTGAATACCGTAACACACAAAAGTGCTCAATATTACATTTTTATAATAGTAGTTGAAACGATATGTTTATATTAAAATCTCAAAACTTGGTTACAAGTCGCGCCGACCACGGGGGAGACAGGGAGAATGCAGGACTCCGTTAGACTGCAGCGATTTTAGTGGCAGGATAAATGCGCAAATAAGATAATTTAATTTGTGTAACATAATTTAATGTTCTAAAAGACCTTACCGATATTAGTTAAATATTTCAAGTAGTTCAATGACAAAATAGAATGTATCTTATAAATTCTAATGTCACACAATATTAGGCTATTTCGCAATCACAAATATATTAATATATAATAATCAGTGACGATGTCAACACACCGCATTCCGTCGTGTTTGTCCAACAGCCAGACTGCGCGACCGCCTGGCGTGCGCTCGCGCAGGCGCTCGTTGTAGATAGAACACAGCGCGCCACAGCGCAAAGGCCAGCCGGTGCAGCGCACGCGCAGCTTCCGCGCCATTCGCGTGCAGCCCATTTCCACGCATCCTCACTACATTTCACTGATTTCCGTGTGATATTCATTAGTTTATTTGTTACAGTCTAGCAAATTTAGATTGCATAACTGAAATTTATGATTATGCTATAATGTCGTCTTATCTACGTGTATTACATTTCAGATCTATAACTTCATTTAAAATACATAACTATTAATCAAGTTCATGTTTGCAATTGTTATCTAAAATTTTCCATCGAGATCTACCAGAATGTGTGCTCAATTACAAGCTGAAAGTAAACTATCATTCAGTATGTCAACAAAACAAAAGATGTCTCAGAGGCTCTCGCAAACCACAGGAACGTGTGTTTGAGAAAGCTTAGAATGGCCGGTGTCGGAGGACCGCCTTAGGGCATGCGCCTCCAGCCCTGCAGTGCGGTACCCACGCACATTTTAAGATGCAAAACAGAATTTTTTACTCTACACATTTTTATTTAGCAAGAATTTTATAATGAATTTCATTATTTTTTATATTTGGTATCAAAAGAGCATAATGCTTTTTTTTTACATAAGTAATATTTAACAAATAAAAAAATATTAACACATATAGAATTAATGTAACTCGGAACATAACAATTTGAATTAGGGTGCATGTCGCAGTGTGACCGCTGCAGTAACCCTGACCTTCCGTAGACGCGTATCTAACAGACGCGGGGGTGAATAACCTCGGGGGTGGGATTCATCTAAATAAAAGGCCGTCATACGGATGTACAAGAATCACCAGCTAGCGACTGTTAGTAGCTTTCAATGTTTTTATCACATATTTTGCACTATCAATGATTGATATTGTCCTAGAAACATTTGTATGTAAAATTTTACATAGTTGATAATGTTATTGGGAAGATTTCTAGTTTAATCCAATAACTAAATATTATTGTACTATAATACTTTATAAAATACTGTATATAAGTAGAAACTATTTGATTTATAAATTTTGGAGTTGGCATAAAATATCTACATACCCAAGTAATACGAGATATAATAACATATTTTTCAAACGCATTTATCTAATGTAATAAAGTGCAAAATCTAAAGTTTAAATTTGCAGAACTATTGCGGTTGACTGATAAGATAAGGCGTACTCTCTTCTGTTGTTTCGTTATCATAATTGAGTTAGATTGTAAAACAATAATGATAATAATTAAACGATTTACACAGGATTCTTAATTTTTCTATTACGAGATTCTATATAATTCATTTTATAAATTAATATCGTAAATTTCAATCATTATATATATATATATATATATATATATATATATATATATATATATATATATATATATATATATATATATATATATATATATATAATTATAAGAATAAACTAGTATTTATTTTAGTTGATTCACAGTCACTTTTCAGCTTCCAGGCACTTTTATTAATAATTCAGACCAATTTAAACTAATTACAACACACTACACTCTTGCTCTTCTAATTAAATAAATATGTCTACCGTAGAACATGATTTTTTTTAAATGGCCACATGTATGTATAATAATAGTTTTAATAGTAGGCCAGATATGAGGAGCGCCGTGCAACGCCGGGTTCGGCACTGGCGGAGGCGCCGTTCTGCCGGCCGCAGCGTCCCGGCGCTCTCTCAACGCTCTGACGATGCCACGTTGCTAAGCAACACCATCTCTGCATACGCAATCTGTGATGCATGTTTTTATCGATAGTTGAAGAAATTCCCTAAAGAGCGTAGCACTACTCGTATATCTAAAGTATACGCAAACTGATTGAGTGATAGATTTGATAAAAAAACCTTGGTAGTCAAATATTTAACATATAAAACGAACAATGATAACATTAACAACTTAAGTTATCAAAGAGAAATATAAGCTTTTGTGCTGCATAAATTTTTTAAGCCGCCTAACTAATATTGTTATATTTGAAAGCTAATTTTTAAAATCAACGAATTAATACAATTGTGTGAATCGACGAAGTTTTTCTCTGAAACTTAAAAGATATGATAGTTATGGACCTTAAAAGATCTTAACAATTAGAGAACTTGCAGCAGCAAATTTTGAGCGGGCTTTTAATGAAAAGATACTTCCGAAATAAAATCGTGCGATATGCTTCTACAATTGTTAACGTCAAGGAAATACAATTATTATACACGCATCGCTAATATATATATATATATATATATATATATATATATATATATATATATATATATATATATATATATATATATATATATATATATATATATATATACTTTGGGGTGAGCAATAATCTCGGGGCTAATCTAATCGAGCTAATCTGTCAGTCAGTGCACACTGCTAAACAAATAACTTCATAATTTGCGAGCTTTACCAATTAACATTGGTAAGGCGACTTAGACCTATAATCTAGATACTCCGGACCTATCCGGGATTCATTGCTAAAATGATTATGGCTTGGTTAACTTCTTTGATTTGAATTAGTACACGCAAATTAGTTATTTTGAGCTACTCGTATTTAAAATAACTTAGATATACATAATATATAAATTACGAGAAAATCAATATGTGTAGAAATACAATAATAATTATGGAATTACTAAAATCCTTGTATCATGAAGATAATTACATCCATATCTTTATATAAAAAAATAATAGTCCACTAACTAAACTTTTTATCATAAATTTCAATCGTTAATCGAACTAGAATTAAAACATAATCGAATAAATTATATTTTTTCTCAGAATCTGATATAACGATAAAATGACTGAATTCATTCTTTCTTCAGTTTCAACTGAGTTCTGTGAAAACGAGTTCTATGAAATAGTAAATCTGCGCACATCCAATGTGAATATAATGTGTTTGACCTCGTCATATTGAGCATAAAGATAGACGTCACTAAATCACAGAAGTTACAGTCTTATAACTCGCATGTAATATGAAATCAAAAAAGAGAGCACACAATGCTACTCGTATGATACAAATGTCACTATGATACATCGATATGAGCCAAGTTTTTATTTTTCTCCATGACATGCAATTTTATACTAGATATGACAACCAACTTTTTAATGTATTTCCTGGAGTACTCGCACTAAGTTATAATCCCGTTAAATCCTTCAAAGAGGCTAATTGTGCTCTCGCTGGTTTCGTCCGCTTCTTTTTGTTGCAGGTGTTGGGGCCTCGAGGTGTCCCTCTTTACCCCGGCTTCAACTCGGCGGGCTACAACCCGCCGGTGAATGGGTTGTTAAAGCCACGAGTGGCTCGTTGGCCTCTCAGCGGCTTAGGTGGCCTGTCAGCGACTTTGTTGGTCACTCGAGGTAGTTTTTGGTTTAGGATAGTTTGGCCAATCCTTTAACCGCTGCTGACTTGATGTCGGCCCCGGATGCTAGGGCAGCCAGTAGGTCCGAGAAAACCCCCACAAAAAGCTTCAGGGCTTCCTCGAATCCGCTACCCATGGGTGCTGGTTGTTCCATCGCCGTAGGGTGATCCTCGGTCACTCTTCGGGGCCTGCGGTGACCACAGTGTCCGCACTCGGCACTGGCGTCCTGGTACGTTGCCTCGGTGACCTTCTGCTTCTGGGTGGGCTTGGAGGCCGCAGTTGTGAATCTGCCGACTCGCCCTCCGTCTCCGTGTTAGTGGCGTTGTTGGGGTCCTTCTGGCGGCGCTTCTTGTTCCGGCGTTTACGGCCCTTTCCCCTGGGAGGTAATGCTCCCCTGGGGACCGGGTCCGGAAAGCCTGGCATCTATGGCACTAGGGGACTGCCCTGTTCCCCTTCCACGCCTCGATGCGGATGCCCGGCATGTACAACAGCTCAACAGTGGCGTACAGCCTCTGGAGCTCGTCGACGGTCAGGTGCTGGAGTGCAGCGTAGAACAAGTTGCCGGCGCGGCCTCTTGCTCCCGGGATGTGCTTGATGTGTAGCGCATGGAAGCCCAGCTCTTCCAGCGCTGCTTTGATCTCCTCTGTCGGAGTGGCTGCTGGTAGCCCTCTTATGGCTACTTTGGTGGGGGGGGGTCAGCTACCACACTGTAGCAGTACAATGGTACCTCCCTGTTGGCATCTGACGCCTGCGACAGGTACCTCTGTACCGTCCGGTACTCTTCTGCGCTTCACGGCGTGAAGCGCACCCCCTTGCCATAGGGTCTGGCATTCGGTGCTCGTCCGAGGAGTGACTGGATCTTCCTGAAGTGATCGATCCAGTTGGGCATGTTCTCCGCAATTATAGGTGGATACCCCTTCGGCGGGGCAGTGGCCGCCGGGGCTGGGTTGACCGCCTGTTGAAGCGGAGGGCTTCGTTAAGCTGGAGCTGGGGCAACCGGCGCTGCGGCCTCGGCGAAGGACATCGCCTTCGTGCGCGTGGTTGAGGTATCGGAGGTGTCGGTGGCGTCAATGACGACGATCGGTGCGCCGACTCTAGCTCCTCTCGATCCGAACTCTCGGAGTCGGCATCGGAGGTAGGGTTTCCGCTTCTCGGGCTGGGCGTAGGTCCCACGTTGGCCTTCTTCGGACGGTTGTCCTCTTCTGAGGAGTCCCTCTTCCTTCGGAAGACTCTGACGCGGGGCATGGGAATGGTGGCTTGCTCTGGTTGTCGTTAGTATGACCGGCTGGATGTCGGTCTACGTAGTAGCGATGTCGGGGCCTCAATATGCCTAATCGGCCTATAGTGAGGTCTCCTATCATTGGACCTATCAGGTAGCTCGGAGTCGCTCATTGCGCTGGCTTTCCTTGGGTCTAGGTAGATAGATCAATCGGCCGGTCAATCAATCGCCCTAGGGGCACCTTGCACTTACGCACTTAATAAAAAGTGCGCAGTGCTAAGGTTTTCGCACCTACAGCTGTGCGGGGGTCGCACAACTGAGGTAGCAAAGTCGCAGCTACAGTATGCAGAACACACGAGCACGAAGGGGAGTCTCGACCAATGGTAGCAATGGCAGCACTCGACCGTCCGGCGTAGTGTACTGCTATACGCACTGTGCACGACTACTGTCCTAATTATGCTAAAAATAGTTTACAGTTATCGTCTACTGTCCATAATTTGACCCATTCTCCCTTATTCGATTACCAGTTGATTAGTCACTAGACAAAATTTATAACCTAATAGTAAATATTTTGCGAAGTGGAGAAGAAAAAGTCGGAAAGCGGACCCCGGGCGCCGAAACGAGAGTTTGGGCTGCAACCGGGATTCAACGCTAAGATGATGATGAGTAAATATTTTGTGACAATTCACACAGCGCCATCTAGTACCAAAGCAAGTAGCATAGCATAGCATGTCATGGGTACTAGATAATTAATATACTACATAATATATACTGTTCTTTTGTAAATAAAAACATAACATAAATAACACATCCAGACGAAATGCAGGAATCGAACCCTACGTGGACAAACGTATCGAAGTGTGTTAGCCGTTACGTCACAGAGGTCTTCGAGAAGCATACATAGAAAGGACTAAGGGTTGGCTAACAATCCTTAAAGATAAAAAAAAACTACTTTTTGCTATAGTTATAAAAATATAAATAGACATAATGGGTATTTGAAAAAAAAATATTATTGATTTTTTTATGTATTTTAAAACTATTATTATAATAATATTGATATTTAATGCAAAAAACTTAAAAAAATTTTTTAATTAATTATAAACAATTAAAAATTGATGAAATTTAAATAAAAATCACGTGACTATAAACGCGCCATGATTGGTCACCATAGTTGTGACGTCATAATGTTATAGTTATTCAATAACAGTATAGCGTTAAAGGCTGTTCATAACATAAATTAACACGTGACTAGACAATAATATTGAAAATTTATTGCTAAAATACGAGTTGTTAGTTCCGATTAGCTTTGTGTGATAAAGGATTTATTAAGGCAAAGTCTGATAATATTCCTGATGTTGATATATTTATGATAACCAATTTTAAAAAAAGGCCAAGGCATCAAGGTAAGTCTGTTAAAAAATAATATAATAAATGAAAATATTTAAGTATTTATTATATTATTTTGTTTTGGGATTATCACGGTGCACTGCTTGAAACCATTTATTTCGACATTTGTCATCTTGGGGAACATTTAAAAACATTTTGTCAGGAGTTGTTTTTGTAGTATTCGTACATAATGGTACAAAACAAGAACGATAACTTTTTAGGTTCGACATTTTTAATATAAATTTAAATATTTAACAATGACAACAAAATTAAATAGATCAAAACACTGTATTTATTATTTTTCTATCAACTGCAATGAGTGAAAACTAACATTATGACGTCACACACGCGCTCGGGTTTGTTCGGGAGTTATCGGCGTGTCTTCGGTACTGGATTCAAAAATTAATTTTTAATTTGAAATAACTTTTGTATTATTGCGAAAAAAAAATAAAATAAAAATAGTTCTGTTATAAAACTTATATATGATCTTTTCATTTATCACAAAAAAATTTTTTTTTTCAAATACCCAATTAGGAAGTCTAAACATATATGTTAATAATTATGAATAAGTGTGGAGTATTATACATAATAACGACGTAATTAGTACTTTAATTGCTTGAAAGAGACTGTACCAAACAACGTTATAAACGAAAAAATATAGGTATAAACATAAGAACATGTATGAGGTTTAGATCTGCACTCTGAGTTTTTTGTGTGTACGTCGCGCCTGTATGGTTTGTAGGGCGCATTGAAATAGGCCCAGGCGAGGCTTTTTAAACTCGATTAAAATGTAAATATGAAATTCAAAAGAGGCTAATGCAAGCGTAACGTATACGAACAAGTTAGTAACCAAATATTTACGTGCACAGATAATATTTACCTAACATTACCCACATTTCAGTTATAAACTTTCTATTTTAAACATCTGCTTTTCGTTAAAGTACATCGCAATATACGGTTGGAGTTATGAGTGTTGGTATGGCTGGTGTAGTAGCTTGTGATTTATACTATAATTTCTGTGAATTTAATTTTATTATAATATCGTACTTATGTACGATTTGTAAGTAGATTTCGGTGTTCTGGTTCACTTGTACTTCGGCAATAACCCCGATGCAGGGAAAAAATTAATGAAAATTAATACATTTGTACAGTTAAATAATAATCTTTATTAGCCTTAACAAAAAATATAAATAATTAATATAACTAAAATATGCTTCTGGCTATATTTGAATCCAAAAATATGCGTGATCCTTGACTCCCAAACTAGGATCTGGTCTGTATTTTGAGTCGTTGTTTCAATGTTTCCTTCATACTATAAAATAACTAATTATTCAAGAAAATATCCGTTGAGGTCATTAGGCCAGGGTGTCGGGCGATAAGCCTGCCAGTTCCAAGTACCAGTTAATATCGCAATGCCATCGTGAGAAACTTTCGCGATTAACATTGCCCAATCAGTTATCGACCAATAATCCCCGACCCCACAGCCCCTTTGACAGGCATGGCCAAGGGCCTCTTGAGTCTTAATAACTCGTAATTATCCCTCCACTTTGATTTCCACCGCCCTAATTCCATAATTATACAAATATTATATCCATATTTATAAAATTAACATTTATTTTAAGCCATGAAATATCTAAGTCGAGGTGATGATAATAAGAGGTAATGACACCTATTATTGGCTTAGTAGTAGCAACACCGTAAATATGAATATTATTATGAAGTTGTCGATATTAGTGGTCGTGACAGCAGTGTGACCTTAAGTGGCAGTTTCCTGCCATTTTGGCAGGATTGAGCCCTTATTTTAGGCTGTGGCAGGATGTGTGGCAGTTTTTAAAAATTCGGCAGTATTTGGCAGTATTGGGAAGAAATGTTAATTATGGCAATACTACATCTTTAGTTACAGGTATTCCCTTAAACCTCTCTTAGAATTTTTGTGTGACACTTAATTGTGAACTCTAATGATTCATCTATATGGTCTATAACTATAAAACTGATATTAGAGTGTAAATTCTTTTTGCAATGTTGTATGTACATTTCAACCAAATCAACCTTAATATTATTCATAAAACTTTTGTCTTTTATTCTGAGTACAGTCCGACTTTAAGGAGTATAAATATATAATTGGAGTGTGTTTTGGTAAAATAAAGCGAAAGTATGAAAGAGCGTACAGGGCAGAGTGGGAGCAAGACCCATTACTGTCATCGTGGCTTACTAAAGCTAAAGACAATCCTGACAGGGCATTTTGTAACGCATGCAATTGTAAATCGCCATTTATCTGCCCTGAAAAACATGCCTGTATAACAAAACATAAGAGAAATATGGAAGAGTATCACTATAGGGGGTAGGCAGTCACCAGTGAATTATTATTTAATTAATTAATTATATTGTATCAAACTAAAAAAAATATTCTTTGCGTTATGTGTGTCTAATGTAGGTTTAATAGTCGCTAAAATAAAGTAATAGCAGCAACTTCTGACCTAAATACTCTTACTATTACGAGACTTTATACGTGTTTTTCATGTAGTAATGTTGTAGTAGGTTACTAAATTTTTCAAGAATTGTGTTTCGTTTCAACCAACCAAAAAATGGTCAAACGGATGGCTAAAGACATGTAGCGATGAATATAATCATAATTGTGATGTATGATCGACATTTCATATTAACAATATCAATAAAAAAATATTATTACTATACTGGCATTATTTTGGCATTTTCATTATAAACTTTGGCAGGATTTGGCAGGATTCTATTCAAGCTAAGGCAGGATTATAAATTTTGAGATGGTCACACTGCGTGACAGTCAGTAGTGCGTTTGTATGAGGTGTGGCATACTGTCAGTCAGCGTTGCCAGATGGGGGGGATTCCCTGCAAATTCGGGGGTTTTTTCGACGTTGGGTGGGAAATTCGGGGGGAAAGATTCTTTGGGGGGACCTACGGGGGGAAAAATGAAATTGGGAGAAATTTTGGAGATTTTTAAGTGCCAATAATTCATCCATAGACACAATTACCATCACTACAATTAATATATAATACGAAATATTTTTATCTTATAATTAATTATATGTTTATTTATACATAAACTTCAATTCAATCGTTCATTAATAATTCAATTCATTCGTTCGTTCGTTAATATGCCACCTCTGTCTTTTTACTCATGTTGCCGATTGACGATTGCCGATGCGATAGCAAGAGCCGAGAGTGCCTATGAGTTTCGTTAATTCGTTCATAAGGTTTGTTACTGTTTCTTGTTGTTACGCGGCTTCGACACTCAAGATAAACAAAAAAAAAACACTGGAGTAGTTTTATTCTTCGCAAGGCAGCTGGCAGGAAGTGGATGAAAGAGACGAAGATCGGGCTCAGTGGCATGCTTTGGCAGAGGCCTATGTCCAGCATTGGACTTCAATAGGCTGATGATGATGATGAGGTATGTTCTGTTGAGTACCAGGTTATTATTATAGAAACTTTACTCGGAATGAAACATAAGTAATCATTAATATCATAATTATTGGACTTCAGAATATTTCAAAAAATAATAGTGTCCCTGTTTAGACATACTACGATTATTTATATATAGCTACTTACTCAGTACATTAAACTTTTATTTTTATGAAACAGATCGTCCTGTTCATGATGATGTCCATCATATGTTTATAAAATAAAGATATACCATGTCCTATCAAAAAGTTACGTAAGTAAAGATGAAGTTGGTGGAGGCAAATTAAAAACTACGTTTGCATTGCATTATTTTCTTTTGTGATTTGATTATTGTGTGAATGGGTATTGATGTTGGCCGATGGGTGGTGGTACAATCTTAATTCACTGGAATGCACTAACTAATTGAGTATTGGTGTTGGTTAAATAAGACGAGTAAACTAACTAGGGTTTGGGTGAGCCATATCAGTCGTTTCATTGTCTGTCTGGCTTTCTGCTCTGCCGCCTCCTGCAGGAAAAAGTAGCAGAGCAGGTTTAGTGGCTGTTTTGTACATCTGTCACTTGAGCTTATGCGGCATTTTATTTTACATACATACATACATATAATCACGCCTCTTTCCCGTAGGGGTAGGCAGAGATTATATGTATGCATGTATTTATATATTTATTTTATTTTATATCTGAATTAACTCTAAAAATGAGGTAAACAATAAAGAATTATCTATCTAGCTACTTTTGCTTTTTTATTTCTCTTTTTAAAATAAGTAAAAACTGTTCTGGGGGTTTTTTTTCCAAAAAGCTTATTTTCGGGGGTATTTCGAAAAAAGTTGGGGGGAAATTCACATGACCATCTGGCAACACTGCTGTCAGTGTCAATCAGTTCCTCTTAGGACTACGCTTGCGTCGGGTGTGTGCGCACTGATTGGTAAAAATACGATATGGCGGACTCCGATCTCGAATACGCGTAAATTAATCCATTCGAATCTCTGACAGCAATTGTTTTAAGATATAAAGACCGCAGCAATACATTATACTTCAATTTGTTTTTTATTTCAATTGCATACATTATAAATCCCATAGTCAAGGTTACCGTAATGTCCAAGCTACTGCACACTGCGGAATAACAAAAAAAGCGTTGATGACTTTCCGTCTTAGAGTATACATAAGAAACAATCAGCGCGTTCGACCCTTCGTGACTAATAGTAGATCCCGAACCAGATCTTAAAATCTCTAAATGAAATAAAGCTATATACCTATATAGTCTCTGGCATGTAGTCATAAGAAGCTTCTACCGTCACTGTTATGTAGTTAGGCTTATAAGATAGTTTTCTGAAATTTCGTGCAATCACATTATCACATGAACAACAGAGTCATATTATTAGCGACTTGCACGGTTATATGCCGCATGAGAAAGCTGAAATTTGGGATGCAACTTACTTCTAAGGCATTGCTGTAAAACAGCATAAAGTGACTATTGGAATAGTCCATTAGTTGATAAATAAATATTTTAACGTAAAAAAATCCGGAAAGAACAGTTACGAAATTGATTGAATATAGCAGTATGCCGCAATGTTTTGATTGGGCCTGAGGAGCGGCACGGCGGCGGCGGTATCGTGCGATCTATGGGTCTGCAGGTCGAGTTCATTGTTTAAGTGTCGATTTTTATTTATTGCGGCATAGTTAACGGCCTCGAAGACCTATGCGCTGACACCTGACGCCGCAGATCACTATCACACGTCACAGGCGGGTGGTCCTTTCTCTAATGCCCAGTTAAGAGGGGTTAATATTCTCACTAAATAGTTTTATTTCAAATTTTTTGTCATCTTACCAAAATCTCAACCCCTGTCAGAATTTTAAACTAAATCTATGAATTCTTTACGCGTGATATTTTTATACACGCTTAAGTATAAGTTTATTTTACAAAAGAAGTCACTGCTAAATATACTTTAATACGATTTAACTACCTCCGTGGCGCAACGATTTTCGCAAATCGGGACGCCTGCGGGGGCTCAGATCTGATTTCCATGCCGAGTCTGAATGTTTATACTTCTAGGGTTTCCAAAATAAAAGTATATACCTAAGTAGCACTAAATTTCATTTGTACCAGTACCCATAACACAAGTTTTACTCACTGTGACTAGATGGTGATGTGTGAATTGTCACAATATATTTATTTAATAAACAAATTTATGTAGATTTGAAACGAATAGTCACATTTTTACGTGTATAATTTGATTAAGGGAAACAAATCTAAACAAAGAGGAATAAACAGTATTGTAAATTATACAATGAATTAGTGTCAATCTAAGTAATAGATTAGACTCAGGTGATTCTCGCTTAGAAAACATAGATGACATCACGTAGCATGTAAATCTTGTCAGCATTCCGAGCCACTGACGTAAGGTACATTTTATTTAGTTTCGGTGGCTTACATAAATGTTTAAGGCAAACTCGGAACCCGAGAATAACAAACGCGACGGTCGTCTGCAAAACGGTCGCTATACACAGTCCGTGGGTAAACATTTGTATTGTCCGAAGAAAATAATCTTAGACCTCTTGTATATCGGGGAAAATGGAAAGGATTTTTACATAGAATTTTATTGTCCAATTCGTAAAATGTAACAAAGAATAACGTGGTTTACAAATAAACATTCAACCTCGCACAACTTAAAAGAAAAAAGGAATATTTTTGGTGCACGATAAAAATAATTTAATTTCAGGCGGTGATATCTTTCGCGGTCTTCTAAAGAGCCGGTCTCCATACGCTCTTTATCGTATAATCACAAAGTTCCGGCTACATTGCATACTTCGAGTTTTCACTCAATATCTCTAATAGTATTTGCATATCAGAATTACAATCGCCCATAAATCTTTAGTTCACTCTACGTTAAGAAGAAATTTTCATAATCAATCAACTAACTACATGTGTTCGATTTAAAATTGTTCGAATTCGAAGTTAATTTTCTATTTATGTTTGTTTTATCAATATAAAATAAATAAATTTAAAAACATAATATAGTTATCAGGAATTAATCCCATAATGTGTGTACACATCACATATAGTTCAAGAGATAGTAACAATTGTGCAACAAAAATTCTGTAACAAAGAAAATAAATAGTAATATCAAATGAATATTTTCACAGAGAAAATAAATTTTTATTAGATGTAATTTTTAATCAGGCAACATTAATGACTAAATCTCAATGTGTACAACTATTCACAATACAAAAATAAAGAGTATAAACAAAAACATTACATTAGTTATTCGCTACGCTGTTTATTTAGTATGCATCCCAAGAGTCGTCTGTCGAGAAGTGATCAAATAATTTGCAATGCAAAAATGTGTTACACCGTAACCGTATTTATAAAGACCTAGGGCATTAATATTCTATAAACTGAACGTTATAACAAACCATTCTTTCTCAGAATTTACTATTACTATTATATAATTAGTATTACTATTATATAAATGACTTGGAAAGTCACTACATCGAAATGAAGTAGCACATTTATTCTCTACATAAAAAGGAAGTATAAGCTAAGAGTTTGTGTTTTGTTTTATGAAATGGTAAAAGATAAGATTTTCTTAAATTTTCACAGCTGACGTTTATAATTAAAACGAAATTATTAAATTGTTTTTGTTTTTCATTATACATTTTTCGGCTGTCAACAATAAACACGCAATTAGAATCTGTAAAACATAGTTTCAAAGACAGAACATTTTTGAAGTGAAAACTTCTTTAGCGGCATTGTGCACTTTTTTGTGATGGGTAAAAAATGTTAAACTCGCGTCAGGTCACGTGTCCTGATCGTAAGAATTCGTAAGACGTAAGACGGAGTTTTGCTCCAGTAATACCAATATCAACCTTAATAATAACGACTTAAGGTTTATTTATAATGTAACTTTTTAATGATTGCATTACTTATACATATCTATTCGAATTGCGACTTTATTACAATGAAATACAGAAGTTTTTTTGATGTGAAAACTTCTTTAGGCGCGTTGAACACTTTTTGGGTGAACAATTTTTGGTTTGTAAAGAAGTGTTAATGACCAATTTAAACTTTAATCCTTGATCATAAACACTTCTATAAAAACCGAAAATAATAATCTAATAGCTCGACGATACAATTCACAAGTTACTTAGTTTACACTTCTATCGGCAGTCCCCAAAGAGTGTCCCGCTTGTTTTTTTTTAAATAAGCTTCTCATATATTAATATCATTAAATGACAAGAACGCGATATATATATATATATATATATATATATATATATATATATATATATATATATATATATATATATATATATATATATATATATATATATATATATATATATATATATATATGTTTTATAGAGTTGTAATTACTTACAGTCCGTTCTTAAACGAATATTTTTTCCGATTTTACCGTGTTGTAAAATCCGAACTAGTACTAGAAATCGATTATACAAACCAGACAGAAACAAATATTAAATTATTAGAACAAACCTTAATAATTTATTATTAATTGTTTTATGCCTATCAACAAAATAAAGAGTACCTATCCAGCTTATAATTAAAGGTCACACTAGTGACCACGATAAATAGTAAAATCATGTTAGTGACATGGTTGACATAGTCTGTGATGCGAAGTAAACAGAAAGGCATAATAAAAATACTGAATAATTTACATTACTGTAACTATCCGGCTGCGTGTTAGCTCCACGCTCCTCTAAATTATTCATTTCCAAGTTCAGTGGCTAAAATACAGGCTCATCTGCGTATCCCTTTCTTTGAACTCATGCATTATTCATGGTCCCGACGCGATTTTCTTCGCGATTTAATTTTGTGCTTGTATCCTAAATAAATCCTCTGATTTAGTGAATTATACTCCTGTTTATGTATACTTCAGCGGCCTTAGTAGGGTTCAAGATTTGTATTTTATATGTTTATATTATTTAATATAAAATGTTTAATGTTTTATTTTATTAAATATTTTTACATGTACCGTAAACGTGTTATAGTTATAACTTCAGTTATCTAAAATTGATAAAAAGTATAGTAATGTTATTACATACCATATTAATAACCTAACCAGCTCAAGCGTGACATTAAAATAATTTTTAAATATATCTTACTGTATTGAAGTACGTTTATGACCTTTAATTTAATGTGACATCGATGTGTCGAATAAAATAATGGCTTCTTATCTCAAAACACATTACGAAAGTTGGTAACAATAAGTTATACATACCAGAAATCGTTATCTGTTTACAATACGCCATAAAATATAAAGTTATCTATTACAGGATATCTAAGTTATCGACAACAACACGAATACTATCACGAAACGTTAATTTATTGCACGTGGTCATTAACTATGTATTTTTACATAATATTTATACTATTTTCATTATATTCTTTTTACTTATATATACATACTTTAATTATTATAATACATACATTATGGTGGTTCTAAAATCGCATATGGCAACAATAAACATGCAGTACATCGTACAGTAATCGTCGATCACGCAACCCCTACAAAGGCTCCGGTAACAACTGGTGTTTTAGTGGGTATACCACCATGAACACCGCTGGTTAGCTAGCTTCTATTCTATCATCTGCTAGTCAGCTAAGTAGTCGCAACATCAACATGGGATATCACATACCCGCGTCGACTTTCCCTGAGACACGGTACTATTAGTATAGTGCTAACACCATTTTTAGTATGATAAAAAAGGATGGTTCAAAAATATTTTGCTTTTCATTGAGCTATTGAATAATTTACAAGATAAAAAAATATTGACTTTGAGCGCTTGATATTATCTATATATAATTACGCAATAACGAAATAATTTATTGTAAAAATCAATACATATTCTAGTAGAAAATTAAAATATGTGTAGAAAATCTGAATGATTGTGTGTATAGGTAACTGTAAATATAAATCTTGTATGTAAATTAACATCTCACGGCAATCCTTGGAAATGTAGATAAGATATGGCTTGAGAATATACGAGTAATTAGTACAAAATACATTTTGTGCATAATTATTTCATCGACCTGGTTCGTCCTATTATTATAGTAGTTATATATAGGTACATAAAAGGATAAAACGATAGATTACTGTTGTAATTTACAATATGTATATAATTTTGAAGCATTAAACATTTCAATAAGTCTATCGTCAGATATATATATATATATATATCGTCTTTGTAACTTCAACGTAGTTCCTTAACAATAGACAGTTCGACGCCTGTTTTATTAGTTACATATACGGCGTAGATAACATTAGCACACCGGACGGTGATGTTGATGGGGCCATCAATTTTAGGTACAATTACGCCATTAGTGCGGGTCGCGAAGCCTTCCGCCACTCACCCCGAACGGAAATAGTCACAATGAGATTCGAGCATAAAAGAAGCCAACCAAAATTGTCATTTTAAATTTTTGCCACTGTCACTGCGTTATACTATAAGTGACTACAGTAACCTTGACTTATGCTATCCCGTTTTAGGTGAATTCGATTTACAAGATTTTATAAAAAAAATTAAAGTTTATTTAACTCCATATACATTTTTACCCTGAAACTTATTTATTTTTAATTTTAGACATCCGCTTGTAGTGCCACTTGGTGCACAACTTCCGTGGCGCAACGGCTTTCACAGATCGGAACGCCTGTGGAGGTCACGGGTTCGATTTACGGGTGTTTATTATAAGACATTAAAAATAACTATTGTACATCTTGTGTTATACTATATATACAGTAAATAAGTGAATTTGAATTTAAATATGTATTTATTTACAAAATAAAAGCTTAAGATGTTCAGAGCCCACATCAAACACCGTGCTTCTTATTCGGGACTAGATACATAGCTTTGTGTAAATTATGTCGTAGTATATTTATTTATAAACGAAAGGGTGACGATTATAATGTTCCGTTTACTAAAAATAAACCTCTAATGTCTTAAAAAAACAATAGCTCTTTATAATATCCTAAGGAAATTGAACTAATCTAACAATGCTAAATATAATGTGCCATAAACTTAATAACAACAGTCTATGTTGAATTATTTATATATTCTTAATTTAAACAATTTACGTAATTGCCATTCAGTTAAGACTGCAATGACTTCATAGGCTTGTTTTATTGCTTTAACTTGTCCTCTAATAGAGGTACAATTAATTTAGTAATATTACATCCGGATTAAAAGCAAAATTTATTTCCACATTATTTAAAATTCAATGTTACATGGAAATTTACTTACAACTTGGTCACAAAGTGCCAATAATGCTTAGTGACAGAAAAAATCAACGCTTATGATGTTTTAGAAATCCCGACATAGAAATGAAATGAACATTGTAAAATGTAGAGCGAGTTGCGTGGGTGCCAGCAGGTACTGTTGGGAAACAAATGGCCCTATTCAATGGTGTCCACGGGCCCGAAGCACCTCTGTACAAATGATCTCTGCATCCGGTCCAGTTTGTTTGATAATAGTGACCCTCTGGTGAACATTTATTATTTTCGAACAAATAATCAATCATTTCATGTTATAATAGCATTGTTTTGAATCACGCCGCCGACCGTGTTGTTATTTTAGTCATTGTTTTTTTATGGTGAATTAGAGTATAGTGTATTTTCTAATTTATAATGACCCTGGTAACCTGCAATCTGCAATGTCATCGTGCGGTGGGCTTAGGGCACTAACCCTTGGTTTACGAGCGTGCATGCACAAAGGTACATTACTGGAACAGGAACTCGCTAGTATGCTTCTAACCCGAGCCCTAAGCCCTGCCAATGCATTATGATTTATGGACACTAAATCTAAATATAGTTCGAATGGTTTGAACTTTATGTGCAATAATAATCTCAAACTTTTGAACTAGATTCACAAGTAAAAACTGTTAAATCTCATTAAGACAAAATGTTTCTAAATTTAGTATTTTACAAGAAAACCTAACTTTATTATCAACAAACCCGCAGTCTGTTTGTCTACCTAGCATTATGATGTAAACAAAACAACATTAAAATGATATATATAGTACATGAGTATTTTTTCTTTAAAATAGCTTTTCAATAATGCTTATCATTAAGATAACTAAAATACTTCGTGATATATAATCGACATTGCAATCCATGAAACGAATGTAAGTAGATAAAAGTAATTCTGAAGATGAATGGCACTTTACAATGAGTTTTTTATTACCTCTAAACAAAATCCTGATCTACAGATCTCATTTAATTTTATAGTCCTTTATACCTCTCCCAGTACTTTAATTAAAATTTACGACAGATTACAAGTTATCTAGCGTATGTCTCAAATAAATAATTGATTAAAGATTGGAACCAATTGTAAACATATAATCCTAAGAAATAATTACTTAAATAAATAGATCGAATGCCTTTATTAGTTACCGTTATTGTGTCGTATATTCCATTTTGGTCGGAGCGAATGGATACATCTGATTTTCCATCTCGAGCTAATTGTTTTGTAAGCTTATTGTTAGAGCGGGCGGGTGGTGGCGAGAGCGGCAGCTGATCGCCATTGCGCGACCATGTCCGATGTATTTGCCAACTTGTATCTGAGAATCGTGCTCTATCCTGTAAATAAAAAATAAATACTGTAATAACTACTTCTAGTATCTACATATATTTTGGACAAAAACTGAAATTCCCTCTATCTGCTATGTATTCTAGTCCTTTATTCTTCTTATAATCATGTCATCTCGGTAGCACCTAAAGTTTTAATTTGTGTTCCTTCTTTCTTTCTCCAGTACTTCTACAGGATAAGACTGGGTAAGGACAGGCTGCGTGTTTTGATTGCTATTCTACTCCTTTTCTCTTGTCATTTATTTTTCTTATACAATTAAATAACAGGGAAGAAATTGAAACAGGTATGGCCATGGTCACATAGCCAAAGGGACAGTTGCTTGCTTATTTGCTGAAGATCGAATAAGACAATTTAATATAGCAAAACATATTAAATTGATTTATAATGATAATTTCTTCCACAGTATTATATAAATATGTATATAAGAAAGTTGTAAAATTCTTCAACAAAATTGAAAAACAGATATAGTATGTAAACTCTTCCTACAATCAAAGGGACAGAAACCGTTGCAAATTTGTTTCACCGTAAAAAGTATGTCGTTTTGCACGCTGTCGGTAATGTATGGTGCAGAGAAACCTTTACTTTAACCTACACTTTAGTTGCTAAGTAAAAATATATTGGAATTCGGGTTAAACAATTAGTTACCGACTACCACAGTCCTACAAATAAGTGTTTAGGCACGCAATATAAATAGGTTCTGAGAGAGTTTACGGACGGGAGGACTGTGACGGTATTCAGCAAGACATTGGAAGTATTATTGTTGAAGAATTCGCGTCACGTAGCGCGTCCCCAGATGGACATCTGTGTAACACAAACCGCAATCATACCGGATATTGGCTATAACTTATCCAAAAGGGTAAACAGCGCACTACACTAGCCCGGTGACAACTTATTGGATGCAGCTATGATCTAGATTAGATTCAAATATTCTAGGTAATTCTTTATCATCGCTTTCTCTAATAAAAATCGAAATACTTTCTAAATATTTTGCAAATTTAAAGGCGCGCTATGTTATTTGGTATGTTTTATTTTTGTTTTAAGATAATTGAATATGCTATTTTTTAAGCACAGGCTATGCTTGCCTGTTGTTATACTGTCCTCTTCAAAATAAAGAATTATAGTTAAATTTTTAGAGGACTTTCAGGTTACATAAAATATTTCAATAACAATGAAGAACATTATATTTATTTCATTACGATGAAATATAATGTTCATCAACATTATGAGGTAAAAGAAAAGACTAGTTGTTAAAACGATATTTTGGTCGGTTTATAAATATTTCAAAATCTATGCACCAAATTGCTTGAAAATAGTAGGAATGATTATACTAACACGTAGATAAGATAACAAACATCCCAATTGAGTCTTTGATCGTAGGTACGGCCATCGCGTCGCGCGGAATTGACCGCAGACCCGCATACCAGCGACGCGCGTGGGTGCACTTCTTTTAAAAAACAATTTTTCAACTTTCGATACCATGGCCAAATAGGTCATACTGAACCATCAACGGAGGTGGTATTTCGATATTCAGTTTAGGTTGCTTTTTGCTTATTTATGCCTCATTTTTATGTGAAATGTGATTAACATTCTCAAGTTATAATGATGCAAGCCGTCGTTGTCAAATCGATATCTGCTATTATGTGCACTTTTTTGAAATTTCAACAATTTGACTATTAACTGGTTTAACACCCAAACTTTGATATATCAAAACCACTATGTGATTCTAATCATTGCGTTAATTTAACATAAATTAACTTTTAAAGAAATTGTTTTTTATAAAATTTTACATGAGACTATTTTTGCTACATATTTCAAAGTTTAACTTTTTGCACATAATAGATATTGGTTTAACAACAACGAAATGTAATAATAGTTTATGTCGAATATTTTAAAGGGTTCAACTTGCAACTTGCAGCAATTAGTTGGTTTCTCTAGTGTTACGACACTACCTGTCGGTAAAACTAGAGTTAAACATGCAATGTATGCAATGACGAAGGATAAGGAAAGACAACATACTTAAATCAGGCGTGTTTGCGGAATCGCAGAGTAATGACCAAAAGTATATCCTGCGACTCCCGGCAAGGGCTCAGGGACAACCGGGGATTTAGTGGGTATACCGGCCACCGTTGGCTATCGTCTGTTACCCAGCAGAGTAGTCTCAATTGGGGAGTAAGGCGGTGAACCCCAAATATTCGCGTCTCCGAAGCTTCGACGAGGCATTGATAAGGCACAATTTTTCTCGGGATAAAAAAGGCATGTTTGCGGGAGAGTTTGTTTCACAGTTTCTTCTCTCCCAGTTAAATGGCAATTCATTGGCAATAAATGACAACTGACATTGCGAAATGACAATATAATATCTTAAGGTTGACTTCGCCGACGAAGTCGATATTATACTCCGTTTCTAGTCGTAACTCTCATATTCCTCTCGTGCAACGATCAACCCGAGGTTCTCTTAGGTATTTCTTAGGAGGTACCTTCCTAAGAATGCTGCCACCGTCGTACAATCCCGCTCGGCAGGGTTGATGAACCAAAATCGTCCAGTATCGCTGTTACATAGTTGAGACAGCCTTTATTCATTTACATTACTACTGGGATGATTATAACTTATTATAACAATGTTGTTTATATTTATTTTATAAAGTTCATATCATTAATATACTTATTGTAATTAGTATTCACTACTATAACTTGTTAATGTATTAACTTGTTTATAGAATAGATGATATACATATGTCTATTATTCTCAACTATTTTTTGATGACATTAAATCTATATATATAATTTTTTCTCGTTTATTATTGCAGTAATTATTACAATTAATAATACCACAAAGAATAAAAGAATTGAAGAACTTAAAACTCTTAATGAACTTGAAGACCTCTGTAAACAATAACCGCTGATTCGGTAAAGCGAGTCATCAAATTACTTTTGGAGTGTTTAGACCCCACTTTACTTGCTCTCATTCGTTTTTCGGAGAAATCTTGTGTCCAAATACCGCTCCCAATTTTGATATGGTTAAATAATGTTATAATTACGTCTGCTTTTATGCTGTGACGCAGTTTGTTTAATTACTTTAATTAGACAATTTACAAGAATAAAAACTAAAATTATGCATAATTTATGAATGTAGTGGATGTTTTTATTATTGCATTGTATTTTTTTTATAATAAGTATTATGTATTATGTTTAATGCAAAAAGTACTCTTAATGAACGGTTACAAAAGGTTATTTCTCGAATAATATAACCTTTTTAAAGCCTTTTTAAATAAATCTTCTTTTAAAATTTTGTGTTCCTCTTTTCTTTAAGAAATAAATAAATTCATAGTAAAACGTTTCTTGATCTTTAATATATGTATCTATATTAAAATTATTAATAGTTTAAACTACGTTTCATAAATAAAGGAATTAGTCTAAGCCCTGATTGATACAACACAGTTTTGAGTAAATATCCAGATTAAATAGTGGATGTAAAAAGTCTCATCAAGTTTTTCTACGAGAACTTCACATACAATATACAGTTAGTGCACCCTGAAAAATAACGTACGTGGCTCTAAGATTATCTTTCAGGGTTGGAAGGTCAAATGTTACTCGCTCCTACTTTGCTTGCCTTACAGAGCAAAAAAGAAGATAGCGGACTTAAACATACGCACTGTTTTTTCCCAATGATGTTAAAAGTAGCTACAGTGACGTAATCAGTAGTACCCCGGGCTACCCGGAATTTACTAAGTGGTAAATCCAAGTGGATAATGATGACCACAGTAACGAAATAATATCATAATTATGTAGAGATAACCTAATAAAACCAGCACTTGTTTTTCTCGGTTATCTTATCGTAAAATCTCCATCGTTGAATATAATATATAGAGTTAAAGAGGAAATTAACGTCATTATCGATCTACCATTCATACTTGTATTTAATTATAATCGAGAATATATCTCCTACAAATAAAATCTTTTTCTCGAAGTCAGGAGATAGAAAAATATTTAATAATGAGATGAAATATTTTTTGTTTATAAGATTAAATTAATTTATACAAAATAATAAAGGCACATAACTTCCCACTAAAAGGCTCGGGCTACTAAGGAGAACGGACATACTGTCGCCGTGTGCTCAGCGTGGCGCCGGGAGCGCCGCGCCCTCGTCGCCCAAATCGGACGAGACATAGCTCCTGGCCTTGGTTCTGTCCATAATCAGGGGCGAACCTGGATGGACCGCCGTCACCTCCTTTTATGAGACCGTCATGTCGAAAAAGGTGGTGGCGGAGCGGGAGTTGTGAAGTACACTCCCCTCCCGCCAGCGCAGGTCACGTCATCGGCGCCGGAAGTCTTCCAACGACTTCCGACCGCCGTAGAATGCCGGCCTGTTTCGGGGCCCCCTCAACACCTTAGAGCTGATAAAGGAGTCACCGGGGGAACGAAACCCTGATCCCCTGGCGCCAAACACATAGAAGAGGCCCGCCCCAAGACAAAGGGTGGGTCGGCGCCGGCCTGGGCCACGAGATCGGCAGGCCACATATCCGTGGGCCCGGACGTGGGAGATAGGAGAACAGCGGGGTTTTTAGTGAGTAGTGGAATGGCGAAACATCTTTCCTGAAGTCCCACATATCCTTCGGGCTCCCCGGCCCGGGAGAACCCGTCAAGAATAGGCTTTTTTCCCATGACCAAAAAAAATAAAAAAGTATAGTCGCCTGGGTTATTTTGGGTGGCTTATTATGTTATATAGAGTGGCGATTTTGGTATGCAAGTTTTCTTACGATGTTTTTTTTTTTACCGTGACTTAGAAATAAATATATGTATATAATTTACTATACTGACTAACTGGCCTATCCACCTTGGACAAGTGTGGCGGGTGTATTTTTCGTTCCCTCTCGGAGACTCAAGCCCAGCCATGAGACGTAAAGAGCTGTTTACTAACAGCCTATTACGTCCTCTATATACTGGATAGATATAATGTTATTTTATTTTGAATTATTTAAAACAAAAGTTCATAGTCAAAAACTATAAGTTATGTTTTGTTACATCATGATCCTGGCACAAATGTCTAAACTACTACGTGTGTGTCATGTTACATTCGTAATAATATTTTAAGAACAGGTAATATTACAATTACAACAGTAAAGGTTCAATTACGGCATCACAATGTAAAGCACAAACTACACAGTTCCATTCAACAGCAGTTCTCAATTACAGACTGATGAAGCGTTTAATTAGCATTGTAAGGTGTGTAATATGCAATACAACACAGTTGCACAGTACAAGGGTACTCTAGGTACAAAATTGAAACATACATCTAGATTCAATCTAGAATAACGTTAGTGCAGTGGCTATTTTAGTCTATGATCTTTATATATAACTTAAACACGTACTGGGGCCAAGGGCGTTCCGTGGTGACATTAGCGAGGCGATTACGTGAATAGATAGCGGATTCTACGTCCTTTTCACGTTTGCACTTCTCTCCGATTCTTTTATCGTTTAAGACATCTTTGACCTTTTTATTTGCGGAGCGAACATTAATCACTCAAGTCCGCTATTATTCCTTTGATGATTGTTATAATACTTTCCGTGAATGAATATTATTGCTATACTATCATACATGCAATGTGATTGTAGTGATGATATTTTTATTATTTGAAATTACAACTACAAGATTAGTTACATTTTATTGGCATTGATCAATACATCAATAGTACAACGGAATATCATAACTGATTTAATACCAAGAAGAATACAATCACAACTATAAACAGACTTATTTAACTTGCATAAAAAAATCTAAAATTTATTCAAGGTCAATTCTAATACTTCCTTTTTGAATTTAAAGAACGGCGAATGTTAAATTATACACCGTAACGTAATTCATCGCGATAGAAATGTATGTTGCTTATACAATGTTATTTTTCAAACAATAGTTCATTTTACATGCGTTGATTTTACTTGTACATTTCTTTACAATAGTCGTTGATATAAGTATGTAAATATGATTTTATATTGCAATTATCATATTGCTGTTTAAATTATTTATAGCCTGAAGAAATTACTATTCATGTGGTTATGCATTAAGATTTCTGTTATGTTATGCCTTATTTTTATAACAAAAGGTCATATAGTTCCAGATATGATACAAAAATCAAAATATTATTGTTCAAATGTACCTAATCTTGGCAATAAACACTTATATACAAACATTATATATAGTATAGAAAGAAATGGATGATATTAAGGGCCTCTCATCGATAGGAGCTTTTAGCAATTAAGGAAACTAGTATTTGAGTATTTCTCTATTGCTTTAATATTTAAATTTATGCCACTTTGCTAAATTCACCTTCAAACTGTCAACTTCAATATGACAACTGTCACTATTAAGGCACAACTTTTTTCTTAGCTGTCTGCTAAATTAACTAGGCTACTGTAAAGTGAGTTCAATTAAAGAAGATCAAAAGTGAACCACCATGAATTATTCGATTAGTGAGATATACGATAAGTGGTTTTTAAACGACGAAGCGATGCGGTACTGCATGCCGTTTGGCCTCCGATAAGATAACCTTGCCTTCCAATTTGCTTCGCTAAAACATCGCTTCGTACTCTGCTAGTATCAACATGTTAATTGAAGCGATCCACTTATCAAACTCATACTGCGTACTTTTAAATCGTTTTACAATTTTAGGGATTGAATTCCAGATCAAAAAGGATATATACATAATGAGCACTTATCATTTGAATCTACTGATAATCAAACCCGTGATATCGATGATCAGTGGCTACCATACGATACCATACAATGATTTCGACCAAGGAGTTCCTTTTCTAAAGGGCAAATGTTTATTGTTATGTTAAATGTTTCCGGTTTGCAAAACGATATAGGGTGTTGGGTTGTATATATATTTTTTGTTTCCTGTGCCTTAGGCATTCTGTTGATATTTCATAATTGCTCATTCGGTATGAGTGTTTTGTAAGTTCTAGACTTTGAAGAATGGCTTATTATATTATTATTTGATAGTAAAGATACCTCGTTCTCAAATGGATCGTCAGCTTGCGACGCTTGTTTCTGTTTATCGGCACTGAATGACAGCCTCCTCCTGAATAACTTCATTTTCACAAGATAACTGCTATTTGGCGTAGGTAAATATCACTTTTTGCATAAGTCGTTTGACCAATTCATTATTTTCTTATGCCATCAGCAAAGCAATATTTGAGTTATTGGTAACTTGTTTTCTTTGTAAAGTCAAAGAAAATAGTGATCACTCTATGATGGACAAATAGTATAGTAGCTTCATCGATGAAACTTTGCTAACTAGCTATTTTCGCGCCATCTAGGTAATTATAACCACGTGCAGGTTGCGAACGGCGCATGCTCTTGTCGTTGCGGTGTGCGGCCGGTCCGCGGGCACGTCGCGCACTGCTCGAGTGCCCGCCAGGCGCCACCACGGCATTGGCGATGGCGACGGCGACTGTGAGTGCGGCAGCGGGCAGCGGCGCGGCGAGTGGCACCCGGTGCTGCGCCGCACCTTCGCATCGCACACGCCACCGAATCAATTCGCTTTCAACGTTTTCCCATTAATCTCTATTAACTTTTAACACATAATATACGTAATCCATCATCAATGTGGACATCTTATCAATCATACGCATTGCGCTGTCTTATAATCACTTATCACATCAATAGACCATTGAACTCAAAATGTTTTACAAGTTAGGCCGTAATTTTACTTGTTTGAGTTTTCCAACTTTCAAACAACATCAATTGGCAAACTTTTGAATTCATTAAATAGACAAGTTATTCCACCACTCCACCCCTAAGGGAATCGGTGAATTAGGTACTTATTTACTACAGTAATTATAAAGCAACGTAACAAACGCTCCTTGGGAACTCTTGCAAATAATTATTCTTGAACTGCAAAGACCTGATAGTAACTTTTCCACATATTTTTGATTTCAAAGCCATACTGAAATCCTTGCGACTATATTTTATTGCACTAATGTCAATTTTCCCGGTTTGTATTTAGATAAATGTATTAAGTACATCGATGGACATTTGAACATTTTTTATTTTATATTTTGTTTGTTTCGACATATTTCAATTCCAAAGGGTCACCATTTTAGATCACATTTCTATAGTTATCACTTAAGAGCAGGGCAATTGTGATCACACGAAATTTTATCAGCCAGTAAAATATAACTATCGTCAGATCATAGCAGACCAAAGTAGATCAAAGCCACTAGAAAATGTGAAAAATATTCAAAATCATTCCAATGTTTTTGAAGACGGATAAAATAAAAATATCATCTAAGAAAAGAATAGCTGGAGAGGAGTTAAGCTTAGCGAATAAGTAAATCATTTCTCACAATACTTTTTAGCATTCATTAAGCACAAAAAACATCATTAAAACGATATCCAATTGTTTATCATTCTTGTTTTCTATTAGCAGTTCAAATGCGATAATTACAAATAATATGGAAAGCATTTCCAATATTTTGCAATAATTATGTTGATGTATATAATATTTATACCATCAAATTTTCTAAATTAGAGTAAATTAGGTAGGAGCAGAGAAATATTAGATTGACAACATCCGTTGTTAATATAAACATTATACTAAAACGGGAGAACTAGGGTTATTACTGATTGACAATGTCAATAACATACTGAATGTCAAAAGTAATGTATATTATTAATTTATACACAACAAAAAATAATATAAATACTATCCTTTATTGGTTGGAGGGAGTGATTTACATTTCATACGCGATTTTTTAAAATTTATCTTGGGTAAAATCTTAGGCTTCGCTTTGAGAGAAAATTCTTCATCAGCCCACTAAAATCCAGTACTGGATGCTCAGTTCTCATCACCAGTATCTAGCTTAATCTACTACTTGATTACAAATGTATTGAAGAGATCTTTCATTTTGTTTGTAAAAGGCTACAAAACAACCCCAGCTTGGCTGTAGTGCTCCAAGCCCACCTGGATGGCAACCACCTCTGGTCTCTAGATGTGTCATCATATTAACTTTGTGTTGTGTTCTAGGTGTTATATGTGATGCAGATTTTCAGTTCCCCTACGAGGTAGCGTGTTAGCGATGCCCCTGCTCTCGTAAACATCTATAGGCGAGGGTAACTGCTTACTATTAAGAAGACCGTCAGCCTCTCTGTTGTTTCACAGCCATAAAAGAAAAGCTCACGTAATATATATATATATATATATATATATATATATATATATATATATATATATATATATATATATATATATATATATATATATATATATAAAACGTAAGTATTAAGAGTCCAAGGCGCAGCTTACTCGCACGTGAAAAATCTAACTTTGCTATAAAGCACAATTTATTTTGTCAGTGTTCATAACATTATCTTTAATTTTGCAGAATACATTTTTCACCTTTGTATTATTCTTTTTCAGAATAATTCATTTTATTATTATGCTCAGGTCAAGCTGGTTTTACTTAATCTAATTAAGGACCCTTTCTTAGTACTACGTAGTTAGTGTATCAGTAAGGCATGTGCACAAGGTTTAGAGAAAGGACTTTGGTGTTTGGAGAAACATTATTGTATCCCTCAGTAAGTTTATAAGCTTACCAGTTGACCCAGAAAACATCGTTCTGCCATATAAATAAAAAAAAATCATTTTAGATAGAACTTCCGTAAAATCCGTTCTTGTTAAGATTCTACACCGCGAAATGATTTAATCAATTGGGTTTATAATTTTAGAGATCTCATGAGAAGTGACATTTTGCTTATACCTATATTTATATAGATATCAAAACAATTACTATTATAACTGTATATACTGACATCACATACTAATTTTATGTATATTTCCAGTGATTGATATAATATCACTAATGTTAATTATTCTCTGATATTTTCTAGCATTTTACACGTGGTTGTAATGCCAACTATTTTTATTTAGTATTTATTTAGAACGTGTATTATTATGACGCATGTTGAATATGATTAATTGACGTTTGGTGCCGACCTTCGCCAATATCTCTATGAAGCCAATAATTGATTTCAAAATCGAGTTCGAGCCAAGAGAGCCGTTCATAATGTTATATCTTTGTCAGTCTCAACGATGTATGCTTGAAGTTATTCACACGTATAAATTGGACAAAAAATGACCAGCGATAAATATCACAAATTGCTGTGACTTGAACTCGTATGTGAGAGTATATTTCGTATAATATTTTAAGATACGTAAGTATAAGGTATATTCCATACAAACGATTTTTTGAGAAAACCTGCCTAATTTGCTAATATTCTAGTACTTTACTTATGTACTTTAAATAACTATTATAAAAGTCAGTTATTGTCAATATTTACAAATAAATATATACTTCTCATCAAAAAAATCGAAACACTACTGCAAGTATTATCCAGGCGGCATTTAAATGAAAAAGAGGATTGATATCATTAAAAAATACGCCAATAAATAACTGGCAGTATAGTCTACATAATGGTGTACCAGAATTCCAAATTTATATTTTCGAATTTTCATCCAATAAATTAATGTAGAGATTGTTTTCAAAGTGTATTCCGTCGGAATTTCTGGTTTTCTTTTTTTGCATAAATTATCGTTTTTTTTTAACAGAGCTCTGAACTGAGCTAAGCGTGATTGTAAACTAAGCTCAGCGACATCCTACCAAAGAGATTTTTTCCCAAAAAATATGGATACCTCGCCCACAGAAGCCGCCAGTCGTGGCGTTGCTGGTTGCAGAACATAGTCAGCGTATTGTGGCTGCACGATTGCATCTAAGCCTCTCTGCTGTCAATAGAATGTTAATCAGTGTTATTGGGAAACTGGTATGTTTACTCGCCGTCCAGGATTGGGTAGACATCGAGTCACGTCTGAGCAAGATGACCGATATATTGTGTCAGTTTCTCTAAGAATCGCCACTTTAACTCTTTTAACTGCAGCAGCGGTTCCGTGAGGTTCGAGGATTGACTGTAAACGATTCTACCATAAGAAGAAAATTGGCGGAGCGGGGCAAGAAACCTCAGAAACCAGCTAATGGCCAAAAATTGACGGTAGACCACCGAAGAGCGCCCCTAATTTTTTTTTCTTAAAGCTAAGGCTGTCATCGTCTCAGACGACCAACGACAGCGACACCGGGCGGAAAAGGCATTCCGACCCCGTGGGAGCGGGGTCGATCAGCCGTGGCAGCGTGCTCGGGGCGCGTCTCCTGTGAGGCGCGCTCCCGGCTCGAACGCTGCATGGAGATAATTGATAGCAGCCACGAATGGCAAGAATACTATTGATTGGGGACTATCGGCTCCACCGGTGAAGCCGATCCTATTCTAATCTACTACCGTTTCGGAGTGCTTATAGCTGGGGGAGAAGAAACGGCGAAAGAAACTCCCCCGCAACACATCTATTCTACGTGTATTTCTGTAATGTGTGATTGTGTACGGTTACAGGCTATGGGGGGCGGAAGGCGTCCCTAAACCTATTGCGTCGGGCTGGTCCATGCCGGACTGGGGAGGATTGCGTCCGCGAGAGCATTCGCTTCAGCGTCCTAGAGATGGGGTCGCGTCTATCCGTGAGCACGTTTCGCGGTCGGAGACGCGCGGGGGGTGCTCGGCGGTTGGGCGTGTAGTTGACTGTCTCCACCACCAGTGGATTGGGATGGTGGGGAGCGAGACCGAAGAAGGATCGCGAGAGGGATACCATGTACTCCTTCACGGGAAGGAGCTCCAGGTCGCGGTGTAGGTCCGCGTTGCGCATGTAACGTGGCGCTTGGACTGCCATGCGCAAGAACTTATTCTGCAGCCGCTGCATCGAAGTGATGTAGCATTTGCCGGCATGGGCGAAGACTACGCTCGAGTACGTCATGATCGGTCGGATGCAGGTTTTGTAAATTGTCACCTTATTTCTAAGGGACATCTTACTCTTCCCGCATATCATTGGGTAGAGGCGACCGAGCACAAAGTGTGCTCTGTTCCTTACCGTCCTGATGTGTTTGCTGAAGTACAGGCCTCTATCTAAAGTGACTCCTAGATATTTGACCTCATCAACCCAGGGGATGACGCGGTCAAATAGCTTTATGGGGAAAAGAGAGTGCCGACTCGTGCGAGTCGGCCGACTCTCATTTTGAGTGCGGGGACCGCGAGCGAACATGATCGCTGCGCTCTTGTCCGGATTCAACTCGATCCGCCAAGTGCGGAACCAGTTGCCCAGCGTCTCAACCGCCGTGTTGAGACGACTGCAGATCCGATATTGATTGATATCGGATGTGAAGAGGGCGGTATCATCTGCGTATAAGGCGAGATGTACCTGTGGGGTACGGGGCATGTCGCTGGTGTACAGCGTGAAAAGTAGGGGGGACAGAGCCGAGCCCTGGGGGACTCCGGCTCTGATGGGCTGGAGAGATGAGCGCGTGCCCTCCACTCTGAAGCGGAAGCTCCGATCAAGGAGAAAGTCTCGTAAGATGAGCACGAGTCTATCTGGCACTCCCAGTTTGTACAGCTTGTAAATCAATCCGTTGTGCCAGACCTTGTCGAAGGCTTTCGCCACATCGAAGGAGACAGGAGCGCCCCTAACTTTGCACTTGAGCACTTAAATTGGCCATACCTTCAATGGAGCAAAGTTCTCTTTTCTAACAAAAGTAAGATCATGCTATATGGTAATGACGGAAGAAAGAAGGTGTATCAAAGTGTGGAAGAATGTTTTTCACAGTGTTACATTGAAAAAACAGTTACGGTGGCGGTTCATGACCGGTTTGGGGATGCAAAGTGCCGATAGAAAAACCGAACTTGCGTTTGTGTCTGTACTTCGGTTACCGTCATTAAATGGTCAAGTTACATCGAAGAGTATCTGGAGCCTTATGTACCCTATGTACATTTGATTGGCGAAGACTTCATTTTTATGCAGGACAATGTCAGGGCTCATACCGCAAGCATTGTAAATTAATACCTGAGCGACGTCGGTATTGCAGTTATGGGCTAGTTAGCAAGAATCCCGGATATGAATCCCATAGAACACCTATGGGATGAGTTGAAGAGACGAGTCAGAGCGAGAGATCCTACTCCGGAGACGCTTAGCCAGCTTAAAACAGCTACACAAGAAGAGTGGGATAACATCCCACAACACAAGATTGTGACGCTTATCCGTTCTATGAGGAACCGCATGGAAGCAGTGATAAGAGCCTGGGGAGGAAAAACGAGATAGATACTGAATATACTTTTTTAACATTATCTGTTTTACATCTTTGTTTCTAACATTTAACAACTTCTTCATAAAGGGTAAAACCATATCTATTGAACAAAACACAATAGCCAAAGAAACTTAATTTTAATCTGAAACATTAATATTCATTAAATGATACCTTATAATAGCCACAATTAACTGGCATTATTTATATTTTTGGTTAAATAAAAAAAATTAAACTCATTCAAAACCAAACTTCAGGGAGTTTGGATTTTTTGATGATAAGTGTATTTATGCTTCAAAAAATCGATTGATCCTTGTTTATTAATATGTTGCCCATGTTTTTGAAGTACAAACCTGCCTAAGCACATAGAGTATACATTACTAAGAAGAAATGTATCCGTGTATTTGTCTTTTATTAAAAAAGAATGATCCCTAAATGATTTTATTAGTGTTTGTACGAAAAGCAAACAGGAAGAGGAATGTAGAGTTCGGAATGTAGCGCTGCGGTCAGTGTGAACCTGTTAATGTTTGAATAGTCATTAGACCTCTCTCCACCCTTGAAGGGGTTTAACATTTTACTAGGATAACATATTTTAATTATACGTTATTTAGTAACGTAACGCTAATTTACGTAAAAAATAAACCTGCTACATCAGTCAATATGCCGATGGACATGGGAAGATATTATGGCAAACTTTGAAAACAGATTATATACGAGTAATAAAACATTCGCATTTTATATACTTGCCTACTAAATAATTTTTATAGAAAGATTACTTATACTTAAAGTACAAAACAAAGAGCAAAAAAATTTCAGTAAATAACTGAATGATTGAACGGGACATCCAGCTGAGGAGAATGATGATGATAAAAAGAGGAAAAAATATGATATACCTATATAACAATAAAAAAATCATGCAGACGATAGTAAACAATCAAACACTCTTCTCAGACCTATTAAGACTAACAACCTTCTATCCAAACAGCACTAAGCGCGATAGCGCGAAAGTGTTCTTAGTCTCCATAGATATATGGAGACTAAGATCACTTTCGTAAATTAACCGATAATAATGTTTGCTTAAACTGTTTACGTCAAGTCAAGGTGTATATACTCTAGTTGTGAATGAAATGGAATATTATTAATTCTTAAGTAGATATTTGAGATATCGAATGATGAGCTAGCTGTTATTTTTTTTTATTCAATCTCCGACGCTTTTCGTTATCGTATTTTATTTACTATTATATTATATATTCGTAACTTAAGGCTATATCTTATAAATAAAATATACAATCTTTTCGTTTTTTCTGCTTCATTTAGGAATAACATCTATTTCTTGACATATAAATTTCTATATCTGTATATTATATATTCATTGTTACTTAATGTAAATATATATATGATAATAAATAATAATAATAAATGTTAATTAATGTGTGACGGATTTTAAGAGGGTAAATGATAGACTGATAGTGGTAAAATTATTGGTGGGCGACTGTGCGTTAAACATAGTGAGTGTTTTTATGCCCCGCAGGCCGGATGTGATGACAAAGTGAAAGAAAGATTTTGTGGGGATTTTGATACAGTCATGATCAACATAGCAGATAAGGAAGACGTATATGTGGGTGGTGATTTTAATGGAAATGTGAGAGGAATGAACGGGGAATATGACAGAGTTCATGGGGGATTCCAGGATTTGGAAATAGAAATGAGGAAGGGAAAACTTTATTACAAGCTGCTTTGGCATACAGCGATATGGCCATAGTGAATACATGTTTCTAAAAACGGGATCAACATTTGATTACGTATACCAGCGAAAACCACAACACACAAATCGACTATTTCACTGGTCAACACTGGTTTTGTTGCCCTTGATATAAATAAGATTGATTTCTAATAATAATATATTTATGCTCACAGTTCATGAAACTATCAATGAATTTGGAAGATTTGTCCTAGTATTTTTAAATCTTGATTTTAAACACTAAAAAATTATGAATAACACTATAATAACAATAACACTATATTATATGAAAAAAAATAACAGATAATATTTATGACGTATTTTTTTAAATTATAATAGTATGCATCAAAGTAAAGAGACAGGAAAATGTTGAAAATCCATGTCATTCTTCATTGAAACGTCTTTTATGAACTTTTCTTCTACAGTTTTTAGGGGATAATCTCTTTTTAAAGACCAGCAATAATCTGTCATTATGTGGCAGTCCCGTCCACCTTGATACCTTTCCTCCATTACTATTAGATCCTGGTGGAAGTGCTTGCCTTGTTCCTCACTATAATTTCCTAAATTATTAGAAAATCTATCCAGATGACTGTGGAGAAAATTCAGCTTTATACTCATATTTGCTCCTGAATTCTCAAAACTTATGAACATTTTTTGTACAATTTCTTCATAATTTGATGCTTTATGGTTACCAAGAAAATTTCCTACGACCAATACAATACTCTTCCAAGCTTCGCTTTCCGGAACTGTCATAACTGTGATAATAATTGCATTTTTCATCAATTGCCGAATTTGAGGAACATCAAATATTTTTTATTTTGTCATCAAATACTTTTAATTTTTCCTTACCAAACTTTGAAAATTTTCTGTAAATATACTTGAAACAACTGCCCTTGTCTAACACTTTAACAAATTGTTTGATCATACTTTTAATTTTGTCTCTGTTTAATAATAGTTTATTTATTACGTTGCCTTTACTGACAGTTAAGGACTTTCTTAAAGGCTACATCCACACATCTTGTTGGAACAAGATATTATGTGGATGTAGTTGCTTTGCTCTACTGGCCCACAGACAACGTATTTGCTACTGACCAATGGTATTTTGTGCATCCACTTTATTGACTAAGTAAATAGTTAATAATTTTCGTTCACTTCTTTAAAATATAGGATACGCTGAAATCATAAAAACTAGAGCACATTTGTTATTTTCATGAATATATTCGTAAACTGCGCACTAGAAAACATAGAAATTCGTAGAGATATCCAAGGCAATAAAAAAATATTTATTTTTGTATAGTTGTGTTTTCTTATAAGAAGAAATAAAACTGGCGGAAGCGGAATAGCGGAATGCATTAGAGGTGTGGCAAAGAAAGTTTTTGGAGAAACGAAAGGGAAAGGTAAAATTGAGAAAGGATCTTGGTAGTGTAATGAAGAAGATTGTGATTTGACAGGTGATTCGGAAAGAAAAGAAAAATGCTTTTAAAGAATGGAAAAGTGTGGATGAAGAGAATGTTATGATAAAGTAAAGTAAGAGGAAAGAATATTTAGAATGTAAGAAGGGAGCAAAAAGAGTTGTTGCTGTCTCCAAGGCCAGGGAACATGCCAAGATGTATGAGTTTTTAGGAAGTTATGGGGGTTAGGAATATCTTTATCGAATGGTGAAAGATAGAGAAAAGAATTCAAGGGATATAACCTATATGAAATGTATACAATATGATAGTAGAAGGGTCTTAACAGACAATGAAGCAGAGCAGAGAGAGAGCAGACAAAGAAGAGCAGATGGAAAAATTATTTCTGTAAATTGATGAATGAAGAGAATGTCTGGAGTGGAATTTTAGAGAAGGCACCCATTAACATGGGATTTGTAAAGGAAGTGAGTACGGCTGACGTTAGATTTGTTGTAGATAGTATGCAAAATAGCAAGTCTGTAGGACTGAATGAAATACCTGTGGAAGTATGGAAGTTTTTGAAAGCAGATGGATGGAAGTGGCTGACTTTGTAAGTTGTTGCAAGACGAGGCGATTCGTGATAAATGGTGCAACAGTACTCTCGTGCCCATTTTTAAGAACAAGGGGGATGTACAGGTGTTAACAGTTATAGAGGAATAAAGCTCATGTCGCACAGCATGAAGATTCGGGAGAAAGTAATAGCTAGGTAATTACGAAATGAGAGCGAAATAAGGGAGAACCAATTTGGTTTCATGCCCCGGCGAGGGACTACAGATGTTATATTCTCACTTCATCAACTGTGCGAGAAACACAGAAGTGCACATAAGAACCTGCACATGGTATTCGTTGACCTCGAAAAGGCATATGATCAGGTTCCTAGAAAGGTTTTGTGGTGAACTATGAAAGCAAAAGGAGTGCCTGTGAAGTACTTGCATCTTATTCGTGTTATGTACGATAAGGCAAGTACACACGTCCGGTCTCTAGCTGGTGTCACAGACAAGTTCAGTGTTACGGTGAGTTTACATCAAGGATCGTCTCTTAGCCCTTATCTATTTCTCCTGGTGGTAGATGCATTAACATCAGAAATACAGGGGGAGGCACCTTGGTGTATGTTCTTTGCCGATGACATTGTGCTGGTTGGAAAAAATGCTCACGAGGTTCAGAGCAGATTGGCTAAAAGTGGCAGGGGAGATTGGATGGTGTTGGGTTGAAGATAAGTAGAACCAAAAGTGAACATCTATTTTGCAACTTTGGTGGAAATTCCACTTTCACCCCGATTACCTTAGGAGGCGTGTCTTTTTTTTTGGTCTCGGGGAAAAACCTCTCTTGACGGGTTGCCCCGGCCCGGGGGGACCGAGGGTTATGTGGGACTCCGGGATTTTTCCGACTACTAGAACCCTACTACCCACTAAAAAACCCCGCTGTTCTCCTATCGCCTACGCCTGGGCCCACGGATATATGGCCTGCCGATCTCGTGGCCCGGGCCGGCGCCGGCCCGCCCTTTGTCTTAAGGCGGGCGCGGGCCCCTTCTAAAGTGTTGGCGCCAGGGGGTCAGAGTTTCGTCCCCCCGGCGCTCTCCTGTAACCACACCAGGAGTTGAGTGGGGCCGCGGAATAGCACGCAGCCCTAACCCTCGCGGCAATAGTGCGGGCGGCGGGTCCTCCCCTGAAGGGCCACCCACGGCCGCTTTTTACGGCAACCGGAGGTCGTTACTTGCCCTCCGGCGCCGCCGACGTGGCCTGCGTTGGCGGGAGGGGAGTGTGGTAGTAGACTCCCGCTCCCGCTCCGCCGCCTCCTTTGCGGACATGACTGCCTCGCAGAAGGAGGCGACGGCCGTCCATCCAGGATCGCCCCCGATCATGGACAGAACCAGGGCCGGGAGCGACAGGTCCACGCTGATTTGGGCGACGAGGGCGCGGCGCTCCTCGCGCCACGCAGGGCACACGGCGTAGGAGGCGTGTCTCTGCCAACTTGCTCCAACTTCCGGTACCTCGGATCATTAATCCAGAATGACGGTGAGATAGGCCGAGATGTGAAAAACGTCCTGTCATATTGTATGGATCAGAGTGCTGGGCCACAAAGGGGAAAGATGAAAGGTTTTTTTATGCAGCAGAGATGTGAATGTTGAGATGGATGGGCGTAGTTACAAAAATGGATAAAATTAGAAATGAGTATATTAGGGTAAGTTGGAAAGTAACGCCAGTGGTTGAAAAGCTGAAAAGTAATAGGTTAACCTGGTATGGCCATATAATGCGAAGAGAGGAGCGTCATGTAACAAGAGGATGCTAGAAATGAGAGTGGATGGATACAAGAGGAGAGATAGAACAAAGAAAAGATGGATGGATTGTATAAAAGATGATATGGTTAATAAAGGTGTGAATGTTCAGATGATGGCAAATAGAGGAGAGTGGAAGGAGCAAACATGTTGTGCCGACCCCACATAGTTTGGTAAAAGGGCAGGAAGAAGAAGTTTCTGGCGTTGCTTATTTGTTTTTTATTGTTACTTTACTAGCTATAGTCTTATATTTAGAATGACTTGAAATATCGATTTATAAGATACACAGCTCGTTATGCTTCAAAAAATATTAAGGGTCTTCGACATGTTCGTTGTGTCAAAGTGACAAATAAGTCTGTATTTTATTGTTACTCATAAAGCTTCGTACTCCATATAAGCGTTTCATAAGAGTTGACTTACAGTCGGTGCTCTTCTGTAATTTCGTGCAAGAAGCCATAAACTATGGGGATAAATTTAGTTTCAACCTTCCAACTTCGAAAGGGAATACTGGCCGTACTTTGCTAAGTCTCAACAAAGATAGTTTATGCGCTCCTATTCATAATTCTAACTCATTTTTCAATCAAAAATATATCATTGTGAGATTTAACATTAAAGTAAGATTTATAATATGAGAAATTTATTATATTCAATTCAAACCATGGGGCCCCTTATCTCAACTTTTGGCGAAAATGAAACAAGGGATTCACGAATCCGTAACATAGATTCAAACCGAAACGAACAACTACGAATCCGTAACATAGATTCAAACCGAAACGAACAACTAAATATAACACAAAAGATCCGTAAAATAGGGAAAATGGCGTGCACCACGTTCGCAATTGTGACCCGTCGACGTTCGGTCGTGCCACTTTCTGTTCACGTCTTAAGAGTAATAATATGGGCAATTTTCACTTGCAAATAGCCCCTTTATCAGCAATAATACGCGGCTACTACTCACAAAAAGGATTCTAGTGCCAAAATAATCAAAATTTAACCGTTTCTCACACCGTTTCACACTCTTTTATGGTTCCAAAATAATAATTACCCGCTCCGTTATGGGAGATCAGGCTCTTACTTCCTGTGAAATTTGTATTAAACGAAATCATTACAAGCAATATAATATTTACGATCATTTAACTTGATAATATCTTGTCAATAAAAAGTAATGTCATCGTATTCAATATAAAAATAATACTTACGGAATTTTGTGGTTGCGATAATATCTTCGGAGAATTGACTGGATTGGATAATTCTATGGCACCAGATACCTGAAAAATAATTCCTCGTGCTCCGTTAAGTGGGTCAATTGCTCCCGAGGGAAACCTAAAAGCGGGCTGCGCCAGACAATTACGTGGCCTGGTACTTTTCACGACACTTGTTTTAGGCAAATAAATTTACAAAAACAAAATATTCGCACACAATTGCGAGCAAAGTAATTTCAAATTAGATTAAACTTTATACAATAAAATAAATCACAATAGCAAATAAGATTTTATTAGGGGGCGGAAGTACCTGAGGAAGAAAACGAAAGAGGTTAAATTAAACCTGTCCATTGATACCAGTTTATTTGAGATAAATCACAAATATAATCGATACCAGAATAAATTTTAATTTTAAAGTAAGCATAACATTTATTTATTTAATCTCCAAAGAATACAAAATAATATAGTTGCAATAGTCCCACAAAATTGCACATCAGTTTGTCGGCGGGAAAAACGCTCGTCTAACATCATTTTTGATTACATATATTTTTTTACACTATCTATGCATAGCCATCACAAACAAAAAAGTCAATAATTTCATTATTGTATGTCATTATTGTCATTCTTTAATTGTCTTTAATTTTCATTCCATTATTATATTATAAAATTGCAATATTATGGTTTCTAAATAAATTTGATTTGATTAAACAATGCTATTGCGTTTCTCTCTGTGAATAGATTTGAAAACAAAGTACCAATGATTTTGGAAATTCAAGGGATAGTTTCATACAGTTCATATTTGTGTATATACGTGGATATTAAGGGTATATAGCATGCTTTATACCCCTGGGAGGCAATTTGAGCATACCGCAAAGATATCTCGCCACATTTGTCACGAGATTGTGTGAAACAATATGATTGCGTGTAAATGGTCTCATTTCCCTCATTACCATATTCTTTATAAATTGTATTTCTTTGTGTGTGCGTATAGGTACGAAAGAAGACGTATGTTGGAATATCTCTCTTGCTATTTGAAATATAAATTGCTGACGGGTTGTTTTGAATAAGGACAAAATTAATTGGTAAAAAGATTGGTAGAACCAAATATATATATATATATAGAGAAAATATGTAGTGTGCTTCAACGACTATTTATATATATATATATATATATATATATATATATATATATATATATATATATATATATATAAATAGTCGTTGAAGCACACTACATATTTTCTCTCCTTTCAAGCATTAAATGACGGTAACAATGCTTTGGTAGAAAATTGGTAGAAAAACAAGATTACTTCGCGTCTTCATGAGTCGTGCTCCTCTTTTCTTCTTTTCTTGAGATAAGAGTATAGATGTGACTAATTTTGGTTTTTACATCGACTGCCGACTGATACCAACGAGGAAATCTAATGGTGCTCTTCTTCTCTGCTAAATGTTGTCGTAATGTTCCTGTTCTTATGTGGTTCGTGAGTTAGCGGAATTTGGCTTTTACGTCGCGCCAAGAACGAAGTAGGGTGATCCCATTCCACCCCTCGACCAGTCCAATTGACACACATTTTCATTCATCTAATATCCTTCTATGACATTTTTTTTGTTGAGCAAAGAAAAGCTAACCTCTTTTTGTGGAATGATAATCATAGGTTTTTTAATGGTTTAGTAGGCGGGAATCACGTTGCTAAGATACATAATATAATATAGATACAATATATTCATTTATTACAAAAGTCTTCGACAAGAAAATTTTCTATCCTCTTTTTCATATTTTACGTAAGTGTCACGTGTTAAATAACTTCATGAATATTAAAACGTGACATTGTTTTTGTAAGGTAAATACACCACTGTTAATTTAAAAGCAGTTTTCTGGAACACAAATACATATTGCGGGACTTTTATGACACGAGTGCTGTGATTTTAACACGAGCGAAAGCGGCGCTTTAAATACTTAATGACAAAACATGGTAAAATAATAAATAATAATTGCTTTACCAAAACGCATGAGAAAATATTTCACATAGGTACTGGTAGAAGGCGGAGGAGAGAAATGCACGCAACATGAGGCAGCATGAAGTAATTTCGTAAGTAGTCAGCAATCCACAACGAAATTATAGGCATGCCATCTTGACATCATAATCTACACGTGTGAAGTCATCGAAGAAAACTTCAAACTTAACTCTCAGAAATTTGAGACTTTTATAATTTCCGTAATTTTGTTTCATTTTCGTATAATTTATTGTATATTTCCAACTCACTCGGCTTCATGTGGGCCTGACGGCTTGGAGACTATATTATCGAGTACAAAAGTATAAAAACTAACAAGATACGTCCACGTTCACAATATTTGATTCAAATCCGATAAATATATTTATTATAAAGAAATATAAATATATTTATTTTAAAATAAAAATTAAACTGAATCTAGGTCAGAGATTATGAAAAATATCAGGGATTGGGTGATTTCACTACAACATTTCCGGCTATAAAAATGAGTATAAATCTAATTTCTAAAGTAATGATAAGAAATTATTCTTAGCCAGGCCGTTAATTTTCATTACCTTAGGAAATTCATCACACACGGCAAGTAAAGGGACCGCGTCCATCCATCCGGCGGTTAGCCCACCCCATAGGGGTGGCCCTTTTAATTGAGCATGTCAAAATATTTAGTAGTAGTTAAAGTTTCCACTTCAATTTATAGAATAGACGACATATTTAACGTGAAAGCAAACACTACATTTCCAAAAATTATACACAAACGTACTAAATGTTGCTATGCTAAATACTAAACTATATATATACATACCTTGAATGCTACTACTACTGATAGAAAAATGTATACCGCCTAAAATTTATAAAAAAATAGATAATGAGAAATCAAATAACAGATATATTAAAAAAAATTAGGCACAGTTTTAAATCTTTTCGACATCAGTAATGGAAAAATTAAAGAATGAAAAAATACTTGTCGATTTTTTTTCACGGTCATCATCATATCTGCGTTAAATCCCGGTTGCAGCCCAAACTCTCGCTTCGGCGCCCGGGGTCCGCTTTCCGACTTTTACTTCTCTACTTCGCACGATCTTCAGCATCCCTGGTAGTGAGTCCATTGGCACGCATATCACCCTTTACGATGTCAAGCCAGCACTTTTTGGGTCTACCCCTCCTGCCGGGGCCTGGCGGAGGCAGCATGGCCAGACATTTGTTACCCACGTAAGCATCCGGTTGCCGTAAAACGTGGCCGTACCAACGGAGCCGACACTCTTGCAATTTATCCGCAATGTCACGGACATGAAGACTGCCGCGAATGCGGGAGTTCCTAACGCGGTCCTTCCGCGCCACTCCACACATCCAACGCAGCATATTCATCTCCGTGACACGCAGCTCTTGCTTGTGTCGCTCTAACACCGGCCACGCTTCACAGCCGTATAAATGGACAGGCTTAATGATGGTCTTATAGACCTGTCCCTTCAACTTTACCCGCATCTTGAGGTCATAAATGACACCAGTTACCTCACGTCATTTGGCCCACGCGGCAGCAATGCGTGCCTTGACGTCATAATCGATGTCACCAGATGCATGAAACACAGATCCCAGGTATTTCACTTGGTCCGTGCGCTCGACCGTGTTGCCGTCTATGCGTACGGGTGTGGGATCTGTGGAGTTACAGGCCAAGTACTCGGTCTTCGCCACATTGAGCTTCAGACCACCGTTCTCAAGCGACTCTTTCCACGTCTTCACACGTCGCACCAGCCTACCCCTATCCGAATCTGCCAGCGCGATATCATCAGCATACATGAGCAGATTTTTTTTCACGGTATTCGTTAGGATTGAGTGTGCACGCTTTGAATAACTTTAAACTAAAAATCTTTTAGTAATTAGAAAACAAATTAGAGACTTCAAGCTTAAAATTGCTGTTTCTATGGCTCCAATAATATGACTATTTATACCGAAGATACGGCTATCCGAAAGCTCGCAACAATTTGAATTTTTTTTTGATCCTTTAATTTTTTTCCGCAATGTATTTTTACCTTTTAGTTTTAAATACATAGACTTAGACAACCCTATAGGCACGTGACGTATAGCTGCTCATCGGTCACCGGTGTAGAGGAATTTTTCATTCACACAACTAATGAGATTGTGTTACAACGAGCCTCTGTGTTCGTTACGTGGAATTGTTAACCATTGTCGGATGTGAAACTGGGCTAAACACGAATTGGTCACAGGGAACCCTTTTAAACACCAAACAATGGATGCCTATTATTTCATCTAATTGTAATGGATTCTAATTGTAATGGACGCCTATTATTTCATCTAATTGAAATATACTTTAAGATGAGAAGGGTCGTACCAAAACCATTGGGACTCAAGCCATCCTCATCTACTAAAATCTATTGTATTACAAAGCGTAGACACAATGTGTGTGTTGCAATAATGTTCATCCCCGAAAAAATGAAACCCGGCAGAATGAAGATAAGGTCTTGAAAATTCTTTTAAAACATTTAAAAAATACATGGGAAAAATCATTGATCAAAGAAGTGCCTTGCTTCTCTTATGTAGAATATCCATCCCTTGTCCCTTGCTTCTTATTTTCCTACATCATTATTTAAAAAAAATTAGTAATAAATTAAATATTGAATATATTAAACTCAAAACTTCAATTAACCTTTTGTAATGTTATGGTTTACGAAAGAGTTATTTCCATGATTAGAAAGCAAAATTCTATAACTCCAAAAATTTAAATACGCTATAAGAAAATTCTATTACAGATATCTTATTAGAAAAAAAAAACAAAGGAAGCAAAAAGACAGTTGACGCTTAATAAGCACGACTCGTGCTTGAGATGCTGGCCACTTCATATGCCGCAATGCTGTAAAAATAACCTATGCAGCACTCGCACTCTTTACGTGGAGGGAAATCGGCCTATTTGCGTTGGCTGATCGCTTCCAGACCCTCACTTATAAATATTTATTAGGTCGATCAGGAAATAGCGAGTTGCGTAGTTTATTTTTGTACGACAATCTTATGAACTGCATCGTGGTTTATCGAAGGAGCATTATTACTGTTTCTTTAAACGTAGTATTTAGACAATGAACATTTGCTATCGCAACAGGTGGAGATTCAATAACATTTTGAGTAAATCACGATTAATGTTTTGGTCTATTTTAAATTATTGCCGACCTCTATGGCGTAACGGCTACCGCACTTCGGTACGCTGGCGGAGATCACGGGTTCCATTCCCTTCTCGCGTCTTTGTGTTTATGTATAATATGTATTGTATTTATTTACGAAAGAAAAGTATATAAGTAGTTTACACTAATAATAGTCTAGTACCCATAACACAAGTACTATGCTACTCATTTTGGAGCTAGATGGCGCTGTGTGAATTGCCCTAGTATATGTATTTATAATTATTTATTTGTCTCACAAATAATAATTGCATAAAGATTTTGAATTAAACACGTATATCTAATATGTAAATGTCATATTTTTCATAAGAGCATTCAATACTTCTTTAGTGTCCGAGTTATTTTTTATTTTTCCTGCACAGAATTTTTGTGTCTACCCCTTCTACCGAGAAGAACTAAACCGGAACCCATACGTAGTAAAACAAATCCTACAAATTTAATCAATAAACTGTTACATCAACGAAACAAGGAGCATACAAGGTATTAAACAGCAAGGATATAATTTTCATTTAACAAATATATTTGACGTCCTATTTCGCAAGTCTGTCGCGTAAGCTATAATTTGTAGCCGCGTTATTAATTACACGGCGCGGTGGTCTCAAATCCTTTGCCTTCGCGCTCTTACTTACCTCAACTTAATATTTATTCACTGTATTAGGTTTCTTCGAAACTTCATGAGGTTTTGTTTCTTCCCTTTCTTTAAAGACTTTTTATTATATATTCGCTACATGCTATAATAACCTCATATGGCAGCAGCAGTCTTTTACTGTTTGATAGTCAGTTGCAGTGAACACGCATCAAAGCAGTTGATCTTTAGTACTACTGCTACAAGTAAAGCAATAAAAATATTCTTGTTTACATATTAATTAAAAAATGCCTCTTATTTCCGAATAATGTAGTTTGTCATTGTCATAGTACTTTGTCATCAAGGAATCGTTGTCCACAGGTGGACATAGGCCTCCCCAAGCTTGCACTAAAGCGCAAATGTAAACATTCCAAAATAATTAATTTATCTTTGCGTCGACAGCCCAGAGAGCTAGGAGAGACTTGCGCAAAGCTTACCAAGGCGCGGTGTCTACTCCAGGACTCGTTTGCTCCAGATCTCTTCGGTTCTGCGCCAGCCATCTATCCTATCTTATTTCTCATAGATATCCCTATTTTCCTCTACAGTGGATCCCAGGGCGAGTTTAGGGTGTAACCCGTAAATACCATTTCACTGATAATAAAGTCTATTTCCATTCGCGTTCAGACATTATCAATACCATTGTATAAGGCATACAAATTGTCAAATTAATCGATTAATTGTTATAGATATATTGTAGAGTATATATTATTGACTATAACTGTAAATTAACCTTATCTCAGAGAAACCGGCATGTAAGGAAATCAGCAGACATAATGAGAATTTGTACTGCAGTTTAACATTAATCACAGAACTCGGAATTGAATTTTGCTATCGCTTAACGATAGAATTAGCAACGACAGAATAGCTAATAACATTAGATAAATATTTCATAAAATATGTTTACTACCTTGTCGTAAGAAAATTATAGTTTAAATTTTATGCATTTATAATAAATTATTAAATCATTTAATTCAACACATGAAGTTTAGTTACATTAACGAAAATTAAACTCGTTTCTTGAACGACGTTTCACATTGGACGTAAACACAAAGTATTCAAAACGAAAAATATTTTTTACGAATCCTTAAATGTAGTTACCGAACGTGACATCTTAATTCGGCGAGTTGACATCGGCTGTCCAAACAAATTGAAGATTAAGCTGTAATGGAGTGCACACTTTCTTATTTCCGTTTACATTCACTTGTGTAAATTGTGAAGGGTTCGGCCAAAATACAAAAATTCCGAAATATTAAAACTGGTTTTTGAATGGCTTCTCTCGAACATCATATTTAAATCGTTTCATTTTCATAACAAATACAATATAATAATAGTATCAAATTAAACGTATAAACTAATTTCTTGAATTCTCTTTCATACATTTATAAGATAATAATAACTATACAAATAAAAAGTTCTTTATATTGATAAACTATTCACCTAAGTGTATCTACTTATAACGGCCATTTCATACTTAAAGAAAACAGATAGTATGCATAACCAATTTTGAAGATTAAATATCTGCTAACCTACTAATAACAGTCGGTTTACATTCCAATCCCACTTTATAGTATAAAACAAGCATTGTATTTCAACCTAAAGAGAAATAAGAGATAAAAGATTGTGTTTAAACTACATAAAAATAATAATTCATCTAGTTATATATTTCTCATTACGCATATAAAATTTTCACATCAGAACAATGAATTATAAGTGAGAGAAGTGCTTTCTTTAAATATAAAAGCTTCGCTTAAAAAAAAAACAGTTATCAATAAAAATATCCATTGTCATTTTCGAAGGCATATTTACTCAGATTTGCTTCGCTCTGGTGCCTCTCCTAATGGTTATGAACCTCATCAAGTATAAGTGTAGCTATCCATAAAAATATTTATGTCTATTACATTTAATGACCCCGCTGTTGTAGTATACGAGTATCTCCGTTACGAATTATTTTCGCATTAGAACGAATTTCGACTATTGTTGTTAAATTATATAGAAGAATACATACACATATTACATATATTTACTATCAATTATATTATTGTGGCTTGGGCGACGTAAAGTAATGTTCAAAAGTCGATCCTGCGTCCCGTTAGAAAAGTTTTTAGTGGATATACCGACCGTGATTACTCCGGTTATATTTTGCTAGTCAGTCAAGCAGTTGCAGTAAGGGAGAAAACCGAACTCATAATATGGAATATTATGTATATAATATGGCTTGTAAATACGGAATAGTTACAAGCAAGAGCTTTTGGTATAAGCTAGCTTCAACCTCCTCACAACGTCAGATGAAACTCTAACATAATCTTTTATTTGCAAGTTAATTGGAGTTATCCTTGAAAACATCTTTTTTATTATTAATTGGTTCATGGAAATATTTAGAGTTGAGCATTCATAATACCACCGGGATTCACTTATAAATCGCCGATTAGAAATGAAAATATATCAGAATACGTTCATCGCTAACGAGAAATCGATTATTAAGTTTTTTGATCGTTATCTGGTTAAAATGCGCAGGCATGGCGCAGCAAAAAATCTCGCCCGTCATAAAGCGATTAGCAAACTGGCATGAACGGCATCAATTTAATTTGAAGGCATTACGATGTACGTTTCGCTTGTATTCCATTGAGCAAAATTCGTACAAATACGATTGACTGCCAGTTCCGGGTCGTTCGGGCCTATTGATGTTATATCTAGCCCAACACTGTATATTATATATACATATATATTACAACACAAGTTCGACAATCTATAACGACGCGTATTCCAATTTTGGCTATTTATGACCGCTTTACATGATAAAAAAATATCATACGTATTTTCAATAATCATTAATATTTTAATTACTTTATGTTATCATTCTATCCATATTATAAATTAATGGATGTGTTTTATATTCATATATTTCACATGTTTGATTGCGTTGCGACATCTCGAACGTTTGATAATGTGGTATATAATCTACTAAAAATATTTCCAATTTCTTTCTCAACTTTCCTCAATAAATAAAATGTATATAACTTCTAAATCACATTTAATATTGCCCGTCATACAATCAACGCCTGGTGATGCACTGCTAGTATTTAAATAAAACTATCATACCCGCAGACACCCTTAAAATATGCACATTGGATATAAATAAATGTACCCGACCCAAGAATGTAAGACGCGAATAAACTTAATCTCATATCTGCTTTTGCTTACTTTCATCTTAGCTCTCATCGTAATTTTATATACGAAGTTATTTTTATCAAATATGCGAATGTCTCTCGTCTTTGAGCACACGCCGTTTTCTGCAAACCCAAACGACCTTGCATTGTTGCCTACAGACATTGTTACAGACGCTATACACTTGAATTATCGCATGACTTCGACAAAACATCGGAGGTATGGTAACTTAAGTTTAGATTTACGAACACGAGATAGAGCGTTGTTTATTTTATGGCAAATATTTTATACCGGGAAGGTTAACTTAACGGGCCCAAAGTTCTGCAAATAAATCTGTCCGAGCGGTTACAAACAAAGCAAATCAGTTTAAGAGCTTGCCCACACAATTTAGTTTTGGTCGAGAATGGGGAAACTACATAATTTATATGTACCGGTTATAATACAAAGCGCTGTATTACCTTTGATGCCTATGGCTTTTATCAGTAAGTACCCTTTGTATCGGGACTAAAAACATCGGTTAGATAGACTGGAATTAGGTCTAATACTACAAATGTAGTATTTATTGAAAGTAAACAAAAATATGTTGTGTAACTTTTTATATGAATGAATTTTAAACAATACTTGTACAAACAGACGAGTTAAAATACATTCTATGGATAATTGTGGCGAAAATTAGAAAAATAATTTCATACTAGTCGTCATTTCCTTCGGCGTAGTTAATCTTCTCGGGAGGCCACGTACTCGGAAACTGGGTGACAGTTAAAATATCGACCCACCGGAACAAATATGCGTAGCATAAACCCTACTTTAACATCCAGTTGATGATTTACGTCACCAATAAAATTACTCCTCATTAATAAAATACAGATGCTTTTAAAAGTTATTGTATAATATGTTGTATTAAGCACTATTTCTATAGTGCTTAATACATTATATATGCAGGGCACTGTGGCGCCTTTCCGTCCATTCGACCAGGACGGGCCTCACCGCCTCCATGGTGGCGAGGCCCGCGCTGCGGCCATCTACACTGTATGAACAATATTCGAGGTGTATAGAATGTATAAGCGCGCGTTTTCAGTCCATAAAAATCTAGATTGTAGTTCATCATCATCATCATCATCTTTGCGTTGAATCCCGGTTGCAGCCCAAACTCTCGCTTTGGCGCCCAGGGTCCGCTTTACGACTTTTTCTTCTCCACTTCGCACGGTCTTCAGCATCCCAGGCAGTGAGCCCATTGGCACGCATATCACCCTTTACGACGTCAAGCCTGCCCTTTTTGGGTCTACCCCTAGTTTGTAGTTATACGCAATTTATTGCTAATGTAATACTCAAATAGATTACTCAGCAGTGTAGCCCTCGGTCTATCAAGTATATAATCAGGATTGATTTGTTGGATAATTGTGACGGTGGAAAAGTTATATGTACGCAAAATATTGTCTCTGATTTACTATTGTAAATCAAACGTAAAAGAAATGCATACATACAATTTAGCCACTTAACCGAGTAGTAAATAATCTTTATGCAGTAGTCACAACAAACCAGATACGCGTCTGGGTTGCATGTATAAACATCCGGTGAATTTCCAACAGGAGCTTTGTTATTTAGATTAAGAACTATAAATCTGAAAATTGCCAACTACCATTCCCCGCTGGTCACGTGAAAATAACGGTTTAATAGAGTTTTAACCAATTGAGGCTAGTTTGAATAAGGAACTGATGCCATCTGCAAGGTTATACAGACATGTTTAAAATGCATGCAACTCTCCAATAGTACGAGTTGTTGAGAATAGCTCTTAGCTAAAGAGGCTAGGTTAAAGAATACTTTACCTGGTTTACGCTAGCGGGAATTTATTGCATAAATCTTTTAGCAAAATTCCGTCGCGGCATTCCTCGCAATGTGGGCGAAAGCATTCGCCATGGTTATTTGAAAGCATTTCAAATAACCAAGCTATGATAATTTTACTGAAAACAATAATCTAATTAAATGAATACTAGATAGACACATTGATATGAGATGATATCAAGAATAAAAGCGAGGTAGCTATTAGGTAAAGCAAGTTAAATTCATCATAACATCAGGAAGAATGTAAACCAGTTTCTCATTTAAGCTAAACATTTTAGGAATTTTAGTATTACTATATAAATATACAGACGCTGATGCTGCTACGCTAATGGTCACATATATTTTGATGTTATCGATACACGTTAAATTAGTCAAGACAAATATAGAGACGTAGGAATTAAACAATAAATTGAAGATTTTATAACCATAAAAAGAGCATAACATAGTATTTTTGTATTTAATACACCATTTTTTCACACAACGCCATCTAGTACTAAAGTAAGTAGCGTAGCACTTGTATATACATATATATATATATATATATATATATATATATATATATATATATATATATATATATATATATATATATATATATATATATATATATATATATATATATATATATATTACGCCGCGGAAGTCGTCAAATAGTTATAAAACGGTATTACTTAGTAGAACTAAAAATAATTAGGTAGTTTAACAGCTTTCGCTATTTATGTTACTCTAGTAGGTACAGGTAATTAGCTGGCAATTGGCAGCGAACGTCTCGATTTAATCAAACCAAGTAGATTGCTTACCTACATGCCAAACTGATGGGGCCACGGTTCGCCGGGCCACGTTATTAATGCTAAAACCGACATATCCGGTGGGCAACATATTTCATTATAAGACATAAGCTTACATGTTTATGTACTCATACGTTTTCATAATAAATGGTAAGGCAATTAATTAAATTAAAAAGGTTTTCTAGTTTAAAATCAATTAATCAAACTTTGTGTATTTAATTGAAGGAGAAATAATCATAGGCATAAGATATAATAATCTTAGTAAATATTAAAATAGATCTCAACACGATAAAATAAATCCATTAAATGGATTAGAAAAGGGTAGATAGAGCTCTTCGAAACTAAAGGATTTTGAATATGATTTTACTTTAATTGCAAATACAAAAAGTACTGTCAGGGGTAGCCCAGATTTTATCGATCTTACAATCCGTAAGATAATAGCAAAAAATCGTGTACTCTAAAATCTTTCTATCAACAAATTTAAATGCTTGAATTTATTTTAGTTTAATCTTTAACAAATAATAAACTGATGTTAATCATCATTAGGTTGGTCTTATCCCAATTAGGTAGGGTCGATACAGTAAGTATTCTTTTTTTATTTCTTTCATTTTATATCCTAGCATTCTTCATCTGTCACTTCACAAACCCTAATAAAAGGATTAAAAACTTGTTGGGACAATAAACCCGCTTTACACTCGAAACTAACTTTAACCTAAATTATTAAAAGAACTTTGATCATATAGGTACTACGCACACAATATAATAGTATGTAAACATTGGTACTAAAATACAGACGTAATATCTTTATAGGTTAATATTGATACAAAACAAAATATGGGTTGCTTGTTTGATAACGTCAAATTAGTCTGATTCGTCATTCACTGGAGATTTTCCAAACATTATTTATTTAAAAGCAATCGATATAGACTTTTTGACCAATCAGTTCTGTAAACAAATGTATAGTTAAACGAAAGACTATTTAAAACGAAACGTAATTAATTTTTAATAAATTACTGGAGATAATATTGATTTATTACTCAATTCTATGACCAATACACACCGGGAAACTATTTTAGTATATTATTTATTAAAACCGAGCTATTACGTGCTGTATCTACCTCCACTATAAATACTGATTTATTAATGTTCAGGCACATTGAAAAGCCTTTAATTATTCATTCAAATTGTTAGTTAAACCAACTATTATATGGCGGTAAATAAGTCGTAGTATGCGTTTAACGTCGGTATTGCACGGAGCGGCGCACCACCGGACCGGTGCGTCGCCGCGGGCGAGGATCAAGCCAGCGCATTCCAGCAAAACATATTTCTCATAGGGATTGAGATTTAAGCACTAAGTTTGCATAACTTTAACAAATATACATTTTACATGAAGAATTCCGAAGTTGTCGCCAGCTCGATTTGCATCATAGAGAAAATGCTGCCTGCCGCTAATGTCGCGTGTCACCTGCTTGGAATCTGCTATTTAAGAGATCGCTTGAATGAGATCATCCAAACGGAATTTACACCCACAGAGAAGTGAAAATATTTGTAAAAATGAACATCTTATCATGACTGAATTTGATACAAAATTTTTTTTAAAGCAGAAGTGACTGCTAAATTTTAAGTTAATCGGGAGCATATTTTTTAGTTTTGATGTTTGGTGATGTTTCGTTCATTCGACACGTAATTAATTAAATTTTATTTTATTTTTTAGCTGCTTAAGACTCCGAACATCATCAAATCATAAAAACTGTAAAGCAGCTTTCCCAAAATGAGCAACATTCATGAATGCTACACATGATGAGTCATAAAAAAATAATTTTACTACTACGTTATCAAATACTTTGAACATCAAACTATAAGGAATTTATTCAGAAGTTTTTGTTTAATAGCAAAGACAACGAAAGGTTTTTTAACGCGACGGAAAGACTATGCGAGTTAACATGTGAGAGAATAAGCCAAGTTAAACTCGTATAACGATGTCAGTCACGCGTATGTGACTCGCGTTTTTCAAAGAGAGTATTCATGTTGATTTACTAAGAGAGTAACGTCCTGAAAGGCTCTTTCAGTATAAGTATGTTATCTCGAAATTTATTTATTAAAGCACCACTATAAGTTACGGAATATTTCATGTTTAAGTGTTAAATACTACGTTTTTATTGTTGTAGGAGAGCAGACAGGCTAACGGTCCACTTAGAATTTAGCAGTTACCGTCGCCTATGGGTGTTTGAAACGTCAGTCGTTTTACAATCACGTTGCTGTCCCATAAGGGTACAGGAACTTGGGTTACTAATGCCGGAACACAACACAAAGTTATTATGGCGGCATACTTAAGACCAAAGTTGGTCGCCATCCAGACGGGCTTGGGGCCCTACCACGTAGCTAGGGTGGGTTGTTTTGTCGCCTTTTACGACAGGCCGACCCCGGCCGCAGAAGTCAGTATTATTTCTCCGCCCCTGCACGGATAAAAAATTTCTTAATTATTTATCCAAGCAAATTAATAATTCAAATTAGTTAGTGACATTTTTATGTGAAGATTTTATTACTAATTATTTATTTTATTTTATATATCAGATAATAATCTGTCATGTCTTACTGAATATATACATTATTATTTTGGATCTGACCAATTTTAATTATTTGCAATGAATTGCTTCCTAAACTGCAACTCTGTGTGGGACTTCGGCTCAACAGACAGCCAATTAGTAGAATTTCTCATCTTACTAATATTATAAACGCGAAAGTTTGTAAGAATGTATGTTACTCTTTCACGCAAAAACTACTGAACAGATTTTGATGAAACTTTACAATTATAAAGCTTACACATCAGAATAACATATAGGCTATAATTTATAAAGACATTGTGTGAATTGTCCAAAATATAATGATAAGTGTCAATTAAGTAGGAAAAAATTCTAACATCTGCGAGCTATTCTGGGGTGCACTGCAAAAACCGTTAGAGTTACACGTATATAATGTTTAATGAAAATGTTTATCTTAAATATTCCTACAAAAAAGCTCGCGACATCATATACCTATATTTTATGTATAAACCATTATATGAAAATAGTGAACAATAAATACAATAAAAATTGATAATTTATTTCTAACGCACATTTGGTAGTAATAATTATTTTAACTATAATCTTCTAATAATCTAAAACTGTGAAACTTACTCCTCCAGGTTTTTTTTAATTTATTGGCAGAACAAAGTTTGCTGGGTCAGCTAGTATTATTATAAAAATAAATTCTTTAGGCTAAGAAAATGGATACACATGAGCTACAATCCTTAATTATCACTAAGAGTAATTTTAAAAATTCATATAGTCGTCGTAGTTGTAGAGTAATTATGGTAGAAAACTTATAAGACAAAATGACCTACCAGTGTAACACTAGCAATTATATGATAAATAAATGTTAGTTCTAGAACCTAACTGTTAATACTGAGAATTAACCCTTTCTAATACATTTAGGGGGTGGATTAAGAGATTGTATACTGGATTACTGGAGATTGTATATCGGACCGGGAGTCAGCTGGCTTTTTTGATTTAACAGTATTACATAACATATATATAAAATATATAGTACAAAAAATAGTTGAATCTAATTAAATACTAATAGTTAAATATCGTTTTTTTGGTCGGTTGTTTCAATTATCGCTTATAATTAAAGATCTGCAGATTGCTATCGACAATGTAAGCCGGAAAGTTCTACAAGCACCAACCTTGTTAGTCGGACAAAATAAAATAAGGATATGTATAACTGTAATGTTCTTTAGAGAGATTCGTAACGATGCTGCTTTTGCGGTTTTGAACGCTTTTATTACATGGCCAAACGAAATGATAAAAACGTCTGAATACGAGGATCTTTGTATTTGTTAGGCGGAGCATGACCCAAAAAGAGCTGCGAGATACTCGTGCCTCCTCATCGATTTTCTTCCCTCGCTTAATATTTACCTGAACAAACTGGAAAAATTTGTTTAACTTATTCTAAAGCTTTACTGGATTATTGAAATTTGTTAAATTAGAAATGTTTCTGTAGTAAATCTTCAACAAAGATCGTCAGTGATATATTTAAAATGCCAATAAATGATACGTTAGTCTGATTGAGCGGTGTCATTAGTTTCGAATAAGTTTGTAATTGGGTGATTTTTATTTTTAGCTTTATAAACATGACTGCTATTATTTACAGTTCATTTGTAAAGGGTATGTATGTATTTCCCTTTTAAAGAAAGAAGATTTCATGTAGGTAATTGAATATTCATAATTAATATCATCATTTTGTCGTAAAAGCCGACAAAACAAACCACCCTAGCTACGTGGTAGGGCCTCAAGCCCGTCTGGATGGCGACCACCTTCGGTCTTAAGTATGCCGCCATAATAACCTTGTGATGTGTTCCGGCATTAGTGACCCAAGTTCCTGTACCCTTATGGGACAGCAGCGTGTTTGCGATGCCACTGGCGTTGCAGGCACCCATAGGCCATACGGTAACTGCTAAATTCTAAGCGGGCCGTCAGCCTGTCTGCTGTTCTACAGCAATAAAAAAAAAAAAATTTAAATATTCACTCTGATTAATTTTACGCAATATTTAATTTTACATTGCTAATATTTGAAACTGAGAAAATAAAAACTTTTTACATTAAGCCTTCAATAAGCTTACCTTGAAATCAGAACTCCCAGATGAAGTAGACATGCTACTGCTATAAAGCCTTCCGTTGTGGTTCATTTTAGTCGAACTTAAATAATATACAAGCACTACGTGACGACACTAACTTGGTTCACCGCGAACTACTTGATGTTTTTGCACAGAAAATATTTACATAGCTTTCATTGCTTAGTGTTTATTAGCACAGTACGCACATTGTTTCAGCTTGCATAAAACGCTTTAGACGAGGAGGGCAAAGCTATAACGAACGCCATAGGACGAACCGGCTTTTGCTATCGGGCAGGCTCGCCGTGCATGTTGACTTCTTAGAAATTAGAATATGGCATTTAATCCCTGTTATTATGCAACGCGGCGCGCCACCTAATAATGCCGATAATCACTGAACTAACAGAGTAATGTGGTCCCCGCTCCACCTGTGTGTGTACAATGTGCCAATGGCATACGTGACTCAAGAAGACTTTATCGATAAATCGAACTAAACACAAAATTGTTATCGCCTCCAACCGTCATTGGCGGTGCTATCGGGTACTATTTTTTGATAAAAAAATCGCTGTCACCTTGAACGCGAATTTTTGACCACTGCTTATGTAAATCTGCCCCGAATATAATCATAATGTTGACTTTATCTTTGTTATTTACGCAAGTGTAAATTATAGAAGAGAGCAAGGATATTGCATAGGGGATGAACTAACAGAATTTTGTTTATGTTACACTAATTACACATATACACACTAATTACAGTTATCTCATAGAGTCTACAGACTATAAGTCATTATAAACATATGCATACGAAATCTTTAACACTATTCTTGTTATGACCGTATGTACTTACTACAAATTAAATAAATTTAACTTAATACATATAGGTATGTGTAAACTAGTGTTATGATTCTAATAAGAGGAACTTCTAATAAATTCAAAAATTCTCAACTACTATTTCCTATTCTATTATAAAAAATTATAAGGGCTTCTATACCAAAATATAAAGTTTAAATTGACATTGTAAAGCATATAACACAAATATGACAGTAGTATGACTCCCGTTATATTATACTTTAAAATAAGTTTGTAAATAGTTATTGATAAACAGGCACAAGATCGTAAAAGACAGAATTCAATTAACATAAATGTTTATTTATCTTTTATTTAATATTCACAAAAAAACCATTCAGCTAGGATCTATGTCGACTTGTTTAAATCTACGACTTACTAAAAGTCCAATCTTACTAGTATATTTATGACAACAATTTAGTGCACAGATTTCGCGAGATCGCTAGGGAACAACGGCCCCAACGGTTTATTTATAGAATGGCCAAAGTTATGTCGCTTAAAAGGATTTAGTTTGTAGTTGCGTTATTTGAATATGTGCGAATATAAGACGCGAAACGTGAAATTCGCGTGCGCGTAAGCAAGGCGGCGCTCGCGACGGAACTGCTTCAGGCTCCCGCTCGGAAAGCGTGCGTGGCGAGCGCTGTTGGCGAGCGTTGCACCTGATTCCGCCCGCGCCTATCCCGGCACCAGCATCCACTTCCAGTTCCAGGTACTCGTGGCGGAAGATGCCTTCACAGCATACGTCATGCCTTCACACAACGATCCGCAATTCACCGCAATGACATCATACAGTTGAGTATAACTAAATACACTTAAATTGTATTTATAATTTTAATTATGTTATTTAGATAGAACAGATATTAATTGTAAAAAACAATGTTTAAAATGGAATATTGGAGAAAAAGGTTGGAAAACGCTTATACGACTTATCAAAGTATTAATAATTCATTTAAATTATATTAAAGTAAATAAAGGGAATAATGAAAGTGGACGAAGCGAAACAAGTATGTAAGGATCGTAGCAAGTGGAAAGAAGTGGTCTCTGCCTATCCCTACGGGAAAGAGGCGTGATTATATGTATGTATGTAAAGTAAATATACTTTACTTAAATTAGAATATTTTTGATGATCTGACCATAAATAGAAATAATGATGTACCATATATATTTATTTTAAGGTTAAAATCATTGAAGTCGTTAGTAGTTAAAATCTCTCAAATTCATCGGTACGATTTAAGTAAGTAAGTAAAAAATGTTTTTTCGATATGAATGACAGATTCATACAGATTTAACTTTCAGTTCAGTTCAGTTCTTAAGGTTATGAAGATTTAACTTTAATATCTGACACATAAAATATAATTTATAGCAGGGGTTAAAGTATGAAATTGTCGTTGTATAGAAATAGATACTTTGAATTGACGTAAAACTTTCATGGTGTGAGATTTCCGAGTGCAACTTTTTTCACATAATACCTATAAGGTTCTTCTTTGAAAAAATGTGCTAGATTCGATTTTTGACTAACAATCTGAACCTGAAAGATGGATAGATAGTTCGAAAATCCAGGTCATTTTTGAATACGAGTTCCGACGCGGAACTAACGCAGCAGAAACAGCTCACAATATCAACGCTGCGTTTGGAGAGGAGACTGCAAATTACCGCACGGTGCGTTTTTGGTTTATACGCTTTCATAATGGAAACTTCGACTTGAAGAACGAACCACGTGGAAAACCACCCACACAAGTGAATAACGCTGAATTGAAGGATATGGTGGAAACCGATCTGAGTCAAACTACCCATGAATTAACGTTACCCTATCTACAATATTGCTCGTTTGCATCAAATAAATAAGATAAAAAAATATGAAAATAGTTGCCTCATAATTTGACTGATATGCAGAATGAAATGCGTGTTGAAACTTGTGTTACAGAAATGAAGGAATATTGGATCGAATTGTGACATGTGACGAAAATTAGATTCTTTACGATAAGAGTTAACAAAAAATGCAATAGCTGACCCCAGGTAAACGCCACAACAGTACCCTAAAGCAAGGCTTACCAATAAAAAGGTTATAGTAACTGTTTGGTGGTCCCTTCATGTTGTTATTCACTATAGCTTTCTCAGGTCTCAAGCGAAACTGGCAGTGAAACTACCCCAACTCGTGAATAGATTCACCATTATATCGGTATGCTGGGCCCCACTTGGCCAGAGTATTAGCTACTTTTTACAACCCTTGCTTATTTACCAAAACAAATGCTGAGAACACTTGTTGTGCCTGTCGTAAAAAATAAAACCGGTGACAAAGCTGATTGTAACAACTGCAGGCCTATCTCTCTAGCGAAAATTATAGCGAAGATTCTTGATGGTCTGATCAATGCACAGTTAAGCAAACATGTATCTTTACACGCGAATTAATTTGAATTTCAAGCTGGTTTGTCAACGGATAATGCTATACTGTGTGTGAAGCAGACCATCAGGTACTACACTAAGCGCAGAACTTGGGTAACTGGGGTAACTGGAGCATTCCTGGACCTTTCCAAAGCCTTCAACTTGGTTGTCTATGATTATTGCTCCATGATAACGCAAGACCTCACACTGCACGAGGAACCGTTGTAACTCTACAGGTGCTGCAGTCATAAACCATACATCATCCACCGTAATCGCCAGACTTTGCTCCAACGGACTACTATTTTTTTCGGGATTTGAAAATTTTTCTACGTGATCAAAAGTGTTCTTCCCAGGAGGCAGTACAAAATGCTTTCAAACAGTTTGTCGAATCTAGATCCCCATAGTTCTATTGTAAAGACATAAATGAATTTCCGTTTAGATGGCAGCAATGTATAGATAATGAGGATATTACCTTATTATATTACCATTTATAATACGTACGTGGTAGCCAAGTGGTGTCACACTCGGGCATCAAACTAGACGCACTAAGATACGAATCCTTACGATGGCATGCACTGCTTGAGCAGTTTTTCTCGACTAATGCGCGCACAATGCTAATCTGCATTGGATAGGTGGGGTGGGTACACTCTCTAGTCCTTCTTTCCCGAACCCATCAAAGGGGCGGCTGTTTGTAATGTAATACAATATCAAAAATATATCTGATAGAATAATAAACCACAATTGCTGCACCTGCAGACCAAGCTGATAATTTTAATATTACCGATTGGTGTTTCGTCATTCAAATGTTTGATAAAATACTAAGCTCTGGCACCCCAATGCCAAGCTGTCACATAACGCCTGTACACCGCTTTTGAAGAACAGAGCAATACGTCATTGACTCTTCCCTGATCCTTCATTTCTTATAGAAAAAATACATAAAATCACGGAATTCTTGACCATATTTGTTTTCTACAGGAGCCCTTAAAATCTTAAAACCCTGAAAGTGAGATAAGATTGCAAATGAGGCCTGCAATTCATTATTAATTTAATCATCGAGTATTCATTCTAACTACAAACAAATTATAAATCACAATTGGATATGTAAGTATTTAATTCTTACTTGTCTTTTTAACTTAAAGTATACTATTTAAACTGTCCCACTTGGTTATACGTAAAATTAATATTGTATCTCGTGACTCGCAATGGACTTTCAAACTAGACACGTTCAAGCAACAAAATGGAAACATAAAAAAGTAATAAAGTGTAATAAATATTTATTCAAATGAAAATCAACTACAAGTAAGTCATCTTCATAACTGCCATTTTTGTGTAGCGTGGTTTATGTGGGACTTCAAATGATGTAAATTTATTAGCAGCTTAGAGGTGAATTCCGGTGAATAAGTTCGCCTCTGGTGAAGTCGTTAGGATATTTCCCAAGCCACTGCAACCTCGGAGTACCGGTTTCTAATATGGTAAATATGGAAACGATTATTCTGGTCATAGTTAGTAACGGCCCAGACACACCACTGATGTCACCGAAAATATGAACATAGTTTATTTTTGGTAATACATCATGATGTCACTGTAGACAGTTTTTGACCTTTGATTCCCAACACAAAAAAGTGAAGGCTGCTCTAAAGCTTTTCCTATTGTTAAGGCAAAGTGCACCAGCCGCCAGGCAACGTTGTTTTGTGTCCCAAAAGTTTTAGTGAACCCCCTAATCACTTAGTATCTTGAATATTTTTCTGAGAATAAGGATCATTGACTTCTATATTATCCATTCAACTCTATACTACAATAGATAGTTCATTGTTGTCTTATTACAGTAAAACGTACAAATACCTCGATTCAATACTTTGCTATCATATACTCCTACGCGAGCTGTAAAATTTATGAGCATTTTACAGTTCCATTTACATTTAAAAAGCACAAGTAACGGGCTTTAAGTGATTTCTGTGTTTAAGTAGATGTTCACAACAATTGTCTTTTAGGGCGCACCTCAATTGGTAAGGTGTGTTCTCTGGTATGTGGCAAGGCCTAGAACAGTCATCAAACGACTGACGAACGTGACTCGAAAAAAACATAAGTTCGGTACAAATGTATTGCTTTGGGACGCCATTTATTTATATTATGTGATTTCGTAGAGATGAATACGTAGCCTAGGACATTTATGGAGTGTAGACGTGGACATTAACAGGGTAGGGCCAGCTATCAATTCAAGGTCGCCCAGTTAAACATGGATATAGCCAAAATTTAAGTATCTTTAAGTACCAGAAAAATAAAGTTCTCCGATACACAAGCAATACAATGGGCCGGCCATGTCTGCCGGAGAATCTAGATAAACATACTGCATCTGCGAGAGACAGCTGGCAGTAAATGGATTCAAACAGCCAATAACAGATTCAATGGCTTGTCTTAATATAAGCCCATGTCAGCAATGGACTTTCTAATGAATGAGTTACTGCTTTTTTTCTTGCGCAGAAGGTTATAATGGAAGTCCTAAAAATAGTGACCACTGCTCAAACTAATTAGAAATACACATTTATTTGATATTTTGGCCAATACCACCTAGAACTGAAGGTTGTAAATCGAAGTGATATCTTAAAACGTAACAGCAAATTACATGTTTGTTGATTTCGAAATTACAAACATTATTTATAAAATACTCTATTACTTTAAAATGTTTGTAAGCAAACTCTGACATTGTAACACGGATACGTTTCATTAACAATTCAAATTACAACTGGAGGAAACGTCTGAACTGTCCAAATAGTCTTACAATGTTTTCAGCCAGCATTTTACTTCACATGAATTTCATGTTGGATTTATGGACGCCATACACGATTCAGTTTACCGTCAAGTTTGCAGCGTGCTTGAAGCGGTATCAAGTGTGCAGTGCATCCATACAGACCACTCACGTTCAAGTTCGCCGTCAAGTTTGCATGATGACGCACCAGTTGAAACCATGACATCGCCAGTGATGGACGACGACGCGTTAGCCATCCTAAGCTTAATGCTAGCAATTAAGAAAACAGACTCAACCAATTTATTTTTTTAAATCAATTTCACGGTCTTCGTTTTCTTCTGCTTCTCTATACTTCGCGACTAGTTTATCTAGAGCTGCATTTTTCTTTAGCCTAGTCCATAAAAAAGAAATAAGTATTAAAATAGGTGAATAATCGGGGAAGATATCGCGTAACAACATACAAAAAATACAGTAGAATTATATAACCTCCTCCTTTTTCGAAGACGATTAAAAACCAACTTATAATACGTTATTATATCTCAAAATAAAATCCAATTAGTTCGCGTTTGCGTTAATTTCCCTATCTTTTGGTGAACTAAGTTAAAAAAGGGTTTAATTTGCTGCGTAGTAAATATGTAGGTATAGGTAATGATATGAAGTAAGGATATATTTTTTATTTGCCACAAACATGGCTCATTTTTTTTTTAATAATAATGTAGTCGCTCAGGATTTCTCTATATTGTGCAGTATTTTGCGACATGGCGCTTATCACGCGCAGTGCGTGCGGACGTCTTCGCCTGTCGATGCCGAGAACGTCATGCAATGCATACTTGACCACTCATACACACGTTCAAGTTTACATGATGCTGCAAACTTGATCAAGTCGGCAGAATCGAAATTAAATTTTTGCTTCAAGTAGACTTGTCATGCACACTGATAGCCATACACCTTCAAGTTTACCGGACACCGCTTCAAGCGCACTGCAAACTTGACGGTAGACTGGATCGTGTATGGCGTCCATAATGTTGCACCGCACAAATCGCGTAGCTTCTTGGAAATTATAAGTACGTATTTTATACACAATGCTATATATCTCTCAGCATGATCATGTTTCTTATGTGATTAAATGTTTACAGTTACGATAGATATAATTTAATTTTTACTATCAGCTTGGCATTCGTCCCCATTTCCTGGAGCCTCTTCTTTCCAGTACGAAACGATACTCGAGAACATTCATGTTGCGTACCTACTCTCCGGATTAGGAATGAGCTCTCGGCTGAAGTTTACTCAGTATGGACACGGAGTTTTTCAAGAAAAACGTTATAAAGTTTCTTTGAGACCAACAGCCCGTTGGCCATGGCTCTAGCAAGAGCTTGCAAGTGTACATAGGCGACGGTGATCACGTTCTATTAGACGGCCCACCGTTTGCCTGTCTACTGACTACACTCCTAAAAAAATAATCTAATGAAACCCTTTCTTTACTACTCGTCAACTACAAAAAGAATTAATCAAGCAATAGTAAAAACCACACTCTTGGAGTTTTAGGGCAGCCCTACTCTTATTTATAGCTGGGATCAGAGCTGTTATTTTAATATATTACATATTTTAGGGGACTTGCCACGGTTTTCCTCGCCAATGGACCTTTGACACGAATTGTTGGGGTTATCTTTCGAGTAAATGATAATACACAGATAAGTTTCATCATAATTAGTTATAACTACATCCAGTTCATACACATTCTAGAATAATTACTTCCTACCCCTTCTACATGGCACATTTTTTATAAACTTTTTTTTATTGCTGTAGGACAGCAGACAGGCTGACGGTCCGCTTAGAATTTAGCAGCTACCATCGCCTATGGGTGTTTGCAACGCCAGTGGCATCGCGAACACGCTGCTGTCACTTAAGGGTACAGGAACTTGGGTCACTAATGCCGGGGCACAACACATTATTATGGCGGCATACTTTAGATTAGACCAAAGGTGGTCGCCATCCAGATGGGCTTGAGGCCCTACTACGTAGCTAGGGTGGGTTGTTTTGTCGCCTTTGACGACAGGCCGCATTTCCCCCCCCCCCCCCTACACGGATAAAAAACTATGAGAATTCACACAGTGCTATCTAGTCCCAAGGTAGAGGGATTGTATTTTAGTCCTTAGACCACTTATAATCTTTTCTGTTGTAAATAAATACATATTATAAATTTTTGTAGGAATTTAGACTCGAGGTAGGACTCAAACCCAAGACTCTCGCAGGTGTTCCGATGTGCGAAACCCGTTTCTCCATGAAGGTCCATTACTGGCAAGTTGCTTGATATGATAAATATTTACATATATTATGGTTTTGGAAAACGTTTTAAATGCAAATAAGAGAGACATTTGCTTCCTAACAACATTTTGAGTTTTAACACTTTAAACTGTATTAATGAAATGTATTAGAAGTGTGTGGCTATAATGTATTACGATTTAGAATCATTTACTACATCAAAATATATTTTGAAACGAACAAGGACTCAAAAAGGATTTTGACATCTATAACCTGTCTGCATTAAAATAAAAGGACGGGATCTAATTAAAGTAAATAGTGAAGGCGAATATTAAAATTCTAATTAATGTTTAATCTCGCCAGTACTTATACCGCCGAGGGCAGGCGTGTGGCAATTACCAGCTTCTGGAATTGCTCCCGGAGGCGGTTTTGTTTTATATTGCAACTTTCAAATTAAATCGGATCTCATAACTCAATCGATTTGCTTTAGCACTTTATTCTCATATAAATAAAATCGTTTTTAACCCTAGAACTACAAACCTATTTTTTTAACTCGTAAACTACAAACTGGACTAATTTACCCCATAGTTTTTTAATCATACAAATTGTTACGATATCAATAATCAGACTTTCAAGTACATGATTTTTATCATTTAACGAACTACTAACTGGGGTAGATATCTATCCTAGTTTATTAGTAGTTCTAGGGTTAACCTCATACTACCCTGAGAAGGGGTTGCCGGTCGCTCTCTTGTAAGAGCGGCCAGCCGGGAGTTCCGGGGGAAGCTCCCGGCGAAGGCAATGAGACGGAGGGTGCCCTACCCCGACTGGACACTCTGTGTCTGGTCACCGGCAGGTCTAGTGTGACCGCCGGCAGCGGGAACTGTCACTCGGGGTACCCTCATTGGAGACGTCTGGCTGGGGGCCTAGCAGAGTAATGCCAAAAGGCGATCCTGCGAAGCCCCCTCTAAGGCCAAGAGTGACGACCGGGGTTTTTAGTGGGTAGGACCGGCGGCCTTGGCCCCCGGTCCGCCCGAGGGGAATAGGCAGCCCCCTCGGGAGGTAATCCCACATACCCCACCGGCCTTCCCCCGGAGGCCGGTGGAAACTGTAACAGTTTTCCTCGGTATAAAAAAAAAAGGGGTTAACCTCATACTATTGCACCTTACAAAATATTGGAGAATTAATATTTCTTATTCACTTTAATTACTCCTACAAAATTGTTTAACCTTAATTTAAATAATAAGAAAGAACATTATGGACAACATTAAATACTTGTATTGTTTGCAACTCTAAACTAGGAAGTAGAGTCTAAGAATGTATGCCAGTTCAATGAATGTGTCGAGGTTAATATATTCAGAATTTAAAATGGCCAATTTGTTACATATATTAAAGTAATAGTTTTGTGGTACTGTTTGTTTATGGTGTCCAATTTGGGCGAGACGTGGAACAATAGAAGCGTGACCAACCCGGCAGCGGCGGCTGATTGCCATCAACGTTCCCGCAGTTGCAGACTAAACATGGACAAGTCGAACCGGGCCCTTATCTATTTTATGAATAAATTTAACGAAGCCCGGATAAGTCGCTGTTCTGCCCAACAATGGCAGCGTCATGAATGTCAATGATATCACTTCTGAATAGTAATCAGTTACAACTGGCTTCTACGTTCTACTATTTTATCCTTAACATTTGTTTTATAACACTGATAACACTCTGCAAACAAAATCTATATTTTGTGTATAACTAAATTACATTTTGTTTATACATATTACTTTATTTTCTATTTTGTTAAAACGTAAAATTAATACCATATTATATATGTAATTTAAAATAAATATTCCAACAAAAGGATCCCGATTCTGTAAGTAGATCAATAAGCGCCATCTAGGCAACCTTGTCACAAATCCATTAATAACGTTCTGCATGTGCGTATGCGCATTGCCTTATAATTACAAGTTTATGTTACATTATATAGAGGTCGTTACTATATCTTATGCGATACCGTATTACGGCGTATGTACATACGGTACTTTGTTAAGAAATGCATTGGATTGGGAAACGGATGGATGCGATACCCAGTCATCATGAAAATTATTGTTACTACTTCGCTTACTGTTTCGCTTACTACAAAACTGAAGCGGGGAAAATACCAAATTTTATATATTATTGTAATTAGTAAGTCCTTTCTGCTATTTGTTTTAAAATTTGCTTTATCAAACATACTTATAATAATTTTATTACTTAGCTATGTCTAATATTAATTACAGCACACCCACTTGCAAATAAAGCCATGATATGATAGCTATTTATATAAATGTCAATTGTTTGTTTTCCGAATAAAATAAAATGATGAACTAATTATATTAAAAATATAAATAGTGACTACTTTTACTAAGAAAATTTAAGTAAATATCCTACCTTGTTTTCGCAAGTCGTATGGCAGACATATTTGCATACTGAAACAAACAGAGTCGGTATTTATTCCACGTATTTAAGAAAATTTCATTAAGCGCCCATAGTTATATTTTTCATATAAGCTTTAGGTGTACACGTTGTTTTTGGACTGAATCATTTGAGCCTGACATTATTCAGTAGTGAAATATTTATTCTGTTACCACAAACTCTCCGGGAAAATATCAGATTCATTACTTAAAGGTCTTTCTCTCTCATTGTCATCATCTTAGCGTTAAATTCCGGTTGCCACCCAAACTTCCACTTCGGTGCGCAGGGTCCATTTTCCGACGTTATATACACTTCGCGCGGCTTTAGATCTTTCTCTGTATCCTTAGGTAAATGGGCTTACTTATGCAGTTAGGAAAATTATGATAATGATAGAGTATGCACAAAAACTAAATAAATGTAAAAAAAATATAAAGTTAAACCACAAAATTGTTTCAATTAAAACACAATGTATAAACTATATTTCATACATCTCGAACACATGTGTACACTATAAAATGAAATACACATTGCATATGGCGATCTAATTTAAATAAAAATGATCTCATCGGATTAAATACAGGCTAAAATTAACAATTAATGCCATTAATATGTTTTCAAGTTTGTATACGATTATTATTTATTACTAAACCTACATTTTATGGTAGTATAAATAAATATTGAGCAATATAAATATCCGTAATAATAACGGCAAATATTTAAATCAAATCGATAGTTTTGGAAAACTGATTATATCGATGATATGAAAGATATATTACCTCTGCAACAAGATCCCTGATTGATAACTGGTTGATGGCACCACTGGCAAGGCCGGGCTTTTTTGAACGACTTGCTACGGAATGTGTGCGCTTGCGCCTCGGCTTCCTTCTGTGAATAAAAACACATACGTTATCTATATGATCAACTTATCAATAGCAGCAGCCTATGAACGTCCCACTGTTGGGCTCAAGCCTCTGCCTAGAGGAAATGGACAGTATACCCGCCACGCTTGTCCAACGCGGATCGGCGGGTTGCACATACCGGTGTGCAGGTTTCCTCACGATGTTTTCCTTCGCCGTCAGTATATGGTAATTATGTTATAGTATTAAATTTTACTAAGCGAAAAAATCTGCTTAAGCGGTGCATGCCACCGTGGAATTCGAACCTGGGACCTCTAGATTGGTTTTCGAGCTTAATATCACTGAGCTACCAGGTACCCTAAACTTAATATATTACAACTGTAGTACGGTTTTTTACGTACTATAAATCGATATATCTCAGTTACTTTTCAAATTTTCAATTCGAAGTCCGGCCCCTGATAAGTATTGTCACAGGATACAAATTCTGTGCGCTTTTTTCTAAGTACCTTTTTAATCTACGCAACACGAGCAAGCAGATATGGCTATTTCTAGGAACTAATGCCTGACGCCCTCCTCTCCTCCAACCCTAGGAGAAAAAAATTGGTCTGATGAAGAAGCGCCTTCTAGCCTAACTAGCACAAGAAGCATAAGGAATCACACTACGTAGTAAATTTAGGCACAGTCCAATAATGGGAGTAATATTTCCAAAATTATATTTATTACAAATTTGTTAATCAAACATCTTCAGCCATATTCTTCTGTCGACATCGTAATTGTGAATTGTATCGTTCAGCTATTAGATTATTATTTTCGATTTATAAACATTTTTTATGAACAAGCATTAAAGTTTAAATTGGTCATTAACACTTCTTTACAAACCAAAAATTGTTCACCCAAAAAGTGCTCAACGCGCCTAAAGAAGTTTTCACTTCAAAAACTCAATTGTATTTCATTATAATAAAGTCGCAATTCGAACAGATATGTATAAGTAATGCAATGCAATCATTTAAAATTTACATTATAAAATAAACCCTAAGTCATTATTAATAAGCTTGATATTACTCGAGCAAAACTCCGTCTTTCGAATCTTACGAATTTTCAATCAGGACACTTGGCCTGACGCGAGTTTAACATTTTTTACCCATCACAAAAAAGTGCACAACGCCGCTAAAGAAATTTTCACTTAAAAAAAAACAATAATATAAGTTTTAATATTATTATAATATAGAATAAAAATATTTTCACCCATTGATTATTATTTATTAGTGACTTGTCATTGTTATCTATTTTCGTTATTTTCCATTTCACTCATAGGTATTTAAATGGACAATAAACAAACTTGATTTTATATAATATATACTTTCTACTTTACAATGACCAGACAACGCGTGAGTACTAACTGCTTACCCAGTTCTAAGCAATCTGCCGTTCTAACTATAATTTAAATTCAATAATGCCTGATCTTTATCAAGAGCCCATGTTTTACACTCGTTAACAAATTGTAAGTGACAGCTATAAATCAGATCTCGTTTGGAGAGACTCGATTTGTCAGCCATTTCCTTTCAGGTTGATATTTCTTGTTTAATTGCATAAGTGAACATAAGTTATGTTAAAAATTCTGCAGTTATATTGTTCTCAATTACATCATGTATAAATAATATATTAGGTCTTTACCTATGAAATTGCCGTTTTGTATGAAAAAATTTAAACGAATTTTTTTCATGTATTTTTTATTTGTATTAATCGAAGTAATCACCCATGCAATCAATGCATCTTTGCCAACGCAGTGGCAGTTTATTGATGCCCTTCTTAAAGAAAACAGCTGGACGGGAAGCAACAAATTCTTCAAAGGAATTTTGTACTGCCTCTCGGGTATTGATTTTTTTTCCGCCAAGAAATTATCCAAATTATGGAAAAAGCAGTAGTCTGTATGCGCAAGGTCTGGTGAGTGGGGCGGATGACGGAGAACTTCCAACCCCAGTTCTTGCAACTTGGAGACCGTCTGCTGTGCAGTATGAGGTTGCGCGTTGTCGTGCAGGAGCATCGGAGACGAGTGATTGACCAATGCTGGTTGGAGATGTGCCAGCTTCTCCATCATTGTGTTCAGTTCTTCACAGTACACATCTGCAGTAATGTTCTCAGCTCACCTCCTTTGGTAAGAAGCTGTGATGAATCACACCGGCGCTAGACCACCAAACAGTGACCATCACTCTTCCAGGGTAAGTTTTCGTTTACGGCATTGTTTAGGTGCTGAACCAGGATCCAACCAACTTGCTGAGCGCTTGCGGTTATCAAACAGAATCCATTTTTCATCGCAGGTAACAATGCGGTTCAAAATTCCTTCATTTGTGTGTCTGTTGAGCAGTGCAAGGCACGTCTCGACCCGTACTTCGCGCTGGCGATCATTGAGTTCGTGGGGCACCCATTTGTCAGGCTTTTATACCTTGCCAATTTGACGCAAATGGACCAATATTATTTTGACTCTAACGTCGAAAGCTGCTGCTAATTCAGCCGTAGATTTTGTATCATCAGCTTCCACATCATCATCATCTCAGTGTTTATCCCGGTTGCAACCCAAACTTGCGTTTCGGTGCCCGGGGTCCGCTTTCCGACTTTTTCTACTCAACTTCGCACGGTCTTCAGCATCCCTGGTAGTGAGCCCATTGGCACGCATATCACCCTTTACGACGTCAAGCCAGCACTTTTTGAGTCTACCCCTGCTGCCGGGGCCCGGCGGAGGCGGCATGGCCAGACATTTGTTTCCCATGTAAGCTTCCGGTTGCCGTAAAACGTGGCCGTACCAACGGAGCCGACACTCCTGCAGTTTATCCGCAATGTCACGGACATGAAGACTACCGCGAATGCGGGATTTCCTAACGCGGTCCTTCCGCGTCACTCCACACCTCCACCGCAGCATATTCATCTCCGTGACACGCAGCTCCTGCTTGTGTTGCTCCAACACCGGCCACGCTTCACAGCCGTATAAAAGGACAGGCCTAAAGATGGTCTTATAGACCTGTCCCTTCAACTTTACCGGCATCTTGGGGTCACAAATGACACCAGTAATATAGACAAAGCATATAATATAGACAAAGCACTTCTCAAACTCCAATTTTTTATTCAAAATAAGTTCCTAGCTAAAATATTTTTTGAAAGTCAAATTCTTTGAAGACTATTTTTATATCATGAAAAGAGACTTAATGAGATCATAAAATACGAAGGTTTGTAAAAGCTTATAGGGAAACAGAACAAAAAATAAAAGTAATTAAAATTATAACTAAAGTATAATTTAATTGCATGAAACATGTTGCTAATTATAAAGGATGACGTCAGGGGGTTCTGCGCCGGTGCAGGACCCGCGGCCGCCGCCACTGGCGCCACATTTGCAGCGCACATGATCACAACGGAATCGGGGTTTCATATAAATCACTGTTCGCTCTTATCTGCCCGACCAGCGTTCAAGTGCCTTGAACGCAACCAATTATGCTACGTCACTTGTTGAAATCCAGACAATTACACCTATTAGTCATAGCAAATATCTTATTGAATAAATACTGTTAAGCATATTTTACTACATAATAGACAAAAATAAGTAGTAGTACTACCGTAATATAAGCGTTATTATCATACTCGTCAATGATAAAATAAACATATTAAGGTGTGGAATTTATTACACCTTATTTTTTAGTTATCGAATGTATGAGGTATATTACCTTGTTACGCGTTTTACCATTTTCTGGAAGTAGAACAAGCCATTACAACGGCTAATATTAATCGCTTAATCCATTCCTGGCATATATAAATGGTTTTATTTGCTAATAAACTAAAAGTTTGCTCTAATGAATATAATAATTTCAAAACATTTTCTAAATCTACATCTTTCTACATCATTAATTGAATTGAATTTGAAACTCGCTACGTCGAACAATATCTTATAACGATTTATACTCGTATTGGAGGAATGGTATATTTACACCAAATTTAAATAATATATTTTCCCATGATTAATAATGTAGTTAAATAATTATGATCGACATAGCTACAAATCACAGCTGTCGTATTTCGTCACACTAGTATCTCAATATGCATCAAAACATTACGAATAACGCATAGCATAGCCCCACGCACCTGCCGGAGTTGCAGAAGGCCCTGCCGCCCGTGCCGATGCCTCATCGGCAGATTCATCGGACGTGCCACAAAAAATCTTACAATAGTCTGATACAAAAGGGACAAAAGAATTATATGTATGCTCGTCCATTCCATTAACTACACGATTCGGATTTCATTGAACAGCTGGGAACGTGATTTCTCCAATTCCATATACCGCCTCTGATACGAAACAGACGTCTCTATACAACTTTATATCGAGTGTAAATTACAATAACCTAATAAATAACTTAGCGGGTGTAAACATTTAGATAGCGATCCAAAGTAGTTTAATTTGCATACAACTATCGACATTTGTTGGTTCTGTTTAATTAAAGTAAATTGTGATTGAAGTGATTTTGAAAAATACAGCAACTTAATTTCGAATTTCGTTTTTATTTATCTTACAGTTGTCGTAGTAAACAAAACAGAAAAAATAACGTAATATAGGGTGTCCCAAAATTAACGCAAGATTTGAATTTGTCGCCATTTGTGCAGTAAAGTGCTGGCAACCCTAAAAAAAAACAATTTGACAGCTGATAGTTTAGGGTTAGTAAAAATGGAGCGTTACACGATACAACAACGTGTCTTCATTATTGAACAATATTTCAAAAATATGAAAGCTTGGTGGCCGCAGTTCGAAAATTACATACAAAATATGTTCGGAATAGTGTTTTAACTTCGTCAACTGTGAAAAAATTAATTGAAAAATTCAGGGAGACTGGATCCGTTGGGGACGCCAAACACACTGGTCGTCCAAAAACAAGCCGTTCAATTGCCAATATCGAAGCAGTGCGTGAGTGTGAGGTGACAATCCAGGAACCTCAATGCGACGTCGCGCGTCGTGGACAAGAATTACAAATTTCAAGAAGCTCTCTACGGCGCGGGCGTATACTCACTAAAGATTTGTGTCTCCATGCTTACAAAATTCAATTAACACAACAACTGAAGCCTAATGACCATGCACAGCGAAGAAAGTTCATTGAATGGATTATTGAATATCAACAAATGGATGCTGATATAAAATCATTTGCCCTTATGGGACAGCAGCGTGTTCACGATGCCACTGGCGTTGTAAACACCTATGGGCGACGGTAACTGCTAAATTCCAAGCGGGCTGTCAGCCTGTCTGCTGTCCTACGCAATTAAAAAAAAATCATCCTAAGCGATGAAGCACATTTTCACCTTGATGGCTTTGTTAATCGTCAAAATTGTCGCTTTTGGGGTTGTGAGAACCCACATGTGATTGTCGAAAAACAAATGCATCCACAACGTGTGACTATTTGGTGTGGATTTTGGGCTGGAGGCATAATTGGACCATACTTATTTTTAAATGAGGCTAGTCAAGCAGTGACTGTTACTGGTGCTCGATATCGCAACATGATAACACAGTTCTTTCTGCCGAAATTGGATAATAATGATGTGGCCAATATGTGGTTTCAACAAGACGGTGCGACATGCCATACAGCCCGTGAAACAATTCAATTACTACATGAGACATTTCCAGGTCGTGTACTCTCTCGTTTCGATGATCAGAATTGGCCCCCTAGATCGTGTGATTTAACACCATTAGATTTATTTTTATGGGGTTATTTAAAATCACAGGTCTATGTCAACAAGCCCACAACCACCCGTGCATTAAAAGGAGGAGATTCAACGCTGCATTTCAGCCACATTTATGCAAAATGATCATGGAAAATTTCGACAAACGAGTGCGTATGTGTTATGCAAAACCGTGGAGGCCATTTTCCCGATGTGTTATTCCAAAAATAACCCTATCCTATGTACTTTATGATTCAATAAAAAAATAACAATCAAAAGACTAAAAACAGTGTTTTCTATTTAATTCAAATCTTGGGTTAATTTTGGGACATCCTATAAATGAGTACTGCCGTTTTGGAATGTTATTGTTGGATATTTATTCAAATTTCCTGTACTCAGCAATGTTTTCAAAACCTTTTTAATTGATTTATTCTTTCCGTTCGCTTATTTGGGGCTTGGTTTAGAAAAAGGTCAGTAAAAGTACCAAAGCAAATTGATTATAATATCTTGCACGCTGTGTACTTATTAAATTACTTGCACAAATAACCGTTACCCTTTTACTTGTTCAAAATAAGCTTCTAGTCTTCCGGTGCGATAAACATTTACATTGCCCTAATTGTATCAAGTACTTGAGCTTCAAAGAAAAGGAACAAGCAACGATAAAGTAATAATTTCATTGAACAATGACCGCTTGAGCATTCTTTTATGATAAAATCAAAATCAGTAGAACACTCTTTATCCCTTTTCATAAATGATATACGCATCTTTTGATCGTGGAAACGTGATTAGAATGCTCCAAAAGAAGACAAAGGGTACTGTGTCAGTCACTATAATAAATCAACTAATGCGGCACTCTTCAGATGTTAACCTCCATTGTTTTGTATACTAATTAATACCTCAAGCTAGTTGAGAAGTGGAATACTTAATAGGAACGACAATTGTATCCGGGGTCTAACCATCACTGAATACAACTTCTATATAAGCTTATTGAGTGAAAACTTTAGAGTATTGATCCTAAAAATTTTTTAATTTGTTTATGCTTTATAACTTTTAAAAAGAATTTTATTTCGGCGTCATATCGGTAGTGAACAAATAATTATGCAATCCAGCTGATAAGCGCCGAAATTTTTACATCTTGGTGGTTGTCCCATTTTCGAAGTTATCTGCTAATGTACATAGCTGCACTTTCGTAATCAAAACTGCACACGTGTTCATAATGTAACAAAAAAAGGTATCAGGAAGTGAGAAACGTGTGTCTCTATTTAAAATAGACGTCACTTCCCGTTTAAAATAAAAAATATTAGCAATGCCTCGTAAGGTTCGGGTATAATTGGCACAAATCAATAAATCGCCAGTGTTTAAAGGAGGTGCTTTCTCGAGGGTTTTGTACGTGACATCCGTTAAATATCAAGGCGTAAGAAGCTATAGAAAATTGTTTCACGCATCGAATAGCGTGACCACGACCCGGCAGTTGGCATCGACAGCATTGTCACCGATATTAACACTGTGTTTCTACGTATTTACTTATGTCCATTAATTTAAAGTTCGTGAACATAATATTCATACAACGATCGATTAGGAATTAGCATGTTTAATACCCAGTGAAAATTACAGCTCACGTCAACAATACATTTATGTATTTTATGGCAAGGTTAGTCCGACATTTAACTGTCATTAGGTATTATAAAAATGCAAAATCACGATTAGAAATAACAGTCAGTTAACATAAATATATTCTTCTACATTATTATATTACTCTCTCTTTTCAACTCTGCGTATATTTCTTCCACACAATCTAAGGCATCCCGGAATTGTTGCGTAGGGCTTTAGACATTGCTTTATTTAGATTTTCAAGTCATTGACCTTGTCAATGACAGTAATTAATTACGAGTACCTATAACGCGAGACCCTTGGGAAGCATTGAAGCCGCCAGCCGCCAGCACTAGCGTTCCGCTTGGAATGTTGTGATTGTTTGGACTATGACGTAATTTCTGAAGTAAATGAAAAATATTGACACATTCAAGTTTTCTTAATCAACTCAAAATTAAGTAAGCTGGTAGATAATTGCAAACTATTTTGAAATGACTCTTTCTTTATTAACGTTGACTCTTCAATACTAATTGTGAGAGAATGATAAATGTTTAGACATGTTTATTGTAAGAAGTGCCATAATATTCTCTTTACGTCTTTCCCGAATTTTATATGTGTAATATATATATATATATATATATATATATATATATATATATATATATATATATATATATATATATATATATATATATATATATATATAGGGTTAAAACAACGAGTAATTTTTATGTTTCGAATAACGTATTTTACTGTTATTTTTTTCGGTTTAAAGTTATGAATATTGTACATTTTTAGCAATTAAAAGTAGCATTATCTAAAAGACGTACATATTATATAACCAAGTAAACGCGATATAATAATTAAAAATAAATGTCCCGAGATATGTTAAAAACCACAATATTCAATACTGTGGATTTTGTGGTTAATATAACATATAACCATATATTATATAATATATCAAATGATATATTATAATGTGTTTAGATTAGAATATGCTTTGCTACTAAATGTAAATAAATTTAGTAGCAAAGCATATTCTAATCTAAACACATTTAACATAATCTGTTCAATCTAATTTAAAAATTCGATATTTGCGTTCGCAGCAGAGTGGCGCAGTGGAAGCGTGCTGGGCCCATAACCCAGAGGTCCGTGGATCGAAACCACGCTCTGCTAGCAATTTTTGATTCCTTTTTCGTTATTTATATATATATAATACTTTAATTATGTTTAATTGAGGTTTGCGTGACCAGATTAACATTTTTATAAAATGATTGCATTTATACGGTAAGGATATAAAAGAATATTGTTTAGGTCGCCCCTTGAGTGATGGTGATCACAGGGCACACCCTTCTTTATGGGGTTAGTAGAGGGAAGAACCCCTGACATGCATGGGGGAATAATGGCACACGGCAAAGGTGAAGCTAACATTATGTAACATTTGATAGCGTAACTGCATTTAGTGCCATATTGTAAATAATGATACCCTTTTGATCTACTTTATTATCGCATTCAAGTATTTATAATAATATTCACATTAATTACAGATAAAAGTTTAAAAATTAAGGAATGATGATATAGTATGCATTTTGTTATTCGTTCATTTTATCAATTTTAAAACTATAGGGGCAAAACGCTTGCATAAAATAAGAATGGGAAATAGATTAATTCAGAAGGATTATTTAGTTAGCAAAAACTAGCTCACAGACTAGAGGATCGTAATTTACGTTTTTTTTTTTTTGAGTTAGTGGGACGAAACTCTTCTCGTTTGCTAATTTAAGTTACATCTACTCTATCTTTTGTCAGCGTATTTTCACACGATGAGGAAAAATCGGAGAAAGGCGGAGACGTAAAAGACATTTCACCCCGAGATAATTTTTTAATAAAGTGTAAGGAAACAATGAAAAGATAGGACATTAAAACTATTATGAAAATATTCATTAGAAAATTGAGATTTAATACGCTAAAGTGCGATATGGATTTTAAAATAAACGATTTCGAAACTCGGAAAATATAAAATAATAATTATAATATTGTTTAATATATTGTGGCCCCATTCATAAGTATTTTTTTAGGAGTTGATATATTTAATTTAGTACATCGCAATGGTAGCAATTAATTAAAAAAACTTCAACACAATTATGTTTATATAGGTTTCTGTTAATTTGAATTTATTATGCTAGACATGTTTTTATGATATCATTTTGTGAACAGTGAATTTATTGTACAGACTTCTTTGATATCAATCCTAGTCCTTAACAAAGGTGGCATTTCCACTTTCGGAATGCAAGCAAAATTTGATATCATCCTAGTTATACATAGTTACACTTAAGTCATCTTACTTGAAAAGTAAATCAAAAAGCCACCTACGCCTTCTGCGCTAGTCTTTGATTTATTATTCATTCGATTCAAGCCGAAATACTGAATTGATTAAGGCGCCCAACTAGTGGGTTTTAAATTTTAAGTTGATCATAACGGCACTTGCTAAGTTGGAATTTACAAATAGGTACAACAGTACGTCTATTGGAGTTAATAAATGTCCACAACGGAATAGATTGAATGGTTTTTTTAATTCCTTTTAAAATGTCATTCAATCTGATGATTTCTTTGTAATAATTATATACTTATAGACTATTAAGTCTAGTTATAATTATAACAACTATAATATCACAACTTTATTATCAAATAACAGAATTTGGCTGATAAATTATTTATGGAGTATTCTTGGCTCACATGGAAATAAATACTGAATGACTACCCAACAGAAGTCTATTTATTCAGCTACTGCATAATCAGACAAAGTCTACGGAGATCTTACAACCAAGAAATGCAAACATATTTGCTCTGTATCCATATGAATAACAATTAAATAACTCACTTTCACATACGTAGGGACAACGATAGACATGATTGCTGTGTCCGTTCGATGTGGGGGACGTCAACGGCTCTAACGCAATAATAACGTGTCACGCAGTGGCAAGAGGGGCTTGCGATCAATCCAGACGGAATGTACAATCAAGTGGAAATTAGCTAACGACTGAACTGTCAAGGGATCTTTTCATTACGTAATTTCTTCTTGTTCTTAACTATTCGACCGTATTATACCGTTTTGTTTTGTTTATATCATGTTACGGCTTACGGATTATTAATTAATAGTATTACATGTAAAGAGGTATATATTTATGTAAAGTAAAAGTATATTTAAGTATTATTGGTACAAAATCACTCGCATATTACCCAAACATAACACAATACTCGTAATCCCGTAAATAAGCTCAAAAGCTTGTGTTATCCATACTAATATTATAAATGCGAAAGTAACTCTGTCTGTCTGTCTGTCTGTTCCTCTTTCACGCCTAAACGGCTGAACGGATTTTGATGAAATTTGGTATGGTGATAGATGATAACCTAGAAATGGTCATAGGCTATAAATAATCACGCCATCGTTCTTAGGGGGTAGGCAGTAGGCAGATAACTAAATTGAGTTAGTGATTTTTTGTGCTTATCCGGTATCTATGAGAATCGGCCAACATCTATTTTTCATCCCCCTAAATGTTAGGGGTGACCCCCCCCAAAAATTTTTTTTTAATTTTTTGACATTTTATTATTTATATGGCAGAACAACGTTTGCCGGGTCAGCTAGTTTATAATAAATATTACGTACTGTTGGTGTATTAATTTGTATGATTTGTACGATTAAATTGTATGATGTTATTTCCAGCGATTTTTAAATATAAATACCGCCTAATATAACAAAATGTCACCCAACAGTGATTAAAATGAAGCGCGCAAAGCGTTCATTTTATAATCCGTAAAATGAAGTTTTAATGAGAAGTATAAACAGCCGTGAAAACTTGAGTAATTATTAAGTCTAATGAACAAAACTAATTATAATAAGCATGTTTACGAATACGTAGGTAAGTGGTAACTTAAATAACTTTACAATGTTTAATCATAGACAAAAGTTTTATTTTAAATTTCTAAGGAGTTAACTTCGAATAAGTAGGATGTATAAAAATTTAATAAAATTTTAAGACAAGTTAAAACTGAAGTGATAAATTCTAAGCTAGAAATATGTATAAAAACTAAAATGTAAACTATATTCACGATACACAAAACACAATCATCCTCGTGAATATTAACTCAATCCAGTAGGAATGCTTAGGCTACGTAAGTCACCTCAGTTTGGCAAAGTGCCACACAGCAAACTGGTAACATATTTACGTAAATGCTCGATTTATATAAATCCTTATAAAATTTTATATCATATTGAAGAACTATATTATAACAAATATATTTTTTATTAACGAAACTGTTAACAATTTCATTTAATTTCTTTATGAGACGATCGATAAAACAAGACCGTAAAATTTCAATCAAAACTCAATTGATCATCGTTTAGAAATAGTTATTACAATGAGGTTTAAATTAAATCAAATCTTGACAATACGGGTTTAATCACTGTCTAATCTATGGTTATTCAGCTGCATTGAGAAATACAAGAAAGCTCTTGAATATTAAAAAAGGGAATAGAACCTACATGGTAATGAAAGAAACTAATCACTTTTAAGAAAAATTCAAGAATAGTGTAGAAAGAAATATTATAATAAAAGTCTACACTAATATTAACTGATTACGAAGAAGACAAGCAGGTGCGACAAGGTTGGATGAAGATCGAGAATCTTCTGTCATCAGACTGCCGTCTAGGGTTGGATGAATCAGACGGCGTCTTCATGGAAGCCAAAAACGTGATAGTTGTTAAAGAATTATAGTTCTTTGCCTCCCATCGGCCATAAGATTTTACCAAGAACCCCAGACATTAGATTACAGTGGAATAGCATTGTGACAAATAAATAACGTGTATAACTTAAATGACAAATGAAAAACTTTCTGAAATAATAATCATTGTTTGCCCTGAAAATGAGCGCACGGCGTGTGCGCGAGTATGGCTTGCTTGTGGCTTTGTTTGCACTGTGTTGAAACACAACCAAATTTGACGTCATTTATTCTTGAGAAGTACATTTATGATACTTTACGCAACATATTACAGTGTCATTCCACAAAATGGCTTCGTTATTTTTAATAATATGTTATATGTGTTCGTTCATATTATAATTGCCAAGCACTGGCTGTGAAGAAAACATCGTGAGGAAAACAATATGCATATCGAAATAACCGATATAGGTATATTGGTAACCTGCCAAATCCACTTTAGACAAGCATCGATGGTATACTGACGACCGTTTTATGTGGGGGGTTTACTTTATAGGTATTTGTGAATAAAGTAAGTCTACACCCGTTTCAGATTGTCTCGCATCTCAAATTGACCCTACCAGGATCACAGGTCATCCACTGACCAGGACTTCAAATGACTTTTACGGAGCAGACGACTTGTCACTAGACCCGAGTCGCTCATAATTTTATTTCATTATTCATACTGGATTTTCCTAATTACTTCCTTCTATTAGTTTACGTTTAATGTCCTGGTCTTAGAATAATGTTTGTCAGATAAAATGAAATTATCGGAATCGATTTTTGGAACTCCACGAAGGAATAATTCTACCTGTATATTATATATACTTAGAAAAATCATTTTTTTTTAACTAAACCATTGTGAAAAAGTATTTCAGTTTTAAAATCATTTCATGCATAAGAAAACTTTAATCTCTTACGCCTTATTCGCAACATAGCAATATTAGTAACAATTTTCTTGGCCTATCTAATATTAAGTCCTACAAATAGTAAAAACTTCATTAATGACTCGTGTAGTAAAAGATTGTACTATGTACCATCCCCTTAAGCTATATAATGAGTGGCTTAAATGATCAGAAATGAGGCCACAAATTGTCGACGACCGCACAAGAGCTCGCCAAGCCGCGGAAGGTGGAAGAATCTAATTCAATTTGGTAAAGTTATTATCTCTAACGGCGCCTTCCTTTTAAGACGAGCATTTACCTTTTTGAGAAAGTCATAAAACTAATTGAGGTAAAATTTAAGGCCAGATATGTGCACCATTATGATGTTTCTAAATGTTTTAAATCGGGCGCCAAGAGCAAATATACCTACATCATACATAATTTACATTATAACATTGAAGGAATAGTAAAGGATTAGGTTATTGATATATGTAGTAGTATTATTATTATATTAAATATCAAACTTTTTTCTACTCCTCTTAACTTTTTTAGTTTATTTTTATTTAGTAGATGGCATAGAATCATAGATGGCCACTACATCCATTTGGGTCTGATGTGAATTTTACGTGAATGCAATATCTGATATAGAAGTTTATAGTCTCGTACAGTACAAAAGCAGCCCAGGCAAGCAATTTTAAATTACTCCGAGGATAAAGTAAAAAGTCTAAATATTTTAGTATCATTTGTAATTTAGATTTAGCACTTAAATTTGTGTCAAAAACACAAGTAATACAGGCGATAGACATCTCAACTAGAGCTCTAAAATAATAACAGTTTGTCCCAAGTGTAATCATCGTAGAGCGTTAATGAAATGTTTGTACACTCTGCTAAGAGCACCACTGACAACCAGTTACGGTAATGCTGTTCAGTGACAAGTTAATTGCTCAAAGTGTCAGCGCGTGAAGAGTGAAAGGAATTAGTTGACGAAGGGAACGCCGCGCCGCCCCATAACCCAGCCACGTCAATATCATACCCATTGTGATTGACATTTGTTTTAGCAGTGACTTAATTTCTATAACAGGCATTCATTCATCTGTGCGATGATGATGATGACATTTAGAGCATAATTACTCGCTCTCTCTGTCTTATTGTGCCTCTCCAACTAGTGAAATTTGGCAGTCAGTTCAGCATACTTATTCCGAATCTTGGCGAGGTTGAAAAGTTTGGCTATATTAGTGATTTAAGTCCATTGCCGGATGTTTCGCAACCAAGACTTCTTTCAGCGCCCGACTGCTCTTTTTCCAGCCTCTTTTCCCATGACTATCAATTGTAAAAGTACATATCAGGAGTGCTTAAGTACATGACCCAGATAGATAACATTTGAATGAGACTTGATTAACAATGAGTTGCAATTCATTAGTTAGGCTTGAAATCCTAAAACTTTAAAATTACAGCCTTGTATTGTCTAAATATTGTGTTAAATTTATTATACAATATGAATACTTTATACAATATTAATACAAGACACAAAATTGTGTTCTAAGTAAGACTGATGAGTAACTGTCAATCTTGGAGTAGTTTAATGATATTTTAATAGTACACTACAATATACTCGTAGCTTTTTATCATACGCGTTTCACGGCGGTTGTATGTTTATTATACTATATACTATTATACTGCTAACTTTTGCGGGTCTATAAGCATTACATTGCCAATGGGGGCGTTTTTCTGACTAAGATCATATTTATTTCTGTTTCATTAATTATATGTTAATATCTGAGGCTAGAAATATAGATAGAAATTTAATACAAATGATTTAAATTAATACTAATTAACTAAAATATTTACATATTATATTAGTAATATTAATAAAATATTATTTGTTACTTATTATTATGATGCCAAGGCTATATTTTTGTTTATATAATATTTATACCTAGTCAGGTCATAAATTCTGTCACATGTTTAATGTAAAATAATTGTAACAAGTTTATTAAATTATGTAACCATTCATATACCAAAATGAACTTAACAAAACATAGATTCTTATGACATTAAAGTTTATTCAAAATGACCTCCGTGATTTTGAATACAAGCCTTCAATCTGCGCGGCCAGTTGTCTATCGCAGCACGAACGAGGTCCATGTCAATATCGGCGGCTGCCTTAATCAAGGATGTCTTGAGTGACTCCAAATTGGGATGAGGCTTTGAGCACGCCTTTTCCTCCAAGTGTTGCCATATCTTGTAATCTAACGGATTCAAATCTGGACTGGAGGAGGGCAAGTCTTCGTGCCGGATGAAGTCGATTTCTCGCGCCGCCAGCCAGTCTTGTGTGCTCTTCGCTCTATGAGCTGGCGCCGAATCTTGTTGGAATACCCAGTGCCTGTTATTGAACATGGTATGAGAAACAGGTTCCACAAGGTTCGTCAGGACTGTATTTTGATACACAACAGCATTCGTTTTTACACCTTTCTCACAAAAATGTACCTCTGTTAAGCCCCAATAAGAAACTCCCAACCATACCATGAGCGAGGATGGAAAATGACCTCGTTGGACACGCGGAATACGGTTGCTCGCTTCTTCACTACTGTGTGCGTACACCTTATCATTTTGTTTGTTGTAGCTCTCTTCTACGGTAAACATTTTTTCATCCGAAAAAAGAATTTCCCGATATTTATTTCCCGCGTACCGCTTCAACAAAGCGCGGCATCTCTTCAGTCTCAGGTCCATTAGACGAGCATTCAAACGATGTCCTGTTTTTCTTCGATATGCCCGAAGCCCTAAGTCTTCATTTAACACCCTTTTCACCGTGGTTCTGCTTAACCCCATCTGAAGGGCCAACAGTTTCTGCTTACGTTTGGAATTTCTTTGAATTCGTGCCTTCACAGCTTTTATCACTGCTGGAGTCCTAACAGACCGAGAGCGACCACTTCTTGACCTGTCATCTACACTAGAGTCTTCATTGTATCGTTTGATGGTACGATAAACGAATCTTTTGGTAATATTCAAATTTTTCAGTATGTTAAAAATTTGAATTGGCGCGTAACCGCAACGATGCAACGCAATAACTGCAACACGGTCTTCTTTAAGCGTCCACTCCATATTTAAAAATGAGTAAAATTCTAAAAGTTATACATTTTTATTTTCATGAACAATTCGAAATTCGAATTCAATAAACTTTTTTGTAGCCAGCATTCTAAAAGAAAAGTTTTTACTGTGTGACAATACTTATGACCTGACTAGGTATAAGCAGTGTAGACTGAAACAATTTCGGAATTAAAAATAATGTAGAACTTAATAAATAAATTTTTCGCTTCATCAATCCATAGACGAAAACATTTTTAATTCAAATTGATAAGAACAGTTAGTGGGTTAAATTTTTTCCTTTAGTTAATTTTAAATAACAAAAAGTAAACATGTTACACAAGTTGCATGCGTCGAGGAAATCAGAAAAGTATAAACAAAACTTGCAAAAGCTACATTTTCCATGTGGCCGTTTCAAATGTAATTTACACGCAACATGTGGAATTGGAGTCTATTTCGGCTTACGAAGTTAAGAAACATGTAAGATAATAAATTAAGTGCACTGATATGTTATTTGTATTTGTCATTTTATTATCCATGTTTGATAAGGATCCATTGCATTTAAACTTACTATTTACTACACTATTTACGTATTTTCTAACCAGAGATCCTTTAAATCTTATGCAGCAGAAGACACCAGTTCATGGCGGCTTTTAAAGTCCATGCCTCACGATGACTTCATTTTCTTAAATAAAGGCACAAGGAAAAAACTGGCTGTTATATTTTTTAGCGTAGCAACAGTCACCTTTTTTGAAATTTAAAGAATAAAAAAGTGTCAGATTTCATCAAAGTTTTCTTTAAACTATACACATGCTAAATATTTTTCAAATTGCAAGCTGTAGATGTTTATGTATAGCAATGACTTCTATAAAAGTAAAAATATATTACAATTATGGTAGGCTAAAAATGGATTCGATGACCTCTATGGCACAACCGCTTTTGTACGCCTGTGAGGGTATCATAGGTTTGAATCTCGTCGAGGTAACTAATATATAATTATTATTTACAAAAAAAAACAATATAGTAGATTAGTTATCTAGTACCTATGACATAAGCGCTCTGCTGCTTACTTTGGGACTAAATAACGCTTTGTGATTTGTCACGGTATAATATATTCCCTAGGTCTAAAGTCTAAAATTGCAGCAACATATCTGGGATAGAACTTAAAGCAATGATGATGAAGTTTTGAGTATTACAAATATTATCTTAAATATATTTGTAAATGTAGCTTTAGACCAACTAGAGTCTGTCTCGTGAGACCACCCACGTGGTTTTTCATATAAACATTCACATCTGTAAGTCAACTATCAAATAAGGCCACCGTTTAGTATAATTGGCCTCATTCGTCTATGAATAAATTAGTCAAAAACAATTAACTACTTACGTATTTAGAAAGAAACAAAGTCGAACATTCCGAAAAACGCAAAATTACTGTGACTTCAAACGTCTCCAATAAACAATCCCATTAAAGAATCAATTTTAAAGAAATTTGAACAAGTAAAGAGACACAAATAGTAAGTTACAATTAAGTTACCTCAGAAATAACTAAAAAGCACAATCAATTTAAAAAGTATATATTGACAAAGGTGTCAAACCAAAATAAATGGTTTAGTTACTTAAAATACTGAAGGGTTATTTTGCGGTGGCCGTATGTCGGGCTTAAAGACCCATAAATCACATGCCCTGCACTTGAAGCCAGGAACCGGGAGTGCACCAGGTGGTCGTAGCTATTTTCAGAGTACTGTTGCACCCAATAAAGGAATATTTATTTTATGGTTTCCATTCATACGTATGATTCATGAGAAAGGGTTGATTAAAATGACTTTTATTGAAAAATAAGTTGAAAAGAGTTTAGTATATTCTTAAACTCGACTTTTATTGTTAAGAATTGTAATTTGAAATTAATTTAAAAAATCAGATACATTTTGAAATACTAGATTTTATGATTTTAGTAAGGGATAAGTTATAACATTAGCACGCTATATTGAATCTAAGGACCCTAAATCTGAGGGATTCAATAAATAACTGCTAAGCCTGTAGCGCAGCCAGTAGCAAACAGTAACATTTAAGTTTATCTTCAGTTAGTCTTACAAACAATACATTACACCATAATAATTAAATTTTAATGTTAAATAATATACAAACAAATTAACGCGGTAATTATTACAAAAAAAAAAAAAAACAGTAAAAAATATCTGTTTGTTCCGGCTGATATGCGCAACTGGCTGGTTTTGATGGACGTACTAATACCACTTTTATTTTTGTAAAGAAAGGTAATAAGGCAAAGCAACAAAAATATTTAGCATTTGAAGCGAATTGACTGCTGGAAGTTATTGAGGGAATCAAATTGTTAGTGAGAAGCCTGCAAGTGGCCCAGCATCTGGCCTAGTTCACCAAATAATTGCGTATTTTTACATTTATGATTAAATATAGAGTTTAACAATGTTAAATCTAAACAAATGTCTTTTTATTTATCGAATAAAATTTATGTAATCACCAAGTTACTCTTGTGTCAATTAAGTAAGCACGAGCTTTGGGTTTCCCTGTCGCGCTCGACAGCTGGCTTGTTCGCGAAGCGTGAAGTTTTTTGTCAGTACGCTGTTTTTGCACGACTGAATTTCAGCGATGAAATTTTATCCGAGTAATAATATTACACCAAATTTAAAAAGCGATGACCTCCAAATTCGTTTTTGTCTGGATAAGATTTTACATATTGTGTTCTCGGATTTCCGTATTACGTTTAGTTTTTCAACATTCTAAGAGCTTAATATATCTTAATTATTTTATTAACACTAACACAATTTTTCTACAATTAATTTTAATCTTCACCGTAACTATAATAGATTGACGTAATACGTGCCGCTTAGACGTCACTTTGGAGGTTACATTTAATACCTAATTGAATTGTACCTAGTCAGGTCATAAGTATTGTCACACAGTAAAAACTTTTCTTTTAGAATGCTGGCCACAAAAAAGTTTATTGAATTCGAATTTCGAATTGTTCATGAAAATAAAAATGTATAACTTTTAGAATTTTACTCATTTTTAAATATGGAGTGGACGCTTAAAGAAGACCGTGTTGTAGTTATTGCGTTGCATCGTTGCGGTTACGCGCCAATTCAAATTTTTAACATACTGAAAAATTTGAATATTACCAAAAGATTCGTTTATCGTACCATCAAACGATACAATGAAGACTCTAGTGTAGATGACAGGTCAAGAAGTGGTCGCCCTCGGTCTGTTAGGACTCCAGCAGTGATAAAAGCTGTGAAGGCATGAATTCAAAGAAATCCCAAACGTAAGCAGAAACTGTTGGCCCTTCAGATGGGGTTAAGCAGAACCACGGTGAAAAGGGTGTTAAATGAAGACTTAGGGCTTCGGGCATATCGAAGAAAAACAGGACATCGTTTGAATGCTCGTCTAATGGACCTGAGACTGAAGAGATGCCGCGCTTTGTTGAAGCGGTACGCGGGAAAAAAATATCGGGAAATTCTTTTTTCGGATGAAAAAATGTTTACCGTAGAAGAGAGCTACAACAAACAAAATGATAAGGTGTACGCACACAGTAGTGAAGAAGCGAGCAACCGTATTCCGCGTGTCCAACGAGGTCATTTTCCATCCTCGCTCATGGTATGGTTGGGAGTTTCTTATTGGGGCTTAACAGAGGTACATTTTTGTGAGAAAGGTGTAAAAACGAATGCTGTTGTGTATCAAAATACAGTCCTGACGAACCTTGTGGAACCTGTTTCTCATACCATGTTCAATAACAGGCACTGGGTATTCCAACAAGATTCGGCGCCAGCTCATAGAGCGAAGAGCACACAAGACTGGCTGGCGGCGCGTGAAATTGACTTCATCCGGCACGAAGACTGGCCCTCCTCCAGTCCAGATTTGAATCCGTTAGATTACAAGATATGGCATCATTTGGAGGAAAAGGCGTGCTCAAAGCCTCATCCCAATTTGGAGTCACTCAAGACATCCTTGATTAAGGCAGCCGCCGATATTGACATGGACCTCGTTCGTGCTGCGATAGACGACTGGCCGCGCAGATTGAAGGCCTGTATTCAAAATCACGGAGGTCATTTTGAATAAACTTTAATGTCATAAGAATCTATGTTTTGTTAAGTTCATTTTGGTATATGAATGGTTACATAATTAATAAACTTGTTACAATTATTTTACATTAAACATGTGACAGAATTTATGACCTGACTAGGTATTAGTTATTTTACTTATAAAACAATGAATTCATATTATATGCCAAAATGAGACTTAAACCGACTCAAGCTCATGCCATGCTCAAGCTCAGCAGTAAAATATTATATAAATTAACATTTTATTCAATAACAAATCCCATTCATCAATTATATTAAGATTAATAGTATAAATCATAATTAAACTAAAACAAATGGATATCGTATTAAGTAAACTTGATATTTTCACATACCAGTAGGTACTGCTTGCTATATTTCGATGTAATTAACATCATCTTACCTACATTACTGTAACTAATTGAAACTAATTTATTGTGTGTTATCGATAACAAGCTTCGCTGGATACTGCTCCAGTTTCGTTTATTAGAAACATTAACTTGGTACCTGAGCACCGGTAGCTCTCATTGGGACAATATATCGGACCAGCTTTTATTAGATGAGAGCCATTATCACGCAGGGCAAAATACACATTACATTGTACCTGAATATGCCAATAGTCGATGCCGCAAATATTGTATAGGAGGTTTTGCTACAAAATACGTATGTATTATTTCTTATTCACAAAAATATTCTTTTAATTCTATAGTCCTTATTGATTATATGTAAAAAAAACTAAGTACAATCATAGGCTTGATTAATCACGAAATATACGTAGTACGATTGTATATGTAAGTAATAAAAATACATTCACTTTGCGATAACCTTAGTATTATTTTTGTAATATTATGCACTCATTGGATATATCGTATAACATGTATTATTTGTTACCTAAATCTATACCTACCTAACAGTAACGAAGGTTTATGGAAAACAAAGTAAAACTTTGTAAAAATTTATGATGTTAACTAGATAGATGTAATGCGCTAGTATTTAACAAATGAAAAATATTTCGAAATACATGTTCGCGTCATAACAATAATTCAATTTAGTAAGGTGTGAGATCACCACGCCTAAAGCGATTTAGTCCCGATCCAAATGAAACTAAACAATACGGTGACGAAGAGCTTTGTCAGTCATGGACCACGGGTATGTTGAGCCGTAAGCCGTAATCTTGTTCTCATAGTTGAGCTCAGGCGCACTCTTGGAATGCTTACGATGTGTGGTACCAAAGAATGTAAATCATCACGCAACGCGCGTTGCCGCCGCTCGTCTGTTCCCTGTGACTGTGCGACACGATATTGACACGCTGTCCACTTTTAATCGATAATATTATTTATTACGCCAATGCATGCAAATTAATAATATTAATTCATTATATATTAATAATACTCTTCTACATATACAGTTTACAAATTTTTAAGTCACGCTTGCTTTACTTGTCTACGCTTATTGTATCGTATCTTAAATTTTATCTTTAGAGGTGACCAATGTTATAGCCGTTTTAACTTAGTGTCCTCCACATTAAATCAAACATTTTATAGTTAAATATTATACAATGCATAAAATGTAATCTTTGTTCACGTGAGAATTCTATCATAGAGCTCAAATTAGTTCTGAAGTGAAATTAATAACGAAGTAATTCAATGTGCACTGATTATTGAAAATATAATGCATGATCTGGACATGCAGAGCCGTCAAAGAGGCCGACATTGAAGGGCTTCATTGTGTGCGGAGATGCGTGCGCGCGTTCTCATGTGCCTCTAATTAACTCAATATAGGCGTAACGCGCAACACAACCAAGTACATTATAAATACATTAGAATGTTTGAATTAACAAATACAACTAATGAAAACTTGCACTTATTTATTCTATACCGATTACAGTCACAAACAAATAATTACAGATTAGTAGATCATTGTAGGCAACGGCTTTTAATAACGATACAACTAACTAAAATGATACATATTATATAATAACATTTAAATAACGATAGTTTAGTAAACTTATATATTGATATAATTTCTACAATAAAACTGAATAATGATTTTCAAATCAAAGTATGTATTAGATTCTTATATTCAATCTGCGAGTCAATATTTCAGTATAAAAATACATAAAACTGCCCATATTTGATTAGGCCGTATAGACACACACACACCAGAGTTGAACAAGCGCTAATGACACCTAACTTAAACCAAATTTTATACATGGTTGGTAACTCGATTAGCCTTTTAAGTTGCAAAGTAATTGCGTGGGCTTAAATGTTTTGTGACAATGAACTTGGTTATATTTGTTGGTAGAGGTGAGGTGCCGGTGGTGGAGTTGCCGTCCCGGGCTGCGAACCCGTAGGCGTGCGCTTGCGCAAGTATTTGAGAACCCAGAGCCAACTAACGCACGTTCATGTGACAATGTTTTGAACCCGACCCATCTTATTAACATCCCATCGTTAACTTCCCTGCCTACTAAGGCAACTTAACGTAATATATGTGACCTAAACGTGGCACGTAAATATATTAAACTGGTGTTGATTAAGTACACGCAATAAAAAGATTATATTATGATGCAGTATGTAATGTAATTTCTCGTTTCAATAGTACAATATTCTTTATTTATATTATGATTATAAATGTAAAAGTTTAGATGGGTGGATTTAGTTAGTACTCAATCACGCAACGGTTGAAAAAAATTTGCAGAAATTAGTTACAGATATTGATAATGTTCTGTCATAGGCCAAATGTCTCCAAAAATACATGCGAATGAAGTGGCAAGTAAGAACTAGTGTTATATAATTAGTTATTTAAAAAAATATAAATTGAAAAATAGAGTTATCTTTTAAATTACTGAATATCTTCAAAATAGTAAAATAAATAATAATTAAATTATTTGACATAATATAATACACATATTTAATTTATATATGAAGGTTAGTAGAATTTATTTAAATTTATTAATATTATCGATATAGAAATTATGTGGCTCTTGTGTACTTATAATTTTTATGAAAATAAGTGTAATTTAAAAAATGTTTCCATTGATTATCAAATGTTTTACCTGCAAAGCAAGATGCAGAGGTCCACTCACTCTACATGGAGGTGCAGGGGGTTCATATCCCCAAATACAGTTCCAGGGCATTGTAATTTATGACCAAAAGTATAAAGGCATTGCCAGCACTCGCGATTCGTGAGCAATTAATTTTTGTTCACTGTTTAACAGTTCCTAGCTCTATGTTTACAGAATTCGTAGAGCTTCATACGACGAGGAGCGAGCAAGCGGCCAACGGCACACACCGGCACCTTCCGACTGAATGAACCGGCCGAAGCTCGATGGACGACCAGCTGATCTGAGCGGCCGGGCCCTTAACATCGTATAATATCAAACAAAAACTACAAATTCCTCTGGGTACAATATGAATTACATCTATCACACATAGATGTCATAGAAGAGAGCAAAGATGTAAGATCCTTTTTCTAAAACGCACTAAAATCGTTTAAAGTCCTTAATTTTAGAAAGTTCTTATGAAGTATTTAAATTTTCGTTATTTATTGTACTTAATTTTCATCTGAGAACTAGATATTGCATATTATTAACATACTGAATGGCGGTAACAATTAATTAAGGTTACCCATATAACATAACCACAACTCCGCAATGAAGTGTTATTGCTAGTATTCAAATTGAATTTACAGCGAAGAATGGGCAAATGCCTGCTTGTTTGACAATAATTAACTGCAAGTTTTAATGGTACAATTAATTACAAAATATTAAATTTATATAAGTAAGTATGCAAGAAGCTTTAAAACTTCCGAATGAACTCGACAAAGGGTCACCCACTCCGAAATATACCTTCATTTCTTTAAAATAATCATGTTACTCTTAATGAGTCATAAATTAAAAATGTTATACAAACTGCTGATTATACATATGGGGATAATTTTAATACGACATAAAATAGAGTAAAGCTTAAGTGATGCATTCATATCATATCACATTGTTTTATGGACACGACATTAATGAGCCGAGAACACTTTCGATCCATTAGAATATATCTGGGATTATGTCTGGCTACCAGCATTATCACGCCACAACTATTAGGTTTTATATATGATTGTTTAATTTTGCCTTTGACCCTTCTTGACCTTTGACCTTTGGTAATAATGTTTAATAAAAATAATAATAAATCAAACCTGCAACAATAAATGCAAAGGGGGACTGATGGCGAGTGGCTGCTGCCGGTCTCGCGACCACGGGCAATTCCAGGGCATATTAAATGTATGTTCTATCAAAATTTTTGTTTATTACACTGTAATACAACATATTTGTTTTTAATTAATAAAGTCAAAAAAATTATTTCGCACTTCAATTCAACTATAATTAAAGTCTAATTTTGATTATCAAACAATTTAATTAATACATATCTATCTATTATTATAGAGATGTATCTAAAGAAATAAGAGATATAAGTGGATGGATACGCGAGCAACAAGATATTAGAATGCACGCATACGTGTTTACGTGTTGCCGCACGGCTCGGGACTACATACATACAACACTGACCGGCCGACAGCCGACAGCGGACAACCGTAGTCCCTAATTCTCCAGGTTAAGAATATAAGCAGCCTCCCGGTCTCGACTTTTAGGCGCTCACCCCCCGCTACGCAAGGAAGGGACCGCTTATATAAGAAAAATACAATAATCCAGCATGCGAGCGAAATGACAAGAATTTAGAGTCACGTTAAAAAATCTGTAACGCCCATAAACACTGTGAGATCTTATTTTACCTAGTTTTAACATAATTTTCATGTTATTTTAATTGTAATACAAAATAACATAATATGTTATTTTTATAGAGCGCTTGTGCTTTGGGTACTAGACATTTGATATAATTCTTTTAAACTTTTCTTTAATAAATAAATACATATTATTACACATACGAATTCGCAACGAGAATGAATTCATGCAGACGATATGACGCGCGTAAGCTGACCCAAGGAGGCCGTCAACTGGGAGTATCACTTACTACCCTATAACTTTTAGGTATAGTGTTGATCATCAATTCAATCACTCCGACCGTGAGGAAGTATGTGAGACTTCGTCAGGCTACCCACTACAGACCACTATTTTTTCCCTATCACCAATGATGTTATAATACTCCTCTTTTTATTATAACATCATTGCCTATCACCTAGTGCCTGGGCCGACGAAACACGTCGGTCAACTCTATGGCCCAGGACGTTAGATCTAACCTCCCTAAATTATGTATATTATTATATTTCTCACCTATATGAATATTTTGCACTTACGTTTCAATTAGAGCAATTTAATTCCTAATGTTAATGAATCTAAATTAACGTTTACGTTTTGTTCATTTGCCGAGGTCGATTATGAGGTCAGTGTTCCATTTTAAAACATGAAATCAACGTTTAATTTTGTCAATTTTATTTTAAGCCTGTAAGGTACAGGATATTCGTCGCATATATTACAACAAATAATCGATATATAAAAGGGTAAATAGAACATGCATTGTTTTCTCTTGTGTAGATAAATAATAAAGCAGAATTTTACATTGATTCCTGAAACGGTAATAACACTGATGAAAATAAAATCTCCCTTTTATATCTCTCAATGATATTCTACGAGTGTAGGTATGCGATTTACAAATTTTACAAAACTGAGCATTTGTTTTTAAATGATGGTGTATTTATGACATACCAATTAAATACGTTAACAATAATTTTTAAACCACTGCGTACAATGATTACGTTAATGACCTGGTTCGTCCTATTCGTGGGTTCAATTACCACAGATGACAAAATATTTGATTAATTTAAAAAAATGTTCTGGTCTAGATGTCATAGGTTAGTGGATTGTCATCACAATTATCACGCTAGGGTTAAATACGGGATACATTTTCTTCTCCACTTTGCACGATCTTCAACTTCCCTGGTAGGACGTTTCCACCATTATAATATTTTCTTCTAAATATGACTTACCTTTATCAATTCTAATTCTGTCGTTTTATTCCTTCCAAACAGCTTCGACACCCAACCCATCTTGATATTCTCGATGACAACATTTAAAAACCAGATAAATAATAAACTCACTAGTAGCAGTAAGACTGCTACAAAGAATTCAATATCAATTTCATTTTCATCAAATAACATCGTTATTTTATGCCTATCTGTTTTTCATATTTGTGAAAGGATGTTAGAAAACTTGCACTGTGTAAGAACATTTTGCAGTGCCACTCCCACTCCCTCTAACCACGAACACCAAATAAAGAATAATCGAACTAATAGCGCATCTCCCAACAGGGAACAGAAGCACGTCTGTAGTTAACAGAAATTAGCATGCATTAGCTGAAATGAACTCAATTAAATTATAGACTGTAGGCGAATAAAACATATAAATGAATGAGCTCTGTAATTTTTATCGCCATTCCTATTGATCAGTCTCTCGGTGGTATATTAGTATTTGGGATTTCTTTTTTTTTTAATTTCAATTGTATATTATTTAGACCTATTTTTATATGTATTATATTCAAATCATGCAAGTTTCGATGAATAGATATTAGTCAATCACGCCAGAAGGGCTGAATGTTATTTAACGAAATTTGGTATAGGACAGATTATAAGTACTTTAATCCCAGAATACAAAATACATGTTTATAAATTAATTGTACAGAGATCCAAGTCATTGATAAACGGCAAACGACCACTGCACTGAACTGCAATGCCTGTTTCTGGACATGTAGAAGGCCTTCGACTGTATTCCTCGCGTGAAAATCTAGTGGGCAATGCAATCTACATGAGTTTCAGAAACTTATATTGACCTTATACGAGACATGTATTGCGATTCCGATTCTGTAGTTCGGACCGCTGTTGGCGACGCGAAACCTTTTCCCACCACTGTTGGGGTACATCAAGGATCCGTCCTTAATCCGTCTCTGCTCAGCGTTATATTAGACGTCATGTCAAATAGCGTTAGAGACGCACATGAGCAGCCCCTTTGGCACTCATATATATTATGTTGATGATATCGCACTGGCGGATTAGGACATAGGTAGGTTGGTGCGGCACGTGAAAGCGTGGAAGGAGTCGCTTGAGAACAGCGCGGCGGTCTGAAGATCAAAGGCGAAGACCGAGTACATCATTTGGCCTGCCTTTTATACGGTTGTGAAACGTGGCCCGTGCTAGAGCGACACAGGCAGGAACTACATGGAGATGAATATGCTACGGTGGATGTGTGGAGTGACGCGGAAGGACCGCGTTAGGAACTCTCGCATTTGCGGTAGCTTGTGTCCGTAACATTGCGGATAAATTGCATTGCCTTCGCTGGTTATGGGCTCCAGCAGAAAGGCTAGATAGAATTATTTACAAGACCAACCAATTATGTGAACTCTTATTAGCCAAAGGTAGTCTAGAATAAATCTATTTTAACTTCGTATGTTAACATTTCTTCATATAACTTCACTTTAAATCTCTCATCAAAAGAATTCCATTACAATTTTGTGCCAAAAATAATCCTCATATATAAAAGTTTGTATATCTTTCCTCTAAACGTTATCATTGGTATGTTGTGCTGAGTACGCTAGCGAATACTTCTTGTTCTTATAACCTCTCAAAATATATAAAGACCTAAAATAAGTATTCGCTGTTTGAAATAGTACAAACATTTAATTGATTTAGTTCTTAATAGAGGGCTCTGGCGTAGCACCGTCGTCTAATATCGGGACAGCTTGCCAACCACCAGTAAAGATCATAAAGGAGATGGCAGTCAAGCAGTGGTTGAGGGTTTTAAAAAAGCGGCACGCTCACATGAATTTGAAATATTGAAGAAATCAGTCATACTTATATTGTGAAATTGTAGTGTCATTTGTTATTATATTAATCTGGTTCATAACAAAAATAGTCATTGCTATGATCGAAATATTCAAAATTTTTATTAGTTAATATTTATTTATATTACGTATTTTGATTTTTATATAATTTAACAGATAAGGTAATTTTAGCTGAACTTATCATTATATTTATCACCTGCCATTTATCCTATTTTGACATTGGCAAATCGATGCCCATCGAACAGATATCGATTATCGATATATCGCAGGTCTTGACGGATCAAGATACCTTTACCGATTTAAATAAAAAAATGACCCTGTGTGCTGTTGTGGAGTCAATTCCATTTCCTGCTAGTATACCCGCAGCATAGTCGCCCTAGGTTCGCGTTGAGGTCTATGGACTTCGATGGCAGGGGAACCTAACACGATTCCGTTTTCTCTCCACTGCCTCCATCGCCGATATAAAAACAGCACCTTATCAAGTTTCCCGATCATCTCTAGGATGATACCGGAAGCGAGATGTTTAACCTGATAGTTGCGACGAGGTCTCGGTGCTCCGAAGCCTAACCGGGAAGACACTACTTTGTTGCATCCTGTTTTCTTTTTTATTACAACCAAGCACATTTCCTCATAGGACATCTAGGGAGAATACTTTAGTTGGTGATTTCTGATTTGTCGACAATTTAAAGAAAATTACAACCTGTATTGTGATCAATAGGGTACGAATAAGAAAACACGTTTATTTAGATATTAATATAATTTCGAATCTAAAATGTACAAAAAATACAACTTAAAGGTTATGTATCCATAACACTTGATTTTTCAATGAATAAATCGTACAATTAAGAAACCTGGAAATATTAGTATGTGACGTGTTGATTTCATTAATTGACAAATACCAAATGATAGATGACTCCGGAACAAAACAAGCTACTATTATAGGAACAAAACGAGCGCAAGCCGCATTCGTACTCCACCTATTTGTGTGCTCACTCTATTTCGTCTATATCAATAGGTATCAATTACATATTTATGCCAAAATAATAAATTCGATTTGATTAATATCAGGGCGGTTGTGAAAGGCTCCGACAATGTGCGCAAGTCTTCGTCGCACACCTGCACAGTTCTATTGTATCTTTCTAAAAATAAACATAACGACCTATATTTAATTATTTATTCAACCATCACTTCGTAACAACTTTGGTTGTGTATGCTAATCGTAAAAATATAAGTATTTTAGCTATTTACAGTGTATAAACATACATACATACAATGCGTACAAATGCACAGCAACATAAGAGGCCTTAACTACCTGAACAACTAAATAACACAGATTTAACGGCCCATCGCCTAAAATATTGCATATTATTACATCACGACTCCTGACAATTAGTAATTATACAATAGGGTAATTTCATCAGGAATTTTGAACATATTCTTCGAATGCAGTTACTTTATGCGATTGGCCAATAATATCCAACATAACTTCACGTCGCCGAGGAAAACATGATTAGTCCGCCTAGTTTTAATGTGTGTGTCATCTAAACAGAAGTTTAAATCTATAAATATTCACAATATAAAAATACCCTCGAAGAGACGACAGGCCAAGACAAGGGGCACGATTTTACACAAAAAAAATAAAATCATCAACGTACGGGAATGCCCCGCTGTGTTAGCGACTGCCATCCGCCTCTAATAAGCGTGCATCACAAATTATCTTACCTCAACGTAGAGGATTTTTATAAAACCCCGTTTAAAAATATCTAAAGTTATCTATTAAAAGGTCCGCTGCTAAAATTAATTGAAAACGATTTGAACTAATTAAGTTTTCCCCTTGAAACACAGATTCCCGTACAGATCCATGTTCCGCTGTTGCCCAACAGCCAACTGAATAACACTGTCGTCGATCCGTTGCCACAGAGGATCGCTTTCAAGGGCTACAAAAATATTTCTATTACTCGAATATATTATCACAATAGTTTTAAACAGTCCAATATTTATTTGTTATCTGCAACTTTGGATGGAATTTTGGACCCTAACGATCGAATTCTAATTTATTACGCGATATTCTGTGGCAAAGGAATTGAAAAAATATATCCTCATAATGGAGAAGAAATCCTTATTTACATAGAATTCCCATTTATTCGCAACATTTCAATATATATCCATTTCATCAGAATTTTAATAATATATGTAAAAATCTATAACTTTATTCTCACATTACCATGTAATACGACATTTCTATACTTTAGATAATGATAAATAGTAATTACCAATTCATAAATCAAATATTTTTAAATGTTATTAAATCTAAAACACACACACAAGTGTTCATTTATTTATTTATATTTATTTATCAAATTATGTTTGTCGAAAAGAGCATACAGTTGTACATTAGTGGCTATTTTTAGAACTGATTACAATGAGGTACATCTTTGTATTGTAGACGATTCGCCCTTCCCTACTGGGATTAGATGACTTTTGCATGTGTATTAATTATTATTTATGCTTAAATAAGAACGCCAAATGTCGATTTAAAAAAATATTTATTAAAATTAAGATGTATCCTATTCGTTGATGGTTTAAAATACACTTATGTGATTGCCATATGGTAGCGTCGGCGTCGGTCGGTATATGCGTCAATGGATGTTGCGTTGTACTTTCCCAATATACATACTAGATCAATTTCAAAAACGATCGCAAATAAATAGAAATATTTACTTTAACGAGGTAGATATTTCGACAAACCATTCGACATTGTACTAACAAAGACCTAATTCACGTAATCCATAAATGTACCCTTTGTTTCTCACTTACGCCATAGATATCTTTAAAAAAATTGTGATTATTTAACGATTAAGATCATTAGGCCTTAGACTAACTCTAGCCTGAGTATCATTTATATAAACATGTAAAAATATGAAGACGATTGATTTGTTTTAAACTCAATAATCTCTATTTAATTTTGCTTGGAATAACCCATCTAGCGTTCAAAAACCAATACAACATAGAATATAAAAAGTAATTGGCATCCTAACAAGTCATCAATAGTAAAATATATTGTCAATTTAAAAAATATACATACGAACGGGAATAGAGTGGTAAGGCCGGTCACATTTATTTGAGTGCTGTAGTTAAAAACTTAGTCAATGAATTATTGCTTAGTTGTTCCATTAAATATATGTAATGTCATTATGAAACTGTAATTAAATTATGAATTTTCAATAATTTAATGAATTTCACGATTGAGGTAGAGTTGTTATATATAATATCTTAATTTATATTATACTGCTATACCAAATAATTCATTGTTGACACAAGTATTCCGATGGAACGCGTTTTTCTGGTTGTTGGTTCAATATTTTCTGGAAGACTATTTTGTTCGATTCAATTAGGAGCCACTGGTTTTACAATCACCAATTTTTTACATACATTTCCAAAAATGGTAATTTTGAGACCAACGGCCGCTTGAAAATCGTCATATTGCGTTTTACCATTCTTATATTACATACCATACTGTCTTAGTAATAAAAATGGCGATGGCGAAGAGAATGTTTCAAAACCGACCGCCGATATATGCCCAACATTATAAATATATCCCATTTAAAAACAGTTACATAAAGACTATTTCACCGACCGCGTTTAATTAGTTTTATTTAATCTATTCTTTTGTAATTATCTCATTGTCCTCTTAATGTATATAATTAACAGACTCTAGTCTATTTTGATCATTAAATATAGTTATTATTTGGAAAAGGTGGTATTGGAAAAATATTTCATCTATTCGCACATATCACACATCTATTATTATATAACTGCTTGAGACTGCTATTTACATTTAAGAAAAACCAATTTTATTGATGGACGTGTCCCAAATTTAATGTTAACATTATTTTTTATTTAAATACGACTTTTATCATCAAAATCTGCGAAAAATATAACTTTAAATTCATCATATATTGCAAACGTGAGGGCATTAAATGCTTGTTCTATCTAGCGACCGAATAAATATTTCTGCTACCATTTATAATGTATTTATCTCATTAAATATTATTGATGTAATTAAACTCTTCCTACTTTCAAATAATGCTTACAATCGCAAAAAGGCCATCAATTGTACTTTAATTAATTCCATTTTATCAAAACAAATTATTATACACCTTTGCTATTTATCAAAGAAAAAACTGGAATAAATCGTATAATATTGCCGTTTCATACAATAAAGCTCCATTTCTCACTATTTAAAAAATAAAACGATTCATTATACAGTTTGGTCTATGCCTTATCTTTATACTATTTATTTCATGTGGTATAAAAATAGTTTACTTATCTAGAATTTGTTTTAATTATTCGGGCATCTTGGATATACTCTACACATATTTGTACGTACGTTTAATTATTAACGATCACAATTCATTTTCGTGGAACTACACCCTACGCGTAATTATGATTGGTGTTAAGAGAAATATTAAAGCAATAAGTAAACTAATATATAAAATTAGAACGATCATTGACAAACGAAACCCACTAAACCGTTTAAGTACATTAAACCTTTTAAGTTACAGCCAAGGATCTCCAAAAACCATTTGCGCACATGTACAAAACAACGATACACATATTGCCAATAAATTAGCAAATATTCTATGCAAATGTGAATATAATTGAATCTATTTATTGTTTTTATTTGCCAGTGTACAGGCTTAACCATGGTCCCGATGACAAAAGAGAGCTGACACATTCTCATCATTAGCTTCGTATATACTAAACCAGGGGTGGCCAACTCGGTGCACTTTCTACAATATCTCGCAGTCGACGTTTCACTGTCGCCATTTTAGGTTGGGAAGCACGAAATTATTATATTACTATTATTATAATATTATATTACTACATTACAATTACTGTCTCGTATATAATATAGACCGTGATTGTAATGTATAACATAGGGGGAGGCTCCAACCCAGCCGTGGGATGCTGTGGGTTGTTTTTTAAATATAATATAGATAAAAAATAATGTTGTACTGACATAAATAGGTTAATAAATTTACGTGACGTGTATTAAGAATTTTCTTTTAAAACTCTATTCCGTATAATTTAATTTTCTAAGCATACTTGTTGGCCATCCCCGCACTAAATTATCAATTTATCAAACTGTATTAATATTAAACACGCATCACATCCAAGTTACACCGTAAACATCCTTTAAATATTTTAAATATTGTGCACTTGTCTCCTCTAGCCTTACATTAATGCCAAATAAAACGCTACTCCAAACAGCAACAATGGAGCGATACGATACTGTGATGTGAATATCATTTTATCACCAACATAAGTGTTCAACATACAAAGATGGATATGGCTTCGTTTATATAGAATAAACTATGTATTATTTTTTATATAGGCCTTAGAGCGTATTTATGTGTATTATCTATCAGGACAGTAAAGCCTGCAAGCCTGCGTCAAAGTAGAAGTAAAGTAAAAGCGTCAACATTTTCATTGACATATGAGGTTTTTCAAATTTTTTGTATGATATTAGCTTTTATATAATTATAAATATGGTTTATATATAACATGGTATTATTGTGTAATTTTTCATTATTTATTGACTGGTGTAGGTGTGCCCTACTCTCGATTACTATTAAAAGTGCTATATGTTATTAGTTTTTGTTTTATTTTAGGCAGTTTTATAGAGCAGTAAAGAACCATAATTTTATATTTGTATTTATTAAAGAGCCATAACGACTGGCACATCAAAGATCGCTATCGAATGCTCGCAAGACATCGTTACTGCTTGAAATGGCGGAGGTATCTAATTTCTCGTCGACTACTTTCAGTATATATCTACTAATGTGGACATTAAACATTGATGTATTCACATTTGCGTTGCAAGTGTATGTAACGCGCACTTGCATCGCTTATCGTCTAATTTTTTTTAATTACTATACTATAACGTTTTAAAGACGCATAAGAAGCGAAGTGAAAAAATGTATAATGGAAGTTTAACATTAAATTGTTCTTAAAGAAGTGATTTTAGTTGGAATTGTTGACAAATATTAATAAAATAATCGTGTTACTAAAATGCACCTATTAATAAAATAGATTTAATGTGCAAATTTGGGAAGATTTGTCATGAGACAATTTTTAAAACACTATAACAAGGGGTAAAAATCTATTTTATATCAAAATATATCACCGCATACGCACAGTAAATGGTTCCTTGAACTAAATATAAAAGTAGGTTGTTTTCTATTGCGACCATTGAATACGAATTGTATATGGCCGAAATATATTAACTGAAATCATATCTGAACAATGCGAAAAGACCCATATAGGCTGTCACAAAACTTAAGATGAAGTAAATACTACTATGCTCACTTCTCTATTGTTCCTGAAAAATATGTTTGACAATTAAGGGTATTTGTTAAATAATTAATACATTCAAATATTGCACAAAAACCTGTATACTATAATCATTATAAATGGCGACATTAACCGCGACCTGAGCATAGCAGTACAAAAACTTGAAACAAATGAGACATTATTTATATTCAGAAGTAAAATAATGAAAAAATTAAATATAATAAAAATACATAGTTTTAAAAAATAAAAAATAAATGTTTTCTGTTGATATTCAGAAAACATGATTAATTTGATTATATTGTATAAAAGTAAATAAATATGAATTTAATTAAACAAATATATAACAAAATAGGTATGTACACTAAAGAAATAGCTATAATTTAACAACGTAATATTTACACATAAAAATAATATTCTCCATGAGAGAATGCATTTCACTCGATGTCTCGTATCGTATCATAGACTATAATACAAATTACTTTGTTAAACAGGTAACATCTGACTTTCACACTATAATACATAACGTTCACAACGCCAAATTATTATGTTCTTTTAAATTTCTATACAATATTGCACGCGGTATATCTCTATTGTACATCGTGTATACGAGGCGCACGGTCAACAGACATCAGTTACAACTATTTTATTTCCTCAGAGGAAGCTACCAACAATTTCGCATCGAATCGTATCTTAATAAAAAATATAGTATAGGTAAATATAGATACACAAATAACCGAATCTTTCAGTACAACAACAATTTATACATCTTGAAATATCACTAGCAACTACTAGACTGCTTAAGACGTATGTTTATACGCGTAGCGTAACGAGTCACTCGGGGAGGAGTGAAATTACAGCCGTGGAGATACCGCCGTTCAAGCCGGCGCAGCGTCGAGGATAAATGCAAGCGGCCCGCGGAGCCCGCGGGCGGCGCCTCACTGCGACAACAGCTTCTGCAGCAGCGAGGCGCTAGCCGCCGACGCCTCCGCGCCCCCCGCACCCGCCTCATCACCGCCCGGCGCCACCCCCGCCGCCGACGCCACCTCCGCCGATCCCGCCTCCGTAGTACTCTGCACACCACAACATCACACTCAAGACTACTAACAATCAACCATAGTCTGTCTTCTTAACATTTGCAAAAAGTTATCTGAGAAATCTTCTATGTAAAGTGACAGCTGCCACTTTCAATTGTTTATGGTGAATGTACACTTGTCCAAGCCGAACGCGTCGAACGAAACGAATTTTAGAAATCTCATGAAACCTCGCACACTTCCTCGCGTCAAATCGTCCGAATCTGAAAGAACCCCAGAAATCCTAGACGAATTCGGATGACGTCATCAGATTCGGCGCGGCTTATGCGGTCGACTCGACCGATGCGCTCGCATTCTATCAGTTGCGTATAACAGAGCAACGAGCGAGTACTATTTCTGCATTGCAGGCGTAAAGTAAATAGAAACGATTTCTTCGACGCGGTTGATTCTTCTGGTGCGGATATGTTTGCGAGGCCTCCTTGACTTCGATTCGTTCGACGCGTTCGGCTCGGACAAGTGTGCGTTCAACATTAGGTACGATTTTTCTGATAAATAAAGAAAACATATTCAGACCATTCCATAACTTATTCAGAGCATTTTGCAAAATATTAATGAACATTTTTTGAAATTGTGAAAAATTTATATTTTGGCCAAGATAATTAGGTAAGAAGATTTAGCTAATTCCACGAAGAATGATTAAAGTTTTACATGTTCATTTCTCCATGTATTTTGACAAATTTATTAACGAATCTCAAAAAATGTATTAAAAAGAAATATTAAATAATGTGATCAATTCAACTTACGCGATTGTTTTTGGTGTTTTGGATTCGACTTATTATAACTAATCGTATTAATTTCCAATGTTATGAGACTTAATGAATCCTGGAAGGCGATATTCTTTGTTCCATTAAAAACTTGCAACAAATGTTTAAACAATAAAGTAAATATTCCAAAAATGAGAACGGTAAAGATAACCAATGTCTCAAAACAGGTTTCGTTTGGTATAGATTTTTCAAATGTTCATGTTCATTTCAAGACATTAGTTAAAAGGGCCCAAAAAGGTATCAAAATTAGCAAGTATTATACAACATGATGACATTTCAATAAATTTAATATTATTAGTTAATGACTTACATCTTCTTGTAAAATAAAATGAAAAATTTAATATGATGTAATTATAAATGAATGTGACCATACAAATATGAGAACAAATTGTAAGAAGATTATTCAACATAACAATACTAAAAAGCCTATATATTATTAAACCGCTTCTCGTGTGTATTAAATCAAATCAGTATTCTGAATATCAATGTGGAGTAGGAGTCATGCAATTCAATTTCATTGAAGATCTACAACACGAAACAAAATATTTGGTCTATGACAACATTTTATAAGCCAACAAAAAGCGGACTAACTATTGCAATAGTAAGATATACGCTGTTGTATTCACTACAACGTCACAAAACCTTCACCACACGTTGTGCATGCTTCTCCCCATAATTCTAGAAGCTAATTGAATCATGGTATGTCTATTTAGCCTGTGCCTCAATATAAAATAATATTATCTTAAATTAATAGAAATTTTTTATTCAAGAAATCACATCACAAAAGCTTATGATACCAAATTAAGAATGTACCAACATAGTGTGCAGCATATCGTAACATAGTATGGATGCATGTCTTATGTTTGATATGCCACGACATCGCAGCGACTTCATTTCGAAGCAACCGAGATGTCCACGAAGAGATGCTACAAAAGCGTTCTCAAGTTTTGGTACATTTCTATAATATTGGTGACTACGGATAAAAATTATACAAAATTCCGACAACACACGCAGCAGAACAGACTGAGTACGCAATAATAATCGCATGAAGGTCTACAAATAATAATGAAAACCGATACAAAATAGTAAATTGGGTAGATGTTTCGTACTCGCAGGCGCGGCCCGAGCTTACCGAGGTGCTCTGTTGGGAGTCCCACGAGTTGGTCGCTGCCGCTGCGCGGCCCCCCACCACACTGCCGCCACCTACGTACGCACACACGTATACTTCGCCACTCCCGAGTAAGGGTGTGACAGCCACGAAAGAGGTACCTTCTACGAGTACCTCATCGCGACGCTTATAAATTTACTCGTTTTTCATTTCGGGACAACCACTTAAACCAGTTACCAAGGGAGTGTAGATTAAGATTACTAAACTTGTCCAATCGCGCGTACTTTACAAGCTCAAACATATTGGTCAATAAATCGGGTCCATAGTCGGAAGATTTGGATACATACATATTTTGTACAAAAAGTCCTTGTATGTGTTTAAAAAATGCAGTTGACATTCTTGTACTCATTCACTGCTCCCTTGTTATGTAAAATGCACATTTTAAATTAAATATATGGCAACGTCATTTTACTCGCCATTTATTCATCAATAATTAATGAGATGAATTTTGTACAGTTGACTTTTGCTAGTATATGACGAAAATAAGCTAATTTAATTGACATCTATCAGGCGACTGTTACTATAAAATATAATTAGCAATAATTTGTCAAAAGGGCTGTTTGGCAAAATAATTATTGCGACATATATTGTTGTATTATGTTGTAACAACAGATTAATTAGGATTTTATGGAAGCTACATGAGATTTTTAACGAAAATTTGTACAAAATATTGTTTGATTACTCACCAGGCGTTGGCATTTCGAATCCTATGCCAATGAGGTCGATATCTGGGGGTTGTAACGTGTGGAGGTCGGGCCGCGCTGAACGGGCGCCTACCACAGCTCGCAGCTCGTTGCGCACATACTCCGACGACCCTCCCCCGCCCCCAACTCCCCCGCTGCCCCCACCTGCCAACCGCATGCATGCGCACACATTACTTCGCTTTCTTAATGGACCGAATCGTCTGCACGAACCAAACTTCATGCGGCCTACTTCGAAATAGTTCCGATAACTGATTTTAAAGGAAAAGCGAAGATAAAGCTCCAAAACGCAAAGATTTGACATGCAGAGCGAGAAAAAGTTTATATTAGATATATTTTGACTACAAATTGAAAGTGACAAGACCGCCCTATGATGTTCTTACCTCAGTTAATTTTAGTCAGAATTAAAAATATAGCCACGCGTCGGTTCTGTACGCATTCGGAGATAGGTGTGACTCGTTCCTGAGCTCGAGTGGATGATATAAACGGTCACAAGGGTGGTTTGTACTCACATGAGAGCTGGTGTTCTTGGGGAGGATGAGGCGGGTGCGGCGGATGCGGCGGGTGAGGAATATGCGCGTGCGCGTGGGCCGCGTGCGGCGCCAACGGCGTGCAGCGCCCGTACTCGGCGTAACCAGCAGCCGCGCCCCCACCGCCCTCCTCGTAGTAGCCGCCCACTGCCACACACGCGTGTTAACGCACCTACCCAATTGGACTACTGCCCCGACCGTACTCTTCCGAATGCCTCCGACGCGGACAACCACGTTTCGCAAATCGAAACCACTCTCTTTGACTAACTCCTATTAGGCCGTCCTTGATGGCAACCGACCTTTCGAGTTTGAGTCGCTAACTACTAAATCTAATTTACGGTTGCAATTTGGAAAAATAGAAGAAAGCTAAAGTCATGCAATTAGTTTTACAGTAGTCGAATTTAGCAAGTCTATAATTATAAATTCTTCAATGAGTACAATCTATTTCTAATACTCTACGCAGCATGCGGAAGAATGATCGGTTGGAAGTTCATGCTTCAATTGAAAGTTCAATACAGAACCGCGAGGTTTAACTTATCTAAAAGAATAATATTTGTTGTCTATATTACAAGCTACTTTGCAATTGATGTACTCTTTTCAAAATCATATCAAGCACTTCGTTGTATTGAAAAGTCATCCACCTTATTAATTTGTCCATATTAATTTGAAAGCTGTGTCCGTTCACCATGTATTTAATATATATAACGCATATAATTAGATACAGCTTGAGCTGTATTTTAAGATTCTTGTGAACCAAACGATTGCAGTATATGACTAGTATACTGATAGATGGTTCGCGTGGGTGTGGTAGTTAGGGACTTCGTGCTTACCTAAATGCGGTCGGGGCATGCGGTGATAGGGTTGCGGCGAGATGGGCGTGTGCAGCGCGACGCCGCCGCCGTAACCGCCGCTAACCTGCGCGATCAAACAATCCACATAATTATTCGCCTCGAAAATTTACCAAAACGTCAACACAACAAGCAAAATTCTGAGATGTATCCATACGGGAACATTTTGGCAGGCAATAGTAATAAAACGTAACCCTTGGTAGCTTTAACCGTTGCCTAACGGGTTGCCTGCGGGCACGAAACTTGCGACAGCCGAGCGATGGCGACAGCGACCCGACGCGACGCCCGGTTCGTGCCCGGCGCTAAACTGTGCAATGCTTTTGTATCCATCGCCGTCGCCATCGCTCGGCCGTCGCAAGTTTCGTGCCCGCAGCCTTAGAGTGCCGACGAGCGTCATCGCGCGTGTGCTAATCTATACAAATAAAATTGCCACGAGCACGGAAGCACTCATGAAATCAGTTGCTGTTTAGCTTTAGTTTAGTGTTACATAAAGTTCAAATTATACTTTTTTAACCCATGATACAAAAATAATTCGAGTGAAAATGATCGTTATTGAAGTTGTGAAGAAAGTGATAGTGGGACTTTGGAGTGCGCTCACACCGCGTGCAATTTTTGAGTGATAGTGATGATAATGACAATAACAATTATTTTTCTGATACGAAGTGCCCGCTATATTGGGAGACTCCATGGTGTCTGTGCGGTAAATCATAAATGTTAACTTTTTTACTTTAGATTTCAGTTTTTGTTATAATTTTTGTTCACAATATAAGTATATTTCCATAATGTTCTTTGTATTTTATGATCCTTGTACAAGTTTTTATTAATAAAACACCGAAAAATTATGATAATTGGATAATTTTTGGAAAAGATAGTTTTTTTTTCGAGACAGGGGTAAATTACATCAAAAACTAAATATTTCTTTGGCATATCTAAGCAGATATGAGTAAAATCAATGGCACTAAAACGGTTAAAACCGTCAATATGAACAGGTTATTGCAAGCAAATAGCAATCCGACACACTTCCTTTGCTAGATGATTGGGCCCTAAGCCCGTCTTGATGGAAACCGGAGTGGTATAACCTGTCCCGAGATTAGAGGGTGCTACGCCAGCGCCCTCTATTTAGAACTAAATGAATTGTATGTTTGTACTATTACGTCTGGATGGCGACCACCCCTAGTGTATAAGTATGCCGCCATAATAAACTTGTGTTGTGTTTCGGCATTAGACCCAGGATCCAGTACCCCTATGCGGATAGCAGTGTGTTCGCGGTACTTCTGCAGTCGCAAGCATCCATAGGCAACGGTAACTGCTTACTATTAAGCCGGCTTTTGACTATGGGATGTAATATATATCACATCTTGAGCTATATATTACATCCCGCTATTGCTGTTCACACTGTAACATACATATTTTGGAACAGTTCAGCTTCGATCACCATTGTATTGATGGCGAGGCAGGGGGAGGCGCGGTGTCCGGGGACCTGAGGTAAAATATACTCCTTCAAAATATCGCTTATTTGGTCGAAAAAATATTTATAGTTTGGGATGTAATATATATTATAGCACAGTGTGAACTGTCTCGTACAAAATGTATGACGAGCCATAAAATATTATATCTCAAGATGTAATATATATTATATTATATCCCATAGTCAAAAGCCGGCTTTAAGCAGGTCGTCAGTTTACTGTTCCTCAGCAATAAAATAAAACTCTTTCATTTCCACTCCATACCTATACTAAATGAAAATTACTTTACGATATTAACCGTTTGACAGCTGCTATCCATTCCAAAAGTGCTATAGACAATTTGGATATTTCAAAATAAAAAACAATGTGTTTTTACTGAAAATTTTATAACTTTTGCAATTACTTAATCCATTAACTTTTTACATATAGAGAATTAACTAAAACACTTATTTAAGGCAATTAATAAAGATATCGGTGGTTAATGAAAAAAAAACGATGAAGAAAATTATATAAAAAAAAGTTTGCCATGTAGCCGTAAGAAGGCTTTATTCCAGTCTTCCTATTACTGCAGACCGCACACTGCCGTAAATTGCGTCCAGGCAGTAGCAAGTCCATCCAAATATTATCATCACTCAACATGATTAGATGTTTTCAATGCGTAAAAAAAATTCAAATAATTGTTTTTTTTTAATGAAAACTAATTAAAAACGCTATTTATGCTTTATAAGACACACTTTCGTTACGAAAACGCAAGAGCGGCAAAATATTTGCTCACGGGCAGAGGATACAGACTCGTAATGAAATGACAGCGCGATAGCGCCGCTTAGCTTGTTTGGACTTGATATCTGGAAGCGCGATAGCGCTGCATATCCGTCAAACGATTAAACAGACACGAACTAAAAATCCGAACACAGTAGTTAGTTCTTGCTGTAAAAAAACTTCTTTCAAGAGTAGTTTGATTGAACTATTTTCCCTGGGAGTAAACGAGACATGATTTGCCATACAGATAAATAAACTGCGAATTATAATGCATCTTTAGATTAATACATTAATCTTATATAAGCGAAATACCACTAATCACAACTCTTAAAACTATTTATATGACAGAACAACGTTTGCCGGGTCGGCTTGTTTATTATAAATAATTATAATACACGGTGTATGTAAACATGCCATTGAGCTCGACATGCTAGTTACCTCAAGACTTCTTCCTTCACCGAAGGTATGTGGCAATTATGTTGCATGCACACCAGGGGAGGAAAACTGCTTAAATGGTGCATGCCAGAGTGGAAACCGAACCTGTGATCTATAGATTGATCTGTCTCCAAACATGATACCACTTGTCTACTACGTATGTGCCAAGTAAACCGTTACTGAATATTGGTAAACTTACATTAAGCTGCCGACTGAGCATTGGATTCTGTTGAGAGGTATTTATTTTATTTGTACCGTAGTTGGGTCCCATTTGGTCTGTAAAAGTAAGAAAAACAGTTCAGAAATTTTTGGAATAATCAAGTTCGTGACGTCACAACAAGCCAACATGCCGATGTGGGTGACTTTGATTTTTACTTTTAGAAATGTATGCCTAAAAATAATTAATCTTTTTTTATTGCTATAGGACAGGAGACAGGCTGACGGCCCGCTTAGAATTTAGCAGTTGCCGTCGCCTATGGGTTTTGCAACACCAGTGGCATCGCGAACACGCTGCTGTCCCATAAAGGTACAGGAACTTGGGTCACTAATGCCAGAACAACACAAGGTTATTATGGCGGCATACTTAAGACCAAAGGTGGTCGCCATCCACACGGGCTTGAGGCCCTACCACGTGGCCTAGGGTGGGTGGTTTTGTCGCTTTTTACGACAGGTCGACCCCGGCCGCAGAGGATAGTATTCTTTCTCCGCCCCTGCACAGATGAAAAATAAAAGTTAATATATTTACGTTATTAGTCGAATTATATAACATTTATAAACTTCTAAAACTTGAGGCAAATAAGATCCTTCCTGCAAATCATATGTATACTGTACAGGCTGTACACCTGGGATGCTTGATGATTTAAAAGATATATTGATTTGATGAAGTATTTATTTATTGATATAGTCTATATCTACTATCATATAGATGATAGTAGATTATGAACACACACGTGCACGAGGCGCAATGTATTTATGTGGACTGACTCGACTCGTCCGCGAAAGATATACCTAAACCTTTGTGCGGTTACACCGTACATACACTGTAGTATATTTTATGTACCACTATTTTTGAAATAATAAAAAGTGCTGAAATTATTATTAATGTATACGTCGGAGTCAACTGGTAAAATAGCAACTTCTATTGAAATAAGTCTTTTAAGGTAAACATAAGGTTGAAAATGAGTCGTATAGAAACAAAAACAGCAATCTGACATTTCACCAATTAGTGGTAATTAAGAAAAAACATATCAGTATATTGCTGTATTTGATACTAAATTAGTTTTTTGAGTCGAATTTTTGGTTAGAATTTACTGTTTTTGATATGAAGTTATTAAATGGGCAAATAATATTCTAATGGAACAGTGCTGCCCAATATATAACTTGATTTTCACCAAAATGACAGATTGCTGTTTTTGTTTCTATACGACTCAAATAAAGTTTATGGATGACTAACAACAAGAGTAGTGAAAAACATTTTTAAATTTTAGAGAAAAAATAGCACTAATTACCATTCAATTAAGACTTAATAATACATGTTTTATTTACTTACTAACTAGAAAGAATTTAAAAACGAAACTAGCGCTGCGGTGGCAGCATAATTTACTAATAAAATATTCCTACAGCTTTAAAGCCTGTCAGTCAGCTATAAAGTTGAATGTTTAATTAAATACGTGTATGGGAGTTGTGGTGGTTCAGTGAAACTCAACATTAAATTTAAGCAGTTGACTGCCACCTACATGACTTGATGTTTAAAATTACAATAAAGGTTATTTGGACAACTTACTAGAAGGATATAAATTGTGATGATAGTCAGCCCTGATGAGCGCCACGTTGGGGGGCGTGGTGGACACCAGCGCGTTGATCGTAGAGCCCAAGTCCGCCTGCGGCTGCTCAGCAGCCTGCGTGCACATTATTCATTAACACATATATAAAGTAGATTTCACTATATCAGGGATCAATTTGGCGTCTTTTCGGTCCCAAATCATAGACGAAACTACCTAAGTAAACTATTAATAGAACTAATAAAAATAATAAATTAATGATGACAAAAATATAAAATAATTTATACTGTGAATAAATTTTAAAATGACAGTGGTAAATGTTATTTGTTTTATTTTGGTTACTAAAATAATATGACAGCACTGTATTCAAAAGTTCATTAGCCATTCTAAATCAATAAATTACGTCATATTAGACCCCACAAGTTTCTATTTCCCACGTTCTCGTCGCAGATGGTCACACTTGCCAAATATTGCTGTATTAAAGAGGCCTACACTAATGTTGACCTATTCTTAACCCAAGACTTTCTTTTCCGTCTTTGACTTACTCGCATCGCAGAAAGTGTCAGCGCGATGCTTATTTTTTGATGTTTAGAGAGAGCCGGCAGATCTTAAATTAACATGTGTTTCGCTGCACAGTTGGGTTCACATTAACCGGCAGGGACGTGTGTAGAATAGCGGCCAACTTCCCTGCAAGCCTCCCGATATTGCCTCTGATTTAGAGATGTGTGTAGGCCTCTTAACATCACACTTTTTCATCTTGAATATTTTTTTACACTATTTATATTTTCATTAATACATTTAAATTGTTTAGTATTTAAGTGCTTAATCTAACAAATCCAGTTATTGTCGTACTACTTTCTTTTAATCATTGTTTCTCAATAAACTGTATTTTCAACAAGGCGTATAGTCGTTGTATGAATAAGACTGAAAATATTACCTCTGGCGAAACGAGCATTTGCTGTGACCGCTGAAGTTGAAGGAGCCGCGAGCGCTGCTGCAGCGCCAGCGCATGCAGGCGCGAGTCGCCTGACGAGCCACCAGCGCCCGCGCTCGCCGAACCCGCACCGCCTCCCGCCACGCCGTATAGCGCGCCGCCCATCGACACCGATACCTAACAGCCAACAATTTTATCACTTCTAACCAGGTCAGCTAACATGATCATTGATGTTATATTCCTATTAGTCCTTCGACAGCATGGATCCCGTAGATATTTTTTCTCGTTTAATGCGCTTATAATAAGACAATTACTGCGTACTGACGATGAAGAAAAACCTGCATACCGAAATCACCGCTGTGTAACCCGCCAGTCGGCCTTGGACAAGGATGGCGGGTATATTGTCACTTCCCTCCAGGAGGCCAGCACCCATCAGTGGGTGGGTGGGGATATGGGCTGTTCTTATATAACATATTGATACTAACTTATCTATAATAAATATGATATGCCCAATAAATCTCAATACATAGTATAGATGTTTTAACAGAAATTAGCAAATACCAAATTAATTAGCTATTCAATAAAACACCTTACCGGGCTTTGTACGGAGTAGACTGGGGGGGCGCTGGGGCTAGTGACCGCTGGGTTTTTGGCCGCAGTTTCATACTGCATTAGGCTTTGTCGTATCGCGTTTATCATTTCCCTTTGCTCTTTCATTGTCTGCAACTTAAGAATACAAGTCAAATTCTGAGAGAAGTTCACAAACAATCTATTTAACTATTAAACTTAAAAATAAAAACATTCATTCACAAATTTGTAAATTTTATTAGTTGTAAAAAGCGTCAGTATCCGTTGAATTAAATTAAATCCACGAGTAATAAAAATTATATAGTATAAAAAAGAACGCCCTTCTTATCTAAATATGTCCAGTGTGTTAATATAAACACTACTATTTTGGTACAAATCATTGATAATTACACAATTAACCTCATAGAATGAAACAATTAGACTGAACTGTGGGATATTTTTAATTTAAATAAGATAATTCACACTTAACATTTATTAATAGATTAAGAAATTCCAATCAACTTTAGAGCAGGTTGTGATAGTGCATGAGATTATGAACTTGTTCAAGATTTGACTTCATATACCATCAGAGGCATGGATGATATTCAGCAATTCAATTGGGTATTTGAACAAAAATTTTTTTTGTCATAAATGAAAAGATCATATATAAGTTTTATAACAAAACTATTTTTGTTTTATTTTTTTTCGCAATAATTCCAAAGTTATTTCAAAATAAAAATTAATTTTTGAATCCAGTACCGAAGACACGCCGACAACTCCCGAACAAATTCGAGCGCGTGTGACGTCATAATGTTAGTTTTCACTCATTGCAGTTGATAGAAAAATAATAAGAGTGCCCAACATATTCATCATCATCATCATTTCAGCCGGAAGACGCCCACTGCTGGACAAAGGCCTCCCCCAAAGATCTCCACGATGATCGGTCCTGCGCTGCCCTCATCCAACCTATCCCGGCGATCTTGACCAGATCATCGGTCCATCTTGTGGGGGGCCTACCAACACTGCGTCTTCCGGTACGCGGTCGCCATTCGAGGACTTTTCTGCCCCAACGGCCATCAGTCCTTCGAGCTATGTGCCCAGCCCACTGCCACTTCAGTTTTGCAATCATCCGGGCTATGTCGGTTACTTTGGTTCTCCTGCGAATCTCCTCATTTCTGATTCGATCTCGCAGGGAAACTCCGAGCATAGCCCTCTCCATTGCTCTCTGAGCGACCATGAGCTTTCTCATAAGGCCCATAGTTAGCGACCACGTCTGCGTTCCGTATGTCATCACTGGCAACACACATTGGTTAAAAACCTTCGTCTTGAGACACTGCGGTATTTGGGACGAAAAGATTTTACGGAGCTTCCCGAACGCTGCCCATCCGAGTTGGATTCGACGAGTGACCTCTTTCGCGAAATTGGACCTGCCTAACTGGATCGTTTGACCCAAGTAGACGTATTCGTCAACAATTTCGAAAGTACAGTTCCCAACTGTTACGGGGGTAGGTGCGACATGGACATTAGACATGATCTTCGTCTTGTCCATGTTCATTTTGAGACCTACTCCTTGGGAAGCTGTATTGAGGCCATCAAGCATATGGCTTAAGTCTTCCATGGTTTCAGCCATGATTACGATATCATCTGCGAATCTAAGGTGAGTGATGTACTCACCGTTAATGTTGATGCCCAGTCCGTTCCAGTCCAGAAGCTTGAAGACATCTTCCAACGCAGCAGTGAACAGCATCGGCGATATGACATCGCCTTGTCTGACTCCCCGCTGCAGTCGGATAGGCTTCGAGTTCTGATCCTGGAGACGGACTGACATGGTGGCGTTTTCATACAAACACTTCAACGCTTTGATGTATCGATAATCAATGTGGCACCTCTGGAGAGACTGAAGCACCGCCCAGGTCTCGATCGAATCAAAGGCTTTCTCATAGTCCACGAACGCCAAGCATAGTGGCTGGTTATACTCCTCCGTCTTCTGTATAACCTGCCGCAGCGTATGTATGTGGTCTATGGTGCTAAAACCTTTTCGGAATCCGGCTTGTTCGGGAGGCTGGAAGTCGTCAAATCTGCGCGCGAGACGATTCGTGATGACCCTTGAAAACAGCTTGTAAACATGGCTCAGAAGTGATATCGGTCTAAAGTTCTTCAAAAGGGTTTTGTCGCCCTTTTTGAAGAACAGCACCACTATACTTCCGTGCCAGGCCTGCGGCGTTTTGCCATCGAGGATGACGGAATTAAATAGCTTCTGGAGGATTTTAAGCACAGGAGTACCACCAGCTCTCAGAAGCTCGGCTGTAATTCCATCATCACCCGGCGCCTTGTTGTTTTTAAGCTGTTTAAGGGCCACACTAATCTCGTACAGACTGACGTCTGGGATATCTACGGTGTAGTGTCGGGTTAATTTGGCTCTTGGGTCTTTAGCCTTGTTGTTAACAGGTGCCCGTGTGGTCGTGTATAGCTGTCCGTAGAACATATTCATACTATGAAAAAATTATATAATATTTATTAAAAAAAATTCAAACTGTTAACTAATGATTTAAAGATGGGAATAATTATATTTAATTAAAAAGTACTCAAACGATTGCGAACATTGCGAAGTTTGAAAAACAATAATGCAATACAGGCTTGCCCTTTAAAAATAATTAATCAATAAATCGATTAATCTTAACCTTAATCGATCAATTAGGTATCGTGTGTCTTCTTATTATTTTTAGTACTATTGATCATTTCATTCAACTAATTAACGAATATGATTTGTTATTGTTCATCTTAGTTTTCAACAAAAAATGTATGTAAAAATTGCGTAAAATGAATATCGCGTAACGCTCGGTATTAATATTGTATAAACGCAATAAACTTATTATACCTATAGCTTATATTGCAATCGAATCTAATCTAAGGGTCACTCATAAAAGCAGGTATTATTGAAATATATTTGACGAATAAAGGTCCGTTTATATCTACAGACATTGAGCGTGTCAGACACGTGCCGTGGCAGACAAAATAATATTCTTTTAGGTGTCTATTAACGTATTTATTTCTATCGTTACACGACCGCGCAGACACCAACAGACACGGGCCGTGCGCGGCCAGTATTCGCGGCAAGAATATTTTGCCTGTACGGTTCAAGTCTGTACGTGTCTGTGGCTAGCTGCCGGGCAGCGTGAACATAGCATCGGAACCGTGCAGATGTCTTTTTTAGACTCCTTATAATTGTCTTTTCTTGAGCATAGGATGTACGGCCATGAGTTTTGCTCTTTTTTTTGTTTTACTCTGCTCTTCCTCTTCTAGCAACAACGCAATTATGAATAAATCTTCCACAGAGAAGTGTCTGAACATTGTGAAAGCTGTTCATAAACTGCTTGTTAGAGCGGCCCCGACGCTGACAACGGAGCCTGTCAGTATCTGCCCCGGCACGTGTCTGGCACGCTCAGATGTAAATAAACGGTATCTGTCCCGGAACGTGTCTGACACGCTCAATGTCTGTAGATATAAACGGACCTTAAGCGGTGTGTCCTCCAAAAAGATGAATGAAGGACACTGGCACAGAAACTGGTCACAACGCTTATAGGTTATCGAAAGACATAAATATAAAAAAAATTATGGCAAAATAAATGATACATTTAATTATCCAGTTTACAATCTAAGCCACGATGGTATTAAATAATAATCGATCCGAGGGGGACTTAAATAAAAACTGTCATAACACCTGTATTAATATCAATTACTATAAGATAGCCCATCGCAACAGATCGTATGACATCGAATGAGTCAGTTAACAATTTTATTAAACTATCTTGAGTCAATTTTATATCATTTCTAAAGATTGAAATCAATTTTTTAAAATAATCTAACAGTTGCTATCTGATATACAAATCGTTGACTATCACCGATTTAAACAGTGAAATAATAATCTTACAATCGATTACAATGATAGGTTAAAACTTAATTATTTACGAAATGGCAACACTACAAAAAAATACAGTTGACAGTTCATTGTTGTTGTTTTTCAAACTTCGCAATGTTCGCAATCGTTTGAGTACTTTTTATTTAAATATAATTATTCCCATCTTTAAATCATTAGTTAACAGTTTGAATTTTTTTAACAAATATATCATTTTTCCATACTATGAATATGTTGGGCACTCTTGGGTTCTAATTTACTATGGCGACCTGGCATTCCCCTATAAATTAAAAATGTCGAACTTAAAAAGTTATCGTTCTTGTTTTGTATCATTATGTACAAATACAACAAAAAAAACTCCTGACAAAATGTTTTTAAATGTTCCCCAAGATGAAAAATGTCGAAATAAATGGTTTTGAGCAGTGCACCGTGATAATCCCAAAACAAAATCAAATTTTTTTTGTTGTGAAGATCATTTCGATGTAAGTATTTCTTAATACCATTGTTATTAATTATTATTTATCTAAATATACAAATAAATTTTCAATGTTTCAATTAGACAATATCTAATCACGTATAATAAATAGCCTCTATCTCTGTACTGTTATTGAATAGCTATAACATTACGACGTCACAACTATGGTGACCAATCATGGCGCGTTTATAGTCACGTGATTTTTATTTAAATTTCATCAATTTTTAATTGTTTATAATTAATTGAAAAAAAAACTTTTTTAAGTTTTTTGCATTAAATATCAATATTATTAATAATAAAGTTTTAAAATACATAAAAAAAAATTTTTTTTTTCAAATACTCAATTGTCAAAGAGAATTTACAAAATTCCGCCGTCCGTCATTGCTCTGTGCGAGCGAAGCCGCATTATATTTACGCAGGAGTGACAGAGACAGATAATAACAGGTCAACGTACGAAATTCTTCCTGCCCGGCGTCCGGAGTATAGGAACTTATTTCAATAAAACTGAAAAAAATGATCACAAAGGAAGCAGTCGGAAATTCGTATTCGAACTAAACTTAAAATCGCTGTTTGAATATCTTGCAAATAGGTTTATTGTGTACCTAAGCCAATGCAGGAAGCAAATTGGCAAGTTAAGAAAAAGAGTTCTTTTTTCAAAAACTTTTCACGCATGCATTGGTTTTGTTTTACAACTTGGAGCCGTGTTTTTTGAAGTAAATACACACAATTGTAGTTTAATTTTTAATTTGAATTTAAATATGGAAGAGCTTGATCAAAATGAACAGCTTATGTTTCAAAATTACACAAACGAAGAATACGCCGATATTGTTTTGTTACGGCTTTTGCAACGGTAATAGTGAAGCTGCTCAAGATTATTCGCATCGGTTTCCTAATCGCCGGTTACCCCATGTATCGCCATCGCCATCGCCATCACCCCTATCACCTCTTACGGGAATACGTCGAATTACAATAACCCCGTATATGTATTAAATTTTTCTTTGTTATACGTATTATAATCGCAAACATAGAAGATTTTTCGAATCAAATTTGAGTGCATCTAGAGAACACAAAAGTTACCAGTGGAGTCGTCTTTAATGGGAAACACTAAAAATAGTTATGGATAGTAACCTGATGGTGACGTACATTGTCCGGCACGAGCCTGTCCGTTTCGGGCATGGTGTCGATCACCTCGTCCAGGATATCTGATAAGATCTGGTCGTTGGGCCCTTCGCCGTCCCCGCCACTGCCGCCGTTCCCTTGGCCGCGAGTGTTACCACTTCTAGAAACAAACATACAGGTATTATAGAAACAAACAAAATCAATTCAAATCTACTTCAATCCAATTTTCTAAGACATCATGTAACGTGTAATCATGCGTGTAACGTAACGTGTTACCATAATTTATGACTCTTTAAAAATATGTCTCTCCAAAAATACTATTTTGGTTTTTCAAAGTCCTAAACCCGACTATATATTTAGCGTACTATTCAGAATCGCAACATGTATCTTGAATAAACTTGGGTATAATTTAACAATGCTTACGGCGTTTGATTGTTGTATATGGGATGCGGCGCGGTGTTGGCGTAGTGCAACGAGGCCGTAGGTGGGACAGGAGGCATGGGATATGCGCGTGGCGGCCCTTGCAACGCGGCGCCCTGCAGCATCATCTGCAGGTGGCTGCTCGAACCCTCGGTGCTAGCCCCACCACCGCCACTTCCCACACCCACGTTAGGTCCGACACTAGATCCATTCACGTTGCTCGTTCTATTGCTGAACAACAAACATTATTTTGGTTAATGGTAGTTAGAATAACACTGTTGTATTATATTTTCCACACTGCGACTCCTAGCTGTCAAATACTGATTATTAACTAACTCTTACCTCATATAACATAACTGTGATAGTATAGTAGATGTTTATATACAATTAGCACTTACTGATTGTTGTTGGAGAGTATGTTGGAGAGCGTAGAATGGTGATGGCGCTGCTGGGGCACCTGCTGGTGCGCGTGCTGCGGATGTTGGTGTGAGTGTTGCTGTTGGTGGGGATGCGGCTGCTGCGGGGGCTGTTGGTGCGGGTGCGGGTGCGGCATGCGTGGCCGCGTGGCAGGTCCATACGCGCGCAGATTGGAGTTGGGCAGTGGTATCGGGGTCGTTGGCGTGGTCTGCTGACGTGCAAGCAATGAGACAAGGATCTGGTTCTTCTGACACAACGGACTCATGCCCGCACTGCTGCACGCTGGTGGGCTGGTCGCCGCCGAAGACGCCACTGGCGACGCAGTTGACGCCGACGCTGACGTCACCCCGCTGGAGGACACCTGCTGCATTTACATCCAGATCTGTCAAACTATTTTCTCGCCTGAGATTATGTATTCTAAGTCATGACGTGACGCTTTACCTGTTGATTTTCTGGCGTGGCTCGCTTGAGAGGGGGCGGAGTGCCCTTCTCGTCCAATTTGCGTTTGACACCGGCAATGTGTTCGAGATAATTGTCGACGGCGTCGTGGGTGGTGCGCGCCCCTGCCGCCGGCCCGTTGCTCGTCAGCAGCTGGCACAGCAGTGCACTCGGCTGCGAGCCCCCACTACTACCACCGCGCCCATCGCTCGAGTTGCGTCTGTTATCCTCTGCGTCCTCATCCGATTTGTCATTCAATATCTGTAAATTATCTTCCATCAATGTGGACTATAATCATCCCTCAGGTAGTCATAGAAATTGTATTATGTAATGCCTAAAAATAATTACATTATTTGCAAGAACTCAAGTTATTGAGACATATAAACTACAGAACCTGCATAACTGTTTATGCAATAGTTTAAAAAGAAAAAAAGAAGAAAAGTGAATATATTTTGAAATCCCTAAGTGCAAAAAATCATGATTATCGCCTGACGTAGCCGGCCCATCGACTCCAAGGCCAAATTGTTTTGGTCGCAAGACAGTGCTTTGTTTGGTGGAACCAGATTGGCGTGGTGTATTACGAACTGGTGAAAGAGTTAATAGTGATCGCTATCGACAACAAATGATCAATTTGAACCAAGCATTGATCGAAAAACGTCCAGAATGGGCTCGAAAACACGGCAGTGAGTTTACAGCACGATAACGCGCCGTCTCATAAAGCAGAACCGGTCAAGGAAACATTGAAAGCACTTGAATGGGGCATATTATCGCACCCGCCGTACTCTCCAGACCTTGCCCCGTCGGACTATCAACTTTTCACATCAATGGGACACGCGCTTGCAGAGAAGCATTTTGCCAATTTCGAAGAAGTTAGAAAATGGCTCGGTAAATGGTTTTGTTCAAAGGACAAACAGTTTTTAAATTGCCTGAAATATGGGCAAGATGCATAAAATGAAATGGCCAATATTTTGAATAAATAAATTTTCCAATTTTCTTGAAAATTACCTGTTTTTTCCGAAACGGTAATGACTTTCTGGTACACTTGATATTTAATTCTAATTCTTAACTCTTAGATATTACTAATAAAGAGGACCGAAGATTTTTCACCAAGTGCAGGACTAACCTACACTCACTCTAACTACACCCTACTAATATACATTTTTTTTTTAATTATAATATAATTAAAAAATAAAGTAGTCATATAATTTAAGAAACTTACCCTTAATAAGACATCAGAGTTGTGATGCGGCTGTTGATGAGAATGTGGCACCGAGTTGGAATGCGTCGCGTGCGTCGTATGCGAGGCGTGCGAGTGGGGCGGATGCGACCCGTGGGGCTGAGGGCGCTGATGCGCTTGTGCCGAGTGCAACGGCGACAACGCTGCATTAGGGGTGTGCGGCGTCATCGGCGTGTGAGGAGTGTGTGGCGTATGCGGCGCCGATATCTCGCTGCCGGTTGCCTCCTCGTCTTCCTGCTTTAGCAGGTCCTTCAGGATTCGGTTGTTGGTAGTATTAGTGGCCCCATCGGACGCGGAAACCGGTTTCTTGCTCAACAGCGTGCGCAGCCGGTTGGGCTCTTCAGCGGGCTGAGAAGTGGCAGATCCTTCGCCTGGCGTGGAAGGTGCCCGCGGCGTTAAAGGCGTCGCGGGGCCTTCTACCGAACTGATGTCTTTGCGATCTTTACTCTCGTCCTCGGAAATATCACCGAGCAGACCCGTCGGCCAGGGGTCAAATTCGAAGTCATTAATAGAAAAATGGGCATCCCCAGGGCTCACGGGGGATCGATACCGGGGCGGGCAGGCAGAGGCCTCGCCATTGGCGATGGCAGGCGGAGGCGGCGGCGGCTGAATCGCACGTGGCCGATCCGTATCAAGCAGGTCCATGTCGTCCTCGGTGAGGATATTGTGCGTGGACATAATGAAGTTGGTCTCACCGGAGGTGGAGTGAAAAAGGCGCGAGCGGGCGCTGACTCGCAACCAGGCACCCTCGGGTCCTAGTTGCAGCCGGAACGGCTCGCTGATGGCAGGTGGCTCGGGGAAACACGTCACCTCCTGCAGGTGCGCTGCGATACGACTGCGCGCCTCGCTTTCCACTAAATCCAAATAACAAGTACCCACCAACGACACTGGAGTGTTTATCGAACTTTCTACACCACTCAAATCACAAGCTGAAACAATAAATCACGAAAAATAAATATATTTGTACAGATCCAATACTGTATGGTATTCTCTGTGATTTTAACATGATATCGTGAGGTAGTCCGACAAATATGCAATATTTTACGCATAACTCCTCTTTAGATTAAATTTGTAACTAAGAATAATTAATAGAATTTAAGAGGGATTGACACTTGCGGAAACTGTTTAATATTAAGTGGGAAATCAGCCAGCCTCAGCGTTAAGAAAAATAAAAATTACATATGAGTTGGGCGACTTTATAAAAACTAATTACTTGGATTTGAACTCCTCCACTTTTTGAACCTTTAACAGACCAATAAATAAATTTTCACAATATCAGCAAAGAAATTGATATTTGTTTCTTAGTAGTGTAAAAAAGGACGTACATAAAATAGTGTAATTAGTATTCAATCTGAATATGATGTGATCGGCGGGCTTGGCGGTGATAGCGGGCGGGCCGCCTGCGTCGGGGATAATTGCGGCCGACGCGTCCTCGCAGCGCCGGATGACGCACATGACGGAGCCGGACTCCTCCGAGGACGAGCCGCGCACCGCAGCCGCGTGGATCACCACCTCCACGCAACTGCAACATAACACTTCTTAGCATCGTAGACACTTCCTCAGCGCCTTACTATGGTTGCATCGGAACTATGAAACAACATGAATGACGCCTAGTGCTAATATGGTTTAGAATAAATATACAATTTTGGATAAAATAAACAAATCGCTACTTGACCGTGTCCCTTCTAGCAGAAAGTGTCACTCCAATCTGTTTCTACAGAGAAATAAAGCCGTCAAATTGATTAAACTTCTATCCTAACCGTGCAGGGGCGGAGTAAGTAATAACCTAGCTACGCGGTAGGGCCACTTGTTTTGTGCTTTTAATCAAATGTTGCCAAATCTATTCTATAAGATCTTATCAGATATTATTCCTCTTCAATCAAGAAATGGAAGTGTATGAAGTTCTTCTGTGACAATATATGATGGCACATGCACTGGGATCCGAAGTGAAAGCTTAGATTTACAATTTCAACCAACAGTTATAATTATATAGTTGTTAGCTGACCCGGCAAGCGTTATTCTGCCATATACTATTTCACTCCCTGCAAGTTTCATTTTTGCGACAAAAAGTAGCCTACGTCTTCCTTCAAGGTCCAATCTACCATATCTCTATACTGAAATTCAACAAGATTGGTTCAGCGGTTTAGGCGTGTAAACCTAACAGACAGGCAGTTACTTTCACATCTATACAAATAAATAAAATTGGAGGGTCTGTTTGTAATATTAAAATAACCGCTTTTTACTAAGTGCATTCGGACGTATACACGGTACATATACCAAAACAACATTTTTTACAATTTTTGTCTGTCTGTCTGTCTGTTTGTTCCGGCTAATCTCTGAAACGGCTGGACCGATTTTGACGGGACTTTTACTGGCAGATAGCTGATGTAACAAGGAGTAACTTAGACTATTTTTATTTTAGAAAAAAATAGTTATTATTAAAAATGATAAGTTTAGAAAATTTTATATTCCAATTTAAGTTGACCTCAGATTTATATCAACAATCATATGACATAGGGTTCAGCTTAGGCTGGACATTGTAGATTTTATTTCTAATTTAAGTTGATTTATATCATCAATCATATTATGAAACTAGCTGTGTCCGCGACTCTGTCCGCGTGGCATAGTGACTGGGCAGCATTTTTGAATATATCTTATGGTATATTTGGGATTATAAAACCTGTTAACCCTAAAATATAAATAAATGAAATATGAAAACAGTCAGTATTATCGAATGCAACTGTTACGCCATGTAAGCAGTTTTTGTTAAACATGATAAGTTTCGGAAATTTTATATTCCAATTTAAGTTGACCTCAGATTTATATCATCATTGATATGGAATAGGGTTCAGCTTAGACTGGACTGTGTAGGTTAAATTTCCAATTTAAGTTAACCTCAGATTTATGTCATCAATCATATGAAATAGGGTTTAGCTTAGGCTGGACTTTGTAGATTCGAACGTACGTATTTCAGAGGCGCATGGCGTAACAGTTGCATTCGATAACATTGACTGTTTGCATATTTCATTTATTTATAATTTAGGGTTTATAGGGTTTGTAATCCAAAATAAACCAAAAGATATATCCAAAAAATGCTGCCCAGTCACTATTCCACGCGGACGGAGTCGCGGGCACAGCTAGTTTATAATATTAATAGGAGTTAAAGTATGAAATTGCCGTTGCATATAAGTATTAGACACTGAATTGAAATAAAAATTCCACGGTGGAAGATTTTCCTGTGCAACTTTTATCACATGATTCCTATGAGGTTCTTTAAAAAAATATGCAACATTTGATTTTCAACTTTCAATTACATATTTTTTTATTCAGCTTAGAGCTGAAAGATGGATACTTCGAAAATCTGAGTAATTTTTGAATAGAAGTTCCGACGCAAAACTAAAGCGACAGAAACGTCTCGTATTGCGAAGTCAACACTGCGTTTAGAGAGAAGACTACTAATGAACCCACCGTGCGTTTTTGGTTTAAACGCTATCGTAATGAAAACTTCGACTTGAAGAAGAAACCACGTGGAAGATCGCCTACACAGGTGAATAACGCTGAATTCAAGGAGATGATGGAAGCCAATCGGAGTCAAACTACCCTGGAATTAGCAGCATGGTTTAAGGTTACCCTACTTAAAATATTCACTCATTTGCATGAAATCAATAGAATCAAAAAAAATATATGAAAAATGGGTGCCTCATGATTTGACTGATATGCAGAAAGAAATGCGTGTTGAAACTTGTGTTGCCTTGTTGAATCGGTGCAGAAATGAAGAAATATTGGATCGAATTGTGACATGTTGCGAAAAGTGAATTCTTTACGATAACCGTAAGCGAACAATGCAACGGCTGACCAGAGGTTAAACGTCGCAACAGTGCCTTAAAGCAAAGCTTACCAATAAAAAGGTTATGGTAACTGTTTGGTGGTCATCATGGTGTTATTTACTATAACTTTCTCAGGTCTGGTCAAGCAATAACAGCAGAAGTTTACTGTGCTGAACTTCGAGTAATGATGGCGAAACTGGTCGTGAAACAGCCCCGACTCGTGAATCGATTTTCACCACAATTGCTCCATAATAACTGCACGAGAAACCGTTGGAACTCTATAGGAGCTGCAGTTGGAAACCATACGTCATCCACCGTACATGCCAGACCTTGCTGCTACGGACTACATTATTTTTCGTGAATTGTCTACGTGATAAAAAAATTCTTTACTGGAGGCAGTACAAAATGCTTTCACACAGTTTGTCGAATCTAGATCCCCAAAGTTCTATTGAAAAGGCATAAATGAACTTCCGTTTAGATGGCAGCAATATATAAGATAATGAGGGTAAATATTTTGATTAAATAGATACATCTTAGAAAAAAAACAAGTTTTATTTTTCAGTACAAATCGGCAATTTCATACTTTAATCCCTAATATTATTGATTGAATTCCCTACAACTGTATTTCGTATTTTAATTGAGCGGCGATTTTGTAAAAGGAAATTAAACTACTAAAGATTGGCATTGCTGCGGAGTGTCCTTGTTGAGATTAAATATTTGTTTATACTACAAAAACTGTCTGGAGGAGATCACTGTTTAGCGATAACGCCGCCTTTAGTGCCATCTCAATTTAAAATATAATGATAATAAAGTGTACAATAAAAGAGTTATTTGTTTTACTTTTACTTGAGTAGTTTTATTGTGTCCTCTGCTTATGTCATATGGATTATTTTAGTTACTATATTTATTTGTTATAAAACAATGAAATAGAACAACAGCGATTGTAGAGGTGTTCGATTATATATACCAGTTGACCCGGCAAACGTTGTTCTGCCATATGAATCCGTGCAGGGGCGGAGAAAGAATACTAACCTCTGTGGCCGGGGTCGGCTTGTCGTAAAAGGCGACAAAACAACCCACCCTAGCTACGTGGTAGGGCCTCAAGCCCGTCTGGATGGCTACCACCTCTGGTCTTATGTATGCCGCCATAATAACCTTGTGTTGTGTTCCGGCATTAGTGACCCAAGTTCCTGTACCCTTATGGGACAGCAGCGTGTTTGCGATGCCACTGGTGTTGCAAACACCCATAGGAGACGGTAACTGCTAAATTCTAAGCGGGCCGTCAGCCTGTCTGCATTAAAAAAAAAGAATTATGCCCATGTCCTTCTCCAAGGTACAATCTATGACTATACCGAAATTCATCAAAATTGGTTCAGCGGTTTAAAAGCATAACCAACTAACTCACTTTCTAATTTATAATATTAGTTAAGATAATATAAAATCTTATTAATTTGTTGCTACAAATATTTTTTTTTGCTCGGTGGAAATGCATGACGCACAGTGTCAGTGTAGTGTGGGACTCCCGTGCCGTACGTCCCCTTCTCTGGGCTGGGAGCCGTGCGTCGTTGGTATACTCACTAAAACTACCCGGCGTTCCTTCAAACACTTTTAGTGCCGAAGTCGCGGATCAAATAAGAACCTAGTGCAACATACATTTAACGTTTGTGACCTGTACCCAATCAGAATAGCTCTCTCTGATTTTTGTACACTTTAATACCTGATACCTTTTAATACCTGAGGGAAGAAGACCAAGAGGAAGGAGCCCCATGCGATGGACCGATCAGATTCGCACTGCCCTGGAAACTACTGTCCACGACGCTTTACACTCTGCTTCCGATAGGGGCAGATGGCGGCAAATAATACGCACCAAAGTACTCCGTCGAGATGATCACGACCCTCAGCACTGAGGAAACCGACGCGAGGAGGAATACCTGATAAGGTACCGATTGACATTCGATACTGGGTTTCTATACTGGACTAGGACCTCCATGACACGACTTCGCACATCGGACGACTGCAATGGTCACGGGTTCGATTCCCTTTCTTAGTCTGGGTATTTATTTACAAAAAAAATGTTTATAAGAAGTACATCAATTGTCTAGTACCCATAAGACAGGCGTCCTGTAACTTACTTTGAGATTAGACGGCGATGTGTAAATTTTCACAATATATATCTATACTACTAATAGAAAGAGGAAACATTTGATTGTTTGTTTGTTTGCTTTGAATAGGCTCCGAAACTACTGACCCGATTTAAAAAATTCTTTCATTGTTGGGAAGCTACACTATCCCCGGGTGACATAGGCTATATTATACCTAGTCAGGTCATAAGTATTGTCACACAGTAAAAACTTTTCTTTTAGAATGCTGGCCACAAAAAAGTTTATTGAATTAGAATTTCGAATTGTTCATGAAAATAAAAATGTATAACTTTTAGAATTTTACTAATTTTTAAATATGGAGTGGACGCTTAAAGAAGACCGTGTTGCAGTTATTGCGTTGCATCGTTGCGGTTACGCGCCAATTCAAACTTTTAACATACTGAAAAATTTGAATATTACCAAAAGATTCGTTTATCGTACCATCAAACGATACAATGAAGACTCTAGTGTAGATGACAGGTCAAGAAGTGGTCGCCCTCGGTCTTTTAGGACTCCAGCAGTGATAAAAGCTGTGAAGGCACGAATTCAAAGAAATCCCAAACGTAAGCAGAAACTGTTGGCCCTTCAGATGGGGTTAAGCAGAACCACGGTGAAAAGGGTGTTAAATGAAGACTTAGGGCTTCGGGCATATCGAAGAAAAACAAGACATCGTTTGAATGCTCGTCTAATGGACCTGAGACTGAAGAGATGCCGCGCTTTGTTGAAGCGGTACGCGGGAAAAAAATATCGGGAAATTCTTTTTTCGGATGAAAAAATGTTTACCGTAGAAGAGAACTACAACAAACAAAATGATAAGGTGTACGCACACAGTAGTGAAGAAGCGAGCAACCGTATTCCGTGTGTCCAACGAGGTCATTTTCCATCCTCGCTCATGGTATGGTTGGGAGTTTCTTATTGGGGCTTAACAGAGGTACATTTTTGTGAGAAAGGTGTAAAAACGAATGCTGTTATGTATCAAAATACAGTCCTGACGAACCTTGTGGAACCTGTTTCTCATACCATGTTCAATAACAGGCACTGGGTATTCCAACAAGATTCGGCGCCAGCTCATAGAGCGAAGAGCACACAAGACTGGCTGGCGGCGCGTGAAATCGACTTCATCCGGCACGAAGACTGGCGGCCCTCCTCCAGTCCAGATTTGAATCCGTTAGATTACAAGATATGGCAACACTTGGAGGAAAAGGCGTGCTCAAAGCCTCATCCCAATTTGGAGTCACTCAAGACATCCTTGATTAAGGCAGCCGCCGATATTGACATGGACCTCGTTCGTGCTGCGATAGACAACTGGCCGCGCAGATTGAAGGCTTGTATTCAAAATCACGGAGGTCATTTTGAATAAACTTTAATATCATAAGAATCTATGTTTCGTTAAGTTCATTTTGGTATATGAATGGTTACATAATTAAGAAACTTGTTACAATTATTTTACATTAAACATGTGACAGAATTTATGACCTGACTAGGTATTTTCAAAAAAATTAGGGATCCTTACTAAAACTCCAATAATGTAACCCAAAGTGTAAAAAAATTACCTAAAATATTATTTAAATCGCGTGCGTTGCGAAAACTATTGATGATAGAATAAAATAATGTACTACAACTTTGCAGAACACATCATTATTTACAAAAAGTGTCGCGACAGCATATGTCTAACTATTATAGTTATGCCACAATAAGTGTTCTTTTATTTTAAAAATTTAATTGAAATGCCGCCCCTAGAAAAGACTCTTTATTTGGATCTTGGTATTAATCCTTGTCAAAATAAATTACTTCATATTCAAAACTGTTTCAATACCTTTATATAACTTTTTGAATTATTCAATTCGGATATTCCATTCGAAAGATATCACGAGTTTAAAAATGTAAGTATTAGAAAAATGTTGCGTGGTAGCCGCTCACCCTGTTCGGCTAGCTAAGCAGCACCTTATGCAATGTAGGCGTGCGTCACTGGGGTTTTTACAAAAATTAGAATACTTATTAAAAAATAACGAAAAATAAATAAAAAGTAATAACAAAAAAAATCATTAAAATAAAAGCTCATAGAAATAATAATATTCAAACTTTCTTTATAATTTTATTTTTTTAGTAACCTGACGCAAATAGAAGGGTTTGCCCTCAGGGGCGCTCCTCTGTCCGAGGAGTGCACGGGTGTGCGTACCCGAGGTGCCCGAGCATCCGTCGCTTCACTCCCCTCTCCGTTCGAGGCGACAGAGTCCTACCTTTCTTTCCGTCTACCTCTTACATCCTTTCCAACTTAGCTCTTTGTTCGTGGCGTGGTCCCCGGTGGGATGATTGCGAATACTGATTGGGGTCCCGGGTTCTACCCTGGGACCTGATTTGGTAGTCGAAACCATGCCTATTTCGACTGCGCCTGCACAGAGTGTTCCCGGGGCGGGAATTGCATCCTCGCTGTCGGTTGGTCTTGCTGGGCCGGCTACGACGTCAGGCGACTCTGCTTTTTCTGGAGTGTCGTCTGGTAGTCGTACCCACGCCTGACTAGCACCCGACGGGGATGCGAGTCCCGTCCGGAATTGGCCGCGGACCTGTCACTCCCGGCCCTGGTTCTGTCCATGGTCGGGGGCGATCCTGGATGGACGGCCGTCGCCTCCTTTTGCGAGGCAGTAGTGTCTGCAAGGGAGGCGGCGGAACGGGAGCGGGAGTCCGCCACCGCACTCCCCTCCCGCCAACGTAGGCCGCGTCGTCGGCGCCGGAGGGCGGGCAACGATCTCCGGCCGACGTAGAAAACGGCCGCGGGCGGCCCCTCGGGGGAGGATCCGCCGCCCGCACTATTGCCGCGAGGGAAAAGGCCGTGTGCTGTTAAGAGAGCGCCGGGGGGACGAAACCCTGACCCCCTGGCGCCAGCACTTTAGAAGGGGCCCGCTTTAAGACAAAGCGTGGGCCGGCGCCGGCCCGGGCCACGAGATCGGCAGGCCATATATCCGTGGGCCCGGGCGTAGACGATAGGAGAACAGCGGGGTTTTTTAGTGGGTTGAACATCTTTTCCGGAGTCCCTTATATCCCTCGGTCCCCCCGGGCCGGGATAACCCGTCAAGAGAGGTTTTTCCCTGAGACCGAAAAAAAAATAGAAGGGTTTAATTTTTAATTTTTTGTTAAATACCCGTGCGAAGCTGGGACGGGCTGCTAGTATATATATATATATATATATACACACACACACACACATATATATATATATATATATATATATATATATATATATATATATATATATATATATATATATATATAATATTTTGTGACTATCTTAAGAAAAGTTATACTACGATAAATTGAGTCCGTTAATTGTCTCCGTCAAAACAAGGAGAACAAGTGAACTACATAAAAAATCGTAGATGAAAATAGGTAAGTTGTACTTCTTGTGTAATATACGTTTATGCGTATCATGTTGGTTGTATCCTAAGCACTAATTTTCGAGAACGGAATAAACTAGTGAATATTTTCGCGTCACGATGAAAATGTCTTGAATACGAATTGAAACAAAAGTTGACGTGACTCCCACCTGATCATCCTTCTATCGTGGACAGAAATAAAAATGTTGACCGCAGTCAAAAATAAAAAAAAACGGTAAATAAAAGGTACTGCCTGAATTTAAAATGTTTTAACGTCAAATTATCCGTACATTTTTTCAACATCAAAACAATTACGCGCTTCGAATTCCTTCAGAACGTAGGCAATCCAATAACTCAATAAAGAGAAACCAGAATAAAACAACACATATAATAACCCCAAACCAAAGAATTACTTAACAAACTGATGCCGCAATACAATTGTGCACCGCCAAAATCCTCCAACTCGTCTGATGATGTTACTTGTGTGGTATGCGTTGGCAACATTCAATAGATGTTATAGTATAAACCTCCATTTATATGGCGATACACGAAGAGCCCTAAATATGGAATACGAAGTTCGCGCGCCGTTTTTCGCTCGCTGGACGCGCGACCTTGAAACGAGTTTGTTTTGACATGCGGCCCGTGCTCGTGAAAACAATATAACCCACACAAAATACCACTCGTAGTTACAATAATCGTAATACATTCAGATTAAAACAATTCACATCCAATTTGTGACACTCAAAGTAAATGCGGAATATCTGACGTTAGATGCTAAGGTGGCAGGAAGTGGCGTTGTAAAACTAGCTCGGAAAGTTGCAATAGACGTTTTATCGTACAACTGTCATGAACTGTCACAATGAAATAGCAAATTTTTTAACATATCAATGGACTAGTAACTATTGATATGAACGAGATAAGCATTCATATTGATAGACTTCATATTTGTCCTGTTTTCAACTCAACATTTAGGTCTTGTTCTCTCGATAAATGGAGGCAGAAACAAAACATAATCGGTTACTGTATTAATTAGTTAGTGCTCCTAACGTACTTCCATCTCTTGATCGATGAGGCTAAGATTAAGATGTTCGATAGATTGTTTATTATTAATAATTAAATTAATATTACAATTACAATAATTAAATTAATAATTAATATTAAAATCTGTGCCAAAATCAATAAAAAAGTAAACATTATTAAAGCTCACCTAAGGCATTCCGTTCCGATGGTGTTTTTAATTATAAATTGAGCTTGAATACCATGAAACTTCTCTACGTCCTTAGAGTTCCAGCCAAATGTTTGAATACTTCTTAAAAGAGGTTTTATTTTTTGATGATCTTTAACATGGACTAAGGAATATATCGACTTGTTGTACAGTTCAGACCTGTCTATGAAGATCAGGTCTTTTATATTATCTGTCACACACTTGATTTCCCCTTCGGCGTTTATTTCCAATAAGACCCAGCCAAGATCATTGGTATAATACTTGAGAGCCTGAAAATTAAACATATTAGTAACTTTAAGATTAAATTGATATTTTGAGAGCGACTGAGAGTGAATCATGCTGGTCCCGGCTAAGAATTATAAGTAATGACTAGTGGCGTAGCGACGGGTTGCATCATGCTCCGGACATACATTGTTTTGCGAGGGGAGTTCAAAAAGCGACGATTAAATTTACTCCTTTTTCTAGTTTTAGTTACAGAGAAGACATTATTAATTTTTCCTTTTGGGCTGTCAGTGGGAGAGCAGTAATCCCTGTAAAATGTCTGATTTCTAACTCAGATAGCAAGTAGAAAGAGAGAGAACTTAAGTTATATTGTGAGGTGTTCATCTTATTGACGATTGAAGTAAACTTTGATGTAATAATGTCTATTTTATAGAAAATAGTACGATTATTGTTTTAAATAAAGAGCATTAGTCCAAAAACAATCATAAGTGGAAATGAGAAGTTAGTATAATAAAATAACAAGCAATTTACTTCAATAAGGCTGCTGATCTCGAAGTAGTATGAGCCGGCGCAGCTGTGGGACTGGGTGGAGCTGACTTCGCCGCCCTGCACGGGCGAGAGCCGCTGGACGCGCAACGGACAGTCGCTGGGGCACTCGCGACGCCGCTTCAAGATCTCCTGGATCTGGCGGGTGGCCTCGCGCACTATGCCGTTCTTGTCCGGTTGCTTCACTTCAGCGAGGCACGTCCCTAGGAGCTCCTCGAGCTGATTTATCGTCTCGTTTTCCAGTTCACGCCGCCTTTTCTCGTTATAACACTTGTTTCTGTAATAAAAGATACTCAGATGTTAGGACTTGGTACTAACTGAATAAAAATAATTAACTTATAAGTAGCGTGAATCATTAAAACGTTTGGATACAATATTCTAAATAAAAAACATTAACATTGTATAAAATCGAAGTCCACCAAATTAATCGAAGAATTGAATAAACTTCATAAAAAAAACATTGTTTATAAAATTTATTAAACTCAAATACCATGAATTATATATACATTTAAAGTTCATCATAATGTAAAAAACACTGCGATTTATTACGTGATTTATAATCTACTTGTAAGTAGTATAAGCTTTAATCTATCTTAAGTTGACGTCAAGCTTGAGGGCCTCAAGGGTTTCAATTTCGTACACTATTGTGTACTACATTATATGTATGATTCGTACATTATTGTAAATTGTATACTTCGGTTACATACCATTTATTTTGGTTAAAGTTAATAAACAACTTAAGATATATGTTATTTGACAAGACCTGCAATGCAAATAGATTTTAAATATGTGAATGATAATTATTATCGATATAATTTACATAGAAATATGTTTTTCATAATATTATCTGCCACTTTTATTACGTTTTAACAAAATACACTAAACAAATGATGTCCATTTTTCTATCTATATGATGTAATTTTCCGTACTCTCATTTCGAATTCTCGTTTACTCCTTCTACATTTTCGATCATTTTTAAGAAATCCTGTCCTCGGTGATTCTGATTGTCGATACAAGTTTCAGGATTAGTAAAATAAAAAAAGAGCTTATAACGTCCCATTGCTGAGGTCGTGCCTCTCCCTAGCAGAGTGGACAATAAATCCGCCCTGCTCGTCCAAGGCATATTAGTGAACAAGTTACAATCGATACGTGGGTTTCCTTATGATGTTTATTTTCACTGTCAGTATGTGGTAGTTCTATCATAATTGGCAAATTAAGCACGAAAAACTGCTTATAATATTATCAATTTGCCTTCACGCACTTGTAGTTTAAATAAACTTAATGTAATCTTTGATCATATGTAATATTTCACTCTAGCTTCCAGCTACCGTCTATAATCCTGTAATATATAATTATTTAACGCAAAAAGTATTTTTGTCGATTCTAGAAAACACGACGAAGAAAGCATTAAAATAAATCAAACGACATACGTCCATTTAAAAAAAACGGTACTGATAGAAACGACGATGAAATTGAACTACTATGATGACAATATTTAAACGACCACATACATATTTGCAAAATAAATTACAGATTATGAACTACTCAATAATTTCATAACTTACACGAATAATGCGAACACAAAAAGAGCTTTCTGTGCCGGTTTCAAATATCTAACACAAGTAATAAAACAACATTCCACATTCATTAATCAGCGACGCCAGATAATACCAGCTGCTCATATAACTTTTGCAACTTCGGTGACGGATAATTCAATCCTAGTGCATGCTTAATACAAAATATTTATCACAGAATAAATAACTTAGATCAGAACAGACTTAACAATAATTATAATTTATTATGGTTTACCAAAATTAAATGGTCAATAGAATTAAAAAAAATTAATAGTAATTAATTAATAGTAATAATATAAATATATTTATTTAGGAAACTGGTTAAGAAGTAATTGCAATACAACCATTAGAATACTCAAAACTAATTGAAAATTCAAATTTAGATTTCAAAATTATATCTTTAAACGAGCAATTCTAGTATATATATATATATATATATATATATATATATATATATATATATATATATATATATATATATATATATATATATATATATATATATATATATATATATATATATATATATATATATATATATTTACAAGAATTGCTCGTTTAAAGATATAAGATATGCTGTCGCGACACTTTTTGTAAATAATGATGTGTTCTGCAAAGTCGTAGTACATTATTTTATTGTATTATCAATAGTTTTCGCAGCGCACGCGATTTAAATAATATTTTAGGTAATTTTTTTTACACCTTGGATTACATTATGGGAGTTTTAGTAAGGATCCCTAATTTTTGAAAATATCATATAGCCTATGTCACCCGGGGATAGTGTAGCTTCCCAACAGTGAAAGAATTTTTTAAATCGAGTCAGTAGTTTCGGAGCCTATTCAATGCAAACAAACAAACAAACAAATCTTTCCTCTTTATAATAGTAGTATAGTTAAGTCAAAATCGAAGTTAATGCGTGTAACCTAACCTAGCTTTAATTTTTACAGTACTTCTCAAAATTATCCGTAATAGTTTGACATAGGTATGAAAGATAATAGTCCTCCAATATATCCCTTCGAGTCTGAATAATTATAACAAAAACTATGTAATTATAATTAATATTTTAGGGTCACTGAGCGTGTATGACTTGTGGGGAATATTTCAACAAGACAAAAGATAATCCTAACCAATAAAGGTTTAATGTTAAAAGTATCATAGATATGTGTAGTTTAGTGTTGATTAAATTAATAAATGGTAATTTTATTAAAAAATAAATTATATTCTTCAAGCCTTCATCACGATTAAATCCGAAGCTTTTATTTAGAAGCTTCGGGTCCGTTTTTGAGCATTGTCGTTGCATTTCTATGATACCTTCTTTTACTATACAAACGAAATAAAGTAAAATAAAAGTAACATTTAGCTAACCCCTAAAAAATAAATGCGTTAGGTGGTTCTAAATATAGTCCAATATTTCTCATAATGGCTAAAATGGGGAATTAATTTCATGGAGAACATGGAGCGAGAAAACAAGTAAAATTACGTAGATACGTGAATGTCCTTTTTGAAATGTTAATAGCTCGTCTTAAAGAAATGAAGGTGTTAATTTAGATATGATCCTCAAACTTTACCCGATTTCGTTGCTTTTCCACTTTTGAGTTTATTTTTTATGTACTGGCAATAAAATGTTGTTTTAATAGGGGTTATTAATATATTAACATCAGTCTTGTATAATTTAATAAAATAATTAATTCCGTTTGTGTTACCGACCCACAATGTTTTCGAATGTTTTGTCACACACTTGCTAATATTTGTTCAAACGTTATACAGAAAAGCCAATGATGATACTGAGAGTTCAATAAGAAAAGCACAAATACTGTAACGGCAAGCTAGTTTCCACACTTAGCTCGTTATACGTACATTTGTGATTGCGGCTTATAGTCAGTTTTTTTCTTTATCTTCTTTACCGGCGTTGTCATGCTCATCTTGCCTTGCATCCCCCTCCATGTGTCTCCCAGTTGGGGGTCACAGGACTCAACTCTACAGAAGCAGCAAACAAAATAAATTTCAATTATAAAAAAGATGGTTTTTGAATGAAACATAAATGATTTGAGATGAGATATGATAGAAGGTAGCTGAAATGACATCACTATGTTGAAATATTCTAAAATAGTGTTCATAAAATTCTACGTGAAATCTATTATGCGTCAAGTATACGTAAAGCTATTCCCAATCACATATAATTATATATTATAATGCAAGTGTATGACTCATGTTCGGTGTGAGTCGGTAGCGTATTGTTTATTCAGCTTTTAATAGGTATTTTTAATTCTCATGTAAGCGTCTTATCAAAACTTTAACCAGGTGAGGATGTCTCCCATGATAATAGGGCCGCTATCGCAGTAATAACGTTCACGTTTCCGCGGCTTATATCAAATGCCTATTGCGAAGTAACCTGAACCATAATGCAAAAGAGGGACAGAGATACCAGTCGAGCGCCGCCTGCCGAGGAGCCCCACTACGCAACCTCACTGCGACGCCCGCGCAACCTTGAAATAATAATGTTCGGAATAACAACAACGCCGCCACAAGCGTGACCAGAAACAGTATAATAATTCTCGAAAATGTTTGAAGCCTCTATCTAGTTCCTAGTACCTACATCCTGTCTATGTTTAGGATGGATGTTTCGTTGTTTAATTGACGGTTAGTTCAAGTGCCGGCGCGGCGGGCCGAGCTAAAGCCTTCTAGGTGCGTTTTTCTTTCTAATAATTGAATACTTGTCAACTGGTAACATGCTTACGCAATATAAAACCAAGATCAACTTAGACACACTTTTACTTCTGCGCACCCTAGATAGACGAATTTTAACAAAGTTGACACCTGTTCGTTCGCATTGGTGAAAGTTGGCGTACTGTATTGTCAGCGGTCCGCAGCCGAAGGTTTCGGTTTTTCAATTGTTACTCAATAGGTATTCGTCATCAGAATAACTATTGGCACTAGAAACATTTTCACAAGGTTTTTTGCTTTATTGAGATAATATTTTATTTTAAGGAAAGTAAAACACGGTTTTAGGTGATGCCGTATTCAGCCACAGGCTTATTAAGTTATAATTAAACAAAGTATCATAATGACACACTGTCAAAGCTTTCTTATAATAATAATCATAATCATCATTTATTTCGGAAACCAGGTTCCATACATAGTCACAAAATCATTAATTTAAAATATAGACATTAAATCGGATAAAATGCGCTTGGCCTTATATTCCCCTTAGACGAATTACAAATTATTTAAAGAAAACAAAAAAAAAACAAGAAAAAGAGTTATGAAAAAAATTATAATTGAAATATAGTATAATCTCAAAATCATCATCCTAGCAGTAGATCCCGGTTGCCACCCAAACTTTCGCTTCGGCTATATTATATAAGTATAATATAAAATAATATCAGTTGTCTAGTAACCGGTGCACAAGTGCTATGTTATGTTGCGTACTTGAAGACTAGATGGCGCGCTGTGTGAATTGTTACATCATATTTTGTAAAGATTAGTTTACCTGACACTTGTTATTATTGTGAAAAGTCGTAAAAGGTGAAAAAATTTGTGAACTAACAAGGGTCGTCTGGCTGTGCATGAGGGGGTGTTGGTTCCGACACTCATGTACGGAAGTGTAAGTTGGGTATGGCAGAAGAAACATGAAAGCAGAATAAATGCAGTTGAGATGAGAGCGTTAAGAAGTATGATGGAGTTAAACTGAGTGACAGGATAAGAAATAGTGAGATAAGGAAACGTTGTGGTCTGAAAGAAGATGTAGTGACGAAAATTGAGAAAGGTATGCTGAGATGGTTTGGCTATGAGAGAATGAATGAAGAACGATTGACGAAAAAAGTGAATAAGGCGAGTGTGAATGGAAGTGTTGGAAGGGGTAGATCTAGGCGGACGTTCCGAGACCAAATCAGGGACGTCTTGAAAAAAGGCCAGGTCAAGAGTACCCTAAACCGAAGGGCATGTATGAAGGGAATAATGAAAGTGGATGAAGCGAAACAAGTACGTAAGGATCGTAGCAAGTGGAAAGAAGTGGTCTCTGCCTACCCCTACGGGAAAGAGGCGTGATTATATGTATGTATTATTGTGAATATGTCTTATTTAGCTGCTTCGGCGAAGTTTTTAAAAGCAATATTACCAATCTAAACCGTATTAATGGATTACTCTGCATATGTTAGTTTACAGACAACAAAGAGCACCGTTCGATTCCTGCGGGGGTCGAAGGTACAAACGGGAGCAGTTTTTATGAATTCCTTTTTGCCCAAGAAAAGTACCATAAGAGAGCCATCGGGCTGTCTTACTTTTTCATACGCGAGAGGTGATATGAGTAACTCCGTGTGTCTGTGGTGACATTCATGTTTGTGACATACTTATTGGCGAGTACTAGATTGTCTTTTTCAGCCGCTATGAGTTTGGGTTTGATTTAAGTTCGAGAACGACTAATAAAATAGACTAATACTTCAGTCTGGGCGTTAAAAAGAAACAAAAGTTCTTCTTTTTTCGTGTATTATTTTGTTTTAACATAATTTTCAATATTCCATAAATATTTCTTAAAATCTAATTTTGCGTTTCTTGATTTTGCCATGAAATTAGGTAATTTTGAACAACACGGTCCTGGTGAAGAACGAGCTGCATAATTTCAACGTGAATTAAAATCATTAATGGCATCTTACAGAAAACTTTATAATTATGTATCACGAAACCAAACACAATCTATAATATTGTTTTATAATTGATTAATATCTAAAAACTATTATCAAGAAGACAGAAATATCACAGAAGAATAGATATGAACGTTGAGAAATAATTTCACTAGATGATAAAAAATTCTAGTGATGGTAGTGATATTGAAGTCTTGCGCAAATGTATGCGTTTATTGTCAGAAAGTGACAATGTATAAAATTGTGTAACGTGTAGGTTACTTTTACTTGTTTTTTCTTTCAAATTATAATTTATTTTTATAATATATTTCATAAATTAATATATATAAGTATAGATACATTTTTAAGTGAACTGTAACACATTTTTTTTTTATATTAATTACATACATTAATTTTTGGGAACGTATCTATCGTGTAAAAACAGAGATAGATATACTTAGTACACACAAATAATAAATAAAATGCATAATATACAACAATAGCACATCAATCAAAACATAACAATAAACCAATCGTTTATCGTTTATGATTACGGAAATAAACTTTCAATTCATAATAATTTTACACAGTGATGTAAATTTTGCATAATACACAATAAAATATTATATATATATATATATATATATATATATATATATATATATATATATATATGCCGCGGCCAGTGAAAAGAATAGGGTCACCCCAGGTCATTCCAAGGGAGTCGTAAAAGGCGACTGATGGACTACTCCTTTGCCAGCTTGCATGCGGTAAAGGAAGTGCACCTCACGGTTTTCCTCTAGGGGTTGGGAGGTCAGACGGCAGTCGCTCCCGTAAAAACCAAAACCTAGCCAAACAACATGGTAGTAACAAGAAAGGGAATTGTCACGGATAGGGCGTCGCCGCATAACGACGCGCAGGAACTTCGCCCGACTCCTGTGACAAGTGGACTAGGGCTGCCGTGCCGTGGGCGAGCACGGCTAAAGACACTAGCCCCATCCAAAAGGAAACTCCGCTTCGCAACTTGGAATATTGGCACGCTGACTGGACGCGCGAGAGAGTTGGCCGATGTACTCTCCAGGCGGAGGGTGGCCGTGGCGTTCCTCCAGGAGACTCGGTGGAAGGCCAGCAGATCCCGGTTCATTGGGAATGGCTACAAACTGATCTACACGGGTGCACCTGGTGGGGAAAATGGGGTCGCCATAGTGCTCTCGGAGGAGCTCCAGGACGACATTTTAGAGGTGAAGCGCTGTAGCGATCGACTTATGGTTGTGAGGGTGCTTGTTGGTGGGGTAATCACCCACTTGATAAGCGCCTACGCGCCACAGGCCGGTTGTAGCGACGCCGACAAGATAGCGTTTTGGAACCTACTCGGAGAAGTGCTTCGTGGGATTCCATTGTCACATGGGATCGTTTTGGGCGGTGATCTAAACGGTCATGTGGGTGATGAATGTGGGGAATTTGAGCGTGTTCACGGTGGATTTGGGTATGGTAACCGCAACGCGGAAGGGGAGGATATCCTCAATACGTGTGCGGCTGCCGACCTTGCCATCGTGAACACGGATTTCAAAAAGAGACCCGAGCATCTCATCACCTACAAGAGCGGGAGGAATGCTACCCAAATCGACTTCCTACTCACTAGGAGACACCACATCAGCAAAGTAGCCAACTGCAAGGTCATTCCCGGTGAGAGTCTCACTGCACAACACCGTCTTCTTGTCATGGACCTCTGCGTGAAGCCCAAAGGCAAACGTGTCGATCGCCTTCAGCGTCGAATCAGGTGGTGGCTGCTCGATGAAGTCAAGTCCCAGGAGCTCGCCTCTTCCATCGGCGACAAGTGCGCCGGTGGTGAGGGCGAACCGGTTCAAGCTTACTGGGACAGGATTCAGGCGGCTATCCTTGGGTCGGCGAGGGAGGTGCTTGGTGTGTCTAAGGGTGGTCGCAAATGTGACAAGGAGACTTCAGACAGACAGACAGTCCAGAGGGAGACTAGAGCGAAGAAAGCCCTCTTTAAGAAGTGGCAAGCGTCCAGATCTCCTGAAGATCGCGACGCATATAGGTCTGCCAAGCGCGCCACTAAGAGAGCTGTAGCCAGAGCCAGACGAGACCACTTACAACCACTATACGACAAGTTGGAATCGTCTGAGGGGCAGAAGCTCATTTATAAGTTAGCGCGCTCCAGGGTCAAAGCGGCACAGGATATTTCCAAGTGCCGCTGTGTAAAAGACCCTGTGGGCAACCTGCTATGCGAGGACCTCGCGGTGAAGGAGAGATGGCGCTCATATTTCCACGAGCTGCTGAACACGCAGCACAAAGAGGTGCAGCCGCCAGATCTTCCTCCGCATCAAGGACTAGTGCCACTGGTAACGCCTGCAGAGGTCCAGAATTGTCTTCGCCGCATGAAGAATCGGAAAGCTGTTGGATCCGATGGAGTCCCCATCGAAGCCTGGAAGGCGATGGGCTCTCGTGGTGTGGGCATCTTAACCGACCTCTTTAACCGGACACTCCTCACCGATACGATCCCGAGCCAATGGAGACTGAGTATCATTACTCCAGTCTTCAAAGGCAAGGGGTCGGTGCAGGAGTGCGGTAATTACAGGGGGATAAAGGTTATGTCCCACACCATGAAGCTCCTCGAGAGGGTTATCGACTCTCGGATTCGGCAGGAGTGCACTGTCTCGGGATGTCAGTATGGGTTTCGCCCTGGTCATGGGACTATGGATCCGGTTTTTGCCCTAAGGACTGTCGCGGAGAAATACAGGATGAAGAATACGCCTCTGCATTGCCTGTTTTTTGACTTGCAGAAGGCCTTCGACTGTATTCCTCGCGCGATAATCTGGTGGGCATTGCGGTCCAAAGGGATTCCAGAGGCCTATATTGGGATCATCCGAGACATGTACCGTGATTCCGATTCCGTAGTTCGGACCGCTGTTGGCGACACAAAACCTTTCCCCATCACCGTTGGTGTGCACCAAGGATCCGTCCTTAGTCCGTTTCTGTTTAGCGTGGTATTAGACGTATTGTCAGACAGCATCAAAAACTCACATGAGCAGCCCCCGTGGTTGCTCATGTATGCTGATGATATCGCGCTGGCAGATTCGGACAGGGGTAGGCTGGTGCGACGTGTGAAGGTGTGGAAGGAGTCGCTTGAGAACGGTGGTCTGAAGCTCAATGTGGCGAAGACCGAGTACTTGGCCTGTAACTCCACAGATCCCACACCCGTACGCATAGACGGCAACTCGGTCGAGCGCACGGACCATGTGGGATCTGTGTTTCATGCGTCTGGTGACATCGATTGCGACGTCAAGGCACGCATTGCTGCCGCGTGGGCCAAATGGCGTGAGGTAACTGGTGTCATTTGTGACCCCAAGATGCCGGTAAAGTTGAAGGGGCAGGTCTATAAGACCATTATTAGGCCTGTCCTTTTATACGGCTGTGAAGCGTGGCCGGTGTTAGAGCGACACAAGCAAGAACTGCGTGTCACGGAGATGAATATGCTGCGGTGGATGTGTGGAGTGACGCGGAAAGACCGCGTTAGGAACTCCCGCATTCGCGGTAGTCTTCGTGTCCGTGACATTGCAGATAAATTGCAGGAGTGTCGGCTCCGTTGGTATGGCCATGTTTTACGGCAACCGGATGCTTACGTGGGAAACAAATGTCTGGCCATGCCGCCTCCGCCGGGCCCCGGCAGGAGGGGTAGACCTAAAAAGTGCTGGCTTGACGTCATAAAGGGTGATATGCGTGCCAATGGGCTCACTACCAGGGATGCTGAAGATCGCGCGAAGTGGAGTAGAAAAAGTCGGAAAGCGGACCCCGGGCACCGAAACGAAAGTTTGGGTGGCAACCGGGACTAACGCTAGGATGATGATGATGATGTGTTTCATGCGTCTGGTGACATCGATTGTGACGTCAAGGCACGCATTGCTGCCGCGTGGGCCAAATGGCGTGAGGTAACTGGTGTCATTTGTGACCCCAAGATGCCGGTAAAGTTGAAGGGACAGGTCTATAAGACCATCATTAGGCCTGTCCTTTTATACGGATGTGAAGCGTGGCCGGTGCTAGAGCGACACAGGCAAGAACTGCGTGTCACGGAGATGAATATGCTGCGGTGGATGTGTGGAGTGACGCGGAAGGACCGCGTTAGGAACTCCCGCATTCGCGGCAGTCTTCATGTCCGTGACATTGCGGATAAACTGCAGGAGTGTCGGCTCCGTTGGTACGGCCACGTTTTACGGCAACCGGATGATTACGTGGGAAACAAATGTCTGGCCATGCCGCCTCCGCCGGGCCCCGGCAGGAGGGGTAGACCCAAAAAGTGCTGGCTTGACGTCGTAAGGGGTGATATGCGTGCCAATGGGCTCAATACCAGGGATGCTGAAGACCGTGCGAAGTGGAGTAGAAAAAGTCGAAAAGCGGACCCCGGGCACCGAAACGAAAGTTAAGGATGCAACCGGGATAACGCTTAGATGATGATGATGATGATGATGATGATGATGATGATGATATATATATATATATATATATATATATATATATATATATATATATATATATATATATATATATATATATATATTGCCATAAAAACTGACACAACAAACAGGTGGCATGATTGGCCAGAGGCAAGCGAAGCCTAACTATGAAGGTCATGGAATGGCAATACAAGCGTTGGACGCCAGATAACGCGATGTAGGAGTGACGTCACGAGCGACGCTGTGTAACATGCTTTTATAATATACATACATGTGGTATTCCGCATTATCAATATCGGGTGACATATAATTTTTAATACGTGGTCTAATACAATCGCACTTGAGTTGAAACGAACAGGGTTCGAGTTTGTATCTGATATAATAACTATGTATATTAAATAATACTTAGTAACAGTAAAAGAAAACGATTTGTACTAATGCACAGAGATCAATGACATAAGTAAATGGCTAATACCTCTTGAACAAGCGTGGGAGATTATTTTACCTCTTTACGGGGCATATAATTTACCCACAGCTTGTTTGCACCTTTTTTCTCTCGACTCGACGCCCGAAAGGAGGGACCAGCCATGGTAGCTTAGACGGAGCTCTCCTATGTCAGACGTTATGTGTGTTTTACCCCGGCTGCCTCTAAACTATCACAAAGGTGAGAGGCATGCAAACCTATGGTCCCTCGAATAACAAAAGGTTGCTTGGCCGAAGCCTTAGACGGCTAAAGGTTACTAACTACCCACCGCCGCCCTCGGACCTGGCGGGAAGGGGCGTGCCTGTTGCTCACCATTTCCCGCTAGGAGGACGCCTAAGGCTGTTCATAATTAATACATCTAGTTTTAAACTATTATAAACAAAATATCATTAAATATATTTTTCTACATTATAACTGTAAGTTTGAGATAATGTGTCCCAGACCACTCCTTAAGAGCTTAATGTCCGTCCATCTAAGGATTTTACTTCCAGTGCGATATGCCAACAATTATCCTCCCGATAACGGAGTTCTTGAAAAATTGTGACCGACAGAATAAATTTTATATACATATTATAAAAATTACTAACGAGAAAATTAATATTTTCTATGAAAATTAATATATTCTAAAAAGCGTGGTGCTCGATGTCAATAATTTTAATTTTTTTTATTACAAGTTGCATTCCGAAATGCTGAGTTAGATTAAAAATATCGTACAAAACAAGCACCGCAACGCTTTCTCGTCTTTTTCTTCTTCTTGTGTTAAGAATTATTTTTTACTTTTTAGTTTAATTAACTATAAAATATAATTTATTTGTTGTCAATTCCTAATCGGTAAATGTTTTTATTAATCCGGCCATCATCCGCCAGTTTTATTATTTAACACCAGATGGGGTTTCGGCATAAGGAAAAGAAAGCGAATTCCTGATGATCCTGATAAGGACTATGGGACAAAATTATTCGATTTGTGTATTGTCATCAGGTCTTCACAAGTGTGCAAAATTTTTAATTTTTTTGACCGTTATTGTGCGTAAGAATTGAGTCCCAATTTTTTCTGCTGAAAACTCCGTTACATAGAAACATACATGTCAAGTTAATATAAAGCGTTTAAAATATATATAGGTACATAGTTTTCGTTTAAATGAGCAGAAACTTTTTCAATTATCACCTTCTCCAAATCAGTATTAATACTAAATAGAGATTACATTACAAAAACATATACGTGCGTTAATTAATTGATAATAAATATTTTTGAACCAATTGTTTTTAGGAATACTTAACTTCTAAAACGCAAATATAATTTTAAAGAACTTTGACGGACTAAGAACGAAGTAGCTGCCAAAGAATGCGTGCTGGTTATCCTTACTACAAAATATTATAAATGCGAAAGTGAGTTTGTTTGCTTGTTACGCTTTGACGCCTAATTCGGTGAATCAATTTTGATGAATTTCGGTATAGTCATAGATTGGACTTTGAAGAAGGCCATAGTCTACTTTTTTAAATTTATATGGCAGAACAACGTTTGCCGGGTCAACTAGTCAGAATCTAATTTAATAAAGTAGGCGAATATAAAGAAATTAAGCTTAATAAGTGAGAGCAAGAGATAAGCTGGTTGGTTAGCGAAGTGTACATTTGTAACAACACGTTTACGATATCATATGTAATATTGGCTAAGTGCTAACTAAGTAGTATTTGAAGACTCACTTGGCCAATCATTTAAAATTTTGATAAGCATTATATTACGATATGAAATTAGAATTTTTTGGTATAAATTGAATTTTTTTCCTATTCTCACTGTGTGAAAACAAAACTCAAATCAAATAATATTCACACAAAAATAATATAGGTAATTATAATTAGTTTAAATTATAGCAGAGAACAAGTACTTACTAGATGTCACTCCTTATTAAATTAATGACCGTGTTAATGAGTTTCAGTTTTGTGGGCTGATATTAGGGATTATTTGTACGGGAGGAATATAGTCAATTACTTTTTTTGTAAAATATATTTAATTAATCGAAGTATGCACCGTTGTTATCTATGCACTTTTGCCATCTCATTCATTGATCTCTTTACTAAAAAAAAACCATGAAGGCGGTTTGGACTGCCGCATCGGAGTTGAATTTTTTTCCTTGTAAGAAGTACGGTGGATGTCGCAGACATTCCAATTGTAGCTTCTCTAACTTAGTGGTTGTTTGCTGTGCAGTGTGTGCTCTTGCGTTGTCGTGAAGCAGCAGTGGCCTAGAGCGATTGACCAATCTCGGTTGTTTAGCAGCTAGTTCTTCCTTCATGGTTTGCAGTTGCTGACAATAGATATCTGCCGTAATCATTTGGCCAGATTTTAGAAAGCTGCAGTGAACGACACCAGCGCTAGTCCACCAAACACTCACAAGTAACTTTTTCTGAGTCAATTTTCGTTTAGGGCAGCATTTGGCTGGGTCTCCAGGGTTCAGCCATTTCGACAAGCGCTTCCGATTATCGTACAGTATCCACTTTTCATAACAAGTAATGATTCGATTTAAAATCCCTTCATTATTGTGTCGGTAGAGCAAAGTAACACAGCAGTCGACGCGTGTTTGCAAATTCGATTCACTCAATTCATGAGGTACCCATCGTTCAAGTTTTTTTACTTTCCCGATTTGCTTCAAGTGGATTAATACAGTTTTATCAATTACCCCGAAGCCTGCAGCTATCTCTGAAGTGCTTTGTGATGGATCCGCTTCCACAATAGCCTTTAATTCTTCATTTTCCATTTTGGTCTCCGGCCGTCCACGGGGTTGGTTCTGAAGTTCAAAAGAACGAAAACGTTGAAACCAAAAAAGTAACGTGCTTTCTTTTGCGACACCAGCGTCGTACACATCATTAATCCTTCGAGCTGTTTCTGTATCACTGGTGCCACGGTAGAACTCGTACTCGTAAAATACCGATATTTCATGTTTTCCATTGTGCGGTAATAAGCGACGCCAAAGTAAAAAATAATGAGGAAAAAACAAATGAATGACTGTTTTCAAAACTCAAATGTACCAGCTCAATGAATTTATAAATTTGAATTTGGAATTTTTAACCAAAGAGGAGATATTTCAGATCAGTGGTTAGTACGACAAAACGCTAATTTCATATGTAAGGACCTAATAGTAAAGAAGAAACTAAAAAAGATTTATTAAAAACAATATTTAGATGAAAATGCTGATATGAAACCATCGATGGTCTTTATTACATATTATGTGGCATGTAGCGCTTAGTAAAATTATTGTGTCCAAGCAGATTTGGATTAACTCAATTCATTCGGTCAATCTAATGTACGACACAGTTCTAGAAAACCCAAAGTCCAAATACTTCTAACACCATTTACCGTCTAATACAGGATATTCGCTATTCTATATGTTATAAATTGGCAAGATATCGTAAAAGGATAATTACGGATTAGTGAATATATTATGTGGATTGAATCAATAATTACCGCTCATAATAATTTATCAGCGTTATGTGACCTGCGACCATTCTGGGTCTCGGTGTTACATGTCACACGTTGTTTTGTTATTTGAGAGATTGCGGTACCTATTTATACGTATTAATCACATAAATGATGGAGTTACATATAATATACAAATACATACGTAATATACTTCACAGATATGTAAAGTGGAATTTCATCACGACGCATTATCATTTCTAAGATATCTAAACAAACATTTAGAATAACCAGTCTTCCTAGATAATCTAGTTCCAACGGGTGGTAGTAGAAAGTTAGAAACTTTTTAAATACATTGTTTTTTTCTAACTCAGAATGTTGCAACCGTAATTAAATTTAGTTTTATTTAATTTTAATCTACTATTTTTCTGTAACGTAAATCATAAATATTACTGTAAGTATGTAGTTTAATTTTAAATTTTCGTAAATGTTTTAATACATTTAAATTCAAGTTTGCAATCACAAGTTTAATATCCGATATGAGTAATCTTAATGTTTCTAGGTTAATTAAGTAGTCTGAGCTTTTTACCAATTAGTTTGCTTCTACTCTTAGGGCCATGGTTCGATTTTTTTGTATAGGTGCGGCCAACAACATAACGGCGAATAACATTTTTTTAAGATTTAATTGTAAAGTTAAATTATTCATACAAAATAGTCAATAGAATTGAATACTTCTCTAAATATATTGTTATATATTTTAACAATAAAATATTCAACAATAGATTTCCAAAGAAAATAAACTTAATTATTACTTAGTTAAATTGCCAAATAAAAGCCTTAAAATTATTATCAGCAAAAACCTGATCGCGATTATTTGAATTTTGTTTAAACATTTCACTTTTTATTTAAAAATTTTATTAACCAATATTTTTCATAATTAACAACTTTTTATGTTTAGCCCATTTCTTTTCTTAAACTTATGACGTTAAATATAAATATTAATTAAAATAAATGTTTCCACACTGATTATCACGTAAAACGGCAGGCTTTTAACAGATTTCAGGACCTCAATATTCAATAAACACGGGCAATGAATGCCCGCTTCACGTAAAATGCTCCGTGCCATAGTAGTCTGTAAACGCTAAGTTAATTATTATCATTAGTCATATTATATTAATTACTTTCCCATTAGTGAATTATATAGTAGTTATAATAATAGTATCTCTTGTAATAAATACATACGCAGTGTCTGCAATATTTTGCGGTTAACATAAATAATTTAGTCAAACAATTTGTAGGTATATCATCAACTAATTGTATTGATATTTCAAGTCATCGTCCATTAGACGAATATTGATAAAAGAATACAAAAGTGTGACGTACGAATTTAATTGAGAATATAGTAGACAATTCTCAGGTGAGGAAAATTTTAATTTATTGATATAAATGTATTGAGCATTGGCAGATAGCCTAACCAAACAAAGTATGCAACTGGGCGTCACGCAATGCCGATAGACGTTGAGGGCGAATACAATTTTAGGACCACCGTGTAGCGTTAGTTTTTTTTAAATTAATTTTGTATTCTTTTAGCAACAGCAGACAGGCTGACGGCCCAGTTGATAGTAAATAGTTACCGTCGCCTATGGACGTTTACGTCACCAGGGGCAACGTTAGTACACTGCCGTCCGAGTAGGGTAATTGGAACCTGGGTGACTTATTCATGAACACACACAAGGTTATTACGGCGACATACTCAGAAACCAGGGCTAGTTGCTATCCAGACGGGCTTGGATCTCTACCACCTATCTAGGGTGTTTTTGTCGCCTTTTAAGACAGGCGGTCCCAGGCTGCAGAGAGAAACGTCTCTTCTTGTCTAATAAACATTTAATGCAGGTTCCATATGAAGCATTCACCGTAAGGATCGCGAGTTCTTTGTTGAGTATTGTGACAGAGCGAAAGTAACGCATCGCTTTTTTACATACAACTCCCAAAGGAAATAACTAGTGAAAGAAGTAATCAGTTTGCTGCCTTTTACAACTCCTTAGATGCGTTTGTCATATTTATTTTTTAATAATCATACTTGATATTTCTTAAATATAAATAACTACATAGTTGACCCGGCGAACGTTATTCTGCTATATGAATTTAGAAAAAAGTCTATGTCCTTCTCTAAGGTCCAATCTATGACTATACCGAAATTTATCAAAATTGGTTCAGCGGTTCAGGCGTGAAAGCGTAACAAACAAATAAACAAACTCATTTTCGCATTTATAATATTAGTTAAGATTTATTAAATATGATATGTATGGTATGATATTAATAACATCTCAATAATGAGTTAAATTGTATATTAATATATAAAAGTATATGAAATAGGGACATATTTTATGCTTGATTAACTTTTGTTATTATTATATTACTTTTTATTATATTAAACAACTAGCTGTGCCCGCGACTCCGTCCGCGTGGAATAGTGACTTTGGGCAGCATTTTTTGGATATATCTTTTGGTTTATTTTGGATTACAAACCCTATAAACACTAAAATATAAATAAATGAAATATGCAAACAGCCAGTGTTATCGAATGCAACTGTTACGCCATGCGCCTCCGGAATACGTGTGTTCGAACCTACAAAACCAGCCTAAGCTAAACCCTATTTCATATGATTGATAAATCGGAGGTTAATTTAAATCGGAATTCAAACCTTTCCGAAACTGATCATTTTTAGCTAAAACTATTATTTTTTAAAATTAAAGTAGTCTAAGTTACTCCTTACATCAGGTATCTGCCAGTGAAAGTCTCGTCAAAATAAGTCCAGCCATTTCAGAGATTAGCCGAAACAAACAGACAGACAAACAAAAATTGTAAAAAATGTTGTTTTGGTATATGTATCGTGTATATATCCAAATGCACTTAGTAAAAAGCGGTTATTTTAATATTACAAACAGACATTCCAATTTTGTTTATTTGTATAGATTAAATTTTAATTTTGTATTCCAGTTGTTGGCGAAACATGATTACTGTGTACCTTGTAATATGTTTCTGACAAAGAAATGATTTTGATTTATTGATTCGAATTTGAATCAAATAAATATGCTTACAACACACGCAATGTACATATTGTAAATATAGACCTTAAATAATTTCAAGTTATGGTGCACGTCCGGGAGGTATATGCAAGACCTTCTTTGAAATACATGGCTTTCATTACTGTCAACCCATGGCCGTCGTTACAACCAGCAGTGACAATAGCTCGTAGTCAACATTCAGGACTTAAAAGTTGAAAACTAGATATCACATGATGCATGCCCCGACCTACATCGACTACTACTTCATCGATTTTATTTTTGTAAGGATTAGGTACTTGTGCATGTCTCAAATAAAACAATATCAGTAATCTCATAAACTACTAAAAAAAGGGATCAAATACTTGCTAGGAGTGGGTTAACGAGACGGTTGTCCACTGGCCAGTATTCAAATCCACGAACAAGTAACATACCTAATCATACCATTATAGACGTGTCAGTAACTGTTTTGGAGGGCGTTGTATACTTAAACAGCACGCTAATGTCAGTCTGTTAAGAAAACTGTAGAAGAAAAATTTCTCGTCGGAAACACGTCTGTAGATTCGTGAGATTCTAAAGCCAAGTATCAAGTTTAAAGGTGGACTTTTCCAGTGTTATTTTTGTCTGCTGAAACTTTAATATATACATATGTACTTCAAAGTTTAATTAAGATATCATACCTTAAACAAATTAATTCATTTGTGCCATATCTTTTGGCCGGACGCACTAAAATAATTAAATATATATCTTGTCTTAATAAAACCTACGTTTTATGAGCTCATTAAAATTTTCATTTACGAAACCCCCTAAAAAGTCTAAAACTGGCGAAACGATCATATTTTCCGTAAACTTCGGCCACAAATAATAGTGGAAAATAGATTTTAAACAGTGTCTAACCGGAGTCTTTGACATTAATATCTTAATCCAATTTGTCAATCAATGTGCAGTATTTTTCACAGTTATCTGAGAACTAGATGCCTTGGCGATAAATTTTATGTGCCTCAATAGTTATTTTTACTATGCGTATAACCAATTTAAAATTATTAAATAATTTTTAATCTTTTTGTTTGGTGTTATAATGAAATAATAATAAATAATGAATCTTTTGTTAGGAGGGGGTAATGCCGGAATGGCAGCAGAGAAAGCACGGTGCCCTGAAATTCCGCCTGACACAAGTCATCATCGGACATGGATGTTTCAGCCGATACTTATGTCGAGTGCCAACACCTGCGACGCATCAAATGCGCTTGGGATAAGGAGCACTGTGCGCTCGTTACCTCAATGGGCCCAGGCCTGTCCAACCCGTCCCTGATCAGTGCCAAGATCAGGAGCGAAAGGGTCTGGGATGAAACTACCTCCTTTTGCGAGGTGACCAAGTCCGAGAACGAAACGGTTGAGCGGGATAGGGTGCGCAGCAATGACTCCCTTTCCAGTCAGGGCCGGCGGCTGTGGATGGTATTCTACAACCTCTTCCAGCCAGTGTTGACCACGGCTATAGGAACGCGGGCCGGAGAACAAACTCTCACCTCTGTGAGAGGCCGTATGTAGCTGGGATAATTCCTGATGCATGTAAGTTAGAAGTCAGAGGCATACTAGGCTGGTTTTAATGAATATACCGAAGTGCGTCAGACGGTCCTTAAATTTAAAGCTTAATGTTTGGACGTCAGTTACTCAATCAGACAAAAATATTCTGACATAGACAAACACCTTTTTTTATTGTAGATAGGCGTACGTATGACCGCGATCTCACATGATGTTAAGCAACGATATGGTGGACGGTGTAGCACGCTTGCCTATAAAAAACCTGTTCACTCTCCTCTTGAAGACCCCTAAATTATAGTGTTCGGGAAACACAGACGCCGGCAAAGAATTCCACTCCTTGGCGGTTCGCATGATGAAAGTGGAAGCAAAACGCTTAGTGCGGATAGGGGGTATGTCGACCATAAATGGGTGGCGCATTGCCGTACGTCTGGTTGTCCGGTGATGGAAGGGAGATGGAGGAATTAAGTTGTGTGATTCCGTCGCACACTCTCCGAAATGTATCCTGTAAAACACCGAGAGACTGGCAACTTTACGTCGATGTTCAAGACTCTGAAGTCTAGTCTCAACCAAAGCATCGTTACCGATGCATCTTTTGGCTCGTCTTTCTATAGAATCCAAGGCCTCCAGCTGATATTTGGCAGAGCCATCCCACAAGTGAGAACAGTACTCCACACATGATCGGACTTGAGCTTGGTATAGATCAAGAAGCTGTCCCGGCGTAAAGTACCGTCTCACCTTGGCCAATATGCCTAGTTTTTTCGAGGCAAGGTTGGCCTTGGATTCAAGAAATGAACCAAAGTTTAGAGTCGATGTTAAAGTAACACCCAAAAGCTCCAGGTGGTCAGCAATCTGCAGGGGTGCTTTTCGGAGTGGGAGTCAGGTGTAATTGACTCCTTTTTGCGGAGAACAGACACGCCTGGGTTTTGGAAGCATTGAACGTGACAAGGTTGGCATCGCCCCAATCGGACACCGCCTTCAATGTCTCGCTCATTCGATCAACCATAGCCTCTCGGAGTAACTGAATTTGCGCGCCACCGGTCCGAGGATCGGATGTATATCTCTCTCTGCATACCCAAAAATACCGGGATTGAGCAGATCGTTAATATGTAGCAGGAATAGAGTCGCAGAGAGAACTGACCCCTGAGGTACCCCGGCATTAATAACCAATTGATCAGAAGAGCTGTCCTCTAGGACCACTCGAATTGATCGATCCCTCAGGAAATCTGATATCCATGAACAAAAACCGGTGGGAAGGTCAAATGCTGGAAGCTAACCAACTAGACTATCGTGCCAGACCCTGTCAAAGGCCCTCGATATCGAGAGAAACTGCAAGAACTTCTCCGTGCCTCTCGATGGCCTCGCTGCAGATGTGTGTGACATACGCAAGAAGATCCCCAGTGGACCGGTTTCGGCAAAATCCGTATTGTCGGTCACTGAGGAGATCATTTGCTTCGAGGTATGCCAATAACCTGATATTCAGTACACGTTCCATACACTTACAGAGTATGGACGTGACCGAGATGGGCCTGTAGTTTGCCGGATAAGCTCGACTACCTTTTTTGTGCACAGGTTGCACATTGGCCAGCTTCCAGACTTTTGGCACTTGACCAGTCACAAGCGAAAGGCGAAAGAGGCGTGTCAAGATAGGAGACAGCTCAGATGCACAAGTCTTCAGTACTATAGCTGAAATACCGTCTGGGCCACTGGCTTTATTCACGTCCAGATTGCGTAGCGTTTTGCGTACCTCCATCTGGCGGATGCGAATATCGGACATGACCGTCTCGCAATCCCGTAAAGGAGAAGGAGGTAACGCGCTACCAGCATCCAGGCGTGAAGATTCCGCAAAAAGAGAAGCAAACAAGTTTGCTTTCTCTTGGGCCGAGTGAGCCAGCGAACCGTCTGGTTTTAGCAGTAGAGGTAGTGAGGAGCGGCCGAAGTTCAATTCGACAGACTTTGTATCTCTCTTCGCATAAAGCTGTCGGCTAACAAAAGTAAATTAATTTCATGAATTTAAATTCATATCCGATATTATAGTTTTGGCATCTTCAAGTACATGTGTTAACTGATCTTGGTATCTCTTATACCTCTTTTATTTATTATCATTGTATAAGAGCTGTCTAGAGCCCGCCCGCCCTATGGTCCTGCCAAACGTTAAAAATAAGGCTACACCAACACGTTCCTAGCGCGTGTAAAACCCACGTTATCCAAGAGTACTACGTCAATCGCACAGATGAAATACAATTTTAGTTACTTTTTTCCTTTCTATATTTTTCCCGCCGCCATTGCAAAAAAGTCCGCAGAAGTTCTATAACGTGACAAAGCTCGGCAGCGTATATCTAGCTCCGACAAAGCTTCGGTTGGAAACCGAACGAAGCTTTTGAATGTTGTCCTAATGGAGGTAGTATTATGGGTGAGAATAAATAAAATAAATATTTTGTGACAATTCACACAGCGTCATCTAGTCCCCAACTAAGTAGCATAGCACTTGTGTTATGAGCCCTAGACAACTGATATACTACTTATATACTTTCTTTTTTAAATAAATACATATTATGCATAAACACCCTGACACAAGACGGGAATTGAACCCGTGACCTCTGCAAGCGTACCGAAGTGCGTTATTCGTTACACCACCGAGCTCGTCTAATTATCTAAGAATTATTTAATAAACCAAATTAAATTGTAACATATTGTCTTTATCTAAACCACAACATTGTAAATGTCATCCATTAATGTCGTGTGGATAATCTTATGCAAGATTAATTGAAAGACAATTTTCTAAACAATACAATTCTACCAATTTTGAAAATACTTAATTACAAAATATATACCTAAAAATTGTTTAATACGTGTTCAAATAATATCGATAGAATTGTGAGAACAATAGGCTATTTAACTAACTGAAAATGCAACAGGTGTCATTATTGATTGGCATTAGCGATTAGCTATCATGCAGTTAGAATTAAACGTCTGCCATTTACATGTACGAGTAATATTTTACGACTGAAGAATGGACCATACATTTAAGAATATTAGGTTCACGTAACTGTTTTTCGGTGTAATAAAATTATATAACATTTTTATATAATTTTAAACACATTCCATTTTCTACGAGGCTAGTAGGTACGCGTGGAGCGTATAGATTTTAAAATAATTACATAAATTTACAATTTAATCACCTGCAATAGCTAGTGACAGCAGCATCGACCTCAAAGAAGATATCTACTAGATCATCGATGTCGGAGTCCGGCGTGAGCGAGGGGGCCAGAGCCGTCGACGGGGTGGCGGCCTCGTTGATCGAATGAACCCCGCCGTTGAAGAGCACTGGTTCTGTTTGCACCATGGGCAGCATGGCTACAACATGCGAGCACTGTCACAGCCACTGTATCCGACACAGAGGTGTCTCTCTATCAATTCCAGATAAAACAATCCGTATTCACATCCAAACATACACTGCATTGCGCCACCGACAACTTTTTATACGAATATTTTGCAGAACACAAATCAACCGATTTTGAAAACGTTCACCGTTCTTCTGATTGCACGCAAAATGTTAATGTTCCCAATAACAAATGTAATAACTTTATTACGTAGTGATAATGCAGTTTCCTATCGATATCCGTGCGAAACGTTCACTACAAAACGACGATGAAAGTCAACTGAAAGACGAGACATAGATATACACACATCCTTGTCGTTCAACGCTTCACAAATTATCAACATGACGGGCAGCGCGCTGCGGCACGACGCACCACGGCGGCCGAGACGATGACGGCGGCGGCGGTGGCTGCGACCACCAAAAAGCCTCAACACTATTGCCGGCACACTCGCACTCATGCCATATTCGAATTGCCGGGTTCTCTTGCGATCTCGCTTACCGACTACGACTACTATGATAAACATATCCGAATTTACCCGAACGTCCCCGATCACGAGTAAAGAGAAAAAAATAAGTTTGCTATTTCACTGGCTATATATATTAAATATGTATTCAGGTAGGAAATTGTTGCGAAACAACGAAATTTTACAATTAATTACAAAATTCGTTCCAAAGCAATTGATATTTTGTTAATTCATAATATGTAAAAACAGGGTACACAACTGCTAATGAACATATAAAATATTAGTAATTGTAAAAATAGTATAAAACTAATATATCCTTACATATAATTTTTATTAACGATACTCTGTGAAGGTAAACAAAAGTGTTTAAAGTTTTTAAAATAAATATTATTTATTTGTAAATACCTAATCAGATTTAAAGTATGTACATATTTGTAAATGAATAAGAAAGAGCATTCAAATGAAACCCAATAATGACGCATGAACTCCCATTAAGAATGTGAAATGGAACAGTAAGTATCCGTGTCAAGTGTAGAATTTAGATAACAAGGCTAGTGATTACACAATTAATTTAATAAAGCACTTTTTCTATGTATAACTGTAAAATTTTAGATGAACGATTTAAAATTATAAATCCGTAAGACAATTTCGTAATTTAATTTTAATTTGGAATTATGTAGATGATATTTTTAAAGAGATGCTTGAATTTTAGTGGTAGCATATTCTTGTATAATCTTTTGTAAAAAAAAGTTAAACAGACAATTATGTAGGGGTAAAAGAGTAAAGGGGCAACGAGCTGAGGAAGAGTGCGATGCGTGCAGATATCGGTGCAGGCGGCCCCGCGGATCTGTGTCAGTAGGTCACGGCAATGACGTGGCACATGGCCGCCAGCGCGCCGGCCGCCACTCGCGGCGCGCACTTCATTCTTATTCCGCTTTACAGTATCTCTGTTAATTGTTAGATATCTTAGTGTACACATTAACGAGTGTATCACCATAATAACTATTTAATTGTGTGACTGCAGTAAAAATATATGAAGATCCTTTGAAACAAGTACATAACGCTATTTTCCACGAGTCGCATACTGACATTGACCGACTGATGTGACTCACGTGAGTCTCAGAAATAATGTTTCAGAGTAATAAAATGAATAATATTGTGGCCGCGAATATATGGAATTTGCTAATTTTTATTAATAATTACCTTATTTTGCAATATCATTATGACAACGTCAGCAATAACTAACTTTCAATGAATGAACGTAAACATATTTTGTTGAATTGTATGTTTACTGATATTATTATTTAGAAAATTCATTAATTTTCCTGCGTACACTTATGTGAACTAAAATTCCTCTACAATATGCATTTAATCATTTCAGTTTATTTTGACAGTTGGAGATAGAAGCTAATCTTTGTTTTCTACTAAATGACATAGTACATATTATTCAAACTTACAGAAATTGAATGATAAAACCTTAACAAATATAAAAAGCTACAAATAATATTTAGGAAATAGATTTTGTGAACCATCCTTTATTTTCGACCAACGCTCTAAAACTAAACAATTGTGTGCATGCACTGTGAATGTACAAGATTACATGTACAATAAAGTCAGCACGCTGTATAATTTCAAAAATCAAATTCGGAAAAAAACCCATCCGTATACATATTTTACTGTATACGAATTGTTTTATAAATCAAATTAAAAACTATAATTAATTTCACTTAAGTAATTAAAAGTCATCATCATCATCTCAGCGATGAATCCCGGTTGCAGCCCAAACTCTCGCTTCGGCGCCCGGGGTCCGCTTTCCGACTTTTTCTTCTCCACTTCGCACGGTCTTCAGCATCCCTGGTAGTGAGACCATTGGCACGCATATCACCCTTTACGACGTCAAGCCAGCACTTTTTGGGTCTACCCCTCCGGCCGGGGCCCGGCGGAAGCGACATGGCCAGACATTTGTTTCCCACGTAAGCATCCGGTTGCCGTAAAACGTGGCCGTACCATCGGAGCCGACACTCCTGCAATTTATCCGCAATGTCACGGACATGAAGACTGCCGCGAATGCGGGAGTTCATAACGCGGTCCTTCCGCGTCACTCCACACATCCACCGCATCATATTCATCTCCGTGACACGCAGTTCTTGCTTGTGTCGCTCTAACACCGGCCACGCTTCACAGCCGTATAAAAGGACAGGCCTAATAATGATGGTCTTATAGACCTGTCTCTTCAACTTTACCGGCATCTTGGGGTCACAAATGACACCAGTTACTTCACGCCATTTGGCCCACGCAGCAGCAATGCGTGCCTTGACGTCGCAATCGATGTCACCAGACGCATGAAATACAGATCCCAGGTATTTGACTTGGTCCGTGCGCTCGACCGTGTCGTCGCCTATGCGTACGGGTGTGGGATCTGTGGAGTTATAGGCCAAGTACTCGGTCTTCGCCACATTGATCTTCAGACCACCGTTCTCAAGCGACTCCTTCCACGCCTTCACGCGTTGCACCAGCCTACCCCTGTCCGAATCTGCCAGCGCGATATCATCAGCATACATGAGCAACCACGGGGGCTGCTCATGTGAGTTTCTGATGCTGTCTGATAATACGTCTAATACCACGCTAAACAGAAACGGACTAAGGACGGATCCTTGGTGCACCCCGACGGTGATGGGGAAAGGTTTTGTGTCGCCAACAGCGGTTCGAACTACGGAATCGGAGTCACGATACATGTCTCAGATGATGTCAATATAGGCCTCTGAAATCCCTTTGGACCGCAATGCCCACCAGATTATCGCGCGAGGAATACAGTCGAAGGCCTTCTGCAAGTCGAGAAACAGGCAATGCAGAGGCGTATTCTTCGCCCTGTATTTCTCCGCGACAGTCCTTTGGGCAAAAACAGGGTCCATTGTCCCGTGACCAGAGCGAAACCCATATTGACACTCCGAGACAGTGCACTCCTGTCGAATCCGAGAGTCGATAATCCTTTCGAAGAGCTTCATGGTGTGGGACATGACCTTAATTCCTCGGTAACTACCGCACTCCTGCACCGACCTCTTGCCTTTGAAGACTGGAGTAATGATACTCAGTCTCCATTGGCTCGGGATCGTACCGGTGAGGAGTGTCCGGTTGAAAAGGTAGATAGATAGATAGATAGATAACACTTTATTGTAAACCAATTATATAAACACAATGAAACTTATTTACACAATCAATGAGTACTTGACTTACAATGGGCGGCCTTATCGCTACAGAGCGATCTCTTCCAGGCAACCCGGGCTATAGAACATTATTGGTGTTACATTGATGTGGAAGGGAGGTATGGTAATAAATAATAATTATATTTAAGGTCTGTTAAGATGCCCACACCACGAGAGCCCATCGCCTTCCAGGCTTCGATGGGGACTCCATCGGATCCAACAGCTTTCCGATTCTTCATGCGGCGAAGACAATTCTGGACTTCTGCAGGCGTTATCAGTGGGACTAGTCCTTGATTCGGAGGAAGATCAGGCGGCTGCACCTCTTTGTGCTGCGTGTTCAACAGCTCGTGGAAATACGAGCGCCATCTCTCCTTCACCGCGAGGTCCTCGCATAGCAGGTTGCCCACAGGGTCTTTTACACAGCGGCACTTGGAAATGTCCTGTGCCGCTTTGACCCTGGAGCGCGCCAACTTATAGATGAGCTTCTGCCCCTCAGACGATTCCAACTTATCGTAAAGTGGTTGTAAGTGGTCTCGCCTGGCTCTGGCAACAGCTCTCTTAGTGGCGCGCTTTGCTACCCGGTATGCGTCGCGATCTTCAGGAGATCTGGACGCTTGCCACTTCTTAAAGAGGGCTTTCTTCGCTCTAGTCTCCCTCTGGACTGTGTCGTTCCACCACCATGTCTCCTTGTCACACTTGCGACCACCCTTAGACACCCCAAGCACCTCCTTCGCCGACCCAAGGATAGCCGCCTGAATCTTGTCCCAGTAAGCCTGAACTGGTTCGCCCATACCACCGGCGCACTTGTCACCGACGGCTAAGGCGAACTCCTGGGACGTGACTTGATCAAGCAGCCACCACCTGATTCGGCGCTGAACGCGCTCGGTATACGTGGCTTTAGGCTTAGCGCAGAGGTCCGTGACAAGAAGACGATGTTGTGCAGTGAGACTCTCACCGGGTATGACCTTGCAGTTGGCCACTTTGCTGATGTGGTGTCTCCTAGTGAGTAGGAAGTCGATTTGGGTAGCATTTCTCCCGCTCTTGTAGGTGATGAGATGCTCGGGTCTCTTTTTGAAATACGTGTTCACGATGGCAAGGTCGGCCGCCGCACACGCATTGAGGATGTCCTCCCCTTCTGCGTTGCGGCTGCCGTACCCAAATCCACCGTGAACACGCTCGAATTCCCCACATTCATCACCCACATGACCGTTCAGATCACCCCCCAAAACGATCCCCTGTGATAATGGGATTCCACGGAGCACTTCTCCGAGTAGATTCCAAAACGCTATTTTATCGGCGTCGTCACAACCGGCCTGTGGCGCATAGGCACTTATCAAGTGGGTAACTACCCCATCGATAAGCACCCTAACGACCATAAGTCGGTCGCTATGACGTTTCACTTCCAAAATGTCGTTCTGGAACTCCTCCGAGAGCACTATGGCAACCCAATTCTCCCCACCAGGTGCACCTGTGTAGATCAGCTTGTAGCCATTCCCAATGAACCGGGATCTGCTGGCCTTCCACCGAGTCTCCTGCAGGAACGCCACGGCCACCCTCCGCCTGGAGAGCACATCGGCCAACTCTCTCGCGCGTCCGGTTAACGTGCCTATGTTCCATGTTGCGAAGCGGATCTTTCGAGATGTTTGGGCTGCGTGAGTTGGGGCTAGCGTCGTTAGCCGTGCCCGCCCATGACACGGTAGCCCTTGTCCACTTCTCACAAGAGCCGGGCGAAGCTCTTGCGCACCGTTATGCGGCGGCGCCCTAGCCCTTAGCCTATCTCGTAATCTTATTCTTTCCATATTGATTTGGCAACTTTGGCTTTTACGGGAGCGACTGCCGTCTGACCCCCCAACCCCAAAAGGAAAGCCGTCGTCAGAGCCTCGTCCGTTATTCAGCAGGGTGCGTCGACTTGCAGGTGAGGTTGACTTGGGCCCCGAAGATGTTGGTAGGGCACCTTACACCCCCTCTAAAACTAAACAATTGTGTGCATGCACTGTGAATGTACAAGATTACATGTACAATAAAGTCAGCACGCTGTATAATTTCAAAAATCAAATTCGGAAAAAAAACCCATCCGTATACATATTTTACTGTATACGAATTGTTTTATAAATTAAATTAAAAACTATAATTAATTTCACTTAAGTAATTAAAAGTATTAATGCAATATTCAGAAGCGCCTATTAGCATCAATACCCAAAATAGTTTGCACGAAACCCCAGGGACTATAATTATAGCAGGTTTCTGTCCCAATATATTCATAACATTTTGCAAAAGTCTATTATCTGTATAGTTTTCGTTAAGACACTGAAATTGGTATTGAAGATACCCTGAAGCTGGGTATACAAGATTGCTCATTAAAAACGGGCTCAAAACCGATAAAATCGAAATTTTAAATATACGAGAAAATATTGAGAACTGAAGTATATTAGACAATGGTCCAATTGATGACAAGTGTCTGTTCGCCGTCGTCAAATGAAAGATTGCGACATATCAAAGTATCGCGTTCGAAGAATATTTTTTTTGTGTTTTCAAGCCAGATAAAAATTTTATTAAAAAGGAAATGTAATCAAAATATGCAAATGATAAATGTTTCTATAAAAAAATACTATCACTGTTTGCGGTCACCACTTTTTACAGCCACCTACAATTTCGTTATAATTATAGAATAAAACAATTGCATGTATAAGTATATTTATTATTAATTCAGCTGGTACGGAATTTTAAACTCGATATTTAGAAAAATTTGATTCAAATTTACATTACAAGGAGATTGGACAAATAAAAACATAAAAAAAATTATGCCTATTTCTCTCACCAGTGTTACCTTGGGGGTCCGAGATACATTGAGTATTGTCACAGGGCAAAACTGCGGCCGCGGGCGGCCCCTCGGGAGAGGATCCGCCGCCCGCACTATTGCCGCGAGGGAGAGGGCCGCGTGCTATTCTGCGGCCCCATTCAACTGTTGATTCAGCAGAGCGCCGCGGGACGAAATCCTGACCCCCTGGCGCCAACAATTTAGAAGGGGCCCGTCTTAAGACAAAGGGCGGGCCGGCGCCGGCCCGGGCCACGAGATCGACAGGCCGCATATCCCTCGGTCCTCCGGGCAGGGGGAACCCGTCAAGAAAAGGTTTTTCCCCGAGATCAAAAAAAGGGCAATCTGCTCTACGCCTTTTTAGTTGGTTACCTCAGTTACTTGATTACCTTGTAGCACCGAAAACAATACTTTTGACTCCCTAAGCCCTAAAGACAAAAATGAACGGTGGCCTATCTATCTTTATCAAACATAGTGCTAAATCTTAGCATTAACATATAAACGTGATAATTGGTTTAAGTTTCTGTATAAAGCAATATTTAGGAATAAAAATATTAATTTCAAAAGCAAAATGAATGCTCTTTCGCATATAAAGATAAATAGTGTCCTTTGAAATTATTATTTTTGTCATTTCCTAAAGGAAGACATATCCACTATCACAATATTAACATCACCGCAATTATTTGAAACAGCTATTTTATTAAGCGTAATAAAAATAATCGAGTCCGTTACATTAGAAAACATCTTAATATTAAATCAACAATCGTCAAATGAAATGCCCCAATATCGACTTAATTTATTCTAAACGAAAAGAATAACGTTCTAAAAATATATTTAATAATGACTTTATTAAACTTAAATTACAAACAAATAACTCTATTTAATCCAATGATTTAACGCTACGTTAACTTTACATGAAACTCAGCTAATATCATGTTTACAAGAAATGATGAGGTGCCACCTCTGGGGAACGCAAGTAATTTGATCAAATGAAACAACTAATGAGAATATAAATGGCGGAATATATTGGTTGGGGAGCGCCTGGACTCTGCTGTCATGTACATCTCAATCAACTATCATTTAGTAGAGGCAGCGCGATGCGTCACGTTATTAAGTTATTGCAACGATCAATTCAGATAATAATTAAATTGTTAACAATACTTAGTAACATAATACCGCTAAATGTACAGGTATTATTAAATTACATAGTGTTTATTTACCCAAGCCCTGATTTATGAGATAATAAATAAAATACTTGATGTTAAATGTCATTATGGTAAAATATCAGCTGCCGGTAAACGGTGCAATTGATAGATAGCAGGTGGTCGCCTTCGCCTATGAAATGATGCCAATGATTCGCCTATGGATGCAACACCAGAGACAATGCCTATGCGCTGCCAGCCTCGAAAGATTTTTAATTACTTTTTACAAAAACCCTATATCGAACTCCATTACAAATCCGGAGTACGAAACGTTCTTGAGTATTGGAACTTCATATACCTACATATGTTTTTGACTACTAGGGTCATATCCTAAAGTTTAAGTTTGTGTACTGGAAAGGACCTTAAGACTTTTTTGAAGAAAAAACAGAAATTTAAGGAAAATTGGTTTAATAAAAAAATTGGTTTTAACAATAGACACAAACTTTATGCAAGGATTTATTTATGTTTTAATAAGGTGTATTACCTCCACGTGCCCTTATTACGGATTCTAATCGGTTCCGCATAGATTTTATTAGGGTTATTAAAAGATCTTGCGGAATATTGTCCCATTCTTCTGAAAGTGATGTTCTTAGTGCTGCCACTGTCGTGGGCAAGGGTTTCTCGCATATACAGCTCTTTTTAAATTGTCCCAAACATGCTCAATGGGATTAAGATCCGGGCTGCGTGCTGGCCAATTCATTGTACGTATCCCAACCTCTTCGCAATATTGTCGAATTTGTGCAGCAGCGTGCAGTCGGGCATATCCAGCATTAAAGTAAAATTTTCGCCTATGAATCCCATGTAAGGCACCACGTGATCTTGTAAGATCTCTGTTATGTAGCGATGTGCAGTCAAACCCCCTCTGGTCCGTTTTGACGGACCATGTCTATGAACACAAGTTCTGTTCGCCCGTTCATCGATATGCCACCCCGGACCATACACGAACCGCCTCCAAAAGGAACACGCTCCTCAATGCAACTTTGAGCATATCGCTCCCCACGTCGACGATAGACTCTTCGACCATCTGCACCATATAAACATGTCCTACACTCTTCCGTGAACAATACGGAGGCCCATTGCTCTTCTGTTCAATTCAGGTGATCACGCGCAAATCTTAAGCGAGCTTGTCTGTGAGCTACAGACAACTTTGGACCATTTGCTGGTCTAAAAAGGGTGATATTCGCTTCCTTTAACCTTCTTCTTATTGTTCGTGCACTCACGTTTACTCCACGCACTTCATTAAGATCTGTTTTGATGTTAACTGACGTGAGGAAACGATTTTGCAGGGAAGTTGTAACAATAAATCGGTCATCACGACCGGTGGTGCTCGAGTTCTGCCTGTACCACGTCTCCTTCTGTAAAAACTTGTCTCCACAAACCTTCTGTATATTCTAGAAACCGTAGACTGGTTTAAATTTAAATTTCTACCAATCGTTCGTTGATCCAAGCCCTCCCGCACCAATGCTACAATTTGAGCCGCTTTGTTCGGACGAAGTATCCATATTATGATTCAAAAACTCTCGATGAGTTAAAAAACTAACCCAACAATTCTGCTGGTAACAACAATTCAATTGACAAAAGAATAAAAAATCAATGAGAATCAAATTAAAACTTTGCTATAAATAACACGCAAATCTGATACTACGAGTAATTTTCTTTTCCCGGCTATATTCATTTGTTTTACTGCAGTTCTATTTTTAAATTTTCCTTTTTTTTGAGATTAAGAGCCAGTCTCTCCATATTTATATAATTTAATCTAAAAAGTTTGCATACTTATTAAAAAAAATCATTTCAAAGTAATCCTGAACTTTGATGCAGTTTATGAGTCCGTCAGTTTATGTTCAAGTAAATTTATTTATTAATGAACTCTTAATACGAGGTAATGTTTTTCAGTACTCTACAAATTCTCAAAAACCTTCGTCGTTTTTATATTTCTTACTGGTCTTCTTCCGGCCTTTAGCCCACACTAAGTAGGGTCGGCACATGTTCTTTTGTTCTACTCCCCTCTGCTAGCCATCATTTCAACATTCACACCTTTATTCATCATATATTTTTTCTTTTCCTCAATATTTCTTAGGGGTCTGAACTAAATGAATATAATCTAATATATAAAATTCTCGTGTCACAGTTTTCGTTGCCATACTCCTCCGAAAGGGCTTGACCGATTCTCATGAAATTTTGTGAGCATATTGAGTAGGTCTGAGAATCGGCCAACATCTATTTTTCATCCCCCTAAATGTTAGGGGTGACCCACCCCCAAAATTTTTTTTTTAATTTTTTGACATTTTATTATTTATATGGCAGAACAACGTTTGCCGGGCAGCTAGTATTCATATAATATTAACATTATATACATTTTTTATTGTACATAATATTATAATATTGTCCTTGTTTTTAAAAATTTATTATATTAGGTCCTTACATATGAAATTGGCGTTTTGTACGGGAGGAATATAAAGTCAATTTTTTTTTGTAAAATATATTTAATAAAAGTATGCACCGTTGTTATCTATGCACTTTTGCCATCTCATAGGTAGTTAGTTCATTGATCCCTATACTAAAAAAACCATGAGAGACGAGAATCAATAAACTCTTCGAAGGCAGTTTGGATTGCCGCATCGAAGTTGAATTTTTTTCCTTGTAAGAAGTTGTCCAAATTCTGGAAAAAATGGTAATCTGTTGGAGTAAGGTCCAGGGAGTACGGTGGATGTCGCAGACATTCCAATTGTAGCTCATCTAACTTAGTGGTTGTTTGTTGTGCAGTGTGTGGTCTTTCGTTCTCGTGAAGCAGCAGTCGCCTAGAGCGATTGACCAATCTCGGTTGTTTAACAGTTAGTTCTTCCTTCATGGTTTGCAGTTGCTGACAATAGATATCTGCCGTAATCGTTTAGCCAGATTTTAGAAAGCTGTAGTGAACGACACCGGCGCTAGTCCACCAAACACTCACAAGTAACTTTTTCTGAGTCAATTTTCGTTTAGGGCAGGATTTGGCTGGGTCTCCAGGGTTCAGCCATTGCGACAAGCGCTTCCGATTATCGTACAGTATCCACTTTTCATCACAAGTAATGATTCGATTTAAAATCCCTTCATTATTGTGTCGGTTGAGCAAAGTAACACAGCAGTCAACGCGTGTTTGCAAGTTCAATTCACTCAATTCATGAGGTACCCATCGTTCAAGTTTTTTTACTTTCCCGATTTGCTTCAAGTGGATTAATACAATTTTATCACTTACTCCGAAGCCTGCAGCTATCTCTGAAGTGCTTTGTGATGGATCCGCTTCCACAATAGCCTTTAATTCTTCAATTTCCACTTTGGTCTCCGGCCGTCCACGGTTCTGAAGGTCGAAATTTCCAGAACGAAAACGTTGAAACTGAAAACGTACCGTGCTTTCTTTTGCGTCGTACACATCATTAATCCTTCGAGCTGATTCTGTATCACTGGTGCCACGGTAGAACTCGTACTCGTAAAATACCGATATTTCATGTTTTCCATTGTGCGGTAATAAGCGACGACAAAGAAAAAATAATGAGGAAAAAACAAATTAATGACTGTTTTCAAAACTCAAATGTACCAGCTAAATGAATTTATAAATTTGAATTTGGAATTCTTAACCAAAGAGGAGATATTTCAGATCAAAGTGGGTCAGTACGACAAAACGCTAATTTCATTTATGTAAGGACCTAATATTAAAATAATTATATATATATATATATATATATATATATATATATATATATATATATATATATATATATATATATATATATATATATATATATATATATATATATATATATATATATATATATATATATATATATATATATATATATATATATATACCTAGTCAGGTCATAAGTATTGTCACACAGTAAAAACTTTTCTTTTAGAATGCTGGCCACAAAAAAGTTTATTGAATTCGAATCTCGAATTGTTCATGAAAATAAAAATGTATACTTTTAGAATTTTACTCATTTTTTAAATATGGAGTGGACGCTTAAAGAAGACCGTGTTGCAGTTATTGCGTTGCATCGTTGCGGTTACGCGCCAATTCAAATTTTTAACATACTGAAAAATTTGAATATAACCAAAAGATTCATTTATCGTACCATCAAACGATACAATGAAGACTCTAGTGTAGATGACAGGTCAAGAAGTGGTCGCCCTCGGTCTGTTAGGACTCCAGCAGTGATAAAAGCTGTGAAGGCACGAATTCAAAGAAATCCCAAACGTAAGCAGAAACTGTTGGCCCATCAGATGGGGTTAAGCAGAACCACGGTGAAAAGGGTGTTAAATGAAGACTTAGGGCTTCGGGCATATCGAAGAAAAACAGGACATCGTTTGAATGCTCGTCTAATGGACCTGAGACTGAAGAGATGCCGCGCTTTGTTGAAGCGGTACGCGGGAAAAAAATATCGGGAAATTCTTTTTTCGGATGAAAAAATGTTTACCGTAGAAGAGAGCTACAACAAACAAAATGATAAGGTGTACGCACACAGTAGTGAAGAAGCGAGCAACCGTATTCCGCGTGTCCAACGAGGTCATTTTCCATCCTCGCTCATGGTATGGTTGGGAGTTTCTTATTGGGGCTTAACAGAGGTACATTTTTGTGAGAAAGGTGTAAAAACGAATGCTGTTGTGTATCAAAATACAGTCCTGACGAACCTTGTGGAACCTGTTTCTCATACCATGTTCAATAACAGGCACTGGGTATTCCAACAAGATTCGGCGCCAGCTCATAGAGCGAAGAGCACACAAGACTGGCTGGCGGCGCGTGAAATCGACTTCATCCGGCACGAAGACTGGCCCTCCTCCAGTCCAGATTTGAATCCGTTAGATTACAAGATATGGCAACACTTGGAGGAAAAGGCGTGTTCAAAGCCTCATCCCAATTTGGAGTCACTCAAGACATCCTTGATTAAGGCAGCCGCCGATATTGACATGGACCTCGTTCGTGCTGCGATAGAGGACTGGCCGCGCAGATTGAAGGCTTGTATTCAAAATCACGGAGGTCATTTTGAATAAACTTTAATGTCATAAGAATCTATGTTTTGTTAAGTTCATTTTGGTATATAAATGGTTACATAATGAATAAACTTGTTACAATTATTTTACATTAAACATGTGACAGAATTTATGACCTGACTAGGTATATATATATATATATATATATATATATATATATATATATATATATATATATATATATATATAGTGTGTGTGTGTGTGTGTGTGTGTGTGTGTGTGTGTGTGTGTGTGTGTGTGTGTGTGTGTGTGTGTGTGTGTGTGTGTGTGTGTATGTGTGTGTGTGTGTGTGTGTGTGTGTACAGCAGACAGGCTGACGGCCCGTTTAGAATTTAGCAGTTACCGTCGCCTATGGGTATTTGCAATGACAGTGGCATCGCGGACACGCTGCTGTGCCACAAGGGTACAGGATTTGAGTCACTAATGACGGAACACAACACAAGGTTATTATGGCGGCATACTTAAGACCAAAGGTTTGAGGCCCTATCACGTAGCTGAGGTGGGTTGTTTTGTCGCCTTTTACGACAGGCCGACCCCGGCCGCAGAGGTTAGTATTCTTTCTCCGCCCCTGCACGGATATAGGGGACATCCATTAATTACATGAGCTCAGAATGGGGGGGGGGTCCAATGAAATCTCACCAAATCTCATTTAAACCCAGAGGGGGATAATCGAAAATCTCACGTCACCTTCAAGAAATACAAAATATTACAGATATTAAAAAATATGTTTTTATCTGTTTTTTTACTTTGAATTTTATTAATTTGAATAAATTAACTACATATAGTATACCTGAACGGTTTATTATTTTCCCGAATAGTAAAATAAATTTTAGTTTAAAATATTTTAGCACCAATCTCACGTAAGGGGAGGGGGGGGGTCCAGGCAAATCTCACTAAATCTTACCTAAAGGGGGGGGGGGTCTAAACTGATCGAAAAATAGCTCACGTAATTAATGGATGTCCCCATATTAAATTAAGAATTTGTCGTATTGTTAAATAAAGATCAAGACACTTCGTGTTATTACCCTTATAATATATTTTTCCAAATAATTCACACCATTACAACTTGTGCATTACATTAACATACCGTTATTTCAACAATAACTATTAATAATCTTGTTTACAGTGAAACAACTTTTGAGAATTATGAGGTAATAATGAAATATAGCTATGTAGTTCCAAAAAAAACAATTTTAATTTGAAAGTAAATATAAAATTAAGAGTGGATTCTCCGCAAAGAATCCCCGCAAATGCGTTGCGTCACGTGGGCGGGCAGATCGATGAGGCGGGCGGTAAAAGCAGCGCCTGCGCGAACTCACTTCTTTCTTATATCGACCGCCAACTTCAACTGTACGCTTTTGGGGCAGGTTAGGCCTATGCTCTGGGGTCAAGGTCATTCTGTTTAGTGCACGTATTATTATTTTCTCTTGTCCATTAAATGAAAGTTCATTGCAACCACGGCGTTATATACTCGCTCTCATGACTTATTTGCGGCGCTGATGTTAAATAATACATTTAAAATTAATGAACATTTTTAAGTTATTATAATACTTGTGTAATTAAACAAATATGAGTAAGCAAAAATAAAAGTATCTAGATAATAGTGAATGGTAAAATAAGTAAAATAAAATTAGTATGTTTCAACGAAATTAATTAAAGCCCCTTTAAAAGACACATTATATAACAGTATAATAATTTAAACACTTACCTGGTTAATATAATAAAAATTCATAATTAAAAAAATATTCATAATAGAATAATGTAAGAACTATTACTTATTAAGAGTAGACTAATAACATTATATCCACGTTCTTTTTCATATACCACTAATTATTCCGAAGGTGCGACTGAGTATTGTCACAGGGTTATTATTTCTGCGAGACTATTTGCGTCGCCATTTCGTTATATCGTCTTTAAACAAAAAGTCACATAGTGGCTGAAATCAGCTAAATTGTGGCTATCCAGACGCGACAACTGTCTTACACACCCACCCCCCTTCCCCATCTAGGAACCCCTTTTCTTATCTCGGAGAAACTGAATGAGCAATGACACGCCGAACGCCGGGGGAAAGTTGACATGGTAATATCGGAAGCCTTTATGCAGTTGGCCGAGATGTGATAGTCAGGGCGGCCGTAACGGCATACCGACTAAAACTCGCCAACCAAAGCCCTATGTGGAGGCATCGAAGGATCGACCTATGCTATTTTAGAACAAAAGTTAAAAGTAATGCTAAATCCATTAAGATTTAGCATTACTCTATACACCCTAAGCCACAAATATCTCTAGATATCATTACGTTTACCAAAAAAAATACAATATCTATACTACTATTATAAAGAGGAAAGATTTGATTGTTTGTTTGTTTGTTTGCTTTGAATAGGCTCCGAAACTACTGACCCGATTTAAAAAATTCTTTCATTGTTGGGAAGCTACACTATCCCCGGGTGACATAGGCTATATTATATTTTCAAAAAAATTAGGGATCCTTACTAAAACTTCAATAATGTAACCCAAAGTGTTAAAAATTTACCTAAAATATTATTTAAATCGCGTGCGTTGCGAAAACTATTGATGATGGAATAAAATAATGTATTACAACTTTGCAGAACACAACATTATTTACAAAAAGTGACGCGACAGCATATGTCTAACTATTATAGTTATGCCACAATAAGTGTTCTTTTATTTTAAAAATTTAATTGAAATGCCGCCCCTAGAAAAGACTCTTTATTTGGATCTTGGTATTAATCCTTATCAAAATAAATTACTTCATATTCAAAACTGTTTCAATACCATTATATAACTTTTTGAATTATTCAATTCGGATATTCCATTCGAAAGATATCACGAGTTTAAAAATGTAAGTATTAGAAAAATGTTGCGTGGTAGCCGCTCACCCTGTTCGGCTAGCTAGGCAGCACCATATGCAATGTAGGCGTGCGTCACTGGGGTTTTTACAAAAATTAGAATACTTATTAAAAAATAACGAAAAATAAATAAAAAGTAATAACAAAAAAAATCATTAAAATAAAAGCTCATAGAAATAATAATATTCAAACTTTCTTTATAATTTTATTTTTTTAGTAACCTGACACAAATAGAAGGGTTTGCCCTCAGGGGCGCTCCTCTGTCCGAGGAGTGCACGGGTGTGCGTACCCGAGGTGCCCGAGCATCCGTCGCTTCACTCCCCTCTCCGTTCGAGGCGACAGAGTCCTCCTACCTTTCTTTCCGTCTACTTCTTACACCCTTTCCAACTTAGCTCTCTGTTCGTGGCGTGGTCCCCGGTGGGATGGTTGCGAATACTGATTGGGGTCCCGGGTTCTACCCTGGGACCTGATTTGGTAGTCGAAACCATGCCTATTTCGACTGCGCCTGCACAGAGTGTTCCCGGGGCGGGAATTGCATCCTCGCTGTCGGTTGGTCTTGCTGGACCGGCTACGACGTCAGGCGACTCTGCTTTTTCTGGAGTGTCGTCTGGTAGTCGTACCCACGCCTGACTAGCACGCGACGGGGATCGAGTCCCGTCCGGAATTGGCCGCGAACCTGTCACTCCCGGCCCTGGTTCTGTCCATGGTCGGGGGCGATCCTGGATAGACGGCCGTCGCCTCCTTTTGCGAGGCAGTAGTGTCTGCAAGGGAGGCGGCGGAACGGGAGCGGGAGTCCGCCACCGCACTCCCCTCCCGCCAACGTAGGCCGCGTCGTCGGCGCCGGAGGGCGGGCAACGATCTCCGGCTGACGTAGAAAACGGCCGCGGGCGGCCCCTCGGGGGAGGATCCGCCGCCCGCACTATTGCCGCGAGGGAGAAGGCCGCGTGCTGTTCCACAGCCCCTCTCAACTCCTAGAGTTGTTACAAGAGAGCGCCGGGGGGACGAAACCCTGACCCCCTGGCGCCAGTACTTTAGAAGGGGCCCGCTTTAAGACAAAGCGTGGGCCGGCGCCGGCCCGGGCTACGCGATCGGCAGGCCATATATCCGTGGGCCCGGGCGTAGACGATAGGAGAACAGCGGGGTTTTTTAGTGGGTCGAACATCTTTTCCGGAGTCCCTTATATCCCTCGGTCCCCCCGGGCCGGGATAACCCGTCAAGAGAGGTTTTTTCCCGAGACCGAAAAAAAATAGAAGGGTTTAATTTTTAATTTTTTGTTAAATACCCGTGCGAAGCTGGGACGGGCTGCTAGTCGTAAATAAATGTCATATAACCCAAGCTACAACATCATTTGGTATTCCCTTGTTTCATTTAGTATTAAGCAATTGAGGCAAGTGATACGAACAAGTCCAATGCCAAGATCAGGAAAACCCGTCGAAGCACGGCAAAAACAATGACATACATGTTGCGGTATAACACTTAGCTATTGTGTAAGTATACCATAACTATACACTGGCACGTGAGTGAATATTTATAAAAGCATTATATCAGTCTGATGCCTGGAAGGAATCGTTGTAAGCGATAAGACCGTCCATTATCATACAATATTATATTTCTGCATATTTTTAAGTTAGGTTAAATATCAGTATACAATATACCCTTATGGGACAGCAGTGTGTTCGCGATGCCACTGGCGTTGCAAACACCCACAGGCGACGGTAACTGTTAAATTCTAAGCAGGCCTGTCTGTTGTCCTACAGCAATAAAAAAAAGTGTTTCTCATTCATATCAGTCAAATTAACATATAAAACTGATACATCCGAACCCAGCAAATCTATTCCTTAGCGAGTAAGGCAAGTATCATAACGTTTCCATCTAGTTAATCTTGCTTTCAAGGTTTTTTTCCTAAAACTGTAGCGCAAAAAGTAATAAATATGTTATTACTTTTTGCTCATAAAATATGCCCAACTTATAATACGTACACTACACTAATCATGAATAGATAAAGTTTATATGTGACGTTTGATCGCTTTCTGTACATAACAGTTGTGATGAAACACAACTAAAATATCATATATTAAATACGACTTTCGGTTATTGAACCTAAAACTTGAGCTGTAGGTAGGACTAACGTATATAAATCTACATACCTCATAAAAGAACTAATAATTAAAAATATAGCAATGTAACAAAATTTGGCTCCCGAAAATAGCTATTATCATAAAATTATGATAGTTAAACAGTTATCAAACGAAAATTTATACAAAAAACCACTTAAGAGCCAATTTCTATTTAAAATATCCAGAATTGATTCGATAATTATATATAATTTGGCCGGTATTGCAAATTAATTAAATAAAATGTAATATTTAAGATTTGTAAGCCAAAATGTGTTAGAAGTGTGCGCGGGAAACGTGTGCGTAGACCACGGAGGCAGCGACGAAAGCAGCAGCGGTGGGCGCATGCTTCCTTTGCTCCGGATTGATCGCGCCCTCACTCACCGCGGAGGTCGGAGGCATGCGGAGTCTCTTGTGTCGTCATGGAGACCGCCTGTCGCTGCCGGCGCAACGTCGCCATCACAGCCACGCCGTATACGATCCGGGGTACCAATTGTAATGGGCCATTTATTATCTTATTTTGGTAAAATATGTTTTCTTACGTTAAGTACCTCCAATTCATTAATCAATTCTCATTGATTATTCATACAAGTTTGTATGAATAATTGTAACTATTTAAAAATTACGATGACTTGTGTTTAATAAGTTAATATTGTGTTTGTTGATGACGTCGGCTTGCATAAAAATTACTATCATGTACGATCTTCAATCACGTCAATCAATTGTAGAAATTTCTTAAATTATTGATCGATATCACTCAAGTAAGAAACATTTTAAATACCTTGCATTTTCATCGGCCAAAACTGGCATAAATGGTTCATTGATATGATTGGCGCCAGGAAGCGCCGGGCTATGATCCTCCGTGGCGATGCCAAGTCAAAACTGATGTCCAAAACTTAACTGCAACAAAACGATTTAAGTTAACGTACAACACCGATTTAAAAAATCTCTTAGAGAAACTTATAACTCATTATTTCATAGCCTAACTCATTGATATCGCAAAAATAAATAATACCTAAATATAGGTAAAAAATATACATTTGATACTTACGTATACAAATATCAAAGTATAAAATTAAGCAACGTCAACATAACACCGATATACACTTTTGCAGAAGATAATTAGAAGAAACATGACTGAAACTGGATTTACAGCTTCGTAAAACACATCAAATCGTTAGGTATAATGGAAATCGAACACGATATTTCAACATTAGGAATAGTAAATCTTGCGGAACTGGATATTTACAAATTGGACGAAGTTTGCCTTCAAGTGTTAACCTTTAAATGGTCAGAACCTTAATGTGACAGTTTGTAGCAAGTGTCATTTTTAAATTGTCATATTTGATTAGCCTATAAACTGTGTAATGGATAGTCCACCTGTGCCCTCTTACATGTGTTAAATCCCTGCTGCATATGAAGCTTCCATTCTGGAGACCGACGTACGCTGCTAAGCACTGTCACGAGACAAAACTTCTGAATTCATCAAGACATTCCCTTTCAAGACACTCTCATGTCTTGTACAAAGATCCAGAAGAAAATAGATGGCGATAAATGATTTTTGAAACGACGATGCTGTGTTATACCCGAAAGAAATCTATTAAATAATATAGGACTATATATGAAATAGAATTCATACGACACCAAGAATAATAATGCATTAGACACCTTAAAAGCTTAACGGGACCTTTAACTTTGTGGAAACAATAGTTAAAATGACGAGATCGTTGTGAAAAAAATAACTAGCATTATAGAAGGAAATTATAGAAGCATAGCTTCCTTAAGTTTTGAAACGAATCAAAATGGCGCTTTAATTTTTAATAGCGTTCTTATTTGTTAGTACGTTTTCATTAGGATTTTCATATTGGTAATAATTTTTAGGATTTTTAACCTATGGGAAAATTGCCCTGCCCACCAAGTCAGTTTCTCTTGATAAAGATTTTTATCGGCAAAGGATGAATAAGCCTTAAATCGTTATGGAACAAAACAGTTTTTATTAATAGACACAGTGATAGAAAAACTGTAATAGATAGGTAGCCCTACATTTTTAAGAGCCGATCGATCAAAACTTCTAGTCCAATACGCTGCGTATTATACAGAAAAATAGACTCTTAGACAAATCACGATTGATTATCATAAGAAACAAAATAAATATAGTATAAAAAAACTAAAGAACACGTTTTATTGATAAATTGAACAAAAAGGTGAAGCTAATAAAAGCGTGTTAAAAAGTGCAACACACAGCTCTGCCGTGCTTGTGATATATACAGTAAGTGCCTTGGAGACACTTTTGAGAAAAAGGCGTTAAAAGATTTCAATTTTACTTTTGACGTTTCTCCCGAAGTATAGATTAAACCTAAGTTTTCATAAATGTTTAAGATAAATATAGGCTTTGGCAACAATTTGTCTATTATTATTTTTATTTAGAAATAATATTTAAATTGTAAATCTTGAAAAAATATTTATATTAAGGAATTAATAATTATAAAATGACGTTTTTTTTAGTATTGGTACAGTAAGTGTGTGACTTACTGTAACAATATTTAGTTTGAACTACATACTGCAATTATGATTACGGAACGAAGTAAATGTTTAAATAGAATAACAAAAATTGCACAATTTGCCTAATGAAACTTAATCACTTACTGTAATTATAGCTAGGAGCAATATGTAAACTTATGGCATCTATCATAAAGCACCGGAACCTTAATTAATTACTTTTCCTCGATATTATTTGTAGATAAATGAAACAAAAGAGATCTTATGAAGTCACAGATTAATAGAACAATTACACAACTTTGTTAATACTATAAAATTGTAAAATCAGTTCCATTTATTGAATTTTTTAAGCATTTAGAATCATATAAACTAACTAAAAAAAACAATTCGTGTTTGTACAATCTGCTTCGTACATGAAATAATCATAAACCAAATAAACTAAGCTCTGTAGGTATCTAGAAAAATAACACCTTTACCGTACCTATTTTTTTTTTAAATTCGTATTTGTACTTCTTCGTACACAATAAAAAAAACACTAAAAATAAACACTTTGTTTCTAAAAAACTAAGACAGTTTTCTCTTTGGAATTTCTATATTTAATAAAAAAATAATAATACCTAGATTGACAGAACACAGCTGCACAACCCTGATCTAATAAGGCACTTTAAAATCTTTAATAAGTCATTTAACGTCTTAGAACGGTTATTACTACTAAACTATTATATAGATTATGAGATCCTCGATACAAGAACTTTACAGTTTATGGTAAAATAGTAAAATAACTTTCATATATTTAAAAAAAATGAACTCAAAACTCTTCGGTTAATAGATTTGTTGCAGAATTCGAAACTGGAATGTTTAACCAAAAATTCCTTCTATTCTCAGGCATCAGAGGTACAAAGCTTCTGTATAATATCTGCTTTACGATCTGCAGTGATTCCTCTGGGACTATTTTTAGACTTCACCTCAGGAAACTTTTGGGTCTTTACAATTTTAGCTTGTAAAAAGTTCAATGATTGAAACATCTCATTATGACCTGTTTTATACATTAGTATGAATTGACCCTTCTCAACTTTAACTATCATTATATCCTTAAGGTAAATCCTGTTTTCCATGTTTCTCAGTTTATATTGTGACGATAAGTCTTCATATAAATAAAAGTAAAACACCCAATGATTTGACAATACATTTGCGATTGTTTGCCATTTTTACCCTTTGGACATAATCATCGAAATCGTGCACTTTATTTTTACCCAACATTTTTTTTAATTAAAATTGTATTCGCAGATATTAAGTAACTATTAATAACATGTACTAAAACGACATCAATGTCCAATTTTTATTTTGAGATGCACAGTTATCACCCGACAAAATAAAATTTTCGGTATCTCGTTTGTGAAGCAAAAAAGCCCTAAATGTTGAAATTAGCCATGTTGATGGCGACCTGAGATGGACTCATTCCATACAACTGCGAATGGCACTTCTTCTTTAGATGTTTTACCTAATGGCACGAAACTTTCGTTAAAAGCAATTATTCTGAGGCAAAAAATTGAGGTTTTATATTGGTCTAATCTTGGCAACATGATTACTTTTTGTAAATCTACGGAATAATGAATAGTGATTTTATCAACAATGGCATTATCCACATCTTTATATTTTATTGGGCTTTCTGTATATCTAACTTTATGAACAATAAACTTGTTACAAACATCACAAGTAGTATCAAGATTTTTATTATGTTCTGGGTTATGTAGTTTAAATATTGCACATAATTCATATTCTTCATTTCCCAGATGGGTAAAAGATATGTTTAATTAATTTTTTACTACTGTGCGATAAGTTTCTAGAGATACTTTCAAATCGGGAAACTTTTCACAAAAGTTTTTGTACATAATTGGCACATTAATCACTGGGCAGATACAGCTTATTAGGAGCATGCTCTCTTCAGTAGTGCGATATTGCAAATTTGTACCCTAAAACATGACTTTTTATAGTACTTCTATTTATTTTATTGGCTCTTTCATAGACTCCCCTGCGATCTTCTTGCTGATCAATGGGTCTCTTTAGGGCTGCAAGAACTCTCTGATCATTTTTTGGGGCTGCAAATTTACGCACTTCCCCGCCCCGCACTACCCATTCGGACCTTAAACGCCTTATAATATTTGCAGTAAGTAACGTGTTTACCTAACATGTTCTAGGCAAGTCTACGCATAATATGAAGTATTCCTTAATGTAATTACAGTAGTGAACCTTGCTGTTGTTACGATAAGTATGCTTTGGCGCAAAATGTGTCTTACTGTAATTATGCTTAAGCTTATTTCATTTTCTATACCACATTTTAAAATTTTAAATATACAGAAATGTAGGTCTCAATCTCTACATTCCAAATATATACTTAACTCAATATCGACAAAAATGTGACTTACTGTATTTATCGTAAGCACGGCAGAGCTGTTAGGTAACTACGAGACGAAGGGGAAGCAATGTGGTCGTAATCGTGCGTCATTAACGGCGTGTGGTTCGGCTCGACCCATCAGGAAGCTTAAAGTTACGTGTATGTCAAAAAGTGTTTAAACTTCAGACAAAGTTGTTTGATAAGAGATGTTGACCAAACACGATAGTGTCAAAGCGATATGTAGCTATATCAAGATTTTTACGAAATTTGGAAGCGAGATGTGCAAAATCCCATCATATCCCTACATGCGTGACCGATTGGGGCGGGGGTCAGGTAGACCCGAACCCAGATTATCCGGTCTGGGAGGCTGTCCTGCCAACTGGTACAAAATCTTTGGGGAGTATCGTCATGCCGGAGCGGAGACCGGACGTGGACCCGGCGATATTCTCCGGGAGGGATTGGGGGCCCTTCCGTGCCCCGCACCAACTCATCACACAACCTGTGGGTTTGTGTGGGAAGAGCACACTCAATTTTTTCCAATTTTCGTGGACACTCTAGAACTTCAAAAAAAACGCCCTTTATGTCTATAAAATGGATCGGAAAATGGAAAACAGTAAGCGTAACCCAGTGGACCTCAAATCCACTCAGAGTGGATTCTTGCAACATCAGAGGTATACACTCAAACCTCAATGCCGTTCACCACCATCTTGAAACGGCAAAGCCTGCTATACTGTTTTTGACGGAGACATCTGCCCCGGCCGACTTATCATACCTTTGCTACCCTGGATACAATTTGGACCATTTATTTCTTTCAAAAGCTGGGGTATGCTTGTACGTCATCATCATCATCATCTAAGCGTAGTACCCCGGTTGCAACCTAAACTTTCGTTTCGATGCCCGGGGTCCGCTTTCCGACTTTTTCTACTCCACTTCGCACGGTCTTCAGCATCCCTGGTAGTGAGCCCATTGACACGCATTGGGTCTACCCTTCCTGCCAGGGCCCGGCAGAGGCGGCATGGCCAGACATTTGTTTCCCACGTAAGCATCCGGTTGCCGTACCAACAGAGCCGACACTCCTGCAATTTATCCGCAATGTCACGGACATGAAGGCTGTCGCGAATGCACTCCGCACATCCACCGCAGCATATTCATCTCCGTGACACGCAGTTCTTGCTTGTGTCGCTCTAACGCCAGCCACGCTTCACAGCCATATAAAAGGACAGGCCTAATGATGGTCTTATAAACCAGTCCCTTCAACTTTACCGGCATCTTTGGGTCATTTACACCAGTTACCTCAGCCGTGTGACCCCGGCCTTACCTTAGCCGTGTGACCCCAGCCAGTGAAAAGAATAGGGTCACCCCAGGTCATTCCAAGGGAGTCGTAAAAGGCGACTGATGGACTACTCCTTTGCCAGCTTGCATGCGGCAAAGGAAGTGCACCTCTCGGTTTTCCTCTAGGGGTTGGGAGGTCAGACGGCAGTCGCTCCCGTAAAAACCAAAACCTAGCCAAACAACATGGTCGTAACAAGAAAGGGAATTGTCACGGATAGGGCGTCGCCGCATAACGACGCGCAGGAACTTCGCCCGACTCCTGTGACAAATGGACTAGGGCTGCCGTGCCGTGGGCGAGCACGGCTAAAGACACTAGCCCCATCCAAAAGGAAACTCCGCTTCGCAACTTGGAATATTGGCACGCTGACTGGACGCGCGAGAGAGTTGGCCGATGTACTCTCCAGGCGGAGGGTGGCCGTGGCGTTCCTGCAGGAGACTCGGTGGAAGGCCAGCAGATCCCGGTTCATTAGGAATGGCTACAAACTGATCTACACGGGTGCACCTGGTGGGGAAAATGGGGTCGCCATAGTGCTCTCGGAGGAGCTCCAGGACGACATTTTAGAGGTGGAGCGCTGTAGCGATCGGCTTATGGTTGTGAGGGTGCTTGTTGGTGGGGTAGTCACCCACTTGATAAGCGCCTACGCGCCACAGGCCGGTTGTAGCGACGCCGACAAGATAGCGTTTTGGAACCTACTCGGAGAAGTGCTTCGTGGGATTCCATTGTCACATGGGATCGTTTTGGGCGGTGATCTAAACGGTCATGTGGGTGATGAATGTGGGGAATTTGAGCGTGTTCACGGTGGATTTGGGTATGGTAACCGCAACGCGGAAGGGGAGGATATCCTCAATACGTGTGCGGCTGCCGACCTTGCCATCGTGAACACGTATTTCAAAAAGAGACCCGAGCATCTCATCACCTACAAGAGCGGGAGGAATGCTACCCAAATCGACTTCCTACTCACTAGGAGACACCACATCAGCAAAGTAGCCAACTGCAAGGTCATACCCGGTGAGAGTCTCACTGCACAACACCGTCTTCTTGTCATGGACCTCTGCGTGAAGCCCAAAGGCAAACGTGTCGATCGCCTTCAGCGTCGAATCAGGTGGTGGCTGCTCGATGAAGTCAAGTCCCAGGAGCTCGCCTCTTCCATCGGCGACAAGTGCGCCGGTGGTGAGGGCGAACCGGTTCAAGCTTACTGGGACAGGATTCAGGCGGCTATCCTTGGGTCGGCGAGGGAGGTGCTTGGTGTGTCTAAGGGTGGTCGCAAATGTGACAAGGAGACTTGGTGGTGGAACGACACAGTCCAGAGGGAGACTAGAGCGAAGAAAGCCCTCTTTAAGAAGTGGCAAGCGTCCAGATCTCCTGAAGATCGCGACGCATATAGGTCTGCCAAGCGCGCCACTAAGAGAGCTGTAGCCAGAGCCAGACGAGACCACTTACAACCACTATACGACAAGTTGGAATCGTCTGAGGGGCAGAAGCTCATTTATAAGTTGGCGCGCTCCAGGGTCAAAGCGGCACAGGATATTTCCAAGTGCCGCTGTGTAAAAGACCCTGTGGGCAACCTGCTATGCGAGGACCTCGCGGTGAAGGAGAGATGGCGCTCATATTTCCACGAGCTGCTGAACACGCAGCACAAAGAGGTGCAGCCGCCGGATCTTCCTCCGAATCAAGGACTAGTGCCACTGGTAACGCCTGCAGAGGTCCAGAATTGTCTTCGCCGCATGAAGAATCGGAAAGCTGTTGGATGGAGCTGCTGTCCGATGGAGTCCCCATCGAAGCCTGGAAGGCGATGGGCTCTCGTGGTGTGGGCATCTTAACCGACCTCTTTAACCGGACACTCCTCACCGGTACGATCCCGAGCCAATGGAGACTGAGTATCATTACTCCAGTCTTCAAAGGCAAGGGGTCGGTGCAGGAGTGCGGTAATTACAGGGGGATTAAGGTCATGTCCCACACCATGAAGCTCCTCGAGAGGGTTATCGACTCTCGGATTCGGCAGGAGTGCACTGTCTCGGGATGTCAGTATGGGTTTCGCCCTGGTCATGGGACTATGGATCCGGTTTTTGCCCTAAGGACTGTCGCGGAGAAATACAGGATGAAGAATACGCCTCTGCATTGCCTGTTTCTTGACTTGAAGAAGGCCTTCGACTGGATTCCTCGCGCGATAATCTGGTGGGCATTGCGATCTAAAAGGGTTCCAGAGGCCTATATTGACATCATCCAAGACATGTACCGTGACTCCGATTCTGTAGTTCGGACCGCTGTTGGCGACACAAAACCTTTCGCCATCACCGTCGGGGTGCACCAAGGATCCGTCCTTAGTCCGTTTCTGTTTAGCGTGGTATTAGACGTATTGTCAGACAGCATCAGAAACTCACATGAGCAGCCCCCGTGGCTGCTTATGTATGCTGATGATATCGCGCTGGCAGACTCGGACAGGGGTAGGCTGGTGCGACGTGTGAAGGCGTGGAAGGAGTCGCTTGAGAACGGTGGTCTGAAGCTCAATGTGGCGAAGACCGAGTACTTGGCCTGTAACTCCACAGATCCCACACCCGTACGCATAGGCGGCGACACGGTCGAGCGCACGGACCAAGTGAAATACCTGGGATCTGTGTTTCATGCGTCTGGTGACATCGATTGTGACGTCAAGGCACGCATTGCTGCCGCGTGGGCCAAATGGCGTGAGGTAACTGGTGTCATTTGTGACCCCAAGATGCCGGTAAAGTTGAAGGGACAGGTTTATAAGACCATCATTAGGCCTGTCCTTTTATACGGATGTGAAGCGTGACCGGTGCTAGAGCGACACAGGCAAGAACTGCGTGTCACGGAGATGAATATGCTGCGGTGGATGTGTGGAGTGACGCGGAAGGACCGCGTTAGGAACTCCCGCATTCGCGGCAGTCTTCATGTCCGTGACATTGCGGATAAACTGCAGGAGTGTCGGCTCCGTTGGTACGGCTACGTTTTACGGCAACCGGATGATTACGTGGGAAACAAATGTCTGGCCATGCCGCCTCCGCCGGGCCCCGGCAGGAGGGGTAGACCCAAAAAGTGCTGGCTTGACGTCGTAAGGGGTGATATGCGTGCTAATGGGCTCAATACCAGGGATGCTGAAGACCGTGCGAAGTGGAGTAGAAAAAGTCGGAAAGCGGACCCCGGGCACCGAAACGAAAGTTTAGGATGCAACCGGGATAACGCTTAGATGATGATGATGATGACCTCACGCCATTTGGCCCACGCGGCAGCAATGCATGTCTTGACGTCGCAATCGATGTCACCAGACGCGTGAAATACAGATCCCAGGTATTTCACTTGGTCCGTGTGTTCAACCTTGTCGCCGCCTATGAGTACAGGTGTGGGATCTGTGGAGTTACAGGCCAAGTACTCGGTCATCACCACATTGAGCTTCAGACCACCGTTCTCAACCTACCCCTGTCCGAATCTGCCAGTGAGATATCATCGGCATACATGAGCAGCCACGGAGGCTGCTCATGTGAGTTTCTGATGCAGTCTGACAATAGTCTAATACCACGCTAAACAGAAACAGACTAAGGACAGATCCTTGGTGCACCCTGACAGTGATGAGGAAAGGTTTTGTGTCGCCAACAGCGATCCGAACTACAGAATCGGAATCACAGTACATGTCTTGGATTATGTCAATATAGGCCCCTGGAACACTTTTGGATCGCAATAACTTTACAGTGAGAAGAAATATAGCATTAAAGTAGTATGCATTTAGTATAATATAATTCATGAAACAGGTTATGTATGTGACTGGAAGTGACAAAAGATTAGCAAAAATTTGAATAAACTGTTCTTAATTCAAACAAACAGAGATGACTTAAAAGCAAGCCTTTGAGTGAATCGTGAATAGTAAAACTGAAGATATTCAGACCAGGGTTGTTACGGATGCAAAAATTTAGACATCCGCGGATGCAGATGCGGATGCGGATTATGAAAAGTTCACATCCGCGGATGCGGATTCGATGCGGATGCGATACGGATGCAGATGCGGATTTTGGGATTTTAAAAGAATAATTATTTAAAAAAATTAAATAATTATCCTTTTAAAATCCCAAAATCGGCATTTGCGAGGTATCTATGTTATGCCGCATGCATAAATAACTGAAAATCAATTTAATTTCAACTTTTTATTTATTTAATCATATTTTTAGAACAAAATTACACAAGTTTTTAGTTTTATTTATGACACAACAGAATTTTAAGCTTCAAGTTTCATAATAAAAAATCTTTTTAATCTTACACTCAGACTTCTCTGGATCATTTTTGTTATTGTAAAATAAGTCCAGATACTGCTTTTTATTGGTGGCGACATTTCACTTAATATTTATATCAAAATATTCATTAAACACGCAAAAAACTATGAAGTACAGTAAGTACACACTTACACAGTAAACACTCACTGTAACTATAATTTATTGGCAATGAGAAAAAACACAACAAACAAAACCTGTAGGATCTTGTTACCAATGTGTGCCTTCCTATTCGTCAGTTACCAAATGAAGTTAGCAATTACCAAAACAAACGCAGAGCACTTGCAACTCTGGCTCCGCCCACTTTCTTTACATGTAGTTACTTGTTGATGTGAATCTGCATCCGTAAAACTCCGCATTGATTGATGCGGATGTGAATGCGGATGCAGATGTCTGAATTAATGCGAATAGTCCGCATTTGCGGATGCGGATGCGAATATTCGTAACCTCCCTGATTCAGACTAATCAAATCATGTACTCGGGTTGAAGCTGAAAGAATAATTATGTTAGTGAATTTGGAGTAGAGACTATGTTTTGACCTGGGATTTGTTTTACCATGGTAAAGGCTCATAAAGTAGCTGTAGTGTGAAAAAACGAGTTTCGAAATGATTAAAAACCTAAAAATACAAAATACTATTGTGTAGTAGTAAAATCATTATCACTTATTTAGTTGTTGCATCAGGAGAAAAGTTCCTGGTGTATCTTCATCATTATGAATGAATTTATTTAAATGGAATATTCTCCATTATTGTCTACAATGTTTGACCTTTTTTAGGTAGACCCATTCTATTGGCGAAAAACTTCTGTGGTTTTGGGTTAAATAATTTTTTTTATAACTGGAGTTCAGCAGATTGGCACACCAGCTCAACTAAGAATACTATGGATAGTAAGGGAACACCATCGCCTATGAAAGTTTGGAATGCCAACGCGCGATTCTCAATAGCCTAGCCCCTCAATTTATACACAGTAGAGTAGAGAATCAATCATCTGACTAATTAAAATTAGCCCATGGTGAAAGATATTCTTCTCCCATTCTCACAGCATCACTTTTTTTAAGGTCTAGCTTCTTCATATTTTTCGAGCGCAACTCATGAACAACTATACTTAAAGCTTCTTTTTGTAACCACCTTTATGCAACTGGTTCAAAACAGTTTTGTAGTCATTGCCTGAATACTAATATCGACTGCTGATATACTTGTTTTGCTGAACTTTTTCAAGCATTTCATCAGCTTTATTCCTGATTGGACAACCGCAGCATTGTACATATTTCATACTAAAGTGTGTGTATCAGAATGAAAGTGAGCAAACCATCTAATTGCAGCAATTAATTTTAATAAAATACCTTCACCGTAGTCAGCGAAAACCTCACAAACTTGCGCAGCGTTCATCCCTTGATCATAATATTGTAGAATATAACAAAATTTCTCATTACTCTTTTTCATTTAAATGGGAAGAACTTTCCAACACCGCACTAATTACTACTAATTAATACTCAATGTGATGTTAAAAAAACGCACTCCTAGTGATTTCTGTATCTTTAGTTATTTGCAATCAAAGCATGTCAGAAAAAGGACATGATTTTTATCAATTTAAAATTTAATTTAAATTTTTTTAAATTTTACAAAAAAGGATGACGAAAAATCCTCCATCAGCACATGTAAGATAGGCACGCAGACTGGGCGCGCATGAGAAGTTGCTGATATATATATTCTCGAGGTGGAAAATTTATACATATAAATGTCAGCAGTACAACTTGTGATTTGTATATCACAAACTGTTGCCATGGAGTAAAATTACAAAATTACGCTTAGACTGGTTTAGCAAACCCAGTTTTTTGGAGGCAAGCATAAACTGCATATTATTCATGATGTCGACACCATGGGTCCCAATAGTTTTTTGGTGGAAAGAGGAGTTCCTTGGAACTGTGGTGCAGGTGTGAAAATGGGGTTTTCTTGGCAGGGAATAAGGAGATGTGCTTTCGAAGAATTGAAACAGACAAGGTTTTACCGTCTCCATTCAGGGACTCTCACCAATTAGTTTTTTACTTCAGAAACAGTATCATTTTTTTATCCGTTCAGGGGCGGAGAAAGAATACTAACCTCTGCAGCCGGAGTCGGCCTGTCGTAAAAGGCGACAAAACAACCCACCCTAGCTACATGGTAGAGCCTCTCAAGCCCGTCTGGATGGCAACCACCTTTGGTCTAAAGTATGCCGCCATAATAACCTTGTGTTGTGTTCTGGCATTAGTGACCCAAGTTCCTGTACCCTTATGGGACAGCAGCGTGTTCGCGATGCCACTGGCGTTGCCGAAACCGAAACTGATTTCGGAAGTAGCAACATAACTTTTGAACTTAGTCAGTGCGTTATCGCCCGACGCAAGACTCAGTCTTCCCTGTCAGAGCCATTATTACAACACAGTGCTGACATATACAGTTTTTGGAACAGCAGTCAATATCCTATATTGAGAAGTGCAGTTTTAAAATACCTTTCAGCTCCACCTACCAGTGTCCCGAGTGAACTAATAGTTGTTCAGTGCTGCTGGCCAAATATACTCGGATCGTCACAATAATTTACGTGGTGGAAACATAGACAAACTGCTTTTCTTGAAGTACAATATAAGACTTTTTAATTATGAATATTAATAAAATAGGAAAAACCAAAAAAGTAACCCTAAATATAAGATATTTAGAAGTTTTTTTATTTGATTTTATAACTATTTTCAATTTAAATATTTACTGTAGTTTAGGTTTCAGCGAAACTGAACCCACGGCCGAATATATATTCGGTTTCGGTTTCGGCCAGAAAACCAGTTTCGGTCGGACACTAATCATTGATACACAGATTAAATGGGGCACATCAGCAACCGTCAATGACCTTTATGCTGAGACCAGCAAGAAAGCTGAATAACCAAGTGCAAACTATACATTATGAAGGATGTTTTACACAGCAACTATTATACTAGGCATGCCTTTTAAGTTCTGTCCTTTCCATATTTCCCGGCAATTTTGAATTTGGAACTGTTCTATATTCAAATGAGTTTAAATTTTTAATCTCAAAACAGTTGGAAATATTAGGATTAATGCTATTGTTTAGTCACAACGTGGATTGGAATCTGTCAGGTCACATACGAAAACGATCTTTCTAAGGAAAATGTTTGTGCAATAATTTTCTACAACTTTAGAAGAGGCATGACACAGCTTCAGTGTTTTGAAGAGCTAACATCTGTGTTCAGTGATGAAGCCCCATGTCTGCGGACTGTCGAATGTTGGTATTTAGAATTCCAGTGTGGACATACTAGTGTTAGTGACAAATCTCGCGAAGGATGCCCAAAATCCGCCGTCACTGAAGATAACGTCATTGCTGTGAAACAACTAATTCTCGAAGATCGTCATGTGACGTATCGTGAGATAGAGGCTTTATTAGGCATCTCAGGAACAACCATTCAGAAAATCTTGCATGAAGCGCTTGGTGTGAGAAAGCTAGTTTGCCGTTGGATACCGCATCTGCTTTCCGACGATCACAAGATGGCCCGCTTCAGATGGTGTAAGAAAACTCTGCAAAGGTTCAACCGAGGAGAGTCAAATCACGTTTACCAGTTTACCAACGTTGATTTGTCACCATCATCAGTGGTGACAAATCTTGGATCTATGCCTATGATCCTGATTCCAAACAACAATCTACAATCTGGGTCTTTCAAAACAAGCCAAAACTGACTAAAGTTGTTCATTCTCGAAGCACTTCAAAGAAAATGGTGGCCACATTTGATGAAAAAACCGGTCATGTTGCGACTATTGCACTTGAACATTGTAGGACGATTAACGCAGAGTGGTATACCATAGTTTGTTTACCACAAGTCTTCGCCGAACTTCGAAAATCTAACTCAAAGTGACGCATCATCCTGCGCCACAACAATGCAAGCTCACACAGGACAATGCAAGCTCACACAGCGCTCGTCAAACGATTGAGTATTTGAAGCAGGAAAAAGTAGAAATTCTTGACCTTCCTCCGTACAGTCCTGACCTAAGAGCCCTAACGATTTCTTTACATTTTCTAAAATTAAGAAAAGTCTTCATGGTGAAAGGTTCCAGTCCAGTGAAGAAACAGTTAACACTTTCAAGTCAGCCATTTTGAACACCCCCACTTTAGAGTGGAATAAATGTTATAATAACTGGTTTGAGCGAATGGAAAAGTGTATTAAGCTATGTGGTGAAAACTTTGAAAAACAATAAAAAGTACTAAAGGTTCTAGTTGTGTTTTTTTCTTCAAAGGACAAAACTTAAGGCATGTCTCCTATGTGTAACAGTTGAAAAGTGAACAGCCTAAAAAGAAATTTCAATTCTTAATTGGGGTTTAAGATAATGAAAGTGTAATAAGAGATGTGCACATAATTTAGAATAAAGTATTAAGTATACAACATATTTATTAAATGTGTTGGAATCTTAATGCATTCTATAAATAGCATTATGAGTAAATAAATAATGTGTAAATGCTTCATTTAAACACACTCCTGGAATAGTATACTATTAAACTTGAAGTCTACTCTGGCATTCATCTTGGTGTTTCCAGTTAAACATGCAGGCAGAGTATTTTTACACATATATTTGAATATATCTATTTACTATTTTATTACTTAAGAAATAATTTTTGACTTTGTCTGTTCATTTGTTCCTTAACAAAACTAAAATATATAAGAGTATATTCTAGACAGAGTGAAAATATTCCCAATAGCCAACAGCCACTGTAAAAACTATATAGTAGATTGCTATTATCACTAAAATGACAGATTCTACTATTCTACTTTCTATCTGTTCCTAGTGCTCCTAGATAATCTGTAAATATCTCTGGCTACTGGTTTAGGGTACATTTTGTATGTGCCATTTTATATCTAATTAACCTGTCCCAATAGCCAACAGCCACTGTAAAAACTATATAGTAGATTGCTATTATCACTAAAATGACAGATTCTACTATTCTACTTTCTATCTGTTCCTAGTGCTCCTAGATAATCTGTAAATATCTCTGGCTACTGGTTTAGGGTACATTTTGTATGTGCCATTTTATATCTAATTAACCTGTGTTTATATTATATAGGTTCTTCCATAATTTTTCTTTTAAAATATATAAAGCCAGGCTTCTCCCTATAATAACCTATTTCACTATACCACACCAATCTTATAGGTACTACTACTAATCTGTAACTACAATGTCAATGTTTAATATACTGCTTTTTGAACTATGTAAATATTGCTATTCCTTTGGTTTATTTTTTATTTTTCTTTGAAATCAACCCTGGCAGCCAGCTCAGTGTTCTTGGATCGTTATCTGCGTGAGGAAGAAGATGCGGGAGCTCCCCCCCCCCCTCCGACTGCGAAGAGGCCCGCGAAAACAGGCCGGCATCGATTGAGGTCGCGGCCTGACTAATCCGTCGTGTCCCGCGGCCTCAGTGCTAAAGGCATTTGAAGGAACATGGGGTGATTTTAATGGGTATACCAGCGACTTCATCCCCCAGCCTAGAGAGGGAGATGTCAATTTTTATGTCAAATTCACATCGTTTGTGGGAAGTTTTGCTATTCTGTTTTCCTTCAGAGAAAATTATGGCTGAAGCTCATCAAATGCTCTTGAATATATATGGTGAACCTGGCTTCAACACTTTAGAATGGTGATTTTGACGTCGCATGGCAGTGGAAAAGAGACAATTTTCAAAGATGCTGAATTGGAAGCATTACTTAATCAACGCTTGTTTCAAATGCAAGAGGAACTAGCAGAATCATTGCTTGTGACTCAACAAGCTATTTCAAAACACCTTAAAGCCATCACTATGATTCAGCAACAAGGAAACAGTGTTCCTTAACAGTTGAAACCCAGAGATGTTCAATGGCATTACTTTGCTTGTGAACAGCTACTCCAAAGACAAAATCAATAGGGTTTTTTTTGCATCATATTCTAATCGACAAAAAATGGATGTATTACAATGCAAGCACAGAAAATCATGAGGTCTCCCCGGCAATGCCTCCACATCGATGGACAAACATCTGAACTCAGCAATCCACCCGAACTCTATGTGATATATTAAGAGTTACTGAAGCCATGTGAAACCATTACAAAGGATTTTTATCAAATGTAATCATTCCTATGAAGAATTAAAAAATTAAAATTAGAATGATTCTTAGATTAAGTCTATAAATATTTTATACAATCCCTATGTTTACCTTTGTGTTTGTTTTAATAAAATATAAAATAAATAAATAATATAATAATAAAGAGGTAAAAACAGGTAACATATTTTAAATAGTTTTAAACAGGTATACTACATAAATCAATTCAACACAATTTATATTATAAACTTTGTACTACTAAGATACTGAAAGGTCTGAAAAAAGAAAATTATTACAGACCTATAAGCACATAGGTTTAGAGTTAATCTATTTTTATTATAGACAATAAGTTATTGTTTAACAAAGATTCTCAGTTAAAAGTCTGGTTTAAATGACATTTATTTTCACTTATCATTACCATGACTTTTACTTGCTCAAGGCATTTTGAGTCGAAGTGAATTAAAATTAATGAAAATATAGTATAAAACAATTTTATATTGTATTCCATGAAAGGTTAACTTAAAAATGAGTGATTTGCTTTATATGTAAGTAAGAAATTTAAGTAAGTCATAACATATTTAATTAAATTTTTACGATTACTATATAAAAAGGTTTACTAATTCAAAACAATACAGGCATATTTTTATTCCAATCCCTATCAAATTCATTACAACCTCATGGATTTGTTCTAATAACAAAACTCCATCACTAAGAAAAAAATCTGTAATAAACTTGAACTTAAAAATAATTCATTTATATAGATTATATTTAAAAAATGAGTGTGTTCATAAATACCACTATTATATGGTTGCTAAAAATACTACTTAATACACAATAAGCTAAACTGAATGCATTATAATTATTTCAAACCAAATTTTATACACTGATATATAATGTCCTAGATAGAAAATGAAGAGTTGTAATAAGAAAAATATTAAACACTGCCATTTTCAATAAGAAGTAATTGTTTACAATTTAGTTCTAAGTAAAAAAGTTTACACTATAAGCATAAAAACACCTGAAATAAGGTACCTAATTTCTTTAAAGTGAAAACATCTATATTTTAACAAGAGATATCCATTAAGAGAGAGAAGTTGATGATTGGTATGCAGCAGAAAATAACCTAACAATGAAGCAACCAAGCCGCACAAGAACTAAAAAGATGCAACATTGTTGCTGACCTGAATTGAAATAACTTCAATCTTTTAAACAAATCTAATATTTCTTCTCATCTAACAGCAGCCAGTTAAAATACTAAACAAAATGACGTCATTACTTTGACTTGACAGTCATAGATCACACAGTAAACAATACAACTCTTGTGACAATTGTTTTGAATTCGGGAGTAATAAAGAGACGAGCAGTTAAATAAGCTGGGATTTTACTTACAATGTTTTCTGTTGGAAGGTGTTTCCTTCGAGTGGAACAGGGCTAATAGCGATCAGTGGTTGACAGCGAAACTTAAATAACATGGCGGCATCTTGTCGCAGCCGGTGTATTTGCGTTTGATCACTTTACGGCGATAAACACTGGCATATGCTGATCACAAAACTCAACACTTTCTTGATTAAAAACACTCCAAAGTGCAGAAGACAATTTGCTATGTTTAAATCACACACTAAAAGTAAAATGACGTAACATTCTCAACCTTCACGGTCGCACTGTAGGTATATAATAGAAGAAATTATTGTTCTCCAAAAAAGATTTAAGACGCAATTACTATCTGTTACACCGTTCCAACAATACTCTCCACAAATCAGGTTTAAAACGTAACCCAACTATGCATTGTATCTTTTGCAAATAAATAAAACGCGATTGATATTAATGTTAAAGAATAAACGTGACACGCAGTCAAGCAAGCTCGACGTTAACTCAATTTTTTTTTGTGTATGTATTCCCCTCTTCGAAGTAAAATAATTCCAAATCTTAATAATTAAATCTTTTATTTACAAACAATTTATTCGGTATATGGCACCTTACTTTTTAGTTTGAGTTTAGCAATTTTATAAAAATCATTAATTTTTTTCAGTTATTAATTAAATTCAAGAAACAACATTACATTACATAAATCATTCAAGAAACAACATTCATAGAACGATACCAAAGAAACTGAGTAAAATTTTATAAAATCTTATCGTAACATTCTATTGGTAACTCAAATTTTTATTTCAGTGACCTAGGTTGGTCGTATTATTATATAATTTTTATGAATGCTGCACAGTCTATTGTTATCTAGACCATTCTCATGTGCATTTAAATGGACAGTTGTCAATATTAAATAATATTGGGACATTACGAAGAATCCAAAACTTGGCAACAATTCCTAGCTTTGTTGTATATTTGACATACACTGCTTCAATACTTCATTCGGCCATCAATGAATCACAAAAATATATAGTTGTTAAATTCGCTGAAATAGAGGCAAAGGAACTCTTTTATTCATCATAATCTTGTTGAAAAAATCATGAACCGGAACAACTTGTTTTCAAATTTACAAAGGATTTTTTCTACTTTTAGTCATCTTTCACATAATTAGTTTGTATAACACTAAGCGGTACCTCAAAAAGGAACAACATGGTAATAGCAATATCTAACCTATCTTAAAAGGTGCCAATTGTGGGTGGTATCAGTTCGAAATATCTTTATTTTAGCTATTGGAAAATCTACATAATAAAAAATAATTTGAATTCATCATCATCGTCATTAAAACGTTAAATCCCAGTTAAAAACCAAACTTTCTTTTTCAGGTCTCGGGTTTTCCCTCTGACATTTTTTATTGGTAATTAGTCAATTGACACCCAATTTCTATGTATCCACTTTATTAGCAAATTGCTACTACTCTAATTTTTAAGGAAAATTTATTAGTGGGTATGAGAGGGTAGACCCAAAAAGTGGTGATATGACGTTATATGAGGCAAAAAAATATGTATGCCATTAGCTTCAATATCAGGAATGCCGAAGATCGTACCAAATGGAGAAGAAAAAGCCGCAAAACTTACTCTGGATCAGTGCCCAGCGGATGTTTTGATTACTTAACTGTTAAATGATGAAGATGAGCTTAAAGTTAATTATGTTTCTGTTACTTTTCAACAAATCAAAATCGTTATTAGAAGGCTGGCCGCATACGTTCGGATTCCTGATTAGGTTTCCTGTTCAGGAATTCAGATTTCGAAGCTTGAATGCTCTGCTTACATACAAAATGTTCAACAAGGCGCATACGTTCTTATTTTTTCTGAACGGAAAAAAACGTAACGTTCGGTTCGAAATTTTCGCCCTGCGTTCGGGTTGTAAGAACGGAATAAATCCTAATGACATTATCCCGAACGCATGGCTCGCGTACATTTTAGCTCGTTTTCCGTACACGAACGGATATTTGCGTTCAGAAACCGCGCAGACCGCGCTTAGCGTTGTGCTGAGTGGTGAGTGGTCGTCTATCGAGCTCAAGCCGTTCGTTCTCCGTAAGAAAACATACTGGCCGTATAAAATTCCAAATACAAATAATCGGACGTTTGCGCTAGTCTCACGGACCTCTGAATCTAAATTCCTGATCCGGAAACCTAATCAGGAAACCTAGTGTATGTGGCCAGCCTAAAATTGAAGTTATTGAATATATCAAAAATTGGGAACGATAGTTTTTTGCAATATTGTTACTTATGTTACGGGAAGAAACGGCGAAACGAACTCTCCAGGGATTTTTTTAGGCATAAAAATCTTTTTTGTGTAGCTTGTATTTACAAGATTTTAATTGTAGTGGAAAAAATGTGAGTTAACAAAAACATTATCTCTCAGTTGTACATAGTCTCTTTTGTATTGTTGTTATTGTAATTAAAAACATTTTAATCCAGTTTAAATGTAAATTTGATTTTATTTGAATTAAGAAGCGGCATCCTAATTTCCTTAATATATGCTAGCCGAGTACATATACTTAAGCAAGCTATAGAGCGCGCGCATCGCTTGTTGTCCATTGTGCCAAGCCAAGTGTAAGCAAATGTTCTTAACTGTTATGGGATACCTGATGTAGCGGTCGAATAGTGATGTACCACGATTGATGTACTCGTATGTAAGTATTAGGTAAGTATATAGTAAAATTTAGGTTTTAGCAGATCAATAAAACAGGTATGACTTTTTAAAATAATAACAATAAAAGTATATTTCACAAAACTATGTACATCATCATCATCATCCTAGCGTTAGTCCCGGTTGCCACCCAAACTTTCGTTTCGGTGCCCGGGGTCCGCTTTCCGACTTTTTCTACTCCACTTCGCGCGATCTTCAGCATCCCTGGTAGTGAGCCCATTGGCACGCATATCACCCTTTACGACGTCAAGCCAGCACTTTTTGGGTCTACCCCTCCTGCCGGGGCCCGGCGGAGGCGGCATGGCCAGACATTTGTTTCCCACGTAAGCACCCGGTTGCCGTAAAACATGGCCATACCAACGGAGCCGACACTCCTGCAATTTATCTGCAATGTCACGGACATGAAGACTACCGCGAATGCGGGAGTTCCTAAAGCGGTCCTTCCGCGTCACTCCACACATCCACCGCAGCATATTCATCTCCCTGACACGCAGTTCTTGCTTGTGTCGCTCTAACACTGGCCACGCTTCACAGCCGTATAAAAGGACAGGCCTAATGATGGTCTTATAGACCTGTCCCTTCAACTTTACCGGCATCTTGGGGTCACAAATGACACCAGTTACCTCACGCCATTTGGCCCACGCGGCAGCAATGCGTGCCTTTACGTCGCAATCGATGTCACCAGATGCATGAAACACAGATCCCAGGTATTTCACATGGTCCGTGCGCTCGACCGTGTTGCCGTCTATGCGTACGGGTGTGGGATCTGTGGAGTTACAGGCCAAGTACTCGGTCTTCGCCACATTGAGCTTCAGACCACCGTTCTCAAGCGACTCCTTCCACACCTTCACACGTCGCACCAGCCTACCCCTGTAGATAAGATAAGATACTTTTTATTGTCAGAACTGTGTACATACAGAGATGGTTTACATTTAGATTGTTTCAACAGTTTACCCCTTAGGGTGTACAATATTATTATACACGAATATATTATTTCATGAATTATAACATAAAACCATTAACTGTAATTATTTAAAACATTAGGTTATACATGGATTTAATGTCAAAAGATACCAAACAGAATACATTTTAAGTGTAAATAATAAATTATAAGGATAATGTCTTTGTTAGAATTGTTATAATGTCACAATTAATTCTACATTTTGTCATTACTCAATTTGTCATCCAAATAGTCACTTATTTTGTAATATGATTTCTCAATTAACAATTTCTTGAGACGATATTTAAAAATATTATTTGATTGTAGGTCTAGAAGTTCACCAGGTAGATGATTATAAATTCGTGGAGCCATACAAAATATACTTTTATTTAGGAAAGCTGTGTTATTTATTGGACAACATATGTTATTTTTATTTCTAGAGCTTTTAAAAAATCTAAACAGATGTTTGTTACTCCTCACAAATTGTATGACTTCAAATATGTATAGAGATGTCCGAATCTGCCAGCGCGATATCATCAGCATACATGAGCAGCCACGGGGGCTGCTCATGTGAGTTTCTGATGCTGTTTGACAATACGTCTAATACCACGCTAAACAGAAACGGACTAAGGACGGATCCTTGGTGCACACCGACGGTGATAGGTAAAGGTTTTGTGTCGCCAACAGCGGTCCGAACTACGGAATCGGAATCACGGTACATGTCTCGGATGATCTCAATATAGGCCTCTGGAATCCCTTTGGACCGCAATGCCCATCAGATTATCGCGCGAGGAATACAGTCGAAGGCCTTCTGCAAGTCAAGAAACAGACAATGCAGAGGCGTATTCTTCGCCCTGTATTTCTCCGCGACAGTCCTTAGGGCAAAAATAGGGTCCATTGTCCCGTGACCAGGGCAAAACCCATATTGACATTCCGAGACTGTGCACTCCTGTCGAATCTGAGAGTCGATAACCCTCTCGAAGAGTTTCATGGTGTGGGACATGACCTTTATACCGCGGTAGTTACTACACTCCTGCAACGATCCCTTGCCTTTGAAGACTGGAGTAATGATACTCAGCCTCCATTGGTTCGGGATCGTACCGGTGAGGAGTGTCCGGTTAAAAAGGTCGGTTAAAGTGCCCACACCACAAGAGCCCATCGCCTTCCAGGCTTCGATGGGGACTCCATCGGATCCAACAGCTTTCCGATTCTTCATGCGGCGAAGGCAATTCTGGACCTCTGCAGGCATGTACATACTTAAGGGTAATAAGATTTGCATATTATAAATAATTTTAATTTAATAAGGTAAAAAAATAATGAAAATTGATTTTTATTAATTAAATAACACAAAAAAAAAAACAATCAGCTTACTGTCCCTTAAAAAGGGTAAACTTATTATAAACTTGTCATTTTGTTTGCCTAATCGAATTTCTACGAACAAGATATTTTATTCTAATGTCAATATATTTTTGAATGACAACACGCAACAGATGAACCAAATGGTTGCTGCATGGCGATTATTGGAATATGTGTGCAAGAAGACATGAAAATATATCTTTTCCTAACAATTTCATAGTTTCGGTAACTAAACTAAGAGTCATTATATTGCATATCATTATGTTCTTGTGTTATTAGTTGTTTTTCACGAAGCTGCGCAAGCATTTTTGTTAGAGAGTCTACTTTCCAATCGGCATATACCATCCAATAAAGAAAGAAAAAATAAAAATAAAGAAATAAAAAAAAAACCTGTTATTACATAATATTCGAGTACAACGTTGTACAGCACTAGCTCCAATGCTGAGAAGGTCGGATGCGGGGGGCGCGGGAATGCATGCTGCGTGAACCCACCCGCGCGCCTCCCGCAACACCCTTTCTCGCACTGAGTAATTTTCTAAAAATTTATGTTTTCTTATCAATACACTACTTACCGATGAAAAGAAATATAATTGTTCTTTTTAGTTTGCTTCCGTGAATCATTCTTACAACTTGGTACTGCACATTACACCATTATAACATTAAATTTAAATAAATATCGGTGGAAGAAATAATCAGCGCGTTCGACCCTTCGTGACTAATAGCGTCGCCCTTGCGACTTCGATACTGTTCAAACCCGTGCTTACAGTTCATACTCGCTAACGGGCGCTCTATAGCTTGCTTATGTATACTCTAAGACGCTAGCTAAATAGATAGCTAGGTACATAGTTTTTTTTACGTTATATTTCAAATTTTGTAAAAATCGGCCCAACAATTCTAAGGCTTCGTCATAAAAATTAGAAATAAATATGTGAACCTTGGCATATTTTTAATCTCCATGCGTTCAATTGAACGTACGTCAGAACGAACAGTGCGTATGATACTTAATAAATCACCCAACGTCTTTAGTTTTACTAATTTTTATAGTAGTAATCGTTACGGGAATGAGAATGTTTTAATTTTGGTTCAAAGAGGTTCATATATAAGTTTTTTACATACATTTCAATACTTTTCATAATTACAATACGTTTAAATTTGTTTATTTTTAAAATTAGGTCAGTTTTTTAATATAGTTCATTTTATATTTTATAATTGTTATTACAATGGCTCTGCCATGGCATATTCCATTGGAATCAGTGTCCAGTTTAAAAGGATCACCAAAACTTCCACAAGCTACATTATTGAAACATATTTGTAATATTGATATTCATGACAATCCTTGTGAAGAATTACAAACAGGGCTTATGTGTGATATTGGTATTGATAATAAAGAACCGGCAACAATTCAAAAACTTATTGCTGCAGGTATGACTGTTGCTCGTCTAAATTTGCGGGACATTGAGCCAGATGCTTGTGCTCAATTAATTCAGAGCATTCGACAGGCTGTATACAACTATAGTGCCGAACTAGAGTATGTGTATCCTCTAGCTCTCCTTGTAGACGTAAGGGGCCCGGATATTGTAACAGGAGATTTAAAAGGAGGTCCACGTACCGTGTTAGAAATAGTACAGCAAGACAATATTAGATTAACTACTGATTTCAGTTGGCGTGAAAGTGGGACTGGAGATTGTTTATTTGTTGGTTACGATCATCTTACAGAATTACAGCCTGGAGACAATATTTTTATAGATAGCTTAACTCCAGAAAAAATCAAATTGGTTGTATGTGAGGTTGGAGATGATTCTGTAGAATGTTTGGTAGAGGTTGGAGGCATTATTGGGCCCAAGATGACTGTCCGAGTATCACAAGTGCCTAGAGAAGTTAATCATTTAAGTAATATACAAAGAGATAGCTCTGATTCACTTTCGTGTAGTGATTCTGGGCAAAAACCATTTGAATACATGGAAGAACAAATAGCGTGGGCTGTAGGAGCTGATGTAGATGGTGTTTTGATACCTAATGCGCAAAACGTAAATGATGTAAAATATGTACGAGATGTCTTATCCGAGAAAGGAAAACATATTCTTGTGTTTGCTTGTATTGATTCTGTACTAGGCCTAGATAACATTGATGAGTTATTGGCTGAAGCTGATGGCTTATACATGGATCGTTCTATATTAAGCACTGATTTGCCAGTTGAAAAGATATTTATAGCTCAAAAAATAATATTAGCCAAATGTAATGAAATCGGAAAGCCCTGTATTTGTAAAGGGGTATTAAATGAACAAATCCCGACTCTTTGTGTAACAGATATTGCTAATATTGTTCTAGATGGCGTTGATGTCCTGTCTTTAGAATTACATTACGATTCACCCCTGAAAAAACTTACTCAGACATCTGATTCCATTAAAATGGCCGAGCACTGTGTTGCTGCGGCTGCTGTCATATGTAGACATGCTGAACGCATTGTATGGCAACCAAAAATATATGGTAACATTGAACTAATGCAGAGTCCCCTCGGAGAGCCCACAAAAGCAATATGTGTCTCTGCTGTAGAACTTGCTATGCGGTCACGTGCAGTGGCTATAATATGCCTTACTTATTCGGGCAGAACTGCAAAAACTATATCCCATATAAAACCTAATTGTCCTATTATAGCAGTAACTAGATCTTGTTATACTGCCAGGCAACTTAGGTTTTGGCGAGGAATTAGAGCTGTGCATTATTTCGAAACTGCTCGCAGCAGTTGGACAGTCGAAACTGAATGCCGAGTACACGCAGCCCTTGACTATTGCAAAGCTAAAAGAATAATAAAAGCTGGCGATGCTTATGTTGTCGTAACAGGATCACGCCGTGGAGCTGGATATTGTGATTCCATCAGACTTTTATATGCTAGCGCTCGTGATACTGTTGTAGTTGATTTGAATGGAAAATAATAACGATATATTAAAATATTCTGTTCCAACTTATTAATAATTATTATTGAGAATAGTTAAGTAAACACTACACGATATTTTACTAAATCTGTTCAGAATAAATACTTTTTACTATCAAAAGCAGTCACTAACTTCACAACGCGTTACCTTAGGCTACCCAATGATTAATAGAATACTGGTTAATAGAATATTAGGTTTAATGAGAAAGTTTATCGTATTAACGTTATGATTTACGTTACGATTGTGTAATTACTCATATTACCGAATTCATAATTCTTATAGATATTTATTTAGTTTTTTAGTTTAGGTGTTCTTGGTGTCCTCGAGATTCTTTCTTGAGGGCAATTATCCAGCCACCCACAAAGACGTATTGATGGATTACTCTTAGGTGCGACCTCAACTCGTAGATTTACTTACGATGCTTTCTGCTGCATGTCTGCTAGTAAACTTACGATTATGATAAGACGATTATATTAAGCCATCAGCTATCCTCATCATAGTTTCAGCATATCAGAAACATGTAAAAAAATTACTACAAGTGTTTTTCTGCTGCTCCATCTGTAACTAGCAAAAACGCAAATTCTAAATAAATTAGAACCTTAAGCAAGAAACCTAGAGCATATAAGACTTGGGTTTAGTGATTTGATTAAGTCTATTTAATATTCCTAACCCTATAACAAACTGTAGCCACCATATCATATTAATAAGGAACAGGGAAGCTCTGAAAAGTCATCATACATCATCGTAGGCCACGTCGCATATGTACTATCCACGAAGCATCGCCCTCAACCGGATCACATTTCTCGGAAGAGACTTCGGGCGATAATAATAACAACGTACATATTAAATCGACAACGCGACCACACGCTCACTGCGCAACGTCTCAGCCAGGAATGACCGCGAACGGCGCGAACGCGCCAACGTCGCCTGCGGAGGCGGCAGTGCGGGACGAGGACTCGACCAAATTTCGAAGAAACGATAACCCTGTTGTCAAGCCATGGTTGAAATATTCAATTTCCAAGAATTTGTGATTATTTGTGTCGTGTAAAAACATCTGCATTTGTTTACTTTTAAACGCCTCTGATTGGTCGACGATCCCCAGCCAATTCGTATATAAAGAGCACGAATTTTGAAATAAATTATTCAGTACGGGATCAGTACTCAATACGGCTTCCGTATTGATTCAGCTAAACCATCCCTGGTGTTGTTTCATTTATAACCCAAATGGTGACCCTCTGAAACACTGAACCCGGTCACCAAAAAACTATCGGGACAGAAGGTAGTGATTCAAGATCTCACCAGCAACCTTCGAAACGAAGTCGAAAAATCATCATCATCTTAGTATACTTGTTGCAATGAAAACTTTCATTTCGGTGCTCGCAGTCTGCTTTCTGACTTTTTCGCAAGGTCTTTGGCATTTCTAGTAGTGACTAGACTAATCACTACTGCACTCACTAGTACATTGGCATGATTATCATATTTTACGACGTCAAGTCAACACATTTTGGGTCTACCCCTCCTACTGGAGCCTGGCGGAAGCGTCTGACTTAAAATTTACTTTGTCTGCATAAGAGGTACGGACTGGACGGAACCTGCGCGTGGCTTCTAAATTTAATGGACCTTTGCCTAGAATGCTCAGAACATTTAAAATCTGTGGCTGAATGATTTGCCGAGCAAAATAAACACGATACTTTTTCATTTGAAATGTTACAGGAGGCACCTTCGTGTGGTACAGCTTAAATGGAACAGCGTGCACTTGACCTGTACTGATCTCGAATGTGTCCAAAACGACAACATTTCAGACACTGAATTGTGGGTAGGGTGTAGGTATTAACAGGAATAGAGTAATAACAACAATAAATATGAGGAGGCAGAATTTGTCCAAGAAAAGTAAGAACAATAGTGCCCGTAGGCTCCCAAATAACATTACCATCAATTCTTTTTTTTTTATTCAACCTACGAGCCATCACAACTAAGGCACTTTCAGGTCTACATTCTATGCTTGATACTACTCCTTCCAAAGTCCATCCAACGGGATATCGCTTATTAAGCCCATACGTGTGATTTGATATCTCGGTATAATGTCTGTTAGTTGATTAGAGGTAAGAAGGGGATTAGTTAGAAAAGAATTAGCTTCAGTAAAAGTTTTAAAATATACTGCTACTTTATTCCTACCTAAATTTTTTATTTCATTAACACCAGGAATTCTGCTTTTGTATATCGCTTGGGCGATTCCTAAAGCCCGCATGTTTGCGGAAGATGGTATGGAACTGGTTTCCGATCGAGAAACATGTACAATAAATGGACCAGAATCTGATTCACTAGAATTTAAGTCTAAATTAGACCCGTAACCCGGCCATAGGTAAGTATGTTGGATTGAAGTTGAAGGAGTTAAAGGGGGAGGGATCTTTTTCTGGGATACCACCAAAGTCATTGTTACGACGTTTCGGAGCCAATTTTTCTATTTGGTTCAAACTAGAAGTTTCCGCCATTTCTAAATCTAATGTTTCCCGCCCCCTGTCGGGAGGGACATTCTCACCTACAGCTTGTGACATTTACATAAATAATAAAGCACTTAAAACTATAAATTAATTATAACTAATAAAATAAATATAATACCGCCACCAGGAAACCAGAAAATTGAGAAAATAATCACCGAACGTATCGAATTGACACTGACCTGTTACAATCTTACAATCCTCATAAAATTGAATTTTTAACTTTTAACTACAATTCTACACTTGACAGTAGCAACATAATTAGTTTCTAGATCTAAGGCATTAAAAAGAAAAAAATCTCATGAATCATGATTCTTTCATGTTTTCTGTTGTTTAAAAATTTCTGGAAGTGATTACAATTGACAAGGCTGTATGGACCAAGTCCTTTGCCTGCCAGATTGGCAAATTAAAACAACAACAACAATTCTGTTGTTTAACTTGTTTACGTTTTCATAACAGAAGAAATATTTAAGCTAGAGTTATGATACATACGTACTTTAATTCTGTTAAATAAATTGAAAACTGTTTCAAATTGTTTAATAATAGAATACTACTGTATCCGATTTGTAATGTCATTAGAAAGTTCGTTGAAAGAAGTTTGCGAAGGACTAAGATCTAACCGAGCAAATGAACGCAAAAAGAATGGTGAACTACTCAAAGATTTCCTCACCAGAAATGCAGTCCCTTGTTTATTACGAGAAAATACTTTGAATAAAAGGGGCTATACTTGGAGCGATGTATTCGATGATATTAATGATTATGTCATGAAGGTATAAGTTAACCGATGATTTTTCTTGCTTATATTTACCTATGATTTAAATGCTGACTGCAAAATATCGAAAGTAGAGATTAATTTTGTACACAAAGTACTTATACAAATCTCTTATCCAATTGCTCAGTTCTTCTCATTCCAGTTTTCTTATTATCTGCATTTTCACTATTGATTCTTTGGGCCCATTTATTATCACATTATTTGGTGCAATTTCATATCTCCCTTTGATCATCTTCTTTCAGATTTCAATTATAATTTGAGATAACATATATCAATATATATGGCAATGTTGATAATTGTAATAGCCATATTCTATTAAATACACCCATATTCTCTTGAAATTAAAAAGTATATTTTTCAGTACAACTTAGCCTTACTATACACATCTTCATGCCCTTATTTGGCTTCTAATTTTGAATTGTAGTTATCCCTTAGCACTAAAATACTGAAAGTAATAGCAATATGAAATAGATAAATTGGTGGGAAATTAATATAAGTTCCTGATGTATGAATTAAGAAGAATTTTTACTATTTTAATTTAGAAGAATTTTAGCAGTTCTTAAATAATATAATTATCATCATCATCTTAGCTTTGAATCCTGGTTGCAGCCCAAACTTGCTTCGGCACCCGGGGTCCGCTTTCCGACTTTTTGTTCTCCACTTCGGCATTTCTGGTGGTCAGTCCATTGGTACGCATATCAACCCTTATGACGTCAAGCCAGCACTTTTTGGGCCTACCCCTCCCGCCGGGACTCGGCAGTGGCGTCATGGCCAGACATTTGTTCCCCACATAAGTAGCCGGTTGCTGTAAAATGTACCCATACCAGAGAAGGCGACACTCCTGCAATTTATCCGCAATGTCATGGACATGAAGGCTGCCGTGAATGCTAGTGTTCCTAACCCGGTCCTTCCGCATCACTCCACACATCCACTGCAACATATTCATCTCTGTGACACACAGTTCCTGCTTGTGCCGCTCTAGCACAGGCCACACTTCACAGCTATATAAAAGGACAGGCTTAATGATGGTCTTATAAACCTGTCCCTTCAACTTAACCGGCATCTTAGGGTCACAAATGACACCAGTTACCTCACGCCATTTAGCCCATGCGGCAGCAATGCGTGCCTTAACGTGCGTGTTAATGTCACCAGGTATTTCACCAGTGTGGGATCTGTGATGTTGCAGGCCAAGTACTCTGCCATGTTGAGCCTCAGATCCCCATTCTCAAGCGATTCCTTCCACACCTTCATAAATCCCACCAACCTACCCCTGTCCGAATCTGCTAGCACGATATCATCAGCATACATGAATGATCATACTTAAATAATATAATTATATTATAGTCATATTAGATTTCTATACAAAATCTATATTCACAATTATTTTATTACAGGAACTTGAGAAATATGAAACTTCAAAAACATTTGACAGTGTTACAGGTCCACTTTTAGCATCATTATTAAATTTATGTGTTTCTGGAGCTAATAAAGGTATTTCTAAATGACTATTTGCTGTACTATATTCCAGCTTCAGTATAAGATTTGCAACTAATGATAAAAAAGCATCCCACTGCTGAGCCTGAGATTTCCCCTAGAGGGAACGAACAGTATACCTGTCACGCTAGGCAAAGGTGGTTTGGTGGGTTACACACATTGGTGATCTCTATATGCAGATATCCTTATGTTGTTTTCTTTCACTGACTGTATATGGCCATTATGCTATAATATGCACATTAGGCAAGAAATACTGCCTAAGCGGTTCATATTGTGGGATTCAAACCTGGTACATCTAGTTTGGTCTTTGAGTATAATAACATTAAATTGAGCTGAGAATTTACTAAAAATTGGTTTTCCCACTAATTTCCGTATACTGACTTGAATTCACAACTATATTATATGTTTTTAAAAAAATAGTAAAAGAATGTTTTATTTAAAAAATCATGCATTTTATTTTTTAGGTGGATCATACATAAAATGTGACAAAGTCTTGGATGCATGCTTGATTATTTTAAAAGATAGCAGACTTGCGAAGGGTATTGGAGATGCTTACATCACTCTACTATATAGACATGTCCTGCCTTTTCAATACTATCTAGGATTTATCACACCAAAAACATGGGAAGGTATACTTTTTTGTTTGCATGAAAAGAATTTCACTACCAGTTGGTGCAGCTGACAACTGCTGAAGAGTATCTGAGAAGTGAACAAATATCAAAATAATCTTGCATTTAAAATCCATAGCACTTGTTATAATATTAAGCTATTTTGCTTTGACACTTACTGCCAACACTTTTTTAATCCATCCTCTGTCGTCCTCCAATCAAAACTTGAGAAAGGATTATCTAACATTTGAGACTCCACTAGTCCAGAAAAACAAATATAATTTATTTCGTAATGTATAAACATTTTCCCAATAATTGTGTTCTAAAGGCTGTATTTCTCGCTATAGGTTTGATTGATTGCTAGTTGACTGAGCTGTTTTGTCAATACAGCTAGTTATGTAGCATATTATTACTTAGCCCTATGTTCTTGCTACTATACCGGCACGCTATGATGGCCTTTTTGACGTTTGTCCACTCATGAAGTTTTGTATTGATTAGTAATTACATTTGAAGGAACAAATTGCTATTCTTTATTGTCAATAGCGACGTGCAGTTATTGAGAATAAAGAACAGCAATTTGCTCCTTCAAATGTAATTACTAATTAATACGAAACTTCATGGAGTGGACAAACGTTAAAACGGCCATCATAGCGTGCCGGTAGCATAGTGGATTTGAGTCACCTAAATTATCTGCAAATAGCTAGTTCTGGTCTAGAAGCCATGTAAGCTAGTTTGTTGTCTTATTGTAATAATTGTAAATAATAAATGGTCATGATAGTATATTTAATAAATTTAAATGTGAAAATGTCATAATAAAGTCTATTCCCTTTAAGAAAATAGTGAGCCATCATTGCAGGGTAAAATTTCAGGGGTTAAATTCAAATTATTTATTTATTAAACATTTATCCCACAAAATAAAATAAATTCATCATTCATATATATCTCAAAAGATTAAGTTTAATGGATAAAAGTCTAGAATCTTCATTTGTATTTATTATGAAAGTATTTTGTTCGCGCGTTTTGTTTAGTTCGCGTTATCCATGACGTCATCCAAATTCCAGCAGCATTTCTTACATGGATTATTAGCATCTATTAAAGTTATTGCGTCATAAAATAACTTTTTTACATAACATCTTAAATGTTGAGTTATTGGCATAATTATTTATTTGGGTCCACACCAACTCTGGGTTTAGTTTACAATGATAAGGTGGCAGATGGAGAATTTCAATACCATTACTTTTATAGCAATTTCGTCTACTAAATATATTGTGGGGCGATGTCGGCCACTTCAATAGTAATTCCTTTTTTAAATAGCTCATTCCAAGGATATGCCTTTGCTTCCCAGCCAGTCTAGTATTTGCTGTTTATTCCAAGCAGTTGACGGTATTTTATCAAGTTTGACGGAATGATAGGAAGCATTATCCATGACAACAACACTTCCTGGTATAAGTTTAGGTATAATGCGATTGAACCACTCGATAAACTTTATGCCGTCCATTTCCTCGTGATAATCTTTAGTTGATTTAGATTCAAAAAGTAAAAGACCATCTTCCACAAATCCTCTGTGGCATCCAATATGCAAAACGATCAGCCTTTTACCTTTTCCTGTAGGAGTTTTTGAACCGGTAGATAAACCTTAGGTTTAAAAAGTATTTTTCTTATTTTTTACAGTAGTATCCAACCATGCTTTTGATTTAACATGTCCGGCGTTTACCTCCATTTCGTCAAGGAAGTAGCTACCTATATGGTTTTATTTGTCTGTATTTTTTGATTTGTTTGAGATTTTTACGTCGCTATAAAACTATGTCTTCTTTCTGTACTAACAATGATTTACTATCCCGTTTAAAAAAATCGATACGAATCTCATGTAAAATTTTATGTACTGTAAGTAGTACTGTAATGTACGTTTGAAATTCGGAATATCTTCATCAGCTTTACAATGTGCCATAATTTTATCTAATGTCGAGTAGTTGTTATTTAAATACATTGAATGAACTTTTCTTTTTATTGTACATTTGTGTAATTCATCTAACTAGTGGTCGCCCAGGGGTCGAAAATCGACGATAATTCATTTAATTTTTAAGTTTGAACTTTATTAGGGTTCTTTTGTCAAAGGCTATAATCCAAGGGTTCATCATAGGTACTCATTTAATTTGTCATTTTTCTGTATGCTTGAGCAAGATTTATTTGTATTTCACAAATTATAAATAAAACTGTACAAATAAAAACAATTCCAAGGTTTCATTCCTTGTTATCAATTTTGATATTCAATAAGACTAAGGAGATAATTATTATTAATTAATTAATTGTTTAAGTGTTCACTACTTAATGTGTATTATGAATTTAAATCTTATATATAAAATTCTCATGTCACAATGTTCGTTCCCGTACTCCTCCGTAACGGCTTGACCGATTCTCATGAAATTTTGTGAGCATATTGAGTAGGTCTGAGAATCGGCCCACATCTATTTTTCATATCCGTTAGTGATAAGGTCACTATTCCACGCGGACGGAGTCGCGGGCACAGCTAGTATTTATACAATATTAATATAATTATAGTATAAAAATATTTGTATAAAATTAACCTTATTATAGTCTACCAGGCGAACTCTGTGCGAACTATGTGTGTGTATGTTGTGTATAATTTGAGCAGTAGTGTGTGTAATGTTTATTTTAATGAATTTAATGTATTTCTAACGTATTATAGATAAAAAATAGCTTTCTGCGCTTCTCTTCCATATAAACGTTAACTATGCCAAATTTCATACTCCTCCGTCCGCGCAATTTTCATAAAAAGGGGTACAAAGTTTTCGCTTCATGTATTATATAGATTTATCAATCATGGATAGCCGAGCTTTTTTTTCACCGGGGATTTCAATATATTGGTTTCTTTTTGTTCCCGAATAATTTTGGATTGAGAAACACCGCAGAAACTCCGCATGCATTTGCTGGTTTTAATACCATGCTCTCCATAGTCAGATTTAAATCACCCATTTTAAGTACATAAAAAGATTGTAAATTACTCGTCTTTCTCTACTATGAATTAGCGTTCCACTTTTATTCTCTTGAATGGGCGAATTCGACATTTTAAAAGGTTTTATTACTATTTGATTTATGCTACCGGCACGCTATTATGGCCGTTTTGACGTTTGTCCACTCCATGAAGTGTCGTATTAGTAATTACATTTGAAGGAGCAAATTGCTGTTCTTTATTGTTAATAACTGCACGTCGCTACTGACAATATAGAACAGCAATTTGCTCCTTAAAATGTAATTACTAATTAATACGAAACTTCATGAGTGGAAAAACGTCAAAAACGTCCATTATAGCGTGCCGGTATAGACCGGCACGCTACAGTTAACGCACAAAAGACAACCGTTCCGAACGATCTGCCGTCAATTGGTCACTGTGAACATTTTTTAATTTGTTATGACCTGTTTGATCGCGGGGCGGGGCAGGGCTAGGCCGGCGGACAACAATGACACTATTTTCTTAACGCGAATGGTATTATTAATATATTACTTAAACAATTCTTTTATTGTGTACAAGTTTTTGTTAATCAATCATTGTCTTTAAGAACTAAAAGTAAAATATAATTCTTAACATAAGAATAAAATTACGACGAGAAAATTAATGTCACTATTCTAAAAAGCGTGGGGTGCTCGATATCAATCTATGGGACAAAATTATTCATCTTATGGTCTTGACAAGTGTGCAAAATTTTGAATTTTTTGATCGTTCAAAGTGGGTAAAAGCAGAGTCCGAAAATTCCGTTACATAGATACATAAATACATAGTTACATGCATATAGGTCAAGTTAATATATCTTGTAAAAAAAATCTGACAAAATTATTGATCAAATATTTTCAGAACTCCTTGAAGTTAGCATAACAGCATGCTCAACCAATATTTCTAAATTGGATGATTTCACAAAGTTGAGAATAGTATTGCTTGTAATGAGGAATGGTAAAAATAGTTGCCAATTTGTTTTACCTCTGAGGGATATACTTCATCCGTTAAAGAAATGCTTCCTGAAATTAGAAAACGACAAAAAAGTCCAAGAAGTTATTATGGATATTATAATTCTTCTTTTAGAAACGGTTGGTATCTTTATTGTTTAAATAATTTACTAAACTTAATTAATATAATACTAGTTAAACCAGACATGCTTTGCCGTGGCTCATATTTTTGGCTGTTTTGTTTATAAATTATAAATAGCAATGTGTTTCCAGTTATAGGGAAGAATAAGGCGACTCCTCTTTTCGAAGAATTCATGAAAGGTGACAAATGCAATACACTTACTTGCTCTCAGGCAACAGAGAAAAGAACCATTCGGTTTTTCATTTCAGTCTAAGGCCTGTAAGGAGTAGACAGTGCAGTTGTCTCAGGCAAAACCAAAATTAGCCACATCTATTTTGTACCTCTTTACTTAAGCCAGCTACACACGTAACGATTTATCTGTGCAAACCGATTTGCGCAGATTTATCGATCGTGTGTATAAAAAATCGTTAAAGATTATTGTTCATCGATGGCAGTTGCAATTTCTATTAGATAAATCGTTGTCGATTGCGTTTGCACAGTTTTATCGTCGCGTGTGGATGGCGATCGCTCATTTCAGCAGCACTTCACGGAGCTCGCTTGTATGCGCACGTGCGGATTGCTCTCTTTGCAACATGTCGGAGGAAGAAAGGGGTGTACACCGCGAACAACTGCAAGAGTTCATAGAAAGCTACAGAAGCGAAATTTGCCTTTGGATAGCCAAATCTGTAGATTACCATGATCGCGACAAAAAAATGCTGCCTACAATAGGCTAGTCGAAAAATACAAAGCCATCGATCCAAATGCCAAACAGAATATATATAAGAAGATTAATAATCTTAGAACTACCTATAAAAAAGAGCTTAATAAAATTAGTTTGTTGAATTATATTGAAAATTAGTATATATGTAGTTGGTATGAGAAAATAGCTTCCTTTTCATGAGCCAGTCTACACCACATACTTCACGCCTTTTTTTCTTTAAACACATTACCAGGCCTAATATCACAAGTACGTCATCATTTTCCATCCTGGATGACATGTTTCTTGAGTAAGCTTCTGCGGAGAACTGACGATTGACGCCGATATCGGAGGCGTGTGGAGGCACTAGGAACGATCGATTTATCTGACCAGTCTGAAATCGCTACGATATATCGTTACGTGTGTAGCCGGCATTAGACAAAGAAAATTCATTGAAGTGCAGCAAAAGAATTAGGCGTATAAAGTTTTGATCGGTACAAAACTCAAGCGCGTACCTTGGGATGAAACACTAAGTTTTAATCACTTTTGTTTGACACCTGTGCACTCCATATTATTCTTTCACCTAGTTTATGAGAAACACATATGTATGTGTTTCTATAATATGTATGTATAATATTTATAGTTCTTCGCTCGGCGAATATCATACAACATAAATTAAAAAAAAAAATGGGATAGGGTCAATACAATCAACAAAGTAGCCTAGAACCATCTACGAAACATTCCATGTCGAATGGTCGAAATCTTATCCCGATATGTTCAGTGGTTTTGAAGTGACGATGCGTCAAAGGAGCCCCATTTCCCTTTTATAAACAGGGTTATTGGTAATTCGACGTATTCCGTCCGTCCGTAGGAGGTGATAGGGGTGAGTGACTATTTGTGATAATTTTAACCCCCATATGCATTATGCAAAAGTGAACTATTTTGAGTTAGCATGTTTTTTTAACTTTTTTCAAAATAAGTCAAAAAAGCAACATCAAAAATTATTATTTTTCGTTTTTCGTCTCGCATTTTTCTCGCAAATTGGGGACTGATAACTGTTGTTTTAATATTGATGAATAACCAGTGTTTAATCATTTTTATAAATCAGAAGAAAAAATGAGATTTAAATTGATACTCTTTTTAAATAATTTTTAGTTGTAGCATTTTTGACTTATTTTGAAAAAAGCTAAAAAAAACACTAAAACTCAAAAATGGTTCACTTTTGCATAATAGGCATTATGGGGGTTAAAATTATCGCAAATAGTCACTCCTATCACCTCCTAACGGGAATACGTCGAATTATCCAATAACCCTTTAAACAGATATTGAATAAAAAGCAGCAACAGATTGTAGGGCCGCGTCGCGGACGGCGCGCGCGGCGGCGTCGTGCCCCTGCCGCTCGCACCCCTCACCCGCATGGACCATAGGCGGAGTCTCAATAAACTCGCTTTCGCTCGGTCGTGATCGGTGGTGCCGATCGGTCTGCGACAGAGAGAGCACGTCACTCCATCGCGCAATTCTCGCTACTCACAAAATATATAAATCTGTTAATTGTACGTGAATATATCGTTCTAAAATATATAGACTTTTACTGTGTTCGACATAGTTAACGTAGTTAGTGCCGAAAGGCCCTACAAGATCACTCAACTTCTTAATATTACATTTTTTTTTTGACGACCACATTTGACGACCTCGGTGGTGTAACGGATAACGCACTTCGGTACGTTTGCGGAGGTCACGGGTTCGATTCCCGTCTCGCGTCTGGGTGTTTATGTATAATATGTATTTATTTACAAAAAAAAAAAAGTATATAAGTAGTATATCAGTTGTCTAGTTCCCATAACACAAGTGCTATGCTACTTAGTTTGGGACTAGATGGCGCTGTGTGAATTGTCACAAAATATTATTATTATTATTATTTTAATTTCCAGTTGTCAACAGAAAGTAGATTGACAATGTGCAAGTTTTCCGAAGATGTACTCCCGATGGTTTTGAAGTTTTATACCCACAGCCTGGATAGGAAGAAAAAGGTGAATTATTATAATATGCATCGAATATGAAATTATATCATCATCATCATCATCATCATCATTTCAGCCGGAAGACGCCCACTGCTGGACAAAGGCCTCCCCCAAAGATCTCCACGATGATCGGTCCTGCGCTGCCCTCATCCAACCTATCCCGGCGATCTTGACCAGATCATCGGTCCATCTTGTGGGGGGCCTACCAACACTGCGTCTTCCGGTACGCGGTCGCCATTCGAGGACTTTTCTGCCCCAACGGCCATCAGTCCTTCGAGCTATGTGCCCAGCCCACTGCCACTTCAGTTTTGCAATCATCCGGGCTATGTCGGTTACTTTGGTTCTCCTGCGAATCTCCTCATTTCTGATTCGATCTCGCAGGGAAACTCCGAGCATAGCCCTCTCCATTGCTCTCTGAGCGACCATGAGCTTTCTCATAAGGCCCATAGTTAGCGACCACGTCTGCGTTCCGTATGTCATCACTGGCAACACACATTGGTTAAAAACCTTCGTCTTGAGACACTGCGGTATTTGGGACGAAAAGATTTTACGGAGCTTCCCGAACGCTGCCCATCCGAGTTGGATTCGACGAGTGACCTCTTTCGCGAAATTGGACCTGCCTAACTGGATCGTTTGACCCAAGTAGACGTATTCGTCAACAATTTCGAAAGTACAGTTCCCAACTGTTACGGGGGTAGGTGCGACATGGACATTAGACATGATCTTCGTCTTGTTCATGTTCATTTTGAGACCTACTCCTTGGGAAGCTGTATTGAGGCCATCAAGCATATGGCTTAAGTCTTCCATGGTTTCAGCCATGATTACGATATCATCTGCGAATCTAAGGTGAGTGATGTACTCACCGTTAATGTTGATGCCCAGTCCGTTCCAGTCCAGAAGCTTGAAGACATCTTCCAACGCAGCAGTGAACAGCATCGGCGATATGACATCGCCTATATATATGAAATTATAAGTGACAGTATATTGTTTAGTTAAAACTAAGTAGAGCAGTAGTATCTTCAGATGGTACAAATGGTATGGTATGGTTTAATATATGAATTCTATTCACACTAATAAATTTGTTCATATATAGCTTTTATAGGGGATCAGAATATATTTCGAGAATGTTCTGTGTATACGGTATACTAGAGCCACTACATATGTATATTTTTACCATGCGAGCATAGCACGGGGATAGCAGCTGTCAAAGTGCTGCAACCAACTGTTGTGTGTATGCACTTCTTAACTTCTTACTCATCACATCAATGAGACACCTATAACTATAGCCCATAGGTGTCCCACTGCTGTGTTCGAACCTCCCTCTAAAGGGAACGGACATTATGCCTTCCCTCACCGTCGGTATGTAGTACCTACACATATTATACATCGGAATTTGTTTGCCAAGGCCTAAAGTTATACGTATAATGTGGAATAATAAGGAATTACACTTTATTATACCAATTTTTGGATTACTGAGTCTAGTTTGAAGGAATCTACTGTTGGTGGACTACCTATGACTTAATCAAAATATTAATCCAGATATTCTGGATTAATATTTTGAAAACATTACTCTTCAAACATTTCTGATTACTAAGAAAGCAATAGCCAAATGTAATAAAAATAAACAATCTACCTAATATACCCTTACCTTAAAGAAAAAAAATGCAACCCGCATTTCAAGTGGAAACAATTTTCTTTTTCTGTATATTCTCTTTACTATTTCGTCGTGATCGTAGAATAACGTCGGATTAGAAAAAAATCCAAAATTCACTTTTTACCATATGTGGATACTACATTGTCTAAATATTATTGCTACATTAAAAAAAAATTACATGTATTTTAGATTTCAAATTAAGCAGTCGGTAAAGTGACGGATATGATAGAATCTCATAGTAAAATGACGCTTGTGTATTTTTAAAGTGGCTGTCCTGTAAAGTTTAATATATGTCAGATCCGTCACTATTCTACGACTACGACGATTTATCTCTTGATTGGTGTCTAATTATTATGAGTGGTTATAATATATGTGCTAATGAAATATACATACATACACACATATAATCACGCCTCTTTCCCGTAGGGGTAGGCAGAGACCACTTCTTTCCACTTGCTACGATCCTTACATACTTGTTTCGCTTCGTCCACTTTCATTATTCCCTTCATACATGCCCTTCGGTTTAGGGTACTCTTGACCTGGCCTTTATGAAATATGTACTATGTTATTATTACAAAGTGGTATGCCACTGTAGTAGAACATGAGATTTATAGATTGTACAACAGTATCATAAATGTCCGTCATTGTCCGTTTATGAACATTCCGACATCGTAAAATACGTTATAGTAACCTTATATGGTAAATAAATACGAACACAATGAACAGTTACAGTTCATTTTTAATTATGTTATTGGAGCCTGGAACGTATGAAAACAATATGTTGTGCGTTTGCGCATATATTGTGCATATATTATGTATATTGTGCGTCTTTACGGAATTGTTCGCTACAATACCCAATAGTGTTGTCTGAGTCTGATTTAAATACAGTGTAAACTCTATATAACGACACTTAACGAACTGAACATTTATCAGCATTATAGAGAGTAGTCGTTAAATGGAGAGAAATAAAAGATTTTATTTTACTATTCTACAATTATATGTACATAAGTTTTTCTAATATAGTACACATTTTTCACACGAACAATATTATTCATACAAATAACAACACTTATTGCGTATAGTCGTGTTATCTTTGTTTGATTTTTTTACTGCTTCAATATTTTAATAGTATTTTCTTATGTATTTTACTCATATTTTGACATGCTGCCGGATCAACTTGATTATATAGAAAGTATTTTTCTAATAGTTTCATGTGCATCATGTGCTTGTTTGATGCTTGATGCAGAGGCAATGTCGCCTGTTCCTTCTTCATCCACCTTAATTATTTATAATGCCGTGAGATTGAGCATGACTAAGTATATTATTGTATAGAAAACAGGGTACACAAACTAAAGTGAAAGAATAAGGAATAAGGAGTTTGTCGTTAAATCGAGTGAAGTTATAGAAACGTATATGTCATATGCTCGTAATTACTTATACTCATATGTAGGTGTAATGCACGTGACTTCTTATTATATATATATATATATATATATATATATATATATATATATATATATATATATATATATATATATATATATATATATATATATATATATATATATATATATATATATATATATATAGATTGTGTGTATATGCCAGAACATACAATATAATAATATTTATTTATTCCTTTTTAGATTTTATTATTTAAACTTTTAAATGGTGTGGTAATACTACACCATCCAAAGGGCAGATTACAGAAGGAAGAAGCCAGTTTAGCTTACGACTGGGAGATATGGAATAAACATTTAAAAAATGTATTAGAAATTGTATGTTTGGAAACAGTAAATTTACAAAAAAATCGGAAACAAAATGATATACCAATTAAAGCTAATGATGATTTTTACATCCTCTGTGCTAATGTGTTTTATCAAGTAAGTATATTTTATTTATATTTAGCGGTACAGATGGCGCGGTCGTCATGAAGTACTGACGGCATAGTCGTCGTAAAAATTGGTTCTTGTGCAGGTTTTCCCTGTAGTGGAATTGAGGAGCATCGAGGCTTTCCTCAAAATTAAAGCATTGACGACCTTTATGACGCAACGACTTTCGTACGCCGAAACGCCTGCCTTTCCGTCGTCCGGGGGTTCGATTTCCGTCCCGAGTTTGGGTGTTTATGTATGACATGTCCTCTTTTACAGAAGTAAAGTATATGAGTAGTAAACATAAGTTGTCTCGTACCCACAACACAAGGGCTCTGCTGTTTACTTTGTTACTAGATTGCGCTGTGTGAATTGTCACGGATTATTTATTTATTATAAATTTGTGGCAGCACCACGCTTTGTCTTCGATCTTCCAGGCGAGTGCAGTGAACCGCTCTATTCTATTGTGTACTCGTACTTACGGCGCGCGACGCCATATAGTCTGTCTTCTGTCTCGATCACTCTGAATATTCATTTTTCTTAAACATATTGCGGAAAAAGAATACCGACCTCTGCGGCCGGGGTCGGCCTGTCGTAAAAGGCGACAAAACAACCCACCTTAGCTACGTGGTAGGGCCCCAAGCCCGTCTCGATGGCGACCACCTTTGGTCTTAAGTATGCCGTCATAATAACCCTGTGTTGTGTTACGGCATTAATGACCTAAGTTCCTGTACCCTTATGGGACAGCAGCGTGTTCGTGATGCCACTGGCGTTGCAAACACCCATAGGCGAGGTAACTGCTAAATTCTAAGCGGGCCGTCAGCCTGTCTGCTGTCCTACAGCAATAAAAAAAATAACATGAGTTTAACGATATATAGCATATTATACACAAATGAATTATGGAATCCTGGACCAACAGAACTTGTGTTTTATTGAAAACATAATTACCAAGAAGCCCTCCGAGGAAGTATTCTGCCTTCGCACAACAACAAATCTTTTGAAGGCCAGGAACCTCTGCACCTCCAAAATGTATATATTTTTTTATATAACGTTAGATATCCAATCTAACGTTGGGTGTTTGTTTTTTAATCACGACAAATTTGACACAAAGATTGATTATAGTCTGAAATAAGACATAGTAGCTAGACTATAATATGTAGTGATATATTTCCACACGAACGCAGCCGTGAGTAACATTGCTATAGTATTTATCAAATATATCATTGCTTGTAATGGTTATCTCCAGGCTTGAAGAAGCCAACAACACGAAGGGTGTAAATCTAACAGATATTAATTTAAATTTAAGGTATTTTCAATGCCGGAAGTGGAATCAAATGACGAGGAAAATTTATCAAAGAGACCGAGACTAAGTTTCAATAAAAATAAAAGATTCAAAGATATTATAGAAGAGCTGAAGCAGAGTCATGTGCCTTGGTAAGTTGTTTTTTTGTTTACTTATTATAGTATTATTGGGTTATTTGGAAAGTAATTTCGTTTCTTTTTGTGAAAATAAAAGACATTTAATTTTTTGTATAAGTGATAAATATTTAATTATATATTGTCCATCCTAGTCCAATACCGTCGGCCATCTTTCTGGCAGTAGCATGATTCCACACATAAAATTTTTGGTCTGCTGGCAAAAAACTGGTTCCAGGTGATTTTTGACCACCTCATATGAAGGTTTTACCGTCCAAAAAATGTAGAGACCGGAACAACTAATAATCCGAAGGTGCCATATATGGAGAATATGGTGGGTATTGCAGTACATCCCATTCAAGCTGTAAAAGCTTTTGGCGAGTTACCTTTGTATGAGGTCTCGCATTATCCTGGTGAAACACTACACCTTTTCTTTTGATCAAGTTTGGCCTTTTCTGTTTGAGTGAATCATTCAGTTTTTCCAGTTGATGACAGTACACCTCAGAATTGATCGTTGTCCGGTAAAAGTAAAAAAAAAAAAGATTCCTTCATAATCCCACCAAATAGATACCGTCACCTTTTTTGATGAATATTGGCTTTCGAAGTGCTTTGAGCCGGTTCGACTTTTTTACTTCATGATTTCTTGCGTTCGACGTTGTTATTGTTATGGACAACCCATTTCTCGTCCCCAGTGATGATGCGTTTCAAAAATGTACCATTTTCTTGACGTCTGAGAAGCAAATCACAAACTTTAACGCGATGGAACAGATTTCTTTCCGTGAGAAAATGAGGAATCCAAATGTCAAGCTTTGATTTCGACCTAGGCTTTTCAAGTGGCCATAAACGACGGCTTTCCTTTTGGGGTTGAGGGGTCAGACGGCAGTCGCCCCCGTAAAAGCCAAATCTGCCAAATCATATGGAAAGACAACGAATGAGAGATCGATTAAGAGCTTCGCCCGGCTCTTGTGAGAAATGGACAAGGGCTACCGTGTCATGGGCGGGCACGGCTAACGACGTTAGCCCCAACTCACGCAGCCCAAACATCTCGAAAGATCCGCTTCGCAACATGGAACATAGGCACGCTAACCGGACGCGCTAGAGAGTTGGCCGATGTGCTCTCCAGGCGGAGGGTGGCCGTGGCGTTCCTGCAGGAGACTCGGTGGAAGGCCAGCAGATCCCGGTTCATTGGGAATGGCTACAAGCTGATCTACACAGGTGCACCTGGTGGGGAGAATGGGGTTGCCATAGTGCTCTCGGAGGAGTTCCAGAACGACATTTTGGAAGTGAAACGTCATAGCGACCGACTTATGGTCGTTAGGGTGCTTATCGATGGGGTAGTTACCCACTTGATAAGTGCCTATGCGCCACAGGCCGGTTGTGACGACGCCGATAAAATAGCGTTTTGGAATCTACTCGGAGAAGTGCTCCGTGGAATCCCATTATCACAGGGGATCGTTTTGGGGGGTGATCTGAACGGTCATGTGGGTGATGAATGTGGGGAATTTGAGCGTGTTCACGGGGGATTTGGGTACGGTAAACGCAACGCGGAAGGGGAGGACATCCTCAATACGTGTGCGGCTGCCGACCTTGCCATCGTGAACACGTATTTCAAAAAGAGACCCGAGCATCTCATCACCTAAAGGAGCGGGAGGAATGCTACCCAAATTGACTTCCTACTCACTAGGAGACACCACATCAGCAAAGTGGCCAACTGCAAGGTCATACCCGGTGAGAGTCTCACTGCACAAAATCGCCTTCTTGTCATGGACCTCTGCGCTAAGCCTAAAGACACGCATACCGAGCGCGTTCAGCGCCGAATCCGGTGGTGGCTGCTCGATGAAGTCACGTCCCAGGAGTTTGCCTTAGCCGTCGGTAACAAGTGCGCCGGTGGTATGGGCGAACCAGTTCAGGCTTACTGGGACAAGATTCAGGCGGCTATCCTTGGGTCGGTGAAGGAGGTGCTTGGGGTGTCTAAGGGTGGTCGCAAGTGTGACAAGGAGACATGGTGGTGGAACGACACAGTCCAGAGGGAGACTAGAGCGAAGAAAGCCCTCTTTAAGAAGTGGCAAGCGTCCAGATCTCCTGAAGATCGCGACGCATACCAGGTGGCAAAGCGCGCCACTAAGAGAGCTGTTGCCAGAGCCAGACGAGACCACTTACAACCACTTTACGACAAGTTGGAATCGTCTGAGGGGCAGAAGCTCATCTATAAGTTGGCGCGCTCCAGGGTCAAAGCGGCACAGGACATTTCCAAGTGCCGCTGTGTAAAAGACCCTGTGGGCAACCTGCTATGCGAGGACCTCGCGGTAAAGGAGAGATGGCGCTCGTATTTCCACGAGCTGCTGAACATGCAGCATAAAGGGATGCAGCCGCCAGATCTCCCTCCGAATCAAGGACTAGTGCCACTGGTAACGCCTGCAGAAGTCCAGAATTGTCTTCGCCGCATGAAGAATCGGAAAGCTGTTGGATCCGATGGAGTCCCCATCGAAGCCTGGAAGGCGATGGGCTCTCGTGGTGTGGGCATCTTAACAGACCTTTTCAACCGGACACTCCTCACCGGTACGATCCCGAGCCAATGGAGACTGAGTATCATTACTCCATTCTTCAAAGGCAAGGGGTCGGTGCAGGAGTGCTGTAGTAACCGAGGAATTAAGGTCATGTCCCACACCATGAAGCTCTTCGAGAGGGTTATCGACTCTCGGATTCGACAGGAGTGCACTGTCTCGGAGTGTCAATATGGGTTTCGCCCTGGTCACGGGACAATGGACCCTATTTTTGCCCTAAGGACTGTTCCGGAAAAATACAGGGCGAAGAATACGCCTCTGCATTGCCTGCTTCTCGACTTGCAGAAGGCCTTCGACTGTATTCCTCGCGCGATAATCTGGTGGGCATTGCGGTCCAAAGGAATTCCAGAGGCCTATATTGACATCATCCGAGACATGTACCGGGACTCCGATTCCGTAGTTCGGACCGCTGTTGGCGACACAAAACCTTTCCCCATCACCGTCGGGGTGCACCAAGGATCCGTCCTTAGTCCGTTTCTGTTTAGCGTGGTATTAGACGTTTTGTCAGACAGCATCAGAAACTCACATGAGCAGCCTCCGTGGTTGCTCATGTATGCTGATGATATCTCGCTGGCAGATTCAGACAGGGGTAGGCTGGTGCAACGCGTGAAGGCGTGGAAGGAGTCGCTTGTGAACGGTAGTCTGAAGATCAAAGTGGCGAAGTACTTGGCCTGTAACTCCACAGATCCCACACCCGTACGCATAGGTGGCGACACGATCGAGCGCACGGACCAAGTGAAATACCTGGGATCTGTGTTCCATGCGTCTGGTGACATCGATTGCGACGTCAAGGCACGCATTGCTGCCGCGTGGGCCAAATGGCGTGAGGTAACTGGTGTCATTTGTGACCCCAAGATGCCGGTAAAGTTGAAGGGACAGGTCTATAAGACCATCATTAGGCCTGTCCTTTTATACGGCTGTGAAGCGTGGCCGGTGTTAGAGCGACACAAGCAAGAGCTGCGTGTCACGGAGATGAATATGCTGCGGTGGATGTGTGGAGTGACGCGGAAGGACCGCGTTAGGAACTCCCGCATTCGCGGCAGTCTTCATGTCCGTGACATTGCGGATAAATTACAAGAGTGTCGGCTCCGTTGGTACGGCCACGTTTTACGGCAACCGGATGCTTACGTGGGTAACAAATGTCTGGCCATGCCGCCTCCGCCGGGCCCCGGCAGGAGAAGTAGACCCAAAAAGTGCTGGCTTGACGTTGTAAAGGGTGATATGCGTGCCAATGGGCTCACTACCAGGGATGCTGAAGATCGCGCGAAGTGGAGAAGAAAAAGTCGGAAAGCGGACCCCGGGCGCCGAAGCGAGAGTTTGGGCTGCAACCGGGATACAACGCAAAGATGATGATGATGATGATAAACGACGGAATTCTATAAATTCAACCTCAGCGATCTCTCGAGTTGTTATTTGCCGGTTTGCAACAACTAGTGGCTTTGTCTTGTCTTTATTAGCTTCAACTGGCCTTCCAGAACGTGGAGCATCATGGACATCATAATTGCCAGATCGAAATTTTGAAAATCAGTTTTGGCACTGGTGTGTTGTCAATACATCTTCTCCATACATAACGGCAAATTTTTTTCTGATTTGAACATCATTTTTACTTTTTCGGTAGTAACAAAGTAAAATATGCCGAAAATACTGCTTTTCACCCACCATATTTGAAAGGGCACGAACCAAAAACTACTGTGCGTGTAAGTAATCAATCAGTCATTTTCACAAACAAGCCTTGCTATGTCAACTGTTGAAACAAATGAAGATTATGCGGCTCAAGTATGAAGTTAGACGTGAAAGAAAACAATTAAACCCTCAGTCGGGGAAAACGAAATTACTTTACGAACAACCTTATACATGGTTGAAATGTCTCTTTATTTAAATTTTAAACGCATCAAGAGCTTCCTTGAGGGATCCTCAATAACCCCAAACAGTTTTTGCAGCCATTTGTGGAACCTGCAGATAAATTCTTGAAATAACTTACATAGAAATTATTGATCTAAGGGCTTTTTATGTGAAACAATCAGCAAAAAATCTATGGTTTATAAAATCTTTTTTGTTTGCCTTATTTCTACTTTTGGTGTATATGACCAGGACCTCATATTTTTGTTATGTTTAGCGTATTTTACTGGATTTTAAAAGCGTCATTACAGTTTATATTTTTTGGGAACCATTTGTTCGGATTTAATTTAATTTTACAACTAATGATAATCACGTAATCAAATTAGATAAACTTTTTTTCTCTTAAATGTAACTTGTTCAAAACCTAATATCTGATTTTTCGTTTGAAGGTTTACTTCTTTTTTGTATGTATGATTTACTTCCACTCGCCAATACACGTTCAAATCCGTACATACTAGTTATTTTAATAGAAATACAGCATTAGGAAACAGATAAAACTCAGTTATAAAAAAAAAGTTACTCTTAATTTACTTTTCAGGTTAGGAATTGTAAATAAATATTTAGAAAACTATGGTAATACAGTTACTAATGAATATTTGTTATTAATAACATATATCCAAAATAGTATTAGTAAAAATTCAGCAGGTTACCTTTGGGAAATTTTTGAATCATTCACCATTCATGTGTTAAATAACAGTAAAAAACACTTTATTAACATGGGAAAGTCTGATGAAGATGTTTTGACAGTACTGTGGAATTCTTGTGTACGGTAAGATAATTTTTTATCTTTGGTCACACTGTTTGTCTCATATTTATCAAGTATCTGTGGGCAAGTAGTGAAGCATCATGAAGCATGAGATAATTTCGATTTCTGTGACAAAAAACAAAAGTAAAACAATGAAAACAACAAACTCCTGTCTTCATAGCATTATCTCCTTCATAGAATTTTTCGGAATAAAAGCCTTTTTCACATATATCTAATATCATAATTATTAACCTATTGTAGTCCATTGCTGGACGTAGGCTTTTACCAAGGCATGCTACAGAATCCAATTTTTGACTTGTCACATCCAGTCCTTGCTAACCATTTTACGCATGTCGGTACACCAGCTCACCGCTGATATCTCAACGGTGAGCTACACTACTTTTGCAGAGACGAGGTCTCCATTATAATGGAGAAGTAAACTAAAAGTCCTATAGGACTAGTTTACCTCTTCGGTAATGGTTTCTACTACAGATATGGCTGGCCCACTGGCAATCCAGCTTCTTAATTTGACAAGCGATGTCGGTGACTTTAGTTCTCTGACGGAACAATGCATTACGATTGTAATGCCTCAGAAAAACCCAAATCATAGCTCCATACAGAAGAATACAATCTACAATTGTATATTTTTCAATAATATTTTATTTATTTCAGCAATTCCACACTAAGCAACATGGCTCATACAACTGTTCATAAAATAATACAAGAATTGTTATCAATGAAGTTTCTAGATTTCCAACAAGTCCAGCCATTGATGAAGTTATATTATGATAGAGGAATGCCAGTAACCAACAGTAGCATTAATACTCTAAACATTGTCTTCCACAAGTATTATAGTAAGTGCAGTTCGGACAATTTACGGATTGAATTATTCACATGGCTAGTTTATGGTGAAATAGGTTCCATAGAAGTCAAATGTCTTAAAGAATTTATATCGAAACTGATTGCAAATGAAAATATTAATTACGTTGAAGACAATAGACCGGCATCTACATGTGACTATTTACACAGTGTACTATTCAATTCAATTGAAGACTCTATTTTGTATGGAGAATATGAATTCGATACACGGACACCTGCTAATGTGGATGATGTTGAAGAAGTAGTTAAATCAAATATCGTAATGGAAACCCATGTACAGAATTACTTAAAAGAATATCTATCGAAATATGTTGCTAAACTAGCAAGTAATGATGTAGATTTTGTTAAATATGTTAAGTTTGTTAATATAAATATTTTTTACTTTTCCACTTTATTGAAGTATAACAAAAAAATACGAAGTAATATTAAAGATATGCAAATCTACAGTTTATTAAAACATGCCTTGGGGGCAATGTGTGAGAAATTGCATTCGATTCTTAAAACAGATGCACAAATAGTGGTTAAAACTAGATCAGTGGAAATTGTCACTCAACTAATGAAAGAAAACTTTGATACAATACTTGACAAAGCAATTAGGTCATGTTTTTATGAAGACCTATTCAAATGTATCAATCGAATATTAACTGCGGAGCAATATAATGAAGATAACGATATTATCGAAGAAAATGAAGACGACATAAATATTAACACTTTGAAACATAATTGTGTATATCTATTAGCAGCCTTTTGTAGAAAAATGGTTGATTATCGCGATGATATACTTGATTTTATTTTGGACCCTAAATGCTATAATTTTAAATCTGATGTCCAATGTGCGCTTAAATGTGTTGGGATATTGTTGGATGATTCGGAGCAACCGCCTTACGGTAAATCGATTTTTCACATAAACACAATTATTTGCTTAAAAACCAATATTTTTAAATCATGAATTTCTTTTCCACAGATTTAATAGTACATTTAATGCAGAATATGTGCAAGAATTTGTACAGAGACTCAATTTCGTCTTACGGAATACTCTCAGTTTTGAAAAGGATATTAGATAAGATATCGTTTTTAGACGATACGAAAAGGCAAAATTGTTATATTATCGTTAAAAGTTATCTACTAAGGGCCAAACAAGGATACTACCCTCCTAAAGTGGCAGGATTAGTATACGAGTGTGCGATCAAAATTGTTACACTAAACCGCCAAGGAGTCTGCACATTCCAAGACACTGATATATTTGAAGAAACAGTTGTCCAGGAAATAAAAGGCAAAATTCAAAGTATTCGACTTTACGCCTCTCATCTACTAAAAGCTGTTTTTCAAGATTATACTGAAGACGATGTTGAAACTTTCCATAAGAATCTGTTTGATATATTTCTGGTAGATGTACGTTATTTCTATTTTGGTTTCGAATGTAAATTTTATGGGTATGATGGTAATGATATTATTGTGAGCTTTTAGGTGTCGAGGAAACGTGAAGTGATCCTCAAAGACGAAGCCGCTAATAGAACGTTGACAGTGCTTCATGCTTTTCGAGCATTAGCTGAAACCAACACAACGTTGATGCAAAAGCATATAATTGCAATGTTGACGTTGCAAAAGGAGAAATCACTGGACAAAACACTACTGAAAAAAGTTTTCAACATAATTATCAAGACTCAAGAAAAAGACATTGAAACGTATTTAAACAGGAATGTTCTGTCAATTTTGTATTACTGGTATACGAATAATATGGGCGTTGAAAATTTGCCAGTTTATTTTTTTGGTTGTAAAGACTTCAATAGTTTCGTTAAGATTCACCTTAATTGGCTACTCCCTGCGGATATTTTATGGTCCAAAAAGGGCAACATTCAAGACAGTAACATTTTGAAGCAAGTAATGACATCTAGTGGTCAATCTCTCGAATCTATTATACAGGTTAATATATTTTAAGTTACAGGTTAATATATATATATATATATATATATATATATATATATATATATATATATATATATATATATATATATATATATATATATATATATATATATATATATATAATTTTTCGTTTCAGAAATATTATAACTACTTTATTGTTATTTGTATACCTTATAAGGTATCGGAAAAATATTTCCTTGAATACACAGGATCAGAAAACCTGAATTTGTATAAAAAATCAATAGAATACTCCAATAAAATGTTTCAACAAACTTGTCAAATATTAAAGAGAGATACTTGGAATAATCTCTTTGAAAAAAACATACCAGAGCTCATTTTTCTCGCTGCTCTAAATTTGTGCGATTCCGAAGAAACGTCTAAGCAGTTTAATATCAAAATACAGGGAACGCCTAAATACTATTATTATACAACGTCCGTGTTTTTATGTATATTGAAATTTTTTGGGGTAAGTTGATTGCATAGTTCTATGTTTTTTTATTTTGTTGTGACTTTAAAACTTAATCCTTATATCCTTTTGTTTTAACTAATGAATTAACAACGTGAATAATTTTACTATTTATACATATATGTTTATAGTATTCTGTCTAGATTTATTTTTATTTCTTTCAAGGAATCTAAAGAAGAAGATATAATGGAATATTTATGTGAAAATCACTCGTTAACAATTTTCAAAGCATTATTTCATCTATGGCAAAATGTTCGTATGGAAAAATCCTTTAAATTAAAAGTTTTATCATTAAATACGTATGTAACGTTTGTGGACAATATTCCTTTGGGGTACTCGTCTGATGCTTTCGTTTGCAATTTTATTTGCAAAAGCTATGTTGAGGCATTGCAACTAAGTAGATACAAAGAGGAAATCAGGATATACGCCCAAGGACTTAAGGGATTTTTGGAAAAAATGTTTCCTAGTAAATTGGAGCTCGCACGCAAAAGTATTAGTCAGTTGTTGCCTATTTTGGTGCTGAAAAAAGAGGAAGGTTTTGAGGCCGAGTGCGCCCATCTGCTCAATTATTTACTTGAGGATTTAAGGGAGTATTTGAGTGAGAGTGTAGACGTCGTCGATTATGTTCGGTCGATATCCCAAGGAAGAGTGGATAATGCAGGCAGCGTCTCACTAACATCTTTTATGGATAAATTTAAAGTTTATAAAAAGAATTTATCATGTCCAAGGTAATTTGTTTCATACATTATTATTTTGTATTACTTGTTATTCAGGCTCTTATAGTTCCTAATCACCCAATTGTCCTTTCAGTTATGAAATATTACTGAATTTGAGAGAGTTTATCAGCGTTAATAAAGGTTTTATTAATATCCTTTACAACAAGTTGGACTGCAAAGGATTCTCAGAAGACTGTGGAAAAAGTCCCATTCATGAAATGATCTATTTATTAAACAACATTTTGAAATCTACCGCTGATGCTAAGGTAGTTAATTTTAAGTCCCGCTACGTTTTTTTCCTTAGGTAAAATTCTGGTCGGGATGTTTGGGTTCCGCGAGACTACCAAACTAAGAACCCCCCCTGTTATCCTATCGCCTCGTACCTGGGCCGTCGGACATATGTACGGCCGACCCCGTGGCCTAGGCCGACACCGGCTCGCTTGTTATTTCGAAGTGAGCTTCTTTTATAGAGGTCGTTAGATACCGTCCGACGTCGTGGTCTATTCTGATGTTGGCGAGCTGAACGTCGGTGCGCAGGTCGTTCGATGAGAAGAAATGTCCCGTTGAGAATCTAACGACGAGAATTCCCAATTAAGTTATAGGGACCCTATGCCCGAAACGTAGAACCTGGAATTTAATCCAGCCTCTGAAACTCTGTAAACCCCGCCATAATGTCAGCCAACTCAACAACGGCGCTAGCCAGGGTTGGAGACCCAAGTTGGTGAGAGAGCCGAGAGGGCAGACAAACTTACAAAGTTACAGAATATAATAACTACATTCAGAAAAAAATTATTAATGGATTATTACAATATAAAATTGACCCCGGCCAGTGAAAAGAATAGGGTCAATCCAGGTCATTCCAAGGGAGTCGTAAAAGGCGATTGATGGACTACTCCTTCGCCAGCTTGCATGCGGCAAAGGAAGTGCACCTCTCGGTTTTCCTCTAGGGGTTGGGAGGTCGGACGGCAGTCGCTCCCGTAAAAACCAAAACCACCCAATAATTACAATGGTCAGAACAAGAAAAGGTCCAGGCATGGATAGGGCGTCGCCGCAAAATGATGCGCAGAAGTTTCGCCCGACTTCTATGACAAGTGGACAAGGGCTGCCGTGCCGTGGGCGAGCACGAAGAAATACGTTAGCTCAATACAAACTCCGCTTCGCAACATGGAACATTGGCACGCTAACCGGACGCGCGAGGGAGTTGGCCGATATGGAATGGCTACAAGCTGATCTACACAGGTGCACCTGGTGGGGAGAATGGGGTAGTCATTGTGCTCTCGGGGGAGCTCCAGGACGACATCTTGGAAGTGAAACGCTGTAGCGATCGGCTTATGGCACCTTGCCATTGTGAACACGTATTTCAAAAAGAGACCCGTGCATCTCATCACCTACAGGAGCGGGAGGAATGCTACCCAAATCGACTTCCTACTCACTAGGAGACACCCCATCAGCAAAGTAGCCAACTGCAACGTCATACCCGGAGATAGTCTCACTGCACAACACCGTCTTCTTGTCATGGACCTCTGTGTGAAGCCCAAACACAAACGTGTCGAGCGCCTTCAGCACCGAATCAAGTGGTGACTGCTTGATGAAGTCAAGTCCCAGGAGTTCGCCTCCGGCATCGGCGACTAGTGCGCCGGTTGTGAGGGCGAACCAGTTCAAGCCACTGGTAACACCTGCAGAGGTCCAGAATTGTCTTTGCCGCATGAAGAATGGGAAAGCTGTTGGATCCGATGGAGTCCCCATTGAAGCCTGGAAGGCGATGGGCTCTGGTGGTGTGGGCATCTTAATCGACCTTTTTAACCGGACACCTCACCGGTACGATCCCAAACCAATGTAGACTGAGTTTCACTACTATAGTCTTCAAAGGCAAGAGATCGGATATGCTGATGATATCGCGTCGGCAGATGCGGACAGGGGTAGGTTGGTGCGACGTATGAAGGCGTGGAAGGAGTCGCTTGAGAACGTTGGTCTGAAGCTCAATATGGCGAAGACCGAGTACTTGGCCTGTAACTCCACAGATCCCACACCCGTACGCATAGGCGGCGACACGGTCGAGCGCACGGACCAAGTGAAATACCTGGGATCTGTATTTCATGCGTCTGGTGACATCGAGACGTCAAGACACGCGTGCGGCCGCGTGGGCCAAATGGCGTGAGGTAACTGGTGTCATTTGTGATCCCAAGATGCCGGTAAAGTTGAAGGGACAGGTCTATAAGACCATCATTAGGCCTGTCCTTTTATATGGCTGTGAAGCCTGGCTGGCGTTAGAGCGACACAAGCAAGAACTGCGTGTCACGGAGATGAATATGCTGCGGTGGATGTGTGGAGTGATGCGGAAGGACCGCGTTAGGAACTCCCGCATTCGCGGCAGTCTTCATGTCCGTGACATTGCGGATAAATTGCAGAAGTGTCGGCTCCGTTAGTACGGCCACGTTTTACGGCAACCGGATGCTTATGTGGGAAACAAATGTCTGGCCATGCCGTCTCCACCAGGCCCCGGCAGGAGGGATAGACCCAAAAAGTGCTGGCTTGACGTCTTAAAGGGTGATACGCGTGCCAATGGGCTCACTACCAGGCATGCTGAAGATCGTGCGAAGTGGAGTAGAAAAAGTCGGAAAGCGGACCCCGGGCACCGAAACGAAAGTTTAGGTTGCAATCGAGATACTACGCTTGGATGATGATGGCAATATAAAATTAAAATTGTGAAAACAAAGATTGCAACGGCCATCTGTAATGCCGCGAAATCTTATTCACATAAGACACGACAGAATATAGGTATAGTCATACATATAATAAATATACTAATAAATCGATTATGTATATAATAATAAATGAAATGTCGGCTTCAACACTTACCCAAAATGTGGTTTCCAAAAGATATACATATTTAATAAGATTGCTTTAGAGCGTCGAAAGCGGATGATCAGGATTTAAAATATCGCTATTAACGAATTAATATAAGAACGAGTCTTTGACGTGCTTCCGAGTGTTGTAATGGCGGTGGCTGCGAGTGTGGGGACCGAGATATGGCCGACCTAGCTCACGGGCAGCTCCACCAATCAGCGCAACGTTTGATTGTCGCGACAAACGAGTGCGGAAAATTAAATTAAAAAAAAAAACATTGTAACATTACGTTACAATCTGGCTGCACTGGTCCTCACAGCTTCGTATGTGCGAGGTTTGTACTTGATCTACTAACTGTTTCTTGTAAAAAAAAACTATAGAGTTAAAGATACCCACCTTCTGCTGTATTGTATACTTATAGTATAACTGAAAGATAATATATCAAGATGGAATGTAATATTTTGAATTCTTTTTTAATTTATTTTTCATTTTGTTTTTTATTTGTATTAGAATAAGTCATATACATATTTTACATCTTATCTCAATTATACATATAGTTTTCTATTGTCTATATTTCAGACCATCACTGAAGCATGTAACTGTTTATCCGAAATAGGAACGTACGATTTGAAATCACTAGTAACTGTTCCACCTCCTAATGTTCAGAAGATCGTACACATAAATCCTAATAATTATTTTGTTGGAACAGTGATTAAATGTTTAACTGAGGTTATATTTACCGAAGATCCTACAGTTACCGAAAAAATAGCACAGGCTTTGAATATCTTTCTCAAATACTTTGAGAATATCGATCTATTAGGTAATATTTTTTATTTACTATCTGTTGATTTAAAATAATTATAAAAGTTTAAAGAGTTAGAGTGAATAAGGAATCAGCAAGAGTTGTTAAAACATTAAGTAAGTTCTCGTTACATTGTATATCCCCAAAATAATTATCACCACGAACCAATATTATTGATAATACACAAAGAAGAATCACTTCTTCAATCAGCGACCAAACCCATGAAGACTACAGAAAATATCGCGGATCGTTTCTGAGCTCGAACTAGTAATGCTTGAAAATTAATTCGCTATGACAGTCTTGCCCCATAAAGGTACAATAAAACTAAGCTTTATTATGGCTTAAGTCCGCCAGTGTGTATAAATACATAGTACTTACAATTATCATATTGAAATATGTCGTTTATTATTTTACAGATATTGAAGATTTAGATCGACAAATATTAAAACCACTCATGTCAGAGGACAAGCACATCCGAACTGAATTTACCATAAATACAAAACTTTTTGATGATATTTGTACAAAATATGAAAATGGAATATTTGTTAAGCTCTTAGAGGAAAATTACAAAGATGGCGTAATCAATGAATGTAACTGGCTGAAGCAAGTGACGAATGAACTGTTGTCGTTGTTCGATTCAACTTCAAATTGTTTGGAAATGTTAGAACAAGTATGTTCCTCAAAAGTAAGCATATCATACGTCAGTAATTTAATATATGAAACCAGTGCATATGTATCAAAATGGAGGGTGGTTTTATTAATGTTTTCAATAATAATTTCAGACCATTATATGTGAAAAGATACTTCCATCGCTGATTGGTCTATTAGTTTATTGCCTTTCTGAAATTCAAGTACGGAGTTTCAGTGACCAAATCAACAATTTTTTTAACTATATCTGGAAGGAGACCCACGAAAACAACGATACATTTTACAATCATTTTAAAAATCGTAACAGTATTGCCACCGTAGAACATTCCAGAAAGATGATAATCCAAAATATGCTGCACGTTGTAGACTTTTTACGTTTGCAAAAGAAGTACTACAAGCAACGGTAAGTATTAATATTTATTGACTTTAACTACTTATTAATGACAATTTTATTTAATGTTGAAATCGGGCCATTGTTATTCAGAAGCCTTAAAACTAAATCTATCAATATTTTATGTATATCCATTTCTACTTTAAAATGTCAACGCTACACATACTAATATAGTATGTGTAGCGAAGAGTATGTCATTTTCCACAATTTAGCATAAAACAATTATGATGTATTCAATATGTTTTTTAAATAAAACTAGTAAAATCAAATAGCGAGGAGCGGTCATTTGAGTGCTCTGGTAGGTTTAGTGTTAAGTAGTGTTATTTTTCCAATTACAGAGCTGGACGTAGAGCCGAATGCTATAATTATTTAAATTTGGATTACTCCAAGGTGGCCTGGGCAGCGTCTGTGGCCAATCAACATTTAGTTGCTCTTTTTTATGGGGAACTTTGGGCTCTTTCCCGTAACGATGGCGTGCCCCCGTCGTCTCCAGAGGCCACTGCGAATTTGCCCAATGGTGCACATGTTTTGCAACTATTCAGAAAGGTTAGTTGTTTCTTGAAAATATTTTTAACTTGGCTGTTGTCGTGTCGGCCGTCTTATGTTCCAATAGTTTCTAGTTTTACTTTGGAGATAGTTATTTTTTTATTTTTAATTACATACTTTTTTTTAATCCCGGTCATTACTTGATCATGTATAGAACGTTTCAGTCCGAAATTCTTCTATTGCTACCACATAATTTTTCTAAGGAGTCGAAAATGATAAAATATAAAGAATATTAAATAATAATAAATATACTGGGACCTATCTAATCCTAAAAGTAAGTAGCATACTACTTGTGTACGTGTATGGGTACTTGACAACTAATATACTATTTGAGGACTTTCTTATGTAAATAAATACATATTATAAATAAACACCTAGAAGCGGGACGGGAATCGAGTCCGTGACCTTCGCAAGCGTTTCGACGTGCAGGCAGCAAAGGACTCTGGTTTCCTTTCGAAACGGGTCAAACGACTGTGGCCTTTTGTGTTCTTTGGATCAGATAAGGAAGTGTCATGAAAGGTAGCGACGCCAAAAGACGCGTAGTTAGTTCCGCCCTGTAACAATACTCAATGTTGGACATTTAAAAGAAGGCTCTATATAACGTAGCAATAATATTTCATCCGATTCATGGCTCTTGACTGTTCTCAATGATGATTTCCTGGATACAAATCATAATTATTTTTATTGATATTGACATATTTGGACATGATTGGAAGAACTTTTTAATATTATGTATTCAGTTTAATGAGACATTATAAAATAACTACTGACTTGTACAAATTGCTATATATCAATTATTATTAATTTTATTTTATTCTGGAGGACGTAAAATGCCTTTGTGCATTCGTTGGCGCGCGGGGGCGCGGCAACTGTGTGTGGGACTCGAAGGTATATCGGATACCGATTAAAAATCCTTCTCCTCTCTATCGCTGGTGCCTGGGGTGCCGGGAAATGGCGCGAACCGACTACCGCCACTCCAAACAGCGTTGGCCTGCAATAGGTGTGGCCTTCTCTAATCAGGGAAGACAAAATCCTCCGACCCCTGGGAGGAGTCCGACCCCAGGCCTCTTCTGCACACGTAGAGTGAGCGGGCGTGTGGAGCCCCAACGCACCTCATCTTGCTACCGGTTTACCCTTATCCCGAAGTAGCTGCCTGCAACTTCGCACTATGGTGGCCGAAGGTCGTTCACCAACCTCCGGCGAGGAGTGCCTACGTGGGTGGGATGGCCATAGACCCAGCCATAACGGCCGAGTATTACTAATTAATGTAACTGGCTACGGCCATTTTAATAAATTTAGATAAAAAAATACAACTATATGCAGACATTTTCTGCAATTTTCATTAAATAAGCTTTTCTAACAATGTTCCAGTGTTATGTAGCTATAGGCGAGATGGACGCGTTAGACGGATGTGGCACAGCGCATTTAACCATCGAAAAGGAGAAGAGGGAACATCTTATAAACACTTGCCAGTACAGTGACGCCCTCTTACTGCACGATATAGCGTTATCCTGTGAAGACAATGAGGACCCAAGACTCAAGTTTGGTGTTGTGAGATCCCTACATAAATTCGGGATGCACCATCTCGCATTGCAATATATTAAATCATTGCCGGAGAGCAATGAACTTAATGAGATTAAATATGATTGTTTGTCTTATTTAGGTGAGTAATTATTATGGAATTATTAATTACTATTACATTTGACTATGAAATCAAGAATTTTCTCAGTGCAAGGGCGGAGTATAAACATGCAGAGGAGACAAAACAACTCCAGCTAGGCGGTAGAGCCCCGAGCCCGTCTGGAGGTCAACTACCCTTGGTCTATATGTTACCGCCATATTAACCTGATGTTGTGTTCCGGCATTAGAAATCCAGGTTCTTGTACCACTATCTGAATAGCAGCGTGTCTGCGACGCCCCTAGCGTTGCAAATATCCATAGGCGAGAGTCACTGCTAACTATAAAATGTCAGCATGTCTGCCTCAGCAATAAAAAAAAATAAGTTTTTGCTTCTTTCTGCTTGATAAGGATTTTTTACTCAGTATTCATACCGTTATTTTGATGTTAATAGCTCTGACGGTATTAACTCTAATATTACTAAATGACTAGCTTCACATCAAAACTTTATGAACTCAGTGTAGACTCAGATAAAAATCATTTTAATTATTACCTGTCTTTGAGCTTTACGAGATGCGGCTGATAAGTTCGCGGCCTAAGGTACTTAACGATTACTAATTATAACGTTACTCTTATTGATTGCGGGACTCAGTGGTAGTATAAAAACATATCGTAATCAAATTTTACGTTTAACCAGCCCGACGGAATAGCTTTAGAGATGCCTTCCGCTCCCCATAGCCTATAGACACACAATTCACACGATACAAAATTAGACGCAGAATAGATGTGTTGCGGGGGAGTTTCTTTCGCCGTTTCTTCTCCCCCAGCTATAAACACTCCGAAACCTGTCACTGTGGGCAACGATACTGGTTTTACCATTAATAATTTAAATTTTCATTTCATCTCTATTGTAATTTTTATGGTAAAATTGTTCGTAGCTCTTAATAAAAAAAAAAAATAATAAAAAAAAAGAAACGGTAGTAGATTAGAATAGGATCGGCTTCACCGGTGAAGCCAATAGACCCCAATTAAAAAACTTGCCATTCGTGGCGGTTCCTAATTGGGTATTTGAAAAAAAAAAATATTGATTTTTTTTTATGTATTTTAAAACTTTATTATTAATAATATTGATATTTAATGCAAAAACTTTAAAAAAAGTTTTTTTCAATTAATTATAAACAATTAAAAATTGATGAAATTTAAATAAAAATCACGTGACTATAAACGCGCCATAATTGGTCAACATAATTGTGACGTCATAATGTAATAGCTGTTAGTGATGTGAACCGATTACGATTTTCAACACCGGTATATACTTTGAAAACTAAACCGGTTTTTAAGTTTTTTTTAAACAAAAAATACACTAAAATAATATTAATAATCATAAGGATGTTGTTTATTTTTCTTAAAATAATCGCATTAATTGTACATAAGAAATAATCATCAAACGGACACAATATGTAACCATAAAAATCTATTTTTATTTTGCATCTTTTGCTAATAAATCATAATTCTGATTTACAAAACAAATTTAGTCAACAGCATCTGCTTGTATCCTGCTCTTTCTAGATGATATTACATATCCAGTTTTGGAAAACATTCTCTCTGAAGGTACCGATGTCGCTGATATAGCCAAATACTTTAGCGTTATTATATTTAATGGTGCTAAATGTTTGTTGGTGAACCAAAAGCACCCGCACTTCGCAACGAAGGAAAGCAGTTATGCTTTTGTGATATCTGCTTCTTCCTCTTGTGGATTTGTCTCAATATACATACGTAATATATTAACTGCAGAAGCAGTTGGATTCGTAAAGGGGCTTCTTTGTTTTAAAAAATCTAGCAATTCCGATTTTTTCTCTTCAATTGTTCCGTCACTTGACGTGTTACTTGCTTGTTCTGAAGTAGACGTTAGAAACCTGTCAGAATCTTTAATGTTATGGGCTAATTCTTTTCTTACTAGCTCTTTTGCAGACTGCATGTTTTCCGGGTGACGAAATGCAGTTCTTAATGAGGGATGTAAGAATGTAGATATTTGGGACACAGTTCTTGTCTCATATGAGAGAAGTCTACTAGTCATATTTTACCTCACTGATGAGTGAAACATCTTGCCTATATCTGTTGCCAGGGAAATTTCAGTAACATTCAGCTTTTCAAATAATCCACATATTATAGGAATGACTAATGAACTAGTCGGATACTGAGCAGCGTTAGTAAGTTTTGTAGTTTCCTAAAATATTTCCAAAATTTTAATAATTTCTAAACCGGCTTCTTCTTCGGGGGCAGATAAGTAGTCAGGTGCAGGCTGAGCTAATTTCCTGCATACCAATGCAAGAATGTCAGATAACTGTAGTAATCTTTCCATCATGTAGAACGTACTATTCCACCGTGTAGATATCTCTTGTATTAATCTCAATGGTGTAGAATCGGGATTTCTTTCTTTCTGAGCTATTTTAAGAGCTTACCATCCCGCTGTAGATTTTTTGCAAAATTTCACAATAACTTTACATTTGTTAATTATGCCCTCCACCAAAGGAAGCTTCAAAGAATCGTCTAAAGTTAAATTAAGAGTATGGGCGAAACACGGCATGTGCCGTATTCCCAGCAAGTTACACATGATTACCGTGTTGCTGCCATTATCAAAAAATATGACGAGAAAAATCCACACAATAAACAAAAAGCAAGCAAAACTGAAATGTTTTGGTAACGTGAAGTTAGTCAAGTATCAAAGCGAGATATTCGGAGATTCCTCCTACCAAAGACACTAGACAACACTAGTGACGCCCATGTTCGAACACATAAATGCTCGAAAATTTATTTTGGGATCGTAATCGGTTTCCTAAATAAAAAACCGATATTTATCGGTTTCTATAAAAACCGGTTTATTTTAGGTTTTTAAAAAACCGGTTCACACCACTAATAGCTATTCAATAACGTCAATAACAGTACAGCATTAAATGCGATCTTAATATTGAAAATTTATTGCTAAAATACGAGTTGTTAGTTCCGATTAGCTATGTGTGATAAAGGATTTATTAAGCAAAGTCTGATAATATTCCTGATGTTGATATATTTATTACCAATTAATAAAAAAATGACGTTCGGTTTAATTCTGCTGAAGTTCGAGGTGCCAAGGTAAGTCTGTTATAAAATAATGTAATAAATGAAAATATTAAAGTATTTATTATATTACTTTGTTTTGGGATTATCACAGTGCACTGCTTGAAACCATTTATTTCGACATTAATTGTCATCTTGGGGAACATTTAAAAAGATTTTGTCAGGAGTTGATTTTGTAGTATTCGTACATAATGGTACCAAACAAGAACGATAACTTTTTAGGTTCGACATTTTTAATATAAATTTAAATATTTAACAATGACAACAAAATTAAATAGATCAAAACGCTGTATTTATTATTTTTCTATCAACTGCGATGAGTGAAAACATTGTGACGTCACACGCGCTCGGGTTTGTTCGGGAGTTGTCGGCGTGTCTTCGGTATTTCTGGGACTAAATTCAAAAATTAATTTTTATTTTGAAATAACTTTGGAATTATTGCGAAAAAAAATAAAATAAAAATAGTTTTGCTATAAAACTTATATATGATCTTTTCATTTATCACAAAAAAAAAATTTGTTCAAATACCTAATTGTCCCCATGCAGCTTATTTGTAATGATGATGACTATTGAGTTCTAAAGTCTACGATAAAATGATCAAGTTTTGTTTATTTACGATACATGGTGTATATTGCAGGTGATTGGAGCGAGTTAGTGGATGTTAGAGAAATAAAAGAGAAATCCAAAAATACGAATTGTCACAATTATATTTTCAAAGCGCTCCATTACGCCTGTTTAAAAGACAGTTTTATGATTATTGAACCTTCGGATTATAATAATAAAATAGAAGAACTTGTGAATGACACAAAACTAAGCGTTTCAAAATTATGCATAAATTTGAATATGGAAAACTGTCAGAACGTTTACAAAATTGTTGGTAAATTGCATCTACTGACCGATATCGAAAAGTATACTTCGGTTAAAATGGGAAGTATTCCCATCGAGGAAATATTGCATGAGTGGAGTATAGATAATTTGCCACGATACAAGGACTTCAAACATCTCGAAGCTTTAATTTCTCAAAGAGTTTTGTTACTGGAGGATATGGCCAAGTCGTGTGAGGATTCTGTGAAGAAAATTATATCTTTACAGCTACAGTATGCAAGTGAGACATTACTTTTTATGAATTTTACAATTAATTGACTACACTACTAAAATAACGTAATATACGTTTTGTTTCTTATAGAATTGGCTTTAATAAACGACAGGATTCCAATGGCGCAAAGACTGTTAGCTATTGTTAAAAAGTGGCATTCGTCCGATGAAGTTGTTTTAGTGGACAGTGAAATATCATGGGTCAAGGGACACAAGGATATCGCACTTTCTCTTGTCAGGAATATATTAAGGAACGAGCACACGAATGTTGATTTAACTGCTACATCTTTAAGGTATGCTTCTTGAGGCATCGCAATATGTATTACTTTGATGGTGTTCCATAGATCATACGGCTTCCTTTTTTTTATTTTAATGACAAAATCCTCATGTACCATATTAAAATATGTAATTGGGTATTATATGTACGTACTAGTGTGTGTATATGAATAATAAAGTATCTATAATTTAAATATAATGATACTGCTTTTTTGGATATAATGTTGTAGTTTGATTGATATGATTTCACATTTTATTTTTTAATAACACTACAATAGAACTTCTGTAAGTGGAACTTGATAGGAGACGCCTAAAAATCTAGTTATAGAGTTTTCGACTTAAGCGAACTTTGTAAGAGTATATTCGACTTTTAGACATTTTTGCGACCTTTGACCTTGAATAAAATTTTTAGCACACACGGGATCAGTGGGGACTTTTCAGAATTTCATTAGAGTGGTATCCCTTACGTGCATGTAAATTTTCAGCTTGTGAATTTATGCCTCTATATTTTGGGCTAATTTATCCGGGCTATTATAGAGGGTTCAGATTTCGAGTAACGGAAATTTAGGGGGTTATAGGGAAGGGAACACAACTTTTTTCGATTTAAAGTTTTCGATTTATTGAGGTTCGACTTAAAGAGATTCATTCATTTTCATTCATATGGGTCTAATTTATTTGCAGAAAATATGCCCTATGGATTGCCGAGTCGAAGCGAGACAACCCACGAGATATTATCAATAAATATCTATTGACAAGTTTAAAGGTTCTCAAAGAGAGCGAAAATGCTGCGACCCGGTTGAAAGTGTACCACGACATTGCCAAGTTCGCAGACGCCGAGTATAAACAGGTACGAGTTTGAACAGGATTGTGGCCGCATAAAATAATGGCCACTACAACGAATTCTTGGATGTCGTAGTCAACAACAAATATATTTATACTATAATTATTACAGTTTAAGCCTATCGAATGGACAGCGCTGGTTTTAAAAAACCGTTAAGTAATATGCTGACATAGGTCCTATTTTAGACATCAATATGAAATGAAAAAAAAAATTATTTCAAATAATTTGACCTCATGTATCCAAAAAATGCTGCCCAAAGTCGCTATTCCACGCGGACGGAGTCGCGGGCACAGCTAGTAATAAATATAAACATCGAAATTAATCGGCATTCAATCAGTGCTTTATGAAATATATGCTAATCAATATAATAATACCTATCAGCGTAAAAATTCGTCCTAAAGCGAAGAGATATTATGGAGATGTAGCTTACATTTTTGTTTCTTTTATTTATCAATATCGATAGATATAATTTTTTTTTACACTCAGTGAAACATTTTAGTATAATCTAATATATAAAATTCTCGTGTCACAGTTTTCGTTGCCATACTCCTCCGAAACGGCTTGACCGATTTTGATGAAATTTTTTGTGCTTATCCGGTATCTATGAGAATCGGCCAACATCTATTTTTCATCCCCCTAAATGTTAGGGGTGACCCACCCCCAAAATTTTTTTTTTAATTTTTTGACATTTTATTATTTATATGGCAGAACAACGTTTGCCGGGTCAGCTAGTAATATTATATCTATGAACTTATCGAGCACTAGGAATCTCTTCCAGACAACCCGTATTATATACCAGTGTATATTCTAAATAATTTCGTTTTGTACTATTAGCTGAGTGTTGATAACCTTGTATGATTGAAGTCTAAAAGTATGAGATTCTATGTCCATTTCTCCATCTCCATAATATCTCTTCGCTTTAGGACGAATTTTTACGCTGATAGGTATTATTATATTGATTAGCATATATTTCATAAAGCACTGATTGAATGCCGATTAATTTCGATGTTTATATTTATTACTAGCTGTGCCCGCGACTCCGTCCGCGTGGAATAGTGACTTTGGGCAGCATTTTTTTGATATATGAGGTCAACTTAAATTAGAAATTCAACCTACGAAGTCCAGCCTAAGCTGAACCCCATTTCATATGAATTATGATATAAATCTGAGGTTTACTTAAATTGGATTATAAAATTTCTGAAACATAATTTTTGTCAAAAACTATTTTTTTTTTCTAAAATAAAAATAGCCTAAGTTACTCCTTGTTACATCAGCTATCTGCCAGTGAAAGTCCTGTCAAAATCAGTGCAGCCATTTCAGAGATTAGCCGGAACAAACAGACAGACAGACAAAAATTTTAAAAAATGTTGTTTTGGTATATGTACTGTGTATACGTCCGAATGCACTTAGTAAAAAGCGGTTATTTTAATATTACAAACAGACCCTCCAATTTTATTTATTTGTATGTGTAGATAATGAGAATAAACATAATTTATTTATTTCATTCAGGTGGTAACGTACATGAAATCGTCAGTGTTCGAGCACAAAGTGAAATGTATGGAAAATATGAAGGGCACCGCTTCCACTCTGAAATCGACGCAGCAATCCTTGACTAAGTTAATTACTTTCCACTTAAAAGTACATTTATATTTTTAAGTAATAAGTTATGTAACTTACAAATGTATTTCTTTTACAGAGATGAAAAAAAAGCGCTGTTAGTCAACGACAGATTCGGGAATCTCGATGAAGCGGAAATCGCTAACACTAAAATTGAAAAGGAGACATTTCTTCTATTAGCAATGAAGTGAGATACACTTTATATGCATGAACTTATTGTTTGTTTTCTTTGACCGTTAGGTTCAATCTAGAAATATGAAAATTGATTTTTGTAGATAGTTGAAAGGATTTGATCACGGCATCGTTCGGTTTCTTTTCTAGGCTAAGGTTATTCACCAGCAAACAGTCTCTCCAATGTTTACTACTTATTCCACTCGGCAGAGAAAAAAAGTATCATAAACGGTACCTTGGATTATAATTATTAGTACCTTGGATTTTAAAGCGAGAAAGACTTAAGAAAAAAAGTTTTGCATTATATTTTGATTCTATAAATGCGAATAAAATTAACAGACAATACGATAGAGTTCTTTAAAGTTCTTAAAACTATGTGTTTAGGTATGTTTTATTATAACTAAGAGGTACTCTCGGCAGGGTAAATAAGAAATTGCTTTTCAGGTGTTTATTTTGGTCCATGTTCAGGGAGTCAAATTTCCCATGTACCACCGGCAGCATGACCATAATACGTTTAGATTTAAGGATAAACATTTGAGTGGTATTTCCTGATGAGTATAAGGGGCCATCCATAAAATTACGTCACACGAATTTTAGGACATATTAACCCCTCCTCACGTCCTTGTTACATTTTTAGAACCCCTTCCCCCTAATGTGAAGTCACAAATTTTTAAATTTAATGCAAGTATTTAATCATAATCAAAATAAAAAAGTTATTTTCATTTTTTTATTAAATAATAATATTTAATAAAATCAACATAAAGTCAAATATTTTAGATAACAGAAACAAACGACTAGTTAGGAAATAATAAACGACTAATGATGTTAAGATACTAAACTTAATCATCTTGTGTCCAAGGACCTTGGACCCACGTGTGACGTAATTTATGGATGACCCCTAATATATAAAAAATAGTGGCCATAGATAAGGATTAATTAAATATTTAGGAATCTTATCTTTTTCAGGTATTATCTTTTATCTCTAAAACAATGCGACAAAAACAATTTGTCGATATTCAGGATAATATCATTGTGGCTGGAAAATCGTTGTTTTCAATTCGAAGACGGTGAACCTCAGAATGCATTCAAAAGTCTCTTAAATGCCATACCTTCTCGAAAATTCATAGCCGTCTTACCGCAGTTGGTGCCACATTTGACCAATGAAAAGAGTGACTTTGCAATTTATCTAAAGGATATCATAAGTATGGTTTTTATTATAACTAACATAGAATATTGTCTGTAAGAAATCGCTATCAGCGATAAGACCGCCTATTGTACTTAACATAGAAATGATTGTACAACTTTAACCCTAATCAATTGCTTATGTGCAACAGTGTTACAATTCCAAGTTTAACTTAGAGGTAGAAAAGTTGGTAGATGTACCACCTATTATTTTAAGTTTTCTAGGGACCTCACAATATTAATATGATAATCATAATTAATGTTTCTATTGAGTAACAAATGTTTACCTCTTAATATAAGGAGCCTAATGTGAAAGTAAAATCATTGATTGTCAATCCCCAAAATATCATTAAATGTAAACTTCTATCGCGAACCGAGATATAAATACTACAGTCCTCGATTTTTTATAGGTTAAAATTGAGATATGTGTACGAGGCTATTTAATTTTTTAATAATAGACATAAACAAGTAAATTATATGACAGAGTATACTTCTCTCTATTCTTTATTATATTAATTAAACCCGTTGAGAGGTTAAGTAAATAAAAACATAGATTGATTAAAGAAATTAAAATCAATAATATAATTTTTGCGGATATAAAACTAAAAATGTTAAAAGTTGGTGGAGTTGGTAACATTGATGTACAATAAAGTATATTTCTATTCTGTTCTATTTTAATATGATTTATAAAATTTTATAAGCCTTTATTTTATAATCATACAACACATGAAGACATTAGTGGCTTAACGCTTACGTAAATGGTCTAGTACGGTCATGTCTATGGTTTCCATCCTCATGGACGATCTAGATGTTTGTGTCCGTTAATTGTTTTATAAAACACACTAAAACTGATAAAAAAATGTTTATTTATTTAGAAAGATGCGCTTTAGAACATCCACACCACACGTTGCCACTCGTGTTCAGTTTAAAAAATTCTGAGAAGGATAAATTAATTTTGAACGAGAGTGGCGTTACAAGCAAGAGTAAGCAAAAAACACCGGTCCGAGAACCCCTCGTGGCAGCCGCCGAAGATCTTGTGACAGAACTACAGAATTCGCAATTGGCTAAAATTATTCAACAGATGGAAGCTTTATGTGATGGTTTGCATTTATTTATGTTATTTTTTAAATATTCTATCGTTTAAATGTACTGGGAGAATTCGCAAAGCGCCATCTAAGATGTTGCCATGTTTTTTCGTTAATTTGAAAAATATTAACTTGAACTTGGAATTATTTTTTTGAAGAGGAACATAGATGTTATGAAGAATTTTTTACTTTGAATAAAATAAAAAAAGTGTTAATCAGTAGTGTCAATAAATTTTTATAAGATACTATTAATTTTTACAGCAATAATTAGTTTCGCCAATTACAAGCCGCAAAATAAAAGTACACCCAAACAGAGTATTCCATCTGCTGAGAAAATATGTAGACTTAAGAATTTGGACAGTATTCCGGTCCCCACCGCCACGATAGCTATAAGCAGCAACTGTGACTACAGCAAAATATATTGTAAGTATTGATTTTATTTTTATATACGACGGTTATTCGGAAATTAAGGTTCGTTTACTTACAGAAAACATTTTATTTAAAAAAAATTTTTTTTTTTAGATTCCTTACATGTGTCTCTATTTTTCTACATAAACTGACGGACTCATAAACTGCATCAAAGTTCAGGATTACTTTGAAATGATTTTTTTAAATAAGTATGCAAACTTTCTATACAGATTTAAATTGAAACCTCTAGATTGGTTCGTGAACTTTAAAACAGCGTAGGGATTAGAATCCGTAATAAGGGCACGTGGAGGTAATACACCTTATTAAAACATAAATAAACCCTTGCATAAAGTTTGTGTCTATTGTTAAAACCAATTTTTTAATTAAACCAATTTTCCTTAAATTTCTGTTTTTTCTTCAAAAAAGTCATAAGGTCCTTTCCAGTACACAAACTTAAACTTAAGGATATGACCCTACGCTGTTTTAAAGTTCACGAACCAAAATAGAGGTTTCAATTTAAATCTGTATAGAAAGTTTGCATACTTGGTTAAAATATTTATTTCAAAGTGTCTATTACTTTGATGCAGTTTATGAGTCCGTCAGTGTAGTTTCCATATTTGTTTAAACATTTGTCATAACGTTCTACAAGCTTCTGTATGCCTAAGTCGTAGACGTCTGGCGCCTGTGAGGATAACCAGCCTTGAATTGCTTCTTTCACCTCGCCATCTGTGGCGAAGCTCTTGCGAGAAACTCTTTTAGGTAGCGGAATAAGAGAAAATCACTCGGCGCCAAGTCTGGACTGTACGGTGGGTGGTCAATCTGTTCCCATCCAAAAGATCTGATTAGATTTTGGGTGTGAAGTGCAGAATGGGGCCTGGCATTGTCATTGAAAGCGCTCACCCACTTACGCATGCTACTCATCGCATTTGGGCCATACACGTCGTTTTTCTGTCTATGAATTTCCGCTGTTGAAACGTTCTTTGCTGTCAAAAACCGAATCACTGATTGTTTTAAACATTTTGAAGTAGCACTGTACTTAGCACAGTGCAAAACAATAGAATTGGTACGCATGCGCGTTTCAATTGCCCGACATCCGATTAGCTACGACGATTCGGACCTTAGTTTCCAAATAACCCTCGTATTTAACCATATATAATCTTATAGGATATACCATATATGTATATTGAAAGAACTGTACTTTTAAAATTACATAATTAATCATCATCACAATATTGTCTCAAGCGATAGAAGTTTTCACCTACGGCAGTGTCTTAAATATTTTTAGCTTTTATATCTTAGTTATTGCTAAGATATAAAATAGTTTTGAATGCTAACGGGATGTAAAACCTTTGTAAAAAGTCCTTTGTCCGCTAACAACCCAAACTTCCGTTTCGAAGTCCGGGAAACTGCTTAATAACGATATTCACTTTGCACGGTCTTTGACATTGATGCTTTAATACCTCAGTTCCCAAATGGGTCCAGGTGGACCCCCAAGGGTCCACGGGAGACTCGACGGGGGTCTACGTTGGCGTGACAAAAAAATGGGGGTTCACAATTCGTAAGCGGGGGTCCACAAAAATTTATTTGCTTTCGATAGTGAAGAACTAAAACGTTGGCTTGACTTCACCTATGAATGTAGGCAGATAATATTTCAAGAAGCTCAGCGACTGTTACTTGCTGTTAAAAGCTTGGATATTCCATATTAAGTACAACGAGTCGAGACTTGCAAAGCGCCGCCGCTACTGCCGCCGCCGTTCGCAACGCTTGTTCAGACGTGCAAAGGGATGAAATACGACTTGTGATGTGTGTGTTGCAATCTTGCATGAACTTGTTTGATTCTTCACCAATATAAATACGAATGCCAAGGATAAACGTTACGTCTACCGGAATCAGCTAAATTTTGAAAGTGGTCTATGAGAAAAAAGTCTGGGACGCTCTGCTTTAATACGTTATTACTCTCCGAGTGTTGTTCCTAACGACTTCCATCCAGCAATTCTTGCTTGTAGAGGAGGTGGCATGTTGACATGTTCCCTATGTAAGTTAGGCACCATCTTTTTGTTTTATATAAAATCTAATCGTTGTTTCGTTATATTATACCCCAATGGGACAACAGCGTGTTCGCGGTGGCCGGATGGCCCCAGCATCGCAAACGTCCATTGGCGGCGGTAACTGATTAATATTAAGTGGGCCCGTCTACTGTTCCTCAACAATTAAAAAAATTTACTTTGTTTTTCTTCTATTCGTTAGTTATTCGTTAAATGTATACATTTTTTCTCAGCTATAAAGTCGTTCGACAGTCACTTTGAATTGGTCGGCGGTATTAATTGTCCGAAGAAGATATTCTGCACTGACTCTTCAGGCCACAAGAGAATCCTGTTGGTTAAGGTATTTAAAAAATAAGCACATTATACTTTATTGATAAATTACTGCTATTTATGATTAATTAAATAAATTTTTAGAGTGACCAAATCAAGCCACCTATTTGAGAATAAATGGGACAAGCGAAATAAGTTGGCACGAACATGGAACAGGAATCTAACATTTATTTCTAATTCAATATCTCGTTTCATTTATTGGTCATTTTGTGTCTAAATTTATTATTCAGGGAGAAGACGATCTGAAACAGGACGCAGTAATGCAACAAGTTTTCAATATTGTCAATATGCTTCTAGAACAGAATCCAGTCACCAGCAGAAATAATCTTATTATACGTACCTACAAGGTAAATATTTATTTATTACTCGTGTTTCTTCCTGGACAATTTGCTCTAATTCTGAAACCCGGCTCTAATAATAATAATAATTTATTTTGGATAACGCCATCCATAGTTAGTGAGTTAGTTACAAAATTCTTAACAGTAGGTTAGGATTGTTAGTAATTTTAAATTAATTAATTACATTTTTTATCTAATCCTATGACTACACTAATCCACTGTCGTTGGATAGGGTATTCAAACCTCGCAGCAATAGTTTCCAAGAGGCTTTTGTTGCTGCCCCGCAAGCGCTACAGCATGGAGGCGCTTTTTTTCATTAGAATGGCACTATATCCATCAGTGTAAGCTTCGGCAAACATCCCTGAAGCGCTGCAGTGCCGTGGCAGCCCCAACAACATCCTGAAAATATTATTGTACTGAATACGCAGGGCCCCGGATGCTCGCTGCGTACAACTCACCCACAATCCGCCCGAGAATGGTGGTCCATATCTTTCATTGAAATTGCTTTTTTGATTCAAGTTAATATTATCGTTTAATATATGCAAGTTCTTAAAGCTCTAGAACTAGGTGGCTTTAACGTCCTCTATATGATGGGATCAAATACATATAGCAGCAAAAATAAATCGATGATCGAAATCGATACTGATCCATCGACCAACATAGCCACCACACATTATGTAGATATGTAGATATTACTTTAGTAACGTTTCTAGTATTGCAGGCAATGATAAATTCCTTCGATTTGACATTGATTTATTTATTAGGAATGGTGGATGTATTGATAGATGGGAACTTTATTGTCCCGATTTGAAATTAGAATTTAGCTACCCCGACGCTTTCCTCGAAAGGCATAAGGATTACTTTTGTTTGAACACGGGCAGCAACAGAAAATAACAACACCATAGTGCGAACTGCGAACACAGATAGGCAGACAGTTCATGATGATCTTACTTAAAAAAATTACTTAAGTTAAAAAACCGTCAATTTCTCTCTTTGCGAAAATGGTTATCAGTTGAAAATTCGTCAAAAAATATGTATGTAATGTAAATAAATTGTTTTGTATAGGTTGTTCCGATGTCTCGCCAGTCTGGGGTACTGGAATGGTGTGTTGGTACAATACCGCTAGGGACATACTTGTCTGGGACTGGGAATAATGGAGCTCACAATATATATCGCCCGCAGGTAACATTGTGAACTCAACTATTGAAATACGCTATGTAGGGTAGAGAAGGACCATCTCATATTTGGGAGATTAGAGATTGTAACATTACAATTTAAAAAACCCTCGAAAATGGCGCAAGTACTGCTAGCAGAGCTAGATGAATTGAGTATGCTGAGTTAAAATTTTTATATCTTTGGCGCCTAGAGCACTCAACTATTAGCATGTCCAAAAATTATTTGTTAAATATAACCTAAAGAGATACACCGATGCTATTGTGGCGCCATTTTAAGTTAACGTAATTCGACGGACACTTTCAAATACAGAGACAGTCTCACTTAACTCCATATCCCATAAGAGAACCACAGTCGTACATGTACAATAATTTCTATTCAATTTCCTTGATATTAAAGGTTTGTTGCTCGCTTTAAAGCGCTATTTTGAAGAAATTATTTCACTTTAAATTTGATTTGTAAAATCCGCTTCCAGGATATATCTTGCAAGGCTGCCCGCATTCAGCTCATGGAATGCCATCAAGCGAAGGAAAAAACATCCAACAAAGAAAAACTGCGCGTGTTCTTGAAGATACTGAGTGAATTGAAACCAGTTTTTCATTACTTTTTTACTGAACATTTTCTCGATCCGGTGACATGGTACGAACGACGCTTGGCTTATACCAAGAGGTAAATTTTGTGTTTTAAACAACACTTTTACTTTTTTATTTCATTGATTTTTAGTATTTATGTATGCGAGAAAATGTAGCCTATTAAATTATATATAAAAATAAAATACTATTCAAACCTTTCACCCGATGGTAACCTTACCCTACGAATGTCTGTAATCCAACGTCATTAACAACACATTGTTGGCTTTGAAAGACGAGCGAAAGAGACAGATGAATAGGAAGGGTGAAAGAAATGGGTTTGAAAAGGGATAAAAACAAATATCACAGGAAAGGGATAGGAAGGAGATCAGGTAAATGGATTGAGAACGTGTGGAGCACATATGGAGCAATAAGGAGGTTCCTTTTAGATAGATTTTGTTTCATACAATGAAACCCTATTGCGTCAAAGCTGGCCGGTTTTCGGTGAGAGTTTAGTGGTGCTATTAATGCCGTCAAATGGGTTGGTTGAGATGTTAAATTTCTTATAACAATTATTTTTTTTTTAGTGTGGCTACGTCGTCTATGGTCGGCTACATATTGGGATTGGGCGATCGCCACGTCATGAACATACTCATCGACAAACGGACTGCGGAAGTTATTCATATTGATTTTGGTATGTAGCTACGCGTTTGTACGATCGTCACTGCCTTTTCGGGTTCTACTTTGCTTATAAAATTTCACCATTGATTAATTTTTCTCCATTCAGGGGCAGAGTAAAATTGATGACTCGTGCGGCGGGAGGTGGCCTGTCGTAAAAGCCGCCTAAATAATCCTAGCTAGGTGGTAGGGCTTTCTTTAAGCCCGTCTGGATAGCAAGCAGCTCTGGTCTATACATATGCGACCGTCACTGTTGAATATATGAAGTGAGCCTTCAGCCTGCAGTTCTAAAGCAATCAAAAAAATTAAAACTGTATCACTGGAAAATTGGTGATGATGATGATATTTGCGAAGCTATCATCATTACTCTACCTGCTATTGCTTTTTATTGCTGTAGGACAGCAGACAGGCTGACGGCCCGCTTAGAATTTAGCAGTTACCGTCGCCTATGCGACATGCGATTCTACGCCGCAATGTTCCAATCTTGCAAAACATTTGATGGTTAAAGAAAACATTTTGAGCAAACTTGTATTTGGCAAAATCTTTCGGAAGAGCTTCTAGCATAGTAGTGGGAAGTTTTCAACTGTTATTACTAATGTACATTCTTTGTTAGGTATCGCATTCGACCAAGGCAAGACGCTGCATACTCCGGAGACGGTGCCCTTCCGACTCACGCAAGACATGGTTGCCGGCTTCGGTGCCAGTGGCGTCGAGGGACTCTTCACCAGGTTAACATTAACTCAATTATATGGGATCTAAATTATCTGTGTTATAATCTCAGTGTGGTTGGTTAATGGCCTCCATCAAGACTTGGGACCCAGGTGACTTTCGCAATTCATTCTGCTGCTTGTACGATATCTTAAAAACTATATGTGGTGCCCATTCTCATAGCAAGAGATATTATTTCATTTCTTTACCCCAACAGGCTCCTGGATACCGTATACACAAAACACCATTTTTATGGTTTTTTATTATTTCATTTGACTGCTCAACATTTCAAGATCGCCGTAGTTGGGGCGTGTTAGGAGTATTTATGGAACACTCGCTACGTGCTCGAGTTTTCTGTTCACTAGATAATGTATTTTTGCACAATTCTCAAAGATTTTCTTCGTTTTGTTTAACTATATAAATAATAATGGACCCGGCAAACGTTGTTCTGCCGATATGAATTTAAAAATAAAAAGTAGCCTATGTCCATCTCCAAGGTGCAATCTATGACTATACCGAAATTCATCAAAACTGGTTTAGCCGTTTAGACGTGAAATCGTAACAAACAAACTCACTTTCGCATTTATAATATTAGTTAGGATTATTGGTTGGCTGCTGCAGTTGAATAGAGTTAAAATGGCGATTTCTTAGAGAAACTGACACAATATACTGGTCATCTTGCTCAGGCGTGACGCGATGTCTACCAGATCTAGGACAGCGAATAAACATACTAGTCTCCTGATAACGCTGATACATTCTATTGACAGCAGAGAGGCTTAGAAGCAATCGTGCAGCCACAACACGCTGACCCTGCCCTGCATCTAGCCTAGCTCTAGCCGGCCTCGAAAAAATTTTACATTACATTTATTGGATTTGGATTATTACATTACCTACATATCATTTATTGGACAAAAATTTGAAAATTTAAATTTGTAATTCTGGTACACCATTGTGTAGACTAAACTGCCAGCTATTTATTGGCGTATTTTTTTAAATGACATCAATTCTCTTTTTCATTTAAATGCCGCCTGAATAATACTTGCAGTAGTGTTTCGATATTTTTGATGAGAAGTATATAATGCAAAGCGAATATAACAAGGAAAATGATAGAAATGAAGGTGAATGGATACAGGAGGAGAGGTAGAGCAAAGAAAATATGGATGGATTGCGTAAACGATACGGTGAAAAAGGGTGTGAATGTTGAAATGACAGCTAACAGAGGAGAGTGGAAGGAGAGAACATGTTGTACCGACAGCATATGGTTGGGATAAGGGCAGGAAGAAGACATACATATTATTGGTTATTTATGTTTAACATAAACCCTTAACTATTTCGGGAATATTCAATAATGTGATTGTGCCGGATATCTTCTTCCTGCCCTTATATCTCTCTCTATGGGGTTTGGCACAACACGATCTCTCCACTTCACTCTGTTAGCCGTCATCTCAACGTTCCCTTTTTTATCATATTATCTTTTACACAAACCATCCATCTTATATTTGATCTATCCCGCTTGGATCCATCCATTAAAAAAAATATACTGATAACAATGTGTTCTTGTTTTAAAGTATGCTTTAACATAAATACTATATTCCAGATGTTGCGAGAAAACGATGCGATTGTTACGCGACAACCAGGAAACGTTGTTGACCATTCTGGAGGTGCTGCTCTGCGACCCTTTGTATTCCTGGAGAGTGGCCAACACTCAACAGAGTACGCCGGCGAATAGGAACACAAGTGTCAACTGTGAGTTACTAGCATATTTATTGAATAAAAATGAAATACTAGTATCTCAACTTTAATTTTATTGAAATGTAACTTCTTTCGCACCGTTGTATTTGAAAATATGATGAAACGAAAAAACGACACCAAAAAGAGAGAAACATTCATAAATAGGAATTAGCCTGCGAGAGAATGAGATAGAATACAAGTATAATGTTTCTTACAATCTTGCTCTTCTCTTGGTTCAGGCTTTCGTAGCTAATATATGAAATGTAATATTTTGCGTTGAAATATAAAATAATATTTGAGGTTTGTAAAAATATAATAATAATAAAAAAAGTACGTGCGTACAAAGTACACACGTCAGAAGTGAAACTTCTTTGGCAAACTAATCTAGTGAACTCTAGACGGCCATGAATCGAATCGGCCTTATAGATTTCTATAATCCAAGTTTAATAAATTGACTGCGCTTCGAACGGAAATGTTTGGTATTAAAATAATTAATATTATAAAGAGAAAAAATTTGATTGTTGTTTGTTTGTATTGAATAGGCTCCGCAACTACTGAACCCATTTGAAAAATTATTTCACTGTTGGAAGCTACATTATCTCTGGGTGACATAGGCTATATTATATTTTCAAAAAAATTAGGGATCCTTACTAAACTCCAATAATGTAACCCAAGGTGTAAAAAATTCCTAAAATATTCCTTGCATCGCGTGCGCTGCGAAAACTATTAATGATAGAATAAAATACGACTATATATATATACTACGACTTTGCAGAATACATTATTATTTCCAAAAAATTTCGCGAAAGCATATGTCTAATTATTACAGTTATGCGTTCTTTTATTTAGTTCTAAGTGTTCTTTTACATATTTTAAATTTTTTTATTGAAATGCCGCCGCTAGAAAAGGCTCTTAATTTGTATCTTGATATTAATCCTTATCAAAATAAATTACTTCATATTCAAGACTGCTTCAATACCTTTATGTAACTTTTTGAATTATTCAATTTGGACATTCCATTCGAAAGATATCACGAGTTTCAAAATGTAAGTATTAGAATAAACGTTTCACATATCCGTGACTCTAATTTGCGTTTCATCCGTAACGTGACGGTAATTTCCGTTTCATCTGTAAAAATTTAACCCTCATGCGCCCAAAGAAGTTTCACTTCATTAACACACTTTAAAATACATACTTTTGATAGTCTATGTTTATCTTATTACGTATGCTATTTTTCTGAAGTTTCATCTCTGTTTAAATTATATATTTTATTTATTAATGTAAATAAACAATGTTGTTCAGTAGGCGCAGGTGCATCGAAGAGCAGTTTAGCGGAGCGGGCGTTGTTGTGCGTGAGTAGCAAGCTGGTGGGGGCTGAGGCGGAGGCGGGCGCTGCGGGAGGCGTGGCCGTGCCCGGGCAGGTTGCGCGCCTCATCCGCGCCGCCACCGACCACGCCAACCTCAGCCGCCTCTACCCCGGGTGGCAGCCCTACCTCTGAATATATCACTATTGAATGAAGAATAGCAACCAGAGGGGACTTGAATTATTCTTATGTAATTGCGGTATAGTTATTATTTAATAGGGTTTGAAGGGGGTCACGTGCTTGAATTCTGATCAGTATACAATTGCGAAAGCTCTACAATTAATTGATTTTATTTAGAGTTTATTCTATAAGCTTACTCTAATATTGTCTTATGTTTTTGTGACAACGTGAGTAATATTTTTCTTAAATCTGCCTTTTGCCCCTTACATTTAATTACGGATGTTTAAGACGACCCGACCGTATTATTCTTACACAAGTAAATACTATCTTAGTCATATGTTCCCTATGAGCCTATCCCTATTAACCTATGAGCATGGCTTAGAGAAATCGACATGTATCTTCTTCTTCGTGCCCTTATCCCAACTATGTGGGGAGGGCAAACCAGGTTCTCTCCTTTTAATTTCCTCTATTAGCCGTCTTATATTTTTTTAAATTAATAGAATATAAATAGAAATTAAAAAAGTACAATGAAAAAGGCTACAAGTTTTATTATTTATATATGAAATCGACATGTATCAATAAAAAATTGTAACCATAGGCTTAGTTCGATGTATTTTTTTAATTAGTTCTATTAAGCAATTTGTTTAAATCAACAATTCAAAGGAATGCTAAGTAAATTTTATTAAATATATATAAAACTAGCTGTGCCCGCGACTCCGTCCGCGTGGATAGTGACCTTATCAGTAAGGGGTATGAAAAATAGATGTTGGCCGATTCTCAGACCTACTCAATATGCTCACAAAATTTCATGAGAATCGGTCAAGCCGTTTCGGAGGAGTACGGGAACGAACATTGTGATACGAGAATTTTATATATAAGATATACCGGAACAATTGTTACAGCTCCAACTCAAACCCACGGAGGTCGTTAAATCTTAGGTATTTACTGCTTTTAAGGGAAACCGCTATTAGCTATGTAAATTTAACTAACTGTAATTGAACTACAGAACCCGTAAATTTAATTACATTAGTTTTAGTAATAAGCAATTGTCATCATTTGTTCTGAAGCTTATAGGACCTTCTACGACTTGAGTTGGAGTATTATTCTTTGGAGGTGTCGATATTGATTGTTATTTTAATCGTGTACCTTTTGTCTATATTAATGAGGTGGTGAATTTGTCAATGTTGAATGTTAATTTTTATCATAGTTAACTTAATTACGCCTCCTTAACTTAATTACTTGAACGATAAACTAATTTTAGATTGCTTCGTAATTCACCTATTTTGACATTTTTGACGTTAGTCAAACCCTGTAACGGGTTTTTATTAACACATTAAACGCCATGTCGGTCACCGGTGGCCGACAATTACTTTATGACAATTTCTTCCTAAATCTTTGTGAATTTGTAAAGGAAATTAAGTTCTTCCGGTGTCGAGAAAAAAAAAATACATTATATATAAAAAATACATACTATAATGTGTGAAGAGAAAAAAAAATCCTAAATCATGAAAATTATCAACCCAGTAAACAAACATATGCCATACGTAACTGACTATACACTATCTAAACTTGCAACGGCCAAATCGGCTTACTTTTGTCAAAATACTTGGCAGTTAATGTGTTAATGAATGACATAGATTATAGCTATCCCAAAAACAGTCACCGTTATCTGCCTTGCCTCAGAGACGGAACTGCAAAAATTGCGAGGAATTTCTTCGGGCTTATGCCATTATCTGGATTGACGGATCTCAAGATCCGTCGTCAATATTTACCACCGTAATGAGCTCTTGACAATAAATGTCAACATATTTCAGATTTTGCTTATGCCTGTTACAGTCATGTCCAATTATATTTATTTGAATAGGTTTGTCACAATAGTAATGTTTGTAAATTAAAAAATATAATTTTCATCACATAAATGGTTTTTTGTCCTCTATGGAACCCACTTGCCTGCAGCTCTGAAACAGGCCGAGGACAGAGTGGTGTGGAGGCAGTTCATCAGCGTCTCCGTAAAGGCTTATCAAGACGGGCACGACCTTCAGGAATGAAGAACACGACGAGGAAGGAAAGGATGGAACTCACACACGCCTACACCACCAGATAGCTTGCGTGGCCCCTGTGTTGTTTTGGACCTGTCAAAGTATTGTAGTATGTTCCGTCAGTGTTATTTACTCTGTAAGGAAAGTATGGATCCAGCTGACATGTCAGTCATTTGCGGCACGGAGGCACACGATATAGGTGCCGAAAAACCTTTAAATTAATAAAATTCCTTCGCAACGCTCGATTGACGAATTCTCTTATTAATTATTATTGAATAAGCATTTTGTTTGAAGTTAATAAAATAATTGAAATGTGCTCTGAATTTTTATACAGGGTGTCCGAGAACTCAACGTCAAGCCGAAACAGGGTGACAGGATTGATTGTAACCATCATGAGAAAAATCAGAAAAAAAATCTATCCCATGCAGTTTGAAAATTATGGGCATTTAAGAAAAACCTAGAAATTTGGTCAAACTGTAACCATTTTTCGGTTATTTTGGTTAATTTTTATTATTTTTGTTCATTTAAACTTTGGAACCGTAACCCTAAATAACATTTCTAGAACCACAGTCAAAAATAATGACACAATTGCCCCAAGTTTTCTAGCATTAAGACTATTTGTTAAACTATGAATTTAAAAATTTCAAAATTAATAAAGATATTTCATTATTTTATTAATTTTACTTACTTTTGTTGACTTTGGTAAAAGTGGCGTCACTATCTGTCTCGCTCGATCATGGCAAACATGTTCACTATCCATCTCTCACATCATTTTGCCTTAAAATTAAGAACCTACCAAGGGCTTGTGCGAATAAAAAACATTTGAACTGAGTAAAATGGGTTAGCAAAAATCGGGTTACTTGAGGTTTTTATTTTTTTACTCGTTTTTTTTTAGTATGAAACTAACACGTATTGTACCATTTTACAATCCTGATTAAATGCGCGAACTTTTAATGGCACTTGCCAAGGCATTTTAGTACATTTTTTTTAAAGGAGGGCCTTTCAAAGTCGACAAATTTTGAAATTTTTAAATTCATAGTTTAACAAATAGTCTTAATGCTAGAAAACTTGGGGCAATTGTGTCATTATTTTTGACTGTGGTTCTAGAAATGTTATTTAGGGTTACGGTTCCAAAGTTTAAATGAACAAAAATAATAAAAATTAACCAAAATAACCGAAAAATGGTTACAGTTTGACCAAATGTCTAGGTTTTTCTTAAATGCCTATAATTTTCAAACTGCATGGGATAGATTTTTTTTCTGATTTTTCTCATGATGGTTACAATCAATCCTGTCACCCCGTTTCGGCTTGACGTTGAGTTCTGGGACACCCTATGTTTTCCTCCTGGAACGTGTTCAGCAACTGGGATTAATAACTTCTTTAGTGATAAATTATTATTGTCATGTTTGGAACACCAATTTATCCGTGCAGGGGCGGAGAAAGAATACTAACCCCTGTGCCTGTGTGGGGTCGGCCTGTCGTAAAAGGCGACAAAACAACCCACCCCAGTTACGTGGTAGGACCTCAAGCCCGTCTAGATGGCAACCACCCTTGGTCTTAAGTATGCCGTCATAATAACCTTGTGTTGTGTTCCGGCATGGGTGACCCGGGTTCTAGCCTCCCTTACCCGAGGTTCTGGAGTGCCCACGAAATTTGGAATTCGAGACGTGCAAAATCCCATCATTACAGGTGTGACGGATTGGGGCGGGGGTCAGACCCGATGAAACGGCTGTCCGCTGGCCACCCGCCAGTCAGTAGGGGACCTGAACCCAGATTATCCGGTCTGGGAGGCTGTCCCGCCAACTGGTGCAAAATCTTTGGGGAGTATCGTCGTGCCGGAGCGGAGACCGGACGTGGACCCGGCGATATTCTCCGGGAGGGATCGGGGGCCCTTCCGTGTCCCGCACCAACTCATCACATAACCTGTGGGTTTGGGTGGGAAGAGAACACTCAATTTTTTCCACTTTTTGTGGATACTCTAGAACTTCCAAATAAAAACGCCCCTTATGTCTACAAGATGGATCCGAAAATAGTAAACAGTAAACGTAACCCAGCGGACCTCAAATCCATACTCAGAGTGGATTTTTGCAACATCAGAGGTATACACTCAAACCTTAATGCCGTTTACCACCATCTTGAAACGGCAAAGTCTGCTCTACTGTTTTTGACGGAGACGCAGATATCTGCCCCGGCCGACTCATCGTAACTTTGCTACCCCGGCTACAATTTGGAACATTTATTTCTTTCAAAAGCTGGGGTATGCTTGTACGTTCGGAATGATATATGCTGCCGCCGTCTTCACGGTCTCGAAGACAGGGACCTTTCCATCATATGGGTGCGAGTGGATTTCGGTGGTTCCACCCGGGTGTATTCCTGCCTGTATTGGTCCCATGGCAGAGAATGCGAAAGGACTGAAACGGCTCATTTTTTCGGGCATGTTGAAGACGCTACCGACAAAGTTTTTACGCAGTAATCCCGCCGCGGAGGTGATCGTTATTGGAGACTTCAATGCTCATCATATTGAGTGGCTAGGTTCTCCAAAAACTGATCTGCCGGGGATTGCTACCTCTAATTTTGCTCTTGCCCATGGTTTCACTCAGGTGGTTGAAAGGTTTACCCGCATACCGGATAGAGTGGACCATGCGCCGTCTTTGTTGGACCTTCTGTTGACCACACATCCGGAAGATTATCAGGTGTCGATCGGGGCTCCATTAGGAACCTCTGATCATTGCTTGATATCTTCCGTGATGCGCCCTCCAATTCCCGAACGGGCTCGCCCCACCGCAAAGCGGTGAGTGTGGCGCTATCGGTCAGCAGATTGGGATGGATTGCGCGATTTCTATGCGTCCTACCCATGGGAGCCGCTGTGTTTTTCTTCGGATGATCCTGACACCTGTGCGAACTCAATTGCCGATGTGGTGCTACAGGGAATGGAATGTTTCATTCCTAACTGTGGTGCCCGTTGGTGGTTCGGGAAAGCCATGGTTCGATAGGCTTAGTGCTGAGGCTGATAAGCTAAAGCAAGATGCCTATCGAGCTTGGACTACAGCAAGGGCTTGTCAGGATCCTAACACCTCTGACCTGAAGAAAAAATGTAACGTTGCCTCTAGGACCCTCAAAAAACGGATTGCGATAGCAAAATTTGAGCACATCATCAGGATTGGCAAGCGTCTCGCCAGCTATCCCTCCGGGACTAGGTCGTTTTGGACCCTTGCCAAAGCTGTCGACAGCAGGAAACTTGTCGGGCGTCCATCCCACCACTACGTGCAACTGACGACCGTCTGGCTCATGCTGCTAAGGATAAAGCCGATGTTCTGGCTGAAATCTTTGCAGCCAATTCGACTCTTGATGACGGGGGATAGTCTCCACCTTCTATTAGAACATGTGGAGACTCCACAATGTCGGAGATAGTTTTACCAAAAAGCCGTGAGGCGTGTCCTCCGATCCCTCGACGTCAAGAAGTCCACCAGGCCAGACGGCATCTTCGCTATTGTGCTGCGAATGTGCTCGGCTGAGCTGTCTCCAGTCCTTTCCCGACTTTTTACCTTATCCTACCGCAATGGTTGTCCCGGCTTCGTGGAAGGTGGCCCATGTTCACGCTATTCCCAAAAAGGGTGACCGAACGGACCCGTCCAACTACAGGCCTATAGCGATAACTTCTTTGCTCTCAAAGGTGATAGAGTGGATCATCAACGCACAACTCTTGGGTTACCTGGAGGATTCCCAGCTGCTAAATGATCGCCAATATGGTTTTCGACATGGTCGGTCTGCTGGGGATCTCCTGGTTTACCTAACCCACCGTTGAGCTGAAGCCGTTGAGAGCAAGAGAGAAGCCCTGGCTAACAAGCCTAGACATCGCTAAGGTCTTCGATCGGGTCTGGCATAGGGCTCTTCTTGCGAAGCTTCCATCTTACGGGATAACTGGGAGTCTTTGCACCTGGCTATCCAGCTTTCTCACTGGGTGCAGTATTAATGTCGTTATTGACGGTTGCTGCTCCAGTGTGAAACCTATCAATGCTGGTGTGCCCCAGGGTTGATTGCTGTCGCCGACGCTATTTATTCTGCATATCAATGATATGTTATCTAGATGGCATACAGATCTATGCAGATGATAGCACCGGCGATGCACGGTACACTGGTCGTGTAAATCTCTCTCCTGCGGTTTTGGAAGAAAGTCGGGTCAGACTTGTGTCTGAAGTAGAGAACTCTCTAGAGAGAGTCTGTGAATGGGGACGACAAAACCTTGTCCAGTTCAACCCCTCGAAGACGCAGTTCTGCGTATTCTCTACTAAGAAAACCCCGTTCGCACCTGCGCCACAGTTTCAAGGAACCTCTCTTTCCATCGCAAGCAGTATTGGGATCCTTGGTGTCGACATCACGAATGCTGTGTAGTTTAGGGGACAATTGGAGGGTAAAGCTAAGCTTGCCTCCAAAAAGCTAGGTGTGTTAAACCGGTCCAAGCAGTACTTCAGTCCAAGGCAATGGCTTGTACTATATAAAGCACAGGTCAGAACGCATATGGAGTACTGCTCACATTTATGGGCTGGAGCACCCGCATGTCAGCTCAATACCCTAGACTCGATCAAACGGCGCGCAGTTCGTGTTGTCGGTGATCCCATACTCACAGACGGTCTAGACACGCTTGGACTTCGGAGAGACTTTGCGTCTCTGCGTATTCTACCGTCTGTACAACGGGGAGTATTCTGAAGAACTATTTAGGATGGTGCCCTCGTCGTCTTTCTACCACCGCACTGCCCGCCATCGGCTGGGTTTTCATCCCCATTTCATGGAGACTCTTCTTTCTTGTACTAAACGGTTCTCCAGAACGTTCATGTTGCGTGCTCTCAGGATCTGGGATAAGCTTCCAGCTGAAGTTCTCAGCACGGTACGATATGGGGTCCTTCAAAAAAGGCGTTATAAAATTTCTTCGAGACCGGCAGCGTGTTGGTAATGCCTTTATTGCTGTAAACGTCCATAGGCGACTGTGACCACCTGCCAGGGTGGGCCATTTGCCTGTCTGATGAACTCTAGCTATAAAAAAAACCAAGTGGGAGTCAAGGTCATGCGAACGAGAAATAAAAATTTAATAAACCAATTGTCATCTTTAACGCAAAGCATAATAGTTGCATTGTACATTAAAATTGCATGACTATTATCTAACAAAAGACGGAACTTTTCAGTAGTTTCCAGGTGTATTTGTTAGGTTCGGGAGGATTTGGTCGTTGTCGGTCGGCTCTGTGGTCGGTTCGGTATGTTCGCATAATCGTTCTCATCGCACAGGACATGAGGACATCAACAAGTTTGTGGAACTCAGTCGTTGTCGGTCGGTTCGGTACATGTTCGGAAATGCGTTCGCTTGTCCGTTCTTATCGCGTAGGACATGGACCTGTTTAATTTCACGCAGCGGATTGGAGGACATGTTTCCAATGGCCGACATAGTTCCTGGAACTATTACGAACCAGAACTACACACCTCTAGTGACAGCTGTCAAATTTCAAAACCTTTCCGTTTATCACGCCTTTAGTTACCATGGTTACAGAACTTGTCAATAAATACACAGACGAAAAAGGTTAATTTTAGATAAGAATTATGATTTACATGAAGATAAATGTAGGTTTCTTACTTTATCGATGGCCGAATTGCACATACTAGGTCAATTACACAGTGCTTTACAGTTTTCTGAAAATTCCTCACTATTTTGTCGATATTCCTTTCAAGCTGGTAAGTTTCTTAAATTACACACTCTTTGTATGTAATACTTGAATTAAATCGATAATTTTTGTTTAAGGACCTAACTGGACAGTAATATCGGGATATCCAGAAGGTCAGACAGTTTCAGGAAAACCTGATTATGATAAAACTGTGGTTTGGAGTCATCCCTTAGATCTCCACTTCGTTACAAAAGGAATTCAAGGCATGTACATAACAGTTATAATTGTACCGTTTCTTAAGATGCACATTTGATTTATTAAATTATTTTATAAAAATGTACATATGAGGACCTCTGAATAGAGTCCCTGCTAATTTACAGGAGAAATACCCTTTTCACTCCAACTAAACTGTTACCATATAAATACAACACGTTGCAATTTATAGCAGTTCAAATATTTGATAACTCAAAATACAAGAATAAAAACACAAGAAATACATACATGACCGTAAGCTACACAAATAAAGCCTCTGATAATCAATAGTATTTTTGGTATCGGTGGTTCGAGGTATCTTTTACTGACAATTGGCGTTGTTGCTTTTTGTTTTTTTGCTTCTTATCACAAACTATCTCTATGCCAAAATGTCGTGCCTTCTGGATCTCGCATCATAAAAAGAGGCGCATTATTAAACGCCACACATACTAATTTTGTATCATTCATCAATAATTTTTTTAGTTTCATTTTTTTCAATAAAATTTTTAGGTTGGCCCAAAATAGTTTTACAAGTTAGTTGTTTGGATTCCTTTGGACGGTCGTGGGTTGTGGGATACAGTTGCTGTAACCTACCTACTTCACCAGGCTCTCATGTGATTCAAGTGCCTTGTTGGTTGCCTGCTCCATCTACATTAGTTGATAGCCTGAAGCAGTATTTCATTGGAGGATCCCATCAGCTTCTTCATAGTGATATTATTAATATAGGAAATGATAGGTAATTATCAAAACTTTTAAAATATTCTAATTATAGCATGTATAGATTTCAATCCATCTTCTATTCTTTTTCTGAAATAAAAGTAGGCTTTCTAAGGCTGTCAGCGACACATTCATTCAAATCTATCTAGGGTTGCCATCCGTCTGGGTTCCCCGGATTTGTCCTAGTTAAGAAGGCGTCCAGGAGGGGTTTTATTTGTAGTCCGGGTTTTAATTCAAATATAAGCAAGGAAGATATTCTAAAGGCTATAAAAAAGGCTGGAAAATATCAAAAACCTGAAAAGTAAAAAAGGTAGTTGAGAGAATAAAAAATAAATATAAGACTAGGTAATAGTTTATTAGATTTTTTCGAAGTTTAGCATAATCATTATTTTATATGATATATTATGTATTTTATTATTTTCAGATTTAAATTAAGAACTCAGTCAAAAGGCAGTATTAAATTAGATTTAGATATAATCGTGAGAAGATTCAGTCAATTTGGTGTGGAATATAAGTAATTATGAAGATACTGACATATTTAATGTTCACTGTCCTATCAATATTTATACAATTTTGTGTTATGGATTTAATTCAGGAAAAAACTTTTCAAAAACAGATTGATCTCAGCAAAACTAGTCAGAAAGTTAAATCAAGTAATATAATATTAAACACAAGTGATATGAAATCACATGCTTTATATGTTAATAAGAAAAGTAATTTTATATGGAATAATGCTGTTGTGTCTACTACTAACTTTGATTTCACGAATATAATTGGAATGACAACAAATAATCCAAGCAGTATTCTTGAGTTTTACGATGAGAACTCATCTATAACTGAATTTTCTTCAACGGACATGGCTTTCACAAGCACTGAAGTGGATAATGTGACTGAAATAACACTGTTTGAGTCTAAAAATCAAAGTTCAAAAACTAATGATGTATCAAAAACAGTGTTCAATAAAGACTGCAGTTGCAATTTTCTTGTAAGTTTTGAAATTGTTAAGAAAATATTTATTAATTCACTATATGTATGTACCATTTTAATTTCATTCTAAATTTTACTTTTCTTTTCAGTATAATGTTTGTGACATAAACTGTTGCTGTGATTTAGACTGCAAAGATAATGAACGGAAAATGTTCGGATGTTCTAGTAACAGAGAAAATATTGGTATTAAAGAAAATCAATGTTTTCACTTTTTGCGGCCAAGTTATAGTGGTCAAAATAATATATTTGACAATTTGTTTTGCATAGTCAAAAGAAACCTACCAGAAAAACGGATTGTTAAACAAGAAAAGGTGATATTATAGTTTATTATTATAATTAATTAATATTTAAAGTTAGGTAACATTTAATTATTCTTTCAGACTACCTTAGGTATTGTTTATAAGTGGAATATAAAATATAAAAAAGAATATCATGAAATTCCCAAAATCAATAAAACTACGGAGCTCATTTGGACACTAAATAAAGGGTCCATTTATTATCTAGGTGAGTTCAATATACTGTACGTTACATTATGACAATATGTTGGTCCTATAAAGTGTACAACACATAGTTTTAAATGATTTCAGATATACCAACAGCATTGGTGAATAACTATTGTATGGATCGGCAACCTATCAAACTTTTTTATAAAATTCAGTCAATATGTAATGTCAAGATAAATGATCTTGAAATGTTTCATGTGCTTAACATTTTTGAGGAAGGGGTCATAATAAGTCCTAATGAACATTCAGTAAATAGCACCGTTAAGGTAATATAAAGCTGTTTGTTAAACTATACCAAATAAAAACGTATTTATGTCAATTCAATAAATTTTTCTTGCAGAATTGTTCGACGTATTTTTGCGCTCCTTGTAACGTGATCGCATGCGTCAATAATGCTTGCGTGTCTTATAATAAAAGTATTCACGAAGCCACATGTACAGATAATATATGCACTAATTTGGCTTTAAGAATTCATTACATATTTTATTATTATGAAATGAAAATCATGAATGTTACTGTTAAATTTCACATGGAGAACGTATCGATGGCTGTGCCATTTGTAACGCAAGAGCTGAATGTAGACTTTCTGTTGAGTAATCTTACTGATGAGATTTTAGAATTCAGTGGCAGCCCTGGATATGTAGTGGGCCGTCCTATTATTGCATCGTTTGAAGAAAGGAATCATACAGAACATTTTTATAATAGAACAAGTGGCATGCATTTACGAAGCCTCTTCAACAAAAATGGTCAGTGTATTTTATATAATAATACAAATATACTATTCGGCATCAATAAAAGAACCAAATGCAGATATATTCATAACAAGGCGTTTGATAAAGCAAATTACACATATTTATGTAAAGAGATTCAAGAAAATATTAACAATGTACTCGGCTTAAGAGACAAGATATCAGTTTCTCCATATGGCAATCCATTCAATGTAAGAGATGAAGATTGGGTACATATGAAAAAGAAAGACAGTTTCAAAGAAATATCTGGTGAAATCGACACAAAAACATCGAAACTTATTTGCGTCAATATTGCAACTTCCATATCTTATGTATTTGCTTATGAAGAGTTAGAGAATAGTGGAAATAAGATTTTGCAGGCGGAGTACGAGATCGCGCGGCAAAATAAAAGTTTTGATCCTGTTGATATTTCGACTGTTGTTACCATCGAAGTCAGTTTCGCAGATGTAACTACACCAGTTGTAGAGGAATACGCTAGTAGGCCTCACTTCAACATTGGTCTGCCCAGAGGGTTTTTCTATCCCTTTCTTTCCAATAAATCTAATTATTATCAAATAATTGCATGTCAAAGTTTAATGTATTGTGTAATGATGATATTCTTCATCAAATAAAATTACTTTAGATAATAACTAATAATTTTTATTTCGAATAATTTAAATACTTTTGTTACTTCTATCACTTCTAACTTGGCATCCCTTGAAAGGACTTTCTCGAGTCTGTAGCAGCCTGAAAATAAAACCCATTTTAGGTCGCTAGCACTTGTTCGGAAGAAGTCACAATAAAACAGAAGTTTAGAAAAGTAAACATTTAATTATGTTCGCATCAAGGAATACATTCTGAATCATTATAGTTTGGGTAACACAATTATTTACAATATTTTACATAAATATTATCTTACCTTATATTTTATTACCTAGAATCTTCAAATACATTTTGCTCCTACGAAGATTGATTGTATTCCTTTTAATTACATATTTCTAGAAACATTTTTGTTTTGACATAAAAAAATCTCGTTGAAAGCGCTCTACCGCTGAATTATGACATTATTGCATAAAATAAGTTTTTTAAATTATATTAAAAATAATCTTTAAATTATGTAACATTTATGAGTAATTTTGTTAAAATTATGAATTCAGCACTTGTATAATTTTATATAAAGTGTGAAATGGATAAAATTATACCTGGCTATCCTATACAGCATATAAACACGCTAAAATGGACAAAATTTCGTTTTAACTTAGATATGTCTAACTAATATTTAAGGTAAAAAGAGTCAATTCCTACATAATAAAAGGTGTATACTCAAAGTCTGCATTCCACAATTTTATTAACAGAAAGTAAGAATATTCACAATTTCAGGCTTTAAATTTAATACATGTTAATTCTAAAAGTAAATTTTGTTGTCGAAACATCGCTTGGCAATTTAACTACTCTAACGTTGTGTAGCGTGTGTTCTGTGGGATGAATACGCTCATGGCATGTATATACGGTCATAGACCGTATATATCGTCATGTCATCAAGTACTAGATATAAAAAAATTAAAATACATTCAGAGTACAATATATTGATAAAATTTCAACAAAAGATGAATTCAAATACATAAGCCGCGTTTTTCTCCCAAGTAACCTTATTCAGCGTTACATCTATGGACTATTTAGCTATGAGTGACAATTTTAGTAAAATTGACCAACATTTACATGACGATTGACTTCATAATGTAATATTCATGGTATATAGATGTTGTTTTCTATGTTAGCAAACAAAATTTTTAATATAATATAACTTTAAATTTTAGGCAAATCGGCAAACATATTTTTTTTATATAATAATATAAATATGAAGATAATAATCAATTTCAGCTCAATATTCCAAAATTTTAGCGTATATGCTACCAGATATATTTGTCTAGCTATGTCGTGTGTTTGTGTGTGCGCGCGCGTTTGCATACCTATGCGACGTAGTTGTAGACCTTACGGTCGTCGGCCGTGCGTGCCAAGTACTCCCGCTCGATGAGTCCCTCGATGCGCTTCTTGATCACCACCGGCGAGGGCAGGAAGCGGGCGCGCAGCTGCTCCGTCACCTCCGCCACCAGCAGCGTGTGCTGATCACACACAACGTACACCAATATACTATTAACCACCTCGATCGGTAGTGCTAGTGCTTGGATCTTCACTATAATACTACCTTCCGATTTGAATAAATTGACAAGTTCAAAAGTAGTAATAGGTTGGCCTGGTATGGCCATATAATGCGAAGAGAAGTATGTCATGTGACAAGGAATATGCTAGAAATGAGAGTGAATGGATACAAAAGGAGGGGTAGACCCAAGAATAGATTGTATATAGAGCAGAATAGAAGGAGAGAACATGTTGTGCCAACCCCACATAGTTTGGAATAAGGGCAGGAAGAAGACAGATTAGCAATGTCAGCTAACTAGTTAGGCAAGAGGAACACTCTATATATGGTTGTCTCACTCATTTTTGCGCAGAATACTACACTACACTCTTTTTGTATACCCTTAGTATTGACCAGTTGAGCCCGTGCAACATACAAGAGCAATCAACCGTAGCTTGGTTTGGTTGTACCCATAAAACTGGCTTAGGTATTATATAAATAATTGTATGAATAGTGCAAATACTGACAGCCATCTTCTTGCGCGCCTTCATGATGCGCACGATGGCGGCCTCGATCTCGTGCTTGCGGTCCTCGTCCACCTTGTTGCGCGTCTCCCTCCGCTCCGGCTCCGACTCGCCCTTCGCCGCCACCGTCTGGATCTTCACTCTACAACACACGTCTTCCGTTAAAATACATATCGGAATCCAGTAAAGTTTCCATAAGTGAATGAAGTATCATAGAAATCTATTTATTTATCTAGCTTGCAAGAAAAGCTTTCTCTACTAAAAAAGCCCCATTCGCTTTAACGCCGCGATTCCAAGGAACGCCCCTAGAGATCTCAGAGTGTCGGGATCCTTGGTGTTGACATCGCGAACGATGTGCAATTTAGGGGTCAACTGGAGAGCAAGGCAAACTTGCCTACAAGAAGCTAGGGGTGCTAAACCGGTCCAAGCAATACTTCACATTGCGGCAACGTCTGATGCTCTACAAAGCACAGGTCAGGCTCCATATGGAGTATTGCTCACATCTATGGGCTGGGGCACCTGCTTGGTACCTTAAACCCCTTTATTCCATCCAGCGGCGCGCATTCGTCTTGTGAACGATCCCGAAATCACAGATGGTCTTGATATGCTTCACCTTCGGAGAGACTTTGCATCTCTGCGATTTCTACCGTCTGTACAACGGTGAGCGTTCTGAGGAAATGTTTCAAATGATCCCTTCATCCTCTTTCTATCATCGAATTGCCCGCCATCGGCTGGGCGTTCATCCTCGTAGATAAGAACCTTTACTGTCATGCACGCAAAGGTTCTCCAAAATGTTTATTTTGTGTAAAATAAGAATGTGGAATGAGCTTTCGGCTGAAAATTTTCCATTGCACTATGACATGGGGTATATTAAAAAGGGAGTCATAAAATTCCTTCGCGAAAAGCAGCGTGTTGGCGGTGCCCCTGGCATCGCAAACATCCATAGGCGACGGTAACTGCTTGTTATTGAGTGGACTGACAGCCTGTCTACTGTTCCACAACAATAAAAAAAAATACCCTATCAATAAATAAATACGATTACTTTACACTATTTTTGGCAACCTAAGTAATTTTCAGTATTTTCAAAGAATATTTAGATCAATTGCAAAATTATCGAATATATAATGAGCATATAGTATATTTTAAATTGTGTGTTATTGAACTATGAACAAGAAAATGAATAATGTCAGAAAATAAAACGTCCAGTGTCAGGTCAATAATGCAGAATATTGATAAGATTTAAAGCTTAAGAGTGAAGGCTTAAAAATAAATTATTAATTAAGTTGCTCAAAGGCGACAATTGCATTAAGTCTATTGATGTTCAGATAGACCATGTCGTAGGCTGTAAAAGGTGTTGCACCTGTGCAGCTTGGAGGTGAAGGCGTCGTTTACGTAGAAGTGGTGGTTGGGCTCAATGTCCTTGGTCTTGGGCTGCTTGATGAGCACGCGCTGCGTGGGCTTGCCCATCGCCAGCGACTGCAGCGCACGCACCAGATCCTTCTCCGGGATGTCCGTCTCGTTTAATATCTCCTAAATATTTCATTTTCAATCAAAACGATTTTAATAGTGTAGCATTTCAGTTGGAATATGATTCGCGTTCGATATTGCCCGTACATCTTGTCTTTTTTTTAAAATTATGCTATGTTTTAAAATATTTTTCTTCAGTTACTATGAAAATTAAAATTAATATTTTGGAGTTTTAATATAAACTTTAAAAGATACTTGTCTGTATTAGTTTAATTTAACAATTTAGAAAAAAATATTGAGTATTGACCTTCTGCTATCACTATACTCTTTGAGAATTGCATGGAAAAAAAATTGACAAGGCACCTATTATTATTGACTCATAATTTTATAACATTTTTATTACATATTGAAATCTCTTACCTCGTAAGTGAGTCTTTCCCGCTTGTTGAAGAGTAGAAGTACGCACATCTGGAAGGTGGACACCTGTATGATGTGCCTACGGGGCATTGCGGTAGCGGAGGGGGGCGCTGGCGCCGGTGCGGGGGCGCCGGGAGGCGGAGGCGAACGAGGCGGCGACGCCAGCGCGCGGAACGACGCGTGTAGGTCTGCGGAGCCAAGCTGCGGCTGGAGTGATAGCTGCCGACCCGAGTGCTTCGCCAAGTAGAAGCTAGTGCAACGAAACATTTACACAACACGTTCTATTTTACTATACTTATACATTTGATCAGACTAATTCCATTAAAATATGCATTAAACATAGTTTTTTTTTTTAATTAGGTCATTACTTCAAACAAGAAGCACATAATTAATTCATGTCCCATCCACAATTAAAACAAAGAAGATAAATTGAAAGAAGGTATACAATTAAATACAATACATGCCAGTGAATGTAATTGTTGGTAAATAATTTTATTTCTTGATTATCGCCCTGAAAATCATTATATTTGTTATGCATACCTCCTGAAGACCTCGAAAGCAGTGCGCGGCGCAGAGGGGATGTTGCACTTGGGAGTGGCGCTCTGCGTGGGCCAGAAGCCGGTCGTGAGCACGCGCACCGACAGCTCCACGCCCTGCAGGTTCGCCTGTTCCACACGATCACATATTATACATATGGCTCAATACAAACTTATAGCTTGATTTATATTTAATATCAATTCCAAATCAGTCTATGCACAGAATTTAATGTTAACATTAGCATTTTAGGAGCATAAAATGCAATATTTGTAATTCAGCTCAAGTGCAGAGACTTATCTGAATTGCACAAAAATGAAAGTATGGCTTCAGCAAATAGTACAGAAAAACATATTATGAGGTGGTTAAAAAGTAGAGCAAAATAAAAGAGAAAGAAGTTACCCCGGACGATAACACATGCTCCTTGAACTCCTCCATGATGGTGTTGGAGACGGTCATGTCTTTGAACATTCCTTCCAGTTTCGACGTAAATTGACAACCGCATTCAGTCTAAAATAATGTTTAATCTAATAAAGATCATCATGACATTCTTCTTTAAATATTGAATAATAAGACAAATATATTTTTATATAATCGATAATGAAAACTGGTCACTACATGAAATAGCCGGAGACGATCCAGCATGACTTCTATGAACCATGTATACTTATTAAATACCTAACTGAATTCTATATAATTAACTAAATAAATGACTTTTACACTAATTACTGCATAATACAATAATACCCTGCTTAAAGTCTTACATTTTCTGCAAAATTCTTTATGTTTTATATAGGCCGAATTTCAATAACAATATATATAAAATACATTTAGACTTTAAGCAAGATTTTAATTAAATAAATTCTGAATTTAAAACACGACACTTACGAAAAAAGTGTTCTTGTGATAATTGGTAAAGAATTTTGCAGTAAAATGGGTTTTATGGCAATAGTAGGGTTGGAGGGGGTGAGTTTAGTCACTGGTGGGACATTCTATTTGCGAGACATCTCCTATAATGTATTGGAAGTCTCGCGGCTCCACGTCCTTCAACAGACCTTCTTTCTGGGAATGGCACAAACCAAGCTCATTGTTAGAGAAGTTATTCTGACTGCATTTTGATAATTTTCAACTCTAATACTATGAAACTAAGTTATTGTAATGAAACTTCCTCGATTATTTCAATCCAGCAGTCTCGTGTTGTTATAGCTCGATCATTTTCAAAAACTATCAGCTCACACTTGAACACTCCGTTGAACTATAAAAGCCGTTGCGTCAGGGAAAAAAGGCTTTCGTACGTCGAAACGTCTGCGCTGTTCATTTGCCCATCATTATTAAAAGCATATGTTGCATTTAGTGACACAACAAACACACAAAGAATATCACCTAAGCAGAAAGAACAATAATCCTACCTTTAATTTGGAGATCATGTTCTTTTCACTGTCATCGGACACAGATTTGTTGAGCAAAAGTCGTTTGGCGAGATGTTGTTTGTAGTAGCGTTCAAACACATCTTTCTCTTGCAAGAAACGGAAGAGGACCATTGTCTTATCTAGAACTGCTTCTATCTCTTGTTCGCTCATCTGAAATAACAGTATATATAAAATAACAAGATATACTTTAATGTGTAAAATAAAAAGTCTAAACGCCGACTCAGGGCTTTTATTTTTCCCACAGACACACACACACACAATACATATAAAATGTCCCCTATAGCCCTGTCCAAATCCTTGATATAATCCGAAGATAACATCAAGTATCGGAAAATTAATCTATTAATAGAAATTATAATTTTATAAGCAATATACTTACACCCTTTTCTCCTTTCTTTAATTTTCCATCGATGAATAATGACAAAAACTCGGGAGACTTATTATTTAAATTTAGAAAATATTCAAAATCTGATGCAATCATATGTTTGAATATTTTGTCATTATTAAAGGAGTTTTGTAGGAAATGGTCAAATCTGTCTTTTAAGTCGAGAAGATTCTGGAAGGAAAAAATATATTCACTGTTTCATTTATATGTGTTATGAAATAACAAGCATAGTTGAGATGTGTTATGTAAATTTTTATTTGTTTCCTGTATTACATGACAAATTATGACAATACATAATCTTCTACTCAGATTGAATGCACACAAACACAACCGTGCAATACCACTTAAGATGTCATCTTTGATGGGTTGATGTTCTGTAGCAGCTAAAATCTAGTAGCAGTTTGCCATGTTTAAAGCACTCTCACATGTACGTACACGCGCAGTATCGTGAGGCGTGTAAGATCGTTGACACGCTGATGGATTTATGGCCCTAGACTATTCTGATAACGAATTTATGAACATTGGAGTTTTGATGAATATTTCAGAGTTCATATAAAAGCAGAACTTATTTGACTAAACAAAATATTTACTTATATGCAAGGATATAGTAATGGAAAATTTTAGTAGCTTTGACTGTAATTAATTATTTGTTAACTGCTTGAATTCACTGTTTACAAGTACTCCATGAGAGGAGTGTACTATGTGCATATTTGTTGCGTGCTTGCTTTTAGGGGCCGGCGAGTAGAGGCATACCTGTACGAAAGCGATGGCGTTGGTGTTGTGGTGGGTGTCTGTGACGAGCGCGCGGCCCTGCTCGCGCAGGTGCGCCGACACGGCGTCGGCCACGGTGCGCAGCCCCTCCGCCACGCGCCCCAGCAGCTTGTACACGCACGCCAGTTCGCTAGTGCGCGTGTGAAGCAGCATGTGCACCACTCCTGAATTCTCCATCTGTCACAAAAACACTATATATTTAAAAGTGTTTTGTTTCATAGAGCTTTTTATAACAATTTTATGTCATATCGATCATTATTATAAGGAAACAAAATTAAAAATATCAACACAAATATGTATAATAGAACTTAAAATGTGAATAATAGTAGTAATAAAATGTAAAAAAATTGTTACTAAAAATTGTATAAAACACATTTGTATTGGGAAATATTACAACTATCTGCATGTTATGATTGATATTTTTCCTGATAGACTACATAGTCAGGTCATAAGTATTGTCACACAGTAAAAACTTTTCTTTTAGAATGCTGGCCACAAAAAAGTTTATTGAATTCGAATTTCGAATTGTTCATGAAAATAAAAATGTATAACTTTTAGAATTTTACTCATTTTTAAATATGGAGTGGACGCTTAAAGAAGACCGTGTTGCAGTTATTGCGTTGCATCGTTACAGTTACGCGCCAATTCAAATTTTTAACATACTGAAAAATTTGAATATAACCAAAAGATTCGTTTATCGTACCATCAAACGATACAATGAAGACTCTAGTGTAGATCACAGGTCAAGAAGTGGTCGCCCTCGGTCTGTTAGGACTCCAGCAGTGATAAAAGCTGTGAAGGCACGAATTCAAAGAAATCCCAAACGTAAGCAGAAACTGTTGGCCCTTCAGATGGGGTTAAGCAGAACCACGGTGAAAAGGGTGTTAAATGAAGACTTAGGGCTTCGGGCATATCGAATAAAAACAGGACATCGTTTGAATGCTCGTCTAATGGACCTGAGACTGAAGATATGCCGCGCTTTGTTGCAGCGGTACGCGGGAAAAAAATACCGGGAAATTCTTTTTTCGGATGAAAAAATGTTTACCGTAGAAGAGAGCTACAACAAACAAAATGATAAGGTGTACGCACACAGTAGTGAAGAAGCGAGCAACCGTATTCCGCGTGTCCAACGAGGTCATTTTCCATCCTCGCTCATGGTATGGTTGGGAGTTTCTTATTGGGGCTTAACAGAGGTACATTTTTGTGAGAAAGGTGTAAAAACGAATGCTGTTGTGTATCAAAATACAGTCCTGACGAACCTTGTGGAACCTGTTTCTCATACCATGTTCAATAACAGGCACTGGGTATTCCAACAAGATTCGGCGCCAGCTCATAGAGCGAAGAGCACACAAGACTGGCTGGCGGCGCGTGAAATCGACTTCATCCGGGACGAAGACTGGCCCTCCTCCAGTCCAGATTTGAATCCGTTAGATTACAAGATATGGCAACACTTGGAGGAAAAAGCGTGCTCAAAGTCTCATCCCAATTTGGAGTCACTCAAGACATCCTTGATTAAGGCAGCCGCCGATATTGACATGGACCTCGTTCGTGCTGCGATAGACAACTGGCCGCGCAGATTGAAGGCTTGTATTCAAAATCACGGAGGTCATTTTGAATAAACTTTAATGTCATAAGAATCTATGTTTTGTTAAGTTCATTTTGGTATATGAATGGTTACATAATTAATAAACTTGTTACAATTATTTTACATTAAACATGTGACAGAATTTATGACCTGACTAGGTATATAAGCTATAGAAATGTTACAATTGTTTGGCATTACACATACTACTTTTTTATATTCCATCATATGTATATACAAAAAACATATAAAATTGTGTGTTGTGATTATGAATTATTTTTATAGAAAACTAATATATACTACAACTGAAGATAATAATCAGCACTTCATCACTCTCTAAAAAGTTTTCTTGTCTAATCAAAGCGACCAATTTTCATATGACAAGGAAATAGATATCTTTTAAATAGTTCACACATATATTTATACCAACCTCCACAATAGTTTTCATATGCCGTTCGATGAGTTCGTGCTCCAGCACGGCCACAACGCGCGGTTCGGTGGACTCGTCGAGGTAATGGCGCGCGCGCTCGGCCTCCTCAGCGATGCGCGCCTCCACACGGTTTATATAAACCGCTGCACTATTCTCCCCGAGGAATTTCTGAGATTCCATCTACATACAGGATGTATTTATTATATTAAACAATCTTGGCAGTGTACATAGACAAAACAAGTGATAAGATACAGCTTTAAGAATGTATTTTTTGAAAATGATGTAAAAACTACTGTATCAATACTTATTAAATTTAATTTTGTTTTATTATTATTTATAATCATATTTCTAATTTTGTTACTTTTATTGAATAATTTTAATGTAATTATTTTTAATGTATGGGATTTGTTTCTGAATTAAATTATATTTATAAGACAACCATACCCTATAAAATTCTGAAGACTGGTGCAAAAAAGGTTTCTCAAAGTCTTCTTCGTATACAGCCCTGGAATTAATTCCAAGTACCATGAGCATTTGACACGCGTTCCTTATGGCCAGTCTGTCTACAACCTCACCTCGCCGCTCACGCGCCACTAGCTCTAGTAGTGTTTGCCGCAAGTGATCCCGAATGCATCCATAGCGAACTACCTGTATTAACACATTATAAGCCTTTCATTTTCGGGCAAAATTGCATAAGAAAGCAGTCTTGTCTCGTACATTTTCATTTTGTGCGTACCACCTACAATAAACAATTTGGCTACTTAATCCCTAACTTAGTCTACAAGAACAAGTACTATCATTTGCCACACTTTTAGTTCTAGTATGTAAAATAACTGATTCATAACATACATACCTGATCTCTAAAGATTATAAGTCCAAGGTTATATACATTATCCACCTCGTTTTGCTGCACATACACTCTGTCCATATACATTAAAATATCTCTGATCATAACCATGCTGGTCTGGTGGTCCGTCCACGCATTATTTAGGGTCTGAAGGAATCCATTATGTAATGAATGGAGTACATCTTCTCTAACCTAAAATTAAATTGAGAAAATATTCATATATTACTGAATAAATCCATTCTACAGCAGTCTTATGATTAACTAACCAAATTTAAAAAGTGACAAAATATACTCATAATAAAAAACAATAACCAAAATAATTTTGGTCACCCCAGAACAAAAAAAAAACAAGTTTAGATTTAGTCTTAGCAACTATCTAAATTGCCCTAAATTGTTGTAAATATTGACTTCCTTAGACTTGCTATCCTTATTACAATTGAATAAAGTGAATAAAATAAAATATTAAAAAATAAATTTTGATATAATAAAAGGCAAGAATGACAATGTAGAAAATATATACACAAACCATGTGTCATCCAGGATTCAACATTAAAAAGAACAATCTACTCATTGTGAGATGAAATTTCTAAAAAAAACTATAGTCTTTATACTATACTAATAAATGCTGTATATATATATGTACTATACTAATTATGCAACTGAAGATGACATAAATATGAACAGTGCGATGTATCACATCAAAGGAGCTGCAGTTTTGTTTGGGTTCCTAGAAAGGAGTGCCTGTGAAGTACTTGCGCATCTTATTCATTCATCATCTTATGCATGTATGATAAGGCAAGTACATATGTCCGGTCCCTTACTGGCGTCACAGATAAGTTCAGTGTTGAGGTAGGTCTACACCAAGGATTAGCTCTTAGCCCCTATCTGTTTTTCCTGGTGGTAGATACAGTAACATCAGAAATACAGGAGGAGGCATCTTTTTCAACCAGCATAATGTCATCAGCCGATTTTTGCCGATGACATTGTCGTGGTTGGAGAAAATGCTTACGAGGTCCAGACCAGATTGGCTAAATGGCAGGAGATATTAGAGGGTTAAAGATAAATAGAACCAGAACTGAACATCTATTTTGCAATTTTGGTGGAATATCGGACTCTACCCCGATTACCTTAAGAGGCGTGGCGCTGACAACTTGCTCCAACTTCCGGTACCTTGGATCATTAATCGAGAATGATGGTGAGATAGGCCGAGATGTGGAAAACAGAGTGAATGAAATGGCGACAGGTCTCAGGAACAATTTGTGACTAAAGAGCTCCACTTAAACTCAAAGGTAAAATTTAGTATAAATCCATAATAAGGCCCGTCGTATTGTATGGATCGAAATGCTGGGCCACAAAGGGGAGGGACAAAAGGGTGTTACAGCTGTAGAGATGAGAATGTTGAGATGGATGTGTGGAGTTACGAAATTGGATAAAATTAGAAATGAGAGATATTAGAGGAAGTGTGAAAGTAGCGCCAGTTATTGAAGAACTTAAAAGTAATAGACTAGCGTGGTTTGGCCATGTAATGCACAGGGAAGAATGCCATATAACAAGGAAAATGATAGAAATGAGAGTGGATGGATACAGGAGTAGAGGTAGACAAAAAAAAAGATGGATGGATTGCATAAAATATAAATGGCAAAGATGGCAATAATGGAAATGAATGTTGGGATGACAGCTAACAGAGGAGAGGGAAGGAGAGAACATGTTGTGCCAACCCCATATAATGTGGGATAAGAGCAGGAGGAAGAAGATTGACTTGTTATCCTTCATTAATTACTAAACTACTACAAATCATTCTACTTCAGATGTATTTTAAATAATGTTAGTACAATACAAATAAGTTATATCGAATGTGCACATTAGTTGAACATAAAAAGACAAGAATGAAACAGTGCTGAGTGTGCTCATATGTCATGAAAATTGGTGCAGACCATAAAAAGATGCAAAGTGGAATATCCTATCAATGTTCCAAGACACAATAGACGCTACTTTAGCTAATTATGATGGGCAAAGTGGAGGGAAAAGACATACTGGAAGAAGTGATAGGATTAGTATGAACTTTGTCATACAACTGTTCCATCTCACTGTCTACAACCATGCTTATAAAAACTAACAAGCTTCATGATTGAAAAGGCACTTCAAGTTTGTTATTGTAAGAAGAATTGTTATTAAAATATAAATTTTACACCATTATAAACAAACTTTGGTGTTCTAAGTTGGTATACTTTTAATAAAGAAATGTAAATATCTGCTATGTGCATTTATTTGAGATATCAACATTTTGACTATTATGACTAGTTTGCCACCCAAAATTAAATACATAAAAACCACTACGTGATTCTAATCATTACATTGATTTAATATTCACTGTATAATGAAATTGTTTCTTGTACAATTTTACATGAGAACGTTTTTACTGAGTTTAACTGCATATCTTAAAGTTTAACTTTTCCGCATCGCAGATATTCATTTGATAACAATGACATGCCTGTAAAAATGTGTAATCCTATTTTTAAAAACTGGTGTAGATAAACACATTAATTCACACCACACAGTAAGGCAGAAAAAGGGAATGTACCGCTCACGTCAGGTAGTTCAATTGGTAAATTCTAGGTGGAAATAGAAGTATACTATTTTTTACCCAGTGGAATGAGCATTACAGTAATACAATCATGACATGTCGGACAACTATTAATAGACTTTATTTGTAACTGCACAATTAAGGTAATCTAGAAAACATCACATTTAAAGGGGAATGACAGGGCAAAATATTTATACTTTATGATTTTTTAAGTTCTGGGGTAGATTATAACAGATAGGAAAGGTTATTTCAAACCAACAGTTTCAAAGTTTGTTGTATAAAGTCTTATATGTATATTGTCTAGAAATTTATTAACATATACAAAATATGTTGCAGTCAAAACATTCTGGATTGTATAATTTCTAAATACATATTACACAAATACACATATTATAAATATGTCATGTAAATATTGCAAACCTTAGTTTCGAGATGTTGAGTGACCACTTCCTTTAATCCTGTATAAAGTCTTTCACCATGCTTGTGTAAAACCATGGTATATGCATTACGATAAAGCTCTTCAAAAGAAAGACCTGAGTTGTTTTTCTTTTGTATTTCTTGTATTGCATTCTTCAATAAACTCCATATATTCTCCACATACTTCTCATCCATCGTCATCTAAAATATGATTCACATTTAATAATTTTAAGAGGTTAAATATATATAAATGGATTTTGTGTTTGGCATAGTCATGACTATGCCAAATAAATACAAAATCTTGAGCTAGGAGTGTGTTCATAGCGATTGCCGATTAGTAAGGATTTATAATTCATCTTCTGGTTTGGAAGTATTATAACTAATTTCTACAATACAGATGCTCAAATATTTGAAAGCTACATTCAGAGAAATAATTTATATTAATGAAAATATACTGACTTGAAAGAAATTAGATTGTAAGTTAGAAATATAATGTATATATAAAAACAATTCATTCCCATCAATATAAATTGTATTGTAAAAATTTATAATTTACTTATACAATAATAACTATAATAATATTGTTATTAACAAACATAATGTTTCAAACTGTAGGGACAGAATGCATCACAGCGGAACATTTAAAAAATATCTCTACCCATGTGTCAGGATACATTTGGTAATATGGCTCTGAGTAGTTCCACACTTGAAATTTTCTAGTCATCTTGCACTGGTTAATTGTATTCATAATCAAAAAAACATGATATAAAAGTAAAATTATTAATTCAAAACATTAAAAGTGATAACATAAAATATTAATATTGTTTATATTTTGATTGATTTTCTCTCTAGTCAAAAATATATAAAAGAAATTTTGTATTCACTTCTGTTTTTGAATAAATTGACAGTAACTCTGAAATTACTATGGTTCATACTTATAAGTAAAGAGTATCACTAATATTAGTTTTGTAAAATAATGATACTTATTAGATTAAGAATACAAATAAGTATTGAGAAAAAATAAAGAAATGATCAAAAAAAGATCAAATCTTTAAAATTGTATTAAATTATTTGCTAGTATGTGTTGTAGTGTTTTCATGCTGTTCATTTTTCTTCATTGCGAAAAAGAGTACATTTTGAGCTATGATTCCAAAGAGTAAATAAATATTTCAAACCAAAACATGATTATTAAGTTGAGGGTAGACTAAAACAATTTAAATATTTCTCTATGAAACAAATGCTATTGTAGTGGAAATGTTAACATTGATCAAAGTAAACATACATTTACAATATGAAGAAAACTGTTTTAATCATTAAAACACAGGCTTTATAGATGTTATGAAAATGAATAAACACTAAGTAATTTTGGCTTTAAGCTATGATTTAAAGTTTTGTCATAAAAGAGGCTTATCTATTGTCTCACTCATCTTTCATTCAGTATACATATACAATACAATAAAAAAATACAAATAGATGCCTCATAACTAGAATTAGTATAACTTAGATACTGTGAAAATGATAAAACATTGTAATGAAGTAAATTGTACTGAAATTGATTTCAGTAAGTATTGATTTAACCTACTATAAGTAAATCTTCATTACATAGGTTTACAACCCAAACTTCTATTTTGGTGCCCTAGAGTCCACTTTTCTAGCCTTTTATGTTCCACTACTCGCAGTATTCAGGACCACTGGTAGTCTATTGGTACATTAAATCAAGTCAGCATTTTTTACTACTTAATTACCATAAGTAAATAGTGTGTTTATTATACTAAAGGGCATGTATTTGTTTATGAAGAAAATGTATATAATCTATAATTTCTTCAGAGTTGCAGATATTGAAGAATACTTACAGGAAAAGCCCGGATCCTCATTTTGCCAGGCTTGTCTTTAGGCAGTGTACTTTTCATCATTTCGATTAAGATACGCTATTATACAATAGTAACACTAAATTACTACTCCAAATTATTCCAATGTTCATTTGTTGTCACGAAAATACATCGTTACTCCCATTAGCATCTGAAATCAGCAATTTTTTTGTAAGCCATTAAAGGGAAATGTAGTCGTAATGCATCGGTACAATACAATGTTATGTACCGAAAACTTACGTGAAATACCCAGTATACAGTTAAAATCAGATTTATTATATTGTAATGATCCTATGTTTTTCAACAAGAGCTAAAATTCTACGTTTAATCAGTCATAAAAATTGAAAATACGAGTGACATTGACAATACACTTCCTTCTCTTTTCTTCTTATTGAAATCGCTATAGCCACTAACGCCATCTACAGTGATTGTACATCTATTGTCCCACTAATTATAATTTTATTTAGTTTTGTGTATAATTTTAACTTACATGGTAATAGGATTTTCTCTATTTATTGGTCACAATTAATTCGAATATCAGAAATATATGCCCGATAATCTGTTTAACTTTGTTAGCCTCTAATCAGTTGTTTCCTTTTTTTCTTTCTTACTCTTACTCACTTCACTCCTAACCTAATTTTAAGGTTCTTGTGGCTTGGTTCATACGTTTTTTAGTTGGACCAAGGAGTTATTATAACAGTTTAAAACGATCTAAAAAATTAAAAAAAACAGAACATAATACAGACTGTGAAATTTAAAACTATAATTTTGTTAATTGGTGTCATATACGAAATGTTCTCCAAACGGCATAATTCCCATCCCATATTGGTTATTATTTTCAGGTCAAAATTCTAATTACTAAATATAAAATACATAACGAATTTAAACCTATAAGCCATACAAATTGGTAATGCGCCTGGCGGCCATGTTGGTGACGTCAGTACCGTTAGCAACGTTATAAATTATTTATTTAAAAATATTATTATATTTGGAGGGCTAAAAAAATTATAGCCCTGATCGCAGCTGGATTAAAGTTCATGGTGGGAGTGAGTTAGGATTTGTCAATAATGCTCTTTTAATGTGTAAAGCGGATACAAAAACAGGCAATTATCATGACCAGATGAAGTTACAAGAAAAGCGTATACTAAATATACCACCGAACAGTAATCTTGTAACGCCTCTTGTAAAACGTCATATTGTAAAACAACGCCTCTTACCATATAAGAGGAAGAAATAATTCCCACCATGAGCTCAAAAAAACAAGTGATGGTTGAGTGGCTCCAAGCACATAATATTGAGTTCCCGGAATATTTCCCAAAACCGGAATTATATTTAGTAATAAAACATCAATAAACGTTGAATAAATACATTATTGATAAATTGTTGGCTGATCATGGTCACGAAGTTGTTAGACTGCCACCGTACAACTGTGTCCTTAACCTCATATAATATATTTGGAACCTCGTAAAACAAAGAGTTTCAGACAAGAATGTTGAACAATTGGAGAGTAAGATCGAATCCTTCGATCACAGTACTATTTATTATTGATCGAAGATCGAATCTTTAACTTTAGAGGCTTTGAAATCAATCACTCCTGAAGATTGGAAAAAGGAGGTAGATCTGTGAATAGAGACTGGAAGAAGAATACTGGCGAAAAGATAGATCGGTCAACGAGTTATTTATTATTAACACGGGAAATGATACTGATTCTAACGAGACATCAGACTTGGATACCAATTCTGAGACTGATGTAGATTATATGAGTGGAGTTGAAGAGTTAAGATTTTCAAAAATGTGATGAATTATGATGATTAAAAGTTAAACATTATTAAAACATTTAGTTTTAATTAAAAACACATCAAATTTCCTTTATAAACTTTTATTATTAACTGAGAATATACGTTTTGTTAACTGTACTTTTTCTTTGCTGATGACGTCACAAAGGCGTTAATTGGGCAAAGTGTCAGTGCATTACCAATTTGCGTGGCATAAACGATCGAATGGTATTTATATCTCATGATCTTTGTGTGTCGTTGGAGTAGTGAAATATAAATTTAATGTTCCTACTATGGATATAGTAGGAACTCCAAGTACACCTACAAGCAGATCTAAAATATGTTGTTTTTCGGAAAATGCTTTGCGAATCTCAGATGTTATTATACTCGTACTTAGGCTATCTATAGTTCTGAGACCTCTCCAAAACCCACTTGATGTGGGGGGAAAATATTTCTATTTTCTATAATCCACACTAAACGATTTTTAATTAAATGTTCAAGGGTTTTAATCAAAACTGACGAGAGAGCAATTGGTCTGTAGGAGTTAGGATCTTAGGAATCTTTACTTGGTTTTTGAACTATAGATAAATGAGTAGGGTATGCCATCAATACCAGTAGCGGAGTTATGTAAATTATGAAGAGCGTAACATAATTCTGAAAAAGGATCCTTCAAGGGATCAGTCAAGGCTGGTGAGGATTGAACTGGCAATTGAAACTCAAAAGGTACAAAGGGAGGTGATAGTTTTGAGAGATTGGAGTCTATTATAAATCTATTTGAGATTTCCGAAATGCCTTTGTTTTTTCCACACAAAGGAAGCAGAAGCTCTAGGTGATAAGGATTCACAGAAAGCACGCCATCCTTGATATTTTTTTTTTGCCGCAAAAATCTTTTAGTTGCAGATATAACTTTCTGAAAATTTAGATAGGAGTCCAAAGAAAGAGTCCTATAAAAATTTTCCTCAGCTTCCTTTTGTTTTTTTATCTATAAGGGCACATTCGGCATCCTACCATACCGGAGAAGGTATACAATTTGGGAAAGAATTTTCAATAGGAATGGATTCCTCCGCAGTTGAAGTTAGAGAGAGGGTGTATAGCTCATCTATAGATACAAAGTTATCAAAATTAACACTAAGAAGAGAATTAAGGCGATTCTCAACTACAGAAGTAAATTTTTGCCAGCATGTACGTTCTATTTTATATTTAAAAGTGGAGTAGGGACACAAAAGGTCGAGAAGAGTCAACAAGTGTGCATACTATAGGAAGATGATCACTTCCAAAAGAAAAAGGGAGGACATTCCAAGTAAGTAAGATACTAATAGACGTGGAGGCTAAAGTAAGATCTGGGTTACTTGGATATTGTAAAGGAGAGACTCTACGAGTGGGAGAATCATTTTTATCCATGCAGGGACGGAGAATGAATACATACCTCTGCGGCCGGGGTCGACCTGTCGTAAAAGGCGGCAAAATAACCCACCCTAGCTAGTTACATGGTAGCCCACCTGGATGGCGATCACTTTAGGTCTTAAGTATGCCGCCTAATAACTGTGTTGTGTTCCGGCATTAGTGACCCAAGTTCCTGTACTCTTATGGGACAGCAGCGTGTTCGCGATGCCACTGGCGTTGCAAACACCCATAGGCTACGGTAACTGCTAAATTCTAAGTGCGTGTCTGCTCAGCAATAAAACTCACTACAACAATTAAAAAAACATTAATAAGGACACAAATCTTTAGTCTATCAAGTACCTATATCGATAAAAACAAAAGAGTTGGAATCATAAAAATGTGAACCCCATAAAGTATGGTGGATGTTAAAGTCTCCAAGGACAATAAGGGGGCTAGGGAGGGAAATAATAATTTTGAAAGTTCTTGGATTAAGTGAGAATTTGGATGCGGGATATAAACAGAAATATAAGAAATATTATTCAGACAAACAGCAACAATATTTAAACCAAAGGAATATGAAGAAAGTGGAAGACGAGAGAATAAGAAAGATCTTCTTACAAGAAGACAAGGGCGTCGGCAAGGGGGGGGGGGGGCAGGGGGGGAGTTGCCCCGCCCTAGAGATCAAATGTAGCTAGCCGCAAAGCGACCAAAGTGCGAGCAATTGACTTCCTTACCTATTAATAAATTCCGCATCGCATGACAAAACGTAAATAAATTCACAAGGTTTAATGTATATTGTAGAAAGTATTGAAATATTCAGAATTAACATTAAGATTTTGACATCCGTTTTTAAAATCGCCGCCATTTTCATTACGACTATATCAGATTTGCCAAAACGCAAGGCCATTAAATAGTGGAAAAATATGTAGGTAGGAGGTAGGTATGGTGTGTGTGTATGTGTGCATTGCATATTTCTTTCTACGACAGCCGTTCACCAGTATTACAGCATTCACGTTAGTTTTGTATAATTTGTATGCGGCATATCTAATTTAGGTATTGTGCTGTCGAGGGCTTGTGAAGTTTTATACATTGATATTAAAACCTTTCTTATTACAATCGTCATCGTGGCAAACACTTCCAAAGTGTAACGCTTCATGCTTTCGACTGTACCAGGCGTTAATATTTTTTAACCTCCATAATATTGTCCCATTGCCCCCCCCTTAGTCATAAGCTGGCAACGCCCTTGCAAGAAGAGCACAACCTACCCAGCTACCTTCTCTATCTTCTCGAAGACAAGAGAAGCCAGGAATCCTAAAAGGGAAACCAGGTCTCAACCAAGTCTCCGAGATAGCAAATAGGGCAGGATTCTATTAATTTCAAGAAATTTAAGTTCTTGTTTTTTGTTTTTAATGTTACGACAATTCCATTGAATTAGAACTGCCATCTTATATAGAACTAGCAGCCCGTCCCAGCTTCGCACGGGTATTTAACAAAAAATTAAAAATTAATCCCCTCTATTTTTTTCGGTCTCGGGGAAAAACCTCTCTTGGCGGGTTCCCCCGGCCCGGGGGGACCGAGGGATTTAAGGGACTCCGGAAAAGATATTCGACCATCCGACTACCCACTAAAAACCCCGCTGTTCTCCTATCACCTACGCCCGGGCCCACGGATATATGGCCTGCCGCTCTCGTGGCCCGGGCCGGCGCCGGCCCACGCTTCGTCTTAAAGCGGGCCCCTTCTAAAGTGCTGGCGCCAGGGGGTCAGGGTTTCGTCCCCCCGGCGCTCTCTTATAACAAATCTAGGAGTTGAGGGGGGCTGCGGAACAGCACGCGGCCTTCTCCCTCGCGGCAATAGTGCGGGCGGCGGATCCTCCCCCGAGGGGCCGCCCGCGGCCACTTTCTACGTCGCCCGGAGATCGTTGCCCGCCCTCCGGCGCCGACGACGCAGCCTACGTTGGCGGGAGGGGAGTGCGGTGGCGGACTCCCGCTCCCGTTCCGCCGCCTCCCTTGCAGATACTACTGCCTCGCAAAAGGTGGCGACGGCCGTCCATCCAGGATCGCCCCCGACCATGGACAGAACCAGGGCCGGGAGCGACAGGTCCGCGACCAATTCCGGACGGGACTCGCATCCCCGTCGCGTGCTAGTCAGGCGTGGGTACGACTACCAGACGATACTCCAGAAAAAGCAGAGTCGCCTGACGTCGTAGCCGGCCCAGCAAGACCAACCGACAGCGAGGATGCAATTCCCGCCCCGGGAACACTCTCTGTGCAGACGCAGTCGAAATAGGCATGGTTTCGACTACCAAATCAGGTCCCAGGGTAGAACCCGGGACCCCAATCAGCATTCGCAACCATCCCACCGAGGACCAAGTCACGAACAGAGAGAGAGCTAAGTTGGAAAGGATGTAAGCGGTAGATGGAAAGAAAGGTAGGACTCTGTCGCCTCGAACGGAGAGGAGAGTGAAGCGACGGATGCTCGGGCACGCACACCCGTGCACTCCTCGGACAGAGAAGCGCCCCTGAGGGCAAACCCTTCTATTTGCGTCAGGTTACTAAAAAAATAAAATTATAAAGAAAGTTTGAATACTATTATTTCTATGAGCTTTTATTTTAATGATTTTTTTGTTATTACTTTTTATTTATTTTTCGTTATTTTTTAATAAGTATTCTAATTTTTGTAAAAACCCCAGTGACGCACGCCTACATTGCATAAGGTGCTGCCTAGTGCCTAGCTAGCCGAACAGGGTGAGCGGCTACCACGCAACATTTTTCTAATACTTACATTTTTAAACTCGTGATATCTTTCGAATGGAATATCCGAATTGAATAATTCAAAAAGTTATATAAAGGTATTGAAACAGTTTTGAATATGAAGTAATTTATTTTGATAAGGATTAATACCAAGATCCAAATAAAGAGCCTTTTCTAGGGGCGGCATTTCAATTAAATTTTTAAAATAAAAGAACACTTATTGTGGCATAACTATAATAGTTAGACATATGCTGTCGCGACACTTTTTGTAAATAATGATGTGTTCTGCAAAGTTGTAGTACATTATTTTATTCTATCATCAATAGTTTTCGCAACGCACGCGATTTAAATAATATTTTAGGTAATTTTTTTACACTTTGGGTTACATTATTGGAGTTTTAGTAAGGATCCCTAATTTTTTGAAAATATAATATAGCCTATGTCACCCGGGGATAGTGTAGCTTCCCAACAATGAAAGAATTTTTTAAATCGGGTCAGTAGTTTCGGAGCCTATTCAAAGCAAACAAACAAACAAACAAACAAACAAACAAACAAACAAACAAACAAACAAACAAACAAACAAACAAACAAACAATCAAATCTTTCCTCTTTATAATAGTAGTATAGATATAGATGAGAGTGAAGTAAAAGTAAGACCGAGATTAAAATTTGCTTTAGAACATTGTATGGTAAAAATTTACTAAACCGAGAGACCATACTAACTAACAAGGTGGAAATAATTTCAGAAAAGTTATCACTGGGAGTGGAATTACATGATGAGTTTTTTAGATCACAGCCATTGGGAAGTGAAGAACTAGGATTGGAAATTATATAAATTTAAGATAGTGTAAGGTGCGGCGTTGCAGGGGACGAGTGAAACCCACCAATGCTTGGAATACACTGCTTTATTATACTAAAGATTACATGTTTATATAGACCTTACATACAATAGTCTGTCATATAATTTTCCCAGGGGAGCTTTCGGCTTTCTTTCAACAAAAATAGTCTTGCATGATGATGAGGTAGGCGTGAGAGTTGAAGGGTTTATTTCTGGAACGGGAGCTGATGAGGAAACGTATAGTTAGAAGAAGGGCGACTCATATAGACTGGTTTCTGAGGATGAGAAGCGTTAACTATATCTGCATATAAAGTACGGACCAAGGGGAATCTACGGGCCAATTCAAGGTAAGAGATATTTTCCTCAGACATCTCTTACTTGATTGATTTTTGCCGGGAATACTCCGGACATTTAGGATCAGAAGCAGTGTGTCGACCTGAACAGTATAAACAAGATATTTTTTGTTCATAGACATTACATGATAAACCTTCATGTGGACCTGCACATCGGGAACATCGTGCATGTGACCTGCATTGATCACGGACGTGTCCATACCGGCAACATTTAAGACATTGGATAGTTGGCAGCGTGTAGGTATCCACAGGGAGAGAAACATTGCAGCAATATTATATGCTTAGGTAAAATATATCCAAGCAAAGTAAGTACTACGGTGTCAGTGGGTGCCCAAGTAGCTTTTTTTTATTGAGTCTTAATAACAATCGTAGGTACTGAACGGCATTCAATTCAGGAGACAAAGTCTTGTAAGGAGTCTTGTTAGATTGGACTAAAGGAATTTGTCGAACTACCCGCATCCGAATAACCTGGAAACGAGGAATAGTAGCAGTTAAATTATTCTTAGGGAGGATTCGATTAGTTAAGAATGAGTTGGCATCTAAATAAGTTTTGAAAATAATGACAGGCATTTCTGTCAATATGCTTGATTTCATCAATCCCTGATACCTTACTATTGTAAATGATTGGGCGATTTTTAATGTACGCATATGAGTAGAGGATGAAAAGTCATTATCAGAGCGAACAACATGTACCACGAAAGGGCCGCACTCAGAATCTGTGTACTTTAAATTAGAATTGGATTCATAACCTGGTAGCGTGAATATTTGTTGGACTGAGGCAGAAGGAGGGGTTTGTCTTTTTCAGGGATAATAGACGAATCTGAAAGTGCTGATATACTACGTTTTATCGCTGGTTTCTAAGTGGGGTTACTAATAACAAGGATTTCATCAATAGTGACGTCAAGAGATCTTCCCCTGTCCGGAGGTATGTTATCGTCTGGGGACGATATTTGGGAAAATTAGTAAATAACTATTTAATAATTGGTTAAATCAATCATCACCAATAAAAATTACAGTACACAAATCCTAGAAACTCAGAAAAATGCGGAAAATCTAAATACGCGTAAACCTACGATAATGCACCTGACAAAAAAAAACCGATTGATAGAGTAAATGGTCATAAATTACCTATTATTATTCCATTAAATCTCATCAAATATTATTTAATTCTGCATCTTCTCTTGCTCTGAAAAAAATTTTTTTATTGCTGATGAACAGCAGATAGGCTGATGGCCCATTTAATACTAAGTAGTTACCGTCACCTGTGGATGTTTGTGACACTAGGGGCACCACAAACACACTGCTCTCCCATAGGGGTACAGGAACCTGGGTCAATAATGTCGGAACACAACACAAATTTAGTAAGGCGGCATACTTATAAACCAAGGGTGGTTACATCCACGAGGCGGCTTGCGTCCTGGCCGGATCCCCGCCCTGGGACCTAGAGGCGAAAGTACTCGCGTCATTATATCGATGGCGCGAGGAAGAGCGGGCACGGGGCTCGAAGCCGGCGCAGCGGCAGATCGCGCTGCGCCGAGAGGAGCTCCGTCAGGTCTTGGTGGCGGAATGGCGGCAAAGGCTTCTGCGCCCTACCGCCGGCCTCGCTACCGTCAAGGCGATCCGGCCAGTACTCGACGACTGGCTCGGGAGAAGGCACGGCTCCCTGTCGTTTAGGGTGACGCAGGTGCTGTCGGGGCACGGCTGCTTCGGCAAGTACCTGTGCCGCATAGACAGGGAGCCGGACGCTCGGTGCCACCACTGCGTCCATTGCGGGGAGGATACGGCGCAACACACGCTCGCCGAGTGTGTAGCTTGGGAGGAGCAGCGCCGTGTCCTCATAAATGAAGTGGGAGACGATCTGTCGCTGCCGGCCGTAGTGCGGAGGATGGTCGGTAGCGCAGAGTCGTGGGACGCAGTGGTGTCCTTCTGTGAGGACGTGATGTCGCAGAAGGAAACTGCGGAACGGGAGAGGGAGATCTCGACTCCCTTCCCCGGCCGCAGAAGGCGCACCGGGCGCAGGAGAAGGGCGGATAACGCCCTTTTCCAGCCCCCATGAATAGGTCCAGGGGCGAGGGACTTGGGGAAGTTCCCGCCCCCTATTCGATGGACCCGAGGTGGAGGCGCGCGCGGGTGTCGGCGCGCGCCTCTGAGGCGATGCACGGGGTAGTTAAACACCTCACTACCCCGTGCAGGAGACGAGGCCCGGACACACCGGGCCAGCACTAGTGTGGGGCTGCGGAAGAATTTGGATTCCCGCGGCCCCGCGCGCACGTGTGAGGAGACACCGGGGTGGTGGTTTTAGCCGGTAAGAATCCGGCACGCCCCTCCGCCTTTCCCCAGGCGGAGGTAGTCCATGAGGATTTCCCCACCCCGTAAAAAAAAAAAAAAAAAAAGGGTGGTTACATCCAGACGGGCTTGGGTACCACGTAGCTAGGGTTTTTTTGTCACCTTTTACAACAGGCTGACCTTGGCCGCATGGGTTTAGTATTCATAGTGCGCCCCTGCACCGAGAATTTCTTAGGCTACCATCGACCATTGTTTCAGAATATGCGCTTATTCTTTAAGGGTTAACTATATTCAATCAGCTTAAATTGGTAAATTACCTTTATTCTTGCTAACTACACAGTTAACCTTGTACTGGAGTGACTCTCACCCCTTTTTTTGGTCTCGGGGAAAAACTCTCTTTTGACGAGTTCCCCCGGCCCGGGGGATCGCGGGATATGTGGGACTCCGGGTAAGATGTTCCCTATACTACCCAATAAAAAACCCTGCTGTTCTTCTATCGCCTACGCCCGGGCCCACGGATATGTGACCTGCCGATCTCGTGGCCCGGGCCGGCGCCGGCTCGCCCTTTGTCTCAAGGCGGGTCTCTTCTAAAATATGAGCATCAGGGGGTCAGGGTTTCGCCCCTCCGGCGTCCTCCTGTCAATACAGGAGAGCATCTCGAACTCCTGACAATACTCAACTCTAGGAGTTGAGGGGGGCCGCGGAACAGCACACGGCCCTCTCCCTGACGGCAGTAGTGCGGGTGGCAAATCCTCCCCGAGGGACCGCCCGCAGCAGCTTTCTACGGCGGCTGGAGGTCGTTGGTTGCCCTCCGGCGCTGACGACGTGGCCTGCGTTGGTGGGAGGGGAGTGTGGTGGTCGACTCCCGCTCCCGCTCCGCCACCTCCTTTGCGGACATGACTTCCTCGCAAAAGAGGACTCTTACCCCTACACTATCCCGCGCGAAAACGGCTTTGAATTCAAAATGTTATATAGCACTACAGTCCAGTTTAGAATAGATCGTATATATTTTTTATTAGGTTGAAAAATATTTCAAACCTTGACCTTTTAACATCATTTGCCTGTTGTTGTAGATAGCACAAAAAAAAACCACAGTGTATGAAAATAATTTATTACATCAAATAAAGCAGTAAATACATATGTAATACTTATCACTAAAACTATCTACTTAAAAATAAAATACTGTCATTACAACTATACCTATTACTTAAACCATAAATATTTATTTTTGTAAGGTCTTGATTTGATCGTTTATGAAAAAGAGCTAGTTAAAACGTCGCAAAGAAAAAGTTTAGTTAAAAGATGTTTCAAGAAATGTTGCACAAATAAGTTAAATTAAACAAATAAAAAAGTCAATTCTCATTTTCTTATTACAGTTTAATACTAATTAAAAGCCTTAGCTTATCTCAAATCTTTGAAATGTAAGAATTTTATGCCTTATAATGGAACTGGGTCCATTTAATTGAGAGTCGAGTGCTCTGGACCGTCATAAACATGATTGTTAATATTAATTTGTAAAAACAAATGCATTTTAGAGTACATCTTACTAAGCTCTCTCGTCATTGATTACTTTTAATATAAAGCTTTTAGTTATATTTTAGGGTAAATTTAAATTATTCATATTTTTTTTAATATATCGTAACTTTAAATTGGCAATCCTTGTTGTCATAAAACATATTTAATAATGTACCAAGATTAATAAAGTGATCTAAACAAAGAGTATGTGCATTTGTTACGTGTATTGAATTGTTGGGACTTGGCTGCGGGCACGAAACTTGCGATGGCCGAGCGATGGCGGCAGCGGGGCGACGCGACGCGGGGCGATCAGGCAGCGATATCTCGCGATCTCACGTGGGCACGAAACAAGCTGGCGGGCAGTCGCGCTCGGGCAGTGTTTTGTTTATAAGGTGTACGTTTTTACTATCCCATAGAGCAGGTTTTGATAAAATACAAGATATAAATTCCTCATTATCAATTTCCATTACTAAAATAATAATTCAATACAACACTGGTACCCGTGCAAGCGACGAAACCAAACTAATTTAGTCTAGTTTGTTCTCGTCGCTTTCGCGTCGCCGTCGCTCCACCGCCGCCCGTGCATCGCTCGATCGCCCCGCTCTGCCGTCGCCCGTTTCTTGCCCGTCGCTATACTGCGCAATGATTGTGTATACATCGCCGTCGCCCCGCTGCCGCCATCGCAAGTTTCGTGCCCGCAGCAAGACTAGCAGACACGCAGCATAAGTACAGTCATATTTAGAAGAAATTTATCAAATAATTAAAATAGCATAAAATCTCATAAAAAGAATTTGTAGGTCTAAGCTTCATCGAATATAGTTATGAACCATTTCGATTTTGTATCAACTATTAAAACTATCCATTCTTTTGAAAGATGCCAGATGTTCATATTCATATAGAAATACCTAAGATCCCTTGATTTTTAACAATCTGTTTTTAGATGTAGTGTTTAAAAACAAACCCTTCATCTCTCATCGAAATCCTCTTTTCTCCCGAGAAAATAAATATCTGTATGAAATGTTTATTTTGTCAACCCTATGTAATATTTTGTGGTGCGTCGCAAGGAGAAGACTTTACTACTAAACTATATTCACTCATAATATTTTTTATTAGACTCGAACGTGTTACGTCAGAAACTAAATTCACTAAATAATAAGTATGTTCAAAGTTCATTATAAGCTGGATGCGCGTGTAGCACCCATCGAAGTAGGAATAACGTCAGGCAAACCAATACGAAAAATGTTATCATCACTCTCAAATTCTTCTCCGATCTATGGTCACGGTCGCTGGCACGTAGTCTCTCTATGAGCCCGTTCTGTAAATATAAATTTATTTTTTATTTAATTTAAATATAAGTTAGAGTTTTGTATGTTTGCTTTAGTGCGAAATATTTTTACTGGGTTGAACTTGGTCATTATGAAACCATGTGGGCAGAGGTCGGACCGGACATAACCTAAGGTTTACGTAGGCCAGCCAATAGGAGGTGAAAGAATGAATACCACTGGAGTTTTATTGGGTAATTCAGAGTCTATATACATGCTATCCGAGCAGGGGCGGTGAAAGAATACTGACTTCCGCGGCCGAGGTTGGCCTGTCGTAAAAGGCAACAAAAGATCCCATCCTAACTACGTGGTAGAGCCCCAAGCCCGTCCGAATAGCGACCACCTTTGTTCTTAAGTATGCCTCCATAATAACCTTGTGTTGTGTTCCGGCATTAGTGATCCAAGTTCCTGTACTCTTATGGGACAGTAGCGTGTTCGCGATGCCACTGGCGTTGCAAACATCCATAGGCGACGGTAACTGCTAAATTCTAAGCAGGCCGTCAGCCTGTCTGCTGCCCTACAAAATGATGCCTAACATGTGTTTGGCCCGAAAAAGAAAGAGAATTCCACTGATCTAAAAGGAATGGACAACATATGTTATTATACACACCATGTTGTCGAAGGCGATCGGTAGGTTATATATATTAGTAATCTCGTTATGCAAGTTTCGTAACGATGTTTACCTGCATCGTCGGCACATGGCAATTATGTTAATATACCCATTAGGCTGTGTATTAACATATCTCTTCATCTAAGGTTATGTATTGTTGTGAAAAGAAGCCGCTAATTTCAAGGCCTCTAAGTTGCCAACAGGAAGATTGCTGTGAGCCACCACCAAAATATATGAAGATGGACGCATTGTGCGCAAGCTGCCTGTGTCTGCATTCAAGCGCAACGAAATGCAGGACCAAAAGTATTCGCAGACGCTCAACACTGCGAATTTCCTATTTAGAAGCCCTCGTGACGTAGTTGTCAAATGTGAATTGTGCACGGACTCCGTAAAAGTCGGCGACTCGGCAAAAGTGCCACCCTGCACACGCAAACCGACACTCGGGTGTTGTTTACTCAAGAAGAAACCAATAAAAGTGTCGCTTGAGGATATATTACATGATTGACAATGAAATTTCCTGTCTTACTTTCAATGTGAAACGAGAAAAATAATTTAGATAAAAAGGATGACAGATTTTTCCCCAAAAAGCGGTAAACGTCAGGCAGGCGGCTGGTTGTAAAAACTAAGCCACAACTATTACAACATTGTTCCGACCCCATATAATGTGGGATAAGGGCAGGAGGAAGAAGACACATTAGGCTGTTTGCATATTTGTGTGTTTGTACGCTATTACGGGGTTTGAACTCTAGTTGGACTGTCACGATACTGTCACTATCACGTATCTTAAAGCTGATACTTATATGCAATAAATTTTTATTTTAAGCATGAAAAAGGTAAGAAGCAAGCAAGAAAGCATTTGCTTTTTTTCAATTGTGACTGATCATTGGGTATATATTATTGAAGAGGGACAGTATTTTGAGATTCAGCTCACGGCGAATTCATGCCTTGATAAAGACCGCGGCCATAATATAAAGCCTCCATAAAGGTTCGGCTTCTTTAATGACGACCTACATTACGACCGTCAGGGTAATTTTTCTAACCTTAGCTTCCGTTGTAAGCTGTTATAGATTTCTATTAAAGATCTTGCAGAATTAAATGGGTATGATTTTTATTAATACTTACAGTCATGGTAAGTAGAGCGTTTGAGCGTTCAAATATCTAGGTTCAAATAGACAGGTCAGTTACCTGGCTACTCTCAACTGGTACGTATTAGTATATTTTTCTCGTGGCCACCGAAAGAACCTAATTTCATTCCCTACATTTCCTTTTATTATATATTCCTAATGACTTTGACATGACATGACTTTATGAAATTGATGCAATGACGGTCATCAGCGCACGGTAGGGATGTTAACATTAATAAGGCCTATTTTTTCATAAATTTATTATTTTAATTACTCTAAAATATATATTTATTATTATAATATTTTTATTATATTCAGGCTGCCAGACCAGGCAAAAGTGGCACCCTGCACACCCTAATCGACACTCGGATGTTGTTTACTCAAGAAGAATCCAATAAAAGTGTCGCTTGAGGATATATTACATGATTGACAAAGAAATTTCGTGTCCTATTTTCAATGTGAAACGAGAAAAATAATTTAAATAAAAAGGATGAAAGATTTTTCCTCAAAAAGAGGTTAACGTCAGGCAGGCGGCCTGTTGTAAACACTAAGCCACAACTATTACGACATGTAACATGTGCCGACCCCATACAAAGTGGGATAAGGGCAGGTGAAAGATAAAAGACTGCCAGCAACAAGAACACCATATCACTTACATACCACTAGTGAGTCGTAAAAGGCGAGGCGAAAATAGACTACTCCGTTAGCGAGTTTATAGATAGTATAGGAATACAGATATAACAGACTGTTAATAAAGCCCTATGAGTGGCTAATTGGAGAGTTGGAGCCGGATAAGAAAGGCATGAGCTAGAGCTAATTATACCATTTAGATACTAAATAAAGATATAATAATAATTACTCTTTCTAGAATACTATATTTATTTAAATTTGATATTTTGATGACACGTGGCTACGCAAGTAGTCTTTTACGGTTGCATTTTAGGGTTGTCCTAGGAAGGACAAACCATTTCTATGATGCAAATATTTTGTCCTAGTCTGGGTATTCATCAGTTGCATATTTGTAAAAAGGCTTGAGATTTAGGTTCTAACCAGGTGCAGGGAAATATTTTAGAAATATATATTGTTCGTACTGCTGCCACCCCTACTATTCAGTACATCTATGAATTCAATATAATATTATGATTCGTATAGAATATTACACACCCAACCGCCATGGGAAGCTACCCAAGAACCAGGGTCCTCGTGTAAGAGGTCTGCCATAGCTGCCGCAGGTGCCGCTACTAGTTCCAGGGCTGGCTCGCCATCTGACGCCTCCGCAGCTTCCCGAGCCAGAGCTCCGCATATACAGTATACCGCTGCAATCTGAAATATACAAATTTACCCTCTAACAAATTGTACTTTTGACGAATTTCAAGCGTGTGTATTGTCTATATTTTGTACAGTGTTAATGTCTCGGCTACTACAACGGCTTTCACCACTTGACAAAAGACGACCGAAGTTTTAATGACGCATGCTAATCATCAAAAGTTAAGATAATATTATAACAAATTTACGGGCATTAAAAATATATACAAGTACATTATAAATTACATTGTATTGCTGAAATATATGTCTGAATGACTTGGAGTTTGACGTCCGTATCGTCGTTAGCCTTCCATTGTCCACTGCTGGACGTAGGCTACCCTAAGTTTGCGCCATAAATCCCGGTCCTTTGTTTTTTGCCTCGAGCTCCAATCGACAACTTGCGCGAGTCATTGGACCTACACTACGTTTGCTGAGACGCTGTCACCATTTCAGGGCTTATTTGCTCCAGCGCCCATCGGTCCTGCGACAGACGTGACCGGCTCACTGCCACTTCAGCACGACGTCCGTATAGTCAAAAGTAAAACTGAATGACGGCTTGCCTTTACTGCTTAAGACAGATAGTAGAAGAAATAATTTAGCCTATAGCTCAATTCTAGGAATCGGTAAGGACAACTATTCTTCTGAGTCAGTATACGGCATTAATTTTGTATCTATCACATGTTTCCCAGCTCTGTCTTCTTGCTCGTAACTTCTTCAGTGTAATTAAAATTTACATATTCAACGCGTAGCTAAATCTAATGCGAGTTAAATTTGTTTTTGTTTAATAATTTAAATGTAATTTCTTAACTTGTAACCAAGTTTGGATATTGAGTCATTATAATTACATTTCACACCTGTGGTATTCACAGCTAACTTTTCAGCATTAATGCTAATCATTGAATATAATTGTGGAGAATACCCACATTTTTGGCATTTAGCATGAATAAAAATTTAACAGTACAATATATTATTGTATTACTAATAACTACTAAACCTATAATGAATATCGATTTAAATACAACAGGGAAGTTTTTGTCACACACAATCTAAAAGTATAAATAATTTTCGCTAAAAATTAATAAAAACTCTTTGAAATTAGTTTTGCTGCTATGAGCATTTTATTACGATTATATCCTAACCTTTCACGTCGAATAGGTCATAGTTTTGTTGTCGACAGGGTTTAATAATTTCGGCTACCATCCGAACCGCCCTAAGAATAATCGAATAGCTTCTTTTGTTCTCGGTGAACAAGTAAAAGGAAGAATTTGTCTTTTTTCCTCTGAGTGATGGGTAGATATTAGAACACGGATGAATATCTATTCTTGATATACGAGTATGTGCTAAAAAAATTATACGGCTTTAGTAACTTAAAAACTCCATCAAAGTAACTTAGATATCTATGTCTACTCTCTTCTGTATGATATGTGTATAACAAACAAACATTTGTTTCGTAATCTATGGTCGTAAGTGCAAACTTTATGGTGAAGCCCAAGATGTAAGTTTAAGTTTGTAGAGCTATCCTAAATTGATTTGCCTGATAAACCCGAGCTCTATTCAACCCCGAGCTTAATTAAAAGGCTCACTGTCGTTGAGGCTACAAACGACACGTGTCGTTTATAGCCATCTTAGTGCTTGGTCATGTTAGTCTAGATTATGTGAATCAATTTGGTTTCTAACATTATTTTATATGTTCTTTTTTGTTATCTACTCGTATGAATATTATTAGGAAGTACGTATTTATAAGAACTTTAGTGCATAAGCATAAAGTGTAAAATTTCGTATATCAGATACTCAAATTTCAGTAACGAAATTTATTATTACTTGTTTTAGGTCGGTAGAAACTAGTAAGTAGTTATGTCCATAAGCAAAAATCGCCTGTGATTTTATTTCGATTATTAAAAAAATATTAACTCTACGGTTTTGGATGTTTCAAATAATTTTTGCTTGGTGATGATTTCTTCAAGATGTAATAAAAATAAGATAAACATAGAAGACAGTATATGTATATATTGTATTATGTAATTATATACAACCTTATATTGACGTATATTAATATGTATGATCATATTAGAGGTACTTTCGTAATACATTCATAAATCTGTTGATGGGCCATTCTAATAGGCAAGGGTAAATAAAATAACAAGGGTGACTGCAGTGATCAGTCGTTACAGCCTTAAAAAAAAACTACTCATCATTATCTTAGCGTTATATCCCGGTTGCAACCCAAACTTCCGCTTCGGTGTGCGCGGTCTGTTTTCCGACTTTTTCATCTCCACTTCGTTCGGTATTAGACATCCCTAGTAGTTAGTCCATTAGCACACATATCACCCTTTACAACGTCAAGTCCACTTTTTGGGTCTACCCCTCCTGCGGGCCCGGTGGAGGCGGTATGGCTAGACATTTATTCCTCATGTAAGTATCTTGGTTACGGTAAAAAAAAATTTCAAAAAGTTCTACTATACTGATAGTAGAACTGTCAGCGAATGTTTTTGTAGTCTTATTTTATATTTGTCTTTTAGTATCTCGTCCTCCTGCCCTTATCCCACATTATATGGGGTCGGCATAACATGTTCTCTCCTTCTCTTCTTCCAATCTCCTCTGTTAGCCGTCATCCCAACATTCACACCGTTTTTTGCCATATCATCTTTTACACAATCCATCCATCTTTTTTTGGTCTACCTCTAACTTTAATTACAAAATGAAATTGGAGAAAAATGTGAGTTTACATAATGGCAATATAATTATTTTTATTCCCAATCTGTACGGACGTCAATGTAATCTAATCTTGGAATCTAAAATTGGAAGGTATGACTAACTTCAGTCAGGTTTGAACACGACTTAGAAAATATTTATTTAATAATATATATATTATTTACCTTCGACCAGGTTATATTTTCCCTGGTAATACGTCGTGCTAAAGCCAAAGCAAGTTCGGCAAGAGCTGTGTCTGACCGGAGCATGGTGGTGGGTGCTCTGGTGGCCTGCCGCGCTACATGCCTGAAAGCATCCGGTCTTTTTCTCTCTAGAGCAGCACACAGGGTCCTCAACGCTGCTAGTACTCCAGTGTCTATATTATTGATAGCCTCTTCTCCACATTCAGTCTCAATCATCCTTTGTAGACGTTTTATTACTATTTGCTGTTGAAATATTAATAATGTATAATTTTTATTTTTTATTTTATTATTTCAAAAATTCAACAGCGTAACACAAATTACATTTTGCTATAGTATAATATGTACAAATAACAAACCATAGAGGTTTTCTTCAGTAATAATTATGTTTATCCTAAAATACAAAAAGAATATGTATTGTGTGTGAGTGCGCGCGTGCGTGTGTGTGTACCGTTTACAGTAACATATTTCGTCTCGCAGGGGTGAAAGATCTAATTGAAAACAAAAAACTAAATCTTGTAAATGAATATAACAAATTTTATAAATCTCCGACATTAAAAGCTAAAACTGTAACAAATAATTTAACTTTTAATTAGTTAGCAACATGGCTTTGTGAGATGTAATTTATTATTGTTTTCTTAAGTCTTTTAAATGTTGTGGTTTGTTTAATATTATTTATTATTCGTGCAGTGGCGGAGAAATAATACTAACCTCTGCGGCCGGGGTTGGCCTGTCGTAAAAGGTGACAAAACAACCCATTGTGGTAGGGCCACAATCCTGTCGGGATGGCGAGCACCTTTAGTGTTGAGTATGCTACCATAATAACCTTGTGTTGTGTTCCGGCATTACTGACCCAAGTTCCTGAACGCTTATGGGACAGCAGCGTGTTTGCGATGCCACTGGCGTTACAAACACCCATAGGCAACGGTAACTGCTAAATTCTAAGCGGGCCTTCAGCCTGTCTGCTGTCTTACAGTAATAAAAAAATTTATACATTTATAATTTATATAAAATTTTATACAATTTCAATTTATTCGCGCTAGTCACCTCTATCAAGAAGTGACCCCATATGCATTATGCAAAAGTGAACCATTTTTGAGTTATCATGTTTTTTTAGCTTTTTCCAAAAGAATCCAAAATGCATTTTGGATTATCAAAAATTTATAAAAAAAGTATCAAATTAAATCTCATTTTTCTTCTGATTTATAAAAACGAATAAACACTGGTTATTTATCAATATTAAAACAACAATTATCGGTCCAAATTAAAAAATACAAGAAGAAAAACGATATTATTTCAATATTTTTTTAGTTTTTTTTCCACTAAATTGCCTTAAAAATAAAAAAATAAACATTGTGATGCTAACACTTGCTAATGGGAATGCGTCGAGTTACCAATAACTTTGTATATAATAACCAACTATAACGTCCCACTGCGGGCGGTTTGCCACAGAAAAATAGATATAGTCAAACTGGATTAGGACCGGAAAGGAATACCGTAGGAATGTTCCCTTCTCGTTTTATAGCTATGGAACAACAGACAGGCTGACACACTTAAAAGTTAATAGTAATCGTCGCCTATGAAACTAGGGGCGTCGCTAAGGCCCTTCCGTTCCCGCAGAGGAACTGGATGGAACCTGTGTTACTTATATCGGAACACAAGGTTAATATGCAACATGTTTATAGACTAGGGGTGGTGACCATCAAGACGGGCTTCGAGCCTTACTACTGCTTGGATTAGTATTCATATTCCGCTCCTGCACGGAGATAAGAACTATGGACTGGCTGAAGGAGTAACTAAATTATTTAATTATTTGTGGCCTCTTATGAATCCTTATATATAAGCAATAGGAACTTTATTGTTATTTCCAGTCGCTATTCGCGGCCACTGTGAGGCCTTTTGCGTTTTTTAGTAATTAAAAATTACATTATTTTTTTACGATCATTATAAAAGTTTTTTTTTGGTTTTAATTTAACTTTATTTTATGTCAATTATTGACTTCCTGCAAATAAATAGATTTAATACATGAGTAGAGTGTCCTAAGCACAAAGCACTAGCTGCAATCCGTAAAAAGTATCGAGTCTGAATTAAATTCAAAAAAATAATTTCTTAATTTTACGTACCTTCTTAGCACAGATAGTTGATCGTCTTATTTGGGTTTTAATGTACTGTAGACAAAGCGCCCTTCCCTGGCGCACAATTTGAGGTTTGACTTGATTAGGCGGGGTGAGGCACCAGCCGATGGTGGCTGAAACACGACGAGTCACGGCGGCCGCTGCTGCACTCGATACTATTGTGCTAAAACGACGCTTGGTACGGTCTAATGGCGATAAGGAACGGGTGGGTGAGGAACGCGCACCTGAAATGCATAATGCATATGTTCATTAACATCAGAATAGTCATGATTAGCATGATTTCGCTTATTGCTCCTGTGACACTATATTATCAATTTTTCTCTGAAAGGTACCCTAGGCTATCACTTTTTATGACTGGTAGGCAAGTAGGTAGACCCATACTTAGCTTTAACCGGGACCACATGACTTTTATTAGCCTTTATTAAAATATAATGTCGTCCGGATATATTGGGAAACTTCTATCACCTGGAAGAAAACTGTGTCTTATAGGTGCCGTGTTGATATTTCGGGGTTAAAAACGACGCGGCTGTGTGTGTGTGAGGTTAAATGATAAACAGTGGTTGCGGCGGCTTATTCACCGAAAATTTCAATCGTCATCTTATATCGACATTTTAGTCGTTACTCTACGATAATATATAACAACACCTTGTGGTAAATGACCTAAAATTACCGTTAACCTTGAAGTTTTACCGTTAAGATAGATATTAATGGTAAAAATTCTAAATTAGAGCTCGAAGCTCAGGGGAATGGCAAATGTTAGAATATTAGGTCATTATTTTTCTATATTAAATAAAATGAATGGCCCGTTTCGTCTTCGCTACTAAGGTTATATTTTGCGATTAATAATAAACTAAGCTAATTCAAGTTTTACCATATGTATTATGTTTTCTGGTACGGCAACAAACTTCACGGAACCTAGTCTAACGCGAAGACAACACCGGTACATGTCTCAGCTCTCTTCACATAATAAAGATTTACCCTAAGGTAAAAGCAACAAAACCCTAAGGGAGAACATCATTCCTTTAACGAGAACATCAATATAAACATATACATGATCATTAAATATACATGTTATAAGCGAAATATAAACTAGAACTACTTTGATTTGTTTGTTAAATGATAATACAAGTTTTGTTTAAATGAGAGGATTCATCTGAAACGTGAAACCTTTCACGTATACCTTCCATAACATAATGAAAATAACTTACTACTAGATAATCCTGTATTTCCATCGGTAACTCCTGGCAATACGCTCAAAGGCGTGCTCATTTTTCTGCGCGCGCGCATTGTGGGTGTCGGCACAAACTCATCTTCTTCTTCGCCATCTGGTGGAATGACTTTTATGGCGATGTTGCTTTTCTCGTGAGCGCTCGTTCCTCGTATTTGCCATCGTGTATCGCTTAATGGCCCTATCTGAAGAACAAAAATTAATCTTTATACATTAATTCTTATTACTTGTGTCTTTAAGCGTGTCTGTATACATATTATAAAGACTACTATTGGAGTATCTTTAAATGAAGTAAATTGCATGGTATAAACATAAATCCATCGAGTAATCTATGCAAAATAAATACATCTACACATCCCAATGTTTGAAAACGTGCGAATTGATTTCTGTTATCAAGAACCTTGGTGTAATTATGGATAAGGAATTGTGTTGGCGACCTTAAATCACAGAGTTATGTCGCAGGGTATTTGCATCATACGGCTCATTTCGAAGCTTATAACTGTGTGGTGAACAATAAAGAATTTTCTATTCTATTCGTTTTCTAATGGAGCCCATCTATAAGGCAGAGCTTCACTGGCCAAAGTGCTCGGTATTGATTTCTTCTATGGTACCGCCACGAGGCAGTGAAGGAGTAGCGTGACTTTTAGTGAGTAGGGCTCGTGAGTCCTGTGATGTATCCGATTTAGTATATGGTATGCATTTACAGCTTATCTACGCTGTCTCTTATCTTTATATAAATAGTTGTGAAGATGTCAATGTGACTGTCAAGACACGAGAGCCACGGGCGAGTGTGGGTGACATACAGGTGTACATAGGAGAGTAATAAACGTAACATTGCAAAGCCATTGAGGCACCCATAGGTCCTAACTGGCTTCCCTTTAGCCCAGGAGGCAGCAAGTCTAAAGGATGTTACTACGTGAGAATAAAAAAGGCTACTATACCGTATCACATTGAAGGAAATATAGCATGTTATAAAAACTTAACAGGTAAACTTAAAAGGCTGCATTGAACTCTGAATACTATATTTTTTTTTCTGTAGGACAGGAGACAGGCTGAGAATTTAGTAGTTACCGTCGCCTATGGGTGTTTGCAACTCCAGTGGCATCGCGAACACGCTGCTGTCCCATAAGGGTACTGGAATTTATTATGGCGGCATACTTAAGAACAAAGCCTTCATGTCGGAAATATTTACAAAGGTTATGTAATTGAGTCACACCTCCAGATAAAAACCGACTTGCAGATCAAACAAATGATCAGACACGATAGCGTTAGGACATCGATTCACAATTATGTGGCTATGTCATTCATTACATATAAATTAATAGTATTTAATACTTAAGTGGTCGTATTTATAAGTTTTTTTTAATATGTAATCTTTCATTTTCTTTCCATAATAAACTTCTATTACAATAAAGTATATCCTAATCCTACATATTTACTTCTTCCGTACAAGTTTCTTGAAATTTTGAAAGGAAAATCTAATTCATACATTATACTTAAGCTGCCAGCTGCGAGTGCCACGTATTTTACGATCTATCCCTGTATAACATTGTCTGCACGTGTACACAAAACAAATAGGCTGGGATAGAAGATTAAGATGACTATTATCTCTTGCCAGACTTAAAAGTTAGAGTAAATGATGATTGGGATCTTTTCCTACCATTTTATTTTAATAGATACAAGTGTATGTGAGTGTATTATTTTAAAACATGATTTTAGTCTTTATTCTTTCAGAAACAATAGATATATGACGTTAGTAACTCACAGGTAACAAAGGAAGAATAATGATCATTTTACCTTTCGGGGGTAGAGGGGTAACAGGTAACAGCCAGCTGTTATAAAAGCAAAATAGAAAAAATATTTAATTTTTGTGCTTCTGGCTCAAGAAACGACTGAAGCACATCAATCTAAAATGGTAGGTAGTAAGTTTTTAAGTTGAGTAGCCATAGTAGAATAGTTAGGTTTAAGCGGTTTTTTGTTTTTATACAATTTCGTATTAAAGTAAAATCACCGTAAATTGTAATTCATGGAGATTAAAACAAGATAAAATTATATTTCTTGATTAAAGTTTTATTAAGCGAATTAAGTTTTATTAGAAGCGAAAAACACAAATAGGTTAGTTATTTTGCATTGTTTAGTCAGTTTTTAATTGTGATTCACGATTCGCACTACTATATTCAGCTATTTACAGATACTTTACCACTTTTTGTAAATTATATTAGCCCTTTATAGGCGCAAAAGGTACATCGCTATAACGGGGTAAATATCAGGATATAATGGAAGCTGCTTGTCTAATAGCTAAACTAATCTCGTCGAGTTCGTAACTTATAAGAGATCAAGTATTTAAGTGCAGATTGGAAAGCTTAAACATTCTCCATATATGAGATTCTTCCATAACCCATAAACTTATTAGGAAACCTCCAAAGTATTTATTTGTTTAAGGTTTCTTCTTACATGAATATCTTTCATATTATTTTATTTATAGTCCTTATTTTATTATAGTCCTATCACCTAGATAGGGTGGTTTTGTCATCTTTTACAGCAGGGAGCTCTAGGGGTCATTATTTTTACTCCGCTCCGGCACGAAGAAAATATTTTCGACCTTTCTTTTAATTTTTGCGTAATTATATTCTTATTTTTATAGCTAGAGATCAGCAGACAGGCAGACGGCCCACCCTGGCAGGTATTCAAATAACATATACAATAAAATATTTATTATATTTGTTATCATGCTTAGGTAGTGATAATGGACTTAAACTATTGGCATATTATACTAATTATGAATTTAATTCACCGACTTAAAATAAATACTAACTGGCAGACGTGGACGCGGGTAGGTTGGTGTGACGCGTGAACTGAAAGGAGACGCTTGAACGATGGTGTGAAGTTTAATGTGGCGAAGATTGGTTATTTCGCCTAAAGCCACAGATCCTACACCTGTTGGTGGTTTATTAAGGGCACAGGCAGCGTGTGCTGCCTAAATTAAGGGACAAGCTTCGGGTACCTAAATTTAGTAACTTAACCCTAATCAAACACACGCAGAAATTTAAGCCACGCGAACAAATGTGCGGCATTAACCGAACTGGACACATTAATATTTACATCTGAGACACGTTTAGGGAACGAAACGTGGCTAACCAAATTTCACTACCAAACTTTTGTCAACGAACATACTTTTCTATATAAACCACGTGTTAAAACTTTATAAAAATCACCATATCATTCCATACATTTAAAATAAAGATAATATAAGTAATTTTCTTTACCCTCGAGATAGTATATATTTTTAAAATGAAACGACGTAAACAATTTATAGTCAAAACGAAGACAGATGTAAATTAATTTAAAATGTTTTTACTTGTTTGTTTGGTGTTTGGTACTTCTTGAATTTATTGTATTTATAAATCGCATATCTTCAAATATGTAAGCCCCTAGGTATCAGAATTGAGAACAAATAGCTTGGTGGGTTGGCTTTACTTTATCTGTATGGAAGCTGGAATATCGAGCTGGATACTGCTGAATCAGATTCTGGTACAGTCTCTTCATAACTGTTTAGCGTTTTTCGATAAAATTTTTGCTTTCGTTCAACTTGTAATTGGGCTTTTGTTGTATAAATAATTTCTATGATCCATGGTTTATTCAGTTAGATTTTAATCTCCTGGTAAATTAAGACCACACTATTACGTAAACATTTATTTATTTTAATATGAAGACTAATTTAATCCTCGATCGACGTCGAACTGGTGATAAATGTTTAAATGTAATATTGAACCCTTTTCCATCCGTGATACTATGGGGCTCATCTAATTCTGAAGATCGCAAAGATAGCCGAACTTTGCCGGAGGCCTTGAAGTTTCATTAGACTTCGTCGCTCTTATAGCACAGTCCGTTAATTTTAATCTGGCTAGTTTTGAAATATCTTTAGAGCACTTATAACTTTCATTACAGGGAATGTGGTTTATAAAATTTGATTGACGTTATTTTTAATGTTTATTTTATATGTAAATAATATCTTAGATGTCAATATCGAATATTAATAAGTGCCTTAAATAAAATAAAGTAGTAGCTAGTAGATAAATTTCTGTTCAGCCTTTTAAATAAAAAGTTTTAATTTATAAACATTAAATAATGTTTATAAATTAAAACCACATAACATTTTACATTATATTTGGATCCATACATATTTTCACCACATTATTTCACAACGAAAATGTCATGTACTAAACAATTTCTGAATATAAATTGTCTAATAACTAAACAAGTTGTTGACTATCCGGTGAGATCAGCAGACAGGCTTACCCGATAAGTTACCGTTGCGTATAGACTTTTGGACCACCAGAGGCAATGCCAGCGAGCTGTCAGCCTCGAGAAAAAACTGAATCTGATTTACTAGTGCCAGAATACAACACAAGGTCATTATTACAGCATGTACCAGGGGCGGTTATACTATCACCTAGCTGGGTGGTAGGGCAACCGGGTTGTTTTGTCGCTTTAAACACCAGGCCAATCCTGGTCACAACATTCTTACTCCGCCCCTGCACGGAAAATACCAAAAGGTTACATTCTTAAATTCAAAAAGTCATTTTATTGTTCATAAATCGGGCGTAATCACGTCATTAATGTTTGTAAATTTATATTAAACATACTATCCTAACTAATATTATAAATGCAAAAGTGAGTTTGTTTGTTTATTACGCTTTCACGCATAAACCGCAGAACCAATTTTGATGAATTTCGGTATAGCCATAGATTGGACCTTGAAGAAGGACATAGGCTACTTTTTTCAAGATTCATCTGTCAGAACAACGTTTGCCGGGTGAAATAATAATAGATAAAATAACAAAACGCTCTCATTTCCCGAGAGGCTAAAATACTTAAAATAAGAAATTCACACAAAACAAAAAGCAATGCTCTACACATACGTGATAAATTCATGATCTTTCATAAACAGAATAAATTATTTCACCTGTGATTTCCTGCAATGTTTACGCAAGCAGTGCCTGGAAGAATTTTACGTAGTCTGGGATAAATCCGGATTGTGCTCACGCCTTTTTTATTGTATTCTTTCTTATTATTGGGTTTTGAACTTTACTAACCTAATTAAATGCAGATTCAGTTCACTGAATCTGCATTTAATTAGGTTTATATAAACTTTAAAGTAAAAAATGCGGACCTGCTAACCGCAGAATCAGCTCAGATTCATAACTAACTCACCACAAGAGGCGTACGGTCTGCAAAACCCATGTGTTAGCGTCATACTATATCATAACTTGTGTATCATACGACATCATAATGTAGGGCATTAGAAATACCGTCGCTTCAGTATCAGCTAATAATTTGATATCCTAATAGCAAATTCGCTAACATGGTAGCACAACTTTAAGACTTCAAATCAGGGGTCTCATTGAGTTACTGCGGGTTTCATAGGCAATATTTTTTAATTCGGATTTTTGCCCAGATAAATAAATAAAATTATAATGAAGAATGACGGGATATATGGCGGAAGCTCAGAGTAACCTAACTTTGTTTTGGCGTTTGAGGTATGTTTATACGAAAAAAGGGTCAAAACTAGTGCCAAATTATATCATATATATATATCCACTTTCAGTATTCCCTTCATACATGCCCTTCGATTTAGGATACTCTTGACCTGGCCTTTTTTCAAGACGTCCCTGATCTGGTCTTGAAACGTCCGCCTAGGTCTACCCCTTCCAACACTTCCATTCACACTCGCCTTATACACTTTCTTCGTCAATCGTTCTTCATTCATTCTCTCGACATGGCCAAACCATCTCAGCATACCTTTCTCAATTTTTGTCACTACATCCTCTTTCAGACCACAACGTTTCCTTATCTCACTATTTCTTATCCTGTCATTCAGTTTGATTCCTATCATACTTCTTAACGCTCTCATCTCAACTGCATTTATTCTGCTTTCATGTTTCTTCTGCCATACCCAATTTTCACTTCCGTATATGAGTGTCGGAATCAACACCCCCTCATATACAGGGTGACTTTGACAAAACCGTCCAAATTTTTTTTACGCACTAAACATCATTTAAGGAACCCATTTTTGCAAAAAAAATTGTATGTCAAATTTTCACCATTAAATATTTCATATATGATCATTAATTCAATCGTACAGAATAGTGCTATGGTGCAACCTTCGTACATTAACCTGTTATTACCTGTCTCTCCCGCGTAAATGAGTGGTGCGTATTCGCTCGCCCGGTGCAATGCCGCCGTCCTCGGCCTTTTACTAGGTCAGATGGAGAGGTCATTGACACTCTAGCGCCGTATTATGTATGCGAGTTCTTTGAATGACTTTGTGATGCTGATTACTCAACATTTTTGTATTATGTGATACACAACTAAAATACATGTTTCTCATAACTTTTACTTCTTCCGTGTGAATTTGGACGGGTTTGTCAAAGTCACCTGTATATATATGTATATATACAGGATATATCGTCGGCTTATTGCAAGAACTCATTAACTGCAAAACATCACTAAATACGTTTTTATCTATAATGAGCTCATTTTTACATATTCTACAAAATGAAAAAACACTAATTTCTAGCTGGCCAGTTTTAGCCGTTACGTCTTTGGCTAATCAACATAACCACTAAGTAATTCCAACTAAAATGCAGTTTTCCCAAAATAATGAAATGTCACATAATGACTTCTTGGAATAAGCCGACGATTACATATACCTAATAGGTAAATATACCAATGTATAAAATACCATTTCAGATACCGCCATTTTCACATTTCATAATTTTATTATAATTTCAGGGTGTGCCGATAGCTGCGTGTGCCTGGATTTATAGTGAATTTAGTTTTTGCTTTATCTGTATTGAGCCCTAAGATTTACTCCCAAAATGAACCTGATAATATATATATATATATATATATATATATATATATATATATATATATATATATATATATATATATATATATATATATATATATATATATATATATATATATATATATATATATATATATATATATATATATATATATATATATATATATATATATATATATATATATATATATATATATATATATATATTATCAGATGTACTCCTAAGGAAATACCATCCGTGTGAAGTTGGCTACAACTGTCAGACAACATTCAAAATTATCACTGGCTGATATTTAAAACAACTAAAGAGAATCACTTTTAGAGTGTGAAGTGGGAACGAGTGAGGGACGGGCCGACCGCTTCTATATAATGCGCCGCAAGTAGGTGCCAGTTCTCTTTTTCGTCCGGTCGTCATCGCGTGGGGAGCTGTCGGTCTGCCTCTCATTTCGTTATTGTCTGTTCGATTCTTAGGCAAGCACGTGTCCTTGATAGGTCGTGCGGTATACGTCAGCCATATTTTGTTGTTAGTTTAGTCCTTAATTTATTCCATTATTGTTTTACGGTTGATCTGTTAAGTTCATAGTGAATTACCTGTAATCATATTTCTAATTATAAAATCGTTTGATGTGAATTATTTAGTTTTTAATTGTAATGAGAAAAATATAGAACTGAGGTTAGTCTACCTCCAATTTGTTTCTTTTTTTTTATTAATCCTCACTTCTGGTTCCTAATAATATAATAATAATACGATTTGGGTAGCATTTCTCCCGCTCTTGCAGGTGATGATATGCTCGTATTCCTTTTTGAAGATCGTACGTACTCACGATGGCAATGTCGGCCGCCGCATAAGGAGTGAGAATGCTCAGAAAGGGATTTCATATTGCGGCTACCGTAGTCAAATCCACCGTGAATACGCTTAAATTACCCACATGACTGTTTAGATCACCCCCCAGAATAATCCTACGTGACAATAGGATCGGTTATCGATTTCCCTATAACCATCCTGTGGCATGTAAGCACTTATCAAATGGGTAACATAAGCACTCTCACAACCGTAAGACGATCGCTACAGCGTTTGACTTCCGAGAAATTGACTCGGGGCGCTCCCTTGAGAACTATGGCAACTCCATTCTCTCCACCAAATGTACACGTGTAGATCACCTTGTAGCTATTCCCAAAGAACCGGGATTTATTTCTAACCTTCCGAACCGAGTCTCCTGCAGGAACGTCACCGGCATCCTCTGCCTGGAGAGTTCATAGGCCAACTCTCAGGCCTGTCCGTCTGGGTGTCAATGTTCCAAGATGCGAAGCAGAGTTTCTTCGATTGGGCTAATGTCTTTCGCCGTGCTCGCCCACTTCACGGAAGCCCTTGACCACATGCCACATAAGTCGGGTGAAACCCCTGCACGTCGTTTTACGGCGATGCTGTATCCTCATCAATTCCTTTCTGAGTACATACAACGTCTTTTGTATTTGGCTATTTTTCGCTTTTAAGGCGTTAATATAAATAAAAATTAAACAAAAATAAAAACACGGTTTTGTAAAAATACTTAAAAGTTCAGCCTTAGGTCAAGTTTATATAAACATTCTATGAAACTTGACGTTAGAATAATAATAACTCATGAATGTAACCACCTGCGACGAGGAAAGGGTTGGAAAAATACCATAAATGCGTGATACTGTTTATGAGGGTTCCCCTTATCTCTATGTAACATTGAACATTTCACTGTAAACAGACCTTATACGTGACTAACTTAAGTATATGTAAATTTTTCCCATTTTACAATCACATTATCTGTATTTATGTTGTATAAAATGTTTCTGAATATAAATAAGTGAAAAAGTATATTTAAAAAAATACGCTAAACTGATATATATAAAGGCGTACCTTTATCCTTGTTGCTCTCGTTGTCTGCCATTTTACCTCTTAATCGGTATTCTTGCAAGAAACGTACCGCGCACTACTTTTTATATCTGTAATTCATGATACTTGCACACGAACACACACACCATTTGCCGGTAAACGTCAAAACGTCGCCATCCGGTGAGAACCCCTTTCCTGTATCTCTGCCGAAGTATTACAGTATCAATCCTGTAGATGGCGCTAGTATTAATCCTATAGATGGCGCTAGCTATTCCGCCGTCATATATATATATATATATATACCTAGTCAGGTCATAAGTATTGTCACACAGTAAAAACTTTTCTTTTAGAATGCTGGCCACAAAAAAGTTTATTGAATTCGAATTTCGAATTGTTCATGAAAATAAAAATGTATAACTTTTAGAATTTTACTCATTTTTAAATATGGAGTGGACGCTTAAAGAAGACCGTGTTGCAGTTATTGCGTTGCATCGTTACAGTTACGCGCCAATTCAAATTTTTAACATTTCTGAAAAATTTGAATATAACCAAAAGATTCGTTTATCGTACCATCAAACGATACAATGAAGACTCTAGTGTAGATGACAGGTCAAGAAGTGGTCGCCCTCGGTCTGTTAGGACTCCAGCAGTGATAAAAGCTGTGAAGGCACGAATTCAAAGAAATCCCAAACGTAAGCAAAAACTGTTGGCCCTTCAGATGGGGTTAAGCAGAACCACGGTGAAAAGGGTGTTAAATGAAGACTTAGGGCTTCAGGCATATCGAAGAAAAACAGGACATCGTTTGAATGCTCGTCTAATGGACCTGAGACTGAAGAGATGCCGCGCTTTGTTGAAGCGGTACGCGGGAAAAAATATCGGGAAATTCTTTTTTCGGATGAAAAAATGTTTACCGTAGAAGAGAGCTACAACAAACAAAATGATAAGGTGTACGCACACAGTAGTGAAGAAGCGAGCAACCGTATTCCGCGTGTCCAACGAGGTCATTTTCCATCCTCGCTCATGGTATGGTTGGGAGTTTCTTATTGGGGCTTAACAGAGGTACATTTTTGTGAGAAAGGTGTAAAAACGAATGCTGTTGTGTATCAAAATACAGTCCTGACGAACCTTGTGGAACCTGTTTCTCATACCATGTTCAATAACAGGTACTGGGTATTCCAACAAGATACGGCGCCAGCTCATAGAGCGAAGAGCACACAAGACTGGCTGGCGGCGCGTGAAATCGACTTCATCCGGCACGAAGACTGGCCCTCCTCCAGTCCAGATTTGAATCCGTTAGATTACAAGATATGGCAACACTTGGAGGAAAAGGCGTGCTCAAAGCCTCATCCCAATTTGGAGTCACCCAAGACATCCTTGATTAAGGCAGCCGCCGATATTGACATGGACCTCGTTCGTGCTGCGATAGACAACTGGCCGCGCAGATTGAAGGCTTGTATTCAAAATCACGGAGGTCATTTTGAATAAACTTTAATGTCATAAGAATCTGTTTTGTTAAGTTCATTTTGGTATATGAATGGTTACATAATTAATAAACTTGTTACAATTATTTTACATTAAACATGTGACAGAATTTATGACCTGACTAGGTATATATATATATATATATATATATATATATATATATATATATATATATATATATATATATATATATATATATATATATATATATATATATATATATATATATATATATATATATATATATGGTAATTTTTGCAATTTTCAAATAGCTGCAAAAACAAAGGAGGCAAACTTTTAAGGATTGTTTCCCAAGAAATTGACGTTCGGTCCTATGATTGGCAAGAGATTCAAATATAACAACGATAAAAATATATAATAAATAAATTAAGGCATTAGCTGTAAATATTTTTAGAAATTATTAAAACATAGTCATTTAAAAGTTATAAAATTAACTGAATTGTCTACGTTTTCACGGTTATTATTCATAATAAGAACTAAGTTTTACAGATTTTGCGTGTATGTTTTGCGTAATACACGTGTTTTTTAAATGGCCAAATAAATAAAATGCCCTTGGAATTCATAAATATCCAAGCAATTATAACCAAAGAGTCTCTTGATCAGTATCGAATTTGTCTAAAATAACAATTGCTAATAAATTGGAATTTTTTCTATTTGTCCTTAAGAACCATCTGTTTTACTTTATTTGAAAATAACTATTGTGTACTCAATATAAATGTATAAGTGAAGATTAAGTTCAACAACCGAAACTACATAATAAATAATGTGAATATGAATACAATATTAATATGCTTTCATTAGGAAAATATTTTCATGTTGTGCTATTTTTGTTTAATACTCGTATGATTTCTTTCCTATTTGTACGTAAATAGTAATGTAAATATATTATACTGGTGGTAATGTCCTTACCAGTTTTATTGAATATAAGATTTTGTATAATATACACGAAATCGGATATGAAAGGCTCGACTCTGCTCGGGGTCATTTAACTTCTGCCCGTCTGCGTTGAGAGAAATGAAATGATTTGCTATTTATTTTCACATGACGATACTACGACGAAACTACGAGGTTTTTTTATTGCTGAGCAACAGTAGACAGGCTGATGACCAACTATGACGGCGACAGTTACCGTCGCCTAAGGATGTTTGTGACGCTGGGGGCACCGCGAACACGCTGCTATCCGCAATAGGTACCTGGGTTGACTAATGCCGGAACACAACGAAAGGTTATAAATGGCGGCATACTTATACATCGAGGGTGGTTGCCATCCAGACGGGCTTGGGGCCCTACCACCTAGCTGGGGTTTTTTGTCGCCTTTTACGACAAGCCGTCCTCAGCCGTAAGGGTTAGTATTATACTTACTCCGTCCCTACACGGAGAAAAAATTTTAGTTTCTGAGAAATGTAGATGGTGCTTTTTTTGTTTATTGGCTTATACTCGTATTTACTCCAAGTTAGGGAAAAGGGCAAATTTCAACAAAATAGAGCATTTTTTAAAACAGGGCTGCATAGGCGGTCTTGTTTATTGGTAGGAACTATGGGTACGGTTTTAAAGAATTTAGCGTCATTTAACCGCTCTCATGCAAATTCACGATAGGAAATAAATCGAATAGTACAGCCATTATATAAATTTTCAGCGGCACAATTTCAGCTAATATTATGTAAAGGTATTTATTTTTATTTTTGTATATTATAAGAGAGGCAAAAAGAGCAAGCGGGTCACCTGATGGCTAAGTGATTTTACCGCTGCCCATAGACACAAGAAACGACAGGAGTGTTACTTGTGCGTTGCCTTCTCATAAGGTATAGGAACAGAATTCGTAGGAATGGGAGAAGGAACTTAAAGAAAGGGGAAAGACCACCAGATACTCGCTAGTAAATGCAACATCACAGCTCCTAGAACAATGCAACGTCACATCGGTTTATCTAGCAAACGTCAACATTTGGGTGGCCTTAAGGAAAGGGGAAAAGGAACGGCCATCCGCAACTCTCACTCACCAGACGAAACATGGCAACCACTAAGAAGCTAACCACTTCACGCTGATTTTCTGTGAGAGGGTAGTATCGCACCGGTCGACCCTGCTCATTTATGTGTTACAGTGAACTGTAGACGTGCATCTACTACCAATTTTTTAGTTATTAATATAGGTATATTATACAGGGTGACTTTGACAAACCCGTCCAAATTCACACAGAAGAATCTTTAGTAAAAGTTATGAGAAACGTGTATTTTAGTTTAGTATCGCATAGTACAAAAAGGTTGAGTAATAGCATCACAAAGTCATTCAAAGAACTCGCAATTTACATAATACGGCGCGAGAGTGTCAATGACCTCTCCATCGGTACAGCAAAAAACTGGCAATGACCTAGTAAGCGGGCGAGGACGGTGGTCATTGCACCGGGCGAGCAAATACGCACTACTCATTTACGCGGGAATGACAGAGAGAGGTAATAACAGGTTAACGTACGGAATTTGCACCATATGACTATTCTGTACGATTGAATTAATGATCATATTTTCCTTGGAATGAAATATTTTTTGACATAAATTTTTTTTGCAAAAATGGGTTCCTTAAATGATGTTTAGTGCGTAAAAAAATTTGGACGGGTTTGTCAAAGTTACCCTGTATTAGGGCGCCCCAAAAAACGTTTTTTTTTCAAGTCTCCTATAAAAATATGTTACTTTATCATGTTTTATGAGCCTCCTCCAAAAAACAGCTCGAGAAAAAAAATTTATAGGGTAGCGCAGAAATTTTGAAAATCGATTTTTGACGATTTCAGAAATTGAAAAAATGGTAAAAGATACGTAATAAAATTATCTTGGCATTAACAATAAAAGATTTTATATGATTGATATCTTTGATTTTCTGTATAACCTTATTCCCGGCGGGGCAAGACTGAAATATAAAAAACAAATAATTCGTGTTATCTGTGTTATTTGAAGGCATTTTGATATTATAGACAGTTCTGAAGTGTCAGGACAATTAAAATTGTAGCCTATTGACCGTCAATATCGTCTAACATTAATTTGAACGATTTTAGAAACTACTTCGATCTTACCCTACCACCATTTCATCTTTCTCCGTGTTTTTTCTTTCGGTAAAAATATTGTAATTAATTTTTTTTTGCTTTCTAATAAATATAACAGGGATTTATCGATATGACATAAAAATATGTTCTGTGTACTTTATTCACTATAGATATAATTTTAGCTTAAGTTAATATGTACTGTTCTACAAGACGTCAAACACAACACTGCTCATCTCATCAAAAAAACCGTTCGATCTTCCCCCCACTCACCCTATTACAACACTAACATAAAGTTTCCTTCTCTGCTAGCTTAATTACAGCACAAAACTAAGCTAAGCTAAATTTATTCTGTTTAATTTTTATGCCAAAATAGACACGAAATGGATTCATGGAAGCGATTCGACCCAAAAAATACGCAGTAACAACGCATACCAGGATGCGAAGTCAGAGTTGAGAATGTTAATGTCTAATCCTATTAGATTCCTTTTTCTTATGAGCGTTTCGTACCAATTGAAATTGAAACTTTCATTTTGGAGTTTGAGAAATGTTTTTGAATGTGGTAATAGGGCTAAAATTGGAAGAAAGATGTAGACGATGTCATATAATTAACCTGTGAAAAGATACACCAAAATATTGTTGGACCTGCTTGTGCAGCTCACATATTACCGGAGTTGGGAAGTCAACAGTTATAGCCAAAAAGCATTTTTGTGCCTAATGTGTATTTTATAACATGATGATATACAAAGAATAAACGAAAACATCGTGAGTAAAACTACAAAGCGAAATCACCGGTATTTGTAATATTATGCTAATTCGCGGGTATACTACATATCTCTTTGGGAAAGCCCGAGGCCAAAAATGGAAAATTCTGGGCTGATATTATATATAATACAGCTATATGTCCATAGAACTTAAATTAGCATGTAGAACAAGAACCCTGGACACTGAATAGACTTAGATACTAACTAGGGCGATAAAATGGACCTCTAAAATAATCTCAAAAACCAGCCTTTGAATTTACGCATAAATATCCATAATAAAAAACGATACTGTATTACGAAACTGTATTTGTAGATAAAAAAAGTTTGAAGGTGTTTTGAAGACGTAAACAATATTGATGAAATGTCTACGTCGGTGTTTGCTCGTAAATTTTCAGCATCGAGCACGTTCTGTTATAAAATGTCGAGACTTGTGTTTGGTAGATTTAACATTACATTTTCTATTACACTTTGGACTCCAGTTTGTAAAAGAAGGCGTATCTTGTTGGATAAGATTGATATTATTCTATGTGATATCATAGCGACCTTGTAAAAGGTTGTTATTTATTTGTCTACGAGGTAACAAATGTCAAAGAGTATTTTGGCTATTTATATCTGAGTATTTAGGACCTGTGTACACTATTATAACAAATATTGAAAGAGATAATACAAATATTATTTATCGCTGTGCTCCATTTCATATCGGAACGGTTGACTAAACCTTATTGGTATATATATATATATATATATATATATATATATATATATATATATATATATATATATATATATATATATATATATATATATATATATATATATATATAATGTTTTCAGTAAATTATGAGTACGAATAAAATTGCTAGGCTATTATAAATTAATATATTGGAGCATTTCACACAGCGTTAGTCCTAATCTGGACCTAAAGTATGTTGAATAGCACTTTATCACTCAGAGGCGGGACCGGAATCGAATCAATGACCATAAGCGTACCGATGTGCATTAGCCATTACGCCACGGAGGTCGTAGAATTCTTTCAGTAACTGATTTACCTATTTCATTACACTTCTCACCGAAAATTTGCTACTAAGACCCACCGCTGGTCTTGGCTCTAGAGGGAAGAAAACGAACAGTACACCTGCTTTAAACTTATCTAAAGCGTATGACTCAGACACACCGATAATCTCAGTGTCTAAATATCTTCAGGACGATTTTCTTTGTTATCGTTAAACGGGTACGGACGGACGTTATCGGATTTAAACGACGATTATAAAACGGATATAGTAAACAAAATCGGTTAGTTAAATTGGCGTATAAGTGCACGCCTGGGCTTTTAATGTGTGTTATCGTTAGAACGGTAAATCATTAATACTTCGGTTTTAAGTTGATTTCATTGATATCTTTATCAATAGTGTCCATAATGAAAATTTTAGTTATAAATGGTTATTGGTAATTCGACGTATTCTCGTTAGGAGGTGATAGGGGTAACTATTTGTGATAATTTCAACCCCCATATGAATTATGCAAAAGTGAACCATTATTGAGCTATAATATGTTTTATTAGTTTTTTTCAAAAATGCAACATTTTTTTCTAAAAGTGCAATTTGAATCAATTTTTTCTTGTGATTTATAAAAACAATTAAACACTGTTTATTTATAAATATTAATACAACAATTATCGGTCCAAATTAAAAAATGCGAGATGAAAAACGATATTATTTCAATATTTTTTTGAGATTTTTTTTTCAACAAAATGCCTTCAAAACAAAAAAAACCATTGGAATATTTGACTTGCAGATTATTTTAAAAACATAACCGTGTTTTTAGCTCTCCAACAATGCATAATAACTAGGAACTTATTAAAAAAAACTGAAAAAAAAGATCACAAAAGAAGCAGGCGAAAATTCGTATTCGAACTGAACTTAAGGTCGTTGTTTAAAATTTCCATAAAATTAATTAAAAACAATACTCAATGTAAATAAAATAAAAAATACAAATTTAAAATAAAATTTTGAACCAGTAACAGTTTAGCAGTAATAACAATTAACAATTAATAATAAGTTTAAGACATTTTGTAATTTAGCCTAATTAAAGTTCTTGCTCGAAGTGACTTTCCCTATGGCGTACGCAAAGTCGCATTATCTTTCTGAGTTGTGACTTAACTACCGAAGTATTACGCATCGCATTTGCTGCGTTTATAATTCTTCTTTTGAATTCTTCCGTGGATGACAGGCGAGACGTCCTAAGCTAAGGATTTAATGTGTGTGAAATTAACCGGCGTTTAGTCCGGACTCCTCGCAGTCCACGGAATGGGTGCTCCTCGCCTTATCCAACGATTAGGAAAATGTCTATCTAGCCATCACCTAACATTGACACCAAAATGTGCAGGACATCCGTCTTGCTGGTATATCATGTTTTGCCTTGTAGCCAAAGGCAGGTTTTCGAGGAGGTCAAACATTTCATTGTCAAAAATTTTTCACAAGCTCCAGTATTTACATTGCTAGGTAAAAAATGTGGTTCGATTAAATTGTCGTCAATTATTCCCATCCACACATTGACCGAAAAAAGGCGTTGCAACCCTTTTGGCCTCTTTTTATTAGGATTTTTGTGCTTTTTCTCACTCCAATAATGTTCATTGTGGTAGTTAGTAATCCCATCTTGATCGAATTTGCATTCTTCGGTCCATAGGATTTTTTTTTCAAAAAAGACGCGTCTTCTAATTCCGCTTTTAACATGAATCTACAGAAAGCAACTCTCCTTTCAGGGTCCTTCGTGAATAACTTGCACAGGAGTATAATGGTAAGGATAGAATCCTGATATGCACTGTAGAGATAGATTTCCATTGTGTTACAGAGAGTCGTGTGTCGACGGTGTTTGTCGAAATTGTTGGTTCAACGATAAATTCTTGCAATTTATCGTCTCTCTCTTTGCTAAATTTGTCGTCTCTGAACACCATCAGTTTCTCGGCTTAACCTATACACTCCATTAAAAACTGATACATGAGGTAGCCGGCGATTAGGAAACCGACGCGAATAGTCTTGACGAGCAGCTTCACTGTTACCGTTGCAAAAGCTGTAACAAAACACATTATCGGCGTATTCTTCATTTGTGTAATTTAGAAACATATGCTGTTAATTTTGATCGAGCTCGTTCATATTTAAATTCAAATTAAAAACAAAACTACAATCGTGAGTGTATTTACTTCAAAAAACACGGCGCCAATTTGTAAAACAAAACTAATGCACGCGTGAAAAGTTTTTGAAAATAACTCTTTGAAAACTTTGTGATTTTCTCTTAACCTTCCAGTTTGCTTCCTGCATTGGCTTGGGTACGCATTAAACCTATTTGCAAGATATTCAAACAGCGATCTTAAGTTTAGTTCGAATACGAAATTCCGCCTGCTTCCTGTGTGATAATTTTTTTTCAGTTTCTTTGAAATAAGTTACTAGTTGTTATGCATTGTTGGAGAGATAAGAAAACGGTTATATTTTTAAAATAAAATGCAAGTTTCATAACGTATTTTTTTGTTTTTAGGCATTTTAGTGAAAAAAATCTCAAAAAAATATTGAAATATACACATCAAAAAAGTCTAAGTAACATGCATGATGTTACAAATTTACCATTTATACTAATTAATTTCTAAGTCTTTACTCACTCAAAGTGCGTAGGTATGTAAATTTTTTGTTATTGATGACATACTGGCTGGTTGTAAAAAAAAATTCTATTATATTTTGTTTTTTTCATAAAATTAAATGAAAGGGAATTTGTTTGAATTTAAGTGCGTTTTTATTGCTACGTTTAGTCTTGATTTTATAATTTTACCAATCATTTAAATAAAGTTAGCAACAAAATTGAATTATTAGATATTCTTTACATCATGGAGCGACGTCATTTGACGGCAAATCAAATGCAAAGAGCTGTAGGGATGTTGCAAGCGGGAAGAAATCAATCTCAGACATCTCGGCATTTAAGCATTCATAGAAGTGTTATTTGTCGGCTTTGGCAGTGCTACAATAATACAAGGGAACCTGCTGAACAGCATCCAGGCCGTAAAAGGAGTATAACCACTCGGCAAGACCGGTACATAGAACTGACTGCAAGACGCCAGCCGATGTTAACCGCTCGAGAGATAAGTTTGAGGCTACAAAATTCAAGTGGTGTTGATGTAAGTCCCCAAACTGTTCGAAATCGACTGGATGAGTACGGCCTACTAGCTCGACGCCCAATTAGGTGCCCACCGATACGTCACGGGAATCGCGCTCGTCGAAATGAATGGTGTAGAGAACACAGAATATGGACCCAGGAACAATGGGATAAAATTATGTTTTCCGATGAGTCGCGATTCAGGTTTAGGCCTGATACAAGAAGGGTGGAGTGTACCGTCGCCCCGGAAATACAGAAAGGCTCAGGTGCATTCAGGAAGTTCATCCATGCAGCGGCTCATCCACCATCCTAAAATTTAAATTAGTACATGTTGCTTAAATTTTTTTGATGTGTGTAATATCGGTTTTTCGTCTCACTGTTTTAAAGTTGGACCGATAATTGTTGTTTTAATATTGATAAATAACCCATATTTAATCGTTTTTATAAAAGAAAAATTTAGATTTAACTTCTTTTTAAAATAAATTTTTGATATTGTATTTTGAAAAAAGTTAAAAAAAACATGATAACTCAAAAATGGTTCACTTTTGCATAATGCATATGGGGGTTAAAATTATCGCAAATAGTCACGTCTATCACCTCCTAACTGGAATACGTCGAATTACCAATAAACCTTTATAGGATTTTACTAAAATATTCTGTAATAAAACTTAACTTCTGTTAGACTCAGATTAGTTAATTAATGTGCCAAAAGCAAGTACATTATAAAATATTATCTATATATTGCGAATATTTTTACAATAACGTACATTATTTATAAAAATTGAAATGAATGTGTGTTACAAGAAAACAATCATATTATACGGCGTTTGTTCACTGTTGTGTAATAAATATTCGGGGGCTGCGATCTATATCGAATGTCAATTTCGTAGGTGACTGCTCATTTAATTTATTGGTTAAACTGGCAGTTCTCTTTATAAATATCTTGATCAAAAGTGTTTTGTGCTTCAACAAAGTTTAATTAGGTCGCAGATTACATTACAATCTTAATAGTAGCAGGGAAATTAAGAAAAAACAACTAAATTTTGTTTCCTGAACGTTTGTAATTAAGGCAAAATTAGATGGAGTTTAATTAGAAAAGTATTTTTAACTTATAGATAAAAAATATATATTTAGATATGCGATTTCATATCGATATTGTAGAAAGATCTTTTAAATTTCTCTCTTTACTTGGGGAGACCTAAGATATAGTCGATACAGCAATCACTCTTTTTGCGAGCATGTAGCAAAGACAGGCAGAGGAAGTATCACGAAAAAAATCGGTAGTTTAGCAGCAGAGAAACAATAAGATGCATAAAAATTAACAGTTCATTACACCGCTGCTGAGTTCGAGCCCCCCCCCCCCCCCTAGAAGAAACTTACAGTATACACGCCATGTTTGTTCAAGGCGGATGGCGTAACACATACGAGTACCATTGACATACCATGTATATAGGTTAACTCTAGATGTTTTCCTTTACCATGGGTACTAAGCAATACGCCATAATATGCATATTAGGCGAAAAAGCTGACTAAGCTGTGAATGCTATCGTGATATTTGAATCCGTGACCTTTACGAGTACTGAGTTGGTCTTCTACAAGGCTACCATATCTTAGGATTAATATAAGTTGGGAAATGATAAAAAAAATTATATAAATGAATGCTACGTCTACAATTTATAACAGGTTTATTGTGTTAGATTGGTATTGACGGATAAAATGTACTCCAGAATGTCACCTGATCATCAATGATATCGCTTAATAATGCGTAGCGGTAACAAATGACGCATTTCATGCGCTGACGACCGTGACTGTAACCGCGTTTGTAATGTTAATTTAACACTCAATGTTACTGATAAATCTCATGTCGACGGAATACTAAATGAAGTCCCACATACGGAAATGCAAATAGCATATATCGGCCTATATCGGACTTAGGTTACTTTCGGTTAGATGTTCAATTTCTTTTATGTTTCATCTGACCGCTTTAACTCCTTAATCATATTAAATAGTCCTGAATCATACTCACTAAAAACCTAAAACCCCAAACGCCAACAAGAGCCCCACAAGGGCTCAGGACCGACTTGTGATCGTTAATTTACGACGCTCTCGGCTCATACGTCTGCCTATAGGGATGTCCAAGGTGACGCTTTCCCGACTGAGTGAAAATCACCCAGTTGGGAAGGAAATCTTTATGCAATGCTACTTTAATCGAGTGGACTTCCAGATATCACGGTATATCGATATTTTAATATAGTCACTAGCAGATTATACTTACGTCTTGGATTAGGTATTGGCTTAATGATTATAATTTGTTTTTTGATTGATTTAAACCAATGTGTAAATATTAGCTTCAAATTATATTTTGTAACAAATATATAAATAAGGGTTACAACTAAAATAAATGAGGCTGTTGTAGATAAAGAGACTGTGACAGATTACTGTCAGTAGGTAAAGAGCTTTTAGCTGTCAGTATTGAACAGCGTCGTTGACGCCACCTTATCATGGGTGGCTTCAGATAAATATATCCAAAATTACTAAACTTATAAGTATAAATGATATAGAATTCCTTTTATCTCACTAATGGACAGTTATCGCTTTCATTGTAAAAGATATCAAACGCTTTTCCGTTATATGGAATAAATATTGATAACAACTTATAATGTTGAGCTAATAATCCATAAAATCTATGTATATGTACTCGTATACTACACTACTACTACTAAAAAACCCTTTTATACTGGATTCTTTTCAATACTGCATGAATTTAACATAACTAACATGTGGCTTAATAAGTTGTAGTAAGTAGATCCTACCAAGAGATCCTACCAAGACCTTTGGGACCTTATAGACTATTTAATACCACCTGCAAATCGGTGCACCCTGCTGAGTAATGGATGAATCTCTAACGGTTTTTCTCTTCGGAGTTGGTGAGTCGGACGGCAGCCAGTTCCGTAAAAGTTAAATAAAGCAGTCAAAGTCAAAGCAGAGAGACATGGAATGGAGTTTAGATTGGAATCGTAATTTAATTCTAAGATAAAGATGATTTCAAAGGTTTTATAAATTATGTTTTATGGGACTTTGCATCAATTGTAGACCAGAAATAACTATTGAGCTTATTTGAGGAAGCGTGACGCGAAGAGCCCTATATAACTGTTTAGACATATTTAAATAATTGTGCACTACAATAGTTATCTAGGCCGGCGTCAGCTCCGCAGCAGGACGCAGACGTGACACACTGATGCAACTTCATGATTATTTGCAGTAAGTGTGTCAAGTTTGTCAATAAACAATGACGATCAACAGCCATAGCTTCAAAATCGATATCTTTTTCGTTCTACTGTCTTTACGAAATATAAATTAAGATGTGTTTGTTCTTCCAGTCTTTTATTGAGTACTAATTTATATTTTAATATTATATTCTTATAACATATTATAAGAAAACTTGTATATGTGTTCTGTTTTGAAGACCGAAAATAATAGCAAAAGTATGAAGTAGTTAAATTCGGATAAAAAAGTATGTTCCATTATAAAATTCAACCAGAGAACTCAGTTCTAAAATGAAAGTGTATGCAACCAAGATTAAAGCCTTTAGTGGTGATTGGTAATGAAGCTGGTAATAACAAAACCAATGCCATAACCAAGTTCGTGAAGACAGAATAAGTAAGAGCGGTATGTACCCCTTTAAGGGCAGGCCTGATCCTAGCCTGCCAAAAACTCGCAACATCTTCACATATTCTACTGAATTCACACTTACGTTATTTCCTAGATTATTTTCAAATAAATACGAACAGATTATGTCATTTGCTGATATGGCAACCCATACTATCGTTTAAGGTGAATAAAGTGGCTTTTGGTGTTTAAGGCGAGGGTTTTCCCTGCTCCAATATCGACAATTGTGCTTGTTTACGTGCCCATTGATGTGAAAACAGGCCTCGTCCGTAAACAAAATATTCTCAAGGTTGGAGAATCGCTCCAGCATAGTGTCAGCCTTATTCAACTTACGTTGAATGTAATCGTTTGGTTTCATCTCCTGCACAATTTGAAGCTTAAATGAGTTTGAGGTTCAAATGCAAAATTCGCCGCAGACTTGTCTTTGGTATTGCCAGATCCGCCGAACGCTTAGGCGTAGATGATTTTGGATCGTTCCTTACGGAAATTTCAATCTCCCAAATGTTATCATCGCTTCTTCTTGAACCTGGCCGTTTGATTAATTTCGCTGTAAATCCAGTTTGTTCGAACTTCTTGACCCAAGTTTTGATTAAATTAATATTTGGACACTCACTTACATGGCATAATACGTATTCAATTCTAAATAGGCGTGATACAGTAAGGTAGGAATCATTATTTTTGTAAATTTGTTTTACACAAAAAGCACACTGTATCCCGTGAAGCGCTTCATTGTGATTAAAATTACTTGCAGCGATGTATAATTCCCCGCTATATTTATTGTGAAATTAAGTGTTCCTATATGCTAAAATTTTTGGCCCATCCTGTGTTGTAAGAAAGTGTATTTCTTACGAAAATTACAATAAATCCTTAAAAGTACTTAGTTTAAAATATGAGAGTATTCGATTTTAAAATCTGTGACGTGATTGGGTTTTTGTATGTATATAGAAATTTAAATCGGACGTGCGTCTCCGACCGGAACTCGAGGCGCGCTGTTTAGTTCAGGCCAAACTAGTTCCGCGCCATTTGTTTCAATGCTTTTTCGTGACACAATAAAATTTTTCGTCTGCATAGAGAAATAAGAAATTATATGTGACCTAATTTGATTTTTACAGAACTACTATCATACCCATCAACCGTCAAATAATAAACTCAATATTGGTCTCCGGTATGTGACTTAGTAAAGAAATAACACATTCACGATACCCATGACGTAGCCTTGTTCTTATTATTAGCTAGAATCACAAGACTGCTTTTTCTCATAGTATAATCTGCAAAGTATTTCTAATTTATAAAAAAAAAACAGCTTAATTTACTATCTGAACACCTTTGAACATATTATATTTTTTATTAGTAATAAAATATTAGAGCACTTGTTCGAAGTAAGGAAGTATCTAAACAATGACTGGAATGTGAGTATTGGAAGCTATTAATGGGACAAGGGCTTTGCCCTTTTATGATGTTGGTCAGGTATTTATACACCGCTGATAAGAGAGCGCCTAACGTTAAGTAGGTAATGAACCTTTTTATCAGCTCACGAGTAATATATTGTACAATTACTAAATCACAAGACGTGTCTTTACGAGAATCACATCACAGACTGTCTCTAATCTTGTTCACAATTTGATTCTGTGGACATAAGTATGTCCACAGGTGTTGTTGTTGTGTGCACTTGACTCAAAATACAAAATACATATACATACAAAATTACTTTAAATTAAAGGTTAATTATTTTGTAATATAATGTACAAGAATAAAAATTTGGTCATGTTATCTTTGGTACTGTATTTCGTGTGCGAAATACCGTACATACGTTTTAAAATCCAGTAACGCATAATATTAGGGGTTAAAGTATGAATTGTACTGAAAATTGAAACTTATTTTTTCAAAGATTTAATCAAAAATTTTTACCCTCATTATCTTATACATTGCTGCCATCCAAATGGACATTCATTTATGTTTTTACGATATAACTCTGGGAATCTAGATACGATAGAACTCAGGGGATCTAAATTCAACAAACTGTGTGAAAACATTCTGTACTACCTTCTGGGAAGAAAATTTATCATCTCGTAGAAAAAAATACGGCGGATGACGTATGGTTTCTAACTGCAGCTCCTGTAGATTTACAATGGTTTCTCGTGCAGTGTGAGGTCTTGCGTTATGATGGAGCAATAATGGTAAAGATCGATTCATAAGTCGGGGCTGTTTCACTGCCAGTTTCACCATCATTGTTCGAAGTCCGGCACAGTAAATATCTGCTGTTATTGCTTGGCCAGAGCTGAGAAAGCTACTCGTATAGTAAATAGCACTATGAAGAGACCACCAAACAGTTACCTTTATCTTTTTATTAGTAAGCTTTGCTTTAGGGCACTGTTACGGCGTTTGACCTGGGGTCAGTCATTGAATTTTTCGCTTACGGTTATCGTAAAGAATCCATTTTTCGTCAAATACACAGTTCGATCCAATATTCCTTCATTTCTGTACCGATTTAACAAGGCAACACAAGTTTCAACACGCATTTCTTTCTGCAGATCAGTCGAATCATGCGGCAACCATTTTTCGTATTTTTTTTTCTTATTGATTTGATGCAAACGAGTCAATATTGTAGGTAGGGTAACGTCAAACCGCGCCACTAATTCCTGGGTAGTTCGACTCGTCTCCTCTCCAAACGCAGCGTTGATATTACGAGCCGTTTCTGCTGCGTTAGTTTCGCGTCGGAACTCGTATTCAAAAATGATTCTGATTTTCGAAGTAACTATCGTTCAGTTCTAAGCTGAATGAAAAAAAAACAACTGAAAGTCTAAAATCGAATGTTGCATATTTTTTTAAAGAAGAACCTCATAGCCATATCATCCGTGCAGGGGCGGAGAAAGAATACTAACCTCTGCGGCCGGGGTCGGTCTGTCGTAAAAGGCGACAACGTTGTGGCCTCAAGCCCGTCTGGATGGCGACCACCTTTGGTCTTAAGTATGCCGCCATAATAACCTTGTGTTGTGTTCCGGCATTAGTGACCCAAGTTCCTGTACCCTTATGGGACAGCAACGTGTCAGCGCGATGCCACTGGCGTTGCAAACACCCATATGCGATAGTAACTGCTAAATTCTAAGCGGGCCGTCAGCCTGTCTGCTGTCCTAAAGCAATAAAAAAATTTCAAATAATACTGGGTCAGCAAACGTTGTTCTCCCATGTATATTTTATAAGATTTTTGTAAAATCCTTTCTTAGTGAGCGCTTACATCACGATAATATTAGTGACTATGTTAAATTTCCAGTTAGTCGGGAGTAGAGCTCTAGAGATCTCGAGATGAGTAGTATTTAGTTGACTTTAAAGTTCTTATGTGTCTTTAAAAACTATAACTGTTAACATAATTGCTGTCATTGATCTGTAAGCGCAATAAGATAAACACTGAAAATATGCGTACGCTTCTTGTAATAACTTGAAAGAGAACTAAGACCTAGTTGAAAATAGAGTAGTTACAGTAGCTTTGTCATGTTGTATAAATCACATACTTTAACATTGAACAATGAACCCAAATAATGTCGCGCATCTACATAACAAAACGAAGGAGCCTGCGTGACACGTTTATGGTAATCTTATAGACATATAGGAAGATTGCCTTAGAAAACCGAGGAGTACAGAAATTAAGCTGTTTACATACGGTCAAAGATATCGCTTGCAGAAAATATATTCGCACATGGAGTACTTATTTTGTGCTGAAATGCAGCAACAAAAAATATTTTTTTTGTTGCTGCATTTGTTTGTATATTGCAGTCACTGGATCTCCATCTGAAGGTACTAGTGCTCCAGTGTGGAATGCAATGTTTGGAATTGTCTTCACCACATGAAGGATGAGATAGCTGTCTTAGCTGATGAATTCCCAATGGAAGCCTAGAAGGTTTGAAGAATGAGTCTTCGCAGCGTGGGCATCTTAACTGAACTTTTTTAACTGATACCTCCTCGGTATAACTCTGTGCATATAAAGACGGAGTATCATCACACTTTTTCAATGTCAATCATAACATTACATTGCCTGTCTATATAGCTGGGTTATGTTGCTAGTGTGTATATATAAGGAGCAGCAGCTGCGTGTCACAGAGACGAATATACTGCCAATGTATACATGGAACTAAGCAAAAACGCCTCGTTAGGAACTTCCACATCCGCAGCAGCCTTAGTTCGCGAAATTGAGGACAAATTTAGAAGAATCACCTTCTTTGGTATTGTCACACTACAACATATAGCAACCAGCTGCTTACGTGGGAAACATACGAGAATATGTTACCATGTCGACGTAGATTTTACATGAATCCAAATGAACCCTTGCGCGTTGAGCGTATGTACCTATAAATTAGCTTTACTTCTGTTTCTTCGGGTCGTATAAATACATCTTAGTACAACATACATACTGAATTTGTCAGCGCAGATTACTGCTGCAGATATAATTATACCTTTGAAATTTAGGTGTTTAATGTATTAAATTTCCTTTCATTAACAAATAATAAACTTTCTGAAATAGTCTTCAGTAAGATTATGATTATTATTTGGGATGTGAACTATTTTAGAAGTTTAGAGCTAAGTAAGACAAGAATAAAAGATTTTAAGCTAGATAGAATACTCAACTAACATCTGTTTGTAACCTGTTCAGTTACCTAATGTAAGGAATACTTAAATTTTTTTGATTACAACTTTTATAGGCATATTTTTATAGGCATTTCAAGTGTCAGTGATGCTTTAATTTTAAATATTTAAAATATAATGCAGTGTTTGTTTTAATTATCTGTGTCATTGTAAGAAATAAGTCAATTACATACATTACCTTGATGCTTATTAAACAATTACTGTGTATGATTATATAAGCTCATCTATCACAGATTATTAATGAAAATGTTAACTTTGTACATCAAAATATACAAGGTATGGTTCGGTAAAGACCTGGAAATAGACTTGTTCTTTTAGTAAATAAACATTGATATATTATGTATAATTGAACACTGGTTAAAATAGTATGTAGTATTTATATTAATTAATTAATAATAATTAATAGTAGTAAAAAATGTATTAGTAGTATTTAAATTTAATAGCCATCAGCTAGCTAGTTCGTTCTGCAGAGTTGACGTCAATCGCGGCGGCTCATTGATTTTAATTAGTAATAAACTTAAAAACAAAGGGATATTATAGGTGTTTTTGTTGAGAGAACCACTAAAATAGCTTGTGCAGAACTTGATGGCATAATAATTTTAAGTATATACAGACCTCCACATGGCTCATATGATTTATTTGAAAGCATAATTGAGGAAACATTAACTAGAATCTCTGGGTCTAATATAAATTAGTTTGTGTTGATTTCAATATTAATTCACTAGCATTCACTACAATAAAATTATTAGCTCTTTTTAAAAATCATTTATCTCAATAAATCTATTTTTGGAGCTCACAAAAATTACTATATCTATCGCTACATGTTTAAATAATATATTTACCAATATGGACCCTTAGCATAAATCGGTAATTACTCACTTAAACTTTGACCACTTTGGTCAGTTGGCTTCATTTCTTATGCAGATCAGCAGATAAGGAAAAACAAAAATTTAACTTTGATCCTTTTACTAGTAGGTGCATAAAAAGTTTTAGTACAAACTTATTTAATAAAATCTCGAACTTTAATGTCGTTGATGATGTAAATAATTAGTTTCAGTTATTTTTTGAAATATTCCATGGGGAATTAACTACTATTTTTTCATGGTTAACTATGAATCATGGTTTAAATTTCACAAAATGGGTGACTACTGGTATGTGAGCAGACGTAAGTTGTATGAACTCTACTTTTAAAAATCACATAATTGCCTCATTTCAACGCTATGTTAATTATTCGCTGCTACCCCAGTCGTAACTACCAAGTTGCTGAATTTGTCTAAAACAACAGCTGAAAAACTTCTTCGGGAAAACTTTAGCTAATGTAGTACTGATTTTGTATTCCAATATGTGGACAGTAAATATATTGTAAAGGCTTTCCAACTTATTGATGTAATGAAAGCAACTGGTCTTTGGGGATTATCATTTAAATTATTATGTTCGGTTATAGACATAGTCTCACCATATTTAGTAATGATATTCAATGATTTATAAAACAAGGCGTGTTTCCTGATGTACTGATATTTAAAATTATAGCGCTTTTTAAATATGGTAATGCAGCAGACCTCAATAACTACAGACTTATTTCGGTTCTGCACACATTTGAAAATATAATTTTAAATCAGATTCTCAGGCATTTCAATATAAATAACTTATTGATTAAAAATCGATTCGGTTTCATCAAAGGCTGCTACAATGGACGCCGGTGTCCAATTAATTAAATATGTTTTCCATAATTAATGATGGTTCAAATAATAAAGATTTATAACCGTTTAGTCCATAAGAAAACTTTCTTTGCTACCCGAGAGCTATAAAGAACTCATTTATCTCTTTTTGCCCCCGGAATGTAGTGGTGGAGACCTATTCTAAAGTACAAAATGTTATATAATTACTGCTGATTTTAAAAATTCACTCTGAATATAACTGATACTTCGAGGGCTTCATTGTTTCATTATTCTATCTATAATATCCCTTCCATCCCGTCTCCTTGAGTTTTACTTTTAATATTCATTTAACTAAAAAGTAATGTATAAAATAATGTACCTGTTTCTTTTTAATTTTTAGTTTGCGTACAATCCGCTCATCTTCACTATCTGTAGATTCGCTAAGAGCATTTTCAGTTTTATAATGATTATCGGCTTGCATTTTGTTGTGCACTACACGTTTTTACATAAAACACTACAACTATATATAAATGTAAAAAATAAATAATTTTTACAGGTTCACTCGATAACGCATTTCGTTTAAACTTCGTCGATTCGTCAATGAATCATTAATTTGTATATCCACTAATAGCTATATAATGGAGAATCATTAGCGTAAATTTTAATTAATAGACGTGGATTCATTATTTTATTGTTTTCAACGCGGTAATTTAAGTATTTGATATCTTTAAGTACAATATAGGTAACGTGTGAATCTATCGAGATATGTGAAATTTTGTGTGCATATAGGGTAAGTCTGAGAATCGGCTAACATCTACTTTACATACCCCTAAATGATAAGGGTGACCAACCCCTAAAATTATTTTTTTATTTTTTTAATAATTTATTTTATTTTTATTTTATTAAGATTTAGCATTGAACGTTTTTTTTAACGTGATTTTTATATTATTCTGTTCCATCAACAGATCCGCAATATGGTTGCAAGATGGCAATCGAATATAATAATTGTAGTATGATAAATTTTCATGTGTAGTTTATAATTACAATTTACTTTAAATAAATTTTTTATTTCTTAGGCACTTGGCCCATATCTAAAAAGCATTATTGCGATATCTTCATTTCATTTCGAGTTTAAAGAAACAACGTTTTTTATAGGACTTGTGGGGCAAGCGGTGTAGCGCGCATGCGCACAAAAACTTATTCGTATTTTTTTCTGATATTCGATCAGCGAAGCGGGCGGGAACTGCTTGTGTATATATATATATATATATATATATATATATATATATATATATATATATATATATATATATATATATATATATATATATATATATATATATATATTTGACGACTTCCAGCCTCCCGAACAAGCCGGATTCCGAAAAGGTTTTAGCACCATAGACCACATACATACGCTGCGGCAGGTTATACAGAAGACGGAGGAGTATAACCAGCCACTATGCTTGGCGGTCGTGGACTATGAGAAAGCCTTTGATTCGATCGAGACCTGGGCGGTGCTTCAGTCTCTCCAGAGGTGCCACATTGATTATCGATACATCAAAGCGTTGAAGTGTTTGTATGAAAACGCCACCATGTCAGTCCGTCTCCAGGACCAGAACTCGAAGCCTATCCGACTGCAGCGGGGAGTCAGACAAGGCGATGTCATATCGCCGATGCTGTTCACTGCTGCGTTGGAAGATGTCTTCAAGCTTCTGGACTGGAACGGACTGGGCATCAACATTAACGGTGAGTACATCACTCACCTTAGATTCGCAGATGATATCGTAATCATGGCTGAAACCATGGAAGACTTAAGCCATATGCTTGATGGCCTCAATACAGCTTCCCAAGGAGTAGGTCTCAAAATGAACATGGACAAGACGAAGATCATGTCTAATGTCCATGTCGCACCTACCCCCGTAACAGTTGGGAACTGTACTTTCGAAATTGTTGACGAATACGTCTACTTGGGTCAAACGATCCAGTTAGGCAGGTCCAATTTCGCGAAAGAGGTCACTCGTCGAATCCAACTCGGATGGGCAGCGTTCGGGAAGCTCCGTAAAATCTTTTCGTCCCAAATACCGCAGTGTCTCAAGACGAAGATTTTTAACCAATGTGTGTTGCCAGTGATGACATACGGAACGCAGACGTGGTCGCTAACTATGGGCCTTATGAGAAAGCTCATGGTCGCTCAGAGAGCAATGGAGAGGGCTATGCTCGGAGTTTCCCTGCGAGATCGAATCAGAAATGAGGAGATTCGCAGGAGAACCAAAGTAACCGACATAGCCCGGATGATTGCAAAACTGAAGTGGCAGTGGGCTGGGCACATAGCTCGAAGGACTGATGGCCGTTGGGGCAGAAAAGTCCTCGAATGGCGACCGCGTACCGGAAGACGCAGTGTTGGTAGGCCCCCCACAAGATGGACCGATGATCTGGTCAAGATCGCCGGGATAGGTTGGATGAGGGCAGCGCAGGACCGATCATCGTGGAGATCTTTGGGGGAGGCCTTTGTCCAGCAGTGGGCGTCTTCCGGCTGAAATGATGATATATATATATATATATATATATATATATATATATATATATATATATATATATATATATATATATATATATATATATATATATATATATATATATATATATATATATATATATACAGGGTGACTTTGACAAACCCGTCCGAATTCACATTGAAGAATCTTTAGTAAAAGTTATGAGAAACATGTATTTTAGTTTTGTATCACGTTGTACAAAAATGTTGAGTAATCAGCATCACAAAGTCAGAAAGCAATATTTTTTTTTATTGCGTAGGACAGCAGACTTAGAATTTAGCCCGCTTAGAATTTAGCAGTTACCGTCGCCTATAGGTGTTAGCAACGCCAGTGGCATCGCGAACACGCTGCTGTCCCATAAGTGTACAGGAACTTGGGTCACTAATGCCGGAACACAACACAAGGTTATTATGGCGGCATACTTAAGACCAAAGGTGGTCGCCATCCAGACGGGCTTGAGGCCCTACCACGTAGCTAGGGTGGGTGGTTTTGTCGCCTTTTACGACAGGCCGGCCTGGATGCTGTTCAGCGGGTTCCCTTGTATTATATTAGCTTTCGGCACTCTTTCTCCATATAAACTTTAATTATCCTAAATTTCATAATCCTCTGTCTGCGTAATTTTCGTAAAAAGCATTTGCTTCACGTATTTGTATATGGAATATACACACATCAAAAAAGTCTAAGCAACATGTACTAATTTAAATTTTAGGATGGTGGATGAGCCGCTGTATGGATGAACTTCCTGAATACACCTGAGCCTTTCAGTATTTCCGGGCCGACGGTACACTCGCACCCTTCTTGTATCAATCAGGCCTAAACCCGAATCGCGACTCATCGGAAAACATAATTTTATCCCATTGTTCCTGGGTCCATGTTCTGCGTTCTCTACACCTTTCATTTCGACGAGCGCGATTCCCGTGACGTATCGGTGGGCACCTAATTGGGCGTCAAGCTCGTAGGCCGTACTCATGCAGTGGATTTCGCACAGTTTGGGGACTTACATCAACACCACTTGAATTTTGTAGCCTCAAACTTATCTCTCGAGCGGTTAACATCGGCTGGCGTCTTGCAGTCAGTTCTATGTACCGGTCTTGCCGAGTGGTTGTACTCCTTTTACGGCCTGGATGCTGTTCAGCGGGTTCCCTTGTATTATTGTAGCACTGCCAAAGACGACAAATAACACTTCTATGAATGCCTAAATGCCGAGATGCCTGAGATTGATTACTTCCCGCTTGCAACATCCCTACAGCTCTTTGCATTTCATTTGCCGTCAAATGACGTCGCTACATGATGTAAAGAATACCTAAAAATTCAATTTTGTCGCTAACTTCATTTAAATGGTTGGTAAAATTATAAAATCAAGACTAAACGTAGCAATAAAAACGCACTTAAATTCAAACAAATTCCCCTTCATTTAATTTTATGAAAAAAACAAAACATAATCGAAATTTTTTTTTACAACCAGCCAGTATGTCATCAATAACAAAAAAGTTTACATACCTACGCACTTTGAGTGAGTAAAGACTTAGAAATTAATTAGTATAAATGGTAAATTTGTAATATGCATGCATGTTGCTTAGACTTTTTTGATGTGTATACTTTCGTCTATTCGTTTGAGAGCTATAAAATACAAAACTAACACTAAAAACATCTTTTATCGTGATAAGTTTTTGTAAACCCGTGTTTACAAAAAGCCATCTTTACCCATAACACTTTTTTGATTTTATTGAGGCAAAGTTATACTTTATTCACAAGTTTTTAATTACAAACTTATACAAATCTTTCATCGTTTATCCGCCGAGTCACTTTTACTTGAAAGCTCGAGTTGCTGCTCAGTAGAGTTAGTGCTAGTTAGTGCAGAATAAAACTTCGGTCGTTTTTTTTTTTGCTAGCTCCCTTCTTTTAGTTTTTTTCTTCTTTCCTCGTACCGTATTGGTGGTAAGAAATATAATGACCGAGAAAAAATGAACAAAGGAAATAAATTCTCCAGCTTGCGAACTTTTAGACATATATAATATAACCTTAATCTTTGAAACGAGCAATATGTAGCGAAGTAAGAATACTGACGATCTCTGCGGCTGACAGTTTGTCGCAAAAGGCGTTATGAAATCTAGCAAGGTAGGGTTCCAAGTCCGAATATATAGCAACCACTCCTGATCTTTAAGTATGCTGCCATAATAACCTTCTGTTGTGTTATTGCATAAGCAAAAAGATTCCAGTTCCCCTACGCGGACGGCAGCGTGAAAAAAATGTATACACAAGTGCAAAAAATATATATACATACAATAAAATCAAAAATGCTAACATATTGCATTCATTTTCTTAAGTAAAGACCTCTTTACGGAAATAAATCATAACAGTTGGCGTAATATCTCATAACCCTGCCGTAAGCCGTAAGCCTGACGGATGAAAGTGGATATACTATCATGTTATTAATGATTATAAATACACTCTTTGTATCGAATGAGAAATATATTTAAAATAATAAACGTAATGAAAAAATTGTTTCAACTATGTAGGAATGATATGATCCTTTATTTATTCCTAAAGACCTTCCCATAATTATTCGATATAGCTATAGTAAAAATCTCAATTCCTGCTCTCAAAAATATTTTGTTAATTACATTATAGCAACATTCTATGAGGTTCACAAACTTTTGAAATATATAATACTTTTGTACTCATTATGTACAATAAAGTTGCAATATACGAGTATGATCCATTGCCGTTTTCCGAGAATCCATAATGTTTCACAAATCTTCTTTTGCGAACACGTTTTGTTCCATTACTAGATATTCAAATTCGGTATTTCTAATTCCTTTGGGGTCGCATTCACATTGGTATTATACGTCGTCTATTGTATATTATCTATACAAATAAATAAAATTGGAGGGTTTGTTTGTAATATTAAAATAATCGCTTTTTACTAAGTGCATTCGGACGTATACACGGTACATATACCAAAACAACATTTTTTACAATTTTTGTCTGCCTGTCTGTCTGTTCCGGTTAATCTCTGAAATGGCTGCACCGATTTTGACGGGACTTTCACTGGCAGATAGCTGATGTAACAAGAAGTAACTAAGGCTATTTTTATTTTAGGAAAAAAATAGTTTCTGTTAAAAATGATAAGATTCGAAAATTTTAAATTCAAATTTAAGTTGACCTCAGATTTATATCAACAATTATATGAAATAGGGTTCAGCTTAGGCTGGACAGTGTAGGTTTTATTTCCAATTTAAGTTGACCTCATATACCCAAAAAATGCTGCCCAAAGTCACTATTCCACGCGGACGGAGTCGCGGGCACAGCTAGTTTTGAATAAAGCTTTATAATGTTGAGATATCTATTACATATATATATATATATACACGTTTAATAAGGGGTTCGTAGTTATTGTGCGGAGAAATAAGGTCAACCAGGTGTCCCGCTTGTAAGTTGAGTCCCAATTGTATTAAATGTATTTTTCAATGTGATTTGAACTTAATGCGTCATAATTTGCTTGTATTTTTCAGAAATAATATTTAATATACAATTTAAACAGCGCCATATAATCAAAAAGTAAGCAGCAGAGCGCTTGTGTTATGGGTATTAGACAACTGACGACTGCTTGTTACATTATTTATTATTTCGAAAGGTGGCTATGCTAGTTTTTTTTATTGCTGTAGGACAGCAGACAGGCTAACGGCCTGCTTAGGATTTAGCAGTTACCGTAGCCTATAGGTGTTTGCAACGCCAGTGGCATTGCGAACACGTTGCTGTCCCATAAGGGCTCAGGAACTTGGGCCACTAATGCCGGAACACAATACAAGGTTATTATGGCGGCATACTTAAGACCAAAGGTGGTCGCCATCCAGATGGGCTTGAGGCCCTACCACGTAGCTAGGGTGGGTTATTTTGTCGCCTTTTACGAAAGGCCGACCCCGGCCGCAGAGGTTAGTATTCTTTCTCCGCCCGTGCACGGATATATTTAGATATCAGTTTATTCAACCTAGTATCACTGCGTCTAATTTTAAGAGCTATTGTGATCGTCATACATTTACTATAGCTCTTTGGCAAAGCCTGCCTCGTTGATATAGCGAAGCAGTTTTTTGACAGAAGCTGTTCGTATCTCATCCGGTTCCAGCATTTGCCTTCCCAGGATGACAGTAATAACACAGCAGGTGCTGTGTTATCTGCCTCATTACAAAAACTGCAAGCTTTGCTGTCTCTGATTTTTACGATGTTGAGATGCTTGTTCAGGCAGCAGTGCTCGGTCAATACCCTCGTTAAGGTACATAGCTGATTCCTGTTTAGTGCTAGTGCTTCGATCGTCAGCTTGCGGTTGTAGGCTTTTTTAACACTTTGGAGTGATTTAGACCTGGAACTGTGTTCCAGCGCTTAATAGATTCACTGGTACGCCGATCCCTGAGGGTGATTAGGCTTTTAGCTTATTTTAGACTTTTGTTCTGCCTTTTCCATGTGTCGATTCCACCTGAGTTTTTGATCCATACCCCCAGGTATTTTACCTTCGTGGAAAACTGTATTAAGTTTTCGTTTAAGCTAGGGGGTTTTAGCTTACTTAAAAATTTCTTTTTAGTGAACGGAACAATAACAGTCTTGTTCGCGTTAACTAATAAGTTTTTTACTATTTGCTTGTCCTCTAACGCTTTTTCAACTCTGTTTACTAGGCGCAGTAGAGCAGTCTCCGTAGACTTACAACAACCCAACACGTCTATTACCGTAGGCGTGTTGGGTTTTGTGAATAGATTTAAAAACTATAAATTCCTCTTTTTTTATTGCTGTAGGACAGCAGACAGGCTGACGGCCCGCTTAGAATTTAGCAGTTACCGTCGCCTATGGGTGTTTGCAACGCCAGTGGCATAGCGAACACGCTGCTGTCCCATAAAAGTACAGGAACTACAGTCAGACTACTGTTTACGTCTACTACAGAGTACATGTGTCGATCTAGCGTCTTCAGAAGAAAGAAAGTAAGGCATATGGGTCTGAAAGATTTTGAAAGTGAAGTAGTCTTTCCGACTCGCCTTAGGTTGGCTTGTTACACACTTTTATTTTATAAACAAATACATATTAAAAACGTCCAGATTCGGGAAGAGAATCCAACCGGTGATCCTTGCAGGCATTCCGACAGTTAACTGTGTAAATGTGTCTACTTCTAATAGAGAAAGAGAGTGGATCCTTCAAAACATATTTATTTAATTTATATTCCATAAATAGATATTTCTTTTATGTTATAGTGAACCTTTTTAATATAAACTCGTAATAGCTCTCTCGGCAAACTTTGTTTTGCCATACCAATAAAAAAGTAGTCTATGATAATATCTATCTCTATATCGTAATTCGGTTAAACGGTTTAGGCGTGAAAATGATATGCTCGTGTAAGTCATCCATGGTTCGAGTATTTGTTTTTCTAATTAAAGAATAATCATAGCTGTATTTCCGCCTATATAGAATCTTTTTACCTGTATTTTACGCCTTCATGCAAACAATGATATTAGTTCTTTTTGACCTTTGTTAATAAATTACTTGAATATGTTAACTATACCTTTTGAATGTATGTATTGTTTTATGAAGTAGTTATGTGCATTTGAGTAATTAGCATACGAGTTACATGGATTTCTTTGTTCTAGATTTTAATGTGATAAATGTTTACGTCTACTTGCTAGTTAATGCTCGTAAAACTACTGATGCGTTGAGCCTGTTTTATGCCCATACGTTAGTTGCTGGGTGATACCAGTCTTTAATTGCAGACTTTTTATCAGCTTCCCGTTCCTATAAAAACATTATTTTGACGACCTCCGTGGCGTAATTGAGTATTTGAAAAAAAAATTTATTGATTTCTTCATATGTATTTTAAAACTTTATTATTAATAATATTGATATTTAATGCACAAAACTTTAAAAAATGATTTTTCAATTAATTATAAACAATTAAAAATTGATGAAATTTAAATAAAAATCACGTGACTATAAACGCGCCATGATTGGTCACCATAGTTGTGACATCATAATGTTATAGCTATTCAATAACAGTACAGTGTTAAAGACTATTTATTACACATGACTAGACAATAATATTGAAATATTATTGCTCAAATACGAGTTGTTAGTTCCGATTAGCTATGTGTGATACAGGATTTCTTAAGGCAAAGTCTGATAATATTCCTGATGTTGATATATTTATGATAGCCAATTTAAAAAAAAATTACGTTCGGTTTAATTCTGCTGAAGTACGAGGTGCCAAGGCATCAAGGTAAGTCTGTTAAAAAATAATATAATAAATGAAAATATTTAAGTATTTATTATATTATTTTGTTTTGGGATTATCACGGTGCACTGCTTGAAACCATTTATTTCGACATTTGTCATCTTGGGGAACATTTAAAAACATTTTGTCAGGAGTTGTTTTTGTAGTAATATCCGGATGACCGAGCTTTGCTCGGTATTTATAAATTGTGTTTTTTGGAAATTAACAATTGATTTTCTTAGTCTAACCTCAAAGCAAACACTCATTGACTTCGTGTTACTTAACAACGCCATCTGGTAGAATAGCTTTAGTGTTGTTGTGTCGTTAAAGCAATTTAAAAAAAATAGTATTATTATTCGCCGATAGATGTCAGGAAGAGTCATTTTCAGTTTAAATTGGGACTACTCAAACGCCACCTTTTGACATTTTCTAGAAATGATGATCGATTTATCGCCCCCGAAACCCCCCGTATACTAAATTTCATGAAAATTGTTGGAGCCGATTCCGAGATTCCAACTATATATATATATATATATATATATATATATATATATATATATATATATATATATATATATATATATATATATATATATATATATATATATATATATATATATATATATATATATATATATATATATATATATATATATACAATACAAGAATTGCTCGGTTAAAGATATAAGATTCTACATAATGGTACAAAACAAGAACGATAACTTTTTAGGTTCGACATTTTTAATATAAATTTAAATATTTAACAATGACAACAAAATTAAATAGATCAAAACACTGTATTTATTATTTTTCTATCAACTGCAATGAGCGAACAGATGACGAACTAACATTATGACGTCACACGCGCTCGGGTTTGTTCGGGAGTTGTCGGCGTGTCTTCGGTACTGGATTCAAAAATTAATTTTTATTTTGAAATAACTTTTGAATTTTTGCGAAAAAAATAAAATAAAAATAGTTTTGTTATAAAACTTATATATCTTTTCATTTATCACAAAAATTTTTTTTTTCAAATACCCAATTGCTTACGCTCTTTGGTACGCTTGCGAGGGTCACGGATTCCCGTCTCGTGTCTAGGTGTTTATGTATGATATGTATCTATTAATAAAGGAAAGTATACATGTAGTATATTAGTTATTTAGTACTTAGTGGCGGAGTAAAAATACTAACCGTGGCTGAGATCGTCCTGTTGTAAAAGGCGACATAACAACCCTAGCTACGTGGTAGGGCTCCAAGCCAGTCTGGATGGCAACCACCCTTGGTCTTAAGTATGCCGTCATAATAACCTTGTGTTGTGTTCCGACATTAGTGACCCAGTTTCCTGTACCGCTATAGGACAGCAGCGTGTTCGTGGTACCCCTAGCGTCGCAACTATCCATAGGCGATAGTAACTGCTAAATTCTAAGCGGGCCGTTAGCCTTACTGCTGTCCTACAGCATTAAAAAAAATCCACAAAACATATTAATAATCTAGTGGGCATCAAAATTAAATAATCCTTACAAAGAGTTTCTTATTAGTCCTAAATTAGTGGCATGATACTGTATAATATACATAGTATTACATAATATAAAATCTACTTCGGTGTTCATAAAATTTTATAGAAATAAAATTAAAATGTCCGTTTGTAATGCCAGATTTAATCTAAGTGTACATGAAAGAAAATACAGCAATTACAAAAAACCATTTTAAATCTTTTGTCAGTTTTGTTTTCTTGTTTCGAATAATCGCCAAAACAGGTACGGCAATTAAGGCGGCTACCAACGAAATAAGTTGATGTTCTTACATGACTGGCAAAATGCATAAGTCGTATCATGCCATCTCTTGAAAGGGATGATATAAGTATTGACTTAGGTTACTTTAAAAAAAATTAGCTTTGTAGCAAAATCGACACAGTACCAGCCGTGGGCCGATTTAGTACATATTAAGCGAATGGAGAATTATATATGAATGGCTAGACTATAACTGTGGATGATACTCTTTTTAATATAGAAGTTTTTACAATCCTAATAATAGTTGAGAAATGAGTTTTTACCATAAATATTCTTTATAACGAAAAAATTGCCTACAATTTGTACCGTCACTTTTTCGTTTTCCAAGATTCCAAACTTTCATTGCGTCCGTATTACACTTTTAAATGTTATCACACGGAAAAAAATTGTTATTCTTCTTGTGTCAACACTCCATCGTGATAGTTCTCTTTCATACAAGTACAAGAAAATAATCTGGCTAAGTATTTATAGTGACTACTGCCATCTGAACTTTTGAAAGAAGAAACTTTTTACTAAGAACTTGTCTGAGCTTGTAAGAGTAGTCCATTTATAAGGTGCCTTATTTTCGCTAAAACCAAAACCACGCACGCACATATACTAAATTATAATATTAGGTTCAGTAAATTTATCACCCGCAAAATTTGTAAAACAAATTAGAGCTTTAATTGTTTATCCGTATAAATATTATATAACTCATTAAAAGTTTCATAAAGATTCAGATTGATGTCGCCATAAGAGATAATTTAATTTCAAAGTTCGAAGAAATTGTTAAAATGTACGAATTACCGCATTAATGTCATCGAAGTGGTTTAGAGCTGCTATTTACTGAACCTATATTTTTTTGGTTGTAGTAGGTAAATAATGTGCTAATTTTAAGAAAGGAATTATCACATTTATAATCAAGATTGTATATCATCTTAGATTAATCTACTTACCAAATCGCAATGTCTTCTGTATGATTGAATTTTAATTTGGTAAATATAATAAATATTAACCAAATTATAATAACTTAGCCCTGCTAGAAAGCCCTGCCCACGTTATTCACATTTGTATTTTTTTAAATGCTGACGGCCCACTTAATAGTAAGCAGTAGTTGTCCCATAGGGGACAGGAACCTGGGTCACTAATGCCGGAACACAACTCAAGGTTATTATGGCGGCATACTTATAGACCAAGGGTGGTTGCTATCCCTACGGGCTTAGAGCCCTACCACGTATCTAAGGTTAATTTGTCACTTTTTACGACAGGCTGATCCCGGCTGTAGGGGTTTAGTATTCTTACTCCGCCCCTGCACGGAGAAGATATGGGTATATTTTTAATATCGCTGGTAAGAAATGAAATTTCTAGCCGCGCACTTTCCACCTAGTCTCGGAAGGAAGGTATGAAAACCAAATGCTTAATTTGTTAACATAGAATAATTTAAATTGCATTCTTCGAATGTCTATTAAATTAATGATGACTCTGAATAATTAAATCAACAGCTGCGAGAATTGTGAAGTGGTCGTTAATAGTATAAATTTATTAATTGAGGAAAATTAAATCATCCTATTGCTAATATAATTAAAAAGACCAAATACGACGTTTTTAGAAATTATAAGAAGTAAATTCAAGAGGTGTAGTGAAGACTTTTAGGGCTTAAGTCAAAGTGTCTATTGAGTGCGCTGAGTGCGCCTATTCGGGGGGGGGGGGAGGGTCGTTATTGTTTGTCTCTCCGGGAATGATGTATGATTTGAGACCCCTCACTATACCTGGCCGTCCGATCTCGGAGCACAGGTTAGCGCCGGTCAAGGAAGGTACGTGGAAGAGCACGCATGTTTTCACCAGCAGGCGGCAGATTCTCCCCCGGGGGACTGCCCGCAACCGCTGTTTACGGTGGCCGAAGTCATTTAGGTCTGACACTTGCTTAAAAATATATAAAATCTGAAATTTTTTATCACCTAGTTTTCGTTTAGAATTGAATTGAGATCCACCTTAAAGAGGAAATTTAAATACAGGAAAGTGCATACTAAGAACAACAACAGTCTGAACTAAATCAGCAGTCATATTGAGGACACTCCAACAATTTGTTTTGCAATATCCAATATGTCGTATGTTAAAAATAGAACAAAGTACGACAATCTATGTTCTATAAATTAATCAATATAAATTGATATCGCTGTCAGAAGTTAGTATGTGAAAGGTCACTTCAATATAAATAAGATCATCATGAGATGTATATTAAACATTTATCTATAGATATGTGGCTTGATTTAGTTTTAATAGGAATATCTAGTACCCACTCCCTAAGTCCCTCGATTACTCCCTTTCTTGCTGTAATAAACCAGCAAATAATCCATTGGTTTACCGTTTATGTCTCCTTGGGCAGGTCTGGTTTGGTCACAACAGACCAGACCTGTTCGTATATCATTATACAATTATTTTGTTTCCAGTTTAGAATATAATCCAAATTTTCCACTAATGCAATAATAAAAAAAATGAATTGAAGAAGAAACTTTAAGATAATATTGATTTCCAGTAGCATATTGCAATTTATCTACATGGTCCCCTCAGGGGCGCTCCTCTGTCCGAGGAGTGCACGGGTGTGCGTACCCGAGGTGCCCGAGCATCCGTCGCCTCACTCCCCTCTCCGTTCGAGACGACAGAGTCCTACCTTTCTTCCCGTCTACCTCCTACATCCTTTCCAACTTAACTCTCTGTTTGTGGCGTGGTCCCCGGTGGGATGGTTGCGAATACTGATTGGGGTCCCGGGTTCTGCCCTGGGCCCTGATTTGGTAGTCGAAACCATGCCTATTTCGACTGCGCCTGCACAGAGAGTGTTCCCGGGGCGGGAATCGCATCCTCGCTGTCGGTTAGTCTTGCTGGGTCGGCTACGGCGTTAGGCGACTCCCTGGTTTTTCTGAAGTGTCGCCTGGTGGTCGTGCCCACGCCTGACTAGCACGCGGCGGGGATGCGAGTCTCGTCCGGAATTGGCCGCGGACCTGTCGCTCCCGGCCCTGGTTCTGACAATGGTCGGGGGCGATCCTGGATGGACGGCCGTCGCCTCCTTTTGCGAGACAGTAATGTCCGCAAAGGAGGTGGCGGAGCGGGAGCGGGAGTCAACTCCCGCCAACGCAGGCCACGTCGTCGGTACCGGAGGGCAAGCAACGACCTCCGGCCGCCGTAAAAAGCGGCCGCGGGCAGCCCCTCGGGGGAGGATCCGTCGCCCGCACTATTGCCGCGAGGGAGAGGGCCGCGTGCTGTTCCGCGGCCCCCTCAACTCCTTGAGTCAACAAGAGAGCGCTGGGGGGATGAAACCTTGACCCCCTGGCGTCAACACTTTAGAAGAGGCCCGCCTTGAGAAAGGGCGGGCCGGCGCCGGCCCGGGCCACGAGATCGGCAGGCCACATTTCCGTAGGCCCGGGCGTAGGCGATAGGAGAACAGCGGGGTTTTTTAGTGGGTAGTCGGATGGCCGAACATCTTTCCCGGAGTCCCACATATCCCTCGGTCCCCCCGGGCCGGGGGAACCCGTCAAGAGAGGGTTTTTCCCCGAGATCAAAAAAAATGTATCTACATGGTAATTATTTTATGTCTACTGCAAATTATTTAATATTGACTTAATAACTTGTGGCATTTAATTCTTGCTAAATCACATGTTATGTACAAAACGTGTGGTTGGAATTACTGGTGAGCAATTATCCGAGGCAAGCGCAGGGAACTGCGAAATCTGTAATTTTAAAGTTAGTTGTGCACTAACATATTACTTTAGTTAGTACTTTCGGTTGGATGATTTAGAACTAAAAAATAAAATTTTAAATTGTGTTGGTATATTTGTTCTGGTGTATATAAGGATATAACTGAGGAAGCTCGGATGACGGTTTCCCTTCAGATTTGGGGTGACGATAGACGCCCACTCATAACAACCAAAAAGTCATTTGCGAACTTCTTGCGTCTCCAACTTCATTTAGTACGAGTATATAATGAGAATCCTCTAAGAAAAATACCTCAAGGTTTATGATTATGAAAATAGCTTTATACAAGTGCATTGTTGCCGCATAGGCGGCGACACGGTCGAGCGCACGGACCAAGTGAAATACCTGGGATCTGTATTTCATGCGTCTGGTGACATCGATTGTGACGTCAAGGCACGTATTGCTACCGCGTGGACCAAATGGCGTGAGGTAACTGGTGTTAGATGATGCCGGTAAAGTTGAAGGGACAGGTCTATAAGACCATCATTAGGGCTGTCCTTTTATACGGCTGTGAAGCGTGGCCGATGTTAGAGCGACACTAGCAAGAACTGCTTGTCACGGAGATGAATATGCTGCGATGGATGTGTGGAGTAACGAGGAAGGACCGCGTTAGGAACTCCCGCATTCGCGGCAGTCTTCATGTCCGTGACATTGCGGATAAATTGTAGGAGTTTTGGCTCCGTTGCTACGGCCACGTTTCACGGCAACCGGATGCTTACGTGGGAAACTAATGTCTGGCCATGTCACCTCCGCCGCGCCCCGGCAGAAGGGGTAGACCCAAAAAGTGCTGGCTGGACGTCGTAAAGGGTGATATGCGTACCAAAAGGCTCACTAACAGGGATGCTGAAGACCGTGCGAAGTGGAGTAGAAAAAGTCGGAAAGCGGACGCCGGGCACTGAAACAGAAGTTTAGGTTGCGACCGGGATACAATGCTTAGGTGAAGAAGAAGAAGAAGACAAGTGCAGTGTTAATTTTATATTAAGATTATTTTTCAATGGCTAATGTTATGTATATCAAACAAACAAATGTAACTAAATACACAAAGAATTATATACATTATCTTTAATATTTACACAGGATCTGTGAGAATTGAGTGGACTAGAAAAGCCTCGGGGATGTCTTCTTCTTCGTCGTGTTTTTCATTCCTGAAGGTCGTGCCCGTCTTGATAAGCTTAGGGGATGTCTAGGCGAAAGCAAAACAACCTGTGTCGATGTCTTAGTAAATACATCCCACATTGGTGATATGGTGTTCTTGTTTCTGGTAGTCTTTCTTCTTCTTTCACCTGCGCTTATCCCACTTTATATGGGGTCGGCACAACATGTTACATGTTGTAATAGTTGTGGCTTAGTTTCTACAACCGGCGCCTCCCTGACCCTTTTTTGGGGCAAAATCTGTCATCCTTTTTATTTAAATTATTTTTCTCGTTTCACACTGAAAGTAGGACACAAAATTTCGTTGTCAATCATCTAACATATCCTCAAGCGACACTTTTATTGGTTTCTTCTTGAGTAAACAACATCCCAGTGTCGGTTTAGGTGTGCAGGGTGGCACTTTTGCCGGGTTGCCGACTTTTACGGGGTCCGTGCACAATTTAAATTCGACAACTACGTCATGAGGGCTTCTAAATAGGAAATTCGCAGTGCCGATTGTCTTTGTATGTTCTTGGTCCTGCATTCCAGTACGCTTGGATGCAGACATGGCAGTTTGCCCACAATGCGTCCATCTTCATATATTTTGGTGGTGGCTCACAGCAATATTCCCCATGGCAAGTTAGAAGCCTTGAAACTCGCGGCTTCTTTCACAACAATACATAACCTTCGGCGAAGGATATCGTGACAAGCAGAGATAGCACATAGGTTGATCTTTACAACACGCTGTTGGACACGGGGCCACTAACATCGGACATACTGCAAATTGCTCGCAGTCTTCAGGGTAAAAAGCATGCCATTTTTATTTAGATTTTACTTCTTTTTCTTTTGTAAAGTTTATATATTAATAAATAAATTTCCACTTGAATTTTGATAATATATACAATATTCTCTCTAGATATATCCGTGTTTTTATCCATGCAGGGGCGGAGAAAGAATACTAACCTCTGTGGCCGGGGCCGGATTGTCGTAAAAGGCGACAAAACAACCCACCCTAGCTACGTGGTAGGGCCTCAAGCCTGTCTGGATGGCGACCACCTTTGGTCTTAAGTATGCCGCCATAATAACCTTGTGTTGTGTTCCGGCATTAGTGAGTCAAGTTCCTGTACCCTTATGGGACAGCAGTGTGTTCGCGATGCCACTGGCGTTGCAAACACCTATAGGTGACGGTAACTGCTAAATTCTAAGCGGGCTGTCAGCCTGTCTGCTGTCCTACGCAATAAAAAAAATGTATGTTTGTTAATTCCTTCTAATCTCCAAGAAAAATGCTACTTTGACGGAAATATCATTAGCTCTTAGCTTATGTAACAGGGACTAACTTAGGGTACTTAGAATTCCTCTCAAAAACATCACGTTTACTGTTTTCCTTAATAGACCAGTCGATAATTTTTGAAGCCAATAAAGTTAGTGGGATGAAACCCATTGGAAAAGGAAGAGAATATAACAAAAATGAAAGGAAAAATAAATTACGGGCGATCTGAAGTCAGCAAGTGGAAGGCGGTGAGTTTTTAAGGGTGAAAAACGGTTTATCTCGATTTCCGGCAAAACTGAAAGTCCTATGAAAAAAAGTTAAATGGCAAACTTGTAGGTAATAAAAAGATCTACAACTTTTGTGTTTACACTTTTTTCACATAACCTCAAGATTTATGTGAGAAATTCAAATAACCAACATTTTGGTATTGTATTTTTCTTGTACAAAAAAAATTCACGAAATTTTGTGAAAACTTACCTTTTTATGTCCCAAATACACAAATTTTTTTGATTTAAAATATTTATTTTTTGACCTTATTTTGACTTAATACCGAAAAAGTACCCTAATTTTCAATTGAAAATTCTCACGTCAAAATATCAGCTTTTTTAAAAGTCGGTGGCCTTTTTTCGTTGAAATCTCTACTTTCTGATGATATAAAAAAATATACATTACTATGGTAAATGTTCTCAGAAAATACAAAGAAACGAAAAATATGCGAAACCGATTTTTTTTAAATCATTATGTACAAAATCGAGCTATTTATTAAAATTTACACTTTAATTACTCGCAATACGTAAGATTCCATGTTACATTGATAAACAAAATAATTGAAAATCGAAATATTAGTAATAGTATTTTATATAAGTAACAACCAAATCAGTTAATAAAATTAATATTTAATAAGACATTTACAATATTTTGAGAAAGTTGTAGAATCTTCTTTAAATTATTCAAAAAAAAAAATTTTTTTTTAATTTCGTCACAAGGATTTTCCTGTAAACAAGCAGAAGAAAATTCTGATGCAGACATAATTAAGACCTCGACAGAAATTGCCAGAGATACTAATAAAACTGTCATTGTTGTGGGTCAAGATATTGGTGCCTTTTGGTCCTTTTGAATCAATTAAATTCAATATATTCTCTTTCTTTTCCGACGAGTTTCATCCTACAATTTTTTTTTCACTTTTTACCATTTTCAAAGGCCCTGGTCTATAAGACGTCATGAATCGAAATTTAAGCACACAGAACCGAAAGCAGAGTTAAAATGTACTGTACTTCAATAATTGAATAATAATTATTTTTCTTATTTTTATTGTTTTCTGCATAAATATACACTATAACTTTATAAATAAATAGAAATAGAAAATATGGATTATTCAACTGTTAGAAATAGAAGTCAACATTAAAGATATTCCAATAAAATTACGGTCTATTTATTTATAAAATAAAGACTAAAGTAATTCGTTACTCCTTAGTTTTTACAATTTGAAACTATTTACACGAAAATTTATATTAGCCATCAAATATCAAACGTATAAACAACAGTAAAAGAAAAAAATCTCAGTTAAAACAGATGCGTTTTACATAAATAGATTTTAGACGACATTTTCATGTTCTAATATTGTAACACAACATTGTTTTCATTGATTATGCAATGACAATACTATATAATGTAGTACAATTTACAACTTATAAAACTCCATTTAAAGTTATCTATTGCGGTACTTGATAGCGGGTTCAAGTTTGCAGTAACTTATTAGAAGGCAATAGTTAAAGTAATTTGCACATTACGAGTACTGATTATAAATACGAACAAAACAAATAAAATAATTCTATTTACTTGCTGTTTGACCACGTGTTATGATATTAAATAAATACAGCTGCCTTGAAAAGTATATTACTGTTTCTTTGAATGACTATATTTGGCAAACTGAATCTTTTGAATTTTGAATGCAAATGTACTTGAGTTTTTAGATAAAATTTGATAGTCAAATAAGGTTTTTAATGTCCGCAAGCCTTTTTAAACCTTAAAATACACCTTTTAAATAATTTCATTGTTTTCAACACGTAATTACTATGATGACTAAATAGTCATCTTATGAAATTATTAATCGCGGAAAACGTTGCCTTGTATGTTTAATTTACCGCCTGGTCTTATCTTTTGTTGTCCCGAATCTGTGACTAAGTGCTAATTTAAAGAGAATATACGACACAACCGTAGGAGCCGAGCACATCATTATCTAATATTAATAAGTCCTGTGATATTCGACGATTTACTAAATTTGTTGGAAAAAAGAATGAGTATCTACATATTTAAGGATATTTTTCACTAGTATGAAGCTATCAGAAAAGTTGCCATAAGTTGAATAAAAACCAAATAGTAAATACAAGTAATTAGTAGAAATAGAGAAACTGGAACAATTAATAGTAAATTTAAATCTCTTAAAACGTCTTGTAGAAATATATGTGTAATATGTTAAGTTATAAAAATATATTTTAATGCATTTTCCTATTTAAGATATTTACTATAAGTTTGTTACGCAAACATACCATTATAACTTACCTATTTTAATACATAATCATTAAACTTGCTACCTGTGTTACGAGTAGTAAATAGTTATAGGTTAACAATGACAAAAGGCATTATGCATATCAAAATACGATATATTTGAGGTAATACAGTGTAATATTAAAATGTAATAGCTAACCTGCTTTCGTGAACAAAACATAGAATGCGAGTTCTTCCTTATCGCCATGTACTACGACTATTTGAATGTCCAGGAGACTGCCCTCTTACCACACAACCATACTTAACTGCATTTAATTTGTAGGGAATCGGGCCCAAACCGAAGCTTCGAAGCTTTTGTAGTTTTTGGGGACATAAAGAGTTTACTAAAAAAGCGGAGTTGTTTTGCAGAAAACAAAATTATAAGGCTTTGTAAGATAATAGTAAAAGTATAATTTAAAATCCTTGGCAAGAGTAGACAAATGGAGCATGGGTTTATCTTATCGCTGAAAGGATTTTTTTAGCAAACTGTACTTGAACTAGATTATGCTGAATTTAGATTGAAAATTCAACGGATTTGTATATTACAAAATATCTCTACAGGGATCGGTAGAGTAAAAACATTTCAGAAACTTAGGTGTTGTAAATTTAATAATCTAATAGATATCACGAGCTTATAGGATCTGGCAAAATTGGAATATTTGCATGAATATCACCCGGCGGGATAATTTAATATAATACTTATTCAATTACTAACCCGGTCAGTTACGGAACTAGTTATAAAATAAAATGGACGAAGGGAAGTTTACTTAGTATGTTAAATATATAGAAAGATATTTTTTATTTTTACTATACCTAGTCGTGCCATAACCAACACGACAATATTTTATTTATTGCAAGTGTCCAACATTTTCGTAATACTTTATAAAGGAACATAATAAAACTAAGTAAAATATTAAAAAAAAATAAAAGGTACATTAATGACATTAAAAATGACCCAGCGTGCTCCTCTGACGCCGAGAGCGAGGAGCATCTCCTCCTAGAATGCCCTCAACAGAGCCGCTTCAGAGGTGAAAGTCGCTACCGCGTTTAGGCTCTTCGAAGACACACTTGCCGAACTTATTGTCGACAAAAAGGCCAGGTTGCATCTGGAGAGATATTATAGGCCACTTGATAACACGATAAGAGTAATAAATGTTGCATTCAAAGCCTTATCTATGATAGGGAATCGGCACACGTATATAGGCTTTCCTCTAAGGATAAAAGTAACACTATGTTAATTTTTGACATCGTCAATATGAATAACGCATAAATATTATTTTGGCGTAGTTTTAGAAAACAGAAATGTTTATGGCAATGAAAATCGTTTTTTTTAATTAAACGCGTTCTAAGTATAAATATTTCGGAAACAATTTTTAACAGAAAAATGTGAAGATACGAATACAGCAAAATTTCGGAGACTTTGGATTAATAAAAACTTTCCTTGGGCGGTCTATACGTAACAGGAACGGGCAGTGTAGTCGATAAACAAATAACTGTATCTTGGGACATAATAAAGTATTTTTCGGAAAGTATTAGGTCTAAGAAATATACATAAACATGTATCGACGTCCACCAATCATTCACTTATGAAGTTTGATTCGATTATAGGTCTCTTTAATTTATGCTACTCATCTCTGCAACCTTATATTTGTTATCTGTTCCATTTTTCAGAGTTGACACAGCGATATTTTACCTGACTACCTGACAATTAATTCACTTAGCCATTTATTTAGATTTTCAGATTGTATCTAAGCTTGTCGAAAGTGGTCGTCAATCACCAAGGCGCGGGACTGTAGGGAAAATAATTTATGTTTTTACAGAAAAAAGATTATAGAAATCTATTAAAATTTAATATGTTTAATAATAATAATAACAACAATTATTTCTTTTGTAATATAATATTGAAATTTAGTATGTACATTATTTTATTTTACAGGTGACTTTATTATTTATATTCTTTTCTTATCACCCGCAATTTAATCATGCAAAAGTAACCTTTAATTGTAACACAATTTAATTTTTAATGCCACCATCACCATATTGTTTGTGTAGCTGTCATTTTTTTTATACATTCCAACGTGGCGGTCGTTACCGACTTTATTTATCTAAGCCAAAAATTTCGTGCCAGTCTTATATTATTAATGTTAGTTTTGTTAAGTATTATTTATATATTTTCATAATATATATATATATATATATATATATATATATATATATATATATATATATATATATATATATATATATATATATATATATATATATATATATATATATATATTGTAGTTCATTCTTTAACTTTAAGTTTATACTGGATTATCAGCAATTGCTACCAGTATCTATTCTTCCATTTATTAGACTATTTTTATTTCTATATTATTCTTTTATCTATTCTTGTTTCTATAAAGTGCATCTTTGACTATTTTGACACCAAATTGAAGAAAATGAATTGGGCATTTTTTTGTACCTATTATGTACTAAATTTTCTTACTTTATTACAACATGTAACACGTTGTGCCGACCACGTATAATGTGGGCAGTAGTAAGCAGTAATAAGGGCAGGAGGAAGAAAAAGATGTCCGATAAATTTTCTCTGTCCATTGCAACATTAATTTTTTGTTACAACTCATAACGTGCTCTTCCATATATTGGACCTTCCAGTAAAAGACGTATTATTGTTTCATCTATGTCAGAATCACAAGCACACCCGGGTGTCGCTTTGCATTTGAACTTGTGTAAACAATGACCAAAACCTCCATTTTATATAATCTGCATAATGTTTTGAGTGAATCCTCTTTACACTGTATTTAACTGTCTATAAATTACTTTCTTTTTTACTGCTGTTGCCCACAGTGTAGCTGCACGATACAATGGATTTAATTACGGATGTATAAATTGTTTTCACAATTTCTGAATCCAGTCCCCAATGAAGCAAAGCTTAGCTGTCCGGTATAGATATTTAAAGCTTTTTGGCATACATTCTTTACATGGTTCACAAACGAAAGTTTATTGTCTATGATTAGTCCCAATATTTTTATTTCATTTGTGACTTTTATCATGGTAAATTCCATGCAAAAGTGCGGAGAATTTATCTTACGGTTCTTGTTATAAGCATTGCGCTAAACTTTTCTAGACAAAATTTCGATTTATTGCATATTCCTCACTCAAATTCATATTGTAGTACATGTTTGGATTTGGTTTCGATATCATCCAAAGAATACCCGAAAAGACTAAAACAATGTTGTCCGCATAGGCTTTTTTTATTGCTGTAGGACAGCAGACAGGCAGACGGCCCGCTTAGAATTTAGCAGTTACCGTTGCCTATGGATGTTTGTAACACCAGTGGCACCGCGAACACGCTGCTATCCGATAAAGGTACAGGAACTTAGGTCACTAATGCCGGAACACAACACAAGGTTATTATGGCGGCATACTTAAAACCAAAGGTGGTCGCCATCCAGACGGGCTTGAGGCCCTAGTTGCCTTTTACGACAGGCCGACCTCGGCCGCGGAGGTTAGTATTCTTTCTCCGCCCCTGCACGGATAAAAAGGCTTGGCAATACTCACCACAATTACCCATTTCATCCAAAAGAGAATCGAAAAAAATATTCTAAAATGTTGGTTCTCCAGTGGATCATTGAATACAGCCCATTGTTGTCTTTTTACTATGTTCTTTATTAGCATGAACATGTACCATTCGACTGCTAAAGTAGCTATTTACTAATAGTCTTAAGTTTTTGGGGCAACCCTTTTCTTTCAGTTTACATTTGAAACTAGGCCACTAGGCACAATCAAATGCCCCTGGAATATCGAGCGCCACTATAACATTGACCATCTTCTTATCCAAATTGCTCTTAATATGTTGAACGAGATTGTATAAGGTGTCTTCGGTACATCGTTGTGCAACGAATCCGTACTGGCGTGGGTTAAGTTTTGACAGTAAATGCCATCTAATACGAGCAATGAGAAGCTATTCTAGAATTTTTCCTAGAACTGGGTACTACCAGCCCTATAGGTCGATATGCATTAACTTGAGTGTAATCTGGTTTACCAGGTATCGAATAATAATCACTACAGCTTCTTTACATATTTTTGGAAAATAGGAAAGCTCCATTATCTTGTTAAGTAGTTCTAAGAAAACCATCTTGGTGGATGTTATCGCTTTCATACATATTTCTACTGATAATCCATCAGCACCTGGATTATTTTTAGGATTTAAAGTCTTCAAAACGTTCTCTATCTCAATTTCAGTAAAATAAGGCTCGTTGGTTAATTTCATCTGTGTATTCTAGTTCTATAAATATGTTCACTTAATAATTTATCAATGATTATGATGCAAATACAATATAATAGTTACAATTTTTTTATTGGTGTGGAACAGCAGATAGCCTGATGACCCACTTAATAGTAATCAGTGACCGTCGCCTATAGATGTAATACCCTAACTGAAACCTACATGAACTTTAATGTTTAATAAAAGTTCGTGAATTTGTATTTTCGTTTACGCGTTTCAAATGGCTTGAATTCCTTTTAACATTCATGATACTCGTGAAGCCGGTCTTTGAATACTTTCTAAAAACGAAATTAATTAAGTCTATTTTTGTAATTAAAAGAGTCTTTATGCCAAGAATGTACTATTAGTTTAAATTTTATTAGAAATTGTGTAAAATATAAATAATATACATTAGTAGGATATAACGGATTGGTATGTGTGTGAACGAAATTATTCATTATCAAGGGTTAAAGCAAATTGAATGTATTGGCGCTGTTGTACCGATGGCGCCGGGACGTGGCCGAGCGTGGCTCTCGCCACGCGACTCGCGAAGTTGAGGTAAAGCGGGCGGAGCTGCGCGACGAGGTCCTCATGGTGGAGTGGAAGGAGCGCCTTGCGCAACCCAGCGCGGGCCTTGCCACCATCGAAGCGGTGAGGCCCGTCCTGGCCGAATGGTTGGAAAGGCGCCACGGCGCCCTGACCTTCCGCCTGACGCAGGTCCTCTCGGAGCACGGTTGTTCGGGAGGTACCTGTGTCGCATAGGGCGGGAGATGACGTCGGGGTGCCACCACTGTGGCGCGGGCGACGATGAGGACACGGTGAACCACACTGTCGCCGTGTGCCCTGCGTGGCGCGAGGAGCGCCGCGTCCTCGTCGCCCAAATCGGCGTGGACCTCTCGCTACCGGCCCTGGTTCTGTCCATGGTCGGGGGTGATCCTGGATGGACGGCCGTCGCCTCTTTCTGCGAGGTAGTCATGTCCGCAAAGGAGGCGGTGGAGCGGGAGCGGGAGTCAACCACCACACTCCCCTCCCGCCAACGCAGGCCACGTCGGCGGCGCCGGAGGGCAACTAACGACCTCCGGCCGCCGTAAAAAGCGGCCGCGGGTGGCCCCTTGGGGGAGGATCCGCCACCCGCACTACTGCCGCGAGGGAGAGGGCCGCGTACTGTTCCGCGGCCACCCTCAACTCCTTGAGTCAACACAGGAGAGCGCCAGGGGGACGAAACCCTGACCCCCTGGCGTCAACACTTTAGAAGAGGCCCGCCTTGAGACAAACGGCGGGTCGGCGTCGGCCCGAGCCACGAGATCGGCAGGCCATATATCCGTAGGCCCGGGCATAGGCGATAGGAGAACAGCGGGGTTTTTTAGTGGGTAGTCGGATGTTCGAACATATCTCCCGGAGTCCCACACATCCCTCGGTCCCCCCGGGCCGGGGGAACCCGTCAAGAGTGGTTTTTCCCCGAGACCAAAAAAAAAATTGAATGTATACTTCTTATAAGTTTTATATAACGTTTAAATCCGAATTAATTTCGAAGTCCAAGATTGGGGTACAGGGCAACAATTATGTGCTACTTAAAGAGACTTGCGAGGCGCAAGAAATGTTTTACTACTAGATGTGGCTAAATTTACTCTTGTCTTTGTACGTTATCTGATCTCCCAGCTCCGCAAAGAAGCGCCAAAATCCTTTCTTTGCATGAGTGAAAAATAGTAATTAATTTTTCACTTTTTAGGTCACCTTAGGAGCAAGATGGAGTCATTTCCTTGACCAGAGACAAACGGTCAAAAACAAAGTTTTTTATTAGTGTGTATTTATGTTTTTTAGTCAGTATTGTATCCTATTTCTAAGATAGATTAAGTGATCTAATGATTATCATCATCATCATCATTTCAGCCGGAAGACGCCCACTGCTGGACAAAGGCCTCCCCCAAAGATCTCCACGATGATCGGTCCTGCGCTGCCCTCATCCAACCTATCCCGGCGATCTTGACCAGATCATCGGTCCATCTTGTGGGGGGCCTACCAACACTGCGTCTTCCGGTACGCGGTCGCCATTCGAGGACTTTTCTGCCCCAACGGCCATCAGTCCTTCGAGCTATGTGCCCAGCCCACTGCCACTTCAGTTTTGCAATCATCCGGGCTATGTCGGTTACTTTGGTTCTCCTGCGAATCTCCTCATTTCTAATTCGATCTCGCAGGGAAACTCCGAGCATAGCCCTCTCCATTGCTCTCTGAGCGACCATGAGCTTTCTCATAAGGCCCATAGTTAGCGACCACGTCTGCGTTCCGTATGTCATCACTGGCAACACACATTGGTTAAAAACCTTCGTCTTGAGACACTGCGGTATTTGGGACGAAAAGATTTTACGGAGCTTCCCGAACGCTGCCCATCCGAGTTGGATTCGACGAGTGACCTCTTTCGCGAAATTGGACCTGCCTAACTGGATCGTTTGACCCAAGTAGACGTATTCGTCAACAATTTCGAAAGTACAGTTCCCAACTGTTACGGAGGTAGGTGCGACATGGACATTAGACATGATCTTCGTCTTGTCCATGTTCATTTTGAGACCTACTCCTTGGGAAGCTGTATTGAGGCCATCAAGCATATGGCTTAAGTCTTCCATGGTTTCAGCCATGATTACGATATCATCTGCGAATCTAAGGTGAGTGATGTACTCACCGTTAATGTTGATGCCCAGTCCGTTCCAGTCCAGAAGCTTGAAGACATCTTCCAACGCAGCAGTGAACAGCATCGGCGATATGACATCGCCTTGTCTGACTCCCCGCTGCAGTCGGATAGGCTTCGAGTTCTGATCCTGGAGACGGACTGACATGGTGGCGTTTTCATACAAACACTTCAACGCTTTGATGTATCGATAATCAATGTGGCACCTCTGGAGAGACTGAAGCACCGCCCAGGTCTCGATCGAATCAAAGGCTTTCTCATAGTCCACGAACGCCAAGCATAGTGGCTGGTTATACTCCTCCGTCTTCTGTATAACCTGCCGCAGCGTATGTATGTGGTCTATGGTGCTAAAACCTTTTCGGAATCCGGCTTGTTCGGGAGGTTGGAAGTCGTCAAATCTGCTAATGATTATATTGAAGTTTTATCGCACTCAATAAACTCTTTCATAGTTTAACTCTTTCATATTAACATATAGCAGCCCATAACGTCACACTGATAGGCTCCTGGCCGCTCCTTAAAGGGAACGGATAGTATAACCACCATGTAAATTACACATACCGGCGGTCTTCGTATGCAGGTTTCCTCATAATATTTACTTTACCGTCGGTATTTATACCAGGTTGCCAAAGTGCTGCACGGGGATAGAACCTGTGAGCTCTGGTTTGGTATCCGAGTGTGATACCATCTGACTACAATGTAGTTACTTTATTAGAAAATGATGCTATTAATATAATGTATGACATATTCTTCATGATACCTTATTTTCATTTTACTTTAGCTATTTTATTGTTCCAAGACCAATTTAGGCCAAAGCCCGTTTTGAATTTGAATTCTCAATTTATTTTTCAGATATAAAAGCTACATAGATGAAGCTGTGAGGTTAGGATGTATATTTAAAATGTCATCTTCCAGCAGTAATGACCACTTATTGTGAGAGGTAACAAGCGAGGCCGTTTAAATATCTCTCGCTTATGACAACTTTTTAAAGTGTCGCGGTGTTGATAATGCACGATTTATTATTATAATACATTCATCACATATTTTTACAATATCATTATTTCCAGTAATTGCATGCCTTTGCATTGTCAAATCTTTAAATAAAATGTATATTTAAATTTTATTTTGTTCAAACTAACATTTTGTTACATTTTACACGCTTTATATTAATTCGATCTGTATATAATAATATGTAAAAACACATGAATTACACTCATGAATGTATGTAACTGAGTATTTTAATATAATATTCATAATTTTTAAACAATTTAACTTTAAATTTTCACACGTGTCAAGACCGATTACATTACCTACAATTATTTTATCATTTTGTCACAATGTCCTGTCATCAAGTCATCAAGGTATATCAAGATCATCAGATAAATTTGAAGGTAAATGTTCAAAGTTCACTCATTGAACCTCGGTAAATTACATTCTTCTTTACATCTTCCTTTGAAATTTTTAGTCAAAACACAATACAATTGTTGAATAAAAATTATATATTGGAATAAAATAAAATAAGTATTTGATATTTAATTTGAGAGTTAATTTAATAAAGAGTTAATTTGTTAACATAATGTATCAAGTTTTACTTTAATTTTATTTCGAGGTAATCAATTATGATTAATTGTTAAAGTTCTTAAAGTATTATTGTAACATAAACTCTTCATAACTAAAATATAATTTCAGTTTAATTTAAAATTTAAAAATTCAATTAAATATCATTAAGGAAACTTAGGAATATACTTCTCATCAAAAAAATCGAAACACTACTACAAGTATTATTCAGGCGGCATTTAAATGAAAAAGAGGATTGATATCATTAAAAAAACATACGCCAATAAATATCTGACAGTTTAGTCTACACAATGGTGTACCAGAATTCCAAATTTGAATTTATATTTTCGAATTTACATCCCTTAAATGAATGTAGAGATTGCTTTCAATGTGTGATTCCGTCGGCATAATTTCTGCACTTAATCACATTTTTGGGATAAATTATCATTTTTATAACTGAGCTGAATGTGGTTTTTAACTAAGTGACATCCTACCAAAGAGATCTTTTCCTAAAAATATGGATACCTCGCCCACAGAAGCCGCTCAAGTTGTGGCGTTGCTGGATGCAGGGCATATTCAGCGTGTTGTGGCTGCACGATTGCATCTAAGCTTCTCTGCTGTCAATAGAGTGTATTAACGTTATCGGGAGACTGGTATTTTTACTTGCCGTCCAGGATCTGGTAGACATCGTGTCAAGTCTGAGCAAGATGACCGGTATATTGTGTCAATTTCACTAAGAAATCACTACTTTAACTCTATTTAACTGCAGCAGCGGCTCGGTGAGGTTCGAGGATTGACTTTTAGCAATTCTACCATAAGAAGGAGATTGGCGGAGCGTGGCATGAAACCTCCTAAACCAGCCAAGGGACCAAAATTGACGGTAGACCACCGAAGAGCACGCCTCAACTTTGCACTTGAGCATTTAAATTTGTCATACCTGCAATGGAGCAAAGTTCTCTTTTCTGACGAGAGTAAAATTATGCTGTATGGTAATGATGGAAGAAAGAAGGTATATCGAAGATGCACAGTGTTGTATTTAAGAACGAGTCAGTTACGGTGGCGGTTCATGGATAGTTTGGGAAAGCATAAGCGCCGATATAAAAACCGAACTTGCGTTACATCTGGACCTCGGTTACCGTCATTAAATGGATCACGTTAGATCGAAGAGTGTCTGGAGCCTCATGTGATACCTTACACACATTTACTGATGAAGACTTCATTTTTATGCAATGCCGGGGCTCATACCGCAGGCATTGTAAATGAATATCTGAGCGAAATCGGTATTGCGGTTATAGGGTAGCCAGGAAGAAGCCCGGATATTAATCCCATAGAATACCTATGGGATGAGTAGAAGAGACGAGTCAGAGCAAGAGATCCTGCTCCGGAGACGCTTGGCCAGCTTAAAACAGCTGTACAAGAAGAATGGGATAACATCCCACACACAAGATTGTAATCTATCTTATCCGTTCTATGAGGAACCGCATGGAAGCAATGATAAGAGCTCGGGGAGGAAATACGAGATACTGAATAAACTTTTTTTAACATTTTTCTGTTCTACATTTTTGTTTCTCACATTTAAAAATTTCTTCTTAAAGGGTAAAAACATACCTGTTGAACAAAACACAATAGCTAAAGAAATTTAATTTTAATTTGAAACATTAATATTCATTAAATGATACCTTATAATATCCACAATTAACGGACATTATATATATATATATATATATATATATATATATATATATATATATATATATATATATATATATATATATATATATATATATATATATATATATATATATATATATATATATATTTGGTTAAATGTAAAAAAATAAAACTCATTCAAAACATAACTTCAGGGGTGTTTAGATTTTTTTAATTAGAAGTGTAGATTTTAGGGAGTTATTTATGCCGTATAGTAACTAGAAAAGGCTCAATATCTATTTATTTAAATATAAATTAGCGAAGGTACTACTGTATAAATACTCATAAGACTCATGAAACTATGTACTAGTGACGCAGAACAGGTAATTGATTTCATTGTTTTTTTGGTAATAAAATTGAATGTTTAACCGCATATTGTTGTATTTTACGCCAAGGTCGAACGGATTCCTCGGATAAGAATTTTAATAATATTTGAACAGTAAAAACGACTAATTTAAGAATTTCAAACTTTTCCGTAAGGTTGTTGACAAAAAGACTTGTGAAAAATATTTCAAGCGGATGAAAGGTGACTTAGTTGAGACTGTTTACAACTCATTAATGTTTGTTTAATGCAACTAAAACTTATCTTTAAAAGTAAAAAAATGCTTTTATTTTGAGGAGTGAGCGTTGTTTTGATGCATAAATCCATAAATATCCTTATTTGATAAATATTCGAAGGATGCACTCGTCCTGTGTCACCAATACATAATGTTAACAGCAGATGAAGATTTGAATATATACCTTGAGCTGATAGCTGTGATATTCTGTTGGAATCGACGCTTTTTTCACGGATAGTATTTTGTGATCACTAACAATTCCCGCTCATGCGGTTGAAATAACAGACACTATTATCACTTTTTGGATCTGTAGCTATACGGATTGGTCGTGCTGAACACGAGCACGGGTACGAGCGTTGTGCGCGGTACGCGTTTATCAACTAAACACATTAAAATGCCGGTTAGTTTATACCTACCATTCTTATTGTGTCTTTGTACAGCATCCACTGCATTGTAGTATCGTTGTCTAAATAACGTGTGTCCTAAGCTCATTTTTATGTATTTGTACCGATATTCACCCAGAGATATTAGAATCGATGTTTCCCAGTATAGTCGTATATTGAAATTCTTCGTTATCTAGGGTTCAGTGGGCTTGATATCGAACATGCTTTATTTGTTTGTATTGATTTTGTCTCTACAATTATACTAAATTCTAGTTTAAAATACGGTTTTACTTCATTTTATTATGTTTATAATATATGTAAAAACTATAATTTAAATCATATATTTACTTATAAAATTTGAAAGTTTTTCCACAAAATGACTATTATTTGATTATGACTATCGCCGTATAGATAATATTTTGGACAGAGCATGTTCAATTGTTTATCATGCTTCATTATTGAATCCCAGTTATATGCGATATGTTATGCAATATTGTTTATTACAACATCCAGTACTATGATTAAGGTTGAAGTCCAGCTCTTAACAAAGTCATACTCAAATGAAAGAAGTCTTTTTTGTATAATAGTGTTTTTATATCTCTAAAATATTGTTTAATGGCCAATTGGCAGCCATTCCCAAAAATGGTCTGACATCATAATATTTGTGCTAATGGACTGACTACTAAGATGAATAAGATGGTGGGTACCGAAGGAAAAGAAGGAACCAAAACAAGTTGCCATTACAGATTACCATTAAATACGAATATTTTTTCATGCAGGGCGGAGTAAGAATACTGACCTCTGTGACCAGGGGCAGCTTTTCGTAAAGGCAACAGAACTAGTTGGTGGGTAATTTTAGTTAGGTGGTAGGCTTCCAAGGCCGTAATATTCTTGTGTTGCATTCCGGCTTAACTGACCCAGGTTCCAGTTCCTCTACGTGAACAGCAGCGTGTTAGCGGTGACCCTGGCGTCGAAAACACCCACCGGCAATTGTAACCTTAACTATTATTAGCTCGTCAGCCTGTTTTCCGTTCCAATGCAATAAAAAAAATATGTAACGTTGTGACGTTGTTTGACAGATATGATTTTTTTTGTCTCTGACGCTGTGGGCTTCAATGTAATAAAATTTTAACAGTAATACTTTAGAGATGTTCATATAAAAACTTATTTTCTTTTTATTAAAAATTTAAAGCTACTTTAGAAATAAATTTAGCTTCATCTTTTTCTTCGATCACAGTCATTGATCGAAGATCTTTTTCATAAATCTTTTTGTTGCATTTTACTCAGAAAAAATAACTATTAAAGAAGAGCTTAACGTATTAGGGTTCAACTTTTGCGCGTCTAAGTATAACAGAAATGAAATCTGTGATGACACTAATCACCTTACCTTTTTTATCTGTGCAGGGGCGGAGAAAGAATACTAACCTCTGCGGCCGGGGTCGGCCTGTCGTAAAAGGCGACAAAACAACCCACCCTAGCTACGTGGTTGGGCCTCAAGCCCGTCTGGATGGCGGCAACCTTTGGTCCTAAGTATGCCGCCATAATAACCTTGTGTTATATCCGACATTAGTGACCCAAGTTCCTGTACCCTAATAGGACAGTAGCATGTTCGCGATGCCACTGGCGTTGCAAACACCTATAGGCGACGGTAACTGCTAAATTCTAAGCGGGCAGTCAGCCTGTATGCTGTCTTACAGCATTAAAAAACCTTGGGCTCCAAAGTTTTAGCTTCGGTGGTGACCGTGTTGATTACGCTTATAGAAGGAAGAAGGAAGCTTATGTACCTGTACTGGTAGAATTTTAACGTGTTTAACAGCCGGTTGCACAAACGAATTTTAAATCTTTTTTATAGCTGTAATTTAGCAGACAAACAAACAACACACCTTAGCAGCTGGTCACCGTCGCCTATTGATGCATTACCAACGCGTTGCGGGCGTCGAAGATATTTTATGACGCCTTTTTTGAAAAATCCCATATCGTACGACTTTAAGTCCTATTTTTTTATTAAATAGTTGCTATTACTACACAATTGTTGCGATTTTATGTAAAAATAGGGAGATGCAGCGAAAGTTTGACTTGCAACCAAGATTTAAGCCTAACATGAATGTTGAAGATGTCTGTGTGCTAGTAGTATCACATTTATACACGTCGCAGAATTACATCCTTTAAACGTTTGTTTATAGATTTTCCTTTCCGAGAACATTTAATTTATATTTCGTTTTACATTGACAGCCAACTAGGCTTGATTCTTACAATATAAACCAACCGTAACAAATAGTCATTTTCATGTAACGCCTTACGTTCCACAACCTTTTGTAATACGCTGAACAGACTGCTGCTATTTATTTTGTAAGGCGTCGAATGTACCTTTATTAGAAAATTGTATTTCCGAAACTCCTGGAGTATTTTTAATTAACATAATTTAAATCTATTAAAAGTAACTATTGTACGAATGTTGAAAAAGCTTTAATGGACTTTTTTATAGGTTTTTGATAAAAATAGTATGTCAATCCTATCATACATCATATCACACAATCACAGATATCTTAAAAAATTACTCTTAATATTTTAGAGGATTAAAGCTGCTGCAAAATAGATGGGCATCGGCAGGATGCTTATTAAACTTTATAAAATTACACAGTGAACTATTCTATCTATCTATATTGTAAAATAATTCTGTATGGTTTAGATATAGGCGCTAGAGGCACAACTCACATGCTGCCGTCCGCTTAGGGAAACTATTTAAAACCTGATCACTTATGTTGGAACACAACACGAGGTTGTTATGGTATCATATTTAGAATCCATGTGGGTGGTTGCTCCTAGATGGGGCTAGATGGGGTTGGAATCCTATTACCCAGCTAAGGTTGCTTTATCACCATTTAAACACCCGGCCGCAGAGGTCAGTTATTCTCACTCCGCCGCGCCCCCTGCGCGGGAAAAATATGTAATAATTATAATTAAATAAGTTAAATAATCAAATAAGATATTGAAGCCTCTTAATAAATAAATAAAGTATGCCAGACAATACACGTTTATAGCATATATAAATATGCTGTTTAGTTTTAAGAAAAAGTTGAAAATAGAAATTATCTATTAACTAGTAAATAAAGATTGAAACATTGAAGATGAAACAAAATGAAAATTGAAAACAGATACCACAAACCTCTTCTGGCCAAAAATGTTTCTAGTATCCTTCACTTGGATATATATTTTGTATAATATTCGATGATGGAATATGATACTCGTATGAATGAAATGTATGAAACAATTAGATATGAAAACAGAGTTAATCTTTAATTTACGATTGACAATCTTTTGTGGTCAGGGACATTTGAATCATAAAACTAAAAAGCATTTATAACAAAAATGAATATCGAATCATTGAAGTGATATTAGTTGTGATACTTTTGCAGTAGCCTAATTAAGGACCATCAGTGATCTAATAAAGTCGTATCTGTGTTCATTCGATCTCAAATTGAACTTAATAGAGTACTGATAACATTTGATAGCAAATTAATTGTGGGTAAATGGTTCAGTACAGCGAACTCAAAAACTATAACATATAATGTCTTGATTTTAGTGACACGTGAAACTGCATTGATAAATTTAGATAAATACCATATCGTGAAGTAATGGCAAAAATCAGATTCGTGAAATATTTACATCACTTCTATGTCAATTGTAAGTTTCAGTTGAGTTTAAGATAAAAATTGGATCAAAAACAAACATAATAGGTGGTTTTTTAATTCCACATTTATATATTTAATTTTCACCGGTGTGTCTTAAATTAATATCAAATCACACGAATCATACATACATTAAGAGATTATCGTAATTACAAGCAAACATGGTCTGACTGACACCAAATGAAAGGGCATACCAATGTTCTTGTGTACAAAGTTAAGTAAACACATCAAAAAAGTCTAAGCAACATTCATGATATTACAAATTTACCATTTATACTAATTAATTTCTAAGTCTTTACTCACTCAAAGTGCGTAGGTATATAAACTTTTTTGTTATTGAAGACATACTGGCTGGTTGTAAAAAAAAAAAATTCGATTATGTTTTGTTTTTTTTTCATAAAATTAAATGAAAGGGAATTTGTTTGAATTTAAGTGCGTTTTTATTACTACGTTTAGTCTTGATTTTATAATTTTACCAACCATTTAAATAAAGTGAGCGACAAAATTGAATTGTTAGATATTCTTTACGTCATGGAGCGACGTCATTTGACGGCAAAAATTGCAAAGAGCTGTGGGGATGTTGCAAGCGGGAAGTAATCAATCTCAGGTATCTCGGCATTTTGGCATTCATAGAAGTGTTATTTGTCGTCTTTGGCAGCGCTACAATAATACAAGGGAACCCGCTGAACAGCATCCAGGCCGTAAAAGGAGTACAACCACTCGGCAAGACCGAAATTGACTGCATGAGTACGGCCTACGAGCTCGACGCCCAATTAGGTGCCCATCGATACGTCACGGGAATCGCGCTCGTCGAAACGAATGGCGTAGAGAACGCAGAACATGGACCCAGGAACAATGTGATAAAATTATGTTTTCCGATGATTCGCGATTCGGGTTTAGGCCTGATACAAGAAGGGTCCGAGTGTACCGTCGGCCCGGAAATACTGAAAGGCTCAGATGCATTCAGGAAGTTCATCCATACAGCGGCTCATCCACCATCCTAAAATTTAAATTAGTATATGTTGCTTAGACTTTTTTGATGTCTGTATGTCCATGAAAAGTAATGATAGGTAGATATTTGATCATATAATTATTTTATCGAGGTTTCCACAAATTAAGTACATAATAAATGATTTTCCCTGGAGCTGCCAAACGAATACAAGCAGAAATCTATTTGCCGCCTTCAAGACTCCATAAAAAAGAGGTAAAGTTGGCCTATTATTAATTAGAACTGGAAATACTCGTCAAAAAGTATGTATAAGTAAAAACATTAAAAATGCTCGCCTAACATAGAACAATAAAAATACTAATGTAACGATAATACTCCAGATTATGAAGATGGTTTTTAGATAAAACTGCTTGGAGTGGATTTTCCATTATACGATTGGTACGCCTTTTTTGTACGTTTCTTTATAATTATTTGTTAACCTGGTTCCTTTAGCTTGAAATGAGAAATTTTACAGTATGGAGGTCAAATACATTTTAGTTACTCTTGCATGATAATATGCTTAATAATCTTCGGTGATTATTAATTTTTATTATCTCTCTGTTGGACTTAGTTTCTTCTCTAAAATAAATAATATACCCGCTACGCATGTTTTATAAGTAGATAATGGCAGAAAATATATGCGATGAGATCGTTGCTCACGATGATTTCTTTCACCGTCGGCACGTAACGCTTATAATATATACATTCAGAGGAAAAATAAACTGTTTAATAAAATAAAATAAATATGACATGTACCGCACATGTCATGTTGGAATTTGAAACCATGACTTCTAGAATACGAAGTGTAAGAACATTTGACTACTAACGCATATTAAATGAAAATGGCTTCTGAATACTAAATTTTAAATTATAAATTTACTTCTCAACTTATGTATTGTGTCGCTGGTATTCGAAAGTTTATTAAAGATCCTTAACTTTTTAATATACATTAATATATCCATAAAGTCCCGAATAGATGACGTAAGAGCTAATATGCGAGCCATGGTCTCAATATTGGGGATACTGAAGACCGAAGTGGAGGAGACAGTGGTAAAATAGTTTCCGAAACAGAAGTTTGGTAAGGTTAACACCATTTTCAATATTTTTCTTGTTACGTTGTAACAAGAGTACAAGAAATTAATCACTAATACTAAATAATAATTTCTAATTAATTTCAATATTCAATATTGAGGGTATTTAAGTGTAAACAAACCAAATAATTATTTCGATCGCGCACACTTTAAATGTAGGTAGCTATGAATTAATTTAACCAAATCATATAAGGTAAAGACGACGGCCGGGAATCGAATCTTCGAGAAATCGTTCAGTTGAATAGCGTCCATTGATAAATACAAAGATGAATGAACGCGAATCATTCAGTCGAGTAGCGTTCATCGATTTCGTTCGTTCAATACTACAATCGAACGAACGACAGGAATGAAGAGCCGTTGGGGCTTACGTCACGGATAATTCTTTACCCCTCTGGCCTATAGCTCTGTCACTGTCTAATCGAGTAGCGGGTCAGAGGTCGAAATCTACTCAGTACTTTTCCATGCCACACCCATAAGAACCAAATCTAGAAGTTTCGAAAAGTGGGCGGTGTCCTCTCAAGGTGGGAGCACGTCGTTCGTAGCCAGTATAAAAAGGCGAAGCCGCGAAAGACGCCAAGAATTCTGACACCAGGAGGCCTACTCAGTAACTATGGTGGTCCGCGATTGTGATTAATTAATTTGTAGTTAGTTAAAATAATGTTTTAACCAGTGCTTAGTGGTGCTTGGAATAAATCAATCCAGTAATTTATTAATAATGTTGTCCGTTCTGAAAGCAAAATATTCAGTACTTTAAAGATATATCAATTAGAGAAATTATTTAAATTATGCCGCATCGTATACAACCCTCAGTTGGAGGATCCACCATACGGGTTGAAAGCTGTCGTCCCCAGAACGGTCCAGAAGCTGCCGTCCCTCGCAGTGGTCTCAAGGCGGCCACCCTCTGTACGGGCTCCTGCCCTCAGACCACTTCCGACAACAGGGCACGTCAGGCCCCGTAAAAGACCAAGGATGTTTGATGACCCTCCAGGCGCAATGAATTTTAAGACCTTTGTAGCCACTAAATTGGGATGAACTGATGTTGACTGTAGCCACTAATTCACTCATCAGCTAGTATAAGAACGATGTTTTAAATATTTTTAATAATATTATATTAGTCCTCACATATTCCTTGTCCTTATATTCATATACATTAGGACAAAAAAATCTCTAATTACCGCTCGGTCCGTGACCGGAATGGTATATTAGTAATTATATATATCACTCTATAAAATACCATAAGGCTGGGCTGGCCTGGAATAGGGCAGACTGGAAGAAATTAAACAAAAGGATGAAGGTGTCAACATCTTACTCAGTCATGAGGCTACTATGAAAGATAGAATATATTTAAAAAATGTGAAAGTATTATATTATATATATGAAATGATTAAGCTTTTTATTACACTCGCTGTATGTATGTCGCCAATATACTCGTATAGTGATTGTGTCAGAATTTAAAATGCATCAAATGCGATGTGGAATAATTTGACTACTTCGGTAGACAACTACAACAACTCTGAAAAAGAATGCGACTTTGCGTATGCAATAGGGGAAGTCACTTCGAGCAAGAACTTTAATTAGGCTAAATTAAAAAATGTCTTGTTACTTATTATTAATTGTTGTTATTATGAAACTTACTGGTTTTAAATTTTATTTTAAATGTGTATTTTTTTGTTTTATTTACATTGGGTATGGTCTTTAATTAATTATATAGAAATTTTAAAGAACGACGATAAGTTTAGTTCGACTACGAATTTCCGTCTGCTTGCTTTGTGATAATTTTTTACAGTTTCTTTGAAATAAGTTACTAGTTGTTATGTCTTGTTGGAGAGCTAAGAAAACGGTCATGTTTTTAAAATAATCTGCAACCCAAGTTTCATATCGTTTTTCTTGTTTGTAAGGTATTTTAGTGGAAATTTTTTTAAATAATATAATTTTTCGTCTCGCATTTTAAAATTTGTACCGATAATTGTTCTTTTAATATTAATAAATAACCAGTGTTTAATCATTTTTATAAATCAGAAGAAAAAATGAGATTTAAATTGATACTTTTATTTAAATACTAGCTGTGCCCGCGACTCCGTCCGCGTGGAATAGTGACTTTGGGCAGCATTTTTTGGGTATATCTTCTGGTTTATTTTGGATTACAAATCCTATACACCCTAAAATATAAATGAAATACCTATGCAAACAGTCAGTGTTATCGAATGCAACTGTTACGTCATGCGCTTCCGGAATACCTGTGTTCGAACCTACAAAACCAGCCTAAGCTAAACCCTATTTCATATGATTAATGATATAAATCTGAGGTCCACTTAAATTGAATAACAACCTACATGGTCCAGCCTAAGCTGAACTCTATTTCATATGGTTGATGATATAAATCGGAGGTCAAGTTAAATTGGTCTTTAAAATTTCCGACACTGGTCATTTTTAGCTAAAACTATTTTTTTTTCTATTAAAGTAGCCTAGTTACTCCTTGTTACATCAGCTATCTGCCAGTGAAAGTCCCGTCAAAATCGGTCCAGCCGTTTCAGAGATTAGCCGGAATAAACAGACAGACAGAAAGACAAAAATTGTAAAAAATGTTGTTTTGGTATATGTACCGGGTATATGCCCGAATGCACTTAGTAAAAAGCGGTTATTTTAATATTACAAACAGACCCTCCAATTTTATTTATTTGTATAGAATATACTGCTGTTGCACATTTGACTTATTTTGAAAAAAGCTAAAAAACGTGATAACTCAAAAATGGTTCACTTTTGCATAATGCATATGGGGGTTAAAATTATCGCAAATATTCACCCCTATCGCTTCCTAACGGGAATACGTCGAATTACCAATAACCCTGTATATATTCATTTAATACTAATAATTTATTCGAGCAAAAATAAAAACAGTTTTACATATCATAGGAGATTAATTTTATTTTTCTTTCAATGAAAGACGACGAATAACTTTCCATGCGAAGCTTTAACATTTTTAAAATAGCAGGAGAAATGAAATTCAGCATTTTATTTAAACGAAATTCTTCAAAACATTTGCAAGATTTTTATGATTTTTAATATTCGTGTTCAATGTAGTTCATTTCACGTCGAATACTGAATTTGATATTAAAAATGTGCGACATATTATTATATTTTATTAATATTGTGGAAAAGAACGGAAAGGTATTTTCAGGTTTAGAATCTAATTGATATTTAATATTTGAATTATGTTAATAGTTGTTGTTGTAATAGTCAATTGTGCGAGGACATCATGGAGAAATGAAAACTTCATCGGGTTTTGACAAGAGGGGTAAACCCCTACTGTTCTTAAACAGTACCACTAATCACTGATTCAACTTACGTACTAACATTGAATAAAAGAAAACTCTTTATTGTTCTACCATATCTAAACATGAAAAAAGAAAAAACTTACAAGCTATAGAACCGCCTTACAGCCTTATCGCTAAAATATTTTTTTTCAGGCAACCTTAATATTGTCCAAGGATATGATGATACTGGCTAAAATATATATTATTGAAAAATAAAAATTAGAAATAGAATTTATAAAAAAAATATATTATTGTGAAGGTGGTGACGTTAGACGTAATACTACACCTTCAGAATGAGTGGCCTATTAATAAATGATACTCTGTACAGATTTTATTGTATTTATTTGTGCCAGCGACCGCGACGTGTCAGTACACAACTGCACATAGACCACTGAACTCATTTAAGGTTATGTTACACTATTATTATATAATGTATATATTTAACATTTTAGATTAACTTTAAGTTGGCTGGTCTCTTAAAATATTTATAATAACATCAGACACTAAACTTCGCATCCTCTTTTAACACGACTCCACTTGGTAACTAAAAGTGACTCGATTAAATTCTTATCTTCATAGAATATTATGCTCAATAAGAGTCGAAGGAAATGTGAATATTTGAACTACTAATAAAACGAAATAAATTACTGTTTTCAGTTTTAATTTTTCTAAGAGCTTTTGAAGTGAAAACATTTAAAAAAACCGACTTAAAAAACTAAAAAGTATGAAATAACAATAAAATACTATTATTTGTATTATGCTACTTATTGATAGGTATCAAGTCTGTGTCAAGTCCTAAACAAAATAAAACTTATAAACAGTTTACTTACTGTAAGCTCAAAGTCACGCGCGGCGACTGAGAGTCATCTACTACTACATTTGGCTTGGCTTCCAACTGTGACCGACTTCACACCTATCAATAGGTAGCACATACAAATAATAGTATTTTATTAGTATTGTATACTTTTTAGTTTTTGAAGTTGATTTTTTTAAACATAGTTTTTTTTATTTTTACATTTTAGTGTCTGTAGATTCAAGAACGACTTACCAAAGAGACTTTGACAACGAAAAAATACAAATCGAATGATAATAATAACTCTCGCTTCAAAACGCCTATAGTAAAACAATTACTGTCCGTGTTCATGAAATTGTAAAGCGTCTGATTCAATTTAATAGCAACAAGTTACCAATTAGACTAAAATCCAAGTATTTAAGTGGCCGCACGCTAAATTTTTCATACTAAAAAACGTTCATAAACTGGGCCAAATTATGTTAAATTTTTATGGGACCAAATGGCAACTATTCCGCATCAAACTAAAGAAGACTCACGTAAATCGAATCATAAATCTCAGTGTAATCGGTGTACATACATAAAAAAAATACCAACCGAATTGAGAACGTCCTCCTTTTTGAAGTCGGTTAAAAAGAGACACCTATAAACATCTTTAAATATATTGTATCTTTAGAATATAACGTGGAGAGAATGAGATAAAATACATTATAAAGTATTTCCTATATTTTGGGGTCTCTTCTTTGTGCGGTGTTATATTTTCCTTTTTGTTTTTAAAATTTACACAAATTTACTTTAGGGAATAATTTAGTATAATTTTGGAATAGATTTTTTATATTACTATATACGTGCTCCCTGGCCAAGGCATACTAGTTTTGTCACAATGGAACATCGTGATAACATTATTGGATAGTTTATGCTAGCCGTTACAATTAGATATGCATCAGATTCGGTCACCTTCGAGCATTAATAAATAAAATAATTGTGATTATTGTCTAAATTGTATATAATATGACTCAATATATCTTTTTCAGGGTTATAAATAAGGTAAAGAAAAAAATAAATGTATTAATTCCTTAAAGATAATAAATAATTTTTTTTTAATAAAACAATGTTATTGAAACTAATCCAGTCTTTTGTCTACACCTTTTATATAAACTCGTAGATATAGCAATATCTTCTGAACTATATTATAGAGTTGAGGTTTATAACAATAATTGAGGTAGTAATTAATTTCGGATTAGTATAAGTTATAATTGCTCTGTTTTGATTTCCAGAAGATTCTCAAGCATAAAAAATAGGAATTAATTAGATGCCTATTGCTAACAGTCTTATTAAATAAATATAATACAAATTGGTAGTGATAAATTATTATAATATTCTAGCGTATATCGACGTTAATACGAATTATGATTATAATTTCATTTTGAATTCAAACTTAACTTTAAGGTATATGGAATATGGTATAGGTATATGGAATTATGAATTTATTTCAATATTAATTCACAATTTGGTTACACTAAAAATTGTCACATGATCACCCTTAAGTATAGTTTCCTTTAAATGAGTACATTAAATTATGGAATACATTTTTTTATTGCTATGGAAGAGCAGTTAGACTCACGGCCCACTTAATAGTTACTGATGCACCGCTAACATATTGCCGACCGTGCAAGGCAACTGGAACCTAGTCATTTTGCTGGAACACAATACAAGATTATTATGGCGGCATATTTAGAAGCTAGGGGTGGTTGCCACCCAGACGAGCTTGGGCCACTAGCTAGGGTTGTGATGTCGCGTTCTACGACAGGCCGCTCCCGGTCGTAGAGGTCAGTAGTCTTACTCCGCCCCTACACGGAGAAAAAGGTTTTGTTTGGTATAACATGTTTTCTTCAATAATGCAAGAGATGTTGATAAGAGCGTATCAAAATTAATTTATTGATATTTAGATACCTAAAAACAAGTTTATTTCCGCTACATATTATCTACAAATGACTATAAATTCAATAGCCTTCATAAACATGAACACAATTATGGTCACGGTTAATATTCAATATATCAGTTTTAATCCTTACCTAAAATGAAATATGATCTCCAGTCTAGTATGTTAAAATATTTTCCAAGAATAAAAAAAAAAATATTTATGTTATAATGACATCGTCCCAATTTTGGGCTCGCGCCTCATCCTTGAGGGAACGGGCAGTATACTCACGCTTGTCTAAGGCAGATGAGCGGGATAGATATAGCGTTGATCTTGGTATGCAAATTTCCTCACGATGTTTTCCTTCACGTCGGTACATAGCAATTATGCTATAATAAGCACATTAGATGAGAAAAACTGCCTCAGCGGTGCACGCTACCGTAGGATTCCAACCCGGGACATTTGGATTGGTTTCCGAGTGTAACAACACCACGCTACGCAGCACCTAATTACTTAGTCAGGTCATAAGTATTGTCACACAGTAAAAACTTTTCTTTTAGAATGCTGGCCACAAAAAAGTTTATTGAATTCGAATTTCGAATTGTTCATGAAAATAAAAATGTATAACTTTTAGAATTTTACTCATTTTTAAATATGGAGTGGACGCTTAAAGAAGACCGTGTTGCAGTTATTGCGTTGCATCGTTACAGTTACGCGCCAATTCAAATTTTTAACATACTGAAAAATTTGAATATAACCAAAAGATTCGTTTATCGTACCATCAAACGATACAATGAAGACTCTAGTGTAGATGACAGGTCAAGAAGTGGTCACCCTCGGTCTGTTAGGACTCCAGCAGTGATAAAAGCTGTGAAGGCACGAATTCAAAGAAATCCCAAACGTAAGCAGAAACTGTTGGCCCTTCAGATGGGGTTAAGCAGAACCACGGTGAAAAGGGTGTTAAATGAAGACTTAGGGCTTCGGGCATATCGAAGAAAAACAGGACATCGTTTGAATGCTCGTCTAATGGACCTGAGACTGAAGAGATGCCGCGCTTTGTTGAAGCGGTACGTGGGAAAAAAATATCGGGAAATTCTTTTTTTCGGATGAAAAAATGTTTACCGTAGAAGAGAGCTACAACAAACAAAATGATAAGGTGTACGCACACAGTAGTGAAGAAGCGAGCAACCGTATTCCGCGTGTCCAACGAGGTCATTTTCCATCCTCGCTCATGGTATGGTTGGGAGTTTCTTATTGGGGCTTAACAGAGGTACATTTTGTGAGAAAGGTGTAAAAACGAATGCTGTTGTGTATCAAAATACAGTCCTGACGAACCTTGTGGAACCTGTTTCTCATACCATGTTCAATAACAGGCACTGGGTATTCCAACAAGATTCGGCGCCAGCTCATAGAGCGAAGAGCACACAAGACTGGCTGGCGGCGCGTGAAATCGACTTCATCCGGCATGAAGACTGGCCCTCCTCCAGTCCAGATTTGAATCCGTTAGATTACAAGATATGGTAACACTTGGAGGAAAAGGCGTGCTCAAAGCCTCATCCCAATTTGGAGTCACTCAAGACATCCTTGATTAAGGCAGCCGCCGATATTGACATGGACCTCGTTCGTGCTGCGATAGACGACTGGCCGCGCAGATTGAAGGCTTGTATTCAAAATCACGGAGGTCATTTTGAATAAACTTTAGTGTCATAAGAATCTATGTTTTGTTAAGTTCATTTTGGTATATGAATGGTTACATAATTAATAAACTTGTTACAATTATTTTACATTAAACATGTGACAGAATTTATGACCTGACTAGGTATGTCAGTTGAGTTATAATTTAGGATTATCAAATTTAATTGATTGTGAGTATTGTAAATATATTTGAAGCGTGGCCGGTGTTAGAGCGACACAAGCAAGAACTGCGTGTCATGGGGATGAATATGCTGCGGTGGATGTGCGGAGTGACGCGGAAAGACCGCGTTAGGAACTCCCGCATTCGCGGCAGTCTTCATGTCCGTGACATTGCAGATAAATTGTAGGAATTTCGGCTCCGTTGGTACGGCCACGTTTTACGGCAACCGGATGCTTACGTGGGAAACAAAAGTCTGGCCATGCCACCTCCGCCGGGCCCCGGCAGGAGGGTTAGACCTAAAAAGTGCTGGTTTGACGTCGTAAAGGGTGATATGCGTGCCAATGGGCTCACTACCAGGGATGCTGAAGACCATGCGAAGTGGAGTAGAAAGAGTCGGAAAGTGGACCCCGTGCACCGAAACGGAAGTTTAGGTTGCAACCGGGATACTACGGTTGGATGATGATGATTGTAAATATTTTAATTAGTCATAAAGTATAGAATATTTTTTATTGAAGAATAAACAGGTCATAAGCAGATACTGATATCTAAATTTATCAAATACTAGGCGTTGTCTGATTTGATATAATTTAAAATTTAAAGACAATTGTGTTTACTGCCATAATTTAACACATTTAATATAAAATTTCCTGCCCGTTTCCACCTCTGTGACCGACTTTCAAGCAAAATGGCTCTATTTGAAAACGAAATGAAAAAAGTTAGAGAGTAAACATCATTACCGGAAGTGAGTGTTTGCACACAAGAGCTTGACTGCATTGTGACTGAAGTATCTGCTTCCGAACAGAGGAATTTAAAATCTATTGACCGTAGAATCGGTAACTTGTAACTTAGTAATTTATTTACAGTTAGTTTTACGACTACTCTTGTGTCAAATAAATTAGTTTCGGTATAGTCAAAATCAAAATGATTATTCTTTGGTGTAGATACTCCCGGCCTATCGTCATTTTCATGATCATCACTGCCACTTTCCATAATTTTAAAACAAAAATTAACTATTTTATTTAAAGACTAGCAGACGATTAAGGTCAGTTTAAATTTTGACTATGAATGGCGAAATGAGATTATTGCCGTAATTGCCGTAAATAATAAATAAGTCATATACAAGTCATACTATTAGACATCTATGAACTCTATTATTCAAGTTAAAGAGTTTTTTTTATTTCATATTTCCAATTTTATTATCGATGACTATTCTAGTTTTGATTTTAGAATTGATTCTAATACGGTATAAATTTTGATATTGCACTTATTTAACGCTAATTTACTATGGTTACTATGGATTAAAAATTCACGTGGAATCAACATATGGAAAAGGCAGGTCAAAAGGCTAAAATAGCACTAGGAATCGGCCGTCGTCTGGTTGGGAGAAGGTGGGGATCACATCCTAAACTTCTCCTCTGGCTATACACTGCCATTGTCAGGCCGACAATTGCGTACGCCTCCGTTGTGTGGTGTAGAAAAGCCAACCAAGGGACAACTTCTGACAGGCTAAATAGTCTGCAACGTACGGCATGTATGGTGGTAACGGGGGCCATGAAAACAACTCCTGGAGCGGCTCTTGATGCATTGTTCAGCCTACCGCCTCTCCCGCTGTTTATTCAGTATGAGGCGTTGGCCAGCATGCACAGGATAAATGCACAGGGGTCGAAAAACTGGCTCTCACATACGCTGAGGACTCTAAAAGACTCAGTAGTCACGCACTCCATCTTAGGCATGCCATTGGACAATATGCTTCCACAGTTTGTAGGATCGAGAAACTACATTATGGAAATTCCTTCCAGAGAGGACTGGGTGCTAAAGAAAATCTCTTGGAAGAGCGGTAGCCTTTTATGGTATACCGATGGTTCCAAAATTGGACATGATGTAGGCTGCGGTGTGTTTGGAGAGCGACCAAGCTTCAAAACCAGTCTGAGCCTGGGTAAATATGCCTCCATCTTCCAAGCAGAGGTCTACGTCATTTTAGAATGCGCGGAAGTGAATCTGCAAAAAGACTACATCAATCATGTGATATACATTCACTCTGACAGTCAAGCAGCACTTTTGGCGTTGTCTTCAGACTTCATAGCCTCGAAACTCGTCAAAAACTGCATGGACTACTTAAATACTTTAGGTGAGAAAAATAAAGTAATCCTTCGCTGGATCCCCGGGCATGCGGGCATCATAGGCAATGAAAAAGCCGATGAACTTGCCCGGATTGGGGCCAAGGGGTCGCAGTACGGACCTGAATCGTGCTGCGGCATACCCAAAAGCCTGATCCGGCTCACCCTCAGGGATCAATGTACCAGTGAATCTCTTAAGCGCTGGAATACAATTCCAGGCCTAAATCACTCCAAGGTGCTAGTTAAAGCCTACAACCGCAAACTTGCGCTTGAAGTACTAGCACTAAATAGGAATCAGCTATGCAACCTAACAAGGGCGCTTACCGGACACTGTTGCCTAAACAAGCACCTCAGTATCATAGGGATTAGGGATGGCAAAGCCTGCAGATTCTGTAATGAGGCGGATGAAACGCCTCTGCACCTGCTGTGCTACTGCTGTTCCCTGATGCATAAACGTAGTCTCATATTAGGAAAACACATGTTGGAACCGGATGAGATACGTGCAGCTCCTGCCAAAAAACTGCTTCGCTACTTCAACGAGGCAGGCTTTGCCAATGAGCTATAGTAAATGTGGCGATCACAATAGTTCATTAAATTGGACGCAGTGATACTAGGTTAGAACAGACTAGCATAGCCACCTTTCGAAATAATAATAATAATATATAACGCTAATACGTGTAACGGTAGCGTATAACGCTTAGCACGAATAGACTGGCCACGCGGCCAGCGCCTATATGCGAGAGGCCCGAACGTCCTTAAAAAAGCTTCGCTTCAATACCATGACTCACTTCACGATCCGATATTTTCCAGGCTTGTATATTTTGAATTATTTTTAAAACTTTAAATTCCAATTTCAAAATCTAAGTTTTGATTATATTACGTTTTAATAATTATGAGCTTAAAAAATCAAAGTGTAATTACTTTTTAACTTAAAACATTTTTTTTGGTAGTAAAATTACCAAATTCTTTACGTTATTTGCTGCTTTAGAAGAATTTTTTATTTGATGTCCCAGCAATAAATATCGGCATTTTATTTGGAATGTTAATGACGGTGACTATAACACAAAATCTTATTCTAAGACTGGTTTTGATCGTATGTGTATGCGCCGGGCGTTGAGCATGCACCGGTCTTTTCCTTTTCCGCTCCTACACCCGCTTCCGTAATCCGCTCCTATACCCGCTTCCGCTATCCGCTCCCGCTCCTACACCCGCTATAAGAGGGACGGATACCATGCTGCTGGCGAGGAGTGCGGCCGAGCTCTCGCGGCGATCGGCCCCCAGCGCCACAGTCCACTTCGAACCGCGCTAAGAGGCAACCGCTGCCCCCGGCCTTGACCAAGTAAAAGAAAGGGGAGCAAGATCCCGTAGTGCCCGCTTCCGATACGAACCAGTGCACGGGGTCCCAGTGGCGGGTGAGTAATCCTTTAATTTCCCGCTCAACCATAAAAGTCTGGTACGCCTTCGACCGGATCGCAATATTCCGTTTTTACTTTCCGCCATATTGCAACGCCCGCGTTTAAATCGCCCGCTGCCGTTATATTATATTTGTTATTTTAATATATTTACATTTATTTATATATTTACTTTTATACTTAGTATTTATATTTAATATTTAAAATGCCCAAAGGTAAAATCTCTGAAATGGTGTTATCTCCAAAGGCCCGAATGTTAGAAGCACGTGTGCAGGCCTTTTTTAATATTTTACAGAAAATATATGACGCATCTTGCAATATATCTTCTCAAGAAACAATAAATAATTTCTTAAAAGTGTCCGCCAATATCCAGCAACTAAGATCTGATTTCACTAATTCGCTCGACGAGCTAAATATCGAGAAAATACAATTAGATCCCGATTTTATTCCCGATTATAACGCATTTCTATCATTTGAAGAAATATTTTCTTGTATTAAAAATAAACTTAACGATTTAAAAGACCAAAAATTTGAAAATCAGTCGTTATATAACGAAAAACCCAAACTTAAATTACCGCCTATTAATTTACCATCATTTGATGGAAGAATAGAAAATTGGCCTTTGTTTTATGAATCTTTTAAATCAAATATACATAATAATTTACATTTAAATAATTCCCAACGAATTCAATATTTACTCGGAAAACTAACGGGACCCGCATTAAAATTAACGGCTGGTATCATACCCTCTGGGGAAAATTATACCACGTTATGGGAAAGTCTAGTCCAAAAATATCAAGATCTTAGGGTACTAGGCTCCCATTATATAAACAATTTAATAAACATTAAAAACGCGAATCATAATGCAACCTCATTAAATACTTTCATCGAATGTTTTAATTCATCCGTCGCCTCATTAGAGCAGTTAGATATTTCAGACTTAAAGGATTTTTTACTGTTACATTTAGCCCTACGAAAAGTAGATCAAACTACAATTCAAGCCTTTGAGATGTCTATGAGACATAAAGATATTCCATCGTACAAAGACTTTGTCGAATTTATTAAATCTCAAGTAAAAATACTTGAACGTTCCATACCTACCGTCTCATATCGTAATAATACAAATAATTCACCGCTCAATACAAATTCAATTAACCGCCCAATATCTCTTGTTACCCGCAATAATCAAAATAAATGTGTATTTTGTAATAAAATTGAGCATATTCATTTATACAACTGTCCGTCATTCAAAATATTAGACCCTAATTCTCGTTTAAATTTCGTCAAAAACAAACGCGCGTGTTTAAATTGTTTAAGTTTAACTCATTCTACGTTAAACTGTAAGTCGAATTTTGTATGTAAACATTGCAATAAACGTCATCACTCCCTATTGCATTTATTTGAAAATAATAGTAAGGTAGTTTCGGTTGGAATAGAACATTGCGATTCTTATAAGCAACAACAACCCAATCAAGTAATGAGCGCAAGCGAGACCGCTGCATGCGTGTGCGCAACACGCGCAGGTGCGAGCGAGACGTCTACTCTTGCGGCGACGCCGCCCACTCATGATTCACTGAATGTATTATGTGATCGCCCGCGCGTACTCACGAATCGATTGAATTTGCCACAGAATAGCGCAACATACAGAAATAGTTTGTTGTCAACCGCTCAAGTATATACAAAAAATAATTTTAATAAATACGTATCTGTTAGATGTTTAATTGATAACGCTTCACAAAATAACATTATTACAATTTCTTGTTGTAAACAACTAGGTTTGAACATTAGACCTCTTTCTAATTCTTATGTTAGAGGGGTCGGTTCCGTAACACAAAGTATTTTAGGATATGTTCAAATAAAAATAACTAATAAAAATAAATCGAATTATTTCGACATCGTTGCACTTGTTGTTCATTGTATCACGGATAAATTACCATCTGAAAATATTGACGTTTCTGTTATGAAACATTTAGTTAATTTACCGCTTGCTGATCCTTTGTGGCATGTGCCTGGTGACATTGAATTACTCCTAGGCGCACAGTTATTCCCTTATCTATTATTAGGAGGAAAAATTATTTCTCCACCCGCTCCCCCCGCGCTTGAAACCGTATTCGGGTATATACTCATGGGAGATATTCCCACAATTTTTAATAAAAATAACGATTTATCCGCAACTATAAATACAAAATCTTTTTGTATCACGCAAAATGATCCCGCTTCATTAAACACCGCTCTTGAAAAATTCTGGATTCTCGAAGAAATCCCCGCACAAAAATTTATAAGCCCCGCCGACTCAGAATGTGAACAGTTATACTGTACTTCTGTATCTCGTGATTCTACGGGCAGATATTGCACCGCTTTGCCGTTCTGTAAAGAACCCTCGAATCTCGGCAACTCTCGGTCTATGGCGCTCCGTCGTTTATTTACCTTAGAAAATAAACTTAAAGATCGAGATCTCCGCGAAAATTATAATAGCATTATCAAAGAATATATTAACAAAAAATATTTGTCTGAGATACCATACACCGACACCGATAGTGACGTAGGATATTATATTCCGCACCATCCGGTTATAAGACGTGACAAAGCAACAACTAAAGTTAGAGTCGTCTTAGACGCCAGTGCAAAGTGTCATAACGGGGTGTCACTTAATGACATTTTACATTCTGGCCCTAATCTTCAGTCGGATATATTTGTTTTATTACTTAATTTTCGCTTATTTCCTATTGCTCTTACCGCTGATATAAAACAAATGTACCTTCAAATCGGAATTAATGAGGAACATAGAAAATATCAAAAGATATTATACCGCTTTAACACCGATGAGCCTGTACGTGAATTTCAATTTAATCGTGTTCCGTTCGGATTAAAATCTAGCCCATATTTGGCAATGCGTACAGTGCGTCAGTTATGCATGGAAGAAAAGCATACCTTTCCCCGCGCCTCCAGTATAGCTTCTCGTGAGTTATATATGGATGATTTAGCGACATCTGTCACATCATTAGAGGAAGCCAAAACTTTATCGCATGAACTCATCGCCTTCTTTAAGGCTGGTGGTTTCGAACTAACAAAGTGGGCAAGTAATTCGAAGCAATTGCTTAACCATTTGCCGCAATCCTATTGCGCGTCAATTGAGTTCTCGAATAAAGATAATTTAAATATTTTAGGTCTAAAATGGATACCTTATGATGATATCTTTACTTTCGCAACTTCTGCAATAGATATAACCTGTACAAAACGTTCCATTCTATCAGCAATTGCCCGCTTATGGGATGTCCTTGGTTTCGTCGCTCCCGTAATATTATTCGCAAAATTATTAATTAAAGAATTGTGGTCACTTCGCATTGGTTGGGATGAAAATCCACCTCAAGATATTGTTCTTCTTTATCAAAAATTTACGCAACAATTATCTCTTCTATCTTCATTAAATATACCGCGACACGTTGCAGTGTCAACCGAGTGCACCGTAAACCTTGTTGGTTTTTCTGACGCCAGTTTAAAGGCATATGGCGCAGTAATTTACTTACATGTTACTTATAATAATATTTACATTAATTTAGTGTGCGCCAAATCCAAAGTGGCACCTGTAAAGGTGGTATCTCTGGCTCGGTTGGAGATATGTACCGCTTTGCTGATGTCCAAACACTTAAAATTGGTATATGATTCGTATAACGCTCGTACAAAAATCAGTAATATATACGCTTTTTCTTATTCAAAAATCGCACTATCCTGGATTAAGTCATCTCCACATAAATGGAGTGTTTTTGTTTGCAATCGTATTGCCAAGTGTCAGCGAAACCTAGATCCTAGATATTTTCATCACGACAGGGGTAAGGAAAACCCTAGCGACTGCCTTTCAAGGGGGATTTTACCCGACAAATCGTCAACTCAAAATCACAACTTATGGTGGCAAGGTAGGGTCCTAGGTGGCTCCGCCATAAAATATCTGAGTGGCCTATTGCTCAATTTCATCCTGAAAACTGTGAAGACTTGCCAGAATATAATAATAAATCTTTAATTTGTATTATGACCGCACCGCTAAATAATAATATAATTTATGACTTTTTTTAAGAATTTCATTTTTTAATAAGTTATTAAATACAATTATATATATTTTACCATTGCAAAAATTTTACCACGATCAGTTAATACAGATGTTACTGTCTTAAATACCGCCCAACAAAATAATAATTTTAGTTCAAATTATTTATTTTTCAAAATACTTTAAGTTTGAAAAATAATACCGCTGCCCGCAAATATGTAACGCCTTAGTCTTTGTAGATAAAAATTAATACGCGTTGGAAGAAGGCTATCCAACTCCGACTTGCCTTTTGAGGCACAACATTTAAGTATTTTACCAAAGAAGGCCCGAGTAGTCGGAAATCAGCTTCTTACATATGAAGAAATGTTAACTGTGCTGACGCAGATAGAATGCATCCTTAATTTCAGACCGCTATGCGTCCTTTCCGAAGACCCTTACCCGGAAGCATTGACTCCAGCGCACTTTCTAATGTCCACTCCACTCCAATTTCTTCCCGCAGTTGATGTCTCTTCCGAGCGTAAATCATTGTTAGATCGGAAACGGATGTTGGATAATTTGGTGCAACACTTTTGGAAAAAGTGGCACGTGGAGTATTTACATAATATGCAAATTAGGCAAAAATGGACAGATTCTTCTGAAAATGTTAAAATTGGGACTGTAGTGCTCATTAATAAAGATAATCTTCCCCCGCTTCATTGGCCATTGGGCATAGTCACTGCTGTATACCCTGGCAAGGATAAAATAATTCGCGTCGCATTAGTAAAAACATGCAATGGGACATTTAAGAGGCCTGTTATAAAGCTATGTCCCTTGCCAACGCAATAATATATATTTAAATATGTAATTTCCGCTTTATTTATATTTATGTAATTTATGTAATTATTTTATGCTATGTATTTATTTATGTGTAATATTTGAGAATACTACGTATTCTCAAGGCGGCGGAGGATGCGCCGGGCGTTGAGCATGCACCGGTCTTTTCCTTTTCCGCTCCTACACCCGCTTCCGTAATCCGCTCCTATACCCGCTTCCGCTATCCGCTCCCGCTCCTACACCCGCTATAAGAGGGACGGATACCATGCTGCTGGCGAGGAGTGCGGCCGAGCTCTCGCGGCGATCGGCCCCCCGCGCCACAGTCCACTTCGAACCGCGCTAAGAGGCAACCGCTGCCCCCGGCCTTGACCAAGTAAAAGAAAGGGGAGCAAGATCCCGTAGTGCCCGCTTCCGATACGAACCAGTGCACGGGGTCCCAGTGGCGGGTGAGTAATCCTTTAATTTCCCGCTCAACCAGTATGGGTGACTTGGGTTTATTGAAAGTATATTTACGGAAAATACTTGTCTAGATTTTTATTTCGTAAGAAACATTTTATGGTTATACTGATAATTTTTGATGCCAAACATTCTTCCAATCATATTAATTTTTAAAACATTCACGAATGTTTTTTTACAATAAGTAATACTATGGATCCCACGTACATATTTACTTTGACTATATTTGACCCTTTTAGCTACTTTTTAATTGACATACTAGCGAAAATGGTAAAATATGACGATAACGGTAAGATATATTTAACATATTTTTACTTTTTCTTTATTTGAATTATATTTCTTCCTAGATATAACAAAAATTAATTATTACTATGAAATATTTATCACTTCAAAAGATCTCAAGCACAAGCTCAATATCTATCGAGAGCTATCGAGTCCTTGATTACGTCAGATAGTTCTTCTGTAGCATGGGTTATGTAGGTTATTAGCCAAACCTACTCATCTAGAATAGCATAGAATATTCTTTATTGTGTCCAGAAGAAACATAAATTTATAGCTCAAACTAAACAAATGTAAAATAGGCGGTTTTATAAGTAATAGTGATTCCTTCCAGACAATCGTCTTATTTAAAATCAATATGTATTGGAATAGATCGGTCATTGTGTGCATCATTTACATACAAAATTAAAAACAAATAAATGAAGGAAAAATTAGTTAAATAAAATACGAAATATACAAGAGAGAAAAAATGTATAAACCGTATATTGCACATTAAAAGAATAGACGGATGAAACCTTGACAAGAAGGTGAAATTTAATCTGATACCTCGTTTCTGACTTGAAAAACCGATGGGTCTCTTTGCCTGATATAAAACTAATACTCTGTCCCTTATTGCTTTTTAATGTTTGTTGTTACGCTAAAGTGAAAGGGAAAAATCGCCCTTTCTTTGTTGCTTTGGTTAGCACAAATTATATTATCTATTGTATTTGTAGTTACACGTTCCCTGGGGTATTAATGGGGTGGTTTTATTTTTATATTCATCCCAGATTATTCCGTAGCGACCTCCGTGGCACAACGGCTTTCGCTAGCCGGGACGCAAGAGTCGCAAGTGCGATTTTTATGCCGATATTGAGTGTTTATATGATTACATAATATGTCTTTACAAGAGAAAAAATAAATAAGCAGTCTATCAGTTGTCTAGAAAAGTTGGAAGTAAGTCCTATCAACTGACACATTCTAATGCCTGCAGTAGGTCTTGGTTAACAAACACTGGATCTTATGAAAGTAAGACGTGAAATATAATTTACTCTGTTTGATTCGCCAGATTACAGGGCTCTTTGCAAGCAAATAAAACACTTATAAAAAGGTACCCAAGTTCCTGTACCCTTATGTGATAGCAGCGTGTTTGCGATGCCACTGGCGTTGCAAAAACCCATAGGCGACGGTAACTGCTAAATTCTAAGCGGGCCGTCAGCCTGTCTGCCGTCCATCATCTAATCAGTTTTTTTGAGACGGTAGGACGTCTTCAAGTGGAGGAGTCAAATAGCGAAACTAAGAATAGCAGATGCTAGACCCCATCTGTCAAGCTGATGACCTATCTCACGTGCGGAGATACTTGCGTTTCAACCTGCCGAAGATCTACGTCCACCACTCATGCGCCCTCTTTACGGAATATATAGTTGATGAGAATAGGGCAGTTAGATAGTATATTAGATATTATTATGTCATTGTGTGTGACTTATTCCATCTTATATATTTAGTCTTGTTGACTACTTCCCACTTTCGTCATTTATAGAATAATTTGTAATTGTGTATCTCTTGTATTGTATCTATTTCTTGTATGGTGTTTAAATCTCTTTTTTTTTTGTCATACTTTTCTCTTTTTTGTTAATGTCATAAATTACTTTTACCCAATTTATAGATTATTTGATTATTTAGGTACAATATATAGGTTATTTGATTGCCTTGTTATTATAGTTGTCACCTCATTAAAGTACTTGGGACATATGATCACAGACGACCTTAAGGACAATGTTGATATGGAACGGGAACGCAGGGCATTGACGGTGCGATGCAATATGCTGGCCCGTAGATTTTCTCGCAGCTCTACAGAAGTTAAAATCGTTCTTTTCAAAGCTTTTTGTCAGACATTTTACTCGAGTAGTTTATGGGTCAATTATACGCGTCGTGCTTACAATGTCCTGCGTGTTCAGTACAACAATGCATTTAGAGTGCTTATGGGGTTGCCACGCTATTGCAGTGCATCGGCCATGTTTGTAAATGCCCGGGTTGATGGTTTTAAGGCATTAATCAGGAAAAAAGCGGCCTCAATGCTACTGCGATTGCGTGGCAGCGCCAACAGCATTCTTAAAATGATTTCAGCCCGCTACGATTGTGCTATTCAGAAGCATTGGATAGCTATTGTAACGGGGAAAATATAGTGTTGATTAATTTAGAATCGCCTACTAACAATTCTAACTTACTGTTAAGAATTTTATTATATAACTAACCCACTAATAACTTATGGATAAAAAAAAATGTCTGAAATAAATGATTATTAGTATTATTATATGTTTTAATTTGTTTTCTCTCTTACGAGGTATTTTTTTAGCCGCGGGTTTTTAACCAAACGACTAAAGGAACCTAATCTAAGGATAAAAATTTTCTAACTAACCGGCAGGTATTCAAAATAACGGCTCTTTGGAGCTGGATCACAATTGTATATGGGATGTTTAACTCTTCAAGACTATTGCGCAATGTTTTAGGAATAATGCCTGTGGATGAAAGTATTATAGGGACAGTTCTAACTGCGTCTACTTGCCATTGTGTCTTTATTTCTGTACATAGGTCAGTGTATTTAACTAGTTTTTCTGAATAAGTATTTGATAAGTTGTGTGTGTTTGGTATAGCAATGTCTATGATATATAATTTTTTGTTAAGTTTATCGAGAAGGGTAATATCGGGTCTATTGTAATGTATGGTTTTGTCAGTGATAATGGTTCTATCCCAGTATAGTTTATAAGAAGATGATTCCAAAACAGTTGCAGGTTTGTATTTATAGTATGCTATCCGATTTTGTATTAGAGAACACCTGTAAGCTAAGTATTGATGGATGATGGCACCAACTTGGTCGTGACGGTGTTTGTAGTCAGTCTGTGCAATTGATGAGCAGGCACCGGTTATATGTTGTATGGTTTCCGAGTTTCGGAAGCAATGTCGGCAGATGTCGGTTTGGAGGTTGTTGCTATGTATAATATATTTTTGATAATTTCGCGTGTCTATAACTTGGTCTTGAATAGCGAGTATGAAACCTTCAGTTTCTGGGAACAATACACCATGCTTGAGAAAGGCATTGGACGCGGGTTTGTCAATGTCTGAATGAGTTAAGTCCCGGCGATGACGGCTGTGCAAAGATTTTTTCATCCAGGTATCTATTTTCTGTGTTTCTGATACTACGAGTTCGTTTTTCTGAGTATGCATATCTTGCAAATTGAGGGGAGTTAATTTAAGATCAGCATGAGTAGCAGCTTTATGGAGATGAGATGTTTGTGCTCGTTGATGAAAGAATTTTCGAAGTGTAGTTATTTGTTTGTTATGTAGATTTCGTATATCAATTATCCCCCTTCCTCCTTCGTGTCTAGGTAATGTTAATCTTTCTGTGCATGAACGGGGGTGGTGTTTTCTATATTTCGTCATAGTTGTATTGATTAATCGTTGGTGTTTCTTTAAATCTGTTTGTGACCAGTGAATGATGCCGAACGAATATGTGAGAATTGGTATAGCATAAGTGTTTAGAGCCTTTATTGTATTTTTCGCGTTGAGTGAGGAGTTCAGTATTTTGTGTAAACGTGTTTTAAACTTTTCTGTAAGGTTGTATTTAGTTTCTTTTTGATGAATTTGTTTAGTTTGGTGATATCCGAGATATTTATAACCTGTTTCATAATCAACTGGTTCTACTTTTTCTCCACAATTTGTTGTGTATGTATTTTGTTCTATCTTTCCCTTTCGAATTGATTGAATTTTACATTTATCTATTCCGAAATTCATGTATATATCTGAAGAAAAACTTTCTGTTATATTTGCTAGATTAATTATGTCTTGTAAGCTAGAGCCGTATAGTTTAATATCGTCCATGTACATCAGATGGGTAAGTGTGTAGTGTGTTTCATTATATTTTAATTTAAAACCACTATTGGAGCTATTAAGTAAATTTGACAATGGGTTTAACGCAAGGCAGAACCATAACGGGCTTAATGAATCTCCTTGGAATATACCTCGATTAATTTTAATACTTTTGGTTTCTAAGTGTTGCAATTTTAGTGTAGTTTTCCAGTTATTCATTACTATTTTTAGAAAATTAATAAGTTTTGGGTGGATTTTGTAATGTTCTAAAATATATATTAACCAACTATGTGGAACGGAATCAAAGGCTTTTTTATAGTCTATGTACATGGTGTAAATATTTCTTTTCTTTATAAGAGCTTGTTTGGAAACTATTGCGTCTATTGTAAGTTGCTCCTTACAGCCTTGACTATTTTTACGACAACCTTTTTGTTGTTCAGCAAGTATGTTGTTTTCATCTACGTGTGCATATATTATTTTATTTATACATGAGGTGATTATTTTATAAATATTCTGAAGGCATGTTATTGGCCTGTATTTTGCTGGATTTTGTGTATCTATTTTATCTTTAGGTATCATGTAAGTGATTCCTTCAGTTACAAACGTGGGTAATGATTTAGGGTTTTCTATAAATAAATTTATGTATTTAAGTAAATGTGGATGTATATAGGTCAAGTATTTATACCAATAATTATGAATTTTATCAGACCCTGCAGCTTTCCAATTACTCAATTTTTTTATAACTGTATGAAATATGTTTGGGGTAATATTATTAAAACTCATGTTTGAAATATCGTTTACAAAGGATTTATCACTATCAAGCCATTCGTTATTTTTGTGATCTGCTGGAATAGACCAAATTTTAGACCAAAATTTATGTAGATTTTCCGGTTCTGGGAGTACATCTTGGAAGGATGAGCTATTGTCTTCACCAAGTTTTCTGTAGAATTGTTTTTCATTACGGCTAAATTCACTATTTTGTGATTTACGGGCTGATGAAATTTTATATCTGCGTAATCGGTTTGAGTATACTGTAAGTTTTTGCTTTAACGTATCTAGAAATTCAGGTAATTTGGAATTTTCCTGTTCGTATTTTGAGTGTATTTTGTATTTGTTTATTATTTTATCTACATATTTTTTTATTCTTGGTCTATTGTTTCCTTTAATATATTCTGTTAATCTTCCAATATCTGCTCTGAGATCATTTATTCTTTTTTCTAATCTTATCTGCCAGGCTGGTGGTGGTTGCTGTTGCTTTTGCTGTGGATTATTGTGCCCTGTAGGGATTTTGTAACCAGTTTGAATTGCCGTGGTGAGAGCTGAGCAGTAAATAGCATTATGAATAGTATCAAAATTAGATTCAGGAGTTATGTGACTAGGGAGAATATCATTATTTATAAAATGTACGATAGCTTTATGTTTTAAAGATATATTTAATTTTGGTAAAAACGGTCTTTGTGCTGGATTAACGTGTTTATAATCGTGAACTAATTGAGCAAATGTATTTTTAATCTCAGTTTTTTGGGTGGGCGATAGCTGTATTTTAGCAGTTCTATTAGTTGTATTTTCAGTGTTGTGAGATATTGCATTAGTAGATGACTGGGTTTGTGTAGTGGGTTGTATGTAGTGGTATGCAGGGTCAAGTTCTGTCGTTTCATTGTTGTTAGTTATAAGATTTTGGTAGATATATGAAGCTTCAGTTGTGTCTTGTGTTTTTTGTGTTTGCATTTCACTGTTTTCTTTTTCGGTCCCTGTTTGAATATCCGTATGCATTTTAACATTGTTCAATTGTATGGCAACTTCTTCTTTGAGCATTTCCAGTTTCTCATCTGTTATATACTTATTATTTATTATGAGTCTTCTTTGGTCTGAAATTCTCTGTTCCGAAACATGTGATAAGTGAGGGAATAGATTAATTATTCTATTGTGTAGTTTTTTACGGTATGCTGTTTTATCTAATTCTAAATTAGTTATTTCAAAATATGCTCTCATAATTGCTTCATTGATGTCCTCGGTCCATTTTAAGCGTCCAGAGGGTGTTTGACTAATTAAGTTATCCGAGTTTTCGTTACAATTGTGAGAGAGGGGTGTGAAATTTTCTGATTTAAGTTGATCCACAACTTCCTGTGTTATCCGGTTTAGTGCGCTCGATGGCAGTAATTGATTTCTAATTATAGCCCTGCGTTGATCTCCTATTCTTTGTTTAGTAACTTTAAACTCAGGGAATTTTTGCACGAATTGTTGGTAAAGTGAGCCTAAATATCCTGATATTCTAGTTTCTAATTTTGTAACAATGAGATATGTGCGCCAAATAAATTCGTTCATTTCTTGACTCCACTTTAAGCGCACACGTTTTGTCTCAACAGTGGGTGCAGGGTTAATGGCGTATGCTTCCTGCACAACATCTGTGGACATAGTAGTTGGTGATGATGAATTAGATGTATTACTACTGTAAGGGAGAGAAAATAGTGATGAAGATGGCGATGAGAATGGGTGTGTACTAATACTATTGAAGTCGGCTGTAACATATTCTTCGAGGGGAGCCCGCCTGTTCAGCCCCCCGTCGCCGATGGTCCGTATACTGCTACATCCAGCATCGGCCCCAGATGTGCCCCGGCGGCCCCCGGGCAGCGACCGCAAGTTATATCTTCTTTTATCCATATTTCATAAGCTTTTTGGGATCGTTTGTTTGGGGAGGGTAGCACGTCTTGTCCTTAATTGACGTTATAATTTAAGATCCTCCTCCCTGTAAGCCCCCCCACCACGACAAGGTGATCCCCCGGGGGGGGTATTATTATTATTATTATAAATGTTATTTCATTTACTTTTTAAGTCCGAATTTTGTTATGTGGCGTCATTACCGTGTTCTAACGGAAGATCAGCGCTGGGTTTTTCTAACCAGTTTATGCTGAGTAAAACCCTTTTAGGACAAATTTTTTTTTTTTTTATTTATTTAAAAAAACCAACAGCGTTACAATATATATATATACAATTAATTATGTTACTTATTCATAAGGCCAATAACAGGTTTTTCTTATTTTATTTTATATAACACTTATGGACGTGAAGCAAATAATAATTCTCATTTTTTTTTACCTATAGCGAAGCAGAAGCGAGGAATAAAAAATATTTACAATTAAACAGATCTAGAATTAAATATAATATAAAGATATCATTAGAGTACATATTATATACCTACATATAAACTAATGGAAAAATTAAAGATATATAAGGCAGAGAAGAACAACAAAAAAGAAAACAAAAATTATTTAAGAACGTTCATCATTAATCCCTTAAATACTTGTTTAGTGTGGAAGAAAATGTCAATAGTACTGAATGTTGTGTCTGAGGTCTTAGAAAGACGGGTAAAAATACTATTGCTAGCATAGTTACTTCTTTAAGTGTATATAATTAAATTTTTAATTTTGTGTGGAGTGTTGTAGTCCTAAATATTTTTTTTCTTTCTTTCAGTTCTCAGATAACTTCACAGGCCCCCGGTGATGACAAAGTTACAACTGAGATTTTCAAAGCTAGAAGAAAGCCAATTTTGAAAGCCTTGGCAGGGTTGTTTGATTCCGTCATTCAGTAATGAGCTACGGATTCGAGATATGGACTCTGACTGCGGGATTGGTTTAGAAATTTCAAGTCACAAAGACCAAATGCGAAATAAGGAAATCTGTAAGTGGACCAAAGTGACCGTGTTGCGAGAACAATTTGATACGGAAGTGGTCATTCACGTCTGTCGTAGGACCGATGGGCGTTGCAAACTTGTCTTGGAATGAAAACTGCGTTTCGGCAAACGTAGTGCAGGACGCCTCTAGGCTGATAGGCCGATGACCTGAGTAAGGTTTGTCGGTCGGGGCTAGAGAGATAAAGCTAGTTACTGACATTTGTGGACAAGCTCGGAGAGCCCTATATCCAGTAGTGGACATTGATTAGCTGATAACATATCAGTATATTTAACCGTCTTACTTTGATAATATACAACAACATTGTTTACTAAAAGATACGAGTATATATTCAAAGTATTTTCTCGTAGATTTGTTGTAACCCAAATTTGTTTTATTTCAATTCCAAAGGCAATGAAATAAAATATCTGAGGATCGTGAAACCCGATTTCCCCGACTAAAATGTTATTCTTTCAGAATAGAAAACGGTTAATCATAAAAGTAAACATTACACTTCCTTAACCAAAACTATATTCTCTACAATAAAAGTAACATTTCTTTTTTCATTTCTATGCCACATCTATGATTGCCCGTAAAAACGATACATAGCTTACACTTTAAAGTCGTAAAACTTACATACATTCATTGTATGTAAGTTTTACAATTTTAAAGTTGTTTTCTCACCATATTGCGTAATATTACGACTGTTTCTCTGTTGATCAAATCTTGGGTAGCCTTCCTTCTAGGTATAAAGTTAAATTCATCTTTGTACTGGTAACATTTTCTAGGAAGGTTATATTGGGGACAGAGTTACTGAATGTAGAGCCAATGTCATGGTATATCGAGGACATGTTATACATGATATAGTCGTGTATGATCTTGTCCGCCATTGTCAGCGTTGTTAAATGTCTGATAAACCGACATTACAACAGTTTAAATTATACAGAGAGAAATCCTGAAGCAACTTAACAATTTTTATAATTATAAAATAGACTTATGAAAATAGTATATTATGAAAAGACTATAACGTCCTACCATTAGGTTCAAACTTCCGCTAAAGGAAACGGTCAGTGTACCCACCGCGCTTGTCCAAGGCGAATCTTCGGGTACGCAACTCGTACCGTCTGTGAACTCCGTATGCTGGGTAGATTTCCCCATGATGTTCTACTTCGCCGTACGGACAATTATATTATATACGCACATTAGGTGAAAAAGCTACCTAAGCGATTCATGTATTGGAGAATTAGATCCCGTGGTCTTAGGTTGGTATATATATGTGATACTATGGCTGGAAAGGCGCCACGGCGCCCTGACCTTCCGCCTGACTCAGGTCCTCTCGGGGCATGGTTGCTTCGGGAGGTACCTGTTTCGCATAGGGCGGGAGATGACGTCGTTGTGCCACCACTGTGGCGCGAGCGATGAAGAGGACACGGTGGACCACACTGTCGCCGTGTGCCCTGCGTGGCGCGAGGAGCGCCGCGCCCTCGTCGCCTAAATCGGTGCGAACCTGTCGCTCCCAGCCCTGGTTCTTTCCATGGTCGGAGGCAATCCTGGATGGACGGCTGTCTCCTCCTTCTGCGAGGCAGTCATATCCGCATAGGAGGCGACGGAGCGGGAGCGGGAGTCGACCACCATACTCCCCTCCTGCCAACGCAGGCCACGTCGGAGGCGCCAGAGGGCTAGTAATGACCTCCGGCCGCCGTAAAAAGCGGCCGCGGGCGGCCCCTCGGGGGAGGACTCGCCGCCCGCACTATTGCCGCGAGGGTGAGGGTTGCGTGCTGTTCCGCGGCCCCCCTCAACTAGATTTGTTACAGGAGAGCGCCGGGGGGACGAAACCCTGGCCCCCTGGCGCCAACACTTTAGAAGGGGCCCGCCTTAAGACAAAGGGCGGGCCGGCGCCGGCCCGGGCCACGAGATCAGCAGGCCATATATCCGTGGGCCCAGGCGTAGGCGATAGGAGAACAGCGGGGTTTTTTAGTGGGTAGTCGGATGGTGAAACATCTCTCCCGGAGTCCCACATATCCCTCGGTCCCCCCGGGCCGGGAGAACCCGTCAAAAGAGATTTTTCCCCGAGACCAAAAAAAAAATATATGTGATACTACTAGACTACCACGCACCTTATAACATAGGCTTTATTTTAATTTACTTGTAATTGTATGTATCATTTTTAGTTGCATGTATTATATAAGAAATTTGAAATATATAATTATTTTCATCACAGTTTCTAAGGATTTCGAATACATAGGAACAATTTTCGGATACATTTTTTTATTTTTTTCAGTAGTAAATCTAGTGAGGAAATGGAGTAGATCGCGAGTTAAAGTGTTATCTATGTGCGAGAAAACAATGCTGGTATTACATATTAATTTAGTATTTAAATATTATCTTAAATTATCTTTTAATACATGCTTCCTCAGAAAGCAATTTACTCGAATAATTTCGAACCTATGCAAATAAGAAACATTTCCAAGCAGAACCCAAACGATTACGACTACGATTCAAGTATTTTAAGCGACACCCAAATAGTCTTGTCTTATAACTTTTTTGTCGTTGACTTTCTATACTTCAACTTAATGGTTTATACAGATAAGAAACTGACTTTTCAATCAGACTACAAAACGGTCTTTACTTAGTTTTTCAGCATATTCATCCTAATAAAGAAAATATTAAGTGAAGATTTCTAAATTTCATTCGAACATACTACAATTATTGAGCTACGAAGAACTACGAAAAATCCTACGAACTACGAATAATAGCCAAGTAATAAATATCTTGTATACACGTGACAGTAGTTTTCACAAGAGTGAATGGAATATTTGGTTCTGTGAATATCCGCTTAGGATTATATTATTATCCATCAATGTACTACATTCGCCAAAAAATATATGGTATCTAAAATTATTTTTTTTCGTTTTTTTAGTCAAACAGGTGTGTTGTTAACATATTTAAGTTATTTTGTATTTTTATAGCTAAAGTTCAGCATTATTTCAATATTATTATATCACTATAAATGAAATATACATTCTCGCTATTTTGTTGAAGCAATTTGTATGTTTATTTTTACAGTCTCGCTCTCTCTCGCTTATAATGGAGATTCCCTAAGGCTTCTTTGTAAGTCCTTTGCTTAACCGAGATCGTCGGGAAAATATTTAACAACGGAAATGAAATACCAGGCTTAAAATTAACAACTGCTATTTTGCATACGTAAATACTATTATTTACGGTAACATATGAATTGAAATAATATGTTTGTGGAAAATGCTCAATTAACACATTGGGTGTAATAATAGGACATTGGATACTGGATAATTGATGGGATTGGAGGTCATAAGATTTTTAAATATATGAAATCATTATTGTCCAAACATTTATTGCGTTTGTATCTATCTATAAATACGAGGGGCAGCTGATAAGTTCACGGCCTAAGGTACTTAACGATTACTAATTATATCGTTCCTCCATAACTAATTGCGGAACTCAATGGTAGTATAAAAACAACCCGTAATTAAATTTTATGTCATAAATGAATTACCTGTCTAACAAAAAACATCACCATGTCAGCCGAATCCAAAAATTCAGAATTTTGAACACCGCGCCGTGATAAAGTACCTCGTAAAAAAAGAAAATACGGGGAAAAATATTTTTCGAAAAATATCATTGGTTCTTCAAGATTCTGCGTCTTCTCATATACAATGATGAAAAAATGGGCCCGCTTATTTCAGTAAGGACAAGAGAGCTGCGAAGATGAGCCCCGCGGACCGACCGTCACGGTGGTGACCGAAGAAAATGTTCAAAAAGTAGAAAAAGTTGGCCGACAGAATAATTAAATTGTGACAGATAGCTGAAGAACTTCAGATCAGCAAAGAATAAGTAGGAGAAATTTTACATCAAAATTTACACATGGAAAAAATTTGGGCGTGATGAGTACTGAGAACGCTCACACCGCTCGACAAGAAATGACGACTCGAGACCTGTAAGGATTTTTCGACGCTAGCTGACAATAAAATTGACGAAATTTGTGATCGGATCATCATTGTGGATGAAACGTGAATTCACCAGTATGATTCAGAGTCCAAACATGAGTCGATGCAATGGATTAAGAAAGGAGAAAGGCCGCCGAAGAAATTCAAGGTGGAAAGTCGGCGTCTAAGCTAATGGTGATTATCTTCTGGGATTGAGAGGGAATTGTATTAATAGATCACCTACCGAAAGGGACTATAAACGGTCCATATTATGTCAATTTGGTGAGTCAGGCTCGTGAGCCTGTTGTGCAGAAACGACGTGGAAAACTAGCGCGCGGAGTGTTGTTTTTGCAAGACAACGCGCTCCTTCACAGCGCGTGTTACGAGGCAGACCTTGAAAGACACGGGGTTTTCAGAAATTGATCACCCACCATATAGTCCAGATCGGTCACCTAGCGATTTTTCCAATTATAAATTACTGAAAACTATATACGTTACTTTAACTCAATCTATTTTGTCTTATTGTGTTTCTTTCCTTCTTGGGGAGGAACTCCCAAGACTCATCTAAAAGTTTCTGAGAATCATTATTAAACTCGTACGTTATATTTAGCATAATATACATAAGTATACTTGGTTTTGTTCATATTCTTCTAGCACTTGTATTAAATCATCCGACCTATGAATTACAATATAGATTGATTATCAAGTAAAGTCATTTATATATCCCAATAACTTATGTAATACTTGGAAGACTTACTTATGAATAATATTATTATCTTTAAACCGTAAAATACTCTTTTTTATTTCTAGGTAGGCTCAAGAATACAGTCTCTGTAATGTCAAATGATCCACATCAAGATTCGTCTGAAGGACTGAATAAAAAGAACATAAAGAGGTTGTTTCCAGAAATTCTGAGAAGAGACCAGCTTCCAGGATATGTACAAATACTAGTGGAAAAATATATTAGTAATATAATAAATATGAATTCTTTGATCTTAAAATTTGTTAGTTGATTTGCACAATATGCTAAAACATTACAGCTAAATAAATCGGTTTGAAAATGATTATTAATTATTCATAACATTAAGAATTAATTGAACCTCCTTCCATTTACAAACCCGACCGACAGACTTGACCCCATTATTAAAATGCTGAATCAGATAAACCGAGCCTATTGACATCAGGCTAGCATGGACAAAACCTATATAGTATACCTATATAGTAAGATAAGCTAACTACTAGATAAGCTCCTAAAGCTCCAGTCTACCAGAACCCTACCCATAATTTAAAAAAGGCGTGCTATTTAACTTTGTTTCACAGTTTGTATCCGTGCAGGGGCGGAGAAAGAATATTAACCTATGCGGCCGGGGTCGGCCTGTCGTAGAAGACGACAAAACAACCCACCCTAGCTACGTAGGGCCTTAAGTCCGTCTGGATGGCGACCACCTTTGATCTTAAGTATGCCGCTATAATAACCTTGTGTTGTGTTCCGGTATTAATGTCCCAAGTTCCTGTACCCTTATGGGACAGCAGCGTGTTCGCGATGACATTGGCGTTGCAAACACCTATAGGCGACGGTAACTGCTAAATTCTAAGCGGGCCGCCAGCCTGTATGCTATCCTACAGCAATAAAAAAGTTTCTTTTGGAATAATCTTTGTAGGTATTAAACATAGATAAATAGAAAGTGCATGAAGGCAAGGTAGGGAGAGAACCTACCCAACCTTTGATTCTCGCTTTTAGATCCGGTTTAGAGGACGTTTTTTAACGATTTTTGTTGAGCTGTATGCACAAGATATTTATTCATGGTGACACTAACTGTCAATTAGTTTTTTTCTCCTTGGTCTATGTATTATTAGTTCTTAATAAAAATGGATAGTAAAATAAGTGAAGAAAAGTTCAGGTCTAAACAGTAGGAAAAGTCAATAGCATGGCTTAAAGTGAAAACTTTCAGCTATTTTCAATGAATTGACGATTGAGTTGTATCACAAACCCTACCATGGGCGGAAAATGATAGAATGAAATATGTATTACCAATATTATATAAAAATACCTAGTCAGGTCATAAGTATTGTCACACAGTAAAAACTTTTCTTTTAGAATGCTGGCCACAAAAAGTTTATTGAATTCGAATTTCGAATTGTTCATGAAAATAAAAATGTATACTTTTAGCAATTTTACTCATTTTTAAATATGGAGTGGATGCTTAAAGAAGACCGTGTTGCAGTTATTGCGTTGCATCGTTGCGGTTACGCGCCAAGTCAAATTTTTAACATACTGAAAAATTTGAATATAACCAAAAGATTCGTTTATCGTACCATCAAACGATACAATGAAGACTCTAGTGTAGATGACAGGTCAAGAAGTGGTCGCCCTCGGTCTGTTAGGACTCCAGCAGTGATAAAAGCTGTGAAGGCACGAATTCAAAGAAATCCCAAACGTAAGCAGAAACTGTTGGCCCTTCAGATGGGGTTAAGCAGAACCACGGTGAAAAGGGTGTTAAATGAAGACTTAGGGCTTCGGGCATATCGAAGAAAAACAGGACATCGTTTGAATGCTCGTCTAATGGACCTGAGACTGAAGAGATGCCGCGCTTTGTTGAAGCGGTACGCGGGAAAAAAATATCGGGAAATTCTTTTTTCGGATGAAAAAATGTTTACCGTAGAAGAGAGCTACAACAAACAAAATGATAAGGTGTACGCACACAGTAGTGAAGAAGCGAGCAACCGTATTCCGCGTGTCCAACGAGGTCATTTTCCATCCTCGCTCATGGTATGGTTGGGAGTTTCTTATTGGGGCTTAACAGAGGTACATTTTTGTGAGAAAGGTGTAAAAACGAATGCTGTTGTGTATCAAAATACAGTCCTGACGAACCTTGTGGAACCTGTTTCTCATACCATGTTCAATAACAGGCACTGGGTATTCCAACAAGATTCGGCGCCAGCTCATAGAGCGAAGAGCACACAAGACTGGCTGGCGGCGCGTGAAATCGACTTCATCCGGCACGAAGACTGGCCCTCCTCCAGTCCAGATTTGAATCCGTTAGATTACAAGATATGGCAACACTTGGAGGAAAAGGCGTGCTCAAAGCCTCATCCCAATTTGGAGTCACTCAAGACATCCTTGATTAAGGCAGCCGCCGATATTGACATGGACCTCGTTCGTGCTGCGATAGACGACTGGCCGCGCAGATTGAAGGCTTGTATTCAAAATCACGGAGGTCATTTTGAATAAACTTTAATGTCATAAGAATCTATGTTTTGTTAAGTTCATTTTGGTATATGAATGGTTACATAATGAATAAACTTGTTACAATTATTTTACATTAAACATGTGACAGAATTTATGACCTGACTAGGTATATATATTATAGCTTATGTTACGTTACCTTTATTACGTAATATAAGCAATCAAGTCAAACTCGCAAGGCAACTAGATTGTTTTAAGCGATAAGGCCGCCATTGTTCTGTATCTTCTTTCTTTTATTTTTGTATAATGAACAATAAAGAGTTTTTAATTCAATCATTCACTTGGTCCACCATAGTAAACAACGGATATCTTTTTATATGCAAATTATTTGAGGACGACAAGTATTCGTAAAAGTGTTAAAGTAATGAAATAAATAATAGTTTGTGTGTTGTTGACAAAAGTGACCCCATTATATCCATACTAAAACTATTGTTTTTTTTGAGTTTGCTCCTTAAGAATCGATTTTCATATATAAGGCGCCCGGTATGAGAAAAAATGTGAGAGTAAAATCTACTAACCTCGTTACGTTTTTTTTTAAATACTTATATCTGTACTCAAAACTTCGATAAACGATTAATTAAATTTACCAACAAATAAGTTCTTGAACTCATAAGTTGTTTAATAAGCTGTTTAACGGAGAATTAGTTAGCACACTTATACATATTTCTGACTAACTTTTAACTCTAGTTTTAGTCAGGTAGAATTTAATTACCATTAATGAATTTAGGTATCACCATGGATTTGTTAATTATAATTATAAAGATATAGGGATAAAAAAAACGAGAAAAGCAATGTCGTTTAATAATTGCTTAGAGTAATGTATTGTCAGGATGTCCCCGAATGTGTGTCAATACTTCGCACACGAGTGTCGCACAACATAGAGCTACGACAATGCTTTTGGATTAACGTATCTTGCTTATTATTAAGTTAGAACATTAATTTTGTACTTTCTTCAGCTATCCTGCATTTTTGACACCATTTCAACTCTTTGCAGTATGTTTCTTCTTCTCAATAAAAAACTTTACTGCCGAGCGATTTGACTGATTGACTCCAGGAAGTTCGGCGTCCGAGTAACCACTAAAAACCCGAAGTCCTCCTATCGCCTTGTGCATGGGCCTACTGATAAACTGGCCCGCCAGTCTCGTGGCCACCTGGGTCGGCCGCTTGTGTCAGTGCGGGCCTCATCCATTTGCAGGATACTGTAGTAACTTCTAGTAGCTTGGCTTTTTTCCTTTTATGATATTGAGCTACTGTGGTAATGAAACTAAAGTAAAAATAATAGTTACCAACTGCAATAATTTTACTAAAAACATAAAATACTAAATAAAATATCTATATACATAATAAATAACTACACGTTTTAGAAATATAAACAGCGCTAGAATATACGGCTACTATTTATTTCTACCTACCGTACCTAGAAGACAGGAAAAAAGTACTTATCGCGCCACCAGCTACGTTTTTCCTCCATAATATATTTTATAACCAACGTGTACTCTGATGCTGTATGGTTGCCATTTTTAAGATATTCCTTTTGTTTTTATATGTATTCTAAAAACGAAATATGTTACGAAGTTTGCTCACAGATTGTGGGGGAGTAGAAGTATTGAGTAATTCTACTTTTTAGACGTTCATTTGAAGCTTGAAACATTGATAAAATTTTAATACAGAAATGGAAAAATGTAATCCCCCGGGTTAAAGTCGATTACAATTTAGTTGCAACGTTTTATTATTAGTAAAATTATATTATGACTGCTAATTAATCTTTGGGTATTTGAAATCTACCATGAATCTGTTTGTAAGCTGATTTGTGATCTTCAAGTTGGGATATACATATCTTGAATATTATTAAACGAAAAATAGAAATAAGAAAAAACATAACGAAAGGTCACCTTTGAGTAGTATTACATACTTTTTCTATACGTGTGTGTGGTTTGTGTTTATTATATTGATAAAAAATTCATTTCAAATATAAACAGTTGTTACAAAAACCATTGGGCTTTCTATTCTATAAGGAACTTTGCGAAAGTTGCATGCTTAAAAAACAAATTCTCGTAAATCTATTATAAGTTTACTTTTTATCCGTGCAGGAGCGGATAAAGAATACTAAGGCCTAAAAGTTACTAGGTTATATAGGTTTCAGCGGCTGCTTTCATAAATGGTTTCAATCTTATCTTAGTGATAGATATTTTTTCAGTAGTAGTAGGGCTTTGAATCAGGATTACAGGAAATTAGTTCTGACGTACCTCAAGGTTCATATTTAGATGCTTTTCAATATTTTTGTTAACGATTTGCTAATTGTCTAAAGTATTCCTCGAAAATCCAATAAAATACCAGCAGTATATTTTACAAACGACACTAGAATACGAAGAATATTAAACCGATTGAATAAGAAATTTGGGAGAGCTTATTGATATAGCAAATAAATTTTTCATAATAACTAATAATTCATTTTTGAAAAAGCTTTTAACATGCTTGGATTTATAATAGAAAATTTTGTTATTAACAGTTTCGTAAGAAGTCTGCTAGAATATGGCAGTGTCGTATGGCGGTCACATTATGATGCTTCTGCCTAACATTTAAATGAATCGTGATTTCAAAAGCAATAAAAATGAAATGTTTTATACGGGTTAGAAATGGAACGTGAGTGTCACGTGACTATGCCAATATCGACGAAAAATCTACCGGGACCCTATAACAAACTATACTCTGTATATAGTATTCAAAATCTCGTGAATTTTCAGTATATTAGTGGGAACAAAAATGTTGTGAATTAACTTTCTATAGAAAATCTAAAAGTGAAAAAGAGATTAAATAATATATTTGAAAGTGGTTTTCGAACTCCAAAGTGCTAAATTTCTCCAAAAAATTATTTCAACCGCTAATACCGGAACACAACACAAGGTTATTATGGCAGCATACACATATACCAAGGATGGTTGCATTCCTGATGGACTTGGGGCCTATCAAGTATGTTAGCTAGGATTATTTTGTCGCCTTATTTATCAAGCTGACTTCGGCCGCAGATGTTAATATTCATATTCCGAGCAGGGGCGGGGATGGAGAATTGGTACTATACTAAATGCTACAGGCAATGCTGCAGGCAGGCACATGCTAAAATAATACTACAGGACTATGTAAGCAAAAAAATACGCCCACCAGTCCAAACCTGAAATAATAACCCACCACTTATGTAAGGAATTATAATAAGCAATAAAATAGTCTCTTTTACATTGTACTTCCCAGAAGGCAAAAGGCACCGTCCGATTTTCTTTACAAGGTTGGAAAGTATCAGACGGTTGTCATCCATATTAAAACTAATTTTAGCTACATCTATTGAAGCTCATTATAAGAAATATCACTTAAAAATAATGAAGTATATGCGCTAACTTTGGGCTTTAAAGAGCTACCTTTGTTTGCAAACACCTGATTATCGATTTTTGGTAGTCAGGCCAATAGCTCACTTAATAGTGAGAAGTTACCCTTGCCTATAGATTATTGCGACGGGCACCGCTAATATACTGCCGTCTGCATAGTGCAACTTATGCTCTCACTCACTTATGCTGAAACACAACACAAAATTATTATGGCGGCATATTTAAAGGCAAGAGATGGTCGCCTTCTACATGGGCTTGGATCCCTACCACAAAATTCAGAATAAATTAGAATCATTTGATAATATCGGGAGTTATGTAGTTTCATTTTCGGCCAATAAATAGAGTTCGTCTCTGTAATTTTTGCTGTTCTTGAGTAAATAAAATGTACTGTTACATTTCACAAGGCATGTATGTATATTTAATCATAAAATTGTTTGAAATTTTAATTTAACATGGTAAGCCAAACAAAAATGTTTGATGTATCTCGGTAATGAATAATGTTAAAATATGAAGATATAATTTTCTCTCTTGAAATCTTTTTTTTACTTGTATTCAGTGTTATTTAAGATAAAGTTGATTTCAATAGCTTTATATTATTTATAAAGTTATATATAACTCATGAGTCAGAATGTTTGTCTAAAAAGGTAAAACAATAATGACTATAAAATATATACTTAATAAATATCGTTCTGTCCAATAGGAAAACTGGCCACGTGACTTTGTATGGCTATAAATCTGTTATAAGGTTTGAAATTGTTTTTCTTTTTCCAAATGAAAATTCCTTTTCAGCCAACAGGTGTAGAGAATAGTGACAGCTAAATTCGTAAATATATTATAGAAATTGAATTCTCGGTCAAGAGTTCTGTGTTCGTCTGTGTAAATATTAGTATGAGATCAGAGGTTTAATAACACTTGTATAGGTTCGCTGTCTGCAGTGACTGCACTGCCCTGCCCTGCTCTTCTACACTGCCCTAGATGAAAACCATTTCATCACCACATTGTATTTTTTTGTTTGCTTAAAACACATTTTATTCTATTCACAATTTAGCTTCAAGTTTATTTTAAAGAAATGTTTGTGATCTTAAAACATTTTTTAAACTTAATTAAAATTTGGTATGTATACAATTTAAATAAAGCAGAAATTTGAGACCTTTCAATTTGTAAGCTTTATTCGTATAACGAGCTTGGGGCACGCTGTTGCGCATTGTAATGGGATAAATCAACAGCACGCTTTTTACGTTTTTATTTACTTTCAAACAGAGGTATGTCACTCAGTATACTCACAGAGCTAAATTTCTTCAAACCTAGATTGAAATGAAATGAAATGAAAAATTCTTTATTTTCTCCCAAAATATTACAAGACAGTACATACATATAAAAGTGCAATAGGTCGAAAGTGTGTAATAAAAGTACTATCAGTAGCTCAGTGAAATAGAGGGAGACAGGAGTCCAAACTGAGCAGAAGCCCGTCCTATGGATCTCCTGGCCTCTTCTCTCTTACCGTTGACATAAGGAGAAATTATGAAAATGTGGGGGTGCGCGCGTACATGGATGTGTGTGTGTGTGTGTGTGTCTACGTGTGTGTGTGTGTGTTTGTAGGGGTGAGAGCACGCACGTGCGTTTATGTTCGTGTGTAAGGATTTGTGCTATAAATAAATAAATAAAGTAAGCAAAATGCGTTACATGATAGAGTTAACTTATTACAGATTGTAACAACATACAATATTAGGAAGTTTACTACTTAGTTATTCAACTTTAAAGTATTTAATAAGAGATTCCGTTTCATTATAGTTCAGAGATAATAGCCATTCTGTTAACACTTTTTAATGTCATGTCTATTCATAGTGTGTACATTGAAATATTCATTTACTTTATTATATAAGTTACAGCTTAGAAAATTAAAAAATCTTTGGGCAAAGCATGTGTTTGTAGATGGCTGTTTGCAAACCATATAACTCCTACGTGTGTTTGCTTTATCGTGATCTTTTTTGTAAGACATAAGTGAGTATTTTTTCAACAAAACATTTAATATAAACAGTTTTCTTACTGTCAGAACCTGTATTTCCTTGTACAGAGCTTCAGTAGGGAACAAGCGTGGTTTACTAAAGGCTATCTTAAGGATTAACCTTTGAGCTCTTTCAAGTTGCATAAAATTAGTTTTAGATACGCCACCCCAGGAAGAGATACAATATGTCAAAATGGATTGCCCTAAAGCGAGGTAATATTAAAACCGTTCTGTGCACAATTAAAAACCTCGTCCCAAGTATCTCCATAAAAAGTCAAGGTAGTATCATCTGCGTATGATTGAATTCTGCAATTGGTCAACTTAAGCCTACACAAATCATTAATATAGCAAAGAAAGAGCGACGGGCCTAAAACACTGCCCTGTGGCACACCATATGTAATACCACATTCTTGGCTTATCACCTCATCCACTCTCACAGTTTGTCTACGACAGGAAATATAATCTTTAAAAAGTGATAGCTGATTACCGCGTATGCCAATACTTTCAAGTTTCGTAAACAGCTTAGAGAATTCAACCGTATCAAATGCTTTTGTTAGATCCAGATATATAGTTAAACATTTCTTTTTATTGTCGAGCAAATAAACCAAAAAATCAATGTAGTGAAGCAAAGCATCGTCAGTAGACCTAGATTTTCTAAAGCCAAATTGGTTATTTGCCAAAATTTGTTTACTTTCAAGGTAGTTCATTAATCTCTTATTGATAATCTTTTCAAGAACTTTTGATAGAGCAGTGAGAATAGATATAGGTCGATAGTTATCAATAATATCTTTTTTACCAGCTTTACTAACAAAAAACGAAAATAGATAAAATATATACAGACAAAACCGTCCAAATTTTTTTACGCACTAAACATCATTTAAGGAACCCATTTTTGCAAAAAAAATTGTATTAGAAATTTTCACCATAAAATATTTCATTCCAAGGAAAATATGGTCACTAATTCAATCGTACAAAATAGTCATATGGTGCAAATTTCGTACGTTAACCTGTTATTACCTGTCTCTGTTACTACCGCGTAGATATCGTAAGTGAGTAGTGCGTATTCGCTCGCACCGCCGTCCTCGGCCTCGTACTAGGTCATTGCACCAGTTTTTTACGGTACCGATGGAGAGGTCATTGACACTTGCGCGCCGTATTGTGTAAATTGCGAGTTCTTTGGATGACTTTGTGATGATGATTACTCAACATTTTTGTACTATGTGATACTAAACTAAAATACATGTTTCTCATAACTTTTACTAAAGATTATTCTGTGTGAATTTGGACGGTTTTGTCAAAGTCACCCTGTATAGCAAAACTAAATTTTACTTTTATGTGGGTGGCCCTGTCTGACCTAGATCTTTTTTCCTGGGTAGGCATTTAAGACCTCCCCTCAGGGGCGCTCCTCTGTCCGAAGAGTGCACGGGTGTGCATACCGGAGGTGCCCGAGCATCCGTCGCCTCACTCCCCTCTCCGTCCGAGGTGACAGAGTCCTACCTTTCTTCCTGTCTACCTCCTATATCCTTTCCAACTTGGAGTCCCGGGTTCTGCCCCGGGCCCTGATTTGGTAGTCGAAACCATGCCTATTTCGACTGCGCCTGCACAGTGAGTGTTCCCGGGGCGGGAATAGCATCCTCGCTGTCGGTTGGTCTTGCTGGGCCGGCTACGACGTTAGGCGACTCCCTGGTTTTTTTGGAGTGTCGTCTGGTAGTCGTACCCACACCTGACTAGTACGCGACGGGGATGCGAGTCCCGTCCTGTATTGGCCGCGGACCTATTGCTCCCGGCCCTGGTTCTGTCCATGGTCGGGGGCGATCCTGGGTGAACGGCCGTCGCCTCCTTTTGCGAAGCAGTAATGTCCGCAAAGGAGGCGGCGGAGCGGGAGCGGGAGTCCATCATCACACTCCCCTCCCGCCAACGTAGGCCACGTCGTCGGCGTCGGAGGGCAAGCAATGACCTCCGGCCGCCGCAAAAAGCGGCCGCGGGCGGCCCCTCGGGGGAGGATCCGCCGCCCGCACTACTGCTGCGAGGGAGAGGGCCGCGTACTGTTCCACGGCCACCCTCAACTCCTTGAGTCAACACAGGAGAGCGCCAGGGGGACGAAACCCTGACCCCCTGGCGTCAACACTTTAGAAGAGGCCCGCCTTGAGACAAAGGGCGGGCCGGCGTCGGCCCGAGCCACGAGATCGGCAGGCCACATATCCGTAGGCCCGGGCGTAGGCGATAGGAGAACAGCGGGGTTTTTAGTGGGTGTTCGGATGGCCGAACATCTTTCCCGGAGTCCCACATATCCCTCGGTCCCCCCGGGCCGGGGGAACCCGTCAAGAGAGGGTTTTTCCCCGAGGCTAAAAAAAAGGCATTTAAGACCTAATCTTTCTTCAAGCTAGATTTACAAAACTAATTAAAGCCAGACGGTTATATTTACTTGTAAAAATTAATTTTATAATAATAAGGCAATGTTTTTTTATTGCTGTAGTACAGCTGACAGGCTGATGGTCCGCTTAGAATTTAGCAGTTACCGTCGCCTATGGATGTTGGCAACACCAGTGGTATCGCGAACACGCTACTGTTCCATAAGGGTACAGGAACTTGGCTCACTAATGCCGGAAAACAGCACAAGGTTATTATGGCGGCATACTTAAGACCAAAGGTGGTCGCCATACAGACGGGCTTGAGGACCTACGTAGCTAGTGTGGGTTGTTTTGTCGCCTTTTATGACAGGCTGACCCCGGCCGCAGAGGTTAGTATTCTTTCTCCGCCCTTGCAAGGATAAAGTAAGCAAAATGTCATAGATGTCTAGGACATTATAGAGTGTATTTCGGTTGTATTTATTCGAAGTAAAAAGTGAATATATTAATTACTATCACTTGCGGTGGTATCAACACTGAGTAGCTAATTTGCGATGTATGAGAATCACGACCGAAGGGTAAATATATATTGTTTTGGTCCAGATTAAATAGGGTTCGGAAAGAATTTGAAGGTGAAAGTTCGTCTAAGAAATCTTGAGATTTTTTTATTATTATTTATTTAATATCAGATTACATTGATCCAATTATATATTATATTAACATTACAAAGATTTAAATTAAAATACTATAATATGTCAAAATACAATTTTTGTTAGTAAATAAATGTAATATACATAAATTATTTAGGTATGGACCCTGTTCGCTATCATGTTCAGGATGCTGTTAAGACTGCTACGGACTCTGCTGACCTTGGATGCATACGCTTCCGCATCAACGCGTGAAAACCATCGACGCGGTCGTTCGCAAACATGGCCGATGCGCTACAGTAGCGCGGCAGTCCCATCGACGCGCGACACCCTAAACGCATTATTATATTGGATACGTAATGCCTCGTACGATTTACGGGTGTAAACATCCCATAGGCTGCAGGCGTAGAAAGATGTAACGGTACGCTCGGAACAATGTGATCTTAGCATCTTTCGAGCATCGTATAAACCTATGGGATATTATGTTGGCTCTAAACGACAAAGTCCTACGTTCCCGTTCCAGGTCATCAAATCGGAGGTAGCCACATGGCCCAAGTATTAAAAATTTTCAACCTTTTCTAAGAGGACTGTTCTTATTTTTAAGGTCGGAATAGGCGATGATGATGTTGTCCACGTTTTAAAGACCATTATTTGGCTCTTTTTTGCGTTATATATCAAACCGTGTTTAGATGTATATCGCTCACATATTTTAAGGAGCTACCTCAGACCACAAACTGTAGCACTAATCATGTCGTCCGCGTACCTAAAGTTATTTACGCTTATGTCGTCAATATGGCACCCAATATGTTTTCTACTCAGTGCAGAGATAAGTCTATCCATGTATAGGTTGAAGAGGACAGGCGAGGTTAGTCCTCCTTGTCTCACCCCATATTCTGCTGTATTGGGTCTGACAACTGTCCAGACCATCGAAAACTATTTACCCGGCTTCTATGCCAATACCGTAAGATATTAATTGAGGGGCCAAGTTTATATTTTTGAGCTTTTCCCATAATAAAACGTAGGGTACCACATGAAACTCCAGACACTTCAATGTAACGTAACACATTTAATGACGGTAACCGAGGTCTAGATAAAACGCAAGTTGGGTTTTTCTATCGGCGCTTATGCCTCCCCAAACCGTCCATGAACCGCCACCGTAATTGACTTCTTCCACGTAGCTCTATGCAAACGCTCTCCCTCTCTTCGATATATTTTCTTTCTTCCGTCATTACCATACAGCATGATCTTACTCTCGTCAGAAAACAGAATTTTGCTCCATTGAAGGTATGACCAATTTAAGTGCTCAAGTGAAAAGTTGAGCTCTTCGATGGTCTACCGTAAATTTTGGATCATCAGCTGGTTTATGAGGTTTTTGCCACGTTCCACCAATCTTCTTCTTATGGTGGAATCGCTTACAGTCAGTTCTCGAACCTCACGGAGCCGCTGCTGCAGTTGAATAACGACGAATGAAACTGACACAATATACCGGTCATCTTGCTCAGACGTGACTCGATGTCTACCAGGTCCTGGACGGCAGGTTAACATACCAATCTCCCGATAACGCTGATACACTCTAATGACAGCAGCATGATGCAATCATGGTCCATATTTTTTAGGAAAATATCTCTTTGGTAGGATGTCACAGAGCTTAGTTAATCACGCTTAGTTAATTAGCTGTATTTATAAATTTATGCTGTATTTACTGCTGTATTTAATTGCTGTATTTATTTACAGCTGAGCTGTATTTATAAAACGATAATTTATGAAAAAAAACACTATGATTAAGTGCAGAAATTCCGACGGAATACACATTAAAAACAATCTCTACATTCATTTACTGGATGAAAATTCGAAAATTTAAATTAGAATTCTGGTACACCATTATGTAGACTAAGCTGTTATTGGCGTATTTTTTTAATAATATCAATCTTCTTTTTAATTTAAATGCCGCTTGAATAATACTAATGCTGTAGTGTTTCGATTTTTTTGATGAGAAATATTTAAGTAAGTTTGAAATGGATATTAAAGATGGGTATGGGCTTATTTTTTCATATATGTCTTGTGGCAATAAAATCTTCTGGTTAAAAACACAACAAAACATTATCGAAACGACGCAATACTGTAAATTAATAAATACCAAATATCTGTCAAAAGCTACAAAATAAATTAGTTACCTACAAGTATCTTTATGTGCAGTAATTTTAATAGTTCCGCGTAGGCATTACCACGAGCTAAATCTCGTTAAGCTCGTTAACAGGTTTTCAGAACTGTCATGTTTGTTAACGTTTCATCCTATAATCCGATTATGAATGCTGTATGAAGCGATCTGAAATACTCATTACTGTACATTATGTACTTAGGTATATCCGCTCGTAACTTCATTCATATCATATTTTTATGCGACATTATCTTGTAATGTATAAATCTAAATATATTCAAGTATACTAGAAATATAGGGTTTCGATTTTCATTGTAGTTCTGTGCTGATGTAAAAATTATAATAGGGGTTAAAGTATGAAATTGCTTTTGTAACATATAGTAGCAATTAGTAAAAAATTATAAGAATTGTTAAGAAGCACCCCACGCTTAGCACACATACACTTATGGTTTATTTTATAATGTAATTTTTAAATGATTGCATTGCATTACTTATACATATCTATTCGAATTGCAACTTTGTTACAATGAAATACAGTTGAGTTTTTGAAGTGAAAACTTCTTTAGGCGCGTTGAGTACTTTTTGGGTTGGTTGGTTTGAACAATTTTTGGTTTGTAAAGAAGTGTTAATGGCCAATTTAAATTTTAATGCTTGATCATAAACAATTCTTTATAAACCGAAAATAATAATCTAATAGCTCGATGATACAATTCACAAATTATTTAGTTTTCACTTCTATCGGCAGGCCCCAAAGACTGTCCCGCATGTTTTTTTAATGGTAAAGGCTCTCTCCGGATAGATTTATACTTTTTCTGACCCCTGCGTCAGTGGGTGGCTTGTGGTAAAAGGCGACAAAACAACTCTAGTTAGGTAGTATGGCTCCAAGCCCTACCTATCTCTAGCCGGATATTGGAATACAATTACAGCAGAGAGCCTGATCCTTCAGGAAACTGCATATTAGAGAAAACATACAAATTGCAAATTAATTATGATGTGGGTAGTTTTGAGAAAATATTTATTAATACAACAAATTAAAATCAGATTAAAAAGCTTTTAATTACGTAACTATGTGTGAATGATTATGAGTATTGGAATTTTGCGAGAGAATTACAAACTTAGCATATTTTCATTTGTTATCCAATTTGAATGGATCAAAGAATACAATTTCATTTGTTAAATTAAAAAAATGTAAATGCACAAACATTTACCTAGTCATTGTGATACTGAAATTCTTCGTTATCTACTGCAAAAAGCACCGGGACGTAATTCCTTCAACTCCACTAGTTGTGTTCTTTAAAATTTATGAAGTAAACAGCAAAGTAAACGAAAAAGATGCGACGCATATTCAGCGTATTTTTTTAATGAAAGAATCGCTAGAGAGCATCGTCGTCGATGAATGGGGATAGCAATGCAATCGGCTAAATCGAATCGAGAAAACGTTCGGAGGAAATTGAGTGCGCTGAATAGAATACGTAACAATCATCTGTATGTATTCAAATATACCAACAAATTTAACCCATTTTATTTAATAAAGTACAAAAGCCTAAGAGTAAAATGCTTTCAACAACGGTATATTTCTTCATTATCATCGGACTCGCACCCAGAAGTCATTGGATATTAAACTTTTGACGTTTATGCATTTGCTCATGCTTTTAGTTAACTGAGCTGGTTTAACGTATAACGCAATAATTTTATTTATTTGCTTCAAAATTCGATAAATGTAGTATTAAGTTGTTTATAATATGAATGGACAAGTGACATGAATGATTGGACTTATACCTTTTCTTAGAAGATTAAGAGAATCGAATATTTTTAATTGAATAGCATTACGATCGCAATCGAACGACCTCTTGGCGTAACGGATAGCGCATGTCGGTACATTCACGGAGGTCACGGGTTCAATTCCCGTCTAGTGTCTGGGTGTTTATGTGTAATATGTATTTTCTATATATTCTATTTTATTTATTTTTGGGAAATAAATAAAAATTTACAAAAGAAAAGTGTATATGTAGTATATCAGTTGTCTAGTACCCATGTTACAAGTGCTATCCAACTTAGTTTGGGAATAGCGTTGTATGAAGTGTCCCAACATCTTTATTTTATTTATTCAATCATTTACTGCTAATACTATATTATGGTGAATTATGCTATTTTAAACTCAACTCAACGGTTAAGGCAAGTCAAACGGTAGAGGAGTTTACGGGTTCAATTACCGTCTGAAGTCTGGGTATTTATTTATAATATGTTCAAACGTGACTTTGTTACTGTTCTTACCAGAATCATATTTTTCAAGAATTTAACATTTATTAAATTATTTGCATTATTTCTACGTTGTGCTGTTTTATTATTTATTTTACAGGGTACCTTTATCTAACAGGGTTGTTTGAAAAGTACAATTTTTTATTTTATCTTTAATATAGAAGAATAAACCTTTCTGACCACAAAAGAACAGGTGCATGACACTTATCAAATTGTTGCACACTTAATATCTTGCTACGGCCAATAAAAGAAAATATGAGCAGTTGAATCCCATATTGCAAGGTGCAGAATATTATTTACAAGAAGGTCGAACATCGACACATCCCATTGTATGCGCGTTACAGTGATACTATCGTCTAAATTGAATCTACATTCGAGGGTTTTTGGTTTATATAAAATCGGGATGTATATATCTCTTATACAATAATCTTTTTAGAGAACTTTTTTGACGTTATCATATTTACGAGATAATCAACATCAAAAGTAATAAGCGCATTATATATATATATATATATATATATATATATATATATATATATATATATATATATATATATATATTCTTTGGATCACTTTGTGATGCTGATTACTTAACATTAACTTAACATTTTTGTACTATCAGCATCACAAAGTGATCCAAAGAACTCGCAATTTACATAATACGGCGCGAGAGTGTCAATGACCTCTCCCTCGGTACCGCAAAAAACTAAAACTGGCAATGACCTAGTACGAGGCCGAGGACAGCGGTCATTGCATCTGTGCGAGCGAATACGCACTACTCATTTACGCGGGGGTGACAGAGACAGGTAATAACAGGTTAACGTACGAAGTTTGCACCATAATATGACTATTCTGTACGATTGAATTAGTGATCATATTTTCCTTGAAATTAAATATTTTATGATGAAAATTTGACATACAATTTTTTTAGCATAAATGGGTTCCTTAAATAATGTTTAGTGCGTAAAAAAATTTGGACGGTTTTGTCAAAGTCATCCTGTATATATATATATATATATATATATAGTGAAACACATAGTGAGGTTGACAAAGAACTGCCTTTTATACTATTATAAAAATAGATCGTCTACAAATGCATCAACAGATGGCACTGCTAGTAAACAATAGAACGTTTACAGATGCTCCAACAGATGTCATCACTAGTAATTAAATGACTAACAAACTGTTATTGTAGATATATATTTAACACCCCCACTATATCACAATAACCCTAAAACAAAATAAACTAAACACTAGTTATACCCAAACTATGCATGAACTTGTAGTGTTTGTTTTTATTTAAACCTTTTGTTAAGAGATCAGCGGGCATATCAGCTGTTGGCAAATATTTAATATTTACAGTTCTGTTTGCGACACATTCTCTACAAAAATGATACCTGACATCAATGTGTTTTGACCTATTGTGGAACATAGGGTTTGCCGACAGCTTTTGTGCACTCTGATTGTCATTGAACACATTAATAGTATAATCAGAACCAGTTATTTCATATTGCAAATTTTTCAAGTACAATGCTTCTTTACATGCCTCTGCTATCCCCATGTATTCTGCCTCTGTACTTGATAGGGCCACTGTATTTTGCTTTTTACATTCCCATGAAATTACACTATTACAGAGAAGAAAACAATAACCAGTATAAGACTTCCTGTCTAATGCGTTAGACGCCCAATCAGCATCTACAAAACCTGTAATCTGAGAATTCCCATCTTTACAATATTTAAGCCCATAGCTTTTAGTACTTTTTAAATATTTTAATACTCTCTTTGCATATTCCCAATGGACACTAGTATAACAATTGTTGAATTGACTTAAATAGTTAACAGCAAAAGTAATGTCTGGTCGAGTTAATACGGACAAATACATTAAACTGCCCAAGAGCTGTTGATATGGGGCTTGTTTGTTTATACCTTGACCTTTACTTATTTCTAGTTTGCTCTCCATTGGAGTATCTACAGGTTTACACTCAGATAAATTGAATTTACATAACAACTTATTTATATAATTTTCCTGACTGAGGGTAACGGAACCTTCCTTTTTATTGAAGTTTACATTCATTCCAAGACAATTTTTTACCTGGCCTAAGTCTTTGATTTGAAACTGATTTGACAAAATATTTTTAATATTACTGGTTTCATCCTTATCATTAGAAAAAATAAAAAAATCATCAACATACACTGTTACAATGGTTTTATACTTGTTGTTATTTTTAATGTACATACATGGTTCTAATTTAGATTTTTTATATCCATGACTCTGTAAACAACTATCTACCTTTATATTCCAGGCTCTAGACGCTTGTTTCAAACCATAAATGGCCTTTTTTAGTTTCAACACTTTATGTACATTATCAATAAAATCATAACATTCTGGTTTCTCCATATAAATAGTTTCATCTAACTCGCCATTTAAAAATGCAGTCTTAACATCTAAATGAGTTATTTCTAATCCTAATAACACAGATAAAGCAAACAATAGTCTTAGTGTACTATGTCTCACTACTGGTGAAAATGTCTCTGTATAATCTACACCATATTTCTGTGAAAATCCCTTGGCCACTAGTCGGGCACGATAGCGCACATTATTTTCACTGTCATATTTCTTGCACAGAACCCACTTACACTTAACAATTGTACCACCTTTTGGAATGTCAACTTGTTCCCAAGCATCATTGTCTTCAAAGCACTGTAATTCATCCCGTACAGCTTCCAACCAGTAGGATCTTTCTGATCCTTTCAAGGCTTCTTTTAAGGTAAGTTCACTGTTATTGTCTAAGTCACCATCACCAACATGAGCACTCACAAAACCATACCTATCAGGTGGTTGTCTAGGCCTCGCACTACGCATCATATTAACATTTTCAAATGTCAATGTATCAGTACTACTCTGTGAAGTGTTAGGTGAAGAAGAAGAAGATTCAAGCAGATCATCATCACATGGTAAATATGTATCATCATTGTCATTTGTGCTGATACTTTCTTCTTGAAAATTCTCTGTATCCTCAGTACAATCAGTCCCTGATCCCCCCACTGGAACAAAAGACTCTTCAGATGTCTGATCTAAGACAAAGGTTTCTCTCACTTCTATGGTACTTTCCTGTGTAACATCCTCAATTATTACCACATCTCGGCTTGTTGTGATAGTTCCTGTTTCTGGATTGTAGATCCTGTATCCTTTTACATCATCTGGATACCCCACTAGGATGCATTTTTTTGATTTCTTATCCCATTTTTGTCTCTTTTGTTTAGGCACATGCATCATAACTGTGCTACCAAATAACCTCACATGACTAACATCTGGTTTCACACCTGTCCACATTTCAAATGGGGTTTTTCCATTAAGAGACGATGCAACTGTCCTATTTTGAAGGTACACAGCTGTGTTGGCTGCCTCAGCCCAAAAGTTTTTCCTCAATCCAGCATCAAATAGAAGACATTTTGCTTTTTCTACAATGGTTCTATTGAACCGCTCTGATAACCCATTTTGTTCAGGGGTATACGGATTGGTTTTCTGATGAACAATTCCGTGTTTTGTTAAAAACCCATCCATCTCCTTATTACAGAACTCCTTGCCATTGTCACTGCGCAAAATCTTAATTCTTTTGTTGAGCTGATTCTCTACTTCAGATTTATATCTTTGAAAATACATTAACACTTCACTTTTGTTCTTCAAAAAATAAATAAAGATCATTCGGGTATAATCATCAACAAATAGAAGAAAATATTTTGACCCACCTATCGAAGTGATCTCCATTGGGCCACATACATCAGTATGCACTGTGTGTAAAGCTTCAGTACTTCTGTTGCTACCTTTTGGAAATGGTAGACGACTCTGTTTGCCTTCACAGCATGTTATACAAGACAACTTTGATACATCTGTCTTACTGTCAAGTGTCAAGCCTTCCACTGCGTTCTGCATTCGGTTCAAATAGTTGCTATTTACATGCCCAAGTCTGCGATGCCAGACTTCAGCTGACACCATTGCTGCAGTTGATGAACACTCTGGCATGTTCAACTTGTATACACCATTCACCAAACATGCTGTGGCCACCAGTTCTCCAATTCTATTGCGAATCTGACAACCATTAGGAGTAAATGATACACTGTTGCCCTTTGCAATCAATTGGCTCACAGACAGAAGGTTCGTAGTCAAACTCGGTACGCACATCACCCCTTCTACAACAATATCATACACACACGATGACAACAACGTAGAAATCTGTACATCGCCTGTACATGTGACTGGCAGTGTCTCTTTGTTGGCTATAACAATCTCCTTAGTGTTTTGGTTACACGAAACATTCTTCATCCAGTTTCTATTAGCTGTCAAATGACAACTTGCGCCAGAGTCAATATACCAATCACTTTTATTGAAATTGCCATTTAGAAACACAGCACTGAACGCATTTGACTTTTTACGTTCATTGTTTCTTAGATCTGAAGAATTATTTTTATGAAAAGTGCACTGATTGCGATAATGACCAGTTTGTTTACATTTGTAGCACTTGACAACTTTCGAGCTTGACTTTGACGTTTGTTTATTGTCTCTGCTTCCGCTAGTGTTACCACTTCTGTTTTTCTTGAAACTTGTAAACGCACCGTTTCCTGTGGCGCTAGAATCGCCACTACTGTTTCCTTCCTCCATGTCCAATAGCTTCGTTTTAATGGCGTCCGCCGTTATTGCAACTCCACAATGCTCAATCGCCATGATCATAGGTGCATATTTTTCAGTTAATCCCGCCAACAAAAGCGATCCAACCCATTCGTCATTGATTTTGAAACCCGTACCACTCAATTTCTGACTTGTTTCTATAACTTGCGTCACATAGGAAGTCATTGAAGTACAATTTTCAAGACGAATTGAAATAAGCGCTCGCAGCAAACTAATTCTTCTGGTAAATCCCGAATCATCAAAGATTTTCTTTAACTTCATCCATAGCTCCCGAGTGGTTTCTACGTCTCGGATATGTACGTACAGCGATGAGTCGATCGTCAGAATCAACTTGGCTTTTGTCTTCGCGTCGTCTGCGGCTCCTATTGTTGAGGCTCCAGTATCCGCCTTGATGCAGTCTGACATGCCTTCCAACACTAAAAAATTCTCCGCGGCGAAAGCCCACTCACCATAGTTCTCACGCCCTTTGAGCTTAGGCACACTCACTAGGTAGCTCGAAGTCATTTTCACACCGAATTACTTTACAGTTAATATTTCTATCTGCGATCTTAGCTTCAGCTAGCTTAATATTCTATCGCAAAAACCTCAAATATCAACTTAAACCGTGAAAAACGTGACCGGCACATAACCTATAGTGAAACACATAGTGAGGTTGACAAAGAACTGCCTTTTATATTATTATAAAAATAGATCGTCTACAAATGCATCAACAGATGGCACTGCTAGTAAACAATAGAACGTTTACAGATGCTCCAACAGATGTCATCACTAGTAATTAAATGACTAACAAACTGTTATTGTAGATATATATTTAACAATATATATATATATATATATATATATATATATATATATATATATATATATATATATATATATATATATATATATATATATATATATATATACCTAGTCAGGTCATAAATTCTGTCACATGTTTAATGTAAAATAATTGTAACAAGTTTATTAATTATGTAACCATTCATATACCAAAATGAACTTAACAAAACATAGATTCTTATGACATTAAAGTTTATTCAAAATGACCTCCGTGATTTTGAATACAAGCCTTCAATCTGCGCGGCCAGTTGTCTATCGCAGCACGAACGAGGTCCATGTCAATATCGGCGGCTGCCTTAATCAAGGATGTCTTGAGTGACTCCAAATTGGGATGAGGCTTTGAGCACGCCTTTTCCTCCAAGTGTTGCCATATCTTGTAATCTAACGGATTCAAATCTGGACTGGAGGAGGGCCAGTCTTCGTGCCGGATGAAGTCGATTTCACGCGCCGCCAGCCAGTCTTGTGTGCTCTTCGCTCTATGAGCTGGCGCCGAATCTTGTTGGAATACCCAGTGCCTGTTATTGAACATGGTATGAGAAACAGGTTCCACAAGGTTCGTCAGGACTGTATTTTGATACACAACAGCATTCGTTTTTACACCTTTCTCACAAAAATGTACCTCTGTTAAGCCCCAATAAGAAACTCCCAACCATACCATGAGCGAGGATGGAAAATGACCTCGTTGGACACGCGGAATACGGTTGCTCGCTTCTTCACTACTGTGTGCGTACACCTTATCATTTTATTTGTTGTAGCTCTCTTCTACGGCAAACATTTTTTCATCCGAATAAAGAATTTCCCGATATTTTTTTCCCGCGTACCGCTTCAACAAAGCGCGGCATCTCTTCAGTCTCAGGTCCATTAGACGAGCATTCAAACGATGTCCTGTTTTTCTTCGATATGCCCGAAGCCCTAAGTCTTCATTTAACACCCTTTTCACCGTGGTTCTGCTTAACCCCATCTGAAGGGCCAACAGTTTCTGCTTACGTTTGGGATTTCTATGAATTCGTGCCTTCACAGCTTTTATCACTGCTGGAGTCCTAACCGACCGAGGGCGACCACTTCTTGACCTGTCATCTACACTAGAGTCTTCATTGTATCGTTTGATGGTACGATAAACGAATCTTTTGGTAATATTCAAATTTTTCAGTATGTTAAAAATTTGAATTGGCGCGTAACCGCAACGATGCAACGCAATAACTACAACACGGTCTTCTTTAAGCGTCCACTCCATATTTAAAAATGAGTAAAATTCTAAAAGTTATACATTTTTATTTTCATGAACAATTCGAAATTCGAATTCAATAAACTTTTTTGTGGCCAGCATTCTAAAAGAAAAGTTTTTACTGTGTGACAATACTTATGACCTGACTAGGTATATATATATATATATATATATATATATATATATATATATCTATATATATATGAATGAAGTGAATTAGTGTATACATGTCCATGTATAATATTTGCATATTTATTTAAATTTGAGTATGAAAGTAAACTATGGAATGCAGAACCTCCTAATATTGAGCACATGGTTAAGGACATTACCAGCAACATTCTTCAATCATTGTCTAGGTTCAGCTGTTTGGTTTAAAAAACCATAAAATACTTTTATATTAATATAAAATCACTCATTCAAAATGCTTAAACGTATAATTACATTTGGCATTCCTTTACATAGTAAATCCACAAGTAAGAAAATACATTCGTGGATACGAACGTTGACGACGTACTAACAAAGTTAGATTAGTGTTTGGTCGTTTCGTTTAGAGTTTTGCGTTGTACAACCATGATTCGAAACTGAAAATTACATTTAATCTAATTAGTTAACATACTAGTAATTCAGCTGAAAAACTAAACTGATTTGGGAATTCCAAACGAAGTTTCTTATGAAAATAAGATGGAATAATTGTATTTACTTCTACATAATTTTATAATTCGGACACGAATTAATCCAAAATCATGAAACATATTTTTGAACAAAATTTAACATTCTACAAAAATTTATCTTATAATATTTCGTTAGTACATTATTTTAAAAATATAGATATAACACTGTAGATTTATCAATATATATCACTAGCATAGAAAAGAAAAAATAAAACTAAAAGTAAATTTGATAAACATTTTTATAATAAAATATGGCGAATAAAAAATCACTTAGTATTTTAAATAGGAATGTATATTTTCTACTCCTGAACTACATAGGTAGTTCATATAGATATATTCCGGTCGCATCACAATAACAGGGTCCACTGTAGTGTACTATAACAGGAAAACATATCTGTGGCTCTACCTTTTTAGACCAGTAAATCACACAAACCAAGAATAGATGTAGCTGAATTTGAATTGTACGGGCACTTGCTGCCGTCTTATCCACCATCTCCTCATTCTTCTTTTCTTCTTAAAGAAGCAAAAAGATTCAATACGGCTCCTTTAGGCAAGTGATGAGGCAACTCTATTCTCCTAAACAGAATGAAATAAACAACAACGCCAATTTAGACGAACTAATGGAAATTAAAGATTTAAATAATACTCGCTATCCGCTATCCTTATTCTATTATGCAAGTATTATTTTTTTAATATTGAGAAACAGCAGACAGGCTAGCGGCCCACTTAATAGTAAGCAATTACCGTCGCCTATGGATGTTTGCAACGCCAGTGGCACCGCGAACATGCTGCTGTCCCATAGAAGTACAGAAACCTGTGTCACTAATGCCGGTGCACAACATAAGGTGATTATAGCGGCATATTTACACACCAAGGATGCTTGCCATCCAGACGTGCTTGGGACCCTACCACGTAGCTAGGGTTTTTTCCGTCTTTTACGACAGGTCGACCCCGGCCACAGGGGTTAGTATTCTTCCTTCGCCCCTGCACGGAGACTATTCGTTATTCTAAAACAGATATTTATATTTTATTGCAATTATTATAATACTTCTATATTAATAAATATTAAATATACCAAATTAGAAGTTAAATACTACTGTTTCATTTACAAATTAATTTCCTTAGTTCCTATTGTCCACAAACTTTTATTTTATCCAAAAGACACTACAAGTAATTAAAGTAAAACAATAAGTAAATTTAAGTTAAGCGAGCTATTTGTGCTAAAAGTGGGTAATGAATGCTGTCGCTTTGGAAATTATTACATTTAGCCGTATTTACTATTCCGAACTTTGAGTTAGAAATAAAGGCGAGCTTCCGCCTTGGCAATTCATATTAATTGTTTTGTATAATTATGTAGATTTGTTATGACTTTATTTTGACGAGCGGTGGTTACGTGTTTGATTTCCACCTTGCAGACGAGTGTATATATGTAATATAGATAGATAGATAACTCTCTTAATTCATTACTATGTATTTAAAATAGAAGTTATAACTAGAACAAATCAAACTAGACATTAATTATAAATAAACCCGATAATAATACAGTAAAACAAAGGGCCATGTTACCGTTTAAAGTGATCTGTTCCAGATAACCTAAGTAGAAGAAATTATTATTAGATAATATGGCGGCGAAGGTGAATTACAATATAATAAAGTGAAATAAGTGATATCCATTTATATAATATGTATTTATTTACTAAAAAGAAAAGTATATAAGTGTATATTAGTTGTCTGGTATCCATAATACATGTATGTGCTCTATTACTTAATTTTACTGTTACTTAAGTATGTAAATACTTATTACCACATTAGTTTTTACGATTGCTACCTATATTTTTTTTATTATTCTAATATATTTAAATGTATATGAAACATTAGCTCTATATGACTGACATGTACTGCTTATACGATAACAGCTTTATTCGTGTCCTTTTTAATTAAAGTAATTTCAAAAACATTACTTATTATTTGATCTAATTGTTTACTGTCCATAGATTTTGGTTTTCTATTTCACTGCTTTTATCCTTCATTAGGCGTTAATGTGACTTAAATGGTTATTACAATCACGTGACGGTGCATAATGAAAGAGACAAAATACACACACGCGTTCACGTTCAGCTATAATCCAACTTCGTTAATACCAGTAAATTGGTCTTGTTATATAACATAAAATATGTAAAAAGAGTTATGAATAGTTTGAGTCTTCTTAATATTCTAGATCATACTGGAAACTTAGCTGATTTTATATTTTCATAAAACGACGCATATTGTAGTACCTTGATGACTAATTTGCTTTTTATGGGCTACTTATTCCCTCTTTTGGGATCAAGAGATCAAGAGCACGCAGGCAATGAGGTTGCATTCATTTACAGTAAAAGCTCCTTATTCACGCTTCCTTTATTCATGTTTTCACTATTCGCGGATTAAAAAAATGCGACCCAATTTCTATACCCGCGCCTAAAGATTTTTTTATTCGGATCTTATCGGTGTATCGGTACATACATACATATTAATAAAAAGGATTCCAATAGGTATCAAATCCAATATTATCCTTTGTAAACGCGTTGTCAAATGGACTAGTAAAAAAGTTAAGTAGACCTTATTACAACTGTGCCTAAAGTACATTGTTAAATGATATCGCCGCTGTCTTGTCGCTGTTGGTTCGGCCTTTGACAAAAACCGCCTTCGCCGCAGTCGGTGTTTTTCAGAATGTAAACAAACAGAATGAAAGCAACCTTATTGCTCAACTCATAAAATATTTCTAAATGCTGCCACATATTGGACTCCGTCCTTTGATAAGAGCCGCCTTGCATGTGTCTTTCCGCTGTCTTTCTAATTTAAAATGTCGAATAAAAAAAAGAAAAAATTTCGATGCGAAAATAATATGTAATAGCACTTAAAGTGAATATATAAATGCTTGATCGTTTACGTCTTGGAGAGTCGTTTGCATCCATATCACGCTCATTTAATGTCAACGAATCAACTGTACGATCGATAAAAAAATCCGAAGATAAAATAAGGTCGTCAGTAGCTTCACCTTCACTGTCAGCGAAAATTGTTCGTTATTCAGCAATAGAAGAAATGAAAGTGGCGTTGTCATTATGGATCGAAGACCGCAACCAAAAACGGTGCCCCTGAGTGGTCCAATGGTCCGGGAGAAGGCAAAGTATCTTTACGCACATTTCAAGGAATCTGATGGTAGTTGTGGTGGTGAATGCACAAATGGAGGATTTCAAGCATCAGAAGATTGGTTCAATAAATTTAAGGTGAGACAATCATTGCAAAGCATTAAAATCGTTGGAGAAGCCGCATCTACAGACACTGCTGCAGTAGAAAGGTATCCAGAAGAATTTGCATACCTAGTAACTGATGGAGGATACAAACCTGAGCAAGTATTTAATGCAGACGAAACTGCACTGTTTTGAAAGAGAATGCCAAACAAAACATTCATTTCTAAAAGCGAAAAGTCTGCCCCTGAATATAAGTCAGTAAAGGATAGAGTTACACTGATGCTATGTTCTAAAGCATCTGGAGATTGTTTTTTTTTATTGCTGTGGGACTGCTGACAGGCTAACGCTTACAATTTAGCCGAACACAGGCCGAAGACAGGCCCGCTTAGAATTTAGCAGTTACCGCCGCCTGGGTTTTTGCAATACCAGTGGCATCGCGAACACGCTGCTGTCCAATAAGGGTACAAGAACTTGGGTCACTAATGCCGGAAAACAACACAAGGTTATTATGGCGGCATATTTAAAACCAAAGGTGGTCGCCATCCAGACGGGTTTGAGGCCCTACCACGTAGTTAGAGTGGGTTATTTTGTCGCCTTCTACGACAGGCTGACCCCAGCCGCAGAGGTTAGTATTCTTTCTCCGCCCCTGCACGGATAAAATTGTGTCATTAAAACTCTCATGCTTTAAAGACCGTTAAATCCTTGTGCTTTAAAAAATCAAAACAAGGATGACCTGCCAGTGTTTTGGAGTGTTAATGAGAAAGCTTGGGTTACAAACGTTATTTTTTGTGACTGGTTCCGGAATCGATTTGTTCCTGAAGTTGAAACTTATTAGAAAAAATAATTTAGACTTTAAATCAGTTCTAGCTTTGAACAATGCACCAGGTCATCGCGAACTTGAAATTATGTATCCAAATATAAAAGTGACATTTTGACATCCTAACACGACGGTTTTGCTTTAACCTATCGACCAAGAAATAATCCAACCCTTAAGTTCTATTGCATTAGACGAACCTTCAAAATCATATTGTATAATATGGAATGTGATCCTGATATGAATATTATAAAGAATCATTGGCAGAGCTGAAGTCATACACATTGAAATCATGCTGGAAAATACTGCTGCCTGCTATAATTGCAGAAAATGACGAAGAATCTGTGTAAATTCAAACTTTGACTGCAAACATTGCGAATGAAAAAGGACGACATGGGTTCGAGTAGATAGAATCAAGTGACATTCAGTTGCTTGAATCACAAGATGAATATTTGACTGAAACCGACTTGGAGGAAATGTTAAATTCATAGCCTGTCAACAACATAATTTGAAAAATCTTAGTAAAGGTACTTACACCTTAACACACTTTTTCACTAAGAATTCACAAAGCTAACTTCACTAAGAAATCACAAAGCTATTTAAGAATGGCAATTGAGCTTTGTGATTTCTTTATGAAAATTGATCCGTCTATAGAACGATACCTTATTTTTAAGAGGCAAATTTCTAATGCCACTGCTGAATCATTGTGAATTAAAAGAGCTTTTAAAAACTGCCAAGCAAAAAAGTTACAAAATTCGTTTAACCATTGCTTAAGTCTGAAGATAATATGTAATTAATCATATGGTCAAAAACTTTAATTAAACAGATTGTTTTCATATATTTGTTTTTTATTTTGTCACCTAGGAACGTATTCCCTATAATCCATACTAATATTATAAATGCGAAAGTAACTCTGTCTGTCTGTCTGTCTGTTCCTCTTTCACGCCTAAACGGCTGAACGGATTTTGATGAAATTTGGTATGGTGATAGATGATAACCTAGAAATGGTCATAGGCTATAAATAATCACGCCATCGTTCTTAGGGGGTAGGCAGTAGGCAGATAACTAAATTGAGTTAGTGATTTTTTGTGCTTATCCGGTATCTATGAGAATCGGCCAACATCTATTTTTCATCCCCCTAAATGTTAGGGGTAGTTCACCCCTAAATTTTATTTTTTATTTTTTGACATTTTATTATTTTTATGGCAGAACAACGTTTGCCGGGTCAGCTAGTTCTATATAAATTACCATTCCATGCTCACGGTTTCCGTATTCGCGGCATATTTACGGGACTTATACTCCACGAATAAAGAGATTTTACTGTATAACATAGGCTACGTTAAATAATCACCGTCAGGAGAGTTTTGTACATATTTAGGTATTAATAATATCCCTTAAATGTAACCCCTTTCAATCGGCAAGTCTTAGCATAAGATGTCTAGACTACTTCATTATATTACAAAGTATTTTTAGTTTGTTAACATCTTTAAATAATAAATATATTATGATTATTCACACAACGCCATCTAGTTCCAAAGTAAGCAACAGAGCGCTTAGTGTTATGAGTACTGAGATAATTTATATACAACTTGTAAACTTTATTTCATAAATTTAATATATTATAAATGAACACTCAGAATTCACAAGGTAATCGAACCCGTGAACTCCTGTTGAGGAGTTCACGTCTGACTTGCCTTAACCGCTGAGTTTCGGAGGTAGTCAAAATAATATTTTTTTAAAGAAAATAGCATAATATTATTATCATATAAATATTAAAATTCTTATTTATGTCAGTCATAAAATAATTACAATTGTACCTGTATAGGTAAGTTAACTTTAAGCAATTTACATAACTTGGCTTACATTTTATAATCCCGATTTAACTTTGGGCTATAAAGTGTACAAATCCAAAACGTAGAACTACCTTTATATTCAGTGTTATTATTAAGCATAGTAATTTATAACCAAATGACTAGCCCCGAAAGAAAAACCAAACGGGCTTTGCTGGAAAATAGCAAAAGAAGTAGGTATCTGTTGCCTTTAACGACTCCCTAGATAAGTGCATTAGCACTATTTTTAAATTCTTCTTCGAAATGTAATCCGCATTAAGAATATATATTTATAATAAATGAATTTTCACATATTATTGAGCAAAACGTCTGATAGTTTTACTTTAGACGGACTCACGACCGCTGGTTACTGTCAAAACGAGATTCAGCCAAACTTTATTTGTCAATTTTTTTTTATATCTTTGCATAAATCAAGGAAATGTCAACAAAACTCATCGAACTAAAAAAAATGTGCGTAATATTTTCTCTCTATATTTCAGCAAACCTAAGTTTCCGAAGTGAAAGTTTTTATAGACAGCTGAAGTAGGTAAACTCGTATCGTATGGCAATAACATATATTTATACTATTATTTTTTTTAATGCTGTAAGACAGCAGACAGGCTGACGGCCCGCTTAGAATTTAGCAGTTAATGTCGCCTATAGGTGTTTGTAACGCCAGTGGCATCGCGAACACGCTGCTGTCCCATAAGGGTACAGAAACTTGGGTCACTAATGCCGGAACACAACACAAAATTATTATGACGGTATACTTAAGACCGAAGGTGGTCGCCATCCAGACGGGCTTGAGGTACTACCACGTAGCTAGGGTAGGTTGTTTTTTCCTTTTTGTGAAAAAAAGGAAGCAGAACCCATGTCCACATTCAAAGTCAGTTTGAACCATCACCGAATTCATGCCATGTCAAATAACCATTTAAGGTCGAAGTCATCTAAAATTCAAATACTACACGACAATCCCAAATTGATGTTCAATTAATAATCAATAGATTCAAATAATATTCGATTGTGATAATGCGAAATTTAAAAGCACTATTCTACTTTATTGTTGAAAATTCATCAAGTTTGAGGTAAGATTTGGGTAGATTTGTTAATTATAGGGGAGATCATCTGACCCTGAACGGTGCCAGATTTGCAGCTTGCGAATTAGAAGCCATCATTTGCTACCTTTACGATGCTTTACCGCAATGGCAGATATATAAATTGGGCTCAAAAATGAGTAAACAAAACCCATATTATAAGGCCTCCAATTAACGGACAGAAATTATACTTGCTCTAAGCGTATTTTTCTTTATGCAGGCGCGGACAGACTGAACCTTGCGGTCGGAGCCGGCCTATCGTAAAAGGCGACAAAACAACCCAGCTAGTTGGTAGGGTTACAAACTCAACTGGATAGCAACCACCCCTGGTTCACCTCTGCTGGTGCACTGGAGACCAACTATTAAATAAAAAAAACCTGCCTAAACGGTGCATAGCAACGTAAGATTCGAACCTGTAATCCCTGTTGATAGGTATACGAGTGTGATACCACTTGGCTAGCTACTAAGTAAATTGAATGTTAAACGAAAATGACGACGAAAATTTCCTAACTAATATTATAAATGCGAAAGTAAGTTTGTTACGCTTTCACGCCTAAGCCATTGAACCAATTTTGTTAAATTTCGATATAGTCATATATTAGACCTTGGAGAAGGACATAGACTACATTTTTTTAAAATTCATATGGCAGAACAGCGTTTGCCGGGTCAACTAGTTACATATAAATCCAATGGAATATTATACGTGACAGAATGCCGAGTGTTTTAAATGTAAAAAATTTACATAACGACCAATGTATACTATACTTCAAATCAAGATACCTTGCACTATTAATTTACTTTAGTAAATTTTAGTTTAATGAAGGTATCTAAACTTTTAGGCCATATATTATTTTTAATTAAGAGTTAGGTAACAAACCAGCGGAGCTATTTCATTTTAATGTTGTTACGAATAATTGTATTTAATACGTGTAATATTATAATTATTTAATCACTATTACATCTAGCCCGAAACACCACCGTTTTTATTAAAACCCCGCTGAGTCAACAAGAATACACTACCAATCCGCCCTTGTCTAGCTGATGTTTCATTGATGAAGCCAAAACGTGACCTACTTTAAACCTACCAAATACATTTTGAGTTTCCTAGTTACACTTTAAAATAAATTATTCACACGTGGTTTTGAATTATTTTATGAAAGAACATGTTACGCTGACCTTTCATAACGTGAGATTAGAGGAAGAAGAAGTATTCTTGCCCTTCTTGTTCTCTAGACTCGAGACGGGAACCAAATCTCCAGCAGGTGTTTACTTATGTAAAAGCTATTGCTCCGCGGAAGTCGTCAACTACGCAGTAATTCAACATATCACAGACAAACATTTCCAATCAAGGATTATAAAACGGTTCAACGTTTGATAATTCCTTTTGGTGTGCTTTAATGAGTTTATGTTACTTATTTCCAGGTTATTTTAGTATAGAGCGTTGACCGGGAGACGACCAAATTTAATAATGGAAATGTAGAAACGTCACGCCCAAATTCAATTACGAAACTGTTTGATCTGCCACAGAGAATTACTCACTGACGCAAATTTATAAAAGTTTAACTGTAGCGTAATAATTAATTAGTGAAATGTATCTGTGTAATATGCTAAATAGAATTTAAGATATTCGTTATATTGGTTAAAATGTGTTTGCTATATTACACATATGAGTATATTTGAACAACTTTATGAAATATGAACGAATGTTTGTATTCATTAGGCAGAATTCACAATATTCAATGGTAAACTGTTGAATAAGATGTGTATTTTCTTTGTTTGTTTAATAATGCGATTGAAGCCTTTAATATGAAAACAAACATAAGTGCAAAAGCTTGTTTGAATATTTAAATTGATAGACTCTAGAGCTTAGTTTAAAAAACCTTCGACAAGTGGAGTAAATAAAACAATAACGAACTAGAAACCACCAGCATGTTTGATATTTCCAACACACTCTATATTTAGACTATATTTTGTGTTTATATTAAGTAGGTTGAATTTTTAATACTTCTTGAAACGTTAAATTTGCTAAGTGATAGGGGTCTAAGTCCGTCTGTATGGCAAACACCATAATTCTTTAAATATGCCGCCATAATAACCTTTTGTTGGGTTCCAGCATAAGTGATTCAAGTTTCAGTTCTCCACGGACGGCAGCAAGTTAGCGTACGCCACTAACTTCGCAAACATTCGTAGGCGACGATAACGACTTACCGTTAAGCCTACTTTTACTGACGACCTACCGTCAGCCTATCTGCATTCCACAGAAATAATAAAAAAATCCTGAAAACTGAATTTCAAACTAGCTGTAACTGTGGTGTGTGTGGAATATAACTGAATTGTAATAAATTTATCGAAATGGGTCTTCTTGCTGACCTGATCCCACCTTGTATAGGCTCATCACAACATGTTATCTCCTTCTAATCTCATCATTTAGTCGTCAACTCAACATTCTCACCCTTTATCGCCATATAATATTTTACGTAATCCATCTTTTCTTTGGTCTCTCTTTGTGTATTCGTCGATTTTCATTTTGGTTTGTTGAGTTAACATACATTTTTCTTACGTTTACTTTTTTGTTTTCCATTGAAAAGGGTAATTAATTTACGAATAGGGATATTATTATCGTTTAAAGTTGGTCAAGACAATAAGTATATTGAGTATAAATACACTTTCCCTTCGAAGTATTGTTTTTAGCACGCTTTTATTAGGTTGGTATGTATCTATGTATCTATATATCTATATATTTACATATGTGCCTATGTAACGGAATCATTAAACGTGATTTTCACGTCTTTCAAAACGATGGATTAATTTAAAACTTTGCACACTTATCAAGGACCGATAACAATGCAATAATCTGTATAGTTTGTATCATTATCTTTGCTTGGATCCTCAGGATTAATAAATTTTCGGACCGGTTTTCGTCCGATCACCGTTTATGTGGTAGGACCTCAAGCCCGTCTGGATGGCGACCACCTTTGGTCTTAAGTATGTCGCCATAATAACCTTGTGTTGTGTTCCGGCATTAGTGACCCAAGTTCCTGTACCCTTATGGGACAGCAGCGTGTTCGCGATGCCACTGGCGTTGCAAACACCTATAGGCGACGGTAACTGCTAAATCCTAAGCGGACCGTCAGCCTGTCTGCTGTCCTACAGAAATAAAAAAAAATAATAAGTTAAGCACCGTCAGGTGCTGTCAGTATTTAAATGGGTGACCGCCTGGGAACACCGCATGACGGTGGCCTTTTGCTCTTTTTTAACATGCTTTATGTTAACTTGACCTGTATGTATCGGAATTTTAAGATTCAATTTTTATCTACTTTAACAATTAAAGTTCAAAGTGGATACAAAGTTTAATTTATAACACTACCAGAAGATGGTCTCAAATTAATAAAAAAAACATTTTCCGATCGGAAATTGACAACAAATAAATTATTACACGCTTACTAAAAGGTAATTTTTTTTAAAATTTAAATTAAGGATGGAGTGATTAACAAAAAAAATCATTTTTATTGTAAAAAGCGTGGGTGAGTTTTGGTATTTCACTGAAATATACGTTAAATAAATATAATGAATTAATTACATTAGGAGAAATCAAACCCAATATTTCAGGAGCAACGACTTAGTTTATTATTATTGTTATATATATAAGTATTATTACACCATACAAAGAGTTAAGATAAGCAATTGAATTGGTGAAAACCTGTTGATATTCTTAAATAAACAGTATCTGAAGGTCCAAACAATTTATATTGCACTGTAATAAGATTCTTGTTGGAACAAAATAAGAAACACGTAACATTTCAAGTGTATTTAAAAGGTATAATGGAACGGATAATGTATTCTTATTTAATTATAAAGAGAAAAATACTACAAAAAGGTAGTTCTAAGAAAAAGCTTTCCTTTGGTAGGTACCATATTATCAAATTATTATTAAGATTCGTTTGTTGTGAAAATGATTTCAATATTCAAATACAGAATACACAAGAATACATTACAATATCAACGTGTAATTCTAGGCGCTCCTAGATACCTTATAATATACTTCATTGTAACAGTTTGTAGATATTAAATTGCATCAAATAATTTATAATTTACACGAACAATCTTACTATACAATTTACATCACACAAAGAACGATCAATACACAAATAATTTGAATGAATCGGTTACATACATTTGGCATTCAATAAATTAAACAATTGAATTGATAATTTAAAAAGATTACATTATCATTATATTTATCGTTACTTTAAAATTTACAATAATATAAATTTATACTATTTATTCTTAATGATATAATGCTCATCTTATTAAGCATGATTTTCCTTTGAGAAAGTGATCTAGGTATAAATAAAATTGCAACACAGTCTCAACATCATAGATAATAATTGAACTGATAGATATAGCCTCTAATCATCTAAACAAATATATTTATGTTTAATTTTGATCCTAACATTGATTCACAATATTATAACAAGGTTTAAACTTTAGTACAAGTCTCGGCGCTACAATTTCCATCTAAAAGTCTCGGAGTTTAAGTTAATTTCGAAGTTCAACCATTAAAATATTTATTAAATGCAGTGTTACAATTTTAACAATATACAAAACAATATCGTACACAATTAATTTATTTGTAAACATCATAAAAAATCAGCTAACTAGTCATGTTGTAAAGAGAAAATTCAAAATCTTTTAAATAATACTTATATAGACATAACAAGAAAGATGGTGCGACGAAGTCGGAGCATTCGAAACACCACACCACGTCGTCAAGAGTACGTCATCGGAGAGTATTTAGAAGCTAAAACGAAATAAGAGAAATAAGCAAAGACAGCACAAACATTCCCAGTCCCATTTTCATTAAGCTGCTAAATTCTGTGCCCCAGTCAAATTTATCGAAAATATAAATAAAATTATCCATAATAATCACAGCAAATATATGTATAATGAAAAAAGTATCTTACTAAGGATTATTTAGTTTTGTATATTAGTAGTTGTGTACAAATTTATATGAATAAGTGCTCAATATTAAAAACGTAAAAATACGTATATTTATTATTAATGACCTCGACACATATCGAGGCGAAAAATTTTAAATAAACAAAAGTAAGTACATATTAACAAAACAATACAATATTTCCTTCTTATAATTCGTTGAATATTCAAAAACCAACCCAAAAATTGTTAAAGAAGTTTGTAAATTTACCGTGAACTTTTTTTTAACAGTAAAGCCTCTCGCTTTAAGGGATCTCATGGGAAATTATTCAACCTTTGGGATGGCATTGAATAAAATTTGTATATTTAATTTATGACAACAACTTAGCATTTCCACAATTGTGAAATATCTTAAATTTTTTTACAGTGACCCCCAATATATAATCTGTTTAGATTTTAACATTAATTATGAAAGAATAATAGTAATGACGACCTCCGTGTTTTAACGGCTAACGCAAATCGATACGCTAGCGGAGGTCACGGGTTCAATTCCAGTCCTGCGTCCTGGATGATTACGTATAATATGTATTTATTCACAAAAAAAAAAGTATATATGTAGTATATCAATTGTCTAGTACCTATAAGTTAATATATTTTGTAACTTTTTGTTTATGGCCTAAAAATTTAACGTAATTGCAATATATGGGACTTGTTTCTGAATTAAATTATTATTATTATTATAACACAAGTGCTATGTTACTTAATTTGGGGCTAGATGGCGTTGTGTGAAATTACCAATATTAAAAATGATAGTAATACAATTTTATGAACGAAAATCTAAAGAGAGTTTTTGAAAATCTAAAGAGAGTATTGCGGATACTAATAAATAATAAATAAAATATTTTAGCAGACTAGGATTTGCTATATAAGTAAATAAACATAAATAAAAGTAAATGAAATTTTTAATATATGCCTTGGAAAAAATATGGGCAATTATTTTATAAAATATAAAAAATAAACATCATAATTACTTATTTTTACATTTTGTACATTATAAAATAACGTACGTAAAGTAATGCAATTTTATATACATCAATACAACTTTTATACTTTTTTTTCATAACATTTACAACTATTATCTATATAATTTACAATTATAATGATGAATACAAGTTATCGTGAGAGCTCACAGTACTGCAGCACTCGACCACATATGCCCACACAAAATGCCTATGCGTATATAGGCATGTTGTGTGTCTACAACGTTCCGTACTTAAAACTAGAATATATTTGCAATAGCATGTACCAAGTCCTAGGGGGTTTTATTATGTATTGATAACTCGTTCAAACTTCTACATCTCCCGCCCTGATCCTGTTTTATGTGGGGGTCGGCACATGTTCTCTCCTTCCACTCTCTATTAACATATTAGCCGTCACCACATTTATACTTTTTTTGGCCAAATAATGGTTTACGCAATCCATTCTGTATTCAACCACTGTCATTCCTAGCATTACAAAATATTTATTAAAATCCTTCAAAGCCAGGAGGAAACGTTGGAATTAAGATTTACTTTGAAAGGTCCCAGAAAGATATTTTTACATCATACTATCTCATATACACAAAACTGTAAAATAATTATTCAATGAGCATATAAAATTACCCAAATACATACATAGGTATGTATTTTACCAAATGAATTGCGTTAAATATGCAAAATCGTTTCCTTGAGTTGTGCTTACCGGTGTGACACCAAACTGCTCAGAATACCCACTACATATATGGTCAGCTAATCGTGTTAACTTGTACAGTGTGTTGGAGTTCGGATGTTCCACTTCCTACTCTTCCACATACTGAATCCAATCTTCCTATTTCTTAATTGTGCTCTTTCGAAAACTATCGTTTACTAACATAGTCCTGGCATAGCACGCATCAGTAAACGACGATAAAATATGGAAAAAATTGTCGTCTCTTTTTTTTCGTCTTTTCTTTTTTCGTCAAATCTTTAGAAACTTCTTATAACAATTTAATCATTAGATAAAATAATATGCTTATTAATCTATTCATATCTATAAAGTTACAGTTCTCGGCCTTAACCATAATTGTAATTTTTTTAAGATTTTTTCCGGTTCTTTTTAAAGCTTGTAGAGCTTTTTAACAATCATTATTAGATATATACAAATAGTCAAGGACAAACTATTTTCAGATTATAAAAATTATATATTTATAATAATGAGCACAGGCTAGATTGTATTACATAAGCATAAGTGTATAAATAAATATTTCACAGACCTTCAGACTCCCATTTCTGAGAAGGAAAACTCATATTAAAACAGAGCCAGATACATTTAAATACTAGGAAATTATTTATAAAAATTAACGATAAGTCGAATATTTGATTTTCAGACCGAGAACTTTCCTCCTTACTCTAATACACAATATTAAAACAGATATGTAGCATTTGATCTAGTCTAGATTACACTGCATAACATTTTACAAGTGAAAACAAAATCAACATAATCTATTGAGATCTTTCGATTCACAATCTCGTAACAACAAACACTTATCAAGTACTAAAGTTAGTTCAAGCGTTCTCTACATAAAGTTCATTTTTATTGGGCCATATTGAACACTGACCTGACGGCGAGGCGTTTAGTCATACAAATCTTTTTTAGAGATCGTTGAGATAGTGTATAAACCACTGCTATCTGTCACCTCGTCCGTGCTCTCCGTTAATCAGGAAATATCTATGTTCTCCACTTTGTAAATGAAACGTCGCCGATGTAACCCTCATGATTCTCCGTTCGGAGCCATTGTTACAGTGCTGCAGTTGGCTCGAGTTGAGCGGGTTGAACTCCTGCGCAACCCACCGCCTACCGGATTCAATACTATTAAATTTTCACTTTTCCTTTTCCCATGACAACTACAAAACAGCAATTCCTTCATTCCCTTCCTAAAATTCTTCGACAAGAAAGCGTAAAGTAATGGATTGATGCCTGAATTAAAGTATGTTATGAGGAATGTCAGTGGTGTGAGAAGAGTGCTGAAGTCACTCGAGCCTTCGTAGCCACTGGACCAATACTGCCACATCTTCCTTGCGTGAAACGGCAGGTTACAAATGGCAAATGTAAGAACTACTACAATCAGCATTCGCACCACGCCTCGCCTCGCTCTCAACACGTTCCGGGATAAATGGCTTAAGTGATGACAGTTTCTTGTTTCATGAATTCGAGCAGCTTTTTTGGAAGTGGCTTGTTTGCTTGTGGAGGCAGGCGGCGTAGGCGCAGCATTCTATAGTAAAAAATCACCAATATCTAAATAAGTAACTCTCAATGATATTGTTATTTTACTCAATTATTTTACTGATTTTAATCTAAATTTAAATATATTTTTTCTAGGCTCAATCAAATTTACTATTTTTACATATTAAATAAATTAGAAAATAACTAAGTCGTAAAATAGTTCATATAGTTCGTTTATTGAATTTTAGTTTGAAATCATATACTGAAAATTATTAGCGTTATTAAGAAAAAAATAAATGAAATTAGAAAAATAAAAGTGTAAACAAATTATACACTTGCTAACGAACGATGTTAATTTTTATGATAATTACATTTTCCAAATTAATTGGACGTAGTTACGCAAAAAGGATCCAACCCACAATATGGTAGAATAATTAGATAGTATAACAAAGTACTCATTCTGGGCCTAAAATAAGAGCAGTTAAACTTATTTGTATGAGAAATGATACATTTACGCTTATATTTTCTTAAGAACCCATAGACACTAACAAATACATCAATGCGGAAATACAGCTAAAACTTTAATCTTTAATAATTCAAAAGTAACATTTTGTGGGTTGGATCCTTTTTGCGTAACTACGTCCAATTATTGATCTGTAGTTGTGTAACTGTACACACGTGTTCCATGTTCATTATACTGGGAACATGCGCTAATCAGGTGAAGAACATAAATTTCTTTTTTAAATAATTACTAATTACTAAAAAAGAAAATTAATTAGAAGTGCATAAAGTCTTACCTTGTCTTCATTACTGCCTACATATGTTCGCTGTTGTTCAAATTGTTGCCCCGACTTTTCGGGTCGAGGACATTGTGTAGCGCAGCACTGGACACGGCCCAGGTGCTGCAGAGCGTGCGAACTCTGCCACAAGCCTACCGCAATCCTCGTGTATAGTACCTGTGTTGCGAAAAGTTTATATTTCATACTCGTATATAAAATTTTGCTCGATTTGAGTAAATAGGAGTCTATAACTTTTAACTGCCTGGCTCGGGCTTCCTTTATATTCTTCCTTCCTTTATACATACTCTTTGTATGTATATGTATGTGTACTATGGGCACCGAAACGAAAGTTTAGGTTGCAACCGGGATACTACGCTTAGATGATGATGATGATATATGTATGTGTATTCGCTACGTTTATTACAGTTATTTAGTTATACACACCAATAATTATCATTGTGTAAAAGTTCAACTTCAGTACACGGCAGTTATGTAATAACATCCACAAGAGTTGAGAGAATCTACCTGACAGTTATGTGTCATAATGAAAAACCTAGTACTTCCGAGTTGCAACTCCAAGATTATAACGGAGTCATATAATTAGTAATATAATAAATATATAATAATAATAGTAAAATATAATGTTTTACAACACAACTTTGCTACCACGTCGTACAATAACATCGCATTGATAGTAAATTAAAAAATATGATTAAATGTCTACAAGAAATTGGTAAATAACACAAGTTACGAGTACTGGATAAGTTACTTATAATGAATTATAGAATTTGTATTCCATCTAAATTGTATTAATTAATAAGTGTCATTTTTGCTTTTTAATACATTATAAATATACTGAATAAAATGTAGATTATTATCACCTGGATAATAAATAAACAAATAAATTAATTAATAAATAAATAAATTAGTCATATACGTGTGGAGGTCATGATTTCAATTGCGGTCTCGAGTCTGGGTGTTTATGTATAATATGTGTATATTTATTATAATAGAAAATTATATAATTTTATCAGTTGTATAGTATCCTTAATATAAGCGGTTTGCTACTAACTTTGAGATTGTCCAAGTATTATTCAATAATTAAAGGCGTAGTTTGATATTTAACGTTTTTTTAATAAATATACTGGGACAAAGGGCCTTCTAGTCCCAAAGTATAGCATTTACATTATGGGTATTAGATAACTAATATACTACATATATACTTTTCTTTTGTAAATAAATACATATTATATTTAAAAAACCCAAACATGAGATGGGAATCGAACCTGCGACATTCGCAAGCATATCGCACTTCGTTAGCCGTTACGCTACGGAGGTTGTGAAATTATATGAAAGTAATGTCACGTTGATATGAAATTTGTATGTAGCATTATTTTTGTTATGGTTGCCCTATCTAAGGAAAAATCTTCTCACCAAATATGAATAAGGAAATTTACCATAAAAAAATCATGCAACGTTGGCTTTACGCAAATGTAACTGGAGAAGGATCCAGTTACATTTGCGTAAAACCTTTAAAAAGGATATTCTTTCTTTTTTAGAAAATTCCAAAAGTCAGCAATCTTGTTACATAATGTTATAGAATTTGAGTGTATAACCAGAATAAACTTCTCTGAAATCGTAACAAAGATTTAATTATAACTTTGTGTGTGTTGATACAGGACTGTTCTAACTTCACTAATGATACATCAAAGTATAACCATCTGCACGTATTTACACAACCTCTTATGTAAATTACACAATATTAGTTGTTCGATCCTTGTATAAAGGTTATTTGAAATCCCGCCTCCTGATTTTTCTTAGTTGTTTTGAATATAATGAGTAGTATCGCGTGAGCTCCTAAACGCGCGGGACTTCCCTTCAGTTATCCAAACTCTCATTGGCCGTGCCATAAGATTGTGTGTTCAGTGTGCGTGAATTTAGCTGGTGCCGTGCAACAAATCCTCCGCGAGCGGATCTGAACCGATCCGGAAAGGGGTGGAATCAAGGAAGTGCGAATTTGTGTATCGCGTATCTTTATTTAAATATATACCTGGGAGTCTTTGCACCTGGCTATCCAGCTTTTTTGCTGGGTGCAGTATTAAGGTCGTTGTTGACGGTTGCTGCTCCAGTGTGAAGCCTATCAATGCTGGTAAGCCCCAGGGCTGTATGCTGTCGCCGACGCTATTTATTCTGCATATCAATGACATGTTATCTATAGATGGCATTCATTGCTATGCAGTTGATAGGACCGGCGATGCGCGGTACACTGTTCGTGTAAACCTCTCTGCTGCAGTTTCGGAAGAAAGTCGGGTCGGACTTGTGTCTGAAGTAGAGAGCTTTCTAGAGAGAGTTTCTGAATGGAAACGACAAAACCTTGTCCAGTTCAACCCCTCGAAGACGCAAGTCTGCGTATTCTCTGCCAAGAAAACCCCGTTCACACCTGCACCACAGTTCCAAGGAACCTCTGTTTCCATCGCACGCAGTGGGATCCTTGGTGTCGACATCACGAATGATGTGCAATTTAGGGGACAATTGGAGGGTAAAGCTAAGCTTGCCTTCAAAAAGCTAGGTGTGCTAAGCCGGTCCAAGTAGTACTTCAGTCCAAGGCAACGGCTTGTGCTATACAAAGCACAGGTCAGACCGCATATGGAGTACTGCACACATTTATGGGCTGGAGTACCCGCCTGTCAGCTCAATCCCCTAGACTCAATCCAACGGCGCGCATTTCGTGTTGTCGGCGATCCCATACTCAATTACTCACAGACGGTCTTGACACGCTTGGACTCCGGAGAGACTTTGCGTCTCTTTGCGTATTCTACCGTCTGTACAACGGGGAGTGTTCTGAAGAACTATTCAGAATGGTGCCCTCGTCGTCGTTCTACCACCGCACTGCCCGCTATCGGCTGGGTGTTCATCCCCATTTCTTGGAGCCTCTTCTTTCTTGTACGAAACGGTTCTCTAGAACGTTCATGTTGTGTACTCTCAGGATCTGGAATGAGCTTCCAGCTGAGGTTTTGTCATCGCGTTACGATATGAGGTTCTTCAAAAAAGGCGTTATAAACTGCAAACGTCCATAGACGACGGTGACCACCTGCCCCATCTGCCTATATGCTGCACTGCTATAAAAAAATTTAAGTACCGCTCGGTACAACGACCGGAATCGTACATCAGTAAAAGACAGGAATAAGGGACAGGAAATGTTCATTATTGTAAATGTTGCGTGAGTGAGTCTATACCTAAGAGTTATATGGAAGACGCAATTTTTAACGATTAACCGTCATTTGTTATTTTATTTTAGGTTTCTGTGCAATGCAAATTTATGAGCCTGAGGCAAGATACGCAATTCAGAAAAAAGTATCTGTAGTCCGTTTCGGGTAAATTATCATACAGTGAGTGAGTCGAAACCGAGATTTTAAGTGGCTCGACACAGCGTTTTTGCCGCCCAACAGACAAACGAATATTTTACGTTTCAGTACTCTTCTTTCAACTCGTCCCTCAGTTTCTAAATTATTCTGTTAACTGAACTTTGATCCATTGGATTGTACATTATTATGCATTTTTATTAGAACTGATTTTATGTATTATATTACCTGCAATATTCATATGATAATCCCTATAACAAAAGTATTCCGTTAGAATGTAATAATATATCCCCGATTTACATCTATATGACAATTTTATCAATAAAATCTTATTTAATCGACGACCTCCTGGCGTAACAGATAACGCAAAAAGCAAAAAGCTTCATCACTATATTTCTCTGTGCAGGGGCGGATTAAGAATACTACTAACCCCTGTGGCCGAGGTCGGCCTGTCGTAAAAGGCAAAAAACAACCACGTGGTAGGGCCCCAATCCCTTTTGGATGGCACCCACTTTGGTCTAAAAGTATGCCCGCCATAATATCTTTGTGTTGTGTTCCGGTAATAAGGACCCAGGTTCCAGTATCCCTATGCGGCAGCAGCGCGGTGCCCCTAGTATCGCAAACATTCATAGGCGACGCTAACTGCTTAGTATTAAGTGGGCCGTCAGCCTGTCTGCTTTTCCTCAGCAATTAAAAAATTGCTGAGGAATATTTTTTAAAACCGTTTTATTATTACGAAACCACTCAACCACAAAACGTAAAAACAACAAGCCTAATTAATGTTTTATATGAGATGAAAAGTACAAACTTTTCTAGTTTTATTTGGCGTGTAAATTGAGATTACCTGATAAGCCAATTGAACCCAAGCCTTAATTTAGCAACTAGGCGTGGGTGAAAGTTTGTACATGGATTAGTATCAAAACAACGACCATTTCAAATTTTATTTTCATATTTAAAAATACTTGAAATATTTAATTCCTGTTTACCAGTATTAAAAATAAAATTTGGAATCTGATTTGAAAATTAAAAAGAACAGAAAATTTCCTATAAAAACATTACATTAATTATTTTATTATAATTTACTTATATCAAGGAAATTTTATAGAACCCCATGTCTTAACAACTAAACCTCAAATAAAAATAACATTATGTGAACATGTTAATATCATAATAAAATCGTAATAAAAAAAAGAATTGGCAAAAAATTACACAGTAGAGGTAAAAATTTAAACGGTAGTGATAATAATTCGAATCTAGTGTGAACGAAGAATAAAAATTGTATATCAGCCACGTAAGTATAAAGTACAATTTATTGCGATGAAATCTAAAATTAATAGCACAAGTAAGATTAACGTGAATACAATGGGTGAAAGTTTGCCGAGCTTTGTGTGTGTTGCATAAACAGCTGCAGATAGCCTTTAATTAATATTCGATACTCGTATATCCAATTATCAACTATGCATCTCCCGTCCGTTTACCTAAAAATCAAATACGCACATAAATAATTTGTATAGATATAATTTGTGTGAAATTTTAAATATGATTGTGACATTATCATTTACTATGGAAGAGTCACTTCTTTTATTATTACGAAAATACTTATATTTCTACTTATCACAAAGTATTTCAAACCGTTATCGATTAGTTTAATTTGTTGTCACTATCCTCACAAACAGTTCAACTCTTGAATCAACTGTATGGAAGGCAGTAAACTCTTCAAACGCAATTTTTACTGGCTGCGATCGGACTCGCGTCGTGGTGCAGTTGTTGATAGTTGAGTTCCTAGGAGACAAGTTGATGTCAACTATAATGGTTTCCATTTATCATAGTTTTGACGGTAACCTCAAAAATAAGTGCAAATTAATGATGACAGTAATGAGATTATTAAAGGCACCATCTAGTCCCAAAGTTAGTAACAGAGTGCATGTATAATGGGTACTAAACAACTTATGTACACTGTTTATATCTTTTTGTAAAATTACAGACATTGTATACAACTATGTAGCCGTAGATAAGTCATCATCTTCTCCCAAAAATGCTTTTAATACGTAATTGATGACTAAAGTTTATGCAATTAAGAATTCGTAGAACTTAATAATTGCCAGAGAATAAATTTGTAGGAAAAATGTCATAACTACTTTATTATCAATATTCGAGAATTAATGTTTGAACTTGGAAAATAATTTCAAATTCTATAAAGTACCACGAGAGATTGCATGTTTCGTAACCGTGTACAAAGAATACAAAATCCACTCTCTGATATTGTTTTGGGATTTGCTACATTTTAGAGAATTGCTTTCGTATAGACAGGTGCTTCGCTTCACTAACGCTCAACATTAAACTTCGAATTAGAACATTCTATTTTCTTGCACTATACATAAATTGGGGGTATCGTGCGCAATAGTTGTAATAATATTTATTAGGCACTTTTTATTGAGAATCAAATTTACATTTTCAAATTTGTAATTAATTATCTATCTATATAAATAAAATTATAGAGGTCTGCAGTTGTGCGCGCATCACGGCAACACTATGGGTAGATTACATTAAATTATCTAAATTATATTTCTTAGACACTTGCCCCTTATCTAAAAAAATATTGTGCACTTATTATAATTACTAATATAATGCACTTCTTTCTGATATACGCCAAGCGAAGTCAATACATTCTTTTAAAAAACTAGTCCAAGAACACTTTTTAGAACTTTCTAGTAAATAATGTTTATACCATACAGAATTTCTTTTAAAGTTATACGAGTATGTTTATTATTATTATTTTCATTATATTACTATTATTATATCCTTGTCTATAGTATTATACAACTAGACCACAACAATAAAATTCCGTATACGTTGTTCATCCAAAGGTTGTCTGGAAGAGATCGCTTTCAGCGATAAAACTGCCATTTGTACTTTTTTTTTTATTGCTGTAGAACAGCAGACAGGCTGTCGGCCCGCTTAGAATTTAGCAGTTACCGTCGTCTATTAGTGTTTGCAACGCCAGTGGCATCGCGAACACGCTGCTGTCCCATAAGGGTACAGGAACTTGGGTCACTAATGCCGGAACACAACACAAGGTTATTATGGCGGCATACTTAAGACCAAAGGTGGTCGCCATCCAGACGGGCTTGAGGCCCTACCACGTAGCTAGGGTGGGTTGTTTTGTCGGCTTTTACGACAGGCCGACCCCGGCCGCAGAGGTTAGTATTCTTTCTCCGCCCCTGCACGGATAAAACCGTTTTATTTTTATGCATAATCTGTATCTGTTTCATACATACAATAAAGAATATTCTATTCCATATATGTTTATTTCTAAATAAATAATAACAATAATATTTCTTTATTGCACATACACAGTTCAGGACTAATTAATAGGTACATAAATTTGTATGCTAAGTACAATAGGCAGTACAATAAATACATATACATAAACACCCAGACTCGGTACGAAGAGAATCAAACTCTTTGCCGAGAACTTTTTGACGATAGCATTGTCTGTGTTTTTCCCCATAAGTTTCCTTTTCTAGGCTAGGCTAGTTATATTCATTATAAATAAATAAATATTTTGTAACAATTCACACAGCGCCATCTTGTCCCAAACTAAGTAGCGTAACACTTGTGATATGGGTACTAGACAACTAATATACTACATATATACTTTTTTTTGTAAATAAATACATAATATACATAAACACCCAGATGCGAAACGGGAATCGAACCCATGAGCTCCGCAAGCGTACCGAACTGCGTTATCCGTTACGCCACAGAGGTCGTCAAATTCATTAAAACCATCCCATGATTTTTACATGCTTTTTAATTTATAAACTAGCATAATATGTAATATTGATTGAACATAAAGATTAAGATTTTTGAAATTTAATATAGGTTCACAATAAAAAAAAAAACTAAGCCTCAAGCAAAACTTATACTAAGCAGATTTTGGGACAAATAAAATTTAGATAACGCTATTTTGCATATTTCTTATAGTGAATAAAAGGGCCGGGTACGAAATGACGGTCACACCCTTGGCGACCGTAGGGTGAAACAGCTATTTAACACCCCAAGCAAATGTTGAAGCCGTTGAAGAGTTAGCAACGTGTTCAATCCTCGGATCTTATGGAGAGGCTTGTTTATTTGTGTTCATCATCATCATCATTTCAGCCGGAAGACGCCCACTGCTGGACAAAGGCCTCCCTCAAATATTTCCACGATGATTGGTCCTACGCTGCCCTCATCCAACCTATTCCGGCGATCTTGACCAGATCATCGGTCCATCTTGTGGGGGGCCTACCAACATTGCCTCTTCCAGTACGCGGTCGCCATTCGAGGACTTTTCTGCCCCAACGGCCATCAGTCCTTCGAGCTATGTGCCCAGCCCACTGCCACTTCAGTTTTGCAATCATCCGGGCTATGTCGGTGACTTTGGTTCTCCTGCGAATCTCCTCATTTCTGATTCGATCTTGCAGGGAAACTCTGTTATTTAAGTCAAATTATAAACGTTAAATTTCCTCATACTAAAATGTAATTACATCAAATGAACAAGTGTCTAGTTTTTGGATCTTAAAAACTTCAAATTTTGAACGTTTAGGGAGTAATCGTGAGGAAACTAGCGATAATAAAATATCAATTATTTGGGCTACGGAATTGTAATTTATTTTTATCTTCAGCTTCTTTTTTAAAAACGTCGATACAAAAACTTCTAGTTGAGATATCGGTATTTGAAGGAAAAAAAAATAATTTTCCCTTTAATTATCAATATCTAAACAACCAATGATCGTTGTTTTTTTTTTGCTCCCTCAATTTTGGTATAGACCATACTAAATATCAATTTTACTGAAAGGTAGCGCAAGTGTGTGCAATAAAATCGCAAGTTTATACGCGGAGTTTATTTATTTTTATACGTCACTTCGTTCCTGAAACATCCGTAATAAGAATAGAGTGCAAACTCTATTTCACTTTAATTAATTTTATTTTGCAAGCTCGCGGGTAATTAATGGCTTTGTTAACTACTAACAAGAAATAAAACTTACTTTGATAAAATATTTAAAACACTAACTAAAAATGTAATAGCGACATTTCACACAATATACTATCTACCTCAAAGGAAGTAGCATACTATATACTCTCGTGTGTGTATATATATATATATATATATATATATATATATATATATATATATATATATATATATATATATATATATATATATATATACATATGTGTGTGTGTGTGTGTGTATATGTATACGTGTATATATTAAATACAGGCGGAAATGAAACCCGTGAACTCCGCAAGCGTATCAACAAACGTTAGCCGTTTCGCCACGGAGGTTAATGAATCTAAATTATGGAAAGCCTAGATGGCCTGGATGTCACGCTGTCGCTAATAATTTTGTTAATCACGAAACATTTTCATTCATATTTCACAATTTTTCGTGATAAATGGCTAATTTTCTTTATAATGTCACAAACGTGGTACAAACAGCGCTGAAATATAATGTACAGTGCAAAAGAAACGATTTAGAAATCGTTTTATTAGCCATAAAGGGAAAGCTGAAATAAATCAAAGTTTGAGGCAGCGGAGTCCAAAATTCCATTCTATATTTATAACATTGATGTAAATGCCTCACTAATGGATATTTAAAACTATATTAAACAAAAAACGAAAAACGAAGTTATTAAGTTTAACAAAATTAACATGAAGATTAAAAAGGACTACGCTGCGTATCAATTTATGATACCTAAATTTGAGTGAAAAATGTTTATGGATGAAAACCTCTGACCTGAAGGCGTTTCTTTTCGTAAATTTATTACAATTTAAAATAATAATATGAAAAATATGGATATATCCGGCCGTTTGACCAGAAGAATGAATGAATGAATACATTTTGACATAAATATTAATAATAGATTGATGTTGTTGACTAATCATAATATATTTTTAACGAAACCCTCATGAACCAGCCATTTTATGAATTTCATGAACCAGCGGTGGACGATTCAGGAAAATGGCAGCCAGACCGACAGGTCCCTGGCAGGCAGACTGACAGCTTCCGTTTTTTCTTCTGTTATGAATAGTAACCAGTGGTGGAATGGCAGGCAGATCGACAGACAGCCTCCGCACGCGACGACGACCGAACGAAAAAGGGGGCCTGGCAGTGCCTGGCACCTACTTGGAATCGGTCGGCCTGTCCCTCACTCATCCCTATTCCACACTCCGGAAGCGTTTCTCATTGGTCGCTTATATTTTGGAAGTGAGTCTCATTGATTGTCCAAACATTAGATTCTCATTGGTTGCTTATACTCCGGAAGTGTTTACTTTACACTCCGGAGGTGATTCTCATTGGTTGTCCAAACATTAGATTCTCTTTGGTCGTTTATACTCCGGAAGTAATTCTCTTTGGTTATTTTAAATATTAGTCGTCAGTGTTGCTAATAAGATAATTTTGAGTTCGATATTCATAACATATTAATACATAGTGTATAATAATACATTAATACAATAATAATAATGGACATAGGTGTATACTGGAAAAATAAATTTATAAGCTACAACTGTAAATCCATAAAAAGATTAATGGAAGACTTAAGATTGTTATGTCGGTCTGCGGATTTCATTGTTCTTCAGGAGACATGGCTGCTTCCAATGGATACTCCACTACTTGGAAAGATAACTGATGACTTTGAGTATACAGGAAAGTCGAAAACCGCGTATAACCAAATCATTTGGAGTGAGTGGGACGATGAGCAGATCGAGGCTTATACCGCATTTTGTTGTGATAAATTGCGTTTAATTCATTGCACCCCAGAGCTCACTTTATGAAATAATAAACACTGCTGTAATATGAACCCATAACTTGATTAATAATATGTATGACAATATTGTTTCTATTTTATCAAGTTAGGCAATAACGAGCTAAAAAAATCTTAGAGCATATAAACATCGCGCTAGGGTACTGGGATGGAACAAACACGTTAAGGATGCACAGTGAGGCCCGTATTAAATGTAAGATTTGGCTGAGTCATAACAGAACCTACATCTGGCTATATTTTTATAATCTTATATTATTATATCTAATTATGATATAGATGACTACTCCGCGTATGATATTTTAGCTAAGCTAAAATGGTGCGAAAACCACCAAGAGTAAATACAACTCGACACGGTGGCTTCGCATCGTAAAGCAAATAATGAAGTTTTAGAAAAGTACCAGTAAGTATGACGTTAGGCTGGGTCTATCTATATATAGGAGATCCGAACAAGCCGGTAGTCATAGCCAACATGTTTGCGAAACATTTTTGTGCTGATTCTCCTTTGGTTACGCTGCAGAGGCTGATTGACGTTGACGCAGTTTTTGACATGGATATTATTCGCTTCTCATGGAAACAGCATTATTATACGCACCGGCGTACACCAATCTACCCATGGTTTTTAGACTTTCAAAACTTTTGACCTAGTCTACTATGACTTACTTTGAGAAAAGCTCCGTGAGAGAAAAATACCATCGGAGCTTTTATGTACCTTTCAATTAAATACTGGTACCTTCATCAGGTAAACAATGTGAGATGGGCTGATAAGTTATCAGAATCCTATTCCTTTGAGTGTGATGTGAGGCAGAGCGGAGTAATCTCACCCAAACTGTTTAATTTATTATTTATATTAATAATTTTATTTTAAATACACTAATAGATTAGCTTAGCAACAATAAAATAGGGTGCCGAATAGATAATGTCAGTTGTAATTACCTTGACACCGACGACATAATGCTGCTAAACCCGTCGACCAGGGATCTAAGAGACCTATTGAAAACTTGCAAAGCTTATGCTGACTCCCACGGGTTGTCATATAATGTTAATAAAAGTAAGCTCATGGTTTTCAGCGCTCCTGGCAGATGCCCTGTAAATGTGCACGATGTCTGCTTGAAGGGAAGGCTATTTCCTTAAATCTTGGCTACTGTGTTACTGATGACCTTAAGGACGAAACAGGCATAGACAGAGAACGCAGGGCCTTCCCCCGTTTTAACCGTTGGTTAAAAAGATTAGTACTACGTAGCTACCATACTTAACGAGCTTTAAGAATCTAGCAATCTATTTCAATATATTTAAATAGTTCGTGTAAAAAGCATTAATTTTATTTTATACTCTAAATTAAACTTCGACATCACTAAAATCAATACAAGTACATATTGGTAAAATAAAACCAGTAATATTATTCAATAAATGTCATTTTATACTTCATAGCCACCTAGATTTATAAATTAAGTTTTTCTATCATCATTTCGATTATATTGAGTACTCTCCAGTTAGATTAATAAATCTTAGGATCACAGTGACTCTTTATAAAGCCTTTTATCTTGGTATTATTTCTATAATTCTAACTAATCTAATTCTAACTGAGCGAAAGAAGTTTATATTCAAGCTGATGCTATTTGTCATTATGTATTGAAGTCGACCCTTTGCGAATTTGCGCATAACCTACATTCAGATCTAAAAAAAAACTCTTGCAAGAAAAAAAACATTTTCGGGCAAGGTAGATTTCATTAATATCTACTTTATAGAGCAAAAATTAATTAAAGGGTAAACCTTTTGGATGAGCGGGAAATTAAAAGGATTACTCACCCGCCACTGGGACCCCGTGCACTGGTTCGTATCGGAAGCGGGCACTACGGGATCTTGCTCCCCTTTCTTTTACTTGGTCAAGGCCGGGGGCAGCGGTTGCCTCTTAGCGCGGTTCGAAGTGGACTGTGGCGTGGGGGGCCGATCGCCGCGAGAGCTCGGCCGCACTCCTCGCCAGCAGCATGGTATCCGTCCCTCTCATAGCGGGTGTAGGAGCGGGAGCGGATAGCGGAAGCGGGTATAGGAGCGGATTACGGAAGCGGGTGTAGGAGCGGAAAAGGAAAAGACCGGTGCATGCTCAACGCCCGGCGCATACATACTCCGCCGCCTTGAGAATACGTAGTATTCTCAAATATTACACATAAATAAATACATAGCATAAAATAATTACATAAATTACATAAATGTAAATAAAGCGGAAATTACATATTTAAATATATATTATTGCGTTGGCAAGGGACATAGCTTTATAACAGGCCTCTTAAATGTCCCATTGCATGTTTTTACTAATGCGACGCGTATTATTTTATCCTTGCCAGGGTACACAGCAGTGACTATGCCCAATGGCCAATGAAGCGGGGGAAGATTATCTTTATTAATGAGTACTACAGTCCCAATTTTAACATTTTCAGAAGAATCTGTCCATTTTTGCCTAATTTGCATATTATGTAAATACTCCACGCGCCACTTTTTCCAAAAGTGTTGCACCAAATTATCCAACATCCGTTTCCGATCTAACAATGATTTACGCTCGGAAGAGACATCAACTGCGGGAAGAAATTGGAGTGGAGTGGACATTAGAAGGTGCGCTGGAGTCAATGCTTCCGGGTAAGGGTCTTCGGAAAGGACGCATAGCGGTCTGAAATTAAGGATGCATTCTATCTGCGTCAGCACAGTTAACATTTCTTCATATGTAAGAAGCTGATTTCCGACTACTCGGGCCTTCTTTGGTAAAATACTTAAATGTTGTGCCTCGAAAGGCAAGTCGGAGTTAGACAGCCTTCTTCCAACGCGTATTAATTTTTATCTACAAAGACTAAGGCGTTACATATTTGCGGGCAGCGGTATTATTTTTCAAACTTAAAGTATTTTGAAAAATAAATAATTTGAACTAAAATTATTAATTTGTTGGGCGGTATTTAAGACAGTAACATCTATATTAACTGATCGTGGTAAAATTTTTGCAATTGTAAAATATATATAATTGTATTTAATAACTTATTAAAAAATGAAATTCTTAAAAAAAGTCATAAATTATATTATTATTTAGCGGTGCGGTCATAATACAAATTAAAGATTTATTATTATATTCTGGCAAGTCTTCACAGTTTTCAGGATGAAATTGAGCAATAGGCCACTCAGATATTTTATGGCGGAGCCACCTAGGACCCTACCTTGCCACCATAAGTTGTGATTTTGAGTTGACGATTTGTCGGGTAAAATCCCCCTTGAAAGGCAGTCGCTAGGGTTTTCCTTACCCCTGTCGTGATAAAAATATCTAGGATCTAGGTTTCGCTGACACTTGGCAATACGATTGCAAACAAAAACACTCCATTTATGTGGAGATGACTTAATCCAGGATAGTGCGATTTTTGAATAAGAAAAAGCGTATATATTACTGATTTTTGTACGAGCGTTATACGAATCATATACCAATTTTAAGTGTTTGGACATCAGCAAAGCGGTACATATCTCCAACCGAGCCAGAGATACCACCTTTACAGGTGCCACTTTGGATTTGGCGCACACTAAATTAATGTAAATATTATTATAAGTATCAGTAACATGTAAATAAATTACTGCGCCATATGCCTTTAAACTGGCGTCAGAAAAACCAACTAGGTTTACGGTGCACTCGGCTGACACTGCAACGTGTCGCGGTATATTTAATGAAGATAGAAGAGATAATTGTTGCGTAAATTTTTGATAAAGAAGAACAATATCTTGAGGTGGATTTTCATCCCAACCAATGCGAAGTGACCACAATTCTTTAATTAATAATTTTGCGAATAATATTACTGGAGCGACGAAACCAAGGACATCCCATAAGCGGGCAATTGCTGATAGAATGGAACGTTTTGTACAGGTTATATCCATTGCAGAAGTTGCGAAAGTAAAGATATCGTCATAAGGTATCCATTTTAGACCTAAAATATTTAAATTATCTTTATTAGAGAAATCAATTGACGCGCAATAGGATTGCGGCAAATGGTTAAGCAATTGCTTCGAATTACTTGCCCACTTTGTTAGTTCGAAACCACCAGCCTTAAAGAAGGCGATGAGTTCATGCGATAAAGTTTTGGCTTCCTCTAATGATGTGACAGATGTCGCTAAATCATCCATATATAACTCACGAGAAGCTATACTGGCGGCGCGGGGAAAGGTATCCTTTTCTTCCATGCATAACTGACGCACTGTACGCATTGCCAAATATGGGCTAGATTTTAATCCGAACGGAACACGATTAAATTGAAATTCACGTACAGGCTCATCGGTGTTAAAGCGGTATAATATCTTTTGATATTTTCTATGTTCCTCATTAATTCCGATTTGAAGGTACATTTGTTTTATATCAGCGGTAAGAGCAATAGGAAATAAGCGAAAATTAAGTAATAAAACAAATATATCCGACTGAAGATTAGGGCCAGAATGTAAAATGTCATTAAGTGACACCCCGTTATGACACTTTGCACTGGCGTCTAAGACGATTCTAACTTTGGTTGTTGCTTTGTCACGTCTTATAACCGGATGGTGCGGAATATAATATCCTACGTCACTATCGGTGTCGGTGTATGGTATCTCGGACAAATATTTTTTGTTAATATATTCTTTGATAATGCTATTATAATTTTCGCGGAGATCTCGATCTTTAAGTTTATTTTCTAAGGTAAATAAACGACGGAGCGCCATAGACCGAGAGTTGCCGAGATTCGAGGGTTCTTTACAGAACGGCAAAGCGGTGCAATATCTGCCCGTAGAATCACGAGATACAGAAGTACAGTATAACTGTTCACATTCTGAGTCGGCGGGGCTTATAAAATTTTGTGCGGGGATTTCTTCGAGAATCCAGAATTTTTCAAGAGCGGTGTTTAATGAAGCGGGATCATTTTGCGTGATACAAAAAGATTTTGTATTTAAAGTTGCGGATAAATCATTATATTCATTAAAAATTGTGGGAATATCTCCCATGAGTATATACCCGAATACGGTTTCAAGCGCGGGGGGAGCGGGTGGAGAAATAATTTTTCCTCCTAATAATAGATAAGGGAATAACTGTGCGCCTAGGAGTAATTCAATGTCACCAGGCACATGCCACAAAGGATCAGCAAGCGGTAAATTAACTAAATGTTTCATAACAGAAACGTCAATATTTTCAGATGGCAATTTATCCGTGATAGAATGAACAACAAGTGCAACGATGTCGAAATAATTCGATTTATTTTTATTAGTTATTTTTATTTGAACATATCCTATAATACTTTGTGTTACGGAACCGACCCCTCTAACATAAGAATTAGAAAGAGGTCTAATGTTCAAACCTAGTTGTTTACAACAAGAAATTGTAATAATGTTATTTTGTGAAGCGTTATCAATTAAACATCTAACAGATACGTATTTATTAAAATTATTTTTTGTATATACTTGAGCGGTTGACAACAAAATATTTCTGTATGTTGCGCTATTCTGTGGCAAACTCAATCGATTCGTGAGTACGCGCGGGCGATCACATAATACATTCAGTGAATCATGAGTGGGCGGCGTCGCCGCAAGAGTAGACGTCTCGCTCGCACCTGCGCGTGTTGCGCACACGCATGCAGCGGTCTCGCTTGCACTCATTACTTGATTGGGATGTTGTTGCTTATATGAATCGCAATGTTCTATTCCAACCGAAACTACCTTACTATTATTTTCAAATAAATGCAATAGGGAGTGATGACGTTTATTACAATGTTTACATACAAAATTCGACTTACAGTTTAACGTAGAATGAGTTAAACTTAAACAATTTAAACACGCGCGTTTGTTTTTGACGAAATTTAAACGAGAATTAGGGTCTAATATTTTGAATGACGGACAGTTGTATAAATGAATATGCTCAATTTTATTACAAAATACACATTTATTTTGATTATTGCGGGTAACAAGAGATATTGGGCGGTTAATTGAATTTGTATTGAGCGGTGAATTATTTGTATTATTACGATATGAGACGGTAGGTATGGAACGTTCAAGTATTTTTACTTGAGATTTAATAAATTCGACAAAGTCTTTGTACGATGGAATATCTTTATGTCTCATAGACATCTCAAAGGCTTGAATTGTAGTTTGATCTACTTTTCGTAGGGCTAAATGTAACAGTAAAAAATCCTTTAAGTCTGAAATATCTAACTGCTCTAATGAGGCGACGGATGAATTAAAACATTCGATGAAAGTATTTAATGAGGTTGCATTATGATTCGCGTTTTTAATGTTTATTAAATTGTTTATATAATGGGAGCCTAGTACCCTAAGATCTTGATATTTTTGGACTAGACTTTCCCATAACGTGGTATAATTTTCCCCAGAGGGTATGATACCAGCCGTTAATTTTAATGCGGGTCCCGTTAGTTTTCCGAGTAAATATTGAATTCGTTGGGAATTATTTAAATGTAAATTATTATGTATATTTGATTTAAAAGATTCATAAAACAAAGGCCAATTTTCTATTCTTCCATCAAATGATGGTAAATTAATAGGCGGTAATTTAAGTTTGGGTTTTTCGTTATATAACGACTGATTTTCAAATTTTTGGTCTTTTAAATCGTTAAGTTTATTTTTAATACAAGAAAATATTTCTTCAAATGATAGAAATGCGTTATAATCGGGAATAAAATCGGGATCTAATTGTATTTTCTCGATATTTAGCTCGTCGAGCGAATTAGTGAAATCAGATCTTAGTTGCTGGATATTGGCGGACACTTTTAAGAAATTATTTATTGTTTCTTGAGAAGATATATTGCAAGATGCGTCATATATTTTCTGTAAAATATTAAAAAAGGCCTGCACACGTGCTTCTAACATTCGGGCCTTTGGAGATAACACCATTTCAGAGATTTTACCTTTGGGCATTTTAAATATTAAATATAAATACTAAGTATAAAAGTAAATATATAAATAAATGTAAATATATTAAAATAACAAATATAATATAACGGCAGCGGGCGATTTAAACGCGGGCGTTGCAATATGGCGGAAAGTAAAAACGGAATATTGCGATCCGGTCGAAGGCGTACCAGACTTTTATGGATGAGCGGGAAATTAAAAGGATTACTCACCCGCCACTGGGACCCCGTGCACTGGTTCGTATCGGAAGCGGGCACTACGGGATCTTGCTCCCCTTTCTTTTACTTGGTCAAGGCCGGGGGCAGCGGTTGCCTCTTAGCGCGGTTCGAAGTGGACTGTGGCGTGGGGGGCCGATCGCCGCGAGAGCTCGGCCGCACTCCTCGCCAGCAGCATGGTATCCGTCCCTCTCATAGCGGGTGTAGGAGCGGGAGCGGATAGCGGAAGCGGGTATAGGAGCGGATTACGGAAGCGGGTGTAGGAGCGGAAAAGGAAAAGACCAGTGCATGCTCAACGCCCGGCGCATACACCTTTAATATATTTTCCAACTGCGGGCGGGTATTTTGGATTTCGTGAGACTACCCACTAAAACCTCGCTATTCTCCTATCCTCTAGTGGATGGGCCGACTGACTAAGGCTCATCCCGTGGCTCAGACCGGCGTCGGCTTCCGTTGTACCAGGACGAGTCTCTTCCATGGCTTGTAGGGAAAGAGGGATAAGTATTTCAAGCACCTGACGCTCTTCTGTGTCAATCTAGGATTAAGGCCCCCCTCAATCTTCGCGGAACAGCTTGTGTGCTCTCACCCTCGTTGAGTAGGTGCGGGTAACAGACCCCAAAGGGTTACCCGTGAACACAGTCTAAGGCAGCTGGAATTCGTTGGATATCGTCCGGCGCCGTGGTCTTGTTTTGCTTTGGTGGGACATAGTATGTTTTTTAACTTTCACTCCTGTCCTGCCGCCACCTTCGCGAACACTATTGCCTCGCAGATGAAAACGACGACGGTGGTCTATCCGGACGTGAGCCATAGTGGGAGTGATCCCTACCATAGCCAGAAACATTATTCTTTATTTGTAGTAAGGCGAAAGTACTTTAATTTTTATGAAGCGTTTTGCAATATGAAAGCATTTATTTGCTTAATATTTGTTAATTTCCAGTAATGCAGCGTCTGTTCTCAAGTACTGTATACAGGATTTCTAATATTCTATCTTTAAAACGTGTAATTGAATATTACCTCACCTGGCTCGTCATTTTTAAGATCGTGTTGGTAGACGGATGGGTACAGAAACGGGCGATTTCGACCCTCCCGACCGCGACGATTCGTTTCGCATAGCTATGTAAATAACACAGTGACCCGAAATACTCGCGACCGTTACGGATCGCGGCGTCGTATTTTACCGACCGGAGCTGAGGTACAAGTGAAAATCGACTCGAATTAACGGGTGCCAGGGTTACTCGTGTCATTTTATGAAATGCGGTCTACATTCGACCTATTCTATACCTAACCTATTTTATTGAATAATTAACATCTAATAATTAAGTACACAGTAGCCAAGTATCACACTCAGAGGCCGACCTAATGTACTTCGATATCAGGATGGCTTGCATCGCTTCGACAGTTTTTATTGCCTATTTATTTAATAACTGGAGTTCAGCAGACAGGCAACAGACGCCTATGGACGTTTGCACCAGAGGCATTACCAACGCGCTGCCGGCCTCGATTTTATAACGCCTTTTTGAAGAACTATGCGCAACTTGCATATTATGACATAATTGCTTCATACCGATAGTGAAGTATAACATCGTGAGGATACCTGCATATCTAGATCATCGATATAATATGTAATCCACCAATAAATAGCCTTTGAACAATAGAATCGAGTAAGTATCCACTCCCTCTAGAGGGGGCCCGAGCCGAAAAGTGGCTTTTTCGGGTTGTTATTATTATTAATTAAATAAGTATCCCTATATAACTCATTTTCTCTTTTTTTCTGATTTGTAGTTTGCATTAATAAACTACTGAACACAGCCAATGGAAATTCGTTTGATTTTATGATTGCTTGACCCCTCTTACAACGTTCACTGTCAGTCAATTTCACAGTACAAAATGAAATGTTGGTTCAGTTTCTCGCTGATTCAATTTTGTTCGTGCCATGCCAACGAAATTGATCAAAAGGTTAAAATTTAAAGTTTCAGAGAGAAATGACGGGACTTGCTGACGTGAAATCATTTTCATACTTCTACAGTCACTTAGAGACGAAGGGGTCCAACAAGGAGGTTCATCTTCAGGGCCTTAATAAACTTTATATGGGAGCGGTGAACATGTTAAATAACTGGCGAAGCATAAACAAAGCGTTTTTCTTTCAGGATTAGGGAGTCAGAAGGAAGCAGTCCCAATATTGCTTTTGAAGACGAAAGTCTTGGATAAATGCGTCCTACCAGTATTAACCGACGGAGTCAAGATGTGGACACCAACAGCTGAACAGGTTCTTAGATTTCAAGTCAGCTATGGATATGTTGGGTATCTCTCTTATAGACAAGATGCGAAACAAGGACATTCGTAAGAGAAACAAAGCTTGGAAAATATGTAAGTTGAAGTGGTAGTGGGTTGGTTACGTCTGCTAGGCTGATGGGCGATGGAACAAACGAGTCCTAAAGTGGAGACCATGTCTTGGAAAGCGTGGTGTAGTGCTCATCGCACCCCAAACCCATTGAGCTGACAACCTGTGCAAAGTTGCCAGTTGAGGCTAGCTAGGAATGACACGGGGCTAGGATATGTGGCGCTAATTTGGGTATGCCAATGTCGACGAGAATAGTATTCTATTTTCTTTAACCTTTCTTCCTTCCAGAACAGAGAGTTCCACAGAAAGCGAAAAGCATAGATGCGTAGCTGTGCGTCGATCTCAATAACATATCCCAGCCACATCCTGATGTGATTGCCAAGATTGTGAAAAGATTTATTCGAGATATTTCCTGAAATATCTCGAATCAATCTTAGAAGCCCGAACCCCTTCTTACAACATAATATTTTGAAGAAAAAATTCTCACGGAGAAAGTAGTACTTTGAATATGTCGGTTTAATTTTAAAAATAGTAATGCATTAATAAACGTATGAAAAACAATTACAAAAAACACTTTTTTCAGCGTGAAAGTCTTTTGATTTCAATGAAAAACAGTTTAGACTGTTTTTTTTAATTCTCTCTAAACAACGCAGGTATTGATTTAACGTTTCTATTTATACAAACTTGTAATTCATTTCACAAGGAAGTAAATTATTATTATAATTGAATTTACTTATCACAAAGTCAGAATTTTACGTTTTGTTTATTTGTCGAGTTTGGTATATTTTATGTGATTCCCTTTCGACATCAAAACAAACTTGATATCAGATCAAACAACGAAGAAATGAAAATAGTAACGTTAGTATTATGACCCCGATTAATATGAACAAAATGCTGAGTAATCAATTCTCATATTGTATATCTATATAAATGAAAAACTATATGAAAGCGTCTTATAATACTTAATAAAACGTGACTGAATGAGGCGACAGGTAGGCTGGTGCGCACCTACGACATAATTTTCTTTATCGCGCCAGAGCACGCCGCATGAACAGAGTTATTTTTACTTACCGTCATTACGCATAACGGGGTCACGTACAGCAGTCCAAAATTCACCATGTCGAATAATTCGGAATTGTATTTTCTCCTGTGAGGAATACATATGGTCTCCATCTGCCCGTCGCCGAGATCATTGGTTATTGTCTCCACCCATATGAATTTCGGGGCGCTGTACGCTGCGCTCGTTATCCATACGCCCAATATCACTAGCTGTAAAGAAAAATAAAAGTTAGAGTATTCTATATAATATAGAAATAAAATAATAATAATAAATAAAAATTTCCATTTCATAATGCACATATTCCTAATTCTTCCTTAGTCAGAAATAGTAAAGTAGTAGCATTATATATTGTTCCCCTCAGGGGCGCTTCTCTGTCCGAGGAGTGCACGGGTGTGCGTACCCGAGATGCCCGAGCATCCATCGCCTCACTCCCCTCTCCGTCCGAGGCGACAGAGTCCTACCTTTGTTCCCGTCTACCTCCTACATATTTTCCAACTTAGCTCTCTGTTCGTAGCGTGGTCCCCGGTGGGATGGTTGCGAATACTGATTGGGGTCCCGGGTTCTGCCCTGGACCCTGATTTGGTAGTCGAAACCATGCCTATTTCGACTGCGCCTGCACAGAGAGTATTCCCGGGGCGGGAATCGCATCCTCGCTGTCGATTGGTCTTGCTGGGCCAGCTACGACGTCAGGCGACTCCCTAGTTTTTCTGCAGTGTCGTCTGGTAGTCGTACCCACGCCTGATTAGCACGTGACGGGGATGCGAGTCCCGTCCGGAATTGGCCGCGAACCTGTCGCTCCCGGCCCTGGTTCTGTCCATGGTCGGGGGCGATCCTGGATGAACGGCCATCGCCTCCTTTTGCAAGGCAGTAGTGTCTGCAAAGGAGACGGCGGAGCGGGAGCGAGAGTCCGCCACCGCACTCCCCTCCCGCCAACGCAGGCCGCGTCGTCGGCGCCGGAGGGCGGGCAGCGACCTCCGACCGCCGTAGAAAGTGGCCACGGGGGGCCCCTCGGGGGAGGACCCGCCGCCCGCACTATTGCCGTGAGGGAGAGGGCCGCGTGCTGTTCTGCAGCTCCCCTCAACTCCTAGAGTTGTTACAGGAGAGCGCCGGGGGGACGGAACCCTGACCCCCCTGGCGCCAACACTTTAGAAGGGGCCCGCCTTAAGACAAAGGGCCACAAGATCGGCAGGCCATATATCCGTGGGCCCGGGCGTAGGCGATAGGAGAACAGCGGGGTTTTTTAGTGGGTAGTCGGATGGTCGAACATCTTTCCCGGAGTCCCACATATCCCTCGGTCCCCCCAAGCCGGGGGAACCCGTCAAGAGAGGTTTTTTCCCCGAGACAAAAAAAACGCATTATATATTGTTAACATTTAAGGAGTTATTATGCAAACTGTTTTTGCAAGAACTACATGTATGCCCAGTAAAGTAGTATGACTTATATATATATATATATATATATACCTAGTCAGGTCATAAGTATTGTCACACAGTAAAAACTTTTATTTTAGAATGCTGGCCACAAAAAAGTTTATTGAATTCGAATTTCGAATTGTTCATGAAAATAAAAATGTATACTTTTAGAATTTTACTCATTTTTAAATATGGAGTGGACGCTTAAAGAAGACCGTGTTGCAGTTATTGCGTTGCATCGTTGCGGTTACGCGCCAATTCAAATTTTTAACATACTGAAAAATTTGAATATAACCAAAAGATTCGTTTATCGTACCATCAAACGATACAATGAAGACTCTAGTGTAGATGACAGGTCAAGAAGTGGTCGCCCTCGGTCTGTTAGGACTCCAGCAGTGATAAAAGCTGTGAAGGCACGAATTCAAAGAAATCCCAAACGTAAGCAGAAACTGTTGGCCCTTCAGATGGGGTTAAGCAGAACCACGGTGAAAAGGGTGTTAAATGAAGACTTAGGGCTTCGGGCATATCGAAGAAAAACAGGACATCGTTTGAATGCTCGTCTAATGGACCTGAGACTGAAGAGATGCCGCGCTTTGTTGAAGCGGTACGCGGGAAAAAAATATCGGGAAATTCTTTTTTCGGATGAAAAAATGTTTACCGTAGAAGAGAGCTACAACAAACAAAATGATAAGGTGTACGCACACAGTAGTGAAGAAGCAAGCAACCGTATTCCGCGTGTCCAACGAGGTCATTTTCCATCCTCGCTCATGGTATGGTTGGGAGTTTCTTATTGGGGCTTAACAGAGGTACATTTTTGTGAGAAAGGTGTAAAAACGAATGCTGTTGCGTATCAAAATACAGTCCTGACGAACCTTGTGGAACCTGTTTCTCATACCATGTTCAATAACAGGCACTGGGTATTCCAACAAGATTCGGCGCCAGCTCATAGAGTGAAGAGCACACAAGACTGGCTGGCGGCGCGTGAAATCGACTTCATCCGGCACGAAGACTGGCCCTCCTCCAGTCCAGATTTGAATCCGTTAGATTACAAGATATGGCAACACTTGGAGGAAAAGGCGTGCTCAAAGCCTCATCCCAATTTGGAGTCACTCAAGACATCCTTGATTAAGGCAGCCGCCGATATTGACATGGACCTGGTTCGTGCTGCGATAGACAACTGGCCGCGCAGATTGAAGGCTTGTATTCAAAATCACGGAGGTCATTTTGAATAAACTTTAATGTCATAAGAATCTATGTTTTGTTAGGTTCATTTTGGTATATGAATGGTTACATAATTAATAAACTTGTTACAATTATTTTACATTAAACATGTGACAGAATTTATGACCTGACTAGGTATACGCATATTTGTCACACTAAAACACTTACCGTACTTATAAAAAAAGTCCCAGTGCCGAAAAGTAAATTAATATATAAAAAGAAAGAAAGAAAGAAATTTTTATTTAGGACATTATTTTATATACATGTACAATAATGTTGGGCCATATACAGGGTTATTAGTAATTCGACGTATTTCCGTTAGGAGGTGATAGGGGTCACTATTTGAGATAATTTTATACATATGCCCATATGCATTATACAAAAGTGAACCATTTTTGAGTTATAAAGTTTATTTGCTTTTTTTCAAAATCAGTCAAAAATTTATTTAAAAAAAGTATTAATTTAAATATCATTTTCTTTTCTTCATTCATTCATTCTGTTGCCGATGGGAGAGCAGTGGACTGTATGGTTGAATTTAGGCGGGAAGGGTGCCAATAAAACGACGTTTCATGATCAGCAGGCGGATGCGGGCCGGCGGCGGTCCCAGAGGGGGGTTTTTCGTGGCGACGAGTACGACCTGTTTTGCCTACGAGTGCTACCGACCTGTATGACCGACCTGTCCTGACTGTATAACCGCGTACGCCCTGTTCAGCCTGTATACCCGAGTACGCCCTGTTCAGTTCTGCACAAGTGCCCTTTTTCCCCATTTCGACCCGCTTTTTATCCTAATTATCCCCACTCTGTTACCGCGCCTGACCGACCTCACCCCCTTAACTTTATTTTCCTTATATACTATACTTATCGCTATTTACATTATTCATCCGTATTTCATTATATTGCTCCCTTCCAGCAGCCTATCCTCTCAATAGTATCTGTAAACACCGAACTATATTAATGGCTTTTCGCCGCGCGTAATTCTCTCCCTACCCCGCCCCGCACCGCCGTCATATAAAAGGCGCGCGGACGAGGGGGGCCTTATTCCATTCTGGCTCCAGCGCCCGCACCGCACGGACGTGTACACGCCCGCGCACGCTACGCACGCTATCGAGCCCCCCACACCGCACCTCGCCGCACTCGCCGCATCGAACGGACAGCCGCCGCACCTGGGCCTATTGTTCAGTGAGTCATTGTGACTCATTGCTCAGTTACGCACAGTGCCGGCGCGTTCCCACGCTACAGTGCATTGTTTCGCCGAACGGGTGGACACAATTACGTTGCGAGTTTAAATTGCAACCTAATTGCGATCTGCCTTAAAGGTTGCTTTTGGTCATACAGTTTGTAAATCCACGCGAGTGGTCAGCCAAGGGATACCCAGCGGTGTTAACGCACTTGGCTGAGGCGTGCCCCGAGCGCCTGCCGTTCCCCTTCAGGGAAAGGCAATCTCGGACGGGTCTGGACCACCCGGCCTTGGGGGGCCCCCTAGTCGGGCCCAGATATCGCCTATTTTCCACCCTTCCCGTCCCCCCTTCCATTCTTTGGGGCTGAATTTCCCCCAAAGCAGATAGGGACCCTTCGCACATTAAGATTGGCGAAGGTCTACACAGCTTAGGGCACACCATAGGACGCACCCCCCTGCCTACCCCGGCAGAGGGACCAATACACACTCGGACACATCCCCGGGCTGTCCCCGCCTGAGGATGGACTCGAGTAGGGACACCCCCTTCATCCCGACCCTGGCTGAATTCCTAAAATTCGTCCAGGGAACCAGCCCTGAAACCTTAAAGGGTCTGAACGGCCACATCGCGGCTTTCTATGGAAAGCACCTTCGGCCGCAACCGAAGCCCGCCTCCGCCGCACCCGCACCCCGCATGCCGGCTAGAGCGCCCACTCCACCAACCGCGCCGCCAACCCGCGCCGCACCCGCGAGCCGCAACCCAGCGGGACCTACCGCGTCACCTGCTGCCGCCTCCGCTACCCGTGGCCCGGCAAGGCCCACCGCGTCCACACCCACCGCGTCCGCTCCCCCCGCCGCACCCGCCCTCAACGGAACGGCCCACTCCCTCGCGGCTCTCGTGAGCCCATTCGCGCCTGCGTCGGGTCCCCCAGCGGCCCCTTCCGCGACCGAAAAAGGCCCCAAGGTCACGCGTGCACTTAAGTCGTCACCATCCCGGTCGGAGAGTGACACGGACTCGTCCGAGTCGTCCTCCGACATGGAGGTCGACCCGAAAGTGGACTCGGAGGGCTTCCGAGTCCACACCAACAAAAGGAGGCGCAAGGCCCCCTCATCAACCTCAGGCTCCGATGCTGCGCCGGCCAGCAAGGAGCCGCGTCAAGCGGAGCCGACGGCCCCGTTACCGCGTCGCGTACGCCCCCCTCCTCCCCTCATTATCAGAGATAAACATCTCTGGAGGGATGTTCATGCGGCCCTCCCGCGTAATTCTATCCATCTCGTGGAAGCACGAGACATTCACCACGGTATCAGGGTGACCGTGAAGTCACCTGAGGACCACCGCGCTCTCACGCGATACCTACTGGAGCACCGTATAGGGTACTATACGTATGCTCTAGAAGAAGAGAAACGACTCCGCGTAGTCATCCGCGGACTCCCCAAGGAGGTCGAAACCTCCGAGATCCTGGAGGATCTCCGCGCACAAGGCCTGCCGATCCACGAGGTGCACCGAATGCACCGCGGCAAGACACGGGAACCATACAACATGGTACTCGCGGTCCTTGACCTCTCCAAAGAGGGCAAGGAAATTTTCAACACCAAATCGGTGTGCGGGCTCTCGAAGCTTATCTTCGAGAACCCTCATAATAAGTCTTCATTAAGGCAGTGTCATCGCTGCCAGCTATACGGGCACTCGGCACGGAACTGCCAGTCCCGGCCGAGGTGCGTCAAGTGCCTCGGTGACCACGGCACCTCGGAGTGCAACCGCACCCGAGAATCCTCCGACCCACCGGCCTGCGTCCTATGCGGGAAGACTGGGCATCCCGCGAACTACCGCGGGTGCTCGGCCGCCCCTAAGCTTAAGCCCAAAGGCAAGCCCCCAAAGGGCAAACGCCCAGCGGCCGCCCCCAAACCGGTCTATGTACCGGCACCTGCCCCGGCATTCAATGCCTGGACAGGACTCCCCACCCTTCCACCCCCTCGACAGGCTATAGCTGGCTTCACAGCTAAGCCTGCTCACAAACCGGCCCCAGTCGCGACCTCCGCGGCACCGGTCACCGCGTCCCCCTCTGCCGCAGAGGACCTTGCACTTGCGACCAAGTTCGCAAAGTCGCTCCCATTCGACCTCCAGGAGGTCAGGATCTTAGCGAATAAGCTAAGACAGGCCAGGTCTGTACAGGACCAGCTCCTCATCGCCATAGAGCATGGGGAGCTGCTTCAGATCCTCGCCAGCCCCGCAACCCATTAATTCCCAATGGATTGCGCAAGTAGGGAAAAACCCCGCTCATTGACTCTGGCCACATACAACGCCAACGGCCTGCGTGACCAACGGGAGTTGGTTCATGAGTTCCTGAAGGAAGAAAATATAGACATTCTTCTCGTGCAGGAGACCCTTCTCAAGCCCAGCGTTGGCGATCCTAGGATCGCCAACTACAACATCATTAGAAACGACAGGCGTACCGCCCCTTGGGGAGGCACGCTCATCTACTACAAGAGGTCGCTGCACTGCTCCCCAGTAAATGCGCCTCCGTTAGACAATCTCGAAGTTTCTGCCTGCAGATTAGCGATGACTGGCCATCAGCCCATAGTCATCGTCTGCGCGTATCTCTCTTGCAATCGGCCGCTACTTCAAGCGGAGCTTGCATCCCTCTTCAGTCTAGGCCCGTCGGTTATCATCGCCGGCGACCTAAACTGTAAACATACTAGCTGGAACTGCTCCAGCTCCAACACTAACGGCAGGACCCTCCTCCGTCACTCTGACGAATTGCTTTTCGGCATCCTAGCCCCCATTGCGCCCACCCGGTACCCGTTTAATCGGGCAACCGGAGGCACGCCCAACGTTCTCGATTTGGCGCTACTGAAGGGCGTGTCCCTCCAGTTCCGCTCAATCGAATCCCTAGACGACATCGACTCGGATCACCGCCCGGTCGTCCTTAAACTAGGCCCTTCGCCAGACCAGACGCCTCAGACCAAGTCAATCACCGACTGGTCCAGGGTCAGGGACTCACTCCAACGCGGAGGACTCGCTGACCCTGAGCAGGCCCCAGCCCCCATTAGGACCCTTCAGGACACGGAAGGGGCAATCGAAGCCCTCACCGGCCACCTCCAAAACGTCGTTCGGGAGTCGACTCGGCAAGTCCCGTGCGGGGACGGCCGATTTGCGCTCCCGAGGGACGCGAGGGAGCTGCTGAGGAGGAAGAGAGCCGCCGCCCGAGCCTATGACAGCTTCCCATCAGAGGAAAACCGAGTCGCCTTTCGTTCACTTCATCGGGAAGTGAAAGCCCGCATTCAGGAGCTCAGGAACCAACGCTGGGAGAGCCTGCTCTCGGAGATCTCCCCAACGCACCAGGCATACTGGAGGTTGGCGAGATCGCTGAAAGCGGAGTCCCTCTCGTCCATGCCGCCTCTCGAAAAACCCGACAACACTGTCGCGTTTGACGACGACGAAAAGGCGGAGTGTCTCGCCGAGAGTCTCAGGGAGCAATGCTCCCCCAACACCGCGCACGTCGACCCGGCCCACCTGCGCGAGGTGGACGCCGAGGTCGAACGGAGATCCTCTCTTCCCGCGGAAGACTCGCTCGAGCCTGTCACGGTAAAAGAGGTACAGGACCTAATAAAAGGCCTCAGGCCCCGGAAAGCTCCCGGAGCCGACGGCATCTCCAACAAGCTGCTCAAGCTACTCCCTATACATCTGTTGATGATTCTGGTGAGCATCTTCAATGCCGCCATGGATAACTGCTCCTTTCCCTCCGCCTGGAAGGAAGCCGACGTCATCGGCATCCGAAAACCAGGAAAGCCCGCTGCGAAATCCTGCAGCTACCGTCCGATCAGCTTGCTCAGCGCGCTGGGCAAGCTGTACGAACGCCTCCTCTTGAGCAGACTCAGAGACTTCGCTTATGAAAATAAGCTGATCCCCGACGAGCAGTTCGGCTTTCGAGCCCTACACTCGTGCCCCCAGCAAGTGCTCCGCATCACGGAGCACGTGCTCGCGAACTTCAATCGCGCCTCCAAACCCTGGAAGACAGGTGCTGTCTTCTTCGATGTGGCGAAAGCCTTCGACAAGGTCTGGCACAACGGCTTGATTTACAAGCTGTACAAACTAGGAGTGCCGGATAGACTCGTGCTCATCTTACGAGACTTTCTCCTTGATCGGAGCTTCCGCTTCAAAGTGGAGGGCACGCGCTCATCTCTCCACCCCATCAGAGCCGGAGTCCCCCAGGGCTCGGCTCTGTCCCCCCTACTTTTCACGCTGTACACCAGCGACATGCCCCGTACCCCACAGGTACATCTCGCCTTATACGCAGATGATACCGCCCTCTTCACTTCCGACATCAGCCAATATCGGATCTGCAGTCGTCTCAAGACGGCGGTTGAGACGCTGGGCAACTGGTTCCGCACTTGGCGGATCGAGTTGAATCCGGACAAGAGCGCAGCGATCATGTTCGCTCGCGGCCCCCGCACTCAAAATGAGAGTCGGCCGACTCGCACGAGGCGGCAGTCTCTCTTCCCCATACAGCTATTTGACCGCGTCATCCCTTGGGTTGACGAGGTCAAATACCTAGGAGTCACTTTAGACAGAGGCCTGTACTTCAGCAAACACATCAGGACGGTAAGGAACAGAGCACACTTTGTGCTCGGTCGCCTCTACCCAATGATATGCGGGAAGAGTAAGATGTCCCTTAGGAATAAGGTGACACTTTACAAAACCTGCATCCGACCGATCATGACGTACTCGAGCGTAGTCTTCGCCCATGCCGGCAAATGCTACATCAACTCGATGCAGCGGCTGCAGAATAAGTTCTTGCGCATGGCAGTCCAAGCGCCACTTTACATGCGTAACGCGGACCTTCACCGCGACCTGGAGCTCCTTCCCGTGAAGGAGTACATGGTATCCCTTTCGCGATCCTTCTTCGGTCTCGCTCCCCACCATCCCAATCCACTGGTGGTGGAGACAGCCAATTACACGCCCAACCGCCGAGCACCCCACGCACGTCGCCGCCCGCGTAACGTGCTCACGGATAGACGCGACCCCATTTCTAGGACGCTAAAGCGAATGCTCTCGCGGACGCAATCCCCTCCAGTCCGGCATGGACCAGCCCGACGAAACAGGTTTAGGGATGCCTTCCGCCCCCCATAGCCTGTAGACGTACACAACCCACACAGTACATAAATACACGTAGAATAGTTGTGTTGCGGGGGAGTTTCTTTCGCCGTTTCTTCTCCCCCAGCTATAAGCACTCCGAAACGGTAGTAGATTAGAATAGGATCGGCTTCACCGGTGAAGTCGATAGTCCCCAATTAATAGTATTCTTGCCATTCGTGGCTGCTATCAATTATCCCCATGCAGCGTTCGAGCCGGGAGCGCGCCTCACAGGAGGCGCGTGACCGAGCACGCTGCCACGGCTGATCGACCCCGCTCCCACGGGGTCGGAATGCCTTTTCCGCCCGGTGTCGCTGTCGTTGGTCGTCTGAGACGATGACAGCTTTAGCTTTAAGAAAAAAAAAAAAAAAGGGGGCCTTATTCATTTACACCCGCATTGTCGTGGAGCACACACCTACCTGCAATTTTGCATATTTGCGGGAGCGTGTGCCCCGGTTGAACTACCCGGACCTTACCTGACCCATAATAATGCCAGGGATCGGTCCGGGACTTACTGCTGGGAGGGAACAACTATTACAAAGTAATACAATCTATCCATTATATCTTCTAAGGGACGTGCCAGCCATAATATTCCCCTACGCACCCATAATATCGTACATAGGTCTAACACGTCCCCGAATAAAACACATAAAAAATACATAGTTTATTCTTCAACATTATGTAAACAGCAATAATTTACTTAATTCTAAATATTTACACGTTCGGTCGTCGATTCGGTATTGCCGCCGCATAGCTAATACGGTCGTCGATGCGGTATTGCCGTCGCCCAGCTCACACCTTTATGTTTGTTTACGTTCGTCGTGAACATTTCTCCCGCCGTCGCACTGCGATTCCTTCACGGGTATCACGACGACTTTCTTCGTAGGGCGCCTCAGGACTCTTCCGTTGCTGGTCACCACGTCCACGACACGAACTTCGCCGTCCTTCCCGGGGTAGACCGCCGTCACTCGTCCTCGGGGCCATGTGTTGCGTGGTAGGTTCGGGTCGCAGATTACGACCAGATCGTTGACTGCAGGGCTGTCCCCGCTCGCGTAGGGCTCCCGCCGGTGTTGCAGCAGCGGCAGGTACTCCCGCACCCAGCGTCGCCAGAAGACGTCTGCCAGGTACTGTGCGCGCCTCCATTGCGCGCGTGCCGTCGCGTCGCTTGTTTCAAAGCTGCCGGGGGCTGGCATGAAGCAATTTGGCCCCAGCAGCACCAGGTTCGGCGTGATGGCGGGCGGCTCATCGGGACCCACGGCCACATGGGTTAGGGGCCGCGAGTTGACGGTGGCTTCGACTTCGGCGAGTAGCGTGACGAGCGTCTCGTCACTCGGGTGTTGTTCGTGGAGTGTCACGCTCAGGGCTTCTTTCACTGAGCGCACCATGCGCTCCCAAGCGCCTGCCATGAAGGGGGCCGCCGGCGGTAAGAACCGCCAGGCGATCTGACGGCTGGTTGCCGCCTCCTCCAAGGTCCGCCAGGCCTCCGCGAGCTCGCGGTCGGCCGAACGGAAACACGTCGCGTTGTCACTCCATATTTCTGTGGGGCAGCCTCGCCTCGCAATAAATCTGCGAAGCGCGTTTATAGCGGAGTCCGTGCTCAAGGACGCCACGAGCTCCAGGTGTATGGCCCGTGACGTCATACACGTAAACAGCGCCACATACCTTTTCTCTCGATGTCTTCCCACGGTTACCTCCATCGGGCCGAAATAGTCGAGCCCAGTAAAGGTGAAGGGGCGCGCATGGTGAGCCAGGCGCGCCTGCGGTAGGCTCCCAGTGGATGGCTGGGCCGGCTTCGCCTTCCTAAGCCGGCAGCGAAGGCACCTCTTCAACACTGCCTTGACTGAGGGTCGTATCCTCGTTATCCATATTCGCTGCCGAAGCTCGTTGACTACCGTTTCTACTCCTCCGTGGTGAAGGTTTTCATGTACACGTTGTATGTACAAAGTTGTGTACGGGTGCTTACCCTGTAGGATAATAGGGTTCGCCATGTCGAAACTAATATCCTGGGCCTCACTTATCCTGCTCTTCAATCGCAGGATTCCATTTTCATCTTTGAACAGGGCTAAATTATTTAAGCCCCTGTCCTTAGACATAGTTTCATTTGTAAACATGTCTTTTTGCGCTAATAATATTAGTAGGCGCTCTGCGCGCATAAGTAAATTTCCGTCCATTATCTTGTACTTCTTATCTTCATTCGTGCCCGTTTTTTCAATTGTTTTACGTTGTTTCCATCTTTTCTGCGTTAATTTCCAATCTTCATCTTTTAAAATGTTTTTCTTACTTCTTTTTCGTGCCGCCGCCGCCACTGTTTGTGTTCTTTGTTTACATATTTCGATGAATTGTAACACTCTGCCCATAACTCGCAGTAATTTTTCAAATTTAGAATATCTTGTGAAGTCGATGATTAATGTCGGTTGCATCCCCACAATTTGACACACATTTTCTATTTCTTTCTCCTCCCCTGTCTTGAGGATCTCGGTTCTCCCTTCTGTCGGCCACCTGTCTTCCTCTTCGTATAAAAAGGCCGGGCCGGTGAACCATCTGTGCGTAGGGCCGAAATCCCGGGGGGTTTTCCTTGTAGCATCATCCGCTGTGTTCGATGCAGTGGGGACCCAATGCCATTCATTCTTTTTCGTTATATCTTCGATCTCCGCCACACGATGCGCCACAAACGTCTTGAAAGTGCGCGGCTCCGCCCGAATCCATGCTAAGGCGGTGCGCGAATCACTCCAAAAGTATCGGCGCGTTAGCTCCCAGTCGTGTCCCTCTTGTACCGACTTGGCTAATCGCGCGCCCAACACAGCTGCCTGCAGTTCCAGCCGTGGGATGGATACAGATTTCGTCGGTGTCACGCGGCTTTTCGCCGCCGCCAGCGCGACACTTACGGCACCACACGTCGTCTTGATGCGTATGTATACTGCTGCTGCGTAGGCTTCTTCGCTGGCGTCCACAAAGGTGTGTAACTCCCTCTGCAGTGCGGGTCTGTGCTCGTAACATCGTGGGACACGGAGTTGCGACAGTGATTTAACTTCACTCAACCAATTCGCCCATCTTGTTTGTAATTCATCCGGTATAACGTCATCCCATTCTGTTTTATATTTCCATGTATCTTGCATGATGCGTTTAGCCGGTGTTATCAGCGGCGATGGCGACAGCGGTGCTTATATTACATTATTACTCCCGGCAGCGACTGAAGAAGGTCGGGTCCCGACAACAGCATGTCGTTTGGACTGCGTCCCTGATACTTGGCGGCGGCGTCGTGTGCCACCCGTATCTTTTCCTTGCCGGGATTTACTACGGCGAAGTGGGGGAGGTACCATATTCTCCCGCCGGTAGGGGGCTTCGGTGCGAGCTCCGCGTACCCAGACTTCGTTAAATTTTCCATTCTTTCTTCTTACATTTTCTTCAATTCTTCGTCGCGGTCCAGTTTTCTTTCCAAATTTCTTCCGGGGATCGCCCTCCTCACTTATGCTTAAGTGGGAACATAAGGCGACCGGCTTTGTAGACGGGGTGCGGCAACCGTGTAGCACCCAGCCCAGCTCGGTACGGGAGGCGACTGGCTTGTCGCGTGGTCCTCTTCGTACCTCCTTCGAGATTATCAACTCCCAGTTGTCTTGACCAATTAATATTTTCGGCGTAGCTTCCTGGTAAATTAACTCATTCTCAATATCCTTGAGATATGCACAGCCCTGCACATCTCTCCGGGATATCGTTTGCGTGAAGAAGCTCATATTCTGCACGGTGCGGGCGTCTCTTAAGGTGTGTTCTTCCCTCTCGTAAGAGCCCCTTATCTTCGCTGTGACTCGTCGACTGTAGTCGTGTGACGACTCACTTCCTTGCACCCCTTGCATCTTCATGGGGTCCCGCCGACCTTCGAGTCCAAGTTCCTCAGCTAACTTGGCGTCGATTATGGTCACTGTGCTTCCTTCGTCTAACAACGCATAGGTGTGGCGTCGCCCTTTTGGGCCGGACACACACACTGGTGCCACCTTTAGATATGCGCGGCGGGTCCCGTTGTTTTCGCTGCGAGCCATCGCGGACGCCAATACTTCCCCTGAGGGTGTCGGGGTCCTCTCGGGTGCTTCGACAGTTGATGCTTTCTTGAAGAGTGTTTTCTCGTGGTGCAGGAGCCGGTGGTGGCGTAGCGAGCACCTTCCTTTGCCACACGGGGTGGCGCGGCAATCTGTGCGTCGGTGTTTGTTTTTCAGGCATAAAAAACACAGACCACTTTTCTTCACAATTTCCCAACGCTTATTCACATCACTGTTGTGAAACTGTTTGCAGTCAGGTAAGGCGTGTGCTAATTTGCATATAGCACACCCATTTTTCTTCTCGCATCTTCTGTCCTTTTCACTCTTATTGAGTACATTAATATATTCTGCCCTTTTCTTCGGGAGATATTTTTCTGTTTTTTCTTCGACTGGGGCGTAGGCGATGCACTTGTCGGCTTCTTCATTAATGAATGTGGCGAATTTTTTCAATTCTGGCACATCTTCTTTACGTAGCGTGGCATAATCGTACCACTTATTTTTCAAAAGCGGCGTTAACTTTTCTACTGCAGATCGCAACATCTCCGGGCTGTGTAGATACTGCGGTTTTTTCAACACGTCGACTGTGGCCACTATGTTTGCTATTTTGTTGGCGAAAACACAAAGATCCCGCGGGCTGTCGGTGATCCTTGGTAGTGCCTTGATTTTTCCCATTTCTTCCAGCACGAGCGCGTCCGGTCTGCCGAACCGTCTCTCTAGTGCTTTTATAATTTCGTCGGGCCCTGTTTGTGCGATTAACAGGGCATTTACGGCCTCCAAGGCGGTCCCTTTGAGGCTTCTACGCAGGCGTGCAACGTTTTCCATTGGCGAAAACCACCCCCGGGACTCCTGGAATGCTGCCCGGAAGGTGAGCCATTCGCCGCTCTGTCCGTTGAAGTATGGTAGCTCGTTTGCGAAGCGCGCATGCCTTGATCCATTTCTTGCCACCTCCGTTATTGCTTCCGCCAACGCAGCGACATCCATGCCGCTAGAACGCGCAGGTGGGCCCTCCATGCGGGTCCGTTGTCCGTGTGCCATATTGTCGACACGGGCAGCCTGTTCTCGTCCTTCCATAATAATTTCTTCATTCTTGGCGGTTACTTCGGCGGCAGAAGGTTGTGGGTGTTCTTGAGATTTCGGTATTCTCTCGAACCACATATCTACCCTCCTTTTGGGTGCTTCCACATCCTCCTCCATTTCTTCGTCATCTGAGGATTCAACTCGGATCCTTTCCAGCCGGGCTTGTTCAAGCTCGACCGCGGCCTCGATTTGCTTCAATTTTAGCGCAGCCAATTTTTCCCGAATCTCCAGCTCGGCGATACGTCTACGGGACGCCGAGGATTTTCTTGACTGTGCCCTAGTTGCCGGCGCAGATGTAGGCGGTTCCTGTACGCCTTCCCGACGGAAGAGCTCGCGTAAGACCGGCGGCGGCATTGTCCGAGTCTGGGACACGGAGGGCGGTATGCATTTTATGGTTTCGGTTGCTGTGGTTGCCGTCTCCGTACCTGACTCGGACGCCCCCCCGCTGGTCTCCTCCGTGGCGCTCTCCGTGGCTTTGCTGATATGGCTTTCCTTCCCGCTGCGGCTCCTAGTAATCGGCATTTTCCAGTTCTTGAATCCGGCTCGAAGCTGACCAAATGATGTTGCCGATGGGAGAGCAGTGGACTGTATGGTTGAATTTAGGCGGGAAGGGTGCCAATAAAACGACGTTTCATGATCAGCAGGCGGATGCGGGCCGGCGGCGGTCCCAGAGGGGGGTTTTTCGTGGCGACGAGTACGACCTGTTTTGCCTACGAGTGCTACCGACCTGTATGACCGACCTGTCCTGACTGTATAACCGCGTACGCCCTGTTCAGCCTGTATACCCGAGTACGCCCTGTTCAGTTCTGCACAAGTGCCCTTTTTCCCCATTTCGACCCGCTTTTTATGCTAATTATCCCCACTCTGTTACCGCGCCTGACCGACCTCACCCCCTTAACTTTATTTTCCTTATATACTATACTTATCGCTATTTACATTATTCATCCGTATTTCATTATATTGCTCCCTTCCAGCAGCCTATCCTCTCAATAGTATCTGTAAACACCGAACTATATTAATGGCTTTTCGCCGCGCGTAATTCTCTCCCTACCCCGCCCCGCACCGCCGTCATATAAAAGGCGCGCGGACGAGGGGGGCCTTATTCATACCCGCCCTCAATGGAACGGCCCACTCTCTTGCGGCTCTCGTGAGCCCATTCGCGCCCGCGTCGGGACCCCAAGCCGTCCCTACCGCGACCGATAAAGGCCCCAAGGCCTCCACGCGCGCCCTAAAAATACCACCACCCCAGTCGGGGAGCGAATCGGACTCTTCTGAGTCGCTCTCCGACATGGAGGTCGACCCAAAGGTGGACTCGGAAGGATTCCGGGTCCATACAAACAAGAGGAGGCGCAAGGCCGCCACCTCAAACTCTGACTCCGATGCTGCGCCGGCCAGCAAGGAGCCGCGTCAGACGGAGCCGACGGCCCCACTACCGCGTCGCGTACGCATCCCCCCTCCCCTCATAATCAGAGATAAGCATCTCTGGAGGGACATCCACGCGGCCCTCCCGCGAAACTTAATTCGCCTCCTGGAGGCGCGAAACATCAACCACGGGATAAGGGTGACCGTACAGTCACCCGAGGACCACCGCGCGCTCACGCGCTACCTCTTAGAGCATCGCATAGGTTACTATACCTATGCGCTGGAAGAGGAAAAGAGACTCCGCGTAGTCATCCGCGGACTCCCTAAGGAGGTCGAAACCTCCGACATCATGGAGGACCTCCGCGCGCAAGGCCTGCCGATCCACGAGGTGCACCGAATGCACCGCGGCAAGACAAGGGAACCATACAACATGGTACTCGCGGTCCTTGACCTCTCCAAAGAGGGCAAGGAAATTTTCAACACTAAATCGGTGTGCGGGCTCTCGAAGCTTATCTTCGAGAACCCTCATAATAAGTCTTCACTAAGGCAGTGTCATCGCTGCCAGCTATACGGGCACTCGGCACGGAACTGCCAGTCCCGGCCGAGGTGCGTCAAGTGCCTCGGTGACCACAGCACCACGGAGTGCAACCGCACCCGAGAATCCCCTGACCCACCGGCCTGCGTCCTCTGCGGGAAGACTGGGCATCCCGCGAACTACCGCGGGTGCCCGGCCGCCCCCAAATCCAAGCCCAAGGGAAAAACCCCAAAGGGCAAACGCCCAGCCGCCGTCAAAGTGGCCGTCCCCAAACCGGTCTATGTGCCGGCACCTGCCCCGGCGTTCAACGCCTGGACAGGCTTCCCGGCTCTCCGGAACCCCCGGCAGCCCGTCGCAGGCTTCTCAGAGAAGCCTGCTCCCAAACCGACCCCAGCTGCACCCGCCGCAGCACCGGTCACCACGTCCCCTTCCGTAGCGGAGGACATCGCGCTTGCAACCAAGTTCGCGACGTCCCTCCCATTTGACCTCCAAGAGGTACGCACCTTAGCGCAAAAGCTAAGGCAAGCGTCGTCGCTAAAGGACCAGCTAATCTTAGCCATGGAACATGGCGAGTTGCTGGAAATCCTGAGCCATAGGGCAACCCATTAATCACAAATGGATTGCACACGTAGGGAAAAACCTCGCTCTCTGACTCTGGCGACTTACAACGCCAACGGCCTACGTGGCCAACGAGAGTTGGTTCATGAGTTCCTGAAAGAAGAAAACATAGACATTCTTCTCGTGCAGGAGACCCTTCTCAAACCCAGCGTTGGCGATCCTAGGATCGCCAACTACAACATCATTAGGAACGACAGGCGTACCGCCCCTCGGGGAGGCACGCTCATCTACTACAAGAGGTCACTGCACTGCTCCCCAGTAAATGTGCCTCCGTTAGACAATCTCGAAGTTTCTGCCTGCAGATTAGCGATGACAGGCCATCAGCCCATAGTCATCGTCTGCGCGTATCTCTCTTGCAATCGACCGCTACTTCAAGCGGAGCTTGCATCCCTCTTCAGTCTAGGCCCGTCAGTTATCATCGCCGGCGACCTAAACTGTAAACATACTAGCTGGAACTGCTCCAGCTCCAACCCTAACGGCAGGACCCTCCTTCGTCACTCTGACGAGTTGCTTTTCGGCATCCTAGCCCCCATTGCGCCCACCCGGTACCCGTATAATCGGGCCACCGGAGGCTCGCCCAACGTTCTCGATTTGGCGCTACTGAAGGGCGTGTCCCTCCAGTTCCGCTCAATCGAATCCCTAGACGACATCGACTCGGATCACCGCCCGGTCGTCCTTAAACTAGGCCCTTCGCCAGACCAGACGCCTCAGACCAAGTCAATCACCGACTGGTCCAGGGTCAGGGACTCACTCCAACGCGGAGGACTCGCTGACCCTGAGCAGGCCCCAGCCCCCATTAAGACCCTTCAGGACACGGAAGGGGCGATCGAAGCCCTCACCGGCCACCTCCAAAACGTCGTTCGGGAGTCCACTCGGCAAGTCCCGTGCGGGGACGGCCGATTTGCGCTCCCGAGGGACGCGAGGGAGCTGCTGAGGAGGAAGAGAGCCGCCGCCCGAGCCTATGACAGCTTCCCATCAGAGGAAAACCGAGTCGCCTTTCGTTCACTTCATCGGGAAGTGAAAGCCCGCATTCAGGAGCTCAGGAACCAACGCTGGGAGAGCCTGCTCTCGGAGATCTCCCCAACGCACCAGGCATACTGGAGGTTGGCGAGATCGCTGAAAGCGGAATCCCTCTCGTCCATGCCGCCTCTCGAAAAACCCGATAACACTGTCGCGTTTGACGATGACGAAAAGGCGGAGTGTCTCGCCAAGAGTCTCAGGGAGCAATGCTCCCCCAACACCGCGCACGTCGGCCCGGCCCACCTGCGTGAGGTGGACGCCGAGGTCGAACGGAGATCCTCTCTTCCCGCGGAAGACTCACTCGAGCCTGTCACGGTAAAAGAGGTACAGGACCTAATAAAAGGCCTCAGGCCCCGGAAAGCTCCCGGCGCCGACGGCATCTCCAACAAGCTGCTCAAGCTACTCCCTATACATCTGTTGATGATTCTGGTGAGCATCTTCAATGCCGCCATGGATAACTGCTCCTTTCCCTCCGCCTGGAAGGAAGCCGACGTCATCGGCATCCGAAAACCAGGAAAGCCCGCTGCGAAACCCTGCAGCTACCGTCCGATCAGCTTGCTCAGCGCGCTGGGCAAGCTGTATGAACGCCTCCTCTTGAGCAGACTCAGAGACTTCGCTTATGAAAATAAGCTGATCCCCGACGAGCAGTTCGGCTTTCGAGCCCTACACTCGTGCCCCCAGCAAGTGCTCCGCATCACGGAGCACGTGCTCGCGAACTTCAATCGCGCCTCCAAACCCTGGAAGACGGGTGCTGTCTTCTTCGATGTGGCGAAAGCCTTCGACAAGGTCTGGCACAACGGCTTGATTTACAAGCTGTATAAACTAGGAGTGCCGGATAGACTCGTGCTCATCTTACGAGACTTTCTCCTTGATCGGAGCTTCCGCTTCAGAGTGGAGGGCACGCGCTCATCTCTCCACCCCATCAGAGCCGGAGTCCCCCAGGGCTCGGCTCTGTCCCCCCTACTTTTCACGCTGTACACCAGCGACATGCCCCGTACCCCACAGGTACATCTCGCCTTATACGCAGATGATACCGCCCTCTTCACTTCCGATATCAGTCAATATCGGATCTGCAGTCGTCTCAACACGGCGGTTGAGACGCTGGGCAACTGGTTCCGCACTTGGCGGATCGAGTTGAATCCGGACAAGAGCGCAGCGATCATGTTCGCTCGCGGCCCCCGCACTCAAAATGAGAGTCGGCCGACTCACACGAGGCGGCAGTCTCTCGTCCCCATACAGCTATTTGACCGCGTCATCCCTTGGGTTGACGAGGTCAAATACCTAGGAGTCACTTTAGATAGAGGCCTGTACTTCAGCAAACACATCAGGACGGTAAGGAACAGAGCACACTTTGTGCTCGGTCGCCTCTACCCAATGATATGCGGGAAGAGTAAGATGTCCCTTAGGAATAAGATGACACTTTACAAAACCTGCATCCGACCGATCATGACGTACTCGAGCGTAGTCTTCGCCCATGCCGGCAAATGCTACATCAACTCGATGCAGCGGCTGCAGAATAAGTTCTTGCGCATGGCAGTCCAAGCGCCACTTTACATGCGCAACGCGGACCTTCACCGCGACCTGGAGCTCCTTCCCGTGAAGGAGTACATGGTATCCCTTTCGCGATCCTTCTTCGGTCTCGCTCCCCACCATCCCAATCCACTGGTGGTGGAGACAGTCAATTACACGCCCAACCGCCGAGCACCCCACGCACGTCGCCGCCCGCGTAACGTGCTCACGGATAGACGCGACCCCATTTCTAGGACGTTAAAGCGAATGCTCTCGCGGACGCAATCCCCTCCAGTCCGGCATGGACCAGCCCGACGAAACAGGTTTAGGGATGCCTTCCGCCCCCCATAACCTGTAGACGTACACAACCCACACAGTACATAAATACACGTAGAATAGATGTGTTGCGGGGGAGTTTCTTTCGCCGTTTCTTCTCCCCCAGCTATAAGCACTCCGAAACGGTAGTAGATTAGAATAGGATCGGCTTCACCGGTGAAGTCGATAGTCCCCAATTAATAGTATTCTTGCCATTCGTGGCTGCTATCAATTATCCCCATGCAGCGTTCGAGCCGGGAGCGCGCCTCACAGGAGGCGCGTGACCGAGCACGCTGCCACGGCTGATCGACCCCGCTCCCACGGGGTCGGAATGCCTTTTCCGCCCGGTGTCGCTGTCGTTGGTCGTCTGAGACGATGACAGCCTTAGCTTTAAGAAAAAAAAAAAAAAAAAAAAGGGCCTTATTCATTTACACCCGCATTGTCGTGGAGCACACACCTACCTGCAATTTTGCATATTTGCGGGAGCGTGTGCCCCGGTTGAACTACCCGGACCTTACCTGACCCATAATAATGCCAGGGATCGGTCCGGGACTTACTGCTGGGAGGGAACAACTATTACAAAGTAATACAATCTATCCATTATATCTTCTAAGGGACGTGCCAGCCATAATATTCCCCTACGCACCCATAATATCGTACATAGGTCTAACACGTCCCCGAATAAAACACATAAAAAATACATAGTTTATTCTTCAACATTATGTAAACAGCAATAATTTACTTAATTCTAAATATTTACACGTTCGGTCGTCGATTCGGTATTGCCGCCGCATAGCTAATACGGTCGTCGATGCGGTATTGCCGTCGCCCAGCTCACACCTTTATGTTTGTTTACGTTCGTCGTGAACACATTCATTTATAAAAATGATTAAACACTGGTTATTTATCAATATTAAAACAACAATTATAGGTCCAAATTTAAAAATGCGAGTTGAAAAACGATATTAGTTCAATATTTTTTTTCCACTAAAATGTCTTACAAACAAATAAAACGTTAAGAAACTTGGCTTGCAGATTATTTTAAAAATATAGCCGCTTTTTAGCTCTCCAAAAATGCATAATGACTAGGAACTTATTTCAAAGAAACGGAAAAAAAATATCACAAAAGTGGAAATTCGTATTCGTACTAAACTTAAGGTCGCCTTTTAAAATATCCGTAAAATTAATCAAAACCAATAACCAATGTAAATATAAAAAAATACAAATTTAAAATAACATTTAAAACCAGTATCAGTTGAGTAGTAATAACAATTAATAATAAGTAGCAGTTAAGACATTTTATAATTTAGCCAAGTTAAAGTGACACCCCCCCCCCCCTATTGTGTATGCAAAGTCGCATTCTTTTTCAGAGTTGTGACTTAACTACCGAAGTAGTCAAATTATTCCGCATCGCATTTGCTGCGTTTATAATTCTTATTTTGAGTTCTTCCGCGGATGACACAGGCGAGACGTCATAAACTAGGGATTCCGTTTGACCCCAGACATAGAAATCAACCGACGCGACGTTAAGTCCACTCGCAAGCAAAGCAATGGGTCTTCCTCGCCCTATCCAACGATTAAGAAAATGGCTATCGAGCCATCGCCTAACATTGACACTAAAATGTGCAATGTCTTGCTGATATATCATGTTCTGCTTTGTAGCCAAAGGCACGTCTTCGAGGAGGTTAAACTTTCATTTGTCAAAAAATTACGTATATACGTCCTAAATTGGGCCTAGCTCATGTGCTGATTTCATCAATAAAATCAGCGCTGGCCTTCCACTAAGTCCGCGAAGTGATGCTATAGACTAGACAGACGTGAAACGTACTCGTAAATATTAATTATTATTAACGGATTAACAAATATGACGCATAATGGTGAACGCACACTTGTTCGAGCCAAACGCGCCGAACGAGTCGAACGAAACGAATTTTAGAATTCTGTATATGAAATCGCATGAAACCTCGCACGCTTGCCCGCGTCAAATCGTCCGAATCTGGAAGAACCCCAGAAATCCTACATGAATTCGAATGACGTCATCAGATTCGACGCGGCTTATGCGGTCGACTCGACCGATGCGCTCGCATTCTATACAGAGCAACGAGCGAGTACTATTTCTGCACTGCAGGCGTAAAGGAAATAGAAACGATTTCTTCGACACGGTCGATTCTTTCGGTGCGGTCGATACTTCTGGTGCGGATATGTGTGCGAGGCCTCCTTGATTTCGATTCGTTCGGCGCGTTCGGCTCGGACAAGTGTGCGTTCACCATAAAGGAACAAAAAATCTTTAGCCGTGCAGGGGCGGAGAAAGAATACTGACCTCTGCGGCCAGGGTCGGTCTGTCGTAAAAGGCGACAAAACAACCCACCTCAACCCCCCAGCTACGTGGTAGGGTCCCAAGCCCATCTGGATGGCGCCTTTGGTCTTAAATATGTCGCCATAATAACTCTGTGTTGTTCCGACGTTAGTGACCCAAGTTCCTATACCGTTATGGGACAACAGAGTGCTTACGATGCCACTGGTGTTGGAAACACCCATAGGCGATGGTAACTGCAAAATTCTAAGTGAGCCGTCAGCCTGTCTGCTGTCCTACGGCAATAAGTAATAATAATAATAAATATAAACTAAATAAATCCTGAAAGTATCGCTCTTATTACGATTCTTAACAAACAAAAATAACAATATACATCAAAATAAATTTCATCAGAATAAAATATTTACGTCACAGACACGACGGTATCAGACTATTTCCGGAGTCAGTAAGCCAGCCTTGTCTTCAAAAAAGGTTAGAATGCATATGCTAAAAATTAAAGTGGGATAAATTTATATTTGTAGAGAACAATAGATTTATATGGAGCTAAATTATTTCATTGTTCTGTATTTTATGTAAAGCTAAGCAAATGAGAAATGAGAATAATGAAAACAAAAAACATATTATCAGGTTCATTATCATCACAAGTCAGACTACTTTACTGGGCAGACATGTAGGTCTTGCGAAAACAGTTTGCATAATAACTCCTTATACGTTAACAAAGAATGAGCATTGAGGTCTCCCTTGATAACGTATTGTGATGCCTTTTCACTTACCCTGAGTCGAGTTGATGTGAGGATCTGCTTACAAGTAATTGGATGTATTATCGCAAAGTATCTTTCTGTACATATCACAACGAGAATGAATATAGATGCCGTGTAGCTTAATGAATGAACGAACTGGTACATCTTACACAAAAAGTTTCCAAACACCCAACTGCAAAAGAATAAAAAAATTAATAGTACGTATATAAAATCAATGATATCATTATTCTTGTTTTTATGGGACTCAAATCTGGAATAATTTCCATTTTAATGTAATATCATCATTATACGGCGTGGTCAGCCATGGACCAGCAATTTTTTAAGTATTTAAATGTTAATTATTTTATAAAATTAGTGAAATAAAATTGACTCAAACGGAAAATCCTATTAGGTATTTTATTGCTCGCTATAGTAGAAAAGCTGAAGGCCTTAATAGTAAGCAGTTAGCGTCGCCTATGGATGTTTGCAACGCCAGAAGCGCCGCTAATAAGCTACCGTGCGGGTAGGGAATCTGGAATCTGGGTCTCTTATTCACAACACAAAGTTATTCTGGCAGAATATTTAGAGGCCACAGGTGGTTGCCATCCAGGCGGGCTTAGAGCCCTTTCACCTAGCTATGGGTACATTGTCGCCTTTTGCGACGGATTGCCCTGGACTGCAGGCTGACCCCTCAGAGGAATATTGACATATTCTTACACTGCCCATGCAAGGAGAAAAATTTAAACAACAATACGATTTTGTTTCATATTTCCATTACTTTATATTCATATAGTATAACTACATAGATTATCGTAGTCCATGACCCGACAATAATAAATAGAATAGTAAAAGAATATCATATCATACAATATGTGCTTGATTTGCTGATTTACGAGAATATTGTAATGTGAGTGTTATATGTATAATGGGTGATGTTCCATTGTATTATCATTATACCAAAAATAACCTATCCAACCTAACCCGTTCATTTATGTTATGTTATAATGATAAAGATATTTCGTAATATAACCGCAAACGTTGAAGATTAGTTAAGAACCAATATGATTGTAATATATAAGTTATTGAATTACTGATATCTTTTTCATACAGGTTTTTTTTTCATAATTCATTTTATCTTGCCTTATTTTACTACCAGTAAAATTCAAAACATTTTCGTCTATAGCTCTGAGTACTATTAGCGTTCGTAAAAATCGATCCTGCTATGTCTATACATAATAAGCCTTAGGTTAGCGATCACAATCTTAATTATGCTCTGCTAGGTATGTTGTAGTGTTTCATTGGCTGACACCGACTACAAAAATAACAATAATTGTAACTATATTGTATTATATTAATATAGATCGTACCTACATATTGATGAGTAGAAAAAGTAAGTTGATTATTAAGTTATAGAAGAATATGCAATTATTTTTTTACTTCTTAGTGCATATTAATTTGTTTTAGAATAGTATTTTTTTAATTGAAAGCGGTTTTTTTGTTAAATTTTTTTGATTTTTAGTGAATCTGAAGTACACTAACTAATTTGTCTGAATATGGGTCCACTTACTAAACGTGCTGCTCATATGAGACGGCGCCGTTTAAATGAAACAAACGAAGTCAGGGAGAAATATTTATTATATCTAAACAGAGGAAATGTACTTTGAGGACAATTTCAAAAGAGACTTGCGAAGAACGCAATAATAGACTTTCGAAAATACGGCTTTACATGAAAAAAGTTTTGAACAGGGAAAATATCGAAAAACGTAGTCACCGTCTCGGCTTGATCAACGATCGTCTATCGAATGAGACGGAGGAGCAACGTGCCCACCGTCTCGGATTAATCCACGAACGGATGTCTAATGAGACGGAGGAGCAACATGTCCACAGACTCAGATTTTTTTACATCGGTACCCCCAAGGATCGAACTCGCAACCTAATGCGTTGCAGGTCGGTTACTTTGCCACTCCGCTACACCAGTATTTTATATGGTAATAGAGCTCATCAATAATACGCAAAAGCTTCTACCACCCACTCGGCTACCACCGCTTCACACATAATACACCTTAAGTAATGTAATTAGAACGCTGGCGTCATGTTGTAACACAGCAACAAACGTAAGCGCATTGCAATTTGATTACAGACAGTTAGAGATTCTGCCACAGATCGCACCCTTACTGTAAGCCGTTAAGGAGTTCCATTGATCATCATATTCGACTACCACAATTACTTGACCATAACGACGTTATTGTAGGTAACTTAAATATCCTGTTACTGTTACTGTCATGTTACCTGTTACTGTAGGTAAATTAAATAATAATTGAAGAGTTCCGTTACTTTGTCATAGATCCCATAATCAGAACCTAACCAAGCTCCCATCAAACCACCTTTGAAGTACATCCTTTCCAATAAAAAATGAATCATCGAAATCGGTTGGCGTGATGTTGTTATTCGTCCATTTGTTGCGCACATACTTAATGCAAATTTAAGACTTATATGGTTTTCTCATGGATGCCATTATCAGAACTGGACCAAATTGAAATGGGACTACACGGCAAGTACCAGGTTTTATATAAAAAAAGAATCATCAAAATCGGTTCACCCAGTCGAAAGTTCTGAGGTAACAAACATAAAAAAAATACAGACGAATTGATAACCTCCTCCTTTTTTGAAGTCGATTAATAAAATACGTATTACAAAAACAATTAATTCATAGAAAACATTAATGTACCTAATTAATTTCATTTAAAAAGTACGTTTTAAATTTAAATAAAATATATTCTTAAGATTTATTATTCTTGAGAGCAAGATGTTTAATGAGCAGACAAATTACGTGGCTCTCAACTCTATATTAATTTGCCTTACTTTAAAAATTGATAGCTATAGAACGAAAGAATAAGTCAAATAGATAAGACTTTCTAGTTTAAAATAAATTTGATTTGTAGCTGCTGCGAATCAAAATTTTTGTTCAAATATTTTACTATTGTGTTCGTATTTTCTTTGTGTTATTGGTTTACAATTTAATAAAAACTATTTAAATATAAAACTACATTGACACACACTTAGAAGGTTTGATTTTTTATTAATATAACAAAAATGTTTTTAATTCTTCAATGTACGTAATAAATTATGGTTTCTTTATAACAAAAAGCATATAGAAATCGACACAAAAGCCTTTCGACTATTTCTATTCACACATAATTAAGTAATATTTATCTGTATTGCTTCAAATGTATTGTTGCAAAGCAAATAAAATTAGGGCTTACAAATTAAACATATAATGTTTAGTTTATATGATTTAATATAATATCAAACATTGATTTGATATTATATCTAGTGATGATCTCAGAAATTATGATGAGAAGTAGAAATTGATAAGAAAATCTGTTGGACTTCTCTTCGCTTATTTGTCGTAAGTACAAAATCTTAAATGAGGCTGTCCGTAAGCATAAAGTAATAACCATTTCAGAGACCGTTGAAGTGAAGAAAATATATCATCCGTGCATTTTATCCGTGCAGGAGCGAAGAAAGAATACCGGCCTCTGTAGCCGGGGTCGGCCTGTCGTAAAAGACGACAAAACAACCCATCCTATCTACGTGGTAGGGCCCAAAGCCCGTCTGGATGGCGACCACCTTTGGTCTTAAGTATGCCGCCATAATGTCTTTGTGTTGTGTTCCGGCAATAGCGACCTAAGTTCCTATACCCTTATGGGATAGCAGCGTATTCGCGATGCCACTTGTCTTGCAAATACCCATCTTCTTCTTCTTTTTCAATCTTTCACCAGTTTCTGAGTGTAGGTCTCTTCTAATGCACGCCATTCTTCTCGGTTCAGCGCCTTCCGCATCAAGTCCAAATACCCATAGGCAATGGTAACTGCTAATTTCTAAGTGAGCCGTCAGCCTGTCTGCTGTTCTATATATGTATATTATTATTATTGCAGCTTTATTTTCCACTTAACACTTTATAAAAATACATGCAAATGTAATTATTTCATTTCTATTTCGTTGTTATGTGGCCCCCTATGGGTAAAAGCCTCCTCCATTCTTTTCCACCTTTCCCTGTCTTTGGCCGTATGCATCCAACTTTTCTCAGCTGTGTTTATTATATCATCCGACCATCTTTTCTTCTGTCTTCCCACATTCCTTTTGCCTTTGGGGCCCTGCCATTTAGTTGTTTGGTAAGTCCATCTCTTATCTTTGTACCTTGACAGGTGCCCAGTCCAGTTCCACTTCTGTTTTAAACTAAAATGAAGTTTTGTTAGTTTTCATGCCGATGTCTGCGTTTCTCGTTGTCTGTATTTTTCTCAGTTTCATTATACTTCGTTCCATTGCATGTTGGCATGATATAATTTTGTTCTTTGCTTTTTCAGTGAAGAACCATGTCTGGCAACCGTGAGTTAAGCTTGGAGATATGCAAGAATCCATTATAGTCTTTTTAATATTGAGGCTATTTAAAATTTCTTTTTGGGTCCAGTATTTCTTCCAAGTTGTACTTATTCTTCTGTCTATTTACCAAATTACATATAAGTATATGCTGCTTAATAATGCTGGATGAGTCAGGATGTATAGAAATTAACTAAGACTGACTAGCATAGGGACTCACCTCACTTATACTCACACATTATGCTTAATAGAATATTTAGGTAATTGCTGTTATTCGATTAAAGTTTATGATAGGATTCATTATATAAACACATATTTTGCATTAGCCCCTTGTTTGCATAAGCTTAAACAATGTGTAATGTACATACTAATTAATATCGCATTAGTGTAGTGACATCAAATATTAAATCACAAAATTCTTGACTAAAACTAAAACTGTTGTTTACAAATCTCATCCCTAATCCCTCAACCCAGTAGTTCCACAAAGAAAATTTTAATTAATTTATTTAAGGAAAGTTTATTTATATAAATAAATAAAACAAGAATAGAATAAAAGAAGAATTTATTTATCTATACTCTATACTACTATTATAAAGAGGAAAGATTTGATTGTTTGTTTGTTTGTTTGTTTGTTTGTTTGTTTGTTTGTTTGTTTGTTTGTTTGTTTGTTTGTTTGTTTGTTTGTTTGTTTGTTTGTTTGCTTTGAATAGGCTCCGAAACTACTGACCCGATTTAAAAAATTCTTTCATTGTTGGGAAGCTACACTATCCCCGGGTGACATAGGCTATATTATATTTTCAAAAAAATTAGGGATCCTTACTAAAACTCCAATAATGTAACCCAAAGTGTAAAAAAATTACCTAAAATATTATTTAAATCGCGTGCGTTGCGAAAACTATTGATGATAGAATAAAATAATGTACTACAACTTTGCAGAACACATCATTATTTACAAAAAATGTCGCGACAGCATATGTCTAACTATTATAGTTATGCCACAATAAGTGTTCTTTTATTTTAAAATTTTAATTGAAATGCCGCCCCTAGAAAAGGCTCTTTATTTGGATCTGGGTATTAATCCTTATCAAAATAAATTACTTCATATTCAAAACTGTTTCAATACCTTAATATAACTTTTTGAATTATTCAATTCGGATATTCCATTCGAAAGATATCACGAGTTTAAAAATGTAAGTCTTAGAAAAATGTTGCGTGGTAGCCGCTCACCCTGTTCGGCTAGCTAGGCAGCACAGCAATGTAGGCGTGCGTCACTGGGGTTTTTACAAAAATAAGAATACTTATTAAAAAATAACGAGAAATAAATAAAAAGTAATAACAAAAAAATCATTAAAATAAAAGCTCATAAAAATAATAATATTCAAACTTTCTTTATAATTTTATTTTTTTAGTAACCTGACGCAAATAGAAGGGTTTGCCCTCAGGGGCGCTCCTCTGTCCGAGGAGTGCACGGTTGTGCGTACCCGAGGTGCCCGAGCATCCGTCGCTTCACTCCCCTCTCCGTTCGAGGCGACAGAGTCCTACCTTTTTTTCCGTCTACCTCTTACATCCTTTCCAACTTAGCTCTGTTCGTGGCGTGGTCCCCGGTGGAATGGTTGCGAATACTGATTGGGGTCCCGGGTTCTACCCTGGAACCTGATTTGGTAGTCGAAACCATGCCTATTTCGACTGCGCCTGCACAGAGAGTGTTCCCGGGGCGGGAATTGCATCCTCGCTGTCGGTTGGTCTTGCTGGGCCGGCTACGACGTCAGGCGACTCTGCTTTTTCTGGAGTGTCGTCTGGTAGTCGTACCCACGCCTGACTAGCACGCGACGGGGATGCCAGTCCCGTCCGGAATTGGCCGTGGACCTGTCGCTCCCGGCCCTGGTTCTGTCCATGGTCGGGGGCGATCCTGGATGGACGGCCGTCGCCTCCTTTTGCGAGGCAGTAGTGTCTGCAAGGGAGGCGGCGGAACGGGAGCGGGAGTCCGCCACCGCACTCCCCTCCCGCCAACGTAGGCCGCGTCGTCGGCGCCGGAGGGCCGGCAACGATCTCCGGCCGCCGTAGAAAGCGGCCGCGGGCGGCCCCTCGGGGGAGGATCCGCCACCTGCACTATTGCCGCGAGGGAGAAGGCCGCGTGCTGTTCCGCAGCCCCCTCAACTCCTAGAGTTGTTACAAGAGAGTGCCGGGGGGACAAAACCCTGACCCCCTGGCGCCAGCACTTTAGAAGGGGCCCGCTTTAAGACAAAGCGTGGGCCGACGCCGGCCCGGGCCACGAGATCGGCAGGCCATATATCCGTGGGCCCGGGCGTAGGCGATAGGAGAACAGCGGGGTTTTTTAGTGGTTGTCGGATGGTCGAACATCTTTTCCGGAGTCCCTTATATCCCTCGGTCCCCCCGGGCCGGGGGAACCCGTCAAGAGAGGTTTAATTTTTAATTTTTTGTTAAATACCCATGCGAAGCTGGGATGGGCTGCTAGTATAAATAAATAAAAAAGAATGGAATACATTGTAACGTCCCACTGCCGGGTTTGGACCTACACCTATTTTTTTTATTGCTGTAGAACACCAGACAGGCTGACGGCCCGCTTGGAATTTAGCAGTTATTGTCGCCTATGGGTGTTTGCAACGCCAGTGGCATCGCGAACACGCTGCTGTCCCATAAGAGTACAGGAACTTGGGTCAATAATCCCGGAACACAACACAAGGTTATTATGACGGCATACTTAAGACCAAAGGTGGTCGCCATCCAGCCGGCTTGAGGCCCTACCACGTAGCTAGGATGGGTTGTTTCGTCGCCTTTTACGACAGGCCGACCCCGGCCGCAGAGGTCAGTATTCTTTCTCCGCCCCTGCACGAATAAAACTTAGATGAAAACGGACTGTCATGCTTGTCCAATGCGAGTTGGTGGGTTAAACATACCGGTGATCTCGGTATGCAGGTCCCCTTGTTGTCGGTACATGAAAATTATGCTATAATATGCGTGGAATAACTGCCTAAGCGATGCGTGCCATCGGGGGATTCAAATCCGGACCTCTAGAGTGGACTCCGAGTGTAAGACTACCTCTGTTTTAACCTCTTTCTTCGTCTGATTTATTTAACCGCCCTTCGCCCCAGAAAACTCCGTTCACACCTGCGCCACAGTTCCAAGGAGTTCCTTTTTGCATTCGAGTAGTATTGGGATCCTTGGTGTCAACATCACGAATCATCATCATCATCCTAGCGTTAGTCCCGGTTGCCACCAAAACTTTCGTTTCGGTGCCCGGGGTCCGCTTTCCGACTTTTTCTACTCCACTTCGCGCGATCTTCAGCATCCCTGGTAGTTAGCCCATTGGCACGCATATCACCCTTTACGACGTCAAGCCAGCACTTTTTGGGTCTACCCCTCCTGCCGGGGCCCGGCGGAGGCGGCATGGCCAGACATTTGTTTCCCACGTAAGTATCCGGTTGCCGTAAAACATGGCCATACCAACGGAGCCGACACTCCTGCAATTTATCTGCAATGTCACGGACATGAAGACTACCGCGAATGCGGGAGTTCCTAACGCGGTCCTTCCGCGTCACTCCACACATCCACCGCAGCATATTCATCTCCGTGACACGCAGTTCTTGCTTGTGTCGCTCTAACACCGGCCACGCTTCACAGCCGTATAAAAGGACAGGCCTAATGATGGTCTTATAGACCTGTCCCTTCAACTTTACCGGCATCTTGGGGTCACAAATGACACCAGTTACCTCACGCCATTTGGCCCACGCGGCAGCAATGCGTGCCTTGACGTCGCAATCGATGTCACCAGACGCATGAAACACAGATCCCAGGTATTTCACATGGTCCGTGCGCTCGACCGTGTTGCCGTCTATGCGTACGGGTGTGGGATCTGTGGAGTTACAGGCCAAGTACTCGGTCTTCGCCACATTGAGCTTCAGACCACCGTTCTCAAGCGACTCCTTCCACACCTTCACACGTCGCACCAGCCTACCCCTGTCCGAATCTGCCAGCGCGATATCTTCAGCATACATGAGCAGCCACGGGGGCTGCTCATGTGAGTTTCTGATGCTGTTTGACAATACGTCTAATACCACGCTAAACAGAAACGGACTAAGGACGGATCCTTGGTGCACACCGACGGTGATGGGAAAAGGTTTAGTGTCGCCAACAGCGGTCCGAACTACGGAATCGGAATCACGGTACATGTCTCGGATGATCTCAATATAGGCCTCTGGAATCCCTTTGGACCGCAATGCCCACCAGATTATCGCGCGAGGAATACAGTCGAAGGCCTTCTGCAAGTCAAGAAACAGACAATGCAGAGGCGTATTCTTCGCCCTGTATTTCTCCGCGACAGTCCTTAGGGCAAAAATAGGGTCCATTGTCCCGTGACCAGGGCGGAACCCATATTGACATTCCGAGATAGTGCACTCCTGTCGAATCCGAGAGTCGATAACCCTCTCGAAGAGCTTCATGGTGTGGGACATGACCTTTATACCGCGGTAGTTACCGCACTCCTGCACCGATCCCTTGCCTTTGAAGACTGGAGTAATGATACTCAGCCTCCATTGGTTCGGGATCGTACCGGTGAGGAGTGTCTGGTTAAAAAGGTCGGTTAAAGTGCCCACACCACGAGAGCCCATCGCCTTCCAGGCTTCGATGGGGACTCCATCGGATCCAACAGCTTTCCGATTCTTCATGCGTCGAAGACAATTCTGGACCTCTGCAGGCGTTATCAGTGGCACTAGTCCTTAGTTCGGAGGAAGATCTGGCGGCTGCACCTCTTTGTGCTGCTTGTTCAGCAGCTCGTGGAAATATGAGCGCCATCTCTCCTTCACCGCGAGGTCCTCGCATAACAAGTTGCCCCCGGGGTCTTTTACACAGCGGCACTTGGAGATATCCTGTGCCGCTTTGACCCTGGAGCGCGCCAACTTATATATGAGCTTCTGCCCCTCAGACGAGTCCAACTTATCGTAAAGTGGTTGTAAGTGGTCTCGTCTGGCTCTGGCTACAGCTTTCTTGGTGGCGCGTTTGGCATCTCTGTATGCGTCGCGATCTTCAGGAGATCTGGACGCTTGCCACTTCTTAAAGAGGGCTTTTTTCGCCCTGGTCTCCCTCTGGACTGAGTCGTTCCACCACCAAGTCTCCTTGTCACACTTGCGTCCGCCCTTAGACACGCCAAGCACCTCTCTCGCCGACCCAAGGATAGCCGCCTGAATCCTGTCCCAGTACGCTTGAACCGGTTCGCCCTCACCTCCGGCGCACTTGTCGCCGATGGCAGAGGCGAACACCTGGGACTTGACATTATCAAGCAGCCACCACCTGATTCGGCGTTGAAGGCGGTCGACACATTTGCCTTTGGGCTTCACGCAGAGGTCCATGACAAGAAGACGGTGTTGTGCAGTGAGACTCTCACCGGGTATGACCTTGCAGTTGGCTACTTTGCTGATGTGGTGTCTCCTAGTGAGTAGGAAGTTGATTTGGGTAGCATTCCTCCCGCTCTTGTAGGTGATGAGATGCTCGGGTCTCTTTTTGAAATACGTGTTCACGATGGCAAGGTCGGCAGCCGCACACGTATTGAGGATGTTCTCCCCTTCCGCGTTGCGGGTACCGTACCCAAATCCACCGTGAACACGCTCAAATTCCCCACATTCATCACCCACATGACCGTTCAGATCACCCCCCAAAATGATCCCCTGTGATAATGGGACTCCACGGAGCACTTCTCCGAGTTGATTCCAAAACGCTATTTTATCGGCGTCGTCACAACCGGCCTGTGGCGCATAGGCACTTATCAAGTGGGTACCCCATCGATAAGCACCCTAACGACCATAAGCCGGTCGCTATGACGTTTCACTTCCAAAATGTCGTTCTGGAACTCCTCCGAGAGCACTATGGCAACCCCATTCTCCCCACCAGGTGCACCTGTGTAGATCAGCTTGTAGCCATTCCCAATGAACCGGGATCTGCTGGCCTTCCACCGAGTCTCCTGCAGGAACGCCACGGCCACCCTCCGCCTGGAGAGCACATCGGCCAACTCTCTCGCGCGTCCGGTTAGCGTGCCAATATTCCACGTTGCGAAGCGGAGTTTCCTTTTGGATGGGGCTAGTGTCTTTAGCCGTGCTCGCCCACGGCACGGCAGCCCTAGTCCACTTGTCACAGGAGTCGGGCGAAGTTCCTGCGCGTCGTTTTGCGGCGACGCCCTATCCGTGACATATCCCTTACGTGTCCGAACCATATTATTTGGCTAGTTTTGGTTTTTACGGGAGCGACTGCCGTCCGACCTCCCAACCCCTAGAGGAAAAACCGAGAGGTGCACTTCCTTTGCCGCATGCAAGCTGGCAAAAGAGTAGTCCATCAGTCGCCTTTTACGACTCCCTTGGAATGACCTGGGGTGACCCTATTCTTTTCACTGGCCGGGGTCACACGGCATGTCAACATCACGAATGATGTGTAGTTTAGGGGACAATTGGGGGACACAGCTAAGCTTGCCTCCAAAAAGCTGGGTGTGCTAAAGCTGTCCAAGCAGTACCTCACTCCAAGGCAACGGCTTGTGCTATACAAAGCACAAGTCAGACCGCATGTGGAGTACTGCTCACATTTATGGGCTGGAGCACCCGCCTGTCAGCTCGATCCCCTAGACTCCATCCCATACTCACAGACAGTCTACACACGCTTGACCTTCGGAGAGAATTCGTTTTTATATACCTAGTCAGGTCATAAATTCTGTCACATGTTTAATGTAAAATAATTGTAACAAGTTTATTAATTATGTAACCATTCATATACCAAAATGAACTTAACAAAACATAGATTCTTATGACATTAAAGTTTATTCAAAATGACCTCCGTGATTTTGAATACAAGCCTTCAATCTGCGCGGCCAGTTGTCTATCGCAGCACGAACGAGGTCCATGTCAATATCGGCGGCTGCCTTAATCAAGGATGTCTTGAGTGACTCCAAATTGGGATGAGGCTTTGAGCACGCCTTTTCCTCCAAGTGTTGCCATATCTTGTAATCTAACGGATTCAAATCTGGACTGGAGGAGGGCCAGTCTTCGTACCGGATGAAGTCGATTTAACGCGCCGCCAGCCAGTCTTGTGTGCTCTTCGCTCTATGAGCTGGCGCCGAATCTTGTTGGAATACCCAGTGCCTGTTATTGAACATGGTATGAGAAACAGGTTCCACAAGGTTCGTCAGGACTGTATTTTGATACACAACAGCATTCGTTTTTACACCTTTCTCACAAAAATGTACCTCTGTTAAGCCCCAATAAGAAACTCCCAACCATACCATGAGCGAGGACGGAAAATGACCTCGTTGGACACGCGGAATACGGTTGCTCGCTTCTTCACTACTGTGTGCGTACACCTTATCATTTTGTTTGTTGTAGCTCTCTTCTACGGTAAACATTTTTTCATCCGAAAAAAGAATTTCCCGATATTTTTTTCCCGCGTACCGCTTCAACAAAGCGCGGCATCTCTTCAGTCTCAGGTCCATTAGACGAGCATTCAAACGATGTCCTGTTTTTCTTCGATATGCCCGAAGCCCTAAGTCTTCATTTAACATCCTTTTCACCGTGGTTCTGCTTAACCCCATCTGAAGGGCCAACAGTTTCTGCTTACGTTTGGGATTTCTTTGAATTCGTGCCTTCACAGCTTTTATCACTGCTGGAGTCCTAACAGACCGAGGGCGACCACTTCTTGACCTGTCATCTACACTAGAGTCTTCATTGTATCGTTTGATGGTACGATAAACGAATCTTTTGGTTATATTCAAATTTTTCAGTATGTTAAAAATTTGAATTGGCGCGTAACTGTAACGATGCAACGCAATAACTGCAACACGGTCTTCTTTAAGCGTCCACTCCATATTTAAAAATGAGTAAAATTCTAAAAGTTATACATTTTTATTTTCATGAACAATTCGAAATTCGAATTCAATAAACTTTTTTGTGGCCAGCATTCTAAAAGAAAAGTTTTTACTGTGTGACAATACTTATGACCTGACTAGGTATATTTATTCTACCGTCTGTACAAAGAGGAATATTCTGAGGAGCTCCTAAGAATGGTGGCTTCTAGTTTTTGTGCCACCACACTGCCTGCCATTGGCTGGATGTTCCCATTTCTTGGAACCGCTTCTTTCTTGTACGAAACAGTTCTCAAGAACGTCCATGTTGCATACTCTCAAAATTTGGAATAAGCTTCCGGCTGAAGATCGTACCGCGTTGGGAAACAACGCGGTACGATATGGGTTTTTCAAAAAAGGCGTCATAAAATTTAATAGAGGCTGACAACGCATTAGTAATTAATGGCTTTGGTGTTGCAAACGTCCATAGGTGACGTTGACCACCTGCTAGGGTAGGCTGTTTGCCTGTCTGCTGAAATCCAGCTATAAAAATGCAAACAAATTTCCTGCTCTATATGTAAACTTTATCATGGGAATATTTTAATGAGATGGTAGCCAAGTATTACTCTCGTAGAAAAATTTAGAGGTTACAGGTTTGATTCCCAAGATAGCATGCACCACGTAAGCATTTTGTCGCATATATCATGTATTGTCTGCCTTGACAGTGAAGGAAAGAAACATAATAAGGAAACCTACATAACGATCACCGGCAGGTATATTGTCAGAACGTTTTTTCAGTGTAGCAGACCCGCGGCTGGAGCAATCAATAATAATTTACTATCGTGTGTTAAGGTCTCCAACGCCAGAAACAATGTTAATGGACCACTGTCCTCAAAATAGGGGTAGTGGCAATAATGACGATCGAAAAAGAAGAAGAAATCGCCAGAGATAGAAAGAGCAAAAATGACTTACTAAAAGTTTAAATGTCAGTAAAATAAAAATGCGATAGGCATGGGTTTGAGATTAAAGATTTAACGCCGATATTAGTTGGTATTATAAAATACCTATATATTTCAGCGTTGTTCTACAATGTTTTACATAGCATGTTGCATGTATAGCGTATTTCGGATTTCAATTTTATATTTTTATTCAGTACTAACCTTGGTATAAGATATATTGTTAAATTTTGGAACACACAAAATACCCCCACACATAAGTCTGCAACAGCGAGATTTGCCAAGAAGAAGTTGGTAATGGATCGCAGTCTCCTGGATAGCGTGACAACTAGAATCACAAGTAAGTTCCCTGAAAAAGAAAATATATTTTAATAAGTTATAGCTAAGAGTATGTGTGTGTGTGTGTGTGTGTGTGTGTGTGTGTGTGTGTGTGCGTGCGTGCGTGTGCGTGCGTGCGTGTGCGTGTGCGTGTGCGTGTGTGTATGTGTGTGTGGCATAGCGGCTAACACACGAAGAAACGCCTACGGAAATCCTGGGTTCGATTTTCGTCCGGATTCTGGGCGGCGTTTATGTATATATAATACACATATATATTTATTTACTAAATAAAAGTAGTATTAGTTGCATATTACATATAAACCAAGTGCTATCATACTTTGAGACTAAATGACACTATGTAATTTGTTATTATTAGTTTTATATTATTCATATAAATAAAATGATAAAGGTCTGCAGTTGTGCACGCATCACGGCAAAGCTACTGGATGTATTTCCATTAAATTTTAAGTTTTATTTTATATTTTATTTTATTCCTTAGATACTTGGCCCTTGTCTAAGTAAAATATTGCAATATCTTCATTTAGTATAAAATTATTAAAGTTTTAAGAAACAACGATCTACGTGTTCTGGGATGTATGTTTTCTTACCGCGGAGAAGGGGGCAAGCGGCGTAGCGCACATGAGTAGGGGAAGGAAAGTCTCTTCTACCTAATTACGGAAGCAACGCAGACGAAGTTGCGGGTATCAGCTAGTACATATATGTGTACAATACTTTAGAGCACAATTATAGTACTTGTCTATTCAAAGTACAATTGCCAACGTTTGATGAAAGTTTTTTGTTAGATACGACGCCTACTTAAGTTAATATTTTTCATTTTGAAAAAAGTTAATTTTCTTTATTCATGTTTAAAAAAAGGAATTAATCCAATAACTACATTCAAAAGTTTGAAATCACACATTGCCAACCATAATGATAAGTGAAAAATTACCAAGCACGCTTAACGGTTATTATTTTTCAAACGTAAAATGTTATTCGAAGTAACTACCTGACTATAACTTTTTGATTATTGATTATGGAAAAAATGTCTTAGAGAATTCGTAAATAATTAATAAAGACGTTTTTTTATTAATTTAATTTTACATTAATTCTTAACTATGTAAAATAAAATTACTAAATTTACAATTCTTACAGATGTAATTTGAAAGGCAGCTTTATCATGATAAATTAATTCATTGAATAATAATCTTTCAGTTAATTTTTTTTATTGAGCTTTTAAATTTGTTCAAAGACAGATCCATAATTTCCTTTGGGAAAAAGGTGTACGAACATCTAAAAAGACACTTTTTGTTTGAAAGATGTATATGTAGGCTAATCATAAATTTGTTTATTGTTTTATAAATTTATTTTTAATGTTATTTACTTCACAAACACATATTGCAGGCAAATAATTATCTGAGAAAGAATATTAATAATATTACTATAAATGTAATCTATGCAACTGTAATAAACTTTACTGTCTTAAAAATTCTCAGCAAAAATCCCTAGCACTGGTAAGTCCATACTAATATTATAAATGTAAAAGTTACTATGTCTGTCTGTCGGTTACGTTTTAACCGCAGAACCAATTTTATATAGGCAATTTTTTTATTTATGGTAGCTAGGAAAAACTCTACCTACAATTGCTTCTTATAAAAGTTTTATATCTAAGTCCTAATAAACCCTGAAAAATCATTCGTGTCGCATAAAATGTTCCATATACGTGCAAACGTCGAACAAACGTTGTCGTAATTTGAATGGAACAATTCTTGAGCGAGAGCATATGTTCTAGATCCGGCGACGACAATGCATTTGTCAGATGTGCCAGCTGAAAACATAATAGTCTTTACACGCGTGCAACCGATTCTCATTGAGATCTAATGACAATTGTGAAACCTTGTTAGCCGTGTCACGGGGAGAAAATACAGAACGCGTATTTAAATGTGAAGACTAGAAGACTAGTTAATTCTTACATTCACAATTATATCCATAATTGACACTACAAGAGAATACTTTAGTATGTATATTAATTTGATATCAAAGAGAATTATTAAAATAATTCATTTATATTCATTGGTAACTGAATCAAAAGCAAATTTATTAGCTGCTCATATATTAAATTTTATCATTCTCCAAAATCTTGTTTATAATTTAATTTTTAATGAAAATAAAAAACATAATGGAATCTAATACTAAGAATTCAGTAACATGACGTGTCTCACATCTTTCAATAACATCTTCAGATCGTCCTGATTTTGCTACAACTTGTATATATTATATAGAAACGAGGTATAGAATTTTAACTTGAAGAAAAATAACAAATAACTAAAAAATAGGTACAGAGACAATAGGTAATATTTTCTTGTTCAACAGAAGAAGAAAATTAAATTTTATAAAAGATCACACAAATAATTTATATGTATAATAAACACATTGTATTCTTCTCTATGTAACGTATTAAAACAAATAAAGTTAGTTTTGTTTAGACATCAGAAAAACAAAATTTCTTTACATAGATATTCACAAATTCTTTTAAGTTCACTTATACTTTTTAAGGAAATTAGCTAGTAAGACAGATTCAATAGCTATTACTGCTTACACTACTTTGTCACTTCACATTACATTGTTGTGTAGTATCAGCCAATGACAAAACATACGTCATCTTGCTAAGTAGTTGTTGTAAAAGCAATAAATCGATTACTCTTTCTACAAAGTTCAGGGTCAAATTTAGGGAAGGGTAACCGGGGCGACAGCCCCGGGGCCTCCACAAAAGAGGGGCTCCCACAATAGAAGCTTCGGAAAACATATTTCAAATTCCGATAATATCCAGATAATTCTTGTTTCCAATTATATTTCTATATGTTTGTTAAACACTAAAAGAATCTACTTGGTTTCACCAAAAATTATTTATTGAAAAACTCGACTGAAAAAAATTGAATGAATGAATGAATGAAACTCTTTATTGTTCACCAACTAAAGTAATACAGCATCAGCGAGAAAAATAAAATATCCATAGCATGAACAATAGGCGGCCTTATCGCTTAAAGCGATCTCTTCCAGGCAACCGTTTAACCAAGGAGATATAAACGAATATATTACATATATAAAAAACTTTAGTGGTGGTGTAATATATCTAGAATTGTTCATTTAATTTGGAAAATAATTTTATTAATCCACTCCTTTGTTGTCCCGTGACCTCCAGACCTCTAAATCCGGCCCTGGCTAAGTGATAACTGATTGTGGATAGTAATACGAGTATATTGCATAGTATAGCATTTAATGTAATGTAAATTTAATTTTTATACGGATTTTTAATGAATGACCTGATTTAAATAAATAAAATGGCTCAATGTTTTTCTTTTCATGGCCATCTCTAATGTTATTGCAATATTTTGTACGCATTGGCATTACTTTGTGTCTGCTCAATAGCAGCGAGCCCCGAGCCATGAAGGGAAAGTTTAAGATGTATCTTAATACATATCTGAAATAAATAAAATATAATAGTGAATAGCATATTTATTCTAACTTATCAACTAAGCTTCACTTAATAAAATTAATTTTATATCAAACTGAAAGAAACTTGACTTTTGAAAGGAAGATTTATTTCTACTTCAGCCAAACTTCTCTTTAAATTGGAAGCTGTTATACGTACATGACTTCAACTGATTATAACGTTAAAGTCCTTGAATAATTAATCAAAACTTAACAAAGAAATATGTATACGGAGCTAACACTTGATATATCTACATTAAAAAACTATCCATCAGGTTTTGAGAACGTAAGTCAAAGTTGTAGAGCAGGCTTTTCCTTTTACAGTCTTAAAATATCATTATTGGATGTAATTGTATGAAAATAACTAGCTGATCACCGCTTGCCTCACTTCGCCTTGACAAGAAAACACACATCAAATCATTATTTGTTAAAACTTTAATAATTTTATATTAAACGAAGGTATCGCAATATTTTTTTAGATAAGGGCAAAGTGTAGATGAAATAAAACTTAAAAAATTTAAATCAAATCTATCCAGTAGCTTTGCCATGATGCGCGCACAACTATAGATCTCTATCATTTTATTTATTTAGATAATTACTAAATTAGTCTTTTGAGTCTCGAATGTGGTATTACAAAGTATATTACAGTATTCCTTAGCATTAAACTCTATACAATGATGTATGTAGGATGCCGTTTTGTATGAAAAAATTTAAACGAATTTTTTTCATGTATTTTTTATTTGTATTAATCGAAGTAATCACCCATGCAATCAATGCATCTTTGCCAACGCAGTGGCAGTTTATTGATGCCCTTCTTAAAGAAATCAGCTGGACGGGAGGCAACAAATTCTTCAAAGGCATTTTGGACTGCCTCTCGGGTATTGAATTTTTTTCCCGCTAAGAAGTTATCCAAATTCTGGAAAAAGTAGTAGTCTGTAGGCGCAAGGTCTGGTGAGTAGAGCAGATGACGGAGAACTTCCAACCTCAGTTCTTGCAACTTGGAGACCGTCTGCTGTGCAGTATGAGGTCGCGCGTTGTCGTGCAGGAGCAGCGGAGACGAGCGATTGACCAATGCTGGTTGGAGATGTGCCAGCTTCTCCATCATTGTGTTCAGTTCTTCACAGTACACATCTGCAGTAATGCTCACCCCGTTTAGTAAGAAGCTGTGATGAATCACACCGGCGCTAGACCACCAAACAGTGACCATCACTTTTCTAGGGGTAAGTTTTTGTTTAGGGCATTGCTTAGGTGCTGAACCAGGATCCAACCAACTTGCTGAACGCTTGCGGTTATCAAACAGAATCCATTTTTTATCGCAGGTAACAAAGCAGTTCAAAATTCCTTCATTTGTGTGTCTGTTGAGCAGTGCAAGGCACATCTCGACGCGTACTTCGCGCTGGCGATCATTGAGTTCGTGGGGCACCCATTTGTCAAGCTTTTTTACCTTGCCAATTTGACGCAAATGGACCAATATTGTTTTGACGCTAACGTCGAAAGCTGCTGCTAATTCAGCCGTAGATTGTGTATCATCAGCTTCCACAATCGCCTTTAATTCGTCATTGTCGACCAAAGTCTTCGGACGACCGCGAGGTTCATTTTTCAGGTCGAAATTCCCAGAACGGAAGCGAGCAAACCAATATACAGGTGGTGCGTTGGTTTGTAGTGTTAGCTCCGTAAACGTCGTTGATGTTGCGTGCCACTTGTGCCGCGTTGCTGCTACGACGGTACTCATATTCCATAATTACTCGAATTTTTAACGTATCCATGATGACGAAAAAGATTGAAATGCGATGAAAATGTAACACTAATCAATAAACAAATGACTATTTTTGGAAAAATAATTCCATGTTTTTAAAATAATATAATTCGAAATTAGAATTCTTAGCCAAACAATAATTATTTTGATTTGAAATGGCCAGTACTGCAGAACGGCAATTTCATAGGTAAAGACCTATTATTATATTGATTATTCTCGTTGTTTGAATTCGGTTCCGACTAATAGGGAGAAGAAATTCAAAATCGAGTTGTACGTGTATTAATCAAATTTTGAGATAAGCAAAAATATTTATATGAAAAATTGTCTTCTTATTCTATACCTTTTTGTGGCGAAATGATGGAATTGGTGTATATTGAAAATATCGGTAAGTTAAAGATATACATTATTTTTGGTAGTAATAATGCAGCGTAGTAAACAATTTTTTTTTTCAAATCACAATTATCACAGTACAGATAACTGTGACAAATAGCCATGATGGCTCTTCTCTGTATAACAAGTTCGAGCTCAACATGGAAGGTTAATATTAATTATTTTCAATGTGTTGTTGTTAAAGGTGTACCATAGCTTAATAAATAACCAAGAACGAGCATGTTGCTGCCGCGCCGTTATAATTAACGTGGGTATATAAATCTTAATTCATCGATAGGCCTGTAAACTTTCGGAAATTTATTGTGGAAATAAGCGTAGATTTACTAAAGGAATATTGATTACCTTATGGTCTCAGTCAGAAATAGGGATACCACTTTTCGTAGTAAAAATAAAAATAATGGGATCTTTAGCTTCGTCTTCGAGTGTGATAGCAATTAGCTACCACGTACCAATTCGTCGTAATGAATTTAGAGACATTTAACCAACATGGTTATGCCATCCCTATCGCACCCTTTACAATGAGAAGTACCCAAATTTACAAAGTTAAATAATAATAATTAATATAAATTTATATAAACGACGACGACCGACTTCGTATCGTAACGGCTAACGCACGTCGGTGCACTTGCGGAGGTCACGGGTTTGATTCCCGTCCCACATCTGGGTATTTATAAATAACATGTATTTATTTACTAAAGAAAATTATATAATATGTAGTATATTAGTTGTCTAGTATCCATAACATAACTGCTATGCTATTAATTTTTGGACTGGATTGTGAATTGTTCTTATATCAAACATCCCTATACCTATAATATCAAACCTGGTGGAGACAGTTCTTTGCTCGATAGATCTTTCAAGAGAAGATGGTTTACATCCTCTAGCACATTACAATCTAAGTACACGGAGACTCAGCTTGCTTAACTAAAAACCTACACTTTCTAAGAGGAACGTGCTCCAACCGAAATCTACGTGTAGCATTTATCTCCTGCCCAATCAGTTTACATAATCCGCCCGACCGGTATAATTTTATATGTTAAATTGCCACAAATTGTTTACCTTTGTATTAGTTATCAAGTAGAATGCAAGAACAGTGTTTGATTTTGCCTTTTGGTTTTAGTTGGTCAGATAACATCTGACATTTTTACATAATAATGTGTTCAACGAAGTCTATTTCATATCATTGGTTGTCTATAATTAAAAATGAAAGAGAAGGGGTATGATGAAATTATGTCCTGGGAATACCCTTTCAAAAAAGCGCTTATAATAAGTAAACATGTATTAAAACGTACTTACCGAAAAAGCAGCAACAAAAAACAATTGTATATAAAGTAATAAATACAGCCCTAACATCGGTCCTGTCGAATATATATTCATCTTCTACAGAATACACACTCTGGTTGATTTTGGAAGTATTAACAACGTTTACTGCATTAGTGCGATCCGTCTTATTAATGGTAGCCCATAAATTGTTCTGTCCGATATCAGAAGCTATAAATAGATGCATTCCCAGCATATTTTCAGAGATGGTGTGGATCACGACTTGTTTTTCATTGTAACGCTCAGGTTACCCAACATCTGAAACAAAAAAAAAATTTTTTTCACTAATACTACGGAATATCTAATGTTAAATTTATAACCAATCTCATTCGGAGTTTTATAAACATACATAAAACAAATTATTTGTTGTTTCTTACACGGTAAGCATGCTTTTTTTAACTATTTACTACAATATAGTGTTAAAAGTGCTCGGCCTGATACTATAAATCCCACGTCCATTCACATGGGCAGGGATAACTCAACACAGCAGATGGGTCAGCTTAAATATTCGGGAGCTATATTTCACGTGGCCGGTGAAATCGATTGCTACGTCAAGGTGTGAGTTTGTGCTTCACAGACCAGATTTAACCATATGTTTTCGACTTTATGAGATCACCCGTCGCTAAGAGAAGAAATTTAACAATAAGTATGGCTAAAATACTATTATAAATTTATTATCTGAAGTGTGGCGATAGCGTGAGCCACAAAATAGCTAGAATACTATGTCTAAACCCCTAGGTGGCGTGAGATATTTGGTATCGATATAGACTTCAAATCACTATATTGTAGTGATAACGTAAGACCTGTTTTTTATATGGCTGTGAAATATAACTGTCGTTCTAAACGAGCCGGTTTCATGGTACCTGATCCCAGGGGCACTTCCAAAATCGTTAAAAAAATTCGATTTATGCTTAAAGTTCAATTTCGCTTGGTTAACATAATTTTTCCCAGTACTGAGATTTTCGGGTATTTTTTTCGGATTATACATTAAAGACATAAGCCACGCTAATCTATTTAACAATTTCTGATACCAGTGTATTTATTCATATATATATTTCAGATTACGAGGTTTCCCATATAACCGTAAGTGATTAACCGTTCGTTCGGAAAACGTAAAGCAAGTTTTCAAACTTGCTGAAATTTGAGCTTAAAAAAGCCTACTGGTTTTTGGGTTTGAGGTTAAGTAAAATAAAGTAACTGTTTTTATTTGTTTTAACCGTGTATTTAAACCTTTAGGAGTTATTTATGGTTTAAATATGATTTTCTTGACAACATTAAAAATATTTTAAAATTTTGAACTTATATGGTTTATTATAGTAATTATTGTTTGTAAGAGGGAGAAAGCGCAACACCTATAGAATATATAAAATATTAGCTTTTCATTGATTTTATAACTCACTTTACTTCTAAAAAAAGAAATTGTTTAACTTTTCTGGGCAAAGTAAACGGTGTTTAGATTGGTGAGGCATTTGCATAATTGAAGTGACTATCTTGTTTGTTTAAAACGTTTTTTTAAGTTGCAAGCAACCGAAATAGTCTTTGTTTGATGTTGGGTTCTTTATTTAAGTATACCTCTTGAGTCTTCATTAGATTTATACGATCGTACAAGATATAATTGTTTTATCATTGTATACACTGATGTATAGTTATAGCATAATTTATTTTTATATACATATTAAGAACACCTCAAAGCTTATAACGGTTCATGAGATAGCCCGCTAACCTACTGACAGTCTGACAGTGAAGGCCTAGTAATAGTTCTCGTACTTTCTTTGATACAGAACACAAAAAATAAAAGCTTGAAGATTTTTCAAGTAAGTAATCTCATCGCCCCTTGGTTTCAAAGTATACAAGTATCTATGAAAATTATGTATAATTTTTTTCTCAAAAAGCTTTTTTTATTATTTAAATTAAATCATCAACAAGGTGTCAGATCCTTAATTTTTTTCCTACCGTGTGAAACAAACGTATATTAACACTTAGATAAAGTAGCTGACGCTATATCATATCATATCCCACAAAAATATACAATATACAAAACCGAACTCTACAATATGGACTATTATACAACCAAAGGTCAGAAAGTCTATAATGGAATTAAACATTCATCTTAACTAGAGTGTCATACCATAGCACTCTAGTTATTATTATTATTCAGTAGCCATACTTTATGAAAAATTGTAATGCTTTATAAAGAAGTAAAACGCGTTCTGATAATTTTAAAAACTTTATTATATTTAACAAAATATCAGTATAATACTTGCAACACAAGTTGAGTTAATTTCACAAATAAATTATAATTATTTTATACATTTCAGACTTTAATACAATAGAATCTGGACGGTGTAGACTTATTATATTACTCCACACAAGACAAAAAGCGGTTCCGATATTTTATGCAAAAATACTGAGATAATAAACGTTGTAGGTTGTATAAAACCTTTATGACTGTTCTGGGATGTGATAAATCTCATGATAAAACGTTTTGTTTACGCAAATTCTAAACAATGTTTGAACGTTATCTGTTATGAACAATTGTTAAATGAAAATATTCCTTAAGATCGGGTATTAGGAAAATTGAGAAAATTAAATGTATTAAGTGTTTTTCAATGATGGAATTATTCTAATGAAATTATTATAAATAAATAAAATCATAATAAATTTTTGAAATGGTTTGATGGTTCAGTAGTTGCCTGGATGTTTGCCAAGCTTAACCATACTTTCATCTATTAGACTGGGCCTCTTTACTAAAAAAAAGTGGTATATACATGTAAGATGGGCCAGGCAACTGAGTACCTTGGTCTCTAAACTGTGCTAAAAGCTTCATGTGCTACTACAATGAAGACTAGTGAAAGAAAGCTTTTTATGTTTTGCTACGATGTGAATACTATAAATCCCGTTGACCCCGCTAAATATTCATGAGCTTAATATAATAGTTCATTCGCGACAGAAATCTAATGGTTGGAATTAAAATACATGAACATTTTGTCGTACAGACTATAAAGCGCTTTAAAATCGTTTCGTTATAAAAACTATACACTGCTGTTAATGGTTATAAAGTGGCTACGATCAAATGTATAGGTTCAATTCCAGGATAAAATATTTGTAAATGCATATCGCTTGTTGTCGTCTGGAGGTATGTCTTCGTCAATTGTATTGTAAAACCCAGCAAAAAGAATAAAACCCCTTAAAAATATTTATAATTAAAATTACCTATCAAAATCTAATTGTTCGACGCTCGATGCAATAACATGTGTCGTCTAATGAATTTCAGTTGATTATGAAAAATATGTAGTACTAATCACTGGTCTTTTTTTTATTCGCTCCTAAACAAAATACAGTCCATTAGTAAAATGAACCCTATCGCACCAAACACTAATCTGGCAAGTGTTTCATCCTAGTTTATATGTAGTACAACATTAACATTTTGAAGTCCGATGTCCGCTGCTGAGGATTGCCACATGATTAAACTTCTGCTGGGTCTATTTGTATATTAATATTTTCGCTATACTTGCTTTTTCTGATCATATATTATATGATATTAAGAAAAACAAGAAAATACATTAAATGCATATGGCTAAACTTTTGTCTAATTGGAGTGGTTCTTAACTACACAATACCGTAACGAAAACTAAAATGTACCTACTATTTTATATTTTTATTGAATATGCAAGATCTATTTACCACCTTTTTCTTAAATCAAAAGGAGATAGGGAATCCCTATTATTATTATAAATGGAACCAAATCAAAGAAATTGAAAATTATAATGTAGGGTATTTATTATTGAATACAAAGCTGAAACAATTTAAAACGAGCATTTGTATATAATACATAAAAAATTTGTGTATACTAAAGGATTACAATAAACACATAATTCTTTTTGATATCGGTCATAAAAGTCATATATGACTGACTAGAATTACGCAAACGGAACTAATTTCAACTGTTATGTGCTGTTGAATAAAATTTGAATGTCGTAAAATTAGCTGTACGTGAGGCGTATTTCCTAAAATTAATTTATAATAGAGTTTACCAGAGTTTTGTCCATAAACTTATAATTTTGTCTTGCGAGAACAACAATTTCAATAGTGATATTATTGTTGAAATCTTTCCAAAAAGTCATTAAAATATACTAAATATGGGAATTCATAATGCGGTCATACACTACGAGTATGACTCCTCACATCTCTCGCAGCATCACTCTACATGTGACATTTGTCATTAACAGTATCTTACTTTTTCGTTCCAGCATTAGCCACCTAACTTAGCTCTATAAAAATATCATTTCATTCTATACCAATAACATTTTATCAATTTATCGAATATCAAACGTACATGAGTGCTTAAATGTAAGTGTGTTAGTCATAATACAGGTGGTTTTACTAGGTTTTAAGACCCTAAGCCCGTCTGGATAATAACCATATCTCTAAATAAGCCGCCATATAACCTTGTGTTGTGTTTTCGTATAAATAAGGTTACACTACGCGGACGGTAGCGTGTAGTGGTTCCCCTGGCGTCGTAAATACGCATAGGCAACAGTAACTGCTTTCTGTTAAGTAGGCCATTAGTATTTGCTGTTCCAGAGCTATAACAAAAATACAGATCAATTTTATATTACACGATCGTTTTATTCATTTTACAAGTCAAAATTATCCGAAAATTAGATAATATTTGCTTAGGACGTCTTTGTTTGAGGAATTTCATCAACTATAAATACATTATAACATTACAAATTGCCTACATTTATTTAGGATATCTGTACAATAAATAAAATTGGAGTGTCTGTTTGTAACATTAAAATAATCGCTTTTTACTAAGTGCATTCGGACGTATACACGGTACATATACCAAAACAACATTTTTTTACAATTTTTGTCTGTCTGTCTGTCTGTTGTTCCGGCTAATCTCTGAAATTGCTGCACCGATTTTGACGGTACTTTCACTGGCAGATAGCTGATGTAACAAGGAGTATCTTAGGCTATTTTTACTTTAGAAAAAAAAAATAGTTTTAGTTAAAAATGATAAGTTTCTGAAATTTTAATTCAAATTTAAGTTGACCACAGATTTATATGATCAATCATATAAAATAGGGTTCAGTTTAGGCTGGACTATTTAAGTTTGAACGCACGTATTCCTGAGGCGCATGGCGTAGTTGCATTCGATAACACTGACTGTTTGCATATTTCATTTATTTACATTTTAGGGTTTGTAATCCAAAATAAACCATAAGATATGTCCACAAAAAATGCTGCCCAAAGTCACTATTCCACGCGGACGGAGTCGCGGGCACAGCTAGTATTATATAAGTCTGTTTTGTTATGACTGTTCCATTTTCAATAAATCCAAGAAAATATTTGGCTAACGAGACAAAATAGCAACTCCTTTGATGTGATACATCGCATATATTTTTATTTCAGAAATATCGTCTCACAATGAGTAGATTGTTCTTTTTAAAATTCAATCCTGCGTGACCCATGGTTTGTTTAATATATTTTCAACAGTTGTCATTCTTGTACTTTTGTCATCTATACTTACTTCACTTTTATTATATCAAATTTATTTCTGAAATATTTTATTTTAATCACTTTATTCGACTGCAATAATTATTGTAATACATATTTCCAATTAATGTTTCTAATATCTAAAAATCAATTGTAGACTTTTGCTGAAGATTTTAGTTTTATTGCTAACTTTTCCGCTCTGAAGGCAGAAATGTAACTCGTTATTAAAACCTTACCAAAGTATAAAATACATTCAACATTCAAAATAAAGGAATGTGATGAGCCTTTGAAACATTGATTTATTAACCAATCCAAGTGTAATAAATTGAACTAGACGCAAATATTTGTTGTTTTTATAAACACTCCCAAAACTTATTTTATGAGTAAGGTTAAGATAAAAACACGTCACGTGCCGTCTAGCCAATATGAAGCTATTGATGCATCTGTATTCAATTTGTGTGACTATAATATTTGATTTTTCTGTAGTCAATATTTTATATAGATGAAAAAGACATGACGCTGTTTGTAGTAAGGTATATGTAGATGCATCGTTATAATTTTAGCGATGAATCGCAGTTGTATCTTAAATAAATCCAGTAATGTAAAGTTCCCTGACAAAAAATATCCCTGCATAATTTTAAAAGTATGGTAGCTTAAGTTTTTTTACACACACTTCCTATACACAAACACACCACACAATATTAACAGACCATACAAATATTTTTCCTCAATCAAATCTTCAGACCTGACTGTATAAGCCACTGAAGTGTCCTTAATAAATGCATACTGTCTACATTTTTATATTATATCCAGGTACGTATCTTTCTTATGCCTCTAACTAAGTTATAAGTTTCAATATTTGCCACAAACTGTATCACGAAACCAGAGAAGATACTGACTGCTGTAACACAGATCTTCTCTTGTACCTACTTCAGCAGTCAGGGACTCAAACCAGTTTTTGTCAATGTTTTTCTCATGAAATAAAGATTATTGTTATACTCTTTATTTGTTTTATTTTCTAGTTATTTACATTTTTAAATATAATTACATATCATTTTATAAAATATGTGTATTAAAAAAATGATTATTGTTATTAATTCAAAATAAACCGATAATTTATTATTATCAATTTCATATCAAGTTCATAATTAACTTCAAAAGGTCCATCATCGAATTTAATTTTTTTTTCACTTATTTAACGTGGTAAAATAGATTTCTGAACTTTGATTTTCTGCATACTATGTAGACTGCTTCTTTTCAGAAAAACAATTATTACTAAACAATTATTGATTCTTCTTCAGCATTAAATTGGCAACAAAAAAACTTCGAGAGCAAAGCCTGTAGTTCTCTTTCTTTTTTATTCATATTAAAATGCACAAAATTTTCAAATATTGCAATTTTTACACGAAGAGGCTAAACTATTGGTGGTAGAAGAAAAGTGAATAACAATTTTGAAGACCTTCTTTATTCAATGCTCTACAAATTCACTTTAATCAAATTTTTCTATCAGCTACAGTTCAAAAATTATACGCATTCAAAAGTTTTATTTTATAATAGTACTTAGTACAATACGATATTTAGTACGATATTTTAATTAATGATTCGAAAATTCTATGTAAACCATATTTTTGTTAAACCTCGTTTGGTAAACACCTACCTAAGCAAACGCTAAATGTACTTATTTTTGATATTTGAAAATATTAAATTTCAAACCGTCGAATACCTTATTTCTGACATTCAATCTCAGATGTCAGCCATTATCGAAAGAGTATTTTTGTAAACACCTTCGTAATATGTGCGCGTCGCGGAGTCTGAAAAGCTGAGGATGAAGGATGAGAGTATGATATGTATTTTTTTTTAATTTAAAGTATATTTTAAACGTTATTCTAAATAAAATATTAGCTTTCTGCATTTCTTCTCAATATAAACTTTAACTGTGCCAAATATCATACTCCTCCGTCCACGAAATTTTTGTAAAAAAGTAGCCAAAGTTTTTATTTACGTATTAATTTAAATACATCAAATCAGAATACATATTGCTTTTCATTTTCCTGATAATTTTACTCACTTGCTAAAGTACCCTGCAAAAAAATTGTTTAACTAATTCAAAACTCATATTAAGTTCATAGTGGAAAAATGGTTTTTGTTATAAAGTTATAAGGTATTTGCCTAAAAAAAACCTACCGACGCAACTTTTGGAATTCGGAAACTGAAGTATTGTTGATCCATCTATTATCTAACTATGAACAAATAAACAGTTGAGGTAAATGAGTTATCGATTTAAGCCCGCATTTTGCTTGTGGAAGGCCCATTACGATACACCTGCGAAGGACCGATGATAAATTAGATTGAAATCGAAAAACAGATATATTTTCCAATAGTTGATTTCAACTTGCTATGTATTATTATATTAATTGTACATAAAATAACGTTTACATGTATATATAGGTACATAACAAAGTATATCTCACAGATTTTTTCTTAAGATTAAATTGTATTTCTACCCTTTTCGTAGCGTTTTATTTCAGTTCCATAATGATAATTTGGAATAAACCAACGCGTGAAATTATTTAAAATACTTTCGTGATATATTTTCTTTTAACAAGAAATAAAATTAAATCAGTTAGAGATTGCAAAGTGATCCCCGGTGGAAGTGTGGTTTTTCAACACCGACTCCTTATTTTAACCTTAATGCCGAAAAATTTAAAATATTTAACAAAGTCACCACTCATAATTAAATGGCATTTTCTAGAAAAGAAAGAGTATGCAAGTAAATTTAAACAAAGAGTGGTAGACAAATGGTAGAGATGGATGATATGGTTGGAAAATTTGTAAGTGAATGTTGGAATTAAATAGCGGAATACATTAGAGGTGTGACAACGTTAGTTTTTGGAGAAAAAAGGAAAGGTAAAATTCAAAACAAAATCTTGGTGGTGGCATGAAGAAGTACAGATGATTCTGAAACAAAAGAAAAATGCTTTAAAGAATGGAAAAGTGAAAAAGAATGGAAAAAATATATTAAAGATGATAGTGATCTTGACAGACAATGAATAAATAAAGGGCAGATGGGAAAATTATTTCTGGGAATTGATGAATGAAGAGAATGTCTGGAGTAGAATGTTAGAGAACGCTCCGTTAACATGGGCATTGTAAAAGAAGTGAGTACGGCTGAGGTTAGATTGGCTGTATTAGTATACACAATGGCAAGTCTGTAGGACTGGATGAAGTACTTGTGGAAGTATTGAAGTTCTTGAAAACAGATGGATGGAAGTGGCTAACTTTGTTTTTCAATAAGCTGTTGCAAGCCGATGTGATCCCCGATGAATGGTGCAATAGTACACTAGTGATCATTTTTAAGAACAAGGGGGATATACAGGTTTGTAACAATTATAGAAGAATAAAGCTCATGTCGCACAGCATGAGGATTTAGGAGAAAGAAATAGTAAGGCGACTAAGAGAGTAGAGCGAAATAAGTGAGAACCAATTTGGTATCATACCTGGACGGGAAACAATGGATGTTATATTTGCACTTCGCCAACTGTGCGAGAAATACATAAGTGCACATAAGAACCTGCACATGGTATTCGTTGACCTCGAAAAGGCATATGACTGGGTTCCTCAAAAGGTCTTATGGTAGTCTATTAAAACCTAAGAGGCTGTGAAGTACTTGCATCTTATTCGTGTGATGTATTTACGATAAGGCAAGTTCTGAGGGTACCAAGTTAATAGAACTGTTTTATACTTTAGCGATACTATAAAATTAGTAAAATCGTCGATTTGGACAACTTGTAAGTAAGTAGAAAACTTCAGGGATGTCCTCTCTGTTTGTTCACATATTCTACAATTTTAATCTGTCTACAGCACTTGAGATTCATGAACGTGTGCTTGTTGTTGTAATACACAGTTTAATAGAGGAGCAGTATGCAATTTTGTGTAGAAGGATGGAACGACGATTCTGCAAGTCTAAAGCTTGGTTGAAGTCTAAATCGTATTAGATGTGTATGTGTGTTTAACAACTCTTGACTTTGGGCAATGTCGTCATTATTTATTTTGGTTTTCTTAATATATATATAGATAAGTGCAATTACAAAAATGGATAAAATTAGAAATGAGTATATTGGGGAAGTTGAAAGTAGTGATTGAGAAGCTGAAAAGTAAGCTGAAAATAGGTTAGCCTGATATGGCCATATAATGCGAAGAAAGGAGCGTCATGTAACAAAAATGATGCTATAAATGAGAGTGGATGGATACAAGAGGAGAGGTAGACCAAAAAAAAGATGGATGGCTTGAGTAAAAATGATAAGGTAAAAAAGTATGAATGTTCAGATAACGGCTAATAGAGGAGAGTGCAAGGAGAGCACACGTTGTGCCAACCCCATATAATGTGGGATAAGGGCAGGAGGAAGAAGAATTTTGACTTTAACTTCATCCTATGAACGAAATAGGGTGCCCCTTTCTTCGCGGAAAAACTCAATTTTAAGTTGCCGGACCGCGGGGAAGTTGGAGGATATGTTGCTGCGTGAGACTACCTGAAAAAAACTTCGCTGTTCTCCTATCACTTAGTACCTGGGCCGATAGACAGACGGTTCGGTAAATACCGTGGCTCAGACCAGCGCCGGCCCGTTTCTTGTGCCGTGTCAGGTCTCTTCCTTAGTATGCCTTGGACAGAAAGGTTTTGGCGCTCTCTTGTGTCAATCTCGGAATGAGGGAAGCACGAGGAATAGCATGCGTGTGCTTACCATCGCATCACAGGTGTAGGCGGTGGAAACACCCCAAGGAGCCGCCCGAGTCCGTTGTCTACGGCAGTCGGTGGCCTTTGAACGCTCTCCGTCCGATGTGATCTAGTCTTGTGGTGGCAGAGAGCTTATCCGTTACATAATTGCCTCGCAGAAGAAGACAACGGCGATTCATTCGAACTCCTGTCCATATTTCATTGTATTCCAACAAAACTTGCATAGAGAGATTACCTTGTAGAAACAAATTAACGCGCGCGAAATTTAATTCTCTTACATTGACGATAGGACTCGTGCGATAACCTCTGGCACGCCACGCCTCTCCTCCTCTTTATCAACTATGGCTATATAATACAGTGCAAAGTCGGAGCGGATCTCTAGTATTATAGAATTGAGGAGTTTTAAGTACAAATTGTACATAATACTTTCCACTCTAGTGTGAATTTTTATAGGTAGAATTATGTCTTGTTTGAACTGATGCTTTTAAGTGCTCCAACTCAGACCATTTACTCGCTAGAAATATTAACTTTAAATATAATTTTAGTAAGCACTTAACTCTCTACACCCTCCTTAAACTATTTGATTATATCAGTTATACCTAACACAATTTAAAACTAATACCAGCATGACACGACCTAAAGATAGACGAATGAACTCAGTAGCGTATGTAAGCACTATATAAATCATAGTTATAAATTGCTCCATAGTAACTGCTACTTTCTTTACAACTTGTCTCCTCAATGAAATATTCTCGGAGTTTAGCAACATATTTCAAATACTTGTTGATTTAAATGTAGTAGGTTCTGTAATTACTGTTAGTTATCTGTCTCTTAAAAGCAACTAATCTTTTCTATTTTTATTTTTTTCGACTTCAACGAATTTGCTAATGTCATGATAAGAGAAGAATTGACTTTTGAATTGAAAAAAGTGTTTTATACCAGTCAAGTGATATTACAAATAAATTAGCCTAAAGTGTTCTGTATCTGTAATCTGGCGACAATACAAAATATATATGATAGATTGATTATACTAAAACCACATGTTATTAAATTTAATAATAAGAATTCAGCTTGTGTATAAATAAAAAAAAATTAGTGTTAGTAGGAAATTCACATTAACTTTGCTTAAGGTGATTGATGAATGAAAAAGAGTTAGTACCCTTATGGGACGGCAGCGTGTTCGCGATGCCACTGGCGTTGCAAACACCTATAGGCGACGGTAACTGCTAAATTCTAAGCGGGCTGTCAGCCTGTCTGCTGTCCTACGCAATAAAAAAAAAAAAAAAAGAGTTAGTAATTTTCGGACATACAAAAAAGTTTCTTCAGCTAGACCACGCTTGACAACTTAAAAATAAGTGAGCACCAATGGCCGAGTCTAATACGAATGATTGTTTAGATGACCTTTTTGGCAATATATAATACCTGAAATTACCAAGCTTCTCACTTTTCTCTTGTACTCTAGTATGGTCTCTGGATTCATCGGCATGGTTGCAATCTAATATTTTTCCCTAATATATCACACAAGCATAATAGCTTGTTTAAGGGAAAAAAATCGCAGCGTGCCTAAAGATCGCCAGTCCGATTAGGATTTTTAAAATTAGAATATTCATTTAAATATCGAAAAAGTTTCAATTTGTACAAAATAGCTATTATACCAAGTAACTTTTTTAGAAATTCAAAGTAATCTCATGAAAAAACAGAATATTTTTATGAGAACATAAGAAACGCATCCATCAATGCTCTTTATTTAGTATTAGTAACTCGGTGTTGAATAAAACATGAAGAATATAAAATATAAAAGAACCATACTTAATTATTTATAAGCTACTTAGTGTCGAAAGTTTTAAGCCACAATATGACAGAGTGCTGCGAAATTAAGTATGATTTTATACCATTATAATATAGCTGTTAGTAATTTAAATTATATATCTAACATTAAAAGAAACGGCTAGAACTAGCTCGGCCATTTAACTGGCGGAGCCAGTCGACGAATAGTGATATGAAAAATAAAACTACCTACAACAATAGCACAGCCAAAATCTAGTATCGAATTCATAGTGTATTTTTTTGAAACCGATAGTAATCGCTAAATTATTTTTATAGAGTAGTTTTTTTGCGTCAATGCAAATTAATATATTTTTATATGTTTACTGGTGAAGTGATTATAGCTAAATTTGCTGTGTTACTCAACTCACACCTCAACCCTAATGGAGAAACTGAAATCCTTACTTACTTACTGTTTGTAAAGTTGTAAAATGTAAAGACTAACTATAACTTCATGTCATTGTATGTAAATTAATATTTATGTTAATTATCAATCTATGTTATATTCGAAATGTTTGAGAATTTTCGAATATGAATTGACGACCTTCGTGGTATAATGGCTAAAGTACATCGGGCCTGCGAAGGTCACGAATTAGATTCCCGTCCCGCGTATGGGTGTTCATGTATAATATGTATTTATATACACAATAAAAGTATACAAACAGTTTATTAGTTGTTTATTACCCATAACACACATGATATATGCTGCTTACTTTAGAGGTAGATGGCACTGTGGAAATTGTTTCAGTATATTTATTTTAATATTATCCAAAATAAATTTTTCATAATCTCCGGACACGAAGTCGGGGGTTTAATCTACTGTTTAATATAATTCCTCGAATTTAGTAGTTTTTTTGCAGAAATCCTGCGGAAAATTTTCAGAATATATGGAGTACAAAGAAACACGGCTTTATACTTCTTTTATTATATACTAAATATATTTTATCTGGCAACGAATACCTTCAAGCTCGATTGAAATTCAATCTGAAGCCATTTTACGCAATTTATAATTATTATATTATATTCCACGTGAAAATCGACGAAGAGGAATATTTTATAATGGAGCATTTTTCCCTTAGATATACGAGGGGTGTTCAATAAATAGTGATAATGCGGATACATTCTCCTTGGAAAGAAAAAATACTGGCTGACATAGCCCAGACATTAGATGTAATAATAATAAAAAGAGCAATATTTTTTTATTAAAAATAAAAAAGAAGTCATTTGTTTGCGACGTGTCGGTTCGTCTTCTTAAAAGCGAAGCGTGTAGTACTAGTATAATGCTGGAACACGCATACAAAGGAGTCTTGTGCGCCGGCGTGGAGGGAGCGTGATGGCATCAGAGCGTCATATCGTTTACCGTGACGGCAATTCAGCCGATTTTACTGCCAAGGCGCGCCAATAGATGTTTCACATCAATTAAAAGTTTTTCATTAAAACCTCGCACACAGCTTGTTTTATTTCATTTCAAAATCCACCCGCCTTTATTGAAAAACCTTTTATCAATTGTAGTGATAATGAACACTCGCAACAAAAAGATTATCTAATGTAAATATCTATGTAATATAAATTAAATTACCTAAAATTTACTTTTAATATAAACAGTTTCCTAGTAAAGGTTATATTTAGATAAGATAAAGCGGTCCAAACTTCTCGAAAGTCAGCCGAAACAAATTAAAATATTGAAGTTAATTATTTATTACGAGTATCTCATATAATGCCAACATTTCATTAATACTTGTTACATTGAAAATGTAAATAAATCATTTTTTAACATTTATTTGGGTATTTAGCTATATTTGGTATCTACTTGATGAATCTTCTGAATTTAGATCAAAGGCAAAGCTACATTAAAAAAGTACAGCTGAATAGAAAGCAGCTCTTTAGTGAAAGTTTCTAGCAACCTCATCTACATTTACGAAATGTGCTGCTTTATATTTTTGTTACATTTTTAAAATTTTACAGTTGAGTATAGTGGGTTTTGAAATAATTTAAAAGATAGTCCATTTAAATTGGTCAATAGGGTGACGCCATAAATTGAACAGAAACAATTGTTGTAGCAACATTTTGGTGATTATAAAATTAGACTGGATTTGTCCAAAAAAGGCAAACTTAATAATTCGGGGATCAAAACCAGTCATATAAAAGAATAAAATACATTTTATTTCTTTCAAGGCTTCAATTCACATCCTGAGTCTGGGTATTTATATATTACATGTATTTATTTACAAAAGAAAAGTATGTAAATAGTGTATTAGTTATCTTGTAGCCATAATATAATTACAAGCGCTCTGACACTTACTTTGGGACTAAATGACGCTGTGTGTTTTGTCACAATATATTTATCTATTTCTAATTCTTTATCGATTGTGTAAGTTATATGGTTAGATGGTCATAATTATTATAAGACTAGTGTTAAAAGCCATATTCAACGCAAATTTCGATTCGATGTATGGAGTCCGCTTTCTGACTCTTTTATCCCCATTTCACACGATTTGCAACATCTGTACAACCTTTAGTCATATTTAAATATTATTCTAAAAATCCACAGACATTATTTATTTCTATAAATCTATGTTAATTTATTTTGTTAATTGTACCCAACTTTTCATTTCAGTTTTTTTTATTATATACTAGCTGACCCGGCAAACGTTGTTTTGCCATATAAATAATTTAAAAAATATAATTTAATTACGTTCACCCCTATTATCCATAAATTACGTCACACGAATTTCACTAATTTTCAGCCCCTCCCCCAGTCCTTGTCACAGGTTGTCACATTTTTAGAACCCCCTCCCCATGATTCGCAAATTAAATTAAACAACGCTTATTTTTAATAGTTAAAAACATAGTATAAATTTAGCAGAATTGCAGTATATGGTAAATGGATTGTTTGCTTATTTCAAAAGTATTATAAGTAAGATATGCGCTTTCAAGAAACTTACATTCAAGAAAAAGCCAGGAGTATCAATTGTCCATGGTAGTTAGAGGATTTCTTCCTCCTGATTGGTGTGATCCGCGCCCGTTTGAGGTAGTTGTGGGCAGTTAACGCCACCTCCCATCATCAAGAACATAATCAAAAGTAAGTTGGAGCCTAGAGGATGTTTTTAGTGGTAATCCGGTATGAAGCTTAAAAATGTGGAGGTGCGTGCGTTTCCAGATGCTAGACCCACACAAACCTGCCGTGATCTTGCGTGGTAGGTGTTTTATGTGAAAAGAAAAGATTTGTTTTTACTCTTGTCCGCGAAATTTTTATTTTAATTGATTTATTATTAAAACCTTCCGTGTACCTTAAGGAACATTCAAAAAAATTAACCGAATTGGTCGAGTTATTCTCGAGTTTTGCCCTTAGAAATATTCATTTTATTTATATAGATTTTTTCTTAATTTTTTTTCTTTATTTATTTACTTTTGCTTCTTTAAAAGAAAGAAACTATCAAGTAGAGCATCAACGCATAAAAACACGCAGAAATTTCGCTTTACTAACTCGTCACTGACAGTGGATCCCTGGACAAATAATACCAATTAAATTTATTTCCAAACTGTAAGTACACAAAAAAGAAGGAATGGAACCCGTGACCCCCACAAATAGGGTAGTATTACAAAGTACAAAATTGGGAAAATAATCATGTTAACGCTACTGAGCTCAAGCTTTCACAAGATTGTAAAGACAATATACCCGCACCTACCACTGTTTTTCTGTATGGATTAACATGCACGGAAATGCTTAAAAGGAGCATGTGAAAATCGAAACTATACCACAATAAGCAATAGATAAAACATAATGGTGCAATTTTAATATTCTTCAATCTTTAAAAGTATGGTGGCAAATATGATAGCCGCGTTCTTTTGTTTTCAGAAATATCTAAAATAGTCTCTGTAAGCTACAACAAGCGTCGATGAATTTTGATCGATGCAAATTTATTGGTGATGTAATTTCCGCGCGAGTATTCTTAGCGAAGCCAATGAATTTCGTTAAAAAACCATTTGGATTTATCCATTCATAACATTACTTATCAATGGCGGCGTATCGGTGATTAATCTTCCATCAATTTTTCTGAACGTAAATAACTCGATGCGATAAAATTATAGAGGCAACACATTGCTGAGTGCAAATTGAAGTGCTATTATTTAAATCATTGTATACACCTACTAGTGATACGTACGGCTATTATTTCAAAGTACTGTAAACTTCTATGGCCCGCACCTGCCAGTATTACTCCATTGATCTGATAAGAATAAACCTCATACTAAAAACTTGATCTGGAAAGGAATAAAATGCAAGACATATTATATCATTGGTTCAATAACAACGCATTTAGACGGTGTATTTCTTTTATATAGCTGTAGTTGTTTGAACAACAAGGCAGTAGTAGTCAGTATATAGGTATATATCGGTTAGCGAGAATAAAATAAGCCAATGAAGTGCAGATCATTGTAGTAGGAGCCAAATAGATTAATTACTGCTTCTAAGAAATCACAGGCAGTGAAAGAAGCACTATTTGGTTTTTCTGACAGGTTTGGTTTTAAATTAATTAATATAAAAATTTCTGAACGGATACATGTAAAATTTTTGTATCTAACAATTTATTTACGATAAACATCTGCTTATTGACAGTTAACTGGTTAATATACCATGCATATTTTACATTTTATCGTCATCGAAGTGTTTAGTTTCAGGTGCATTCAAATCTTGCACTCTGTAGTCAAAGATACACTGCTAAATATCAGGCAAGACTTCAGCATATTTTTGCCTCGATGCTATTCTGTACCTTCCTTTTCTTGACCAAGAAAGGAACCGGAAGAAACATAAATATCCATGTAAGATTTTTATAAGAGAAATTACTGTCTGACGAATCCTAAAGAAGAAACCAAAAGTTTGCTGTTTGTAAACCAGCAAAAGGCCGAATGGCTTTGGGGGCTCACGGCGGAGTAGCGTGGTGCTCCCGTGCAATGTGCCCTTGTTCTCAGTTGAGAAGGAGTCACATTTCGCTGGTAAGAGATTGCTACCTAAATATACGATATATATATATGTGTGCACATTCAATTATATGAAGCAATAAGTTCAAAGGAGAAATTTAATGTTAACAGATTCCACAAACATTTCAGTATGTCAATAATTTCTGTATTAGAGATTTATTGGTAGTTCTATAAAGGTCCCATCTTCGAGTAACTTCTTACTAACTTACTACTTCAATAATTTTGATTGACTTATTGGGTGATTTTTACATATATTTCACGTATTTAATTGATGATATACTTATTGTATTTTCAAAAAACATATTATCTGGATTTAAATACAAATTTCGCCTTAAAAATGTACTGACCTTTTTGTGTATCACTTTAATCTCGCACATGATTTGGATGAACTTAAAGTTAAGACAAACTAGAGAAAAAATCACATCTGCTAGACCATATCATAGCGGGATAAAATTAAAACGATGAGTTCCTTAACTCTTGAAGAGCCGTAGTTAAAGCTCACACGATACTATTATGATTATTATATTATATGTTTATTATATTATTACGTATTTTATATTCATATGACTAATTAGTTGTTTATGATGAGTAATTAATATTTTTTGAAATTAACAATTATTTGTGTTTCATTTATTTTCATTATTATTTTGATATTATCTTTTCTCCATTCAAGGGCGGAGTCCGAATACTGACCTCTGCGGCCGGGAGCGGTCTGTCGTAAAAGGCGATCCCAGCTAGGTGGTCGATGGTGGTGGGGCTCTAAGCCCGACTGGATGGCGATCTTCCCTGGTCTCTAAATATGCCTCTATAATAACGTTTGATCTGGCATAAGCGGCCCAGGTTCCAGTTCTCCTACGTAGACGGTATCATAATAGAGGTGCCCCTGGTATCTTAAACATCTATAGGCGACGGTTACTGCTTAATATTAAGTGGGCGTCAGAAAAAAATCATGGATGGAAACTATCGCCTAATACCTAATTTAACAGTTTTTTAACCCGGGTTATATTTACCTATACTGAAGTTTACACCAGAGCATAAACATTTATGATAAAAATATATACCATACCATCATTATAATTATGAATATCTTTCAAACGTTTCACGTGCTGCATCATTATTTTCAGAAATAAACTAGGGCTGTCCCCTACTTTTTTGGCTTATATTTGCAATATTAACAAAACGCAAGCAGCGCAGCTAAATGTTTGGCAGGATACATCAATCATAACTGATAGAACCAAATATCAATAAATAGTGTTATGATTATTTATAAACAATATTTCCTTAGCTGAAAAAACCTAATAAATATTTTCTTTTTTAACATATTTTTATGTAAAGAACATTGCTCATTTCTCAAACATTATTTACTTCTGTAATACCTACCTAATTACAGCATTCCTACGCTGTCTCATGTGCCTATTTATGTCACTGTCGTTTTGACATTGAAGATGTCACTGTCAAGACACGAGAAACGTAGGCAAGTGTGGGCAACATACATTTATACATCGGAGAGGAATATATGCGGACATTACCGAGCTAGTAAAATTCCCCTAGGAACACTAGACTGAGCTTAATCGGGGCTTACGTTCTTCGCGACTAAGCCACAGACGGTTTAATTAGGGTAATAATCTCAAGCTTATAAATCGTTGTTGGTATTATACTTTCTGTTCAACATTATATTTACATTTTTGTTCAACATGGTTCAATTTATCGCAAATGGACGTATGTTAAAACCTGGTTTTTTATTAATTACTAGTTGACCCAGCAAACGTTGGCTTGCCATATGAATTTAAAAAAGTAGCCTATGTCCTTCTCCAAGGTTCAATATATGACCATACCGAAATTCGTCAAAATTGGTTTAGGCGTGAAAGCGTAACAAACAAACTCACTTTCACATTTACAATATTAGTTAGGATTTAATCAAAGCACTGGCATGTTTGTAAGAAGTATAATTCATAATATGCTAGTCATAATGCTAGTCAGACTAGTCAGTATTATGGTTTGTTTTTATTTTACTTCTATCTATCATATCTTTTAGAATATACATATTGTTTTTGATCTAACTAATATTTAATTATTTAAATTGTTTGCTTCCTAAACTGCAACTCTGTAGGACTTTACCTCAACAAAGTATACATTTATAGTGTGTTTGATAAACTATCAGAAAAAAAATTTAAATAAATAAAAAACATATTTGTAATAAAAATTATTACATAACTAAGAACTATATACATTATACATCGTTGAATATTTTATAAAATGGACAATTCATAATTTTTAATGAAGTGAAATCCTAGACGGAAAGAATAAACCTCTGCCGGACGGAAAATGAGATTTAATTTTTGGTGTTAATAATAATTTCAGTTTCTACAATCTTAAATACATACTTACATATATAGAAAAACCAAAATAAATATTTATAAAGAACACTTACGATCAAAATTTTATAGCAAACTAACAAAAAATTTCTTAACTTATATTATTTATCATACTAGACTTAAAATATGGGTTTCCACTGTGATGGTATTAAAGTGGATAGACGGCTGTAAAATTTGTTCGGGTGATAAAATTCGTAAAAGATTTTAGCAACATACCCATTTGCTTCCTTCCCATAAAACTTGATAAGACCTTTCAGGAAAACCTTCGCTCTATAAGCAGGTAAAAACAGTATATACTCATATAGCTATACACATAACTTCGTACGGATAAATATCTTATTTTTATTTTTGTTTGGGTCAAATATGGCTGAAAATTTTAAATACAATAAATAAACCCTTGTACTTTCGCTCCTTGTTAAAATAATCAGACAAAATGAGAAAGTTACTACCAAAGTTAATCAAATACACATCATTTTTATATGAAGTCTGAGGGTAAGAAAGAAGGGCGTAAAAACGTGTATCAATAAATAGAACATACCATGTTGACAATACCATGTACTATAAACCCAATTTATAATACAGTATTCTAGTATAATAAAACTACGTGATAGTTAAGTGATCACACTTGAAGCCAAATCTTGTTTTTCTTAATATGCAAATCTAATATATAAAATTCTCGTGTCACAGTTTTCGTTGCCATACTCCTCCGAAACGGCTTGACCGATTTTGATGAAATTTTTTGTGCTTATCCGGTATCTATGAGAATCGGCCAACATCTATTTCTCATCCCCCTAAATGTTAGGGGTGACCCACCCCCAAAATTTTTTTTTAATTTTTTGACATTTTATTATTTATATGGCAGAACAACGTTTGCCGGGTCAGCTAGTTATATATAACATAATTGCTATGTACTAACGGTGAAGAAAATCATCATCAGGCACAAAGAAATGACATGTGTGTACACAAGTAATGTATTTTTTTTATTATTTTAAAATATATTTTAAGCATTATTGTATGAAAACATATATTAACTTTCTCTACTTCTCCTCCTTAACTGTGCCAAATTTCATACTGCTTCATCCGCGCAATTTTCATTAAAATGAGTACAGCATTTTTGCTTCACATAATTTGATTCCAACATTGCTACATGTACAAAGAGTTGAAAACTCATCTCACAAAAGAAAAGAGAATTGCAGAGTTACGTGATCGGGTCGACTGAGCTTCACTTACCCACAGGTGTCTGTAACTGCGTTAAATAACCTAATTTCACAACTCATTTTCTGACTTTTTTTAGTAAACAAAGGGACATGTAAAAATATTCCAAAAGCATATGTACAGTTCGAGCATTATATTAAAAGCTAACTAGAACAATATTTTTTGTATCTACAACTAGTAAAATTTTCATACAACATATTTCAAAAAGTATTTATCTATACCAATGGCGTTTCTTAAAAATAACTGAAATATACATTATTTGCGTTTTATTCTTCCGAACGCAAGTCTCGGGAATGAACACGGAAGTGCGTAGTTTAGGATGAATAGTATATCATCGTAACCCAAATATAATAAATTACACCGTGTGTGTTAGTCTACAGCAATTGGATGCTATTTACCGCGAAAGGTTCAATGTTGTGTGTGTTCTTAATAATTCGTTCATTTACACTCGTTTACTTCAAATTATTTTGAAATAAACAACGTGAGTTAAATTATATATTATATTTAAGTGCCTAAAAATATTTTAAAAATAAATCTATAGTTGAAATACAACAGTGACCGTATATTGCAATAGGAAACAACTTGGTAGATATTGAAAGTAGAAACTAGCATTTTTGACACGCTTTATATTAACTTTGACCTGTATCTATGTAACATTGTATAAATGTAACAATGTATCTGTGTAACGGAATTTTCGGACTCAATTTTTACCCACTTTGAACGATCAGAAAAATTCAAAATTTTGCACACTTGTTAAGACCTGATGACAATACACAAATTTAATAATTTTGTCCCATAGTACATCAGGATTAACGCTTTCTTTTCCTTCTGCCAAAATGCCATCTGGCGTTTAATTAATAAAACAGCCGGAAGATGGCGCTACATTAATAATAAAACTGCTGGAAGATAGCGTTAAATTAATAAAAACATTTACCGATTGGGAATTGACAACAAATAAATTATATTTTATAGTTAATCAAACAAAAAAAAATTCTTAAATAACTAACGAGAAAATTTAGAATTAGAAATTACATCAGAGAAATAACAAACCGTTTTAATTCGAAACAAAAATAACTCTCCGTTTATAATGTCCGAACCATTAATTTAAATTGTATACAGTCGCGCAGTCATGTGAAAGATAATGCCCGAGATTTTTACAGATCGTCTGTTTTTGAATAATACTACAGGACACGCTGGAGCCGTCGCGTCCGTCTGTTACGCAGCCTATTATGAAAATCGTTTTCAGTTAAAGTCGAAAAGAGCGTGGTGCCTAAGCCAATTGAGTCTTCATACTTTTTGAAACTTGACAACGCGTGATCCGTAACCCAAATGAGCAGTTTTTGTCTTTACTTTATACTTATTAAAATGTTAGATTTCCTTATTGAGATTTTGAATAAAAAATTTTTTGTCATAAATGTAAATATCATATACAAAACTATTTTTGTTTTTTTTTTCTTTAATTTGTATAATTATAAAGTTATATCAAATTAAAAAGAAATTTTTGAACCCAGTACCGAAAACACGCCGACAGTTCCAGAAAAAACCCGAGCGCGTGTGATGTCACAATATTAATTTCTACTCCTCGTACCACACAGCTGATACAGAGTTTTGACTTTTTATCGATTAAATATTGTTATTATCGTCAATATATTGATAAAATATAAAAAATGGTCGAACCTACCCCTACCCTCAAACTTAACCGTATAACTCAAAGGAAAAACAACATAAACATTACATTGGAATCATAAATATTAGACTCTAGAAACTGTCACAACGCTCACGAGGGGGTGGATTTGAAAAGAGAACACAGTTCATAACTCCGTCAAGAGATGGCACAACTCTACAGTATTTTTTAAAAATCTGTTATTAGTTTTCTAAAATCGTTTATCTTTTATTTTATTATTTTATTGCTGTAGAAGACAAGCTGACGGCCCACTTAAAATTTAACAGTTACCGTAGCCTATGGGTGTTTGCAATGCCAGTGGTATCGCGAACACACTGCTGTCCCATAAGGGTACAAGAACTTGGGTCACTGATGCCGGAACACAACACAAGGTTATTATGGCGGCATACTTAAGACCAAAGGTGGTCGCCATACAGACCGGCTTGAGGCCCTACCACATAGCTAGGGTGGGTTGTTTTGTCGCCTTTTACTATCGTAAAAGCGTTTTACTGTGTTACTGTGTGGTCGCCTGTATTCTTTTAGTATTTATATTTAGTATTCTTTCCCCGGCCCTGCACAGATAAATGTCTACATGGAGGGGAGATTTTAAAAATCCACTATACCCATCCGTCCCCGCATCCCTCTCATATCCATCCCCTGTGGTCTGCCTAAAGACTCACCATAATAGTGTTCACAGTTTTGTGCTGTTATTAATAACAGCCGTATCCGAGAAATCTGTCGATCTGTTACGTTTCAACCGTTGAACCAATTTCGATGAATTTCGGTATATAGATAGTTTTGACCTCGGGAAAAACATCGCCTACTTTTTTTTATTTATATGGCAGAACAACGTTTGCCGGGTCAGCTAGTTATAAATAATTATTAACGTAATCAAATAAATTGAATAAATAGAATTCAATAAATCATATATTCTTTTTGAGTCTAAATCAAAATTCAATTGTCCAATTTGAGAATTGATTTTTTTCAAATTTGTGGCGGCTCGCGACAGTTGCAATTCAGTGAAAATTGTAAAGCACGGATATTCAAGCATTGTCCAGTGTTCTCACTGATCACTGTTGCCCTCGCCAGTCGCTACCTGTCAGCCCGAGAGTGAGCCGTATATTACGTTGATACTGTGTGGGATTTATTTCGGTTAATAAGTAAAGGATATTTAGTGTATACAGGCTTTCATTTATTTCCCGCTGTTCGACACGCCATAATTGGAGCCTAGAGAGAAGTATATAATGGTGTATATTACCAAATACAACAAAATTGAATCACTTCTTGTAAAAACGTACAATCTGGCAAGTTTTTATTGAAGACTGAAGAGATTTTTTATCAGCTTTTCAGCTTCGATATATTTCATAATAGTGCCAACGCCTGATAATCGAGACTTTTTCCAATAATAGCACGCAAATTCAGTAGTAAATAACTAACGCTAATGCATGTTTGCAACCACCATGTATATCTTATATTATTATCTATACAAATAAATAAAATTGGAGGGTCTGTTTGTAATATTAAAATAACCGCTTTTTACTAAGTGCATTCGGATGTATACACGGTACATATACCAAAACAACATTTTTTACAATTTTTGTCTGTCTGTCTGTTTGTTCCGGCTAATCTCTGAAATGGCTGCACCGATTTTAACGGGACTTTCACTGGCAGATAGCTGATGTACCAAGGAGTAAAATAGGCTATTTTTATTTAAAAAAAAAAGAAATAGTTTTTGTTAAAAATGATAAGTTTCGGAAATTTTATACTCCAATTTTTTTCTAATTTTTGTAAAAACCCCAGTGACGCACGCCTACATTGCATAAGGTACTGCCTAGCTAGCCGAACAGGGTGACCGGCTACCACGCAACATTTTTCTAATATGTACTTACATTTTTAAACTCGTGATATCTTTCGAATGGAATATTCGAATTGAATAATTCAAAAAGTTATGTATAGGTATTGAAGCAGTTTTGAATATGAAGTAATTTGTTTTGATAAGGATTAATACCAAGATAGAAATAAAGAGCATTTTCTAGGGGCGGCATTTCAATTAAATTTTTAAAATAAAAGAACACTATTGTGGCATAACTATAAGAGCTAGGGCGCACTGGAGCGGCCACGGCTCAGCCACGGCCCAGCCACGACCACAGCCACGATCGGCCGGGTCGTCAGGGCTACGGTTTTTAACGCGGCCAGCCGTCCGACTGGCTGGCACACGGGTCGCATTGTTGCCGTGGCGGCTCCAGCAGTTGATGAGCTGACATTAACGAAGATAGACGTCGAGGAAATGGCAGTCATTGCTTATTTATACAGAAACGGAAAAAAAAAGGATTGGGTACATCCTATTTTAAAAACACGCATAAGTAATGGCATGTTTTTCACTTTCTATTGTGATCTTCGTCAACACGAAGAAAAGATTTGTAGATAAATCCCACAAGGTCTACTTTTAATCTCTACTATAAATTTCTCAGTATCAAACTCCATCACGAAATACTATACCTACCACTTTCGACGGGCGCCGCCGGTCGGATTCTGGCCGCACTGACAAATGCAAGTGCGCGAGGTACCTACAAATACGTTGATATACGGGCCGCAACTGTCACGACCCGTATGCATAAAGTACTGGTCGCACCGACCAGCAAGCCGCAGCGGCCCCGTGCGCTTCACAACCTGCGTTTCTATATAAAATTCATGATTTTCTGGGCCGAATCCGGCCAGCCGGGTCGTAGCCGGGCCGTGGCCGCACCAGTGCGCTTACGCTCTAATAGTTAGTAGACATATGCTGTCGCGACACTTTTTGTAAATAATAATGTGCTCTGCAAAGTCGTCGTACATTATTTTATTCTATCATCAATAGTTTTCGCAGCGCACGCGATTTAAATAATATTTTAGGTAATTTTTTACACCTTGGGTTACGTTATTGGAGTTTTAATAAGGATCCCTAATTTTTTGAAAATATAATATAGCCTATGTCACCCGGGGATAGTGTAGCTTCCCAACAGTGAAAGAATTTTTTAAATCGGGTCAGTAGTTTTGGAGCCTATTCAATGCAAACAAACAATCAAATCTTTCCTCTTTATAATAGTATATAAGTATAGATTAAAATTATTAGCAATATAATATATATACGCAATATGTATATAAATTATCAATATAAGCGCATTAATAGAATGGGTTTGGGAAATGGATTTGCGTGTAATATGAAACTTAATATCTGGACTACGGTTTATGTGACTATGCTACTAAATATAATTATGAAAATTGTTAGCAATTTAAAAGCTGTGTACATATAATTTTCCCGACCGATACGAGTCTAAAAAGGCATTTGGAAGTAGTTTATAGCTCGGGCAGGCATTAATGATTCCTCAGCGCTAAGATATTTAAAAAATATACTGAAGTCGATTACTATAAACTGTTTACCTTATAACCAGATATTTAAAAAATATTTCTTCTTATTGAAGCAGATGCTAGTAAAATATATTTTAATGAAGAAAAGCTTTTAAAGTAATATATAATGAGATACTACATAAATTATTTCTTAATGAAATTAGTAAATGATTTTTTAACTTAGTTTTAACCTCACATTTATGCTTAACAATTATATCAATACAATAAAAATAAACGCATTTCCTATTCTTGTTGTAAAATTACACTCGTGTGAAGTCAAGCCCCACAAATTTTAACTTAAGTTTATACTAACCCCCCACCCCTCCATACACATCAAAAAAATAAAATTGCGTCCTTTGAAAAACGAAACCTTAAATGTAAATTTGAATGGACTAGACGGTATTGGACAGAATTTCGGACCAATGCCTCCATTCGTGAAGAACTCCGCATTAAGCAGCATCTCTCCGCTTTGGTCCAGTCACGTATTCTCAAATTTTCGGCCACGTTTCAAGGCGAAACAATGACTCCATAGAGCGTCTCGTTGTCCAGGGCAAAATGGAGGGGACCAGATCACGTGGAAGATCACCCATGTGATGGACCGACCAGATCAAATCGGCTGTGGGCGGGCCTTTGCATGAGTGCACCAGAATGTCTCTGAATCGCGAGAAATGGCGTAAAATCATACAGCGAACAATATCTGCCTCTAATAGTACTACCAGTTGATCACGACCGCTCTGTAAAGAGTGAAACGACTAAGAAGAAGAGAGACGGTATTGTAACATTTATTAAAAAAACAGGTATTGCATGTACTGTTACGGAAATAAATTTGACGGATGCCTCGTGTTTGTGTATAGAATTGGATAATAAAACAGTCGTTATATGTACGTAAAAGCTCTTCATTCGCGGGGTATATGTTCCGTAAATATGCCGCGAATACGAAAACCATGAATATGGAATGGTAATTTATATGGGACTTTAGGGGATATGTTCCTAGGTGACAAACAAATATATAAAAAAATCAGTTTAATTGAACTTTTTGACCATTTGATTAATTTCATATTATCTTCAGGCTTAGGCAATAGTTTAAAAAATTTTGTATTTTTTCTTGCTTGGCAGTTTTTAAAAGTTCCTTCAATTCACACTGATATTCAGCAGTGGCATTAGCAATTTGCCTCTTAAATAAGGCTTGGTTCCATACAGAGATCAATTTTCATAAAGAAATCACAAAGCTCATTCGCCATTTTTAAACATTCACTAAGATTTTTCAAATGACATGTCACGTTTCCAGTGCTTGTTGAAGCCTCTTCTTCAATGGGCTGTGAATTTAACATTTCCTCTAAGTCGGATTCCAACCAGACCGCTACCAAAAAAAGTGCCCCTTATTTGGTTGCGGTCTACGATCCATAATGACACCGCCACCTCCATTTTTTCTATTGCTGAATCACGAACAATTTTCGCTGACAGTGAACGACCTTATTTTATTTTCGGCTTTTTTATCGATCGTACAGTTGATTCGTTGACATTAAATAGTGCTTTTTTGATACTTACTTTTCTCATTCAATGAGGAACAAAAAAGTAGTGATAAAATGTTTAATACTAAAACTTATTACAGGCGATGTAATAAGTTTTAGTATTAAACATCTTGATAACGAATGTAAAAATAGAACCCGGTCTCTCTGTAGATCGAAGAATCGACTTTTTGTTGTAAATTGCCATGTATTCTGTTAAAATCATACCGTTTTATAGTATTCTTACAACATTCTTCGATTACGAGGGAAAAGTTTTAAACATTACTGATAAAATTTACTGTGGAGGAGTGTGAATTTAAAGACTAAGATAAACACCCAACTCGTCAGATCAAACAAAATGACGTGTTCTAATAACAATCCTATACTAATACTCTTACGCATACAAACATTTATCCCAGCAATCATGATTTAATCGTTGTTAGCACCGCAAGTTCGTTTACTATAATAAATGTTCTTCCGCGTATATGTTTTTTTTACAAAATCACAGTGAAGTAATATTGTTGTACTCATAATGCCATCTGAAACTGGAATTCTGGATAAGTGATGTTGCTCTTCAGAATCACTAAGGAATATGTATTCTAACCCTCAAACAGGTATGCAAATGGCTGTGATAAACGCTTGTTCGCCCAAGCATTGTAAGTTCAATTCAGGCATCAGGCAGTAGAGGAATACTTGGGTAGTGTAATGGGTATACCAGCTACATGCATCCATTAGTCAACTGTGGGGGGCACGAACACATTGCACATTGCATTGCATCACATCGAAGAGTAATATACGTGAACTTGTCGAGCCAACGAGGAACCCAAAACGACATAATACCAAATAATCCATGAAAACATTATAAATATTTAATTTAGTCAATCTATTTTAATCCCAGGTTCTATTAAATTCAGTCATTAAATAATTAGTTAAGTAACTACCTCCGGCCGCCGTAGAAAGCAGCCGCGGGCGGCCCCTCGGGAGAGCATCCGCCACCCGCACTATTGCCGCGAGGGAGAGGGCCGCGTGCTGTTCCGCGGCCCCCCTTAACTCGTAGAGTTATAACAGGAGAGCGCCGGGGGACGAAACCCTGACCCCCTGGTGCCAACACTTTAGAAGAGGCCCGCCTTGAGACAAAGGGCGGGCCGGCGCCGGCCCGGGCCAAGAGATCGGCAGGCCACATATCCGTAGGCCCAGGCGTAGACGATAGGAGAACAGTGGGGTTTTCCCGGAGTCCCACATATCCCTCGATCCCCTGGGCCGGGGGAACCTCTCAAGAGAGGGTTTTTTCCCCAAGACCAAAAAAAAATGCCGCCCCTAGCCGCGGGGGTCAGTATTCTTACTTCGTACCCTGCACGGAAAATATCTTAAAATATTTTCAGAAATTACGAAGAAAGTTATTTACATTATAGTCTTAGATACGCAGTTAAGTATTAACATATTGTTAAATTTTTCGTGCATATTAACATCTGGACGGGACATAAGATTTACCTTTTTTGACCGGCGAAACCCATAGAACCTACTAAGATAACCGCTCATAACGACGCACTGCTGGAATCCGGCCTCACTCGAATAGTATACCCGCCACGCATGTCCAAGGCGTATTTACGGATTATACCCATGATCTCGGTGTCCTCATGGTGAAGTCCTTTGCAGTCGGTGCGTGGAAAATCCATACTATCCATACTAATATTATAAATGCGAAAGTAACTCTGTCTGTCTGTCTGTCTGTCTGTTCCTCTTTCACGCCTAAACGGCTGAACGGATTTTGATGAAATTTGGTATGGTGATAGATGATAACCTAGAAATGGTCATAGGCTATAAATAATCACGCCATCGTTCTTAGGGGGTAGGCAGTAGGCAGATAACTAAATTGAGTTAGTGATTTTTTGTGCTTATCCGGTATCTATGAGAATCGGCCAACATCTATTTTTCATCCCCCTAAATGTTAGGGGTGACCCACCCCCAAAAAATTTTTTTTAATTTTTTGACATTTTATTATTTATATGGCAGAACAACGTTTGCCGGGTCAGCTAGTAATATTATAAATGCGAAAGTAACTCTGTCTGTCTGTCTGTCTGTCTGTTCCTCTTTCACGCCTAAACGGCTGAACGGATTTTGATGAAATTTGGTATGGTGATAGATGATAACCTAGAAATGGTCATAGGCTATAAATAATCACGCCATCGTTCTTAGGGGGTAGGCAGTAGGCAGATAACTAAATTGAGTTAGTGATTTTTTGTGCTTATCCGGTATCTATGAGAATCGGCCAACATCTATTTTTCATCCCCCTAAATGTTAGGGGTAGTCCACCCCTAAATTTTATTTTTTATTTTTTGATATTTTATTATTTTTATGGCAGAACAACGTTTGCCGGGTCAGCTAGTACCTAATAGACGAAAAAACTCCCTAAGCGGTAGTTGTACGAGCCCGTGAGTTCTAGCTTGACCTTTGAATGTAATACAACTTGGCTACCACGTACATTTTTCATATAGAATAATAACTGACTCGACAAACGTTGTTCTACTATAAAACGTTCTTCAAAAAAGGCGTTATAAAATTTCTTCGAGGCCGGCAGCGCATTGGTAATACCTCTGGTGCTGCAGACGTACATAGGAGACGGTGACCACCTGCAGTTTGCCTGTCTGCTGAACTCTCGCTATAAAAAAATTAAAAAAGTGGCCTATGTCCTTCTCCAAGGACCAATCTATCTCTATAACGTAATTCATCAAAATTGGTTCAGCGGTTTAGGCGTTAAAATATAATAGACAGATGGAGAGAGTTACTTTCACATTTATAATATTAGTATGGATTGTGTATAGAAATAACAATTTACTAAATGAAAATTTCTGCCACAAGATATCAATTACCAAACTGGGTTACTACGAGTATTTATTTACTGTAAACTCAGTTGTCACTATACTATAATTCAAGACTTGATTGCTCGCAACAACATTACGCGTCTTATAGTTTTTGTCCCTGATGTACTAACCCGTCTGAATAGCCCATCCGCTATTAATTAATATTATACCAAGCAAAGGAATAACTTCTCGAAATATCTTGGAACTAGTTATTTTGATTTATTGATGACCTGTGAAATTTCATCTCGCCATCCACTTATACCAGCTATAATAAATTAAGGTTGATTGATTGGCTGAGTGCCTTTCCTTCCTCTGAACAAGTACAATATACTTCTCATCAAAAAAAAATCGAAACACTACTCCAAGTATTATTTAGGCACAAGATAGGGTAGAAGAAGATAAAACACAAGATAGGGTAGATTTTCTGCTAATTAACATTTTGAAAAAATAGTAAAGGATTCTACTTATTAATAACTTTTAGATATGTATTAACGAACAATATTTGATCTCTAATTTAATATTACAATTCTGGAACTCAAAAATGTCAGTCAGTTATACTTGAGGAAAAGACAAAAATGGCATCATTCGCGATGAATCTATTCTATTTATTTTGTATAGTTATATTGAACACTGGCAACACTTTGACACGACTTGTTCTTACAACTTACAACATACCTCTGTTTGTCATGCAAGTGAGACGCCGATAATATTAAGTCACGTTTTACATTGTACCAATAACAAACGAATAACTTTGAATTATTCATTTTAACTCTTGTTATCACTGAAGTCTTGGGTTATATTCAAAATACGATTAACTTATGTTCATTTATTGAAGAAGTTTCTTAGAGATGTGTTCTTGAAATTGTGTACTAAGTCAGGCCGCACACTGGCGCCACACGCTACATGTAACATACATTTACGTCGCTACAATTACTACGCTACAATTCAGCTTACAGCAAATGTATCGTGTATCTCACATCGGAAGCACAGTTGTGGCGTGGCACCCGCAATAGAATGTCGACATCATCGTCCGACGACGACGATTTTTTGATGTGGCGATTAATGAAAAAAAAATTTATTAATTTAAAAAAATGAAAAAAAAAGTTTAATAAAAATTGTACAGTTTGCGGAAAATTCAAAATTTCACAAGAATTACGATCCGATGAAGAAAAGTTTCATTTACATTACAGAACAGTTTCAGACATGAAAAGACTTCAATCAATTATTATTAAATTTAGTTCAATCAAGTTTAACGAAACAAAATAACCACTTCAGAGAGTGTATTTCGGCTGAAGAGCGTTTACTCATTATTGTATAAAATAGGGTTTTTATCAACCTCTGCAATAAAGTTAACGTAAAATTCAATGTTGTCTTTCATTTTTCTAGAGCGCGGCGCCACATAAAACGAACGTGTTCGATCTTGAATTCGTGTGGCGCGACAAGGGTTTCGACACAAACTGCACCTACTACAAATGTCTCCTTGGTGTGCGTGTTTACATACAAATATACGGGGCGATAAATGTCTCCCGTTTCAAATGTGGCGCTACAATTATTTTAATACAAATGTATCTCTGGTGTGCGGCCTCCCTAATACCTAATTACTTTGCCGGATAACTTGTTCACAAAAGTTTTGTTTGTTGTTGTTTAGCTCAAAACTTACTGATGAATATATCCTGAAAGCCATATGTAGATAAACAATATTTGCTCGTTATTATTTTGATCCGAGAAACGTTGTTCTCAACTGTAATTGCTTTTGTTTTGGGACCAACGTTTAAAACTATTTATTAGTATTTATCTAGATTCTAAAACAAATATGAAATATAGTTTTGAAGTTATCTTATTTATTTTCATACATATATATATATATATATATATATATATATATATATATATATATATATATATATATATATATATATATATATATATATATATATATATATATAATAATGAATATGGTCCTTATTAAATTTGACATAGTTCTCTCTCAAGGCTTCTGACTAGTTTATAATTCTAATGTAATTAAAAAGTGATTTACTACGAAATAGTTTACATGAATATGAAGCTGTCTTTAAAGCTATTTTTATTCATTTGTTGATTTTAGTTTAAGTAAAATGGCGTAGAGCTTATCTAATTTTTATTTTCTTTCTTTGAGGATAAAACTTTATCACCAATTGACATTTGATTTTTATTCCCTTTTTAAATTAAAGAAATGACCGAATAGGTTCAGGTGGTGGGGGTGTCGCCATTTACTTGCGATCGAACATCCCCTATTCAGTTGTAAGCATATCTACTCAACCACCTCCATCTGATGCTGGTGAACATCTCTTTATTGAAGTCTCACTTAGACATACAAGATTGTTACTCGGAGTATTTTATAGCCCCTCACTACAAGTTAACTATTTCTCTTCTTTAGAAATTGTATTAAATAAATTAATTTCTCCATACTCTCATTCGATCATTATGGGTGATTTCAACACATGTTTACTGAAACGCGATCATCGCACACATTCCTTTGAAACGTTGGCCACATCTTTTAATCTATCTATTTTACCTTTGAATGCAACTCATTACTTTCCTAACTCAGTTCCATCTCTCTTAGATCTTATATTAGTTTCGTCACCTTCTCTTGTAACTAAACACGGCCAATGTTCAGCAGATGCTTTTTCTTTTCACGATCTTATCTATCTTTCTTATAGTCTTCGCCCTCCCAAATCTAAGTCCAAATTTGTACTTCAGCGTAATTTTAGTGGTATGAATTCGGAGGTTCTCTTAAGGGACGCTCAGGATATCGACTGGTCTGCTGTGGTCAATGCAGTTACCGTCGATGAGAAAGTTCGTGCGTTTAATATAGCTCTGATGGAGTTGTATGATGCACACGCACCTTTGCGCCGTATCAAAATAAAACATTTGCCTGCGCCTTGGCTTACTGACGACATTAAACTTCTCATGCATAAAAAGTCCACAACTAAATCTAAATATAAACTAAATCCAACTGATTTCAATAAACTAGCTTATATCAATGCCCGCAATCGCTGCAATAGAGTGTGCAGGGACGCGCAACGCCGATATATTCACGAATCAGTACAAAACGAAAATCCAAATAAAATTTGGAAATTTCTTCGTACTTTAGGAGTAGGTAAACAATCCGATAACTTTACAAGTAAAAATTTCAATGTTGACGATTTAAACCTACACTTCTCATCAGTTTCTGATTTTGATGCATTAACAAAATCTAACACTTTGAATAAACTCTTTTCACAACCAACTCCCAATCATCCTTGTTTCTTTCTAAGTCGATTTACTGATAGTGATGTAAAGAATGCAATTAAATCTATTTCTTCTAAGGCTGTTGGCAGCGACGGCATAAGTCGCAACATGGTCCTTCCCGTACTGGATGTCATTACACCAATCTTAACTCACATACTAAATTCATCAGTTACTTCTGGTATTTTTCCTACTGCCTGGAAAGATGCTTACGTAATTCGCCTACCCAAAAAATCAAATCCAAACTCTTTCTCTCAATTCAGACCTATTTCAATTCTACCTTTTTTTTCCAAGGTTCTGGAACGTTTAGTACATTCACAATTAAGTATTTTTCTAAATCAAAATTCCCTAATGAACCCTCTGCAATCTGGTTTCCGCCCAGGGCACAGCACCACTACAGCTTTAATTAAAATTACAGATGACATTCGGTGCGGCATGGATAATGGTATGCTGACTGTTCTATCGCTTCTGGACTTTAGCAGCGCTTTCAATAACATTGACTTCGATGTGTTATTAGCTGTTCTTGCATCTCTTAACATATCTCCTACAGTAAGTCGACTGGTTTCATAGTTACCTATTTGGTCGCCGGCAAAGAATACGTGTTGACGAAGTTTACTCTTCATGGTGTGACCTGAAAGCTGGCGTACCTCAGGGCAGCGTTCTTTCTCCTCTCTTGTTCACGATATTTATTAATTCTATATCTAATCTTCTCACTTAAGCCTTTCACCTATATGCAGACGATTTGCAGATATACACACAAGCACATGTAAATGACTTAGACAAAGCTTTTGCTACCATTAATTTAAATTTGGAACATATTCTAAACTGGAGCAATTCATTTGGCTTGAAAGTGAATCCACAAAAAACTCAAGTGATTGTCGTTGGCAGTTCAAGGATGCTCGCCAAAGTAAGCTGGGATATTCTACCTCAAATCCATTTTAACGGTGTTAATATACCAATAAGTGAGGTGGTAAAAAATTTGGGTATTACAATCGATAGGGAGCTGTCTTGGAGGCCTCATATCGCAGATCTGAGTCGAAGAGTTTATCTTTCTTTTAAATCCCTAGCTAGACTAAGAAACTTTCTACCCATTGCCACTAAAGTTATGCTAGCAGAATCTTTACTATTGCCCATTATTGATTATGCCGACGCCAGTTATCTAGATTTAACCTCTGAATTGCTAAATAAACTTGAGCGTATCCAAAATCTTTGCATTAGGTTCATATTTGGGTTGCGCAAATATGACCACGTTTCAGAATTTCGAAAAAAACTCAAGTGGCTGCCGATTCGCCTTCGCCGGAATGCTCACATTCTTTCAAGGCTTTACAGAATTTTATTTGTTCCCAATACTCCTCTATATCTTAAAAATCGCTTTAATTTCCTTAACATCTCGAGCTTGCGTCAATTGCGTCCCACTACTAAACTAACAATTAAAGTACCTGTCCACACGACCTGTTTTTATAACCGTTCATTTACGGTGCAAGCTGCTGTTCTCTGGAATTCTCTTCCTCTAAATATTAAGCAAGCTAAATATCAATACATTTTTAAGAAATTACTATACAAACATTACCTGTCCATGACATATGATGATGATTCCTAAATATATAAGTTATATTGTCATCTATAATTTTTATAGTTTTGTGAACATAACTATTTATATAACATGGCAGGTGTGCATGGATGTATATATGTATATGTGTATATATGCGTATGTAATTTATGTGTATATGTGTATATACATATATGTATGTGTGTGTATGTGTATATATGTATATGTGTGTATTTATGTATATATAAATATAATATGAGAACATATATATGTATATATAAGTATATTTGATTAAATTTAATGTGCCTCCTAATGTTTTCATATCAAAGCATAATCCACGTCTGGGTTGTCTGGAAGAGATCGCTCTCTAGCGATAAGACCGCCCTTTGTGCTATCTACTTTTATATTGTTTTTTTTAATACGTGTTTTTTTTTTTTTTAGTACAATAAAGAGTTTTCTATCTATCTATCTAAATTGCCGCCAAAAGAATCATGTTGTTGGATATAAGTGAGTTGGTTTGTTTATTAAGTATAGGTTTGTGTTATGATAAATGAAACAGCGGAGCGCGGGACAGCAACTGATTTATTCTTGACTACTTACAAGTATATAATCTAACATTTCCCCCTTAAAAGTTTACATACTATATTACATATAAAAATAGTTACTACCTGCCTTACTCACATATATCGAAAAGAAAAAAAAAACAAAGACAACTAGATTACAAGCTAGCAGAATACAAGAATATTACATTCATATTTTAAACATTATTTGCTTACTTACTAAAGAAATGTAACTAATATAATAAATTATAAACTAATATTACATTACAACTAATACAGTATAATATGTTATTAAATTTTTTACTCAGTCGAACCTGTGTATAGTGATTTTTTTAGCTCGACGGGGAGAGGGCCTTAGGGACACAGTTGTAAGTTTATCCTCGAAGACGCGTTGTTTATCACGACAAGGAGTGGGAGACAATTCAGGACTAACATCTCCCTCTTTACAAATATCACTTTAATAATTCGAATCAAATTGAGTACATGGTATTTTAGAATCAACGCAGGCTTTGATTAAAAGGCGACGATTATGCCTGTACGTTCGTCTTAAACTGTTAAACAATATAAGATCACGATGTAAAGTTCCGTCCGACTATGATTCCTTTATTTCTATTTTTACCATCGACTTTGATAACAAAATCACCTGTTTATAATGCTGGCAAAGTTCTCGTTAGCCTATTATAGTTTTTATTACTTTTGTTTTGATTATCTAATACTGTTTGATACTCCAACGGATTTATTGGTTCCGGATTAAGAATATTAGGATGCACTTGTAGCTGGCATCGCAATGTTCGCCCCCTCCACAACTGTGCCGGTGAACTTAAGTCATCTCTGGGCGTATTTCTAAAGTATAGAAGAGTTAAATTAAAGTCTTATTATTTTGAATTGACGTTTTTAACGTTATCACTGATAAGTGTATAACTAAAGCTGAAGTTAAATTATTTAATTTATATACTTTAATTAAATTAGAATAATAATCAACTAAAATAAGATAATATTTACTTAAGCACTGTAAAACATCAGCGCCGATTTTATCCAAGGCAATTCGGGGATTTCAATTGGCATAAGGGGTTCTTTACAAGGTTTATTTACGTGTTCCTGGCACACACTACATGCTTAATAAACTTTTCTATGTAATGTGACATACCTGGCCAAAATAGCACCTGCCTCGTGCGCCGTTTACACCGGTCTATGCCAAAATGTCCTTCATGAATGATTTTTTTTATTTATTCGAAATTAAGACTAAATTCTCTTTGAAAATTACAACATCAACTACAAACAGTTCATTTTTAATTGAGCAAAACGACTTTATTTCGCTGACTACATCACGTATATGATCCGGCCACCCGCTAAGTATATCAAAAATCAAAATCATCAAAACTTGAAGCTGTGGACCGTATTTCGTTTCCTTTTTAATTGGTGTTAATTTGTCTTTAGAAATTGGTATACTTCCAATAATCATTTTGACCTAACAGGCGACACTAGAATGTGCTTCTTCACTATAAAGACCAGGTAGCGGCGCACGAGACAGCATGACTGCTATAAACTTATATTTACCAGGTACGTACTTAATATTTAAATCATAGGCTTGAATTCTTAATAACATACGCTGTAAGCATGCTGGGACAGACGTGAGACGTTTTCTTAAAAATGCTTTCTAATGGCTTATGGTCGGACTCCACAACGACGGAGTTTTTGCCATAAACGTATTGTTGAAAACGTTCACACGCAAACACGAGCGCCAACATCTCTTTTTCAATTTGTGCGTATCGTTTTTGGGTTTCTTTTTATTGCGCTTTTATTGCGCTTGGACAGCAGCTATTGGAGCTATTGGACAGCAGACAGGCTGACAGCCCGCTTATAATTTAGCAGCTACCGTCGCCTATAGGTGTTTGCAACGCCAGTGGCATCGCGAACACGGTGCTGTCCCATAAGGGTACAGGAACTTGGGTCACTAATGCCGGAACACAACACAAGGTTATAATGGCGGCATACTTAAGACCAAAGGTGGCCGCCATCCAGACGGGACACCTGCCTGACTAACCGCGTCCTTCAAACGGTTAAAAGCTGAGCTTTGGGATTCCTCCCAACGCTACAAGCTGTCCTTTTTCAAGAGGCTTGCTAAAAGTATTGCAATTTGGGAATAATGGGGAATTAATTTAGACAAATAGTTGACGGCGCCGAAAAATCTCTCCAGCTCTTTTTTATGTTTTGGATATGGCATTTCTTTGGCATTTCTAATTTTATTATAATCTGATCTCATGCCGTTTGCTTCTAATCGTGCCCTAAGTATGTGACCTGTATCGCTATTTTACATTTTTTGTTATTAAATTTTAAGTTAATTTCTCTCGCACGCTCTAGTAATGCTTTTAACCGACTATCGTGAATTTGTCTCGTTTCACTTCACACGATTATATCATCGACATACGTTTCAACACTTTCTAGATCTTCCAGGAGTTGACGTAATTTACCATGAAATACTTCTGATGCGCAATTAATCCAAAATGGAATACAAAGGAATTGGTACCGCCCGAACGGTGTTGTAAACGTGCATAGATCTGCACTTTCATCATCCAAAGCTATGTTCCAAAACCCAACATCTAGAACAGTAATAGCGAGCTCCGTGAAGCCGCGCCGCCAACTAGGTTACTGTGGGCAGTTGAAAATGGGCGCGCTTCATCGCCCGGTTAAGTTCACGAGGATCGAGGCACACCCGAATGCCGTTATTCTTTTTAACTACCAATACAAGGGGATGAACGCATTGCATGGGGCGTGACACTTAATGGATGACGTCTAATTGCTCCATTTTTACTAACTCTTCTTTTAAACAATCCCGTAGACCGTGAGGTATTTTCCCGGTAGCGCATACGGCTGGTGTAACCGTAGAATCACTATGTGATATTTTCGCAGTTAACACCCTAAACCTCTAAATAGATCAATGTAATCCAACAAACTGATTGCAGAAATATGTCTAATCAAACCTAAACATTCACATGTCTTTTGTCCCAACACACTTTTACATTCCATATCTGCTACTACAAACTTTAATTTATGTGATATTTTTAAAAGACCGGGGTATGAAACAGATTCCTTTGATTGGTATAACATTCTGCCTTTACGATAGCAAAGGTATTTGTGTTTTAATAATAATTGAATCATTAAAATCTAATTTACGAAATATACGATACGAAATTATGTTACAATCTCCACCCGTATCTAACTTAAATTATTCCGAACCGTTTTCACACATAAGTTCTTGCTACCAGCTGGTAGCTACTAGGTCCGCTTTTCACGTTCACAACAGTTGAAATGTAATATGAAACATCTCCCAATTCATATCAAGAATCATTATGGTCATACCCAACTTCATAAACAGGATCCGCTCGAGCTCGAGAACAATTGTCTAAGGTTTTAGATCGATTCGTTGTCCCTCGTCTGAATATCGCGATGAACCCGCAAGCAATGCTCGCACGGCCCTCGCGCAGCCATAAAAGCGCGTGAGGCGCCGCACTGCTCTCGCCCGGCGGCGCCGCACTGATGATCGCGCCGCGAGCCGCCGCAACAGCGCGCGTGGCCCGGCCGCGCACAATCTCGCCCCCATTAGCTCGCACATCAACACTGTACACGTATCCTATGCTGCCGCTGCTCATGCTCGCTATTTGAATTTGGCGTTCACTTTCCTGGAAAGCTTCCTCTGCTTGATAAATTTTTATCACCTTATGACGAATTCCACGTATGATTCGATCTGTAATCATGTCATTTTCTAAGCTAGAAAATTTGCAATGTTTGCTCAAAAGCCGCAACACTGTTACATGCTGCAATATTGATTTGACATCCTCTTGGTTACGAGTAAAAAAGTTATATCTTGTAAGAGTTATGTTCGACTTGATACCAAAATAATTATCGAACTTTTTAACAGCACACTTTTATCGTCACGGTCACCCTCTTTCTCGAAAGTGAATGTTTGATAAAATATCAAATCCATATAGATTGACTAGAAGACTGGCTTGTACACTCGATGATTTAGATTGCACTCCCAAAGCTTTTAAAAATAATATGTATTGTTGTCTCCATTTCTTCCAAGTCTCGGGCCGACTGACAGGCGGCCATATTGAGATCCGTTGAGGGGCGCGTGTTCCATTGTTTTCTTTCGATTTCACATTGAATGATAATTGATAATCACTAATATATTGGTGTGAATGTTATAATATCAGTTTATAGAATAACTAGCAGCCCGTCCCAGCTTCGCACGGGTATTTAACAAAAAATTAAAAATTAAACCCTTCTATTTTTTCGGTCTCGGGGAAAAACCTCTCTTGACGGGGGGACCGAGGGATATAAGGGACTCCGGAAAAGATGTTCGACCATCCGACTACCCACTAAAAAACCCCGCTGTTCTCCTATCGCCTACGCCCGGGCCCACGGATATATGGCCTGCCGATCTCGTGGCCCGGGCCGGCGCCGGCCCACGCTTTGTCTTAAAGCGGGCCCCTTCTAAAGTGCTGGCGCCAGGGGGTCAGGGTTTCGTCCCCCCAGCGCTCTCTTGTAACCCCCGACCATGGACAGAACCAGGGCCGGGAGCGACAGGTCCGCGGCCAATTCCGGACGGGACTCGCATCCCCGTCGCGTGCTAGTCAGGCGTGAGTACGACTACCAGACGACACTCCAGAAAAAGCAGAGTCGCCTGACGTCGTAGTCGGCCCAGCAAGACCAACCGATAGCGAGGATGGAATTCCCGCCCCGGGAACACTCTCTGTGCAGGCGCAGTCGAAATAGGCATGGTTTCGACTACCAAATCAGGTCCCAGGGTAGAACCCGGGACCCCAATCAGTATTCGCAACCATCCCACCGGGGACCACGCCACGAACAGAGAACTAAGTTGGAAAGGATGTAAGAGGTAGACGGAAAGAAAGGTAGGACTCTGTCGCCTCGAACGGAGAGGGGAGTGAAGCGACGGATGCTCGGGCACCTCGGGTACGCACACCCGTGCACTCCTCGGACAGAGGAGCGGCCCTGAGGGCAAACCCTTCTATTTGCGTCAGGTTACTAAAAAAATAAAATTATAAAGAAAGTTTGAATATTATTATTTCTATGAGTTTTTATTTTAATGAATTTTTTGTTATTAATTTTTATTTATTTTCGTTATTTTTTAATAAGTATTCTAATTTTTGTAAAAACCCCAGTGACGCACGCCTACATTGCATAAGGTGATGCCTAGCTAGCCGAACAGGGTGAGCGGCTACCACGCAACATTTTTCTAATACTTACATTTTTAAACTCGTGATATCTTTCGAATGGAATATCCGAATTGAATAATTCAAAAAGTTATATAAAGGTATTGAAACAGTTTTGAATATGAAGTAATTTATTTTGATAAGGATTAATACCAAGATCCAATTAAAGAGCCTTTTCTAGGGGCGGCATTTTAATTAAATTTTTAAAATAAAAGAATACTTATTGTGGCATAACTATAATAGTTAGACATATGCTGTCGCGACACTTTTTGTAAATAATGATGTGTTCTGCAAAGTTGTAGTACATTATTTTATTCTATCATCAATAGTTTTCGCAACGCACGCGATTTAAATAATATTTTAGGTAATTTTTTTACACTTTGGGTTACATTATTGGAGTTTTAGTAAGGATCCCTAATTTTTTTGAAAATATAATATAGCCTATGTCACCCGGGGATAGTGTAGCTTCCCAACAATGAAATAATTTTTTAAATCGGGTCAGTAGTTTCGGAGCCTATTCAAAGCAAACAAACAAACAATCAAATCTTTCCTCTTTATAATAGTAGTATAGATATAGATTTCACTACTTTATACGTTTTAAACACTGTAAAACTTAAAAATACCGCTGCCATCATGTTATGTTAAATGAAACAGCGGAGCGCGGGACACCAACTGGTTTATTCTTGACTACCTACATGTATATAATATAACAGTTTGTATAGTAATTGATAACGTATATGTTTGTTTATTTTCTTCATTTATTATTCCCATATTAAAAATATTAATTTTGTAATGAGTTGAGGAGTTTTCTTATTTGGAAATATTCGATAATATTAAACACAGATTGATAGTAAACAAAATAATTACGGTAACAAAGATATTTTAAAGCTACCCTTCTATGCTACTTCCAGGGAATTAAGATATCCCTGTTTATTGTGGCGTTGAAAGAATGATAATGCAGAACAAGTTTTAACCCTTTTCGGGGATGGGACAATTCAAATAAAACAGGATTTGAACCCACATGTGAGTTTCATGAAAGCTTAGGGTACACTAATAATATAAAAAATGGAAATACTGAGAATACATTCCCAAATAAGAAACCTAAATCTATACATGTATCTTATACATATATAAGAAAAATGGGGTTCTTTTGACGCACCATCACAGCAAAACTGCTAAACATATCGGGATGTGATTACTGCCATTTGACGCGATTTTTTTTTCGTAAATGGTTAAAAGTTATTTATTTTTTGGATTCCATCGACTCTTTCTCATTTTTTTTCTATTTACTTCTGCCTTATCGCCCAGCGAAGCGTGATCGGCTAGTCTAATATATAAAATTCTCGTGTCACAGTTTTTGTTGCCATACTCCTCCGAAACGGCTTGACCGATTCTCATGAAATTTTGTGAGCATATTGAGTAGGTCTGAGAATCGGCCAACATCTATTTTTCATCCCCCTAAATGTTAGGGGTGACCCACCCCCAAAATTTTTTTTTAATTTTTTGACATTTTATTATTTATATGGCAGAACAACGTTTGCCGGGTCAGCTAGTATCATATAAATATAATTATGAAATAATTAACTGTGTGACATTATTTTATTACTTATCTTGTCATTTCTCTGAATATAAGAAGTCTAACATGTGATAAGGTTTGTTAAACACAGAGGCAGAGGCCTCTGATGTCTTGTAATACAAAAGCGTAACGTAATACACTTACTCAAACCGGATGAACCATACTCGTACTTTTATTTCATTAGTATCATCAACATTTTTATTAGCTTTTTAACTTTACTCGTTAGTTAACAATCTAATTAATTAATATGATAAATTTATATCCGTGCAGGGGCAGAGAAAGAATACTAACCTCTGCGGCCGGGGTCGGCCTGTCGTAAAAGGCGACAAAACAACCCACCCTAGCTACGTGGTAGGGCCTCAAGCCCGTCTGGATGGCGATTACCTTTGGCCTTAAGTATGCCGCCGTAATAACCTTGTGTTGTGTTCCGGCATTAGTGACCCAAGTTCCTGTACCCTTATGGTACAGCAGCGTGTTCGCGATGCCACTGGCGTTGCAAATACCCACAGGCGACGGTAACGGCTAAATTCTAAGCCGGCCTATCTGCTGTCCTACAGCATTAAAAAAATGAGCTCAATGACTCAAACAAGACACAAACTTTGGACAGATCTTTTTTTTATTGCTGTGGAACAGTGGACAGGCAGATGGCCCACTTATAGTAAGCAAATAATACGCTGTTGTCCACGTAGGTAAACTGTACCCTGGATGACTTATGCTAGAACATGACACAAGATTATTGTGGCATTTTCTGGATGGCTACAACTCCTAGTCTCAACATTAGAGACCAGGTGTGGTTGCCATCTAGATGAGCTTGGGGCCCTACCACCTAATTGGGGTTATTTTATTGCTTCTTACGCCCCTACACAGAGCATAAACTAGTAGTAGTAGGATGTAGTTTTAATGTAATGTAAAGTGTAGTGGATGTAGTTGTAATGTTTTTAAAATATTTACATAATAATTTACATTTTTTTTTTCACAGTAGTTTTTCATTGTTTTTTTTTTTAAATCGACTTTTATAAAACCTCGTCGCCTTCACAAAAACAGAAAATTTTTGATAATCACATCTACTTAAAGAAGGCCACCACACGAATTTGTCAAATTTAATTGAATAATTTCTGCCTATCGCGTGCCAAATGAAATATACCGAACAATTTACGGAATACCCAAAGAATCTAATTCTCAATGCAAATTATAATTCTCATTATATATTCACATATTTTTGGATTATGATATCGAAAATGTTATATCAAGAAAGTTTTGTATTATATAGAAGCTAAAGGAAAAAAATTATTAAAGCATTGTATACATTCCTCTTTCTTTTTTGTTTTTATAAGTAACTAGCAGAGCAGACCCGGCAAACTTTATTCTGACCATGTCCTTTTCCGAGGTCCAATTTCTCTTTATAACGAAATTCATTAAAATTGGTTCAGCGGCTTAGGCGTGAAAGTATAACACCGATATATTTATTTATTTTATTTCGATATATATATATATATATATATATATATATATATATATATATATATATATATATATATATATATATATATATATATATATATATATATATATATATATATATATATATATATATATATTGAAGACGTACGTAAATGCGTATATGAAGTAATAAATATCGACTGCTTACGACGTTCTGTGAATCAGCTTAGCGATGGAGATAACGTGGCCAAGTTAGCGGATACTTTGCCAATACTTTGCTTTGGATGTTATACAAACTTACTTTATTTATACTCCCGATTCATCATTTGTATAGATAAGACATAAACATTCATTATTTCGGCGTTAAATTCACGACATTCATGTCTGATATATTTAGCAGAAATAAAACTTAACAGTGCCGTAAACAGGTTATATTATAGCTATTTGACTCGGGTAAGTAGGACTTCGACACACATAAGAAGTTTGCTTAAGCTCTGTAGCTAATAAACTGAGTCAAGGAAATTTCGGTTCATTTTCATTTCGTTATTATACCTCCAAGCTACTCGAGGTTTATTTGATGCGTTATCATTGTATTTTAATAAGGTTTATTATAAATTAAACTTTGTGATTTCAAACATATTGCACTTTGTGTTTGCTTGGGACGAACGATTGTGGGACGAACAAAATACTATTACTCCTTTGTAAATAATATACAAGGATTTGCGTACCGCAGAACTATTCCTTTACAACAGTTTCTGGGAAATTAAATTAGTTAATCTTTGATTAGAAACGATCGAATATACTAGTATTATTTTAAATGTAAATGGAACATAATTATACTGGGAAAATTCACACAACATCGTTTAGTCACAAAGTAAGCAAAAGAGTGCTGGGGCTATAGGGTACTAGATACGAGGGCTGTTTGAAAAGTCGTTTTAAAAAGTAAAAAATATATTTCTTTTTTAAACAATTTACATTTATTTCTCAACATAGTCTCCTTTGAGCGCCAAACACTTATTCCAGCGAGTTTCCAATTTTTTTATCCCCTCCAAAAATACATTTTGTCGAGGTCTTCAAAATAGCCGTTTACACCTGCGATGCAGTCCTCATTTGTTAAAAATTTTTGCCCTCCAAGCCATCGTTTCATATCTTATCAACTTATATAGTACGAGTATTATTCATAAATATTCTTTCTTTTTCGAAATATTTCTTTTATACATATTAGACGTAAATATACCTGGCCTCCGCCGGACCCTGGCATGAGGGGTAGACCCAAAAAGTGCTGGCTTGACGTCGTAAAAAATTATATGTGTACCAATAGACTCTACTAGGGATGCCGAAGACCGTGCGAAGAAGAAAAAGTCGGAATGCGGACTTCGCGAATGATGATGAGTCCATTAAGACGTTATATAAACTTTTGATTATATATTTTTAAATCTTGTATTTGTCCTTGAATACTTAGTTTTAGTTATACAAATTAAAGTATTGAACTCGTGGTGTCTTTTTCTACTGACAAAAGACAGTAAAGTCACCACATTTTTCTAAGACAGTATAGGAATACACCCACGTCACCCACCAGTGAATCTTAGGGTACAGAATTTCTAGCAATGTTTTTTATCTGCATTAGGTTTGATACCTTTATAATAATGTTTATGTTTTATAGTAAAAATCGAAATATATGCCAATTAATTAGTTTTGAATCGTTTATTTAATTTCAAATACCGTTTATTATTCAACAGACAGCGTAAAAGCCTTTTAACGATCGCATAAAGTGGTGACTGAAGTGAATCTTAAGTTCAAACTTTATTTATTTTTGCATAAAAAGGAATCAACTTTAATGACCTAAATAATGTTTTTATGAACTATAAAAGTCAACTAGGACTCAAAATTATATTAATAAGGAAGAAATAAATAGGAAAATTTTTTTTTTTTTTTTTTTTTTTTTACAATAAGGTTCGCAAACTGGTCATATCAGCGATAAATAGGCAAACAAAAATAATAAGATATAATAAAAACATGGTAGCTGAATGACCTACTTGATGCGAACACAGCATGCTTTTACATCTGTTACTCATAAATTCTAAGGTATTTAACTATTTAATCACAAGTGCATGTAAACATATACAATATTTAATTTAAATTTAATTTTTTTATTTGCTTGACCGATGCATTGAAAATATCGAGCTCATGGCAGTTGCGATTGTACGTGGCACACAGGCGATATAGTGGTGAGTGTTGACGATAAACAGTGCGACATAGCGGAAGAGCGAGGGTTTTACGATTAAGCAGGCGGGTACTAGTTCGGGGTACAGCGAAATTTAATTTTTCAAGTAGGTCAGGACTGTCTACTTTACCATTGATTAGCTTATGAAGCAATACTACGTCAGCAGTTTTGCGTCTCACATGAAGTGGCAATGCTTTGTAATGTTCCAGTCTGGAGTCATAGCTATCTAGACTGCGGCATAGATTGTTATTATAGGCAAGGTGGTAAAGGAATTGTTTTTGCAATCTTTCAAGTCGCTGTATATGAATAGTGTAGGACGGATTCCAGACCGGACTGCAGTATTCCAGTAAACTACGAACGTAGCAATTGAACAGAATAATTGGGATTTCAGGTTCCCTGAAAAGTTTAGTTTGTCTAATAACGAAACCCGCCAGTCTGGCGCCTTTTTTAGAGATAAAATCAATATGCTCTCTGAAATCTAACTTTTTATCCATGATCACGCCCAAGTCGCGAACACATGATACTTCAACAAGCGGTGTACCATCAATGAAGTATTTGACGTCACTTGTGTTTCTTTTACGAGTGAATTTAATATGACAACATTTGGACGCATTTAGAATCATGTTATTTTGTTTACACCAGCTATCTATATTACGAAGTTCATGTTGTAATACAATAATATCGTCATTGGAACTAATGACTCTGTAAATCTTTAAGTCGTCAGCAAACATTTTAAATTTAGACGTAATAATGGAACAGAGATCGTTGATAAATACTAGGAAGAATAAAGGTCCAAGATGTGAGCCCTGTGGGACTCCAGAAGGTACTGTTTTTGTTGGAGACTTAAAACCACGAACGATAACCAACTGAGAACGATTAAGAAGATAAGACTCGCACCATCTTAGCAAGGATCCACAAATTCCTGCATGACCCAGTTTCTGAAGAAGTATGCCATGGTCGACAACATCGAACGCCTTGGAAAAGTCAGTGTAAATTGCGTGGACTTCATTTTTAGTTTCAAACGCTTCGATTATATCGTCAACATATCCAAGGAGGTTTGAGACAGTTGATCTTCCAGGGAGAAATCCGAATTGTTGGCTATTGATAAGGGGTTTGAAGTGAAAGTACAATATTTTTTGCACCATACATTCAAATAATTTACCCATGGAAGAAAGAATGGAAATGGGTCGATAATTCGTTACATCACTGTAATCACCTTTCTTGTGGATCGGCGTAACATAAGCCGTCTTCCATTTAGTAGGAAAAATACCGGTAGAGAGAGATTTGTTAAATATAATATACAATGGTTCAACTAATTGTGTCGCACAGGTTTTTAGGAGAAGCGGTGGGATAGAGTCTGGTCCAGGACCTTTATTAATGTCAAGTAAACTTAAGAATTTCAATATTTCAGATCTTGACAGAGAACATGAGCTAAGAGAATTCGAACAATACTCTGGCTCAGCCAATAATAATGTGCTGTTATTAGTTACTGAATCAGATCTATAAATTGAATTAAAATAATCGGAGAATAAATTGCTAATCTTTTGACCCCCACAAACGGATATGTTCTCAAAATACATTTCATCAGGTATATCATGACTATTACATCTAAATGATTTAATAAATTTCCAAAAATACCTAGGATCCTTTTTAATATGCGTTTTAGCTTCATGCCTAAATTTGGAAAGACAGTCCTTAATCATTTTTCCGCAGCGAGTTCTCAACATTTTGTACGTTAAAAGGTCTCTGGGATTCGTATATTTCTTAAATCGATTATGATATTTAGCTTTTTCTTTTAGGGTCATGATTAATGAACGGCTAAACCAACAAGGATACTTATTGTCAATTCTTGTAGTAGATGGTGTATGTTTAACAATTATCGGATCAATAAGATCGTAAAGAATATTAACCGCTTCATCTACTGTGTGAGATGGTTTCATATGATTACTCCAAACAATTTTGTTTAAATCTGAAGTGATGTTGTTGTAGTTAGCTTTAAAGAAATTCAAGAAGGGCAATTTGCTATATTTTATCGTTTTGCAGGATATATGATTCATTGTTATTATCAGGGGTGGATGATGTTTGTCAATGCCTACGAGTGGATCAGAATGTATACTAACAGTGAAAGTATTAATAACGTTGGTAATCACTAAATCGAGAATGCGTCCGTTTACATTGAATATGGGGTTCACCTGATATAGGTTGTTAAACGAGAGGGCATCAAGAAAGAGGTTATCTGTAGGAGTATAAGGAGTAGAAGAGATAATGGAATTTGTATTTGCATCAAACTGCCAATTAATATTCGAGAGATTAAAATCACCAGCTATCAACAACAGTGAGTTTCGAGGCATTTTTTGCTGAATCGCAAGAGTCATGCCCGAAGTAATGCGGTCAATGTGATCATATGAGACTGGAGGAGGATTGTATAGTGTGCATATACAAAGATGTCTTAAGGATGAGCCTAGCTTTAGCTTAATAACTACCCATATATTTTCATCGTTAGTTTCCCACTTAAACTTACGAGTGGGGTCGTATTTCCTTAATACAGCAACCAAGACTCCTCCACCCTCGAGCTTGTCGCTGCATGTAGAAGATCTATCGCGTCTGAATACCACATACCTATCATCAATAAGTTCATGATCATATACTGAGTCGTTAAGCCAAGTCTCAGTCAGCAATATGATATCAGCCTCTTGTTTCAATGCATTGGTGAGCACCACATCGGTTTTGGTCCTTAGACCCCTAACATTTTGATACAGAATTTGAAGTTTGCCAGTTGAGTTAAAATTTGACACTGATGGCATGAAATAAAATAATTATGTTAGATGGAGTTTAAAAAGGATAAGTTTTTAACAACAAAACTTTTGGAATTTACGTCTTTTCTCATAAAAATCCTTCCGTTTCGCACCCACACAAAATCGTACTTCTTCTCCTTAGCCGTTTTACGTGCGGCCGCGTGTAATTGTTTAGCAATTGGAGTAAGATGCTCGCACACAAAAATAGGATTTTTCTGTACGTCAGCAATGCCCAAATGTGAAGAGTTAAGTTTTTCAGTAGGATGGGTTTTGTTGTATGTTTTAGTGGCAGCAATCAAGGAGTCTCGTACCAGTGGGCTAGAGAGTTTGACCACAATAGAACGTGGTCGGCTGGATTCTTTATTGAATTTTGCTACACGATGATAGTTTATCAATTCTTGATCGGAAAGATTGTAGCTCACAGTAGTTGCGAGTTGACGCACCACAGTTTTGAGATTTTCAGATTTGTGCTCTGGAACGCACTGGATTTCCAAGTTGCAATCGCGAGAAAGCTGTTCGAATTGGTTTAGTCGAGAGCACAAACCATCAACTTCAGATCGCAGGTCAACAATTTGGGCATTCAGCGACCTGTTCTCCCCGAGCAATTCTTCTATTATTCTTGTTTTGCTATCGCAAGCCTCCTTTAATTGATCGTACTTTGCAGACATATAATTGACACTCTCAGTAAGTTCCTGGATTTTCAAACGGGTGTCCGAACTATCAGATGTAAAATCACGACGAATATCTCTGTGGAGCTGTGTCAAGGATTCCTCCAGTTTTTTATCGAAGTAATGTTTCAAATCTTCTATGGCACTTCCACTAGGTGAGTCAGTATCAAACCCAGAGCAAGCTTTCGGAACAGAAGGTGTGCTTGAGCCTTCTCCACGCTTGACAGAGGCGAGGCAATCCTTACACCTCCATGTAGCCTTATAGGACTTAGACTCCTTGGAAAAATTGTCAGTTGATATACCCAGGCACTGATAATGGAAGACTGAATTGCATTTCGTGCAAGCTTTAAGATCACAGTTCTTAATCTGTTTGTTGCATTTGATGCAGACAATCATTATGAAAATCCCCGAATTAGGGCAAAAACTTTTAGTATGGCAACTCTAAATGAGACGGTATGCAGTCAGTTCTCAGTAAAATTGGATAACAACAAAAAAAAAGTGTGATCAAATGAAGGTACTTCAGAAATAAATTGGTATTGGGTACATTCTGTATTACTTATCTTGATTTCCGTGCAGTCCCGTTGTTCGAAGAACTTAATTGAACACAACACAACAGGCCAAAAATGAACTTAGATATGCACTAAAGCTACTTTTACTACGATTCTCGACGAAATTACAAATTTAATTGAGAATTTACGGAGCACAGTGCAAACAGTGGCAGGGTTGCCAGGTTGATCAATGTGTATATTTTTTTAAATGTATTATATTTTTAGTTGAGCAAAAATGGCGTCATCTAATTCCTTTGACACCGGCTGCACATTGACGGCGCCCCAGGTGGTGTGAAAGTAGGCAACGATATCTAACTTAATACTTATCATCAGGTGTGCGTTTGTGTTAATCTTTGACATTATACTATACTGAAGGTAGTTTCTTTGAATCGAGCGTGTTGAGCTAATTTTATCAATGTAATAATAATAATAATATTTTTCTGACAATTCACACTTTATTAGTCGTCATTTAGTCCCAAACTAAGTAGCACTTGTATTATGGGCCCTAGACAACTGATATACTACTTATATACTTTTTTTGTAAATAAATACATATTATACATAAACACCCAGATGCGAGACGGGAATCGAACCCATGACCTCCGCAAGCGTACCGAAGTACGTTATCCGTTACGCCACCGAGGTCGTCGATATTATAGATTGTACTCCGGATAATATAATATCACGACTGATACTTGATTGTAACGTTATGACAGTATGTATAAGAGAATTAATCAAGAGATATTTTTGTTAATATTCCTATAGTGGATTTACTTTTCGCACACCAGGGTGTGCGAAAAGTAAATCCACTAGGGTGTGGCAGGCCACTTCAAGTAACGTACAGCGGGATAGTGTGAAACTTCATGCAATGCACCCGTATGCCCTCACTTTTCTTACTTTTCGTGGGTTCTCTTCAAAAGCGAGAAATATTGCCTTAAGTCCTTGAACCAAAATGAATAGTTGGAACCGAAGTGAAAGGAGTAAATCGTCGGCTTATTGCAAGAAGTCATTATGTGACATTTCATTATTTTGGGAAAATAGCATTTTAGTTGGAATTAGTTAGTGGTTATGTTGATTAGCTAAAGACGTAACGGCTAAAATTGGCCAGCTTGAAATTAGTGTTTTTACATTTTGTAGATATGTAAAAATGAGCTCATTACAGATAAAAACGTATCTAGTAATTTTTTGCAGTTAATGAGTTCTTGCAATAAGCCGACGAAATTATGTATTAAACAATTTGTATATAATTTTTAATCACTGTAATTATACTTTTAAAAAAATCATGTATAAATTTGTGCACCGCATATTAGTTTTGTTAAAAGTAACCGATAACCACTGCCTATGAGAACTTGTATTAACGACTAACCAAATTTGATAATATTTAAATATTTTTTTATGAAACAGTTACTTTACGAAATCCGTCTTAAACGAAAACAATCATATACCAAAGCCATTGTATTCAACGTGGGATCTAAAAGCCTTCTTAGAGCTGCATAACCCAGATTCAACTCTACTTATTTTTCTTTTGCATTTCATCTCAATGGTAGCCGAACCCAGGACACTGTGTGCTCTTCCGTAACAGTTAGTTGACCCGAACAAAGAGTGAGAATATTTTAAAGAGGCAACTGTTTCTGATCCTCCATTCTTAAAAGCATACCCGAACCCCTTCATCTGCTCTTAGTACCAATAGTAACTAAGATTACTAAATGTATACCTAATAATACCCTTATGGGACAGCAGCGTGTTCGCGATGCCACTGTCGTTACAAACACCCATAGGTGACGGTAACTGTTAAATTCTAAGCGGGCCGTCAGCCTGTCTGCTGTCCTACAGCATTAAAAAATCTCTTCCTTGTTCGCTGAAGATGTCTGCCGCGGTTAAATAGAGTATTTATATAGCCGCGGAAAAACGTTCTGTTTACGGTTTGAAATAATATTGCTTTGTTAATATGAAAATTGGCTTGAACATGAGTTCAGTATGTTAATCATAAAGTGTATATTATCATGTGTTTACCTTGCATGAAAGAGATTCACGAGCGAACATAATTTTAACACTAAATAATTATAATACAGTTTTATTAATTCAATAAAATTGATTTATTATTTGTTTCCTGTCATTAAAAATTTGAGCCCATAAACAAACATTGCCTACTTGGTATTTTTATGTGTAACGATTTCAAATTATAATCATCCTAGTGTAAAATTCCGGTTGCAACCCAAACTGCCAGGTTTTTTTCTATAAAACTTTTTCTTCTTCACTTCGCACGGATTTCAACATCTCTAGTAGTGAGTCCATTGGTTCGCATATCACCCATTACGACGCCAAGCTAGCACTTTTTAGGTTTTCACCTCCTTCTGGGGACTGGTGGAGGCATAATGGCTAGACATTTGTTCCTTAAGTAAGTAGCCGATGCTGATATGGCACCTGTGAAGATGACACTCCTGCAATTTATACACTCTTCAACGCAGTCCTTCCGTGTTACTCCACACATCCACCGCAACATATTCATCATATTCATTGCGTGACTCTAGCATCAGCCATATTTTATAACAGTACGTATAGTGACCTAAGAGGACAGACTTAACGATGGTCACGATGGCATCTTGGGGTCACAAATGACAGCAGTCATCTCACGCTATTTGGCCCACACAACAGCAATCCTCGTCGTAATCGATGTCACCATGCAATACAGATTTCAATAATTTTACTAGATCCATGCGCTCGACTGTATCATCGCCTATGCGCACAAGAGCGTAGTTTCAGGCAGTTAGAATTGCAAATCTAATATATAAAATTCTCGTGTCACAGTTTTCGTTGCCATACTCCTCCGAAACGGCTTGACCGATTTTGATGAAATTTTTTGTGCTTATCCGGTATCTATGAGAATCGGCCAACATCTATTTTTCATCCCCCTAAATGTTAGGGGTGACCCACCCCCAAAATTTTTTATTTAATTTTTTGACATTTTATTATTTATATGGCAGAACAACGTTTGCCGGGTCAGCTAGTAATATATAAAATTTATAAAATGTATGTGACAGCCAAGAGGCATGCCAACTGGAATATAAAGATCACGACAACAATATCCGCAATGGCATGCATTTAACACATTTATTGCCTAAGCAACGTATTATAATTGCCGTACTCGTCTGAGGAGTGGTTCATCCCTGAGAGTGGTTGAAAATATCGTGAGCACGCCTGCACACCGAGATAACCCGCCAAATTACCTTAGACACGTGTGGCGTATTTACTGACTGCTCCCTCAGGGCGGTATAAACCCAGCAGTGAATATTTTGAATTCTGTGATATAAAACAATAAGGCATTAAGAATATTTTAACATATTTAAATCACATGATCGTTTTGATACCTATTAACGTTTTGTCTACTTTCACTAATGATAAATACAAAATATGAGATACCATTATTAACCCTAATAATAATATTCATCTAATACGGACTAACAAGGCACTTTACATTAATTTGTAACAATATCTTAAAATACACTTCTCATCAAAAAATCGAAACACCCCTGAACTTTGATTTTGAATGAGTTTTTTTTTTTTACACTTAACCAAAAATATAAATAATGCCAATTAGTTGTGGCTATTATAAGGTATCATTTAATGAATGTAAATTTTTTTAAATTAAAATTAATTTCTTTAGCTATTGTGTTATGTTCAACAGGTATGTTTTTACCCTTTAAGAAGAAATAGTTAAATGTTAGAAACAAAGATGTAAAACAGTAAAATGTAAAAAAAGTTTATTCAGTATCTCGTATTTCCTCCTCGGGCTCTTATCACTGCTTCCATGCGGTTCCTCATGGAACGGATAAGCGTCGTAATCTTGTGTTGTGGAATGTTATCCCACTCTTCATGTATAGCTGTTTTAAGTTGGTCAAGCGTCTCCAAAGCAGGATCTCTCGCTCTGACTTATCTCATCAACTCATCTCATAAGTGTTCTATGGGATTCATATCCGGGCTTCTTGCTGGCCAGCCCACAACCGCAATACCGACTTCGCTCAGGTATTCATTTACAATGCTTACGGTATCAGCCAAACAAAATGTGCGTAAGGTACCACATGAGGCTGTCGAAATACACATTAAAAACAATATCTACATTCATCATTTATTGGATGAAAATTCGAAAATATAAATTCAAATTTGGAATTCTAGTAGATCGTTGTATAGACTAAACTGCCAGCTATTTATTGGCGTATTTTTAATGATATCAATCCTCTTTTTCATTTAAATTTCGCCTGAATAATACTTGTGTTTCACTATTTTTGATGAGAAGTATGTTAAAATTTGAGTCTGATAACAACAAATATTTTGTAACAGTGAACATTATGATCAATGAGTTACTAATGAGCATAATACCTACTAACTATACACTTTTGTTAAGAAAATGTATCAGTATGGAAATTTTGCCAATGTGTGTGTGTTGTAGTATTAGGTTTTTTTAAGCTATCCTTCTATAGTCTAGTGTTTAAACTAACGGAAAGATAACTTGTTCAGTACCATGGCCTCTGGATCTTTATAAAAGTTGGATGATTAATTACATGTTTAAAGTTTTTGGGATTGGTTGCAATCTACTACAGGTGTAGTTAAAGCAGAATAAAGAAATTATAAGGTAAAGTAATTATGCAATCTACTTTGTTTTATTTGCAAAATGACAATGATTTGTAAAATGTCACTGTCAAATCAAGTGGCCTTCTGATGACCTCTATGGCGTTCCGGCTAACGCACGTCGGTACGTTTGCGAAGCTGACAGGTACGATTCCCGTGTGGATGTTTATGTATAATATGTATTTATTTATAAAATGAAAAGTATTTAAGTAAGACATTAATTATCTAGTACCCTTAACCCAAGTGCTATGCTATTTACTATGGAGCTAGATATGGCACTGTGCGAATTATCTTACTTATTCAAATTTTTGCTAGATTATAGTTTGTACTAATGTAAATGGTTTGCACCGGGGGACGTAAGCATTTTGATTTGAAGGGGGCACGTGGAACAGCCCATAGCCGCTCTTCACAGCGGCCGGATGTCGTTTTTCAACTCCCATAACTCCTTTGTGGATATTACTGCTACGCAGAAGGAGGCGATGGTGGTCCACCCAAACTCCTCTCGACTACGGCCAGAACCAAGAACGGGAGCGTGTTTATTTGATCCTTTTTATTGTCTATTTACATTATTTTATTTATAATTCATTTTTTATTTTAAATACAAACATGTAGTTATGCCCTTTAATTAATATGTTGAAAATTGTAATAAAATAAAATAACATAAATATAGGAATATCATTAAATCGTCATTAAGAGAAGAAATTTCTACCACAGATAGAAAGTGATGAAATCTTTGGAATTACTGGCCTATGTTCATCTTATGTAACTGAAAAACTATGTGTCAGGTCAAGTTTTAAATAGATGTGAATAAATACTTCTTTAAAATTAGTAACCCTTAGATACTGTTAACCCACATTCGTTGTTATTTGTCAGGAACTAGAAAGAAATATAATTTACTATTTTCTATGATGATCATAATTGTACAGTTAATGCTACGAATTGTCCAATCTAAAATAAACTGCCCTAGTTCAAATATTCTAGAAATTTCATTCTCGCTCGCGCTGCATTGCTACAAACCATTCTGTTACATAAAATGGTTTTATAGTCCCTGAATAATATTGCTCAGCATGCGCAGCAAGGCTTCAAAATGAATTTTCTAGCTAAATGTACTACTACTTAAGCCAAGTAAATATATTCCTAGTGTACTCTTCCTTAAATAATGAATCACCATTTAGCAAGCTTAGTAGTTTTAATAGTTTTAAACACTTTTTCGGACAGTACAATATTTACTGAGGATTTTCTCAGCATTATTTAATTTAAGGTAAAATTTGAAAGAGATGTCAGATACATACCTCATTGTGTTTATATAATAAGTGCTTTTAAATTTACTACTAACATTTATAATTTTTATTTTTTATTTGAAGAACAATTAATTTTTATCACGTCTCATGGTAAGGTGTAGCGAATAATCTAGTAGAAATAAAGTTAATTAGGTAAAAGTGTCAGCTCTTTTTGACAGCCTTTATCCGGGAATGAAATAAACTTGTTTCGTGACGAGTAATTAGCACCTTATCTTTAAAAGTATTTTTACGGCTTTCAATCTGGTGTTTATTTTCATAATTGCTGATGTTTTGACGACTTTTTAGCCGTTTTTATTATCTCTTTATTTTACACCAGTACACAAGGAATAAGAAAACAAAATTGAGAAAGAAAACATATAAAAATTTTATAATTGAATCTGTCAACTACAAAGTTTATCGATTTACTTCTGCTATGAGCTTATATATATCACACTTTACACTTGTTACACATTATGCCAAAGATTGTTTTACATATATTTATATGAGAGTATATACTCTCGAATCGAAGTCTTATTCCCAGGCCAAAATAAACTTTAACAAATCTTGCAAATATTTTTGGTCGATCCACTCCAAATGCCACTAACGCAGCTGTTTAACCATCTATGTCGTCAAACTAATAGGTAAATTAATATCAATTTGCTGTGGCTAAATTTATTACAAACACTTTAATTTAAATCACAAATTCAAAATTAACCACCACTTAAATATATTCACTCAAAATTTTAGTCTTGCAAGTGTAGTTCATTTACCTGTAAGTACGTCTAGGACATAATTAATTAATAATAAAGATTTAGAAACATTAAGTTAGATTAATTAAGTTAGTGTTCGCTATCACTACCAATGTTCAACTTCAATAGTAACGTAGAACAGAAAGTTGTAAAACTTTAAAGTGAGATGAGTGACTTCTCGGTTTTGGTAGTGGAATTGGAGTTATTCTTTTTATGTTCAGATCGCTTCAAACACCACCGGTGTATGTATTCGATTTCATTGTTTGCTCACGAGTATGTAATGGGTATTAATCATCATCATCATCTCAGCGTTCATCCCGGTTGCAACCCAAACTTGCGTTTTGGTGCCCGAGGTCCGCTTTCCGACTTTTTCTACTCCACTTCGCACGGTCTTCAGCATCCCTGGTAGTGAGCCTATTGGCACGCATATCACCCTTTACGACGTCAAGCCAGTACTTTTTGGGTCTACGCCTCCTGCCGGGGCCCGGCGGAGGCGGCATGGCCAGACATTTGTTTCCCACGTAAGCATCCGGTTGCCGTAAAACGTGACCGTACCAACGGATTGCAGTTTATCCGCAATGTCACGGACATGAAGACTACCGCGAATGCGGGAGTTCCTAACGCGGTCCTTCCGCGTTACTCCACACATCCTCCGCAGCATGTTCATCTCCGTGACACGCAGTTCCTGCTTGTGTCGCTCTAACACCGGCCACGCTTCACAGCCGTATAAAAGGACAGGCCTAATGATGGTCTTATAGACCTGTCCCTTCAACTTTACCGGCATCTTCAGGGTCACAAATGACACCAGTTACCTCACGCCATTTGACCCACGCGGCAGCAATGCGAGCCCTGACGTCGCAATCGATGTCACCAGACGCGTGAAACACAGATCCCAGGTATTTTGACGACCTCGGTGGTGTAACGGATAACGCACTTCGGTACGCTTGCGGGGGTCACGGGTTCGATTCCCGTCTCGCGTCTGGGTGTTTATGTATAATATGTATTTATTTACAAAAAAAAAGTATATAAGTAGTATATCAGTTGTCTAGTACCCATAACACAAGTGCTATGCTACTTAGTTTGGGACTAGATGGCGCTGTGTGAATTGTCACAAAATATTATTATTATTTCACTTGGTCCGTGCGCTCGACCGTGTCGCCGCCTATGCGTACGGGTGTAGGATCTGTGGAGTTACAGGCCAAGTACTCGGTCTTCGCCACATTGAGCTTCAGACCACCGTTCTCAAGCGACTCCTTCCACGTCTTCACACGTCGCACCAGCCTACCCCTGTCCGAATCTGCCAGCGCGATATCATCAGCATACATGAGCAGCCACGGGGGCTGCTCATGTGAGTTTCTGATGCTGTTCGACAATACGTCTAATACCACGCTAAACAGAAACGGACTAAGGACGGATCCTTGGTGCACACCGACGGTGATGGGGAAAGGTTTTGTGTCGCCAACAGCGGTCCGAACTACGGAATCGGAGTCACGGTACATGTCTTGAATGATGTCAATATAGGCCTCTGGAACCCTTTTAGATCTCAATGCCCACCAGATTATCGCGCGAGGAATACAGTCGAAGGCCTTCTGCAAGTCAAGAAACAGGCAGTGCAGAGGCGTATTCTTCGTCCTGTATTTCTCCGCGACAGTCCTTAGGGCAATAACTGGGACCATGGTCCCATGACCAGGGCGAAACTCATACTGACATCCCGAGACAGTGCACTCCTGCCGAATCCGAGAGTCGAATCTCGAAGAGCTTCATGGTGTGGGACATGACCTTTATACCGCGGTAGTTACCACACTCCTGCACCGATCCCTTGCCTTTGAAGTTCTTCGTGCCGGATGAAGTCGATTTCACGCGCCGCCAGCCAGTCTTGTGTGCTCTTCGCTCTATGAGCTGGCACCGAATCTTGTTGGAATACCCAGTGCCTGTTATTGAACATGGTATGAGAAACAGGTTCCACAAGGTTCGTCAGGACTGTATTTTGATACACAACAGCATTCGTTTTTACACCTTTCTCACAAAAATGTACCTCTGTTAAGCCCCAATAAGAAACTCCCAACCATACCATGAGCGAGGATGGAAAATGACCTCGTTGGACACGCGGAATACGGTTGCTCGCTTCTTCACTACTGTGTGCGTACACCTTATTATTTTGTTTGTTGTAGCTCTCTTCTACGGTAAACATTTTTTCATCCGAAAAAAGAATTTCCCGATATTTTTTTCCCGCGTACCGCTTCAACAAAGCGCGGCATCTCTTCAGTCTCAGGTCCATTAGACGAGCATTCAAACGATGTCCTGTTTTTCTTCGATATGCCCGAAGCCCTAAGTCTTCATTTAACACCCTTTTCACCGTGGTTCTGCTTAACCCCATCTGAAGGGCCAACAGTTTCTGCTTACGTTTGGGATTTCTTTGAATTCGTGCCTTCACAGCTTTTATCACTGCTGGAGTCCTAACAGACCGAGGGCGACCACTTCTTGACCTGTCATCTACACTAGAGTCTTCATTGTATTGTTTGATGGTACGATAAACGAATCTTTTGGTTATATTCAAATTTTTCAGTATGTTAAAAATTGGAATTGGCGCGTAACTGCAACGATGCAATGCAATAACTGCAACACGGTCTTCTTTAAGCGTCCACTCCATATATTTAAAAATGAGTAAAATTCTAAAAGTATACATTTTTATTTTCTTGAATAAATCGAAATTCGAATTCAATAAACTTTTTTGTGGCCAGCATTCTAAAAGAAAAGTTTTTACTGTGTGACAATACTTATGACCTGACTAGGTATATATATATATATATATATATATATATATATATATATATATATATATATATATATATATTTATAATTTTTTTATATTAAATCTTACAAATTATTATATACTAACAGTCTTTGTCATAGCCTGATGGCTCACCATTTTTTTTAGAGCTCTGGCGGTCTGGTTTATTTTTTATGCGGTTAGTTAGTTTTAACTCAGGAATTTCTTATCTATAGGAAGTGCTTAAAAAACACAAATACGTAATATAAGAGAAATGAGACAGTTAAAATGCCGCGCCAGAAATATAAATTAGCCAATTTTTTTTTTTATTGCGTAGGACATCAGACAGGCAGACAGCCCGCTTAGAATTTAGCAGTTACCGTCGCCTATAAGTGTTTGCAATGCCAGTGGCATCGCAAACACGCTGCTGTCCCATAAGGGTACAGGAACTTGGGTCACTAATGCCGGAACACAACACAAGGTTATTATGGCGGCATACTTAAGACCAAAGGTGGTCGCCATCCAGACGGGCTTGAGGCCCTACCACGTAGCTAGGGTGGGTTGTTTTGTCGCCTTTTACGACAGGCCGACCCCGGTCACAGAGGTTAGTATTCTTTCTCCGCCCCTGCACGGATAAAAATTTATATAATTTAAGCCAAACAAGATTAGAACCACAATTCTCGTATCCCTAGAGCTTTCGAGTGCTCTTTCCAAATAAATAGGATTTCCTTGAATATTTTTCATCGTTATACTTGCGTTTGAAGTGGGTACACGTCGATTGTTCATTGGCCAGGTTTCGAATCCACAGCTGCACTTCGAATGCACTTTACCTGGCATGTAATTCTAATATTACAAACTATCAATAAATTAGTTTAGAAAAATATTTATTTGCATTTTATTTAAATCAACCATATATATAAATATTTTTAGAAATGAGCTCACGATTCACGTTTACTCTGTGGTTTTCCATCTTATTCCTAAAGAGCCTAAAAAGGTGTCCAATTTTTTTTATACCAGTGATAGGCGACGAATGCACCATTTCAAACAATTCCTCAGAACATTCCTCCTTGTATAGATTGTAGAATACGCAAAGAAACGCAGTGTCTCTGAAGATCAAGCATGATAGATGGTCTGTGAGTATGAGATCGTCGATAACATAAATTATATTATTTCTTGTGCTAGTTTACAGGCAACATAGATACCGTTCGGTTTTATTCCTTTCGTATTTGAAGAGGTCAGACTGTAAACACGCTTTTAAAACATATTAATTATGTCATTTATTCTTTCGTACTCTTAATACTTTGGTGACGAAAAAAAGCTTACGAAAAAGACAGAGCGCTAAAAGATGCGCTGATATATACGGGATAAAACGTGTGTATTCAAAAATAAGAACATTTTCCAAGTAAGGCCATATAAAATACAAATTATGAACTATATTCTTTACTGCATAATAAAATATCTACATACCTACAATGTGCGGGTGTAGTGTATGCAATTTACTCCACAATATGCATTTACAGAGCATACCTACGCTGTTACGTGTATCTATCAATAGTTGTAAAGATGTCACTATCAAAATACGAGAGCCACGGACAAATGTGGGTGACATACATATCGTGAATATAACTGAATCAGTGAAGCACCTACAGAAGAAGTTTTAAATGTTAGCTAATTTGATTCCATTTTACTTCTAATGAACTCTCAATCATCGAGCTTTCTTTTCGAAATGTTGGCGTCAAATGGTAATTGTAAAAACAAATGAAGCCTGTATTTATTCATCTATATTTTGTATTTCTGTGTATAAGGAAAGAAAATGCTTAAAATGGAAAAATGGTGACGCAAATGTTGTGCAAATAATTTTGTCCTGTGACAATATTTAAAAGCGGAGTACTAAGTGATATTTTTTATATGTAACCGAGATGGACTTAAATCAAGAATCAAATGGTTACTGTCTTAAACAAAAAACTAAAAGAGGGCGTTTTAAATATGACTGCCGCCGTGGTTCAACGGCTAACTGACTGTAGGTGTAATCTGGGTGTGTTTATGTATAATATGTATACATTTACAAAAATAAAAGTATGTATGTATAGTAGTTACCCATAACACAAGAGCTCTACTGCTTACTTAAGGACTAGACAGCGTTATATGAAATGTCACATATATTTATTTAAATAAAAACATTTTACATTTCTTTAAATACTTACACCCCTATCGCTTTATTTTATTTTTCTTAAATTTAATTCTATTTACAAGTACTTTTGATTTAAAAGCAAATTTTCATGAGTCTGACTTGTTATGAAAGAATATTTACTCGTATAAACTCACATATTGACTGGTGGAATAAACATATCACGAAGTTTGACATGAATAATTTAAGCAGATTTGTATGATAGTTGAACATTTATGTTATTTCTTCTTCGCAATATTTTAATGATAAATTTTCGGTGATGACACTTCAAAATGTATCCTTAATACTAGTATATTCTATTCCCAATGACTTAGTTTTCATTGCTATTTTATTAGCATCGATCTTACCAATGTTACAGTGAATAAAATAATTAACCAATCTATACACATAAATAAAATTGGAAAATAAAATTTCCAAAACTGATCATTTTTAGCAAAAACTATTATTTATTTTCTAAAATAAAAGTAGCCTAAGTTACTCCTTTTTACATCAGCTTGTTATATCAGCCAGTGAAAGTCCCGTCAAAATCGGTGCAGCCATTTCAGAGATTAGCCGGAACAAACAGACAGACAGACAAAAATTGTAAAAAAATGTTGTTTTGGTATATGTACCGTATATACGTCCGAATGCACTTAGTAAAAAGCAGTTATTTTAATATTACAAACAGACCCTCCAATTTAATTTATTTGTATAGATAATGTTAACATGTTCTTATTAAACGATCGAAATGCATATTCGTTGATTATCTATTTATTTATTTATTATTCGTTGATTATGTTTTCATAATGATTTAGCATTTTTTATAATAATAGTAAATAGCGTCTCACTTCTGGGTTCAGGCCTCTCTTTAGAGGGAATGGAAGTTTTACTCGCCATACTTGTCAAAAGTGAGACAGATTGGCAGATTTAATAGTCCGGTGGTAATCTGTAAGCAGGTTTCCTCAGGATGAATTCCTTCGCTGTTCGTGCGTAACAATTTTAATGTGCGCATTAGGAGAGAAAAATGATTATCGTGATAATAAAAACAATTATCTCGGGTTTAAACCTAAGCATATGCTAAGAGCATATTCTTAGAATATGTATAATTATGTCAAATCACTTATAGTTAAGATTCAAAATTAGACCCAATTAACCGCGTTTTACGTAAATATGACGTAAAATCTTGTTTTTCAAGCTTCCACTTGAAATGTCAAGGAGTTTATTTTATGTATTAATTCTGCTCCACTTAACACAGCTTCAATAACCCTTAGTTTGAGACTATTGGCACGCATATTATCACAAGAATGCTTTTCAAACAAATATAAATTTCCTTTCTTTTACAAAGCGGATTTTATTAATATCTTATCTCGTTTTAGTAGCAATCTTTAAAAATTTCTAATATTCGCACAAATTTCTCTATTCAACCAACTTGGGTATTCATTTTAAAAAAATAATAATACTTAGTAATAAGTAGTAAGCAGTTACCACCGCATATAAATGTTTGAGTCACCAGGCGTTCCGCGAACGCGTAGCTGCCCGCGTTGGAATACTGGAAGACAACACAATGCTATTATGGTGGCATATTTAGAGACCAGGGGTAATTGCTATTCAGATGGCCTTGGAGCCCTACTACCAAGTTTTATCGCCTTTTACAACTAGCCGCCCCTTGTCCAGGGATCAGTATGCTTACTCCGCCACTACACGTAGAGATTAAAATTATCAGGAGTTCGACAACGATGATTTCATGCATGGAGGAACAGTAAAATTTCCATAGGAAAACAGAAACACTTAAAATCTAAAGCTCCTTGCACAATATGTGTAAGGAGCGCTAAAACTACGCGCAATAAAATAAAACGATGCCTACATTATCGTAGCAAGATAGCGTAGCGAGTCTCAAAATGAGAATAATTACTACGAGTAATTCGTAGTATTATTATTACGTTGCGAATAACAACGCAAAGGAAGTAAAGAATTACAAAATACAGATATGTGTTAAATATATCACTCGTAAGAGTCTGATTTTAGTAAATCAATTACGTTTACTAACTAAATATTTAAAAGGCTAAATCAAGGACTGTGGCTTCATTCAGTCTGTGGATAAATAGATTTATCTGCTCAATATTATTAACCGTTTATTACAAAATAGCTCGTTTTTGTCGAATGTTTTTGCAAATATTTACGTAATATAACGGAAATTAAACGGTTGCTGACAGTCTGGTAGGGTTACATAATGTACGTACATTTGTTAGTTATTAAGTAAACACTCCCTTTTCAGTTAAACGACGGATATTGAAAACATCAAATATTTACACGCATATATGTTATTTAATTTCCAAAAATATATTAATTTTTTAGAAGCGATCGTGGGTATATTGAGGCAAAATTTCCAATTGCAAGAATACAATACAAATTGTAAGCGGAGCAAAATATGTTTTGATCAAAATAACTTTGATAGAGAATAAATATTATTTCCCCTATAATTTCGTAATGGCGTATTAAAGGGGAATGTAGTAAGGGATGTAGTTCCTTGTACGACATTATTCCACTCGATCAAACTGGACGTAGTATACCCGTCCTACTACTTTCTAAGATTACATGGGCTTTCTGCTCACTGAATCTCTGTGTAGAGTAAATAAATATATTTATGTATCTCATGAGTAAATCTATTAAAAACTAAATAGGCAATATGAAAGAGAGCCACATTAGTTAGCCCATGGTTGAGTTGACAAGTAAGATTGAATTATCCTTAAAATAATTATTCATATATTGTATATTGCGATATGCGATTGTATGGATCGGAATGCTGGGCCACAAAGGGGAGGGATGAAAGGGTGTTAGATGCTGCGGAGATGCAAATGCTAAGATGGATGTGTGGAGTTACGAAAATGGATAAAATTTGAAATGAGTATATTATAGGAAGTGTGAAAAAAGCACTGGTGGTTGAAAAACTTAAAAGTAATAGGTTAGCCTGGTATGGCCATATAATGCGAAGAAAGGAGCGCCATATAACAAGGAGGATGCTAGAAATGAGAGTGAATGGATACAAGAGGAGAGGAAGATCAAAGAAAAGATGGATGGATTGTGTAAAAGATGATTTGGTTAAAAAAGGTGCGCATGTTGTGCCGACCCGAGATTGTGCCGACCGAATTAATCATAGTTTTATTTTAGGTTAGTATTAATTAACTGTTTCTCAAAGCACTTTAATGAGCCGTGTCTTATTTATTACTAGAATTTACCTTAAGCGTAACTCAATATCCATTATCTGCTCCAACAAAACCGAAATTCTTGGTTTAGGAATGCTTTCATGTCAACAATCGAACTCAGGTTTTGAATATCCGATTTCTCCGTAAGTTCTTACTAACTGGACTATCGATATCATATAATTGTAATTATATATTTGTGTGTTTTGGTAAATATACAAATAAAGTGCGTTTTACTAACTACCGGTACTCAAACCCGGACCCTAGTAATCATAATAGCTAAGAAGAAAGCTTAAACCATTCAAACATTTTTATAATATTAAATATTTCTATGCATTTAGAAACTTATGTGTTTATACGTTTTCCCTTAAACAAATTGTTATTCAAGATGACGTCTATTCTAATTGGGTTTGATTAAAAATCTATACCCATTGATGACACTTAATAAAGTTTTATTAATTCTTGTTAAGTCTCATTAAAGTTATGGCGCTAGCAGACGTGGGTACGTTAATGCGAAATGTGAAGGCGTATTACTTAAAAATTATCGGTTCGAAGTGTAATGTGGCATGCCAAATACTTATAATTCTATGGGCTAAATAAATACATAAAATCTTTACTTAATGCATCGTCATTAACAATCAATGATGCCAACATCGATTGGGAAATCAAAATACGCAAATTTTAAATTACCAGTCCATTGAAAGGAAAGGGTCAGGTTTACAAGACCATCATCTGACAATTTTTAATGTCAGCAAAACATATATTTCACTGCACAAAAAACGCAAGCAGCTGAGTGTTATAAAGATGCTACAGTAGATGCTACAGAGAAATAACGCCAAAGAACGACGTCAAGAATTCTCCTCAATATTTCTCTCCCTTATAGTGATTTACTTCTTCTCATCCCTTTGTGATTTTTTTTTCACCTTTCTTTGAAAGCCTCACTGTGGCCACATCCTTAGTGTTGCAAATGAACATATATCGTCGTAGTCGTAGAATAGTGACGGATCTTACAGGACAGCCATTTTAAAAATACACAAGCGTCATTTTACTATGAGAATCTATCATATGCGTCACTTTACCGACTGCTTAATTTGAAATCTAAAATACATGTAATTTTTTTTTAATGTAGCAATAATATTTAGACAATGTTGTATCCAAATATGGTAAAAAGTGAATTTTGAATTTTTTTTCAAATCCGACGTTATTCTACGATCACGACGATATGTATGCAGGCAACTGTTTACCATCATGTCTTCTACATATTTTATCTAGAAATAAAAAATAATATGTGAAATGATACAGTACGAAGGGTGATAATCTTAGAGTTAAAATTGAGATATACATCTAGTATATTATTTATTTGGTAAATTCCTGAAAGTTTAAAATTTAATTTATATCTGTGTAAGAAAACGCTATTTAGTTGTTAAATATCTCGTATCTATTCATAATTTGTATTATACGTTAAAATGCGATTCCACCAGTGTTCTGAACTGTGCGGCACTGTTATGCACAGTGTGCGACACAAATGTTCACTCTGGTCGACTCACTCAAGCAAACAATAAAGGTAGGATTTCACCAAAATAGTGTGCGGCACATTTGTTCACAAACATTTTGTGCAAAACTCCAGCTTAGTACGTACTGAGCTGGTATCGCGTTTAACCTCTGTCCCCACCGACAAGGCTGTGTGTAACTTTTGTAAGCGCATAGTTTAGCACACTTGTGCGTGAACATATTCACTGAGCAGAAATTTCTGCCTCGAGTTGTTAATATGGACGGGCAGGAAAACGTAGTGCTTTGTGCTGCAGCCTGTGTTTTATTATGTAGTCTGCTTAAAAAGCAACGAAGAAAGAAATAATAAAAAATAATAATAATAAATAAAAAATCGTGTTTTTTATTTCTATTTTTATAATCATTGTGACTGGAATCCCATAGTAGAGGATAATTTTCAATACCTTGAATAAATTTTATAATTTTATTATTTATCCAAGCCATATTTAACTTTGTGAAACGGTGTGCGCGTACAAATAAATGTTTTCGCTCCGATAGCGGAAGCAAGATTGAATTCGCGAACAACAAGTGTGTACGCGTCGACGCGAGTCCACTGCTTGTATGTGTGCGCGTACAAAAGTACACAGATGTGCGCGAACATTCTAGAAATGTTCGCGCACAATTTGTTATTGTTTGGTTGAGTGAGTCGACCAGAGTGAACATTTGTATCATACACTGTGCATAACAGTACCGCACAGTTCAGCACACTGGTGGAATCGCATCTTAACAAATTCTAGAAATGTTCACGCACATTTGTGTACTTTTATGCGCGCACACAATACAAGCAGTGGACTCGCGTCGACCGTACACACTTGTTGTTCGCGAACTCAAACTCAGTCGTGCTTCCGCTATCGGAGCGAAAACATTTATTTGTACGCGCACACCGTTTCACAAAGATAAATATGGATTAGACGAATGATAAAATTATAAAATTTATTCAAGCTATTGAAAATTATCCTCTACTATGGGATTCCAGTCACAATGATTATAAAAATAGAAATAAAAAACACAATATTTTTATTTAGTATTATTATTTTTTATTATTTCTTTTTGCGTTTTTTTAAGCAGACTACATAATAAAACACAGGCTTCAGCACAAAGCGCTATGTTTTCCTGCCCGTCCATATTAAAAACTGAAGGCCGAAATTTCTGCTCAGTGAACATGTTCGCGCACAAGTGTGCTAAACTGCGCGCTTACAAAAGTTACACACAGCCTTGTCGGTGGAGACAGAAGTTAAACGCGATACCAGCTTAGTACGTACTAAGCTGGAGTTTTGCACAAAATGTTTGTGAACAAATGTGCTGCACACTATTTTGGCGGAATCCTACCATTACAGTCGTTGATATTTGGTTGTAGTTTTGTGGTCAGTGGTAGTAGTAGTTCGTATGTAGCCCCTCGGCGACTTTTACGTTACAAAAGAGTAATGATGGCTTACCGGTGAGAAGCGTGCGAGCTATTCCTCTCCTTTGGATTTCACAAATGGGCATTGATTTCATTTAACGTTTGGTATTCGAATTAGTGTGTTTGCGTTTTAGTCGCAAACAACAGGTATATTGAACTCTTACATAATCTGCCATTTAGGGATAAGAACCTACTCAAAAAGAATGTCATCATAATTTTATTTACGTTTAATATCTTTCTACACTTAAAACATTTGTAGTTTGCAACACTCTAAGATTGAGTCCAAAGTGAAAGCTATGGACGCAATTAAGGTTAACACTTTGTTTTATATTTTACGTAATCTAAGTTGGGAACCCACCATAACCAACTTAAAGCTCTATTCTGTTAATTTTGTCCATCATTTTTGTGGTAGGGCCTCAATCCCGTCTAGATGGCACATCCCTACAGGCGTGACGGATTGGGGCGGGGGTCAGGGAGAGCCGATGAAATGATAATTCGCTGACCGCCCGCCAGTCAGAAGGGGACCTGAACCTAGATTATCCGGTCTGGGTGGCGTCCCCGCCAACTGGTTCAAAGTCTTTGGGGGAGTATCGTCATGCCGGTGCGGAGACCGGATGTGGACCCGGCGATATTCCTTATGTGCCCCGCACCAACTCATCACACAACCTTTGGGTTTGGATGGGAAAAGCACATACAATAATTTCCACTTTTTCGTGGACACTCTTAAGCTTCTAAAGACGCTGGTTTGTCAGTACACATGAAACGCAAAATAAATAGTAAGTTTAACCCAGCAGACCTCAAATCCACATTTAAGGTGAACTTTTATTACCTAAGAGGTATTCATTCAAATCAGAATGCCGTCTGTCCACCACCACCTGGAAACGGCAAAACCGACTCTACTGTTTCTGACGGAGATGCAGATATCTGTCGTGGCCGACTCATTGTACCTTTGCTACCTTATAATTTGGAACACTTGTTCCTTCCAAAAGCTGGGGTATGCTTGTAGGTCCGGGACGATATATGCTGCCGCCGTCTTCGCGGTCTCGAACACAGGGACCTTTCCATCTTATGGGTGCAGGTAGATTTAGGTGGTTCCACCCGGGTCTACTCCTGCCTGTATCGGTCCCATAGCAGAGAGTGGGAAGGACTGAAACAGCTCATTTTTTCGGGCGTGTTCAAGACGCTACTGACAAAGTTTTTACATATCGTATTATTACGTAAGTTATCCCGCCGCGGAGGTGGCCATTCTTGGAGATTTCAATGCACATCACATTGAGTGGCTAGGCCCTCCAAAAACTGATCTGCCAAGGATTACTGCCTTTAATTTTGCTCTTGCTGGTGGTTTCACTCAGGTGGTTGAAGTGTTAACCCGCATACCGGATAGAGTGGACCATGCGCCGTCTTTGTTGGACGTTCTGCTGACCACACATCCGGAAGATTATCGAGGCTCGATCGGAGCTTCATTAGGAACTTCTTATCATTGCTTGATATCTTCCGTGAGGCGTCCTTCGATTTCCGAACAGGATCACCCAGGGTCAGCTGATTGGAATGGATTGCGCGAATTCTACGCATCCTACCCATGGGGGCCGCTGTGTTTGTCGTCGTGTGATCCTGACACCTGTGCGAACTCGAATGCTGACGTAGTGCTGTTGTGAATGGAATATTTTATTCCTAACTCTGTAGTGCCCGTTGTTGGTTCGAGATAGCCATGGTTTGATAGGCTTAGTGCTGAGGCTGTTAAGCTAAAGCAAGAGGCCTATCGAGCTTGGACTACAGCAAGGGCTTGTCAGTATCCTAACCCTTCTGACCTGAAGAAAAAAACATGCGGGGCAGTCTTTGGGGACTGCCGATAGAAGTGGAAACTAAGTAACTTGTGAATTGTATCGTCGAGAAATAGCTCTATAGATTATTATTTTCGGTTTATAAAGAAGTGTTTATGATCAAGGATTAAAGTTTAAATTGGTCATTAACACTTCTTTACAAACCAAAAATTGTTCACCCAAAAAGTGCTCAACGCGCCTGAAGAAGTTTTCACTTCAACTCAACTGTATTTCATTTTAATAAAGTCGCAATTCGAATAGATATGTATATGTAATGCAATGCAATCATTTAAAAGTTACATTATAAAATAAACCTTAAGTCATTATAAATAAGGTTGGTATTACTGGAGAAAAACCCCAACTGCTAAATGATCGCCAGTATGGTTTTTGGCATGGTCAGTCTGCTTGGGATCTCCCGGTTTACCTAACGCACCGTTGGGCTGAAGCCGTTGAGAGCAAAGGAGAAGCCTTAGCTGTTAGTCTAAACATCGCTAAGGCCTTCGATTGGGTCTGGCATAAGGCTCTTCTTGTGAAGTTTCCATCTTACGAGATACCTGGGAGTCTTTGCACCTGGCTATCGAGCTTTTTTGCTGGACGCAGTATTAAGGTCGTTGTTGACGGCTCCAGTGTGATACTGATATGCCCTAGGGTTGTGTGCTGTCGCCGATGCTATTTATTCTGCATATCAATGAAATGTTTCCATATATGGCATTGATTACTATGCAGATGATGGCACCGGCGAAGTCGTGTAAACCTCTCTCCTGCGGTTTTGGAAGAAAGACTTGTATCTAAAGTAGAAACTTCTCTAGAGAGAGTCTCTGAATGGGGACGACAAAACCTTGTCCAGTTCAAACCCTCAAAGACGCAAGTCTGCGTATTCTCTACCATGAAAAACCCGTTCGCACCTGCGCCACAATTCCAAGGAACCTCTTTTTCCATCTCAAACAGTATTGGTATCCTTGGGGTCTACATCACGAATGATGTGTAGTTTAGGGGATAATTGGAGCGCAAAGCTAAGCTTGCCTCCAAAAAGCTGGGTCTGCTAAACCGGTCAAAGCAGCATTTCACTCCATGGCAACGTCTTGTGCTTATACAAAGCACAGGTCAGACCGCATATGGAGTACTGATCACATTTATGGGCTGGAGCACCCGCTTGTCAGCTCAATCCCCTAGACTCCATCAAACGGCGCACTGTCCGTGTTACGATCCTATACTCACAGACGGCCTAGAGACGCTTGGACTTCGGAGAGATTTTGCGTCTCTTTGCGTATTCTACCATCTTTTCAACGGAGAGTGTTCAGAGGAGCTATTTAGAACGGTGCCCTCATCGTCTTTCTACAACCGCACTGCCCACCATCGGCTGGGTGTTCATCCCCATTTCTTGGAGCCTCTTCTTTCTTGTACGAAACGGTTCTCTAGAACGTTCATGTTGCGTACTCTCAGGATTTGGAATGTGCTTCTGGCTGAGGTTTTCTCAGCGCGGTATGATATCGGGTTATTCAAAAAGGGCGTTATAAAATATTCAAGGCCGGCGGCGCGTTGCTAATACCTTTAGTGTTGCAAACATCCATAGGCGACGGTGACCACCTGCTAGGGTTGGTTGTTTGCCTGTCTGCTGAACTCTAGCAATAAAAATAAATAAATAAATCTAATGGAAATTTACTAATATATTTTCCAAATAAGAAATTAAGAATCGTTTTCAACTATAAATTTTATTTAACTTAATTAAAAGTAAATAAATGATTACACCTGTGAATGTAAATCCAATCTCACTCGCAGTTCTCCAGAGTCATCGTAAACAATCTGGGTGAGTGAGCAGCTCAATGATCGGAAACTTGTAATAATTGTTTTATTTACTTTCTGTTAAATATTGGTATCTAATTTTTTGACTACAAAACTAAAAATAATTTCGAAATTCCGAGCAGTTCATTTGCGATTTACATTGATCGCATCTAAAGTAGTAAAATAAAAGTAAATAATTTTGCGACTATTTTTTTTTAAGTACGACTGTGCATTGATAACCTTGCCTATTACTACAACTAGCTGTAGGTTGAGGTGAGCAAAAAATAGGCCAATCGAATCGAACCCTTTCTTCGCTAGGAACATGAATATAATATTTGAAAATAGGGCCAATGCAATGAGGCCATTAATTGTCGTAGTATTTATTAGTATTATAATTATACTTTTATTTTCTTACTTTAATGCACATTAATCTTTCAAATTATAAAAGGTAAATTAAAATATTCCCGTAAAATTCATATACTACTAGGCTGATTGACATCTTGTATTTTTTTAGACTGTCTGTCCATCTGACTGGAACTTTTCTCGTCTATATTAGTCGGTTATATTAACCGTTGAACTTATAATTGTTGTTGATAGTTTTATGTTAAATATTGCAGTAGATTTAGGACTGAAACTCAACCGCACATTCCCATGGGCGTGGGATATGTCACGCATTTCCACCTCCCTAAAAAAGGTTCGGCTGGAAATTTCATTTGAAGTAAAATCATCATTATAATAAATTCATAACAATTAACAATTGTTCTTAAGATCCTTTAGAATTAAAATGAACTGTAGAATTGTAGGAATTTTCTTAAAATAAGCCACGTATTCATGTCTAAAGTAGCTTTATTTTCGAGAGGAAAGCAAATATTGTGTAGTGACTTATTATTATTACTAATTTGTTTTCACCTGGCACGGCCTTCGGAATCTCTATTCATGAAACTGTTTTTTGCACATCATTTGTACACTGTAATAACTATTGATTCTATTAGTACCGCTTGAGTTAGAGATAATGCAAATAAATAGTATGCTTTCAAATCACTTTAGCCGTTTCTGTGAACATCCAAACCATATTTTCCTTTCGTTTCAGATTACGGACCTTCGTAAAATATTGTAAGAAAAACATTGAAGAAAATATCCGAAGCGTCCCACGTTTCTACGTCCCATTTTCCTATAAACTTTCAGTCTCTTGGAAAACGACAATTGTTTTTCTACAACGTACCGCTTTTTTATAACTGTATAATCTCACATTGCTCCGCTTCTATTCGGACAGACAAACGTCGTAAAGTACAACGACTAGCCACAATCGAATTTGTGATACCAATTTAACCTTTTTTGCTTTTTAAAAGAAAATTCATTATATATGTATTTGTGAAAAATGAAACATTTTGCTGGGAAATTAAGAATGAATCACTTATTATAAAGGGTTTTAATTACTTCAAGCATGTTTATAAAAAATCTTTTAGCTTCATTTTTAAAAGTCAATGTAATTCCTAATTTTGTTTGAAATTTTGTTTACTTCTTAAAGATAGAGAAATATTTTTTATTTATTTATTATAAAGTATGGTTATTTATTATATGCATATAATATAAATAAATATATCAATTATATATGAATATAAATATTGTATTTTAAAAGGGTGTGAAAAATATCTAATTTCTTCTTTCATTCTAAAATAAATAGACTATTTTTTATTATACAACGCTTAATTTTTTATGTAAAGCAACAATTTATATTAATATCTAAACAAGTAGTAAATAAGCGAACTTACCTTCAGATTCACATTTTACAATCACACATTTTTTTACTAAATTAAGTTGTTTATTTAATATTGTAAAGTGAAATAAGTAAACTTTATTTAATTTTAAACTGCGTATGGTTAATTTATTTCACTATTTAAACAGTTAAACAATACACTTTAAAAGTTATTAGTTACAGATTAGAATCCGCGGGCTGCAGAGATCGTGGGCTGCACACTCGTCGGCGCGACGAGACGACTAAGACGGCGTCTGTCCAATCAAGCACTGAACGAAAAGCGAGAATGAAAGCGCAGCCCTTTTATATCTAAACACGTTGCTTTAGAACAGGCATTTATGTTGTACTGTAAAATATATTATATTATTTACCTGCAAAACTCACCTTTTAAGTTTATCGAGTGGTAAAAGTACAAATTGTGTTATAATTATAGTTGCTTTCTGAAATTTAATTCGAAATTTAATGTGATTCACTTATTAAAACGGCCTTGTAATAAAAATAAGGGTTAATTCCTGCGAGCTTACGAGGTGGGTCCTTCCGTCGCCCTTTATTTTTTCAATCAAAAAATGTAGCTAGATTTGGATTTCACGAAGATCAATGTAGTGCGGCCACAGTAATTGGAAAACTGGACGTGACTATAATTGTAAAACAAAACGTTTGAAGTTTAAAACTAACATAAATCGTTTTAAACGATTGATTATACCCGACGACAGTTCCCTGCACGGATGGCCACGTGTTAGCGGGTGCCCCTACCGTCGTAAATATCCATAGGCGACGATTACTGCTTACAGTCTGCTGTTCGACAGCAATAGAAAAAAAACATACGGGGCAGTCTTTGAGGACTGCCCATAGATGTGAAAACTAAGTAACTTGTGAATCGTATCGTCGAGCTATACTCTATAGATTATTATTTTCGGTTTATAAAGAAGTGTTTATGATCATGGATTAAAATTTAAATTGGTTATTAACACTTCTTTACAAACCAAAAATTCTTCAACCAAAAAGTGCTCAACGCGCCTAAAAAAGTATTCACTTCCAAAAATCTCAACTGTATTTCATTGTAATAAAGTCGTAATTCGAATAGATATGTATAAGTAATGCAATGCAATCATTTAAAAGTTACATTCTAAAATTAACCTTAAGTCATTATTAATAAGGTTGGTATTACTGGAGCAAAACTCTGTCTTACGTCTTACGAATTCTTACGATCAGGATACGTGACCTGACGCGAGTTTAACATTTTTTACCCATCACAAATAGTGCACAACGCCGCTAAAGAAGTTTTCACATCAAAATATTTATCAGAACCTTCGCTTTTAATTCTAAATCAGTAAATGCCAGAATTAGTAATATTGGAATATTTACTAGTAAAACTTGGATCAAAATCTAAGATCTACTATCCTAAACTTTGCTTGTAAATTCTAGGTTTTATCATAGTACGGGCTTTAATAGTAACATATACAACTAATTTGGGAAAGTTAAACATATTCAAAACAAAATGAATGATGTTTTGATTGATCCTTCCTATCCATTGAAGTGTAGCGTAGGCGGAACACATATATATTGTAACCGGATGTATGTCTGTTAAAATATAACGTAAACAAAAATATGATTCAATCAATTAATAACGTTCAAAAAAATATGCATTGTAATACATTTATATTCTGGCCTTAATCATTTTGAAATACGATGATAACGAAGGAAACATACCGTCTATAATCTTACAGGTTATTATTACTCGTAAGTAACTTGTCTGATTTCATTAACTGAATACTTTAAAAAAACTATAAAACATTTTTTTTTTCGTTTTCGGTTTGCCGTTTTTATAGTGCTAACTTTTCTGCGGTTCCCAATTACCATGAACATCGATTTTCATGCATTTGAACGCAGGGAATTCTGTTCTGACCACCTGACAATTGGTTCAAGATCGCTGCTAATGTTTTGAACTTCTTCCTCTATTTTATCCGGATAAATATAGCTGAATATCATTTACATATATGTACTGATGATGATGATGACATCAGCAGTATAGATAATATATAGTAATGATCCTAGAATAGACCCCTGTGGAACCCCTCTCACAAGGTTCAGAGGCTTGGATCTTAATATTATTACTATCTATCTATCATTTAGGTAGTTAAAAAACCATTTTACAATATCTTCATCAAAACCATAACCATAATAAGTAAGCTTAGACAGTAACAATTTTATATTTATGGCATCAAATGCTCGCGAATAATCGCGTTTCAAATTATTATACAGTATTATAGTTATATATAAGTTATTAACTCACTAAATCATACTGATTTATTATCTACTCATTTATTAACAATAATGCAAAGGCTAATGAAGCAGCCTCTACGTTTGTTAAAATAATTTTTTCCGCTGCCTGTACAGAGTCACACAATAATAACTAACTTAGCCTGTAGAAAAATATTTATTAAAGAGTGGATGACTCATGGGCTGCTTCATTGCATTCGGCATACAGATAGATTGCTGACGTTTAAAGAGAGACCAAAATAATTAAATACTTTCGATAACTTATAAAAGATACCGCAATTTTTGTAACTCCTTGCTTAAATAAATAAAATTAATAAAATTAAATCAAATCTTACTAGATGCAAAATCAAACAAAGAAAATGGGATGCTATTAAAAATATTATCGTAATAACCCGAAAAGTATAACTGAGGACCTTATTAATTCAGATGATAAAATTTAAACTATAAATAATATTAATGACTATTTTTCCAATACTGGAAATAAACCTAGCAAACTTTATTGTTAAAGACCATATTAATTACTATCCTTCCGAATCTGAAACTTATTTTAACTCTAAATCGATGGTTCTCCTTCCTCCAGACCAATCTTGTTAATAATCTCAAAGCAAACAGTGCCACAGGGATCTGATTCCCTCCAAATTACTTAAACTTGCTAATGATAGTATAGTTCCTCTTCTTAGCTTCTAGAATTGGGTTTTACTCAAGGCGTGTTTCCAAAAGTATTTAAAAATCTATTATGAGACTGATCCACAAAGGTGGAGATAGATCAATAGCAACAAATTATCGTCCTATATCTATTCTCCCTGCATTATCTAAAGTCTTACAAAAAGTTCTAAATAATCGGTTAGTTAATTTTTTTGAAAACAATCATTTACTTTCCGAATCCCAGTTTGATTTTAGATCTTCCAAAAGTACTGAAGATGCAGTATCACAACTTACAGATCGTGTCACACTACAAATTGACTCTAAATTTAAATGCCTTGGCGTATTCCTTGATCTTAATAAGGTCTTCGATACAATTAAAACATCTAAGCTTATAAATAAATTAAACCAAATCGATGTAAGAGGAGATGCACTTAATATTTATAAAGATTTTCTTATGGGCCGAACACAGCAAATAAAAATAAATAAAACATTTAGTGACCAAGCCAATGTTACTTTTGGGGTCCCTTTTTTTTGGTCTCGGGGAAAAACCTCTCTTGACGGGTTTCCTCGGCCCGGGGGGACCGAGGGATATGTGGGACTCCGGGAAAGATGTTCGACCATCCGACTACCCACTAAAAAACCGCGCTGTTCTCCTATCGCCTACGCCCGGGCCCACGGATATATGGCCTGCCGATCTCGTGGCTCAGGCCGGTGCCGGCCCGCCCTTTGTCTTAAGGCGGGCCCCTTCTAAATTGTTGGCGCCAGGGGTCAGGATTTCGTCCCCCGGCCTCTTCTGAATCAACAGTTGAGGGGGGCCGCAGCACGCGGCCCTCTCCCTCGCGGCAATAGTGCGGGCGGCGGATCCTCCCCCGAGGGGCCGCCCGCGGCTGCTTTTTACGGCGGCCGGAGGTCATTACTTGCCCTCCGGCGCCGCCGGCGTGGCCTGCGTTGGCGGGAGGGGAGTGTGGTGGTCGACTCCCGCTCCCGCTCCGCCGCCTCCTTTGCGGACATGACTGCCTCGCAGAAGGAGGCGACAGCCGTCCATCCAGGATCGCCCCCGACCATGGACAGAACCACGGCAGGGAGCGACAGGTCCGCGCCGATTTGGGTGACGAGGGCGTGGCGCTCCTGGCGCCACGCAAGGCACACGGCGACAGTGTGATCCACCGTGTCCTCCTCGTCGCCCGCGCCACAGTGGTGGCATTGATACTGTTATTATTTTTCATGGTGCAACTTTGGATGAAATCAAAACAAATGTAGAAGTGGGCCTACACAAAGTTCAATCATGGTTAATGACTACAATTAATTTTGAGAAAACAAAATACATAAACTTTACTTCAATAAAATCTAAATCCTTCAAATCAAATACTTTAAAAGTCCACAAATGTAACTTAGTTTCAAATACTACGTCTTGTTCAAACAATAAACTTGTATAACAATAAATAAACCAAATCATATTAAATACTTAGGTGTAATCTTGGATGAGAAATTAATTTGGCGTTTGCACATAGAGTACCTTGTCACGCGTATCCGAATCCTACATGATCCAGTTTGAAAGAGCTCAAAGATCACTGCTAAAAACAATGAGATTTAGTCCTGTGCGTTATCCGACAAATATGATATATGCAAAAGTATGCGACAACTTATACTTCATATAATATTAAAACAATATAGACGGACTCCCTATGTAGCGATTACTTATAATATTAAACGGACAACTGCAAATGTACATATGTCATCTCCCTAGATATCGTACTTCCCAAGCTAGGTGTCAGCAGCATTATAGGTAAGTATATCACATTATAACAAAATAAATAATAATTTAAATTTTCATCCAATAACTACCAGAGAAGCAAAACTTAAATTAAAGGAATGGCTACTTAGTTTAGACTACCACAAAACTGAAACGTACCACAGTACCATAGCTTCATAGAACACACACAGATAAAGACACTCGCATGCACTCAGATTGTCTCATTCATAGACACCTCGCTCATACACACATGCACGCACACACACATATACACACATGCAAACACACACAATCACACACACACACACACACACACACACAAACATACACCCACACACACAAATCCGACAAATCAGAATTCAATATTTATCCGTGCAGGGGCGGAGAAAGAATACTAACCTCTGCGGCTGGGGTCGGCCTGTCGTAAAAAGCGACAAACCAACCCACCCTAGCTACGTGGTAGGGCCTCAAGCCTGTCTGGATGGCGACCACTTTTAGTCCTAAGTATGCCGCCACAATACGCCATAAACCTTGTATTGTGTTCCGGCATTAGTGACCCAAGTTCCTGTACCCTTATGGGACAGCAGCGTGTTCGCGATGCCACTGGCGTTGGAAACACCCATAGGCGACGGTAATTGCTAAATTCTAAGCGGACCGTCAGCTGTCTGCTGTCCTACAGCATTAAAAAAACATAAGCATACAGACACATGCACAGGTATTCTAATATTAGGTATTTACCTATGAAATTGCCTTTTTGTATGAAAAGACTTAAACGAATTTTTTTCATGTATTTTTTATTTGTATTAATCGAAGTAATCACCCAAGCAATCAATGCATCTTTGTCAACGCAGTTGCAGTTTATTGATGCCCTTCTTAAAGAAATCAGCTGGACGGGGGGGCAACAAATTCTTCAAAGGCATTTTGTACTGCCTCTCGGGTATTAAATTTTTTTCCCGCCAAGAAGTTATCCAAATTCTGGAAAAAGTAGTAGTCTGTAGGCGCAAGGTCTGGTGAGTAGGGTGGATGACGGATAACTTGCAACCCCAGTTCTTGCAACTTGGAGACCGTCTGCTGTGCAGTATGAGATCGCGCGTTGTCGTGCAGGAGCAGCGGAGACGAGCAATTGACCAATGCTGGTTGGAGATGTGCCAGCTTCTCCATCATTGTGTTCAGTTCTTCACATTACACATCCGCAGTAATGCTCACTCCGTTTGGTAAGAAGCTGTGATGAATCATACCGGCGCTAACCACCAAACAGTGGTCACTTTTCTAGGGGTAAGTTTTCGTTTAGGGCATTGTTTAGGTGCTGAACCAGGATCCAACCAACTTGCTGAGCGCTTACGGTTATCAAACAGAATCCATTTTTCATCGCAGGTAACAATGCGGTTCAAAATTCCTTCATTTGTGTGTCTGTTGAGCATTGCAAGGCACGTCTCGACGCGTACTTCGCGCTGGCGATCATTGAGTTTGTGGGGCACCCATTTGTCAAGCTTTTTTACCTTGCCAATTTGACGCAAATGGACCAATATTGTTTTGACGCTAACGTCGAAAGCTGCTACCAATTCAGCCGTAGATTGTGTATCATCAGCTTCCACAATCGCCATTAATTCTTCATTGTCGACCAAAGTCTTCGGACGACCGCAAGGTTAATTTTTCAGGTCGAAATTCCCAGAACGGAAGCGAGCAAACCAATAACAAGTGGTGCGTTAGTTTGTAGTGTTAGCTCCGTAAACGCCATTGATGTTGCGTGCCACTTGTGCCGCGTTGCTGCCACGACGGTACTCATATTCCATAATTGCTCGAATTTTTAACGTATCCATGATGACGAAAAAGAGTGAAATGCGATGAAAATGTAACACTAATCAATAAACAAATGACTACTTTTGGAAAAAGAATTCCATGTTTTTAAAATAAAATTAATTTGAAATTAGAATTCTTAGCCAAACAAAAATTATTTTGATTTGAAATGGCCAGTACTGCAGAACGGCTTAAATAAATCAATTTCTACGCTCAAATACAATACATTTTATTAAAACTTAGATTTAATGTCGAATTATCTGAATAGTCTGATTACATATTGAATCTAATTTCTTATGCGTACTTAAATTTGGTCATTTTTATTTGTCGGTATTTACAGATATGATCTGTATTGTCTATTGATATAAAAGCTTCTACACAATTAGGAGAATAAATTCGTGTATGTGACGGATATCCTGCGTACAAAAGGCCTATCACTCGTGTAACCGTCTCAAGTGTAACCTTGACTCTAATCATATATATATAACCAAATTGTGTACAAATTCACCACCTTTATAATTTATACTTTGTTCGACACTTAGGTCTATGATGACACGCTTAAATATTTATTTACTTGGAGACAACTACGTATCTAAAGACACAGACAACTAACTCCAGGAAATAGTGACAAACATTTCATAATAAAGCTGTTTTTATAGACACCATCTGATGATCATCGTTATCAAAATGTTCAACTATACTTGAAACCTACATATATCTCAAATAGAAGATCAAGTGGGTCGTGTACAAAATCTCCAGAGTATTTCTAGCTCTATCCTTAATTTAAAATAAAAGCTAAATATTTATCTCTTGATGTAGTGTCGTTTTATATCAGACATTAGTGAACTGTTAACAACCGCAAACAAGTTATTGTTTGGAACAAAGCCAATATCGAAAAATCGGCAGTGAAAAAATAAGCGCGTGACTGAAGAAGGCCGGAATTCCACTAAAATAATATCCACACTTACAGTTATTGAAGAGGGATTAAAATAATAACTGCTTACTACTACATGTTGTTACATTTACTTTACATTCGCATCGTAAGGTGTCATATAGGCGGGCAAGATTTATTTCCTGTTTAACTGACGAAAAAAACGAAAGAGGTTCTCAAGTCAACGCGTATTTTTTTTTATCTTTTTGACCACGCATAACTTTTTACAGAGTAGTCCGATTTTAAAACTTAATTTTATTGGATACCCCGAAGTCCCATATAAATTTGGAAAAAAATTCCAACCCTAACAGAGAATGATTCATTGTTCACTCACTGATTCTATTGTGACCACGCATAACTTTTGATAGAATTGATTTATTTAAGCATGTAGTAATTAGTAGATTATAGCCACCAAAAAATTAAAAATAAAAACTTTTTAACAAATAAATTAAACCGCCGAAAAAACTGTAAATCAAAAAATAATAAACCTTCTTTTTATTAACCTTAACAACTAAGTTCTTAAACTAATGTAAGTATACCTAAGTCATTTTGAGGCGGTTTAATTTTTTCTCTCTTTCTTCACCATCCGTTGTACGCCCAAATACGTACCTAAAAGGTGTCATAATTTAGTCGTTTAAAGGATTTATAAAATATGTGTACCTATATCCTGAGTTGTTGTTTTCAATTTTGCCATATTTTTCTCTGATTAAAACTACTAAGCAGCAAAACCTCCGTTTTTCCGATTTTCTTACTATAACCTCTGTGGCGTTGGTCGACCTATCGTAAAAGGTGACAAAACAACCCTAGCTGCGTACTAGGGCCGCAAGCTCGTCTAGAGGGCAACCATAGTTTATAAGTATGCCGCCATAATAACCTTGTGTTCTATTCTGGCATTAGTGGCCCAGGTTCCTGTACCCCTAGGGGACAACAGCGTGTTTGCGGTGCCCCTAGCGTCGCAAACATCCCTGCGTGACGGTAACTGCTTAATATTAAGTGGGCCTCCAGCCTGTCTGCTGTTCGTCAGCAATAAAAAAACGAAGTAAATTTTTATTTGTGAAAACGTGCTTATCGTGTTTAATATGTGAAACAAAACTAAACTGTTTATAAATTAACAAGAAAAATACGTCGTGTAGGAGGGACTGTAAATTTACTTCACAGTAATAGGAAGGTGATTTATTAAAACAAAGGAACAAAATACCTTTTGTGTTGTCATTTACACTCTTCACAAAAGGCTTTCATCTATTTTGAATGGATCTGGTGCGCATGATATCTGAATCGCGACACACTAGTGATTTTAACTTGTTGAAGGAATTGAAAGAAAGAAAGAATTGTTTATTGACGTAAATGACGAATACAATATATTTGTCTTGAAGTAAGAAGATATACAGAGTGCTTTAAATCCTTATTTTATTTGAAGATAGAACGCCGTGTATTGCGCCAACAGGTAGGAACTCAGCATTATACTGTGTCAATTAATATTGACGCAGCACTGATTTTCAGTTCCTACCTACTTCATCCTCCGAATTCAAATTGTATTACGATGATTCCAAATCAGTTATAAGCATCTGTGTTTAAAGACAATCTAGCCTATAAGTGGGAATCATAAATATTCATATATACGGCCCAAGGCGGACCTAGTCGTCCTGGCAATGACTATTCAATGCTCACTCACAATTTTTTTTTTCCTGTTTTTTGTGAAATACCTACGAGAAATTATGATAAAATTGACGTCCTTTGTTCCAACTGTATTTTTATAGCGATAAAATTATCGTTATATTTGTTTCATAAAGCAAACAGCATCACGAGTGAAATGCCATATACACTTCTAACAAAAAAGAAAGCTTCGAGTATCTAGTTTTTGGATCTGAACCTCAAAATATTTAATCGATTTTATTTTCGCTTATTCGTGAAAAACTATCGGTAGAAAAAAAATTTATTTGTCTATAAATAGATATATTTTTTAAACTCCGTATGAATCGGATAACTTGTTTAATCGGCACCAATTTCTTTTTTAAAAACCCCGATACGAGCACGTACTGAGATATACTTACTTAAATATAAAAGGATCATTTTGCTTTTAATTATCAATACCTCATAACCGTTGATCCTGCAGAAAGTTTTCCACGATTACTCGAAAGCAAAATCAAAAAATATTATGAGGGTCAGTTTTAAAAACAAGAAACTTAGAGATTTTCTAAACTTGCTGTACCATTTTTCTTCAAGGTCACAGTCTAATGAAAATCATCCAATAAAATGTATATATTTTTTCTTAATTTTTGTATTGGCAATATAAATATATAAATCACTTCTAATCTTTAAAATCTGATTTAAAATAAAAACAGTATCTCAAGTAATTTATCTGAAAAGGATTTCTTAAAAAGTAGAACTATTATTATTGAGCTGAAATTCGAATATTTTTGAACAGAAAATTTAAAAGCAGTTTTTAAAGACTAAGTGCCTTATAAGTTCTATTGTGCGAAATGCAAACCTCGGTCGGGGCAATTATTTTAATTACAGTTCAGTATATAGTAAGATACTTGGATATCAGAACCTTTTCAAAATCATTAAAAACTATAATTAGCACTCCACGAAATCTATTTTGATTTATACAATAATTCGTTGGAAAATTTTATTTACTTTCATTTAAATTCAGTTTTTAATAAAAGAAAATGACTGAACTTGAACTGAATGATTTTAATTTCTATCTCAATATTAAGAAGCTTATACTTTAATCAAGATCAAAGGTTACATATTATCTAATGTATCTATAAAATATTTATTATCCTAAAGGAGCAAAGTTTTTGCAAATTTAAGTATTTCATCTCGATTGCATTCCAAAGTATGATTTCGTAGCCCGTTGTGCGTTGAATATTGCCACTGGGCGAATTGGTGCGTCATGCTTCACCGCTGATTTTCAATGAGACTTCATTTTCTTTAATGTGTAGCAAAATTTGGTTCTTGCAAGTGTAATTCTCCTCTAATCTTCCTCAAAAGGAAGAACCAGCACGTGACTTTGAGCTGCCGTCATCATCATCATCATCATCTCAGCGATGAATCCCGGTTGCAGCCCAAACTCTCGCTTCGGCGCCCGGGGTCCGCTTTCCGACTTTTTCTTCTCCACTTCGCACGTTCTTCAGCATCCCTGGTAGTGAGACCATTGGCACGCATATCACCCTTTACGACGTCAAGCCAGCACTTTTTGGGTCTACCCCTCCTGCCGGGGCCCGGCGGAAGCGGCATGGCCAGACATTTGTTTCCCACGTAAGCATCCGGTTGCCGTAAAACGTGGCCGTACCATCGGAGCCGACACTCCTGCAATTTATCCGCAATGTCACGGACATGAAGGCTGCCGCGAATGCGGGAGTTCCTAACGCGGTCCTTCCGCGTCACTCCACACATCCACCGCAGCATATTCATCTCCGTGACACGCAGTTCTTGCTTGTGTCGCTCTAACACCGGCCACGCTTCACAACCGTATAAAAGGACAGGTCTAATGATGGTCTTATAAACCTGTCCCTTCAACTTTACCGGCATCTTGGGGTCACAAATGACACCAGTTACCTCACGCCATTTGGCCCACGCGGCAGCAATGCGTGCCTTGACGTCGCAATCGATGTCACCGGATGCATGAAACACAGATCCCAGGTATTTCACAAGGTCCGTGCGCTCGACTGTGTTGCCGTCTATGCGTACGGGTGTGGGATCTGTGGAGTTACAGGCCAAGTACTCGGTCTTCGCCACATTGAGCTTCAGACCACCGTTCTCAAGCGACTCTTTCCACGCCTTCACACGTCGCACCAGCCTACCCCTGTCCGAATCTGCCAGCGCGATATCATCAGCATACATGAGCAACCACGGGGGCTGCTCATGTGAGTTTCTGATGCTGTCTGACAATACGTCTAATACCACGCTAAACAGAAACGGACTAAGGACGGATCCTTGGTGCACCCCGACGGTGATGGGGAAAGGTTTTGTGTCGCCAACAGCGGTCCGAACAACGGAATCGGAGTCACGGTACATGTCTCGGATGATGTCAACATAGGCCTCTGGAATCCCTTTGGACCGCAATGCCCACCAGATTATCGCGCGAGGAATACAGTCGAAGGCCTTCTGCAAGTCGAGAAACAGGCAATGCAGAGGCGTATTCTTCGCCCTGTATTTCTCCGCGACAGTCCTTAGAGCAAAAACAGGGTCCATTGTCCCGTGACCAGGGCGAAACCCATATTGACAATCCGAGACAGTGCACTCCTGTCGAATCCGAGAGTCGATAACCCTTTCGAAGAGCTTCATGGTGTGGGACATGACCTTAACTCCTCGGTAACTACCGCACTCCTGCACCGACCCCTTGCCTTTGAAGACTGGAGTAATGATACTCAGTCTCCATTGGCTCGGGATCGTACCGGTGAGGAGTGTCCGGTTGAAAAGGTCTGTTAAAATGCCCACACCACGCGAGCCCATCGCCTTCCAGGCTTCGATGGGGACTCCATCGGATCCAACAGCTTTCCGATTCTTCATGCGGCGAAGACAATTCTGGACTTCTGCAGGCGTTATCAGTGGCACTAGTCCTTGATTCGGAGGAAGATCAGGCGGCTGCACCTCTTTGTGCTGCGTGTTCAGCAGCTCGTGGAAATACGAGCGCCATCTCTCCTTCACCGCGAGGTCCTCGCATAGCAGATTGCCCACAGGGTCTTTTACACAGCGGCACTTGGAAATGTCCTGTGCCGCTTTGACCCTGGAGCGCGCCAACTTGTAGATGAGCTTCTGCCCCTCAGACGATTCCAACTTATCGTAAAGTGGTTGTAAGTGGTCTCGCCTGGATCTGGCAACAGCTCTCTTAGTGGCGCGCTTTGCTACCCGGTATGCGTCGCGGTCTTCAGGAGATCTGGACGCTTGCCACTTCTTAAAGAGGGCTTTCTTCGCTCTAGTCTCCCTCTGGACTGTGTCGTTCCACCACCATGTCTCCTTGTCACACTTGCGACCACCCTTAGACACCCCAAGCACCTCCTTCGCCGACCCAAGGATAGCCGCCTGAATCTTGTCCCAGTAAGCCTGAACTGGTTCGCCCATACCACCGGTGCACTTGTCACCGACGGCTAAGGCGAACTCCTGGGACGTGACTTCATCAAGCAGCCACCACCTGATTCGGCGCTGAACGCGCTCGGTATACGTGTCTTTAGGCTTAGCGCAGAGGTCCATGACAAGAAGACGATGTTGTGCAGTGAGACTCTCACCGGGTATGACCTTGCAGTTGGCTACTTTGCTGATGTGGTGTCTCCTAGTGAGTAGGAAGTCGATTTGGGTAGCATTCCTCCCGCTCCTGTAGGTGATGAGATGCTCGGGTCTCTTTTTGAAATACGTGTTCACGATGGCAAGGTCGGCCGCCGCACACGCATTGAGGATGTCCTCCCCTTCTGCGTTGCGGCTGCCGTACCCAAATCCACCGTGAACACGCTCGAATTCCCCACACTCATCACCCACATGACCGTTCAGATCACCCCCCAAAACGATCCCCTGTGATAATGGGATTCCACGGAGCACTTCTCCGAGTAGATTCCAAAACGCTATTTTATCGGCGTCGTCACAACCGGCCTGTGGCGCATAGGCACTTATCAAGTGGGTAACTACCCCATCGATAAGCACCCTAACGACCATAAGTCGGTCGCTACGACGTTTCACTTCCAAAATGTCGTTCTGGAACTCCTCCGAGAGCACTATGGCAACCCCATTCTCCCCACCAGGTGCACCTGTGTAGATCAGCTTGTAGCCATTCCCAATGAACCGGGATCTGCTGGCCTTCCACCGAGTCTCCTGCAGGAACGCCACGGCCACCCTCCGCCTGGAGAGCACATCGGCCAACTCTCTCGCGCGTCCGGTTAACGTGCCTATGTTCCATGTTGCGAAGCGGATCTTTCGAGATGTTTGGGCTGCGTGAGTTGGGGCTAGCGTCGTTAGCCGTGCCCGCCCATGACACGGTAGCCCTTGTCCACTTCTCACAAGAGTCGGGCGAAGCTCTTGCGCGCCGTTATGCGGCGGCGCCCTAGCCCTTATACGATCTCGCATTCGTGTTCTGTCCATATGATTTGGCAGATTTGGCTTTTACGGGGGCGACTGCCGTCTGACCCCCCAACCCCAAAAGGAAAGCCGTCGTCAGAGCCTCGTCCGTTATTCAGCAGGGTGCGCCGACTTGCAGGTGAGGTTGACTTGGGCCCCGAAGATGTTGGTAGGGCCCCTTACACCCCGACTTTGAGCTGCCGTATTTTATAATTAATAGTAATAATTTTGATATGATTATTTTAAGGTAATCTTTTTCCGCGTAGTCGCTGAGTAAGAATATTGACCCCAGCGACCGAGGGTGTGGAGAAATATGCCGCCATAATGAGCTTGGTCGTGTATCGACATAAGTGACCCAAACTTTCATAGGCGACGGTAACTGCTTACTATAATTGGGCCGTCGGCCTGTCTGCCGTTGCACAGTATTAAAAGAAATATATATTTGCACGTCTTATGGACATATAAAAATGAGTAGATTTAATCATTATTATTGCACCTCTTGTTAAACCATGTATACAACATATACATTTGTTTTTATTTGATTAGGAAATGAGTTAATCCACTTGTCGCCTTTTGCCTCTACCCAGAAGGGATGTGGGTCCTTAAATACTGTCATAATAAAATATGGTCAAAAATGAAAAATTAAATTCATGTTTTAAAATTTGTTCCATTTATTGAATGAATGAGATCATTTATTGAACAGATGACTGTAGCATAAATGTTACTCAAAATGTTTCTCTTAATTTTTATACATTCTTAATAATCTCGGCAAGTTGACAATGGCAGCCCGCCCCATATTCATGTCTATATCTGTTAATTCTTCCGTTAAAGATGTATTCAGGCTCTTCAGGTTTGTATGTGCTTCACACTTTTACCCCTAAAACTAGCCGTACTTTATAATTCAAAGAATTATGGCTGGAGGCGGGCCAATAATCCCGCTTGATGAAGTCGATATTTTGGATGAGCTGGTACAGAATCTTGTTGAAATGCCTACGTCTGCCTTTAGGCGTCTAAGATAGATATTTTACGATACCATCCAAAATTGCCTCTTGGTTTACTTTGGCACAACTTTTGGCACCTTTTCCTCAAAAATGTTATTACTGATGATGAATGATGGCCATGTTACACTCGGGGAATAGCTTTACCAGCTTCCTCTGAGCTTTTAGAGTATAGCCTATTGTAAATTTCTTCAATGTCAAAAACTTTTTCGTCTATAAACAGAATGTTTCGGTGCTGAGTTTTAGCGTACCGTCGTAGTAACGCACGGGATTTTTTTCCCCTCATCAGTTTTAGTCGCTGGTTAAGATGATGGCCAGTTTTTCTTTTGTTAGCTCGTAGCCCAAGGTTTACAGTATGCTAATACTGCAGTACGCTAATAAATGATAAGCGCTATAGTATTTCTGTTCAATCTCATTTGAAGTTCCATCAACTTCTCCTTGCGGAGGTATTTCTGGCGGCTCACGCCATAATAGCTTTGATCACACAGTTGAAGTTATAACGGAATGAGGTTTATCGCTTCTTTTCCGTCATTCACACTTAATTGTTCCTCATACTTTTTCAAGGTACGCTTACTTCAGCGAGATATTTAGGTTTTGTAGTAACTTAAAAATCTTAATTGGGAAATGGTTGCAAATATATAATGCAAATACTGCTAAGTGTTCCTCTTTAAGCGTCTACTCCATTTTTAAAAGAATAGAACAATAACATAATAATGAAAATATATTTGAAAATCGAACAAGTTACAGAAAAATATATAACTTACTTCAATTTTTTAATTACGTGCCAGTAACATTGAATTACAGCATCCATTTTGTAACTAAAAATTTTTGTATCCAATACGGTTTATATCTGTTGGGTACCAATATAGACACGTGTCTGAAATAGAGTGTTTACATTGTGGCCATAAAATGTTTAATAAAGCGAGTTTTGTTTCTCGGAGGTGCCTGGAAGAGGTCAGGTAAACTAAACAAAGCATAAAGTGGATAAACACTGCTAACGATATTTGTTAGTAAGTACCTACAATGTATCTAAACGGGAGTAAGTAAACAACGTGTCTCGCGCATAGTGTTTTACAATTTTATACTGCCTACCTACATAATTATAATAATATTAATACATCACAATCCTCCAAACTTATTTTAATACATACATATATACTTACAGACTATCAACTTAAACTAACCTTATAACGCGTTCCCTACATTTTTCAGGTACTACAACCCTATGAACATGATACACCCTAACTCTTCGTATAATTCAGTTTTCTTGTTTTGATAAGGTCTGATTGTATCCAGTTGGCAATCCTCCGGCCACCCATCTCTGATACGACATCCTACTCAAGATCGGATCCCTTTGAGTTTCGATTTTAATTTCTTTATACATACATACATATAATCACGCCGCTCTCCCGTAGGGGTGCAGGTTTTATCCGTGCAGGGGCGGAGAAAGAATACTAACCTCTGCGGCCGGGGTCGCCCTGTCGTAAAAGCCGACAAAACAACCCACCCTAGCTACGTGGTAGGGCCTCAAGCCCGTCTGGATGGCAACCACCTTCGGTCTTAAGTATGCCGCCATAATAACCTTGTGTTGTGTTCCGGCATTAGTGACCCAAGTTCCTGTACCCTTATGGGACAGCAGCGTGTTCGCGATGCCACTGGCGTTGCAAACACCCATAGGCGACGGTAACTGCTAAATTCTAAGCGGGCCGTCAGCCTGTCTGCTATTCTACAGCAATAAAAAAAAGGGATATACAGAGACCACTTCTTTCTACTTGTTACGATCCTTACATACTTGTTTCGCTTCGTCCACTTTCATTATTCCCTTTATACATGCCCTTCGGTTTAGGGTACTCTTGACCTGGCTTTTTTTCAAAATGTCCCTGATCTGGTCTCGAAACGTCCGCCTAGGTCTACCCCTTCCAACATAATTTCTTCATAATCTAATAATAATGCCTCTTAAGCAAAATGCAAGTGCGTTTGTAAACAAAGCGAATCCTAAAGGAATCCTAAAAGGATTTACTTTATCAAAGGATCCAAATCCTAAAGGATTTTTGCATAAAACTGATTTTCTTAGCGGCATAAGCGATAAACTACCCGCACTGTTGCGATCCGTACCGTATACATATTCTATGTACTATGAATACACGGAAAGAATAATCGCCCACCGTTGCATACGACTCACAGTCATAGTCAGTATCCCCTTATACGGACCGCCAGGGGGTGCCTCCTGCTGGACATCCGTCCGTCTAGCAGTGCATTCGGGTATGCGAGCCCGGGGCCCCAGCCCCACTGTCACACTCCCTTTGTTCCGTGACAGTGGTGTCCCACCTCTCCTTCTCCTATTGTCTCTTCTCTTTATTCCTTTCCCTCCCGTTCCCTGTCCTATCCCTGTCACGCCCTAAATATCTCTCCTTTCCCCATCCAAACCCTCCTCCAGTCGTAGCGGTTGCCGCTCCATTGAACTCAGGAAGGTGAGGACGAGTGTGTGCACCTGTGTTCGCGCTAACGCTTGTGCACCTAAATATATCCTGCACACTTGACCGCTTCCGTTTGTACTGGATTTTGATCTTAAAAGCCCTATGGCGATGGGTAAAAGTAGAGAGGTTCGGGCTGATGCAAACCGGACATTGTCTGATACGTGCACATAGGCGGCTCTGGGGATGTGGTAAGAACATCGTGGTCGCTTGTGCTCTGCGCTTGGGGGACAGAGTATATTCGGCAGCACCCAGAGTGTCAGAGCAGCCCTATTCAGGGACGCACTGCTCTCCCTGCTCAGCCAGGGAAGGTGCTAGAAAAGGTGCCCTAAAAAAAGTCTCCCCACTCCTTAAAGGATGGTAGTAACCACGGCTGCCTCCGCATCTTTCATTTCGTGGTCGATGTCACAAAAAGAATAATTATACAAAAGTAACGAAACGTGCGTACACTACTGGACCGTGACGGCAATGCCTGTCCAGAACGAAAGACTGCCATTGTAGCTCGAGAACTTCGTCGCTACAATATTGATGTAGCGGCACTGAGTGAAACACATCTAGCTGACGAAGGAGAGTTGGTGGAAAACGGTGGCGGTTACACCTTCTTCTGGAAAGGAACGGCTTCTACTGAACCTCGAAGGTCAGGTGTGGGCTTTGCAATTAAAAATAGCCTAGCCAAACATCTCCAGGAATATCCTAAACTTATCTCAGATCGCGTCTCCACTCTGCGTCTTTATTTGGACAAAGATAACTATTTAAATATCGTAAGTATCTATGCACCAACTTTAGACAAGGCAGATGACATCAAGGAAAATTTTTATGCTGAACTGACACATTGTCTTGAGAGGATACGTCCCAGAGAACAGATATTGCTTTTAGGCGACTTCAATGCTAGGGTTGGGCGTGACTATAACGCATGGCCACACGTCTTGGGCAGGCATGGTGTTGGGAACATGAACAGTAACGGATTATTGCTTCTTGGTTTATGTGCTCAATTTGACTTAGTGATTACCAATACGATATTCAGACTCCCTGCTAAATACAAAACCACCTGGATGCATCCTAGGTCTAAGCATTGGCATCTAATTGACTATGCTATCGTTCGGCAAAGGGATGTTTCCCAGGTCCAGGTAACTCGCGTTATGCGAGGTGCTCACTGCTGGACTGATCACAGGTTACTGGTTTCTAAGTTAAAACTTATCCTCCATCGTCCTTGCAGATGTGAAAGACCCAAGTCGATATATCTAAACTTGGACAAACTAGATAATACTTATGTGAGGAAAAATTATTCGGAAGCTGTGGCCAATACATTGGCATTGCGCAATGTGACCGGTGATCTCGAAGTTGACTGGCAGACTTTGTCTTCTTGTATGGTGATTGCAGCGAATGACACTCTGGGTCTAAAACCACGTAAGAATGAGGATTGGTTCGATGAGAATGACGGAACCCTTACAGAGGCAATCGACAGGCATCGTGCTCTTCTACAAAAGAGAGCTGGTTATCAAAGACCGCAAAGTTATATCGAGGTGAAGAAAAGTGAGCATGACCTGCGAAAATTGGTGAGGGAAACTAAAGACAAATAGTGGCACGAAAAGGCTCAGTATATTCAGTGGCTTTCTGACTCAAATCGGCTAGGCGAATTTTACGACGAGGTACGAAAACTGATCGGCACTACCAACCACGCAAAAGTTCCCCTTAAAACTAAGGACAATGAGCACCTTTTGGAAAATAAAGATGACATTCTTAAAAGATGGGCTGAGCACTTTAATAGTTTGCTCAATGTTGATAGATCTGCTGATATTCAACATGTGTGTGAGATGCGCCAACTTCCGGTGGATACTGAGCTGGACGTGCCACCTTCCTATGATGAGCTCCTTCTAGCTTTAAAACTGCAGAAAAATAAGCGAGCATTTGGCATTGATTCTATACCGGGAGAACTATTGAGATATGGTGGAGAAAAACTACATCTCACTATACTGGAAGCTTTTGTCCAAATGTAGGAGGATGAATGCGTGCCTTCTAGCTTCAAGCTTTCACGCATTAAAGCTCTATATAAAAATAAAGGGGACCGGTCCGACTGTGATTCGTATCGTGGAATATCACTACTCTCAGTCCCTGGAAAAATCTTTGCCAGAATACTTTTAAGCAGACTTCAAAAGCTCTCAAAAAAATACTGCCTGAAACACAGTACGGTTTCCGTCCTGATCGGGACACCTGCGAAGCGATCTTTTCCGTACGCCAATTGCAAGAAAAATGCAGAGAACAAGGCCAGCATTTATATTTATGCTTTGTTGACCTGGAGAAGGCCTTTGACAGCGTGCCTCGTTCTGCTCTTTGGACAGTTTTGGGTAAACTGGGATGCACAGATAAGTTTCTAAGACTCCTAAGACTGCTACATGATGACATGAAGTGTCGTGTGGATCTGAATGGGGAACAGTCGGACTTCTTTACAGTTACTTGTGGTGTGAAGCAAGGATGTGTATTAGCGCCGACCCTGTTTGCGTTATACTTTTCAGTCGTTGTTGGTGAGGCAACCCGGAACTGTACTGAAGGTATTCGTATTCGTTTCCGTACTGATGGAAATTTTTTCAAGCTAGCCAGGTTCAGATCGGAAACTAAAGTTTCGTACGACCTGATTACTGAAATCATGTATGCGGATAACTTATGCTTCATAGCTGAATCTCCAGATAGTCTACAACAGCTTGTGTCCAGATTTTATGAGGCATGCCGTTTATTTGAGGTGAAAATCAGTATAAAAAAGACTGAAGTGATGTCTTTGGATGCTTATAATCATGGAAACTTGGATATAAATCTTGGCGAAGACCAGTTGAAGCAGGTCAATAGATTCCGTTACCTGGGAAGTAACATTACATCTAAATGTGACCTTGAGCCTGAAATTAACAGTAGGATTTCTGCTGCAGCTGCAGCATTTGGTAAGCTGGATGCGAGGGTTTTTCGATCACACGATTTAAAGTTGAGCACCAAGATTTCAGTCTACATGGCCGTCGTGTTGCCTAATTTATTGTACGCTAGCGAGACATGGACTACTTATTATCATTATATTCGAGCATTAGACCGCTTTCACCTGAGATGTTTGCGAAAAATAATGAATATCCGATGGTCCGATTACGTGCGAAATACCGAAGTGTTACATAGAGCTAATGTCTGTGGCATAGAGGCATATCTCATGAGACGACAGCTTCGATGGTCTGGTCACGTCTCTCGGATGGCGGAAGAGAGAGTAGCAAAACGAATCTTTTACTCGGAACTTGCGAGTGGCAAACGCAGGCAGGGTGGGCAATTGCTACGATACAAGGTCAATTGCTTAAGCGTCAATTGGTGAAGTGCAATATTGATCCGAATCAATGGGAAAAACTAGCGGAGAAGAGTTCCGACTGGAGACTCCAGGTGAAATCTAAAGTGCGAGAATTTGAATGCCGCCGGCGCTCAGAGTTAGATTCAAAGCGCGACGAGCTTAAATCCCGACCAGCAATAACTATTGCCTATAATTTTGTGAATGGTGTTTTGACGTGTTCAAGATGCAAGCGCGTATTCGTAATTAAGGTTGGCTACGCAAGTCACCTGCGAGCGCATGAACGTCAAACAGCTGCTAACTGAAGCGATCGCTGTAACTGAAATCGGTTAGGAGAGAGAGAGAGAGAGAGAGAGATACGGGCCGAAAATCGATACGAGAGGCTTAGATATGGTCTGTAGGTAGAACAAAAAGTCTGCCATAGATGTACTGATGAAACTTTTTCATACAATAATTTATTGCTAGAGCCTCCCTATGAATTTGGGAATAGTTTTTCTCGGCCGCTGTTAGCGTAGGAGAGACCCGCCCCCGCGCCCCCCGCCGGCTGTGACAGCACCCCGCCGATGCCGGCCGCACTCGCGTCGCATGTTTACTATCATCAATGGCTTGTCAGGAACGTAATGCGCCAGCACCTCTGAGCCCAGTAAAGATTTTTTTATTTCTCGGAAGGCATACTCGCAAGCCAACGTGTATTTAACGTGTTTTTTTAAAAGTGCATACAAAGGCAATGAACGTTGGGAAAACTTACCTGTGAATTTAGCAAAAATTAATATTTTTTCAGTTAATACTATCCCTAGGAAAGAGCGTGACTCCGAAATGTTTTGTGGCCTAGACATATTTTTAACCGCTTCAACTTTCTCGGGGTCCGCCTTCACACCATTCCTAGATACCATGTTTCCTAAATACTTAACTTCCTCTACAAAAAAGACACGTTTAGGTTTTTTTAGTTTAAATTCTTTGGAGAATTTTCGGGCTCGATGAAAGACCGAACACTATAACGAAAAGACCTCGATGCGTGTTAATAGTAGTGAATTGTTTGGTTTTTTAACCGTGCAGGGGCGGAGAAAGAATACTAACCTCTGCGGCCAGGGTCGGTCTGTCATAAAAGGTGACAAAACAACCCACCCTAGCCACGGGGTAGGGCGCCCCAGCCCGTCTGGATGGCGACGACCTTTGGTCTTAAGTTTGTCGCCAAAATAACTTTGTGTTGTGTTCCGGCATTAGTGATATTTATAGGGCAGCAGCGTGTTCGCTATGCCACTGGCGTTGCAAACACCCATAGGCGACGATAAATGCTAAATTCTAAGCCTGTTTGATGTTCGACAGCAATAAAAAAACATCAAGCTCTATTTGATTATAAGACTGCGACAAGTCAATTTTGCTAAAGAATTGAGCCTCTGATAAAGTAATTAAGGCATGCTCAAACCTAGACAGTGGGTATCTGTCGACAATTAAGGCTGGGTTCAGAGTTGATTTGTAGTCTACAAAGTCTGAAAGTACCGTCCGTCTTATTCACGGGAACCAACGGTGAAGCCCAGCGCGCAGCATCGCATCTAATTCCGCGTCGAAGTGCGCGCGCAACGCGATGCGATTGCGATGCGAATGGCAGGGGCCACGCGCGGCTGAACACGAGTGTCACATCCCCGCGCACCCGTAACGTTGCCTGGCCCCCCGTGAACCTCCCCAAGCTACCGTCAAACAGCTGCTTATATCTAATTAACAAATTTTACAAATTACAATCAACTGAGCCATTAACAAACTTATTCACAGGCGATATCTTACTATTATACAAGTTATATAAAGGTATACACAATTTAGATAGCCAATGTCTCCCAATCAAAGAAGTAGTTCCGCCATTTATTACAAATAACTCTAAGTTTTTCATATTCCCCTGATACGAGACAGAACACTTTATATCCTAGGGGGTCAGAAGTGTCATAAAATCTTAAACTAAGGTTATGGGGAATTATTTTTCTATTTCTAAAAAAATTACTGTAAGTTATTTTACTGATGCAAGATATAGGCGTACCCGTGTCTATCTTCATGGGTATAATTCTACCATCAATAGATATGGGTAAACTCACCGCCTTGTAATCACCACAAAGTTGGTACAACTCGATCATACTATTCACATTCATGAGGCTCCTCGAGCGAACCAAAATTAAAACTCATAACCGAGTGCTTCCACATGGTTTCCTTTACCCCTGGACCTGGACATAACCGAAGATGTTGACCTTTTCGTTTACATCGGCTACAAACAAAGTCATGGTATCTACAGCTCCTGTAGTTGTGACTCATCGATCCGCAGCCTTCACAGCCGCCGAATGCAGACTTCGATGTGGCTTGTTCCGCCGCCTGTCGTGTGACGCTTGGGCCACGGCTACCGCCTCGTTGTTGGAACGTACGGCAACCTCGCATCTCCCTCACTGCGTGAAGTTCTGTACTCTCGAACACATTCTTCACGTCCACAGCTGCTGCATCTCGTTTCGCAGCTTCCAAAGATATAGCTATTTTAACGGTTTTTGTGAAATTCAAATTTTCATCTTCCGTGAATAACCGTTGGCGAATGACGTCATTCCTCAACCCACAAACAAACTGGTCCCGAAGGTTTTCACTTAGTCCCTCCTTAAAATTACAGTTCCGCGCCAGTTTCTTCAGCTCTGCAACATAGTTAGATAGATAGATTATTATTTATTGTCCACCAAAAATTATATACATGCAAAGTAATTTGATGTTAAACTTATAACTAGTGCACAATAGGCGGCCTTATCGCTAAGAAGCGATTTCTTCCAGACAACCGTAAGGTCGGAATACAATAAAAAAAAAACCTTTTGTTATAGGTGGCGCGCTAAAAGTAATATAATAATATAATACAAATAAGATATAATAATAAAAACTTCACTCTCTGCTCGTGGCGCGGTCCCCGGTGGGATGGTTGCGAGTACTGGTTGGGGTCCGGGGTTCTGTCCCGGGCCCTGATTTGGTAGTCGAAACCATGCCCATTTCGACTGCGCCTGCACAGAGAGTGTTCCTGGGGCGAAAACGGCATCTCCGCAGTCCGTCGGTCTGGCTGGGCTGGCTACGACGTTAGGCGAATCTCTGGGTTTCTGGAGTGTCGTCTGGTAGTCGTACCCACGCCTGACTGGCACGCGGCGGGGATGCAAGTCCCACCCGTCCGCAAAGGAGGCGGCGGAGCGGGAGCGGGAGTTGACCACCACACTCCCCTCCCGCCAACGCAGGCCATGCCAGTGGCGCCGGAGGGCAAGTAACTCCGGCTGCCGTAAAAAGCGGCCGCGGACGGCCCCTCGGGGGAGGATCCGCCGCCCGCACTATTGGCGCGAGGGAGAGGGCCGCGTGCTGTTCCGCGGCCCTCCTCAACTCATGTTGATTCAGAAGAGCGCCGGGGGACGAATTCCTGACCCCCTGGCGCCAACAATTTAGAAGGGGCCCACCTGAAGACGTGCGGGCCGGCGCCGGCCCGGGCCACGAGATCGGCAGACCATATATCCGTGGGCCCGTGTGTAGGCGATAGGAGAACAGCGGAGTTTTTTAGCGGGTAGTCGGATGGCCGAACATCTTTCCCGGAGTCCCACATATTCCTCGGTTCCCCCGGGCCGGGGGAACCCGTCAAGAGAGGGTTTTTCCCCGAGACCAAAAAAAAATATAACACAAATGAATTGTTTTAGTCAGTCTTTAAAGGCTTCATCCAGATAATAATTTCGAACTAGTTTTTTAAAAATTGGTAGTGATTTCGCAATGTGTGATTGCAATAGGCAAGGAGTTCCATAGTCGGACAGCCTGTACAGTGAAGGAATGATTGTAAAAGGATGAAGAGTGTACAGGTACTGTTAGTTTAAGATTATTAGAGGAGCGCAAATTATGGTCATTTACTTAGATGATGAAGAGACTAAAAACGTTCCTTATGATAGAAAGGTGTATTGGGAAAGAATAAAATACTATAAAGCAGAGATAGAATGTGAGTATTCCGTCGAAGATGGATTGGTAACCACTTGAGTTTGCAGCGAAATTCAGATACATGATCATATTTACGAAACCCAAATATGAATCCTAAGCAAACATTTTGAATTCTCTCAAGCTTGTTAAGTAATTCTTGGGTTATTTACAGAACCCAAATTAGTTTAATTGTTATTAAACTAATTATTAAATTTAATTAGTTATTTACATTTTCGTCGGTAGTTTGTCGCCACTGTCGAAAACGGAACCGAGTACCGACGGACTCGGTTGCAGATGATTACGATGTTTCACTGTAGCACAACTCGGATGGCTTCCGAGGGCTGGCGAGGTTTACCAGAAGTTCGTACACTTCATTCCCCATTACGGCAATTAAGGCAATTTTAAATCATCTTTGATGCCGTTGACCTTGACTACATTTCCAGTAGATCCGCGTACAACGCCCACACTCCCGTTTTTACGTGGAATTCATTTATTTTCCCGATCGACATGATGATTACACGCACTATTAGATATCCGTTATTTTCCTATTCGTCGCCAATATAATGATTTTAACACGGGAGTAAGTAAACAACGTATCTCGCGCATAGTGTTTTATTTTATAAACTGCCTACCTACCTAATTATAATAATATTAATACATCACAGTTAGCACGGTTTTCGCAATTATTTATGTCTAAACAAATATTGGTATATTAATGTTGTACTATCATGATACGCATTACTATATTTTAAAACATTCGTGAAATGTAACAAATTAAAAACATTTCTGCGTGGTAAGGCCTCAAGTCCGTCTGGATGGCAACCATCCTTGGTCTTAAGTATGCCTTAAACTCTTTGCATCCTGCGTCTAAATGACAACCCAAATTCTTAGTGTTCCAAAACGATTCCTTACTGAAGTCGCTCCAACTAGCCCATAGCGCTATAGGTAGGTACTTATCAAATGCAGAGCTACCTTTTCAGTCGTAGCATTTTGCCTCCAAGAGCACTACACAGTGGAGGCATTCGTTTCGTCCTCATTTAATTCGACGACCTCGGTGGCGTAACGTATAACGCACTTCGGTACGCTTGCGGAGGTCACGGGTTCGATTCCCGTCTCGCGTGTGGGTATTGTATTTATTTACAAAAAAGTATTTAAGTAGTATATCAGTTGTCTAGGGCCCATAACACCATTGCTATGCTACTTAGTTTAAGACTAGATGACGCTGTGTGAATTGCCACAAAATATTTATTATCATTTATTATTTTTAATAAGTATTGGTTTGGTTAAAACACTATCGCTCCTTTTTTGATACATTTATAGTATATTTCCATTAGATTGGTAGCGTAACCATTATATTGGAATCCACTGTGAAAAAAATGTCTTAAAAAGTTTAGCTAAATCGATTAGTTTAAAAGAAAATTTAGTACAAAAATATAAAAATAACTTGAAAATTATGGAAACACTTGACATTGACTTGAAATACTAAGTACAGCGAACCAGATTAAAAAGAGGTAAAAACGTCAACTTGACATTAACTGTCTGACTGATCTGACAGAATGATTGAGCATTGGCAATATTGGCATTGAGCAAAAAATATCAATAAATAATTAAATTTGTTTATTGAACTCTCTCTCCTTGTGTGATTAAAGTAGAACTCGAAGTTTAAAAGAAAACACAATATAAATATACAATAATTTTCACACAATCCAGTGCTGCGTAATTACTAGTTGGAATTAAAAAGAGTGTGTAAAACAAACCGTAATCAATGCCCTACATTTTGATCAGAGGTAATCTAGCCTCGTATGGACATAAAAATCCTTGGCGTGTGTTGGTGTCGGGTCTAAAAGGTTTGTAGTGGTATTATTATTATTAGAAAATTGATAAGATAAGCTTTGTAGATATGAAAGTAGCTTCTATATTTTCATAATATTGCTATTTAACTTTCGTGAACCTGATACATGAAGTTATATTTAGCTGGCGACATAGAACAGTTGAAGAGATTTGCTTGTGGCGGCTATTGCGACGATTCCACGATTGTTTATTTGCAACATCCTTGCGTTATTCTCAGTGCTTTGGAAGTAAGTGCTAAATTTATTACATAATAAACCTTATTACGCATTTTGTTGATGATTCATATACCTGTAAATTCGTGACTTACAGGTATTAGGTTACAAAGTAGTTGCATCTAGTTCCACTGCAGTTAAACAAGATTATAATGAGTACATGTGGACTATGAGAAAAGAGTTTTCTGAGCCAGAGCCTTCAATAATTGTTGAACAGGACAATATCACAAATTTCAGCAAAGAGGCTATGCATTTGAGCAACTATCAAGGTCCTACAAAAGACGAAGAGATCTAAATCACACACCTCTCTTCTGTCATATATTTTTTGGATTATTTATACTATGGAAACAAAGAGCAGTCAGAACCTTCCAATTAATGTATCATCTATTCCACTAACTGAAGAAGATGGTGTAGTCTACATTGCTATAAAAGGATCATTGCATGCACATGATTGCTCAGTTTTTGGATTAGGCGAAGAAGAAATTAAAGCTCTAACAAAGAAGTACCCAGGATCAGGTGTAGTTGTGAATGGTATTTCCATCAAAGCAAATGTATTAGATGCCATAAACTCCTTGGGTCAACTAGGTTACAAAATTATTTCCAGTACTGGGGAAACAGAGATTACTTGGACTCTGCAGCGTGATTTGTAACTTCTAATTATTGCATATTTCTCACTCTACTGACAATGGAGCATAGTCATGAATGTGAGCATACAAATTGTACATCAGCAAATGCATCTGTTTGTCAGACAATATCTGAAATGGACTGGGAAAGGGGTATCTGGAATGCAGGTATATATCATCCTTATATCTTGCCAAGTAGTAATAATACATTATGTCTAGTAATGAAATGAAAACTCTTTATTGTTCACCAGCTAAATCTATGTACAATGAAAACTAGAATAAGTTAAAGTGACACAATGAGCGGCCTTATTGCTAAAAGTGATCTCTTCCAGGCAACCATATAATGAAGTGGAATACACATAGTAAATTAATTTGTGGCTGACAGTGCATAAACTGGTTGTACATAATAATAACAAATATTGTTATTTATAGTACTACTACTATAATATACAGGGTGACTTTGACAAAACCGTCCAAATTTTATTTTATGCACTAAACATCATTTAAGGAACCCATTTTTGCAAAAAGAATTTGTATGTCAAATTTTCACCATAAAATATTTAATATATGATCATTAATTCAATCGTACAGAATAGTCCTATGGTGCAACCTTCGTACGTTAACCTGTTATTACCTGTCTCTCCCGCGTAAATGAGTAGTTAGTATTCGCTCGCCCGATGGAATGCCGCCGTCCTCAGCCTTTTACTAGGTCAGATGGAGTTGTCATTCACACTCTCGCGCCGTATTATGTAAATTGTGAGTTCTTTGAATGACTGTGATGCTGATTACTCAACATTTTTATACTATGTGATACAAAACTAAAATACATGTTTCTCATAACTTTTACCAAAGATTCTTTTGTGTGAATTTGGACTGGTTTGTCAGTCACCCTGTATATGATATTGAAAAATTATGTACAATATTTCTAAGTTAATTATTTAAAGAGATAAATTATTTTTTATATAGAAGTATGCATTAACAGTTTATTTTTGTTATAAATTGTACCCTTGGTGCATTTGTGTTATATGTCATAACACACTAGTCCGTTAGATGAGCAGATGACAATTCTTTTAGTTAAGATTATCTCTTTTCTTATAAAACCCTAGTGATATAAACTTCAAACCCTAGTGATATAAAAAATCAACACTAGGGCAATGCTAACATGCTTCTGTTTTTAGGAACTGTGAAATAATAGAAAATAATTTCCGAAAACAAAACCTTTTTTAAGATGTTTTCTTAGATTTTCACTGCTCATTCTTCAATAGAAATAAATTATACAAATTTTAAGAATGTTTTTATGCTGCCAGTGAAATAAACATTACTTCTATAAGACAATTTTAATTCTGATCTCTCCAATTATAGCATTCTCTGGAGATACAAACCGGGTTCAAAGTTTATTAGATAAAGCTAAAAACAGGAAAGAACTGGTGAATATGCCTGATAATTCAGGTTATACGGCTCTACACTATGCAGCAAGGAGTGGTCATGAGGATGTCTGTAAAATATTGTTAAATAATGGAGCTGATATTGAGGCTGAGACCAGAACTGGAAAAGTCACACCATTGCTTAAAGCTGCAGCAGCAGGTATACACTAATATAGATCTTATAATTTTTACAACTTTCTTTCTGCCCTTATGGGAAACTATGTGGGGTTGGCACAAGTTCCCTTCTTTCATCGATTAGTTGTCATTTTAACATTCTCTCCTTTTTTGCCGTATCATTTTTTACACAATACATCCATCTTTTCTTTGTTCTATCCCTCCTAGTGTATGCATACAAAATATCCATCCACTCGTTTCTAGCAGTGTTAGTTAGTAGTAGGTAATCCCTCTGTTCACATTATATGGCCATACCAGGCTAGTCTATTACTTTTCAGCTTCTCAATCACTTTTGCTACTTTCTAACTTCCCCTAATATTCATTTTAAATTTAATCCATTTTTGTTTGTACTATGTCCATTATTTAATGTTCACATCCATTTACACTTGAAATTGACTTGGTTGTAAAATTTTGCTTAACTCTACACTTACTGCATTTTAATAAATATGTAAATGAAAGTTTTCTTAGTTTCTTCTAATCTTAATATTAATTATAATATGTCAACTCATTTAACTCATACAAAAATTCATCCAGGTAAATCAGCAACAGTCACTCTATTGATACAACACGGAGCTAAAGTGGATGCCCAGGATGTCGATGGAAAAACGGTGCTGCATAAAGCCATTGAAAATAAACACATGAATCTGGCTTTTATGTTACTAGAAGCCTATCCTAATTTACGCGATATTAAAGATTCCAGGGGTAAATGTGCTCAGTCCATTCCAGATTGCATTTAAATACAATAGCACCAATTGTTATTTAAAAACAATAAATATTAAATTATTACATAATACTAAAATCCAGTCTCTAATAATAATCAGATGAAATGCAGTATTTATTATATAGGTGACCTGGCTAAAAATTTTGGTTATTGAAAGTTACTTACGACTTGATAATTTTTAAATTTTGCTGAGTGTTTTTACATCTCTGTGATGGAAATAATGATATAAAAAGCGTCTAATAGGCTTTTGAAAGCTTTGTATACAATATAATAAATTATATTGAAATCCACTTGAGTCAATTTTGTTTCTGTTGCAATTTTTAGTTGGTCATTTTAATTTTAAATGTTCTGCTTTTATAATTTTATTGATACATTGTCAGTAAGAACTATATAACAATAGAATGTGTCTCTTGAAACTATTTTTATGTATTATTGTTTTATCATATATTCTATTTGTCTGAATATCAGAATGTTTTACATACATATATTTGTATTATTCCTTATTTTACTCATGTTATTTAGCTTTAAAGATGTTATTAAGAATTATTTATTTTAAACTGTAAGGTTAAATACATAGGTACTTAGCAGAGTGGACATATTATGATACATTTATAAGTATATATCTAAAATGTATACGCCTAGTTAGTCATCTTTATGCGAAATACAATATTAGTCTTATATACATTGGCGTACGTGACCGACGGCATAATCGATATTATATGTAAAAGTATAAAATATGGAATTAAGTATGGGAGGAGGACACTATTTAAATATAACCAGCTCCGGTTGCGTACTCATATAATGGCGGAATGACCTGACACCTACCAACAGTTACAGGTAATTTTTATGTATTGGGTTATTTATTCTGTAGATAAGAGAATATACCCATCCTACATGAGCCAGTCAGGAGGGAGGGAGATCTTCAAAATACCACGTATGGTCACAGGGAGGAAGAATGGGGCTTAAGGTTTAGTCACCTAGTCAATATCCTCTGAAGGAAATTTCGCCCTTTTTCGAGCTATATTCAAATTTGGCGCGTTTAATTTTTCCTTGTAGGTGTGTGTCACTTTTGGCGTCACATTTTATGGCTCATATTTAGCATTATTAAAGATAAATATGAGCCAAATTATTCATTTTTTTACTTTTTGCCTGCAAAAAATTATTAAAAGCAGTGTTCATGATTACCACATGAAAACTAGAGGGCAAGGGGGGGTCTTCTCGTATACTACGGATGGGCACTAGAGGGAAGGAGTAAAAATCTCAAAAATAGGTCACGTAGTATCCTTCCCTAAGTACCTACATTACTCAAAGAAGATCATTATATGGATTTAATGAAACATAAAAATAAGCTTTCGGTTTATTGGTGAATCTATTTTGCTGATTAAGAGAAGCAGCCTAATTTAGACAGTATTGTTGTTTGTCCTTTCTGCTGAACTATGTTCAAAAATATATTTAATAATTTATTTTGTCAATTAAACTAATGTTTATTTAAGTCAAGTCGAGTCATATTTATTTAGATATAGATTAAAATTCAAAATTGTGTAAGTTAGGTTTATTTATTTTCGATGTTCTTATGTGACTGATATAAGAGACCATATCATTATGTTTGATTACATGTGTTCACATATTAGGTGAATTGGCACTTTGTGCACATAATTTTGTATATTAAGTATGTGGTAAATAATGTACATTGAGCTGAAGAGGAAAAAAGGCTTGTTCATGGTATCTTCTTGTTTTGGCCAACACGACACTAAGCCTCTTTCACCGCGTCAGAACACACGTCTTGGTGGTATACGTACACGGAATCCGAAAATACAGTGCTTGTTTATCGTTTACAACCGCTCCATAGTTTTAGCTCTAAACGCCAGCACGGTAAGACGAGACGTTTATCTGTCCAATAGAGCAGTCCTTTTAAAGCTAACGTGACTGGCCGCCAGACGATGCTCTACAAAGCAGTGAAGCCAGATCGTGGCTAAAGTGACCCCCCATTCTAAAAATCCGCGCGCTCGTCGCGCACAATGTAACCGTGTCGGGAAACCGAAAGTTGGTCACATGGTCTGTCGCTTACGACACACGATTGGTGGTCGCTTATATTGTGTATGAATCACTAGTACCGCGCGCGGTTCATATGCGTGTAGTTGGGGGTCACTATACTCACGATCTGGCTGCACTACTACATAGTTGTAATTAGCTGTTTGACTCAATGTACAATATTTACTCCATGTTAGAGATTTAATACATTAACTTGGTATTATATATTCCAACACGGTCACATTTATACTAATAATTATCTATGAATAAAAATAATTTATATCACAAATTTGAAATTCGTCAAATAATATAAATTTTTGGATTTAACATTTTTCACCTAATCGATGAAAACTATTGAAGACACGTAACTGTTGTGAAGTGAAACAATTTCAATGGTTTTACCTTTACAAGTGTGATAATTGTTATTTTCGACATAAATAATACCAATTATTTATTCCTTTTTATATAACATGCAATTGTATGTTGGACATACATATTTTATGAAATTTTTGCCACTATTCTATAAATAAAACGAATTATAACTAGAATGTTCTTTATTATAAGTAGATGTTATCATATTTCTATAACTTATAAATCACCTTCGTGATTTTTTTATGAGGAAACATTGTTTCACTTATTACCTTTATACTGCTTTATTTACTACATATAATAAACTAATGTCTATAAATCATTGTTTTATTTGACCAGTTTAAACACTAGATATATAATATACTTATATCCTTATGTTTGTATGATAAGTTAATATAAAATTAGTCGTTATTAGTCGTAGCCATTTACGTACATTTGAGTGAATGTTAAAATAACAATATCAGTATAAAACATTGACTATAGTCATTGATAATTAACTTCACCTTTGGGACACAATAAATTACTATCACAGGGTCCAAATAGTGCAATTTCATCCATATATAATAATTCCTACTCTGTAGAAATATTCACCTTGAGAAAATACGTGGAATAAATTAGGTTAATACGTGGCGACAATTGTATTACCTCTCAAACCACAAATAAACCTTGTTTCTTGAACTTGTGTAACCAGTTATCGTGGCCTACGAACGTTCGCAACGTGAGAGGCGCCAGTAACATACTTCCGTACGCGTAGGAGAACTGGAACCTGGGTCACTTATGCCCATATATTTAGAAACCAAAGGTGGCTGCAATCCAGATGGGCTTGGAGCCCTTTCACTACCCTTTAAGGGTCAGTATTCTTACGTTTTTCGCTGTTTAATAGGGTTTAACAATGCAAGTAAGGTTCACTGGGATAAAAGTTCTTACTGGTACCGTTTATACGCCTGGTAGAACCCCATACACTCATAAATTACAAATTAACATTATATAATATTCTAAACAACATTATCAACTTAAAACTTACATAAGTAACCTCTACATGACTGAACACATGTTCCTAGAATGTAATCTTACGTTATTATAGACATCTAAACTTACTATCAGTCCCCACATATCCCACAACTGGGTATTTACAATCGACGAAACTTACTCGTGCTACAATAACCTATGTCGATTTACCTACACCGACAACACGTAGTGGCTATCAATTAATATTAGATCATATGGACTACCCATACGCATTTCATAGTAAGGATCTATTATTAGCTGGTTTATAAGGTTTCATGCCACGCTCCGCCAATCTTCTTCTTTTGATAGAACCGCTTACAGTCAATCCTCAAACTTCACGGAGCCGCTGCTGCAGTTAAATAGAGTTAAAATGGCGATTTCTTAGAGAAACTGACACAATATACCGGTCATCTTGTTCAGACGTGACTCGATGTCTACCAGATCCTGAACGGCGAATAAACATACCAGTCTCCCGATAACGCTGATACAGTCTATTGACAGCAGAGAGGCTTAAATGCAATCATGCAGCCACAACCCGCTGACTATGCCCTGCATCCAGCAACGCCAGGACTTGGGCGAATTCTGTGGGCGAGGTATCCATATTTTTTAGGAATAGATCTCTTTGTTAGGATGTCACAGAGCTTAGTTAACAATCACGCTCAACTTAGCTCAGTTTAAAAAAAAACTATAATTTATGCAAAAAAATCGTCCCCAATCATGGACAGAACCAGGGCCGGGAGCGACAGGTCCGCACCGATTTGGGCGACGAGGGCGCAGCGCTCCTCGCGTCACGCAGGGCACACGGTGACCGTCACCGTCCTCTACAGCGGCCTCTCAAACTCACTCCTACATTTTAGTTGCGTCAGTGTGCCGGACTAATTTTTAAAAAGTAAATATTTCGTTATATTTGTCAATTGTATTATAAAAAAATAAAGTCAATCACATTCGCTGATTCATCGCTAATACTCCCATGTTCAGATTTTCAGTTTTCTATATGAAAAGAGCAAAAAGTTACTCGCAATTCTTGTCTATGTCGTTAACAATACTTCACTTCTCAGTTTATAAACAAATCTAAGATTAACAATATCGGTAAACTTTTATAGATCGCTCTAGGAATCACTGAGAATACGAACCAGACTTCAAACAGTTCTCTTATTCATAAGACGGATCGGACCAATGAGCTGCCGTTCAAATATCTTGACCACCAAGATTTTTAATAAAAACCATAGATTTGTTGAGTTTAAATTTCCTTAACTCTATTCCTTATATTCATTCATCATTAAAAACGCTTTCAAACTCTTTGGTAACGGGAGAGATTCAATGTATTGAAACAAAACTTCATTCTCATTCATTGACCTAATCTTAATCCTACAAATATCCATTAAATCTAACGGATTCTTTGTATATTGCCGCAACCAGTTATCCTCAGTGTTTCTTTTAAAAATTTCATTTAACTCCTGAGCGGAGATACAGTAGCCGGCCTTGATAAGCATGGTCGCGAGAGTAGGCGTCTTCCTTCGCCTGGCTATCGTGAAATTATCTAAGCCGCACAAACGTAAGTCACATGCGTTTACGTCAGCTCCATAACGTATAAGTAAAATTGCGGCAAAGTCCCTGCAACAATAATTTAGTGTCATTCAAATAAGAAAGTCGTGAACTTAAAAATACAGCCTCGCTTTTTTTCATCAATTTCCAACTAGAACGTCACAGGCTAGTTCGCAGTTAGGTTAAATAATGCAATGAATATACATAATAGCTAGAATAAATAAATATACTACAACATTTCACGCAGCTCCACCTAGTACCAAAGTCAGCAGCAGAGATCTTATCGCATGCTTAATCATAAACTGACCTAACTAAAAAAATCTGTTTTTTGGGAAATCGCAAAAATCGTTTTGTCATTTACTACTTATCCCATATATTGACTTATAACTAAATAGCGGTAACTCAGTGTGGGAAAGAGATATCGAAATAAATCTTAGATAGGCCGATAGAGGGCGTCGATACAATGCTACCCGTTATATTATCTCACTTTAGACCTAAATCGTAATCGATGTTTATGATTAAGCATGCGTTATGTTATGAGTTATAGATATTTCATATACTACTTATATACTTTTGTAAATACATAGTTTATTATATATAAAACCATGTTAAGGGTTCACTCCCTATAAATTCTATCCAGTTTTAGCCTTGACGACCGGGCAAATTATTTTGTTTTTCTCATATATTTTTGATATAAAAATTCTTATTCTTCGTACACAATCTCTATAGAAAAATATTTAATTATATAAGGACCTAGCAGAAGACCAGAGCTGGTTTTCTTTCTTACTACGCCACTTACTTCTCAAGTATCAATGCTCGATTTAATGCGGTGTCACCAGTCAAAGCCGTCGCATTCATATCAATGTTAAATTTTAATAAACACTTCAACAACGCCTCAAACTCTTCCAACGTATTTATATTATCCACTGCAATGTGTAAAGCATTCGATCCAGTTATGTTGTTACACGAATTTACATTTGCACCTAAAATAATTTATTAAACATATACTATTCTGTATAATTATAATATTGGGGAAGGGCCAAATAAGTCTTATCCTATTCCATTTATAGGAGACTTCGCGTCTCAAACGTAGTGTAAGACCGATTATCCTGTAGACTAATTATCATCTACTAAGATGAAGTATTAAGTCCTAGTTGCAAAACAACCTTCCACTATGGTGCCCAGCATTCACTAGGATGGATGACCTGTGTAAAGTTTTCATTGATGCTTAAATAGGAAAAGCATATGATATAATTATTTGGCCCAACCATAAGCGAACACTTGCGTGACAATAGAACTAAATATTTCCTCTTTTTTTAAAACTCCTTGCATTGAGTATAAAAAAAACTTTATCGCAAAGGTAAGCAAAGGGGCATGCCCATTTTTGGCCAGGAAACGCCCAACAATATGGTTTTGTTAAAAAAAACCATCATGTTTTATGATAATAAATCGCAGTGTTCATTTATCCAAAAAAGATTGCAACATATTATGTGCAAAAAAACTATTGAATGATAAAAATGAAAGGACATCCGTAATTCATTGTTTTGTGGATAAAATATGCACTAAGCAGTGTTGCCAATTATGTACTAATTTCGTCAAAATTATAATCGATACTGTTTATGTTGTTCGATTTATAAAATGTGATTAATATAATTAATTCCAATATTATTCTTGTTTATCCAATACTTATTATGATTTTATGTTAATTGAACAAGCAATTTATTTATCGCTAGGTGATTAACCATGACTTCTAATATAAAAAATCATAATAAATAAAGCTACTGCATAATTTAACTGTTTTTCTTAACTTTAATTAAAAATTCATAGAAAAAGAAATGAAAAATTAAAATAATCTTTAGATAATAATCTTTGAAGCGCTTTAATTAATTCGCTCTTTAATAAATTAATGATGAACGAACTAAAATCAATATTGATCTATCAATTTTATGTTTATTAAGCGGCAACATCGAATCTGATATAATGACAGCTAGGCGGCTGGCGATTGTCAAGTCGATACTGTTTGCATTTGCATTACTTTGTTTGTTTTCTTGTGGATTTCTTATCTACGCAACGAATAACCATTCTAAATGGACTCTATATTTCATATATATTTTAATTAATGCTAATGATTCTGGTAGAAGTGCAATTAAAAAGTATTGTTGCAATTGTATTGTTGGCCGACGAACGGTAGGATGATGTGCCCATGTAATGACAGTAATATGTTATTTGGGTTGGGCACGGTATCAGATAAATATTTTCCCGCATGCTCAATTCCTGGATGATGTATTGATCATATATGATACAAATGATGTATAAGATCATAAAATGCCTATTAGATCTTATCAAAACTTAATAATGTATATGTTGTATTTAAGCAAAATGATTGTTAAAATACTGATTTGTGACAATTAAATCCATTTTATAACTTAACAATCCGGACTTTTTTGTAAATTAATTCCTTTACTATTTTACTCTATAAATTACATATTATCATTTCCATATGCGCTTATGTATGGGCACCTAGGGCCGAAATGTCTATTGTCGGTGGGCATTCCCCTTTACAACTGACAGACATGTAAACCCGATCAATTGTTTACAGCGGGAAGAGTAGTTTCGTACCCCCAAAATATATTATAAGAGAGTTTACCTACTCTAATAAAAATAGTAATATGTAATTTAATATATTGAGAATATTTGCTAATTACCTCTTTGTAATAAAATGGTCAACACATCAGGTTGCGACAATCCTGTCGCCAGCAACAAAGGAGTGTCGCCATTATCATTGCACAAATTCAAACCAGCACCAAACTGCGATAACAGACTTACTATTTCTTCCTGGAATATAGTAAATATTAATTTCATAAATTAATTTCACGTTTTTTATTTCCATTGCATATAAATCATTTTGTACAACTAAGTACAGGAGGAAATTTAATTTTAATTTGAAACATTAATATTTGTTAAATGATACCTTATAACATAATATCCACAATTAACTGGTATTATTTATATTTTTGGTTAAATGTAAAAAAAAACATTAAACTCATTCAAAACCAAACTTCAGAGGTGTTTCGATTTTTTTGATGAGAAGTCTATTACAATTAACATATAAATTAATGCAGAACTTTAATCCTAAGCAATTTTGTATGTTTAATAAAATATACTTCCAATCCATTATAAAACACAATTAAATATAAAACATTAGTGTATGAAAGCAAAGCCATAGACAACTTCTAGTGACTCTTTAAATTATTATACTCCTATATAATGCGTTTCAAATAAGAATAGGATCGACATTGAGCCATGTTGTGACGTCATAGCATAGGTTTTTAATATTTATTCCACTAACTGTTCTTTAAAATAAAAATAGGTATGTTACCTGTGTTTATGACTTCAATTCCACTCACCATTATTGATACGCAAATTAAGGTTTCGTTCCAAACCGTACTTTTCTAGTGACATTTGACAGATAGAGGTCATAGATGTTCCTATTCTTATTTGAATCGCATTGTACTATTTTTTACCTGTCGTTGTATAATAGCATTATCTAGCAATCTATGGGTGTGTGTTATCCTAGCACCAGATTTAAGAAGTACTTCAACAACTGGAGCATACCGATGCCAAACCGCTTCGCAAAGTGGAGTGTAACCTAAAATTAATTCAACTGATTTATTACTGGATGTGACTATGGCTTCTTTGCGTTGCTTCGATGGGACAAAGAGAAATATGCCCGTAGGTTATCTTTGGTATTGGATACTACTACGTGGAATCCGATTTGTTTCATTTCAGTCCAAACGTTTAGAAAATAATTTTAAAAAATGGAATTCAGATTTAAAAATTGGTTACTTGTTCAAAGAAAATGGCCGCTTTGTTTTCAATATAGTTCTTCAAGTCTTGGGTCAATTGATACGAATATATGCCAAATATTTTATGGTTGAGACTGGGTAAATCACTTTTGTCTTTGACACAGGATAAAATAACATTAATAAGCAGTACTCATTGTAGTTTGATTTTGTATATTTGCATAGTAATTTGAAATTAACTACACTAATAGTTTTAATCAAGATGCCAATATATGTATGAGATAACTCTTTAACAGTCAATCCAATAAAATGAAGTAGTGACAGCACTATTTTCAATAATACTCTCGGTGCTTAGAGCTTGATGGTCGATCCCTGTGTGGATCATCTGCAATATCACGTTTGAACTCCACCTCACATTTTTCACAATACCATTTGAATGTGCTCTATTTCCTAAAATATTTAGCCTTTCATATGGACACATGTGCTTATTTACTGCACCATAGTCATTTCTTTCGATTTTCATAGATGGTCATTACTGACTCGGCGTGATCTCGTGACGAATTCAAATAAACGTATAATTTTTAAACCTTCAAATTAGGGTCACTTGACACTTGAAATTAGGGTCCTTGCGCTCTATGCTACGAACTTTTTAAATGTGCTTGGTACGAACAGTAATTTTTTATAATTTTTAAAAAAATTCTATTGAAAGTGTAAATGATGTTGATAATAATAACCTCTCAATTATGGTATTAAAAAAACTTATTTACCATTTATTTCTTCCCCGTTAACATTAGCACCATTACAAATAAGATATTTAACAACATCTAGATGACCCCTCGCAGTCGCCAAATATAATGGAGTCCTTTCATTTGTGTCTCTCGATTCCAAATGTGCCCCGTTATTTACTAGAACTTTCATCTAAAATAAACAGAGGTGAAGAAATTAATTGTGAATACAGTTTTAGAATAATAGATTTTTTTATATGAAAATAATTTTACATAATAGCATGATTATAAAACAACTTTATAGAATGAACTAAAATATTTTATAAAAATAAGCCAATAAAATTTATTTTCTATAATTGCGTGTCCAAAATGCTTCATATTGTTTTTTCTCTTCATATTCTTTACTTGCTTCATATGATTTTCTACTTATTTTCTTGATAAACATAAACTAACCACTTTTAGGAATCCTCTTGAGGCAGAAAAATGTAAAGGTGTCATTTTTTCATGAGTTTTATAATTAACTTGACTTCCAGCGGCAATTAGTGTTTTCACCACTTCAACATTGTTCTTAACAACTGCTAGGTGTAATGGAATTAATCCATCACCAGCTACGAAATCAACTTTACAACCTGCAAGATTAAGAGATTGTTCATGTCACAAGCAACAACCGCATGTAACAACTGCATGTTTTATTTAGCCATATTATTATGTACTATTTAATTTTTTATTGCTTTCGGACAGCGGACAAGCTGATGGCCCACCTAGAATTTAGCAGTTACCGTCGCCTATGGGTGTTTGCAACGCCAGCGGCATCGCCAACACCCCGCCGTCCCATAAGGGTACAGGAACTTGGGTCACTAATGCCGGAACATAACAAAGTTATTGACAGCATACTTAAGACCAAAGGTGTTCATCATCCAGATGGACTTGGGGCCCTACCACGTAGGGTGAGTTGTTTTGACGCCTTTTACGACAAGCCGACCCCGGCCGCAGGGGTCAATATTCTTTCTCCGCCCCTGCACGGATAAAGCAGATAGCCTTTTGTGCCTATAAGTAATAATAAGTACATAAGGACATTACACAACGCATTAAAAAAACCAGAACATTTCACAGACGTATACAAATATTTTTAGTAAAAGATAGAAGAAAGAAGAAGAAAGATATTTATAGTAAAAGCACAACCCGAGTAAAACTAGACAGAGTGGGTACCTCGATCAACCTGCAAAGAGGAGTGAAACAGAGTGACCCCTTATCACCAGATTTTTATAGCCGTCTTACAATATATTATGAAAGATCTGCATTGGAATAATAAAAGTATTTATGTGGATGGAAAACATCTTGGTAACTTAAGATTTGGTGACGACATTATTATCTTCTCAAAACTATGGAAACAATTGGTAGAGATGATAACAGAATTCAATAATGTCAGTATGTAAATAGGATTAAAGCTCAACTCATCGAAGACAAAAATTTCCTTAAACAGTATACAAAAACCTATCTCTATAAACGGAGCACAACTGGAATATGTAGACAGCAACATATACATAAGAAAAGAAATTTATTTTAAAAAATCCAGACAGCTCGATGAGATTGAATGGCGAATAAATCTGAATTAGAAAAAGTACTGGAGCTTATAAACCATATTCAAATCAGATCTTAGCCTAAGACCAAATACAAAAAAGTTATGGACTCATGCTTATTGCCATGTTTAACATATGGAGCACAGAAATGGATTTTCAATAGAACTGTCACAAACAAAATAAAAATATGTCAACATGGTTTGGAAAGAAGTATGCTGGGGATCAAATTAAAGGATAAGATAGAAAAAGAAATAAGATAGAAAAGATAAGATAGAATAAGAAATACTTGTATACGAAAAAAAAACAATTATTCTAGAAACTCCAACACAACCGACGTCTAAAGAGGAAATGGGCGGGGTCATGTAGTGCTTGCAGCCGATAGCAGATGGACACTGAGGACTACCGTTTGGATAGGACTGACAGGGAAAAGGAGAAGGAGAAGTGGCTCGGAACGAAGGTGCGGCGAAATAATACAAGCAGCTGGCTCGTGCTGGATATCCAAAGCAAAGGACCGTTCAGCTTGGATAAAATTGGAAGAGGCCTATACTACCATATAATAAAAATGTGATTTAAATGTATTAAGGTTTATAAAACAATTGTATCAGTAAGGAATAAAAAAAGGCTTTATTATTATTAAGGACATTACACACAACGCCATCTAGTCTCAAACTAAGTTGCTTAGCACTTGTGTTATGGGTACTAGACAACTGATATACTAGATATATACTTTCCTTTCATAAATAAATACAAACTATACATAAACACACAGACGCTAGACATGAATCAAACCCCCTGCAAGCATACCGACTGTGTTAAGCCGTTACGCCAGAAGGTCGTCATATTTCTTCGCCTATGTTTCTTCTCAAGAACATTCATGTTAAGTACTCTCCTGATTTGAAATGAGTTTCTGGCTAAGGTTTTCCCAACACAGTACCATATAAGGTTAAAGTCAACATGGCCGGCCCAACTCGCCTGAGTTCCCACTCAGCCGAGCCGCCTCCGGGATTTGCTTTAACATCGCGAAATCAAATCCCTCCCTCCCGGGCTCTGGGCATAAGAGGAACACTGGGGTGGTTTTTAGTGGGTAACCCCGCGACGTGCGTCCCCTTTATCAACTATGGGGGGGGGGGGGGGGAGGAAGGCGCATTGCACGAGATTCACACACTACCCTGCCGCCAGACTCCAGGCGGTGGTGTGTGTATGAAGCATTTTCCCCCTCATAACAAAAAAAAGGAACCATGTTGGCAATGCCTGTGGTCGTACAAATATCTATAGGCGACAGTGATCACCTGCTACTGAATGTGCTGTTTGCTAGACTGCAGCTATAAAAATATATATGTATAGATTAATTTTCATACCAGCTTCCAACAACACTTTGACAGCTTCAACGTGTCCTTGTTCTGCTGCATAGTGCAATGCTGTTCTCATATAAATGTCTTGTTGGTCAATTCCATTGTTCAGCATAGATGCAGATGCTATTGCTGCTCCTGTTGACTCGAGAATAGATGCATACCACCTTTAAAAATAATTGTTCATTAAAGTTAATCCCTAATACATTGTACAAATAAGATAGAAAATATTAATGTACATTAACATAATATAAATATTCTTCTATTCCCAAACATTTTAAAATTATTTGTCAAAAGAATAATATTCTGTTGCCCACCAAACAGCAGTAATTTTAAGATGACCTCCGTGGCGTGGCAGCTAACGCACTTCAGTACGCTTGCAAAGGTCATGAGTTTGATTCCCATCTTGCAGCTGGGTGTTTATGTATAATACATATTTATTAATAAAAAAAAATTTATATATAGTTGTCTAGTACTCTTAACACAAGGCTATGCTACTTACTTGAAGACTAGATGGCGCTGTGTGAATTGTAGTATATCTTTATTTAATTTGACATGGAAAGTAAAATAAAATACATAAATTTACAAAGGTAAACTTCCTTTGATAAATTTATTTGCAAAGTTATCCTTATGTTCTCTTACTAATAAAACTATTTCGGATTAGTAATGATTAAAAGAGCTTCTTACTTATACATAGAAGACCATGTTTCATCTTCACTAGTTGTGGGGGCAAAAGTGCCTAATTCCTCATCCCATTCCAAATCAAGATGAGGTGAAATCATCACAGGTGGACTTAAAGGTGAATTTAAACCAGCTATTCTAGCATCATTGCTGGACCCTTCATTGTGTGTGAACACAAAGTAACCTTGATTGCCATCTGATTGCGAACTCCCTTCATTGGTACCACATTTGTCCTTAAATTTTTTCTCACAGTTCTTATTTTTTTCATAACTAACATCTGGTTTTAGTTTCCTTTTATAACATTTTGTGGATCTTCTCTTGAAATTTGGTGTATTAGATGGCATACTTGCGGCAATTAGTAGTTTGAGTATCTCCACATTTCCCACGTGAGCTGCCTCACCCAAACATGTTCTACCATTACTAACAGTCTTATTTGGATTTGCACCTGGAAATAGGATATAGCTTATTAGCCTTTAAAATTAATGTTCCTCAGCTCACCCTCCACTGAGATGCACAAGTAGATTAGCTTACAGATTGGTGACCTCAGCATGCAGGTTTTCATCAAGATGATTGCCTTTATAATGAGATTATATTGCAAATAGTTCTATATATGCAACAACAAGTACCAAGGACCTGATTTTATAGCAGTATTTTTTATTAAACTGTGATATAGATTGATTTATGCCTTGTTATTTATACATTAGGCTATTAGAAGAGTATAAAGCTTTTTTAAACAATGGAGAAACTGAAAATCCCATTCACACAGAATTATTAGTGATCCTATATAATATAAAGAAAAACAACGTAAAGAATACAAAGAAAAAACTCTTACAAATATTTTAAATAGACACATTCAACAGTAATTATGGATCTGATCTGAATCCCTCTATAAAAATGGCATTTATATAAATAGCATACTCTTTCATTTAGTAAACATCACAACCTACCTTGTGATAACATCAAGGAGACAAATTCTAGATCTTCAATAATAACAGCTTGAAACAAACGTTGTTCTATTTTATTATCCATTTTTCTCAACAATAACCACTTTGCTATAACCCTATGATATAAAATCCATTCATAAAACTTATTAAAAAAATTCTTAATCTTAACTATAATATAAATATTAATAATTTAAGAGACAGGTACCATTTAATATTTTGATTGTTTATTTGGTAATCTAGTATTCATTCCAACCATTTATTATTTTATTGCGAAAAAATAAAACTGCCGAGAGACAAGTAGAAATAGTATCTAATTTGAAAAAAAATAATAAGCTTGATATTAATTAATTTTATGTGATTTTTTACATATTGAAATTTTAAATAATGTTAATATTATGTAATAATTCTATATCTTTAATTTCAGATTATATTAATATTTTATATTTACGTAAAACATTGATACTTGTTAAAGTTGTTAACACTAACAAATGATTATTCGTAGGATAGAGGACACTAGGACAGTGAAGTGCTGACTGAATGTCTGAAATAGCCTGAAATACCTGAATATTAAAGGAGTGCTATCCAACAACAACGATTTATTTAGTATTGAAGAATTTAATGACAACTCTGATTTGACCGCTTTAAAATTTTAGCAACTTCAGCACGACTTCAGTGAACGAACGCTGAGGTAGGTATTTGACTTTGACATTTGGTTTCTAAAACACGATACACACCTTCCTATCCTATCCGATTTGTCGGAAATCCTAAATCGGATTCATTCTCTACAGACGTTCCGATCTGTGTTTCCTAAATCAGATTGTTTTCTAGTATGACTCAGTGCAGACGTGTTTCACATGGCTCCTACTTTGTCTAAACTACAGAATATACTATATTCAATATAGCAATAGGAGTAGCAATATCAAGTATCGTTGTGGATACACGAAAACTGAGGAAAAAGAGAAGCTGATGGGCTGAAGAAAAATTTTTCTTTTCATCTCATCTAATGTTGAATTTTCTCAAACCTTTTTTTCGATTTTTAAGCCTTTCTTAAGACATATTTCTCAAATCTCCATTCGCGTAATCTGGTGCCGAAGTATTCCATAAGCACCCACATTTTTATTAACACTCTAAAAATAATATAAAATACTCGCGGTCTGATACTGAATCGCTTTCCTCGTCCGACATTTCAAAACGCGCAAGTATGTACACGTCTGGACTGACGCTGATCGTTTCGTGTGTGACTGACGTTTAATCGGATAATTGTCCTATACATCTTCCGATTTAGGATCCTAAATTCGGAAAAGGATGGTCAGATCATCCGATCTTCCGATTTTGTAATAATAATAATAAAGTTAGGACCTGTTGCACAATACATTGTCCTGACGTGTACCTACTTGCGTGCTTTGAAATGTCGGACGAGGAAAGCCATTCGGTGTCAGACCGCGAGTATTTTGTATTATTTTAGGGTGTTACTAAGAATATGAGTACTTATGGGACACTTCGGCACAATGATTTGAGAATTAAGTCCTGTGAAAGACATTTAAAAATCTGCAAAAAGGTGTTTGCGAAAATGCAACATTAGCTGAGGTGAAAAAATAATTTTAAAAAATATTTTTCAGCCCATTATGATTTTTTCCTCCGTTTTCGTATATCCACAACGATACTTGATATTGCTACTTCTATTGCAATCTTCTGTAGTTTATACAACGTAGGAGCCATGTGAAACACGTCTGCACTGAGTCATCACTAGAAAACGATCTGATTTTAGGAAGCACTTAACGGAGTGTATAGAGAATGAATATTTCCGATAAATCGGATAGGATGGGAAGATGTATATCGTGTTTAAGATATAGAAACAAAATATCAAATCGCGCTGTTACATATGTATCGATACTATCGAATTAATATATTATCGATCTGCAGGATTAGGTTAACCTAATGATTTTATAGGAAATACGTTAGTTGATTTCTATATAAATTACCTGTGGACCTAAATTACTATAATAAAATACCATACACATTAGATAATATTAGGTCTTTACCTATGAAATTGCCGTTTTGTATGAAAAAATTTAAACGAATTTCTTTCATGTACTTTTTATTTGTATTAATCGAAGTAATCACCCATGCAATCAATGCATCTTTGCCAACGTAGTGGCAGTTTATTGATGCCCTTCATAAAGAAATCAGCTAGACGGGAGGCAACAAATTCTCCAAAGGCATTTTGTACTGCCTCTCGGGTATTGAATTTTTTTCCCGCCAAGAAGTTATCCAAATTCTGGAAAAAGTAGTAATCTGTAGGCGCAAGGTCTGGTGAGTAGGGCGGATGACGGAGAACTTCCAACCCCAGTTCTTACAACTTGGAGACCGTCTGATGTGCAGTATGAGGTCGCGCGTTGTCGTGCAGGACCAGCAGAGACGAGCGATTGACCAACGCCGGTTGGAGATGTGCCAGCTTCTCCATCATTGTGTTCAGTTCTTCACAGTACACATCTGCAGTAATGCTCACCCCGTTTAGTAAGAAGCTGTGATGAATGACACCGGCGCTAGACCACCAAACAGTGACCATCACTTTCCTAGGGTTAAGTTTTCGTTTCGGGCATTGTTTAGGTGCTGAACGAGGATCCAACCAACTTGCTGAGTGCTTGCGGTTATCAAACAGAATCCGTTTTTCATCGCAGGTAACAATGCGGTTCAAAATTCTTTCATTTGTGTGTCTGTTGAGCAGTGCAAGGCACGCCTCGACGCGTACTTCGCGCTGGCGATCATTGAGTTCGTGGGCCACCCATTTGTCAATCATTTTACCTTGCCAATTTCACGCAAATGGACCAATATTGTTTTAACGCTAACGTCGAAAGCTGCTGCTAATTCAGCCGTAGATTGTGTATCATCAACTTCCACAATCGCCTTTAATTCGTCATTGTCGACCAAAGTCTTCAGACGACCGCGAGGTTCATTTTTCAGGTCGGAATTCCCAGAACAGAAGCGAGCAAACCAATAAGAGGCGGTGCGTTGGTTTGTAGTGTTAGCTCCGGAAACGTCGTTGATATTGCGTGCCGCTTGTGCCGCGTGCGCTTGTGCAGCCACAACGGTACGTAGATTCCATAATTACTCGAATTTTTAACGTATCCATGATGACGAAAAAGATTGAAATGCAATGAAAATGTAACACTAATCAATAAACAAATGACTACTTCTGGAAAAAGAATTCCATGTTTTTAAAATAAAATTAATTTGAAATTAGAATTCTAAGCCAAACAATAATTATTTTGATTTGAAATGGTCAGTACTGCAGAACGGCAATTTCATAGGTAAAGACCTATTATATATTGTTTATAATAATGAATAAATTACTACTTTATTATTTAAAATGTAATCAAATGAGTTAAATAATGATGAAAAAGCCTCTACACTCTGCGAGGGCAGTGAGTTTATCTATTATTTCTAAAAAAAATTACATAATTTTGAAAAATTACGAAAATTTTAGAAACAAAACTATTAAATGCACTATAATTTTATACCTATAATTCATAACACTACCAATTTTCATGAAACATTATAATAAAATACGAAAATCTGTAGAGATGCATCTACCGATACTTTATCACTTTTATTTGAATATGAGTGACTATTGAGTATTGATATCTAAGTAGAATGTAATGAGAAGCATAATTTTTCTCAATTAAACACAAATAGACATAATAATTGGTATTATTGTTAAATTAAGTAAATAAAAAAACAGAATAAGCCTTAATTTTTTTTAAATAATACTCTATTATATAATTACGCCTCTTTCCCTTAGGGGTAGGCAGAGACCATTTCTTTCCACTTGCTACGATCCTTTTATATTTGTTTCGCTTCGTTCACTATCATTAATCCCTTCATACATGCCCTTCGGTATAAGGTACTCTTGACCTGGCCTTTTTTCAAGACGTCCCTGATCTGGTCTCGAAACGTTCGCCTAGGTCTACCCCTTCCAACACTTTCATTCACACTCGCCTTATACACTTTCCTCGTCAATTGTTCTTCATTCATTCTCTCGACATGGCCAAACCATCTCAGCATACCTTTCTCAATTTTTGTCACTACATCTTCTTTCAGACCACAGCGTTTCCTTATCTCACTATTTCTTATCCTGTCACTCAGTTTAACTCCTGTCATACTTCTTAACGCTCTCATCTTAACTGCATTTATTCTGCTTTCATGTTTCTTCTGCCGTACCCAACTTTCACTTTCGTACATGAGTGTCGGAACCAACACCCCCTCATGCACAGCCAGACGAGCCTTGTTAGACACCTTCCGACTGCTCATAAAGGAGTGCAAAGCTCCATTCACCATGTTTCCTGCATTCACTCTTCTTTCAATATCACTCTCACACTTTCCATCTCTTGTAAACTTTGAACCCAGATACACAAACTCATTCACCTGTTCAATGTGTTTATCTCCAATCACTTTATTGCAGTCTGTCACTGCTTCATCTCTTTCAAACACCATCACTTTCATCTTCTTTACATTCATCTTTATTCCCTTTCTAACAAAAGCTCCACTCATAATAGTTACCATCTCCTACAACTCCTCGGCCGAAGACGCAAGTAATACTTGATCATCAGCATAGAGAAAACATTTGACAAGTAACTCATTCATTCTTAACCCACTTTCATTCTCTTTTATATCTGTCAAGCAATTGTTCATGAACAGATTAAACAGCCATGGTGACGCTACACGTCCCTGCTTAACACCTTTTTCGATATTAAACCATTCAGTGTATGCCCCGTTTATCCTTACACAAGCACTAGAATCCCTATAAAGAGATTGCAATGCTCGTATGAGGATACTGCTCACACCATTCACGGACAATGCTGACCACAATTCATTCCTCACCACTCTATCATAGGCCTTTTCTAGATCCATGAATGCGCAATGGACCTTCTTCTTTAAAGCCAAACACTTTTCGACTATGGACCGCAAGGAAAAGACCTAATCCGTACATCCCATTGGATTAGGTCTTTTCCTTCCTGAAACCCGCTTGTGCATCCCATACTGTTTCATCTGTTTCATTCACAACCCTTTCAATCAACACTTACTGTACGTAAATAATTTTTTTTTAATTTTAATCGATACCAACCTGTTACTCAATATAAATATGAAATACCAGTATCACAAAGTTTTACTTGAACGGTACGTGCCTAAAACATATTCTTAATTTCTTATATTTATTTTTGGATTGGAAGTCCGTGGAATTGCAATGGGATTTTAATTATATGATTATTGTACGTAAATTGTTTAAACAACGATAAATTATATAAGTTTATTAAATATTTCAGTTGATTTCTAGTGTATTTATTTGAATTGATTATTTAAAGCCAGCTAAATGTGCCCATATTTTGTGTGTATTCAAAGATAACACGGGTCTTCCTGTTATTCACTTCTATGATTAATTTCGTGATTAAGAACGTTCGTCCAGAATATTTTATATTTACTATGCTTATGAACTGCAATCAGAACCATTTTTCAATTGTGAACAGTTCATTATGAATTTCCTCTAGTGTTTCTTCATTTCAGATATATAATGTTGCTAGGCGTTTAATTAAGATGTCGACTGATAATTGTTTGGTCAAAGCAATATACTCTTTCAAAGGCAAAAATAATGACGAGCTATGTTTCAAAAAAGGTGATATTATTACTGTTACCCAAAAAGAAGAAGGTGGATGGTGGGAAGGTACTTTGGGAGAGACAACAGGATGGTTTCCAAGTAACTATGTAACAGAATATAAAGGTTAGTTATTAATTAATTATGAATAATGCTCTGTCTAACATGCATACAACATACTTTCTGTTTTCATGTTTAATACTACTAAATCATCTTGTATACATAAGCTAGGAAGCTTATGTATTGCTTATACTATTAGATTTAAGAGCAGTAATAAAAAAAAATATTTCTGCAAGGTAATTCAACTGCTTTGTGAAATCCATTTTAAAAATAGAACCTCCCCCTCATATCTCTGTAAAATTAGAATTTAATATTTAAAACTTTATTTTACAATCAAAGAGTTTTATAAAAGGATACCAAAAGATAGATTGCATAAAAGATGACGACTAACAGAGGACAGAGGAAGAAAAAAACATATTATAAGTACTGACCCCTTATTATGTGTAATAAAGGCTGGAAGAAGAATCAAACAGCTCTATAAAAATTGTCACTAAACATATAAATCTCACATAATCTTTTTTTAGATCCATCTGGGTCAGTGACTACATCGCCAATAAGGGCCGCATCAGAGATACAAGCATTCAGAAATGTAGTGCTCAAAGACATAATTGATTCTGAGAAGGCCCATGTTGCGGAAATGCAAGGACTTGTTAATAATTTCCTACAGCCACTAGAGAAAAGTGATTTGTAAGTCGTAATTCACATTAATATCATATTTTATGTAGTTTTTTCCAACAATTACCTTATTATTCTACATTTGTATTTTCTCCTACTAAATGACTGGACCAATTTTGATGATTTTTTTTTGTGTGTGTTCAAGTGGATTCAATAATGGTTTAGATTCACAATTTGGACCACTACAAAATGGTTTATTTTTTAATTTATATGGCAGAACAACTTTTGTGATGAATAAATCTTTCTTGTATTTTTTTTTATTATTATGTTTTAGAAAAAACATTTATTTATAGATTTGACTATATTGTTGGTATATCCATATTACTTCATCATTTCATTTCAGCCGGAAGACGCCCACTGCTGGACAAAGGCCTCCCCCAAAGATCTCCACGATGATCGGTCCTGCGCTGCCCTCATCCAACCTATCCCGGCGATCTTGACCAGATCATCGGTCCATCTTGTGGGGGGCCTACCAACACTGCGTCTTCCGGTACGCGGTCGCCATTCGAGGACTTTTCTGCCCCAACGGCCATCAGTCCTTCGAGCTATGTGCCCAGCCCACTGCCACTTCAGTTTTGCAATCATCCGGGCTATGTCGGTTACTTTGGTTCTCCTGCGAATCTCCTCATTTCTGATTCGATCTCGCAGGGAAACTCCGAGCATAGCCCTCTCCATTGCTCTCTGAGCGACCATGAGCTTTCTCATAAGGCCCATAGTTAGCGACCACGTCTGCGTTCCGTATGTCATCACTGGCAACACACATTGGTTAAAAACCTTCGTCTTGAGACACTGCGGTATTTGGGACGAAAAGATTTTACGGAGCTTCCCGAACGCTGCCCATCCGAGTCGGATTCGACGAGTGACCTCTTTCGCGAAATTGGACCTGCCTAACTGGATCGTTTGACCCAAGTAGACGTATTCGTCAACAATTTCGAAAGTACAGTTCCCAACTGTTACGGGGGTAGGTGCGACATGGACATTAGACATGATCTTCGTCTTGTCCATGTTCATTTTGAGACCTACTCCTTGGGAAGCTGTATTGAGGCCATCAAGCATATGGCTTAAGTCTTCCATGGTTTCAGCCATGATTACGATATCATCTGCGAATCTAAGGTGAGTGATGTACTCACCGTTAATGTTGATGCCCAGTCCGTTCCAGTCCAGAAGCTTGAAGACATCTTCCAACGCAGCAGTGAACAGCATCGGCGATATGACATCGCCTTGTCTGACTCCCCGCTGCAGTCGGATAGGCTTCGAGTTCTGATCCTGGAGACGGACTGACATGGTGGCGTTTTCATACAAACACTTCAACGCTTTGATGTATCGATAATCAATGTGGCACCTCTGGAGAGACTGAAGCACCGCCCAGGTCTCGATCGAATCAAAGGCTTTCTCATAGTCCACGAACGCCAAGCATAGTGGCTGGTTATACTCCTCCGTCTTCTGTATAACCTGCCGCAGCGTATGTATGTGGTCTATGGTGCTAAAACCTTTTCGGAATCCGGCTTGTTCGGGAGGCTGGAAGTCGTCAAATCTGCGCGCGAGACGATTCGTGATGACCCTTGAAAACAGCTTGTAAACATGGCTCAGAAGTGATATCGGTCTAAAGTTCTTCAAAAGGGTTTTGTCGCCCTTTTTGAAGAACAGCACCACTATACTTCCGTGCCAGGCCTGCGGCGTTTTGCCATCGAGGATGACGGAATTAAATAGCTTCTGGAGGATTTTAAGCACAGGAGTACCACCAGCTCTCAGAAGCTCGGCTGTAATTCCATCATCACCCGGCGCCTTGTTGTTTTTAAGCTGTTTAAGGGCCACACTAATCTCGTACAGACTGACGTCTGGGATATCTACGGTGTAGTGTCGGGTTAATTTGGCTCTTGGGTCTTTAGCCTTGTTGTTAGCAGGTGCCCGTGTGGTCGTGTATAGCTGTCCGTAGAACTTCTCGACTTCCCTCAAAAGTTCGGGTTTAGATGAAACGACCCTGCCGTCGTCGGTCTTCAACTTCGTCAGTTGGCTCTGCCCAATAGACAAGTCTCGTGCGAATACTTTAGAGCCCTTGTTACGCTCTATAGCCGCCATATTACTTAATGATATTTAATCCTTGTTTAATAAATCAAATCATTTAATTTTTCAGACTGACAAAAGATGAATTTAAGCAGCTGACTGGTAATATAAATGAGGTGCTACAGACTCATGAGCAGTTCTTGAGCTTGCTTGAGGAGTGTGCAATGAAGACGGGTCCCGATCAGAGAGTGGGCGGTTTGTTTTTGCAATGGGCACCTAAAATCAAATCTGTACACCAAACATATTGTGCTGGACATCCCAAAGCTGTATGCATTCTTGATAAATACAAGTATGTATTGATTTATTATTATGTAAACATTGTATAAAGTAAAATAAAAAAAGATGAAAAATAACCTAATAATGAACTCAGTAAAAAGAGTACTTTGTTGGGAATTTCGAATAAAAACAAATAAAAGACCATAACGTCAAACTGCTGGGCTTGTGCTCCTTTTACATGGAACAGACAATATACCCACCACACTTCTCCAAGTCAGATTGGTGGTTTACACGTACCGATAATCTTGATTTGCAGATTGCCTCAGATATTATCCTTCATTGTCTGTATGTAGCAATTTATTGTATAATACACTGCAATACTTAAAATAAAATTCAATTTTCCTTTGAAGTAAAATCATTACCGCTAAAGAGAACTCAATTTTTTTTTATTGTTGTAGACCAGCAGACAGGCTGACGACCCGCTTAGAATTTAGCAGTTACCATCGCCTATGGGTATTTGCAATGCCAATGGCATCACAAACACGCTGCTGTCCCATAAGAGTACAGGAACTTGGGTCCCTAATGCCGGAACACAACACAAGGTTATTATGGCGGCATACTTAAGACCAAAGGTGATCGCCATCCAGACGGGCTTGAGGCCCTACCACGTAGCTAGGGTGGGTTGTTTTGTCGCCTTTTACGACAGGCCGACCCCAGCCGCAGAGGTTAGTATTCTTTCTCCGCCCCTGCATGGATAAAAATACCCCATAGGGTGACATGTTTTAATATTATTTTAGAGAAGAACTAAACACATGGATGGAAAACGCTGGTGCAGTATGTCCAGGTGTTCTGGTATTAACAGCTGGATTATCCAAACCATTTCGGCGTTTAGGGAAGTACCCAGCAATGTTGCAAGAATTGGCGAGACATGTGCATGAAGCCCATCCGGACAGAGGAGATACTCATAGAGCCTCTGTTGTATACAAAGATATTGCAGTAAGATTTTATATCTCCTATAAGATTATTGATTGCCGCCTATTGTGTATGTTTCAGTTAGTTACTTTGGTTATAAGAATTTTTATGTTTGTAGATAAACTGATATACAATAAAAAGTTATCTATCTATCTATAATGGTTTCAAACAGTTTATTCAATTTATGAATAATTAAAACAATTTAATTGATAGCATAGTACATCTATCCCTCAATTTGCACTGAAGATAACCTCATCTTCTTGACATAACTGTAAAATAAAATCTTCCATTTTGCTATGTGTAAAATGAAACACACTCCCAATATGTGGTAAATTCAACCATTTATTTAAATAAAACAATATTAGTCAATTTACAAACTGTGTAAAACATGTACCATATAAATCAAAGAATATCTGTACTGTATATTTAGACATATCAAAAATTTTAGGATCCAATTCCTACCTTAATTACTTTGTATTAAAGGAAAATAGTTAATTAAACTTTTTTTACTAAGAGTTTGGTAATATTATATTCTTATTGTGCAGTATTGCATTATCTTTCTATAAACGTAGGGTAGTCATGAAATACTGTATGCATTATATTCATCTGAGATATTATATATTTTTGATAGAGTGGGTGTGCAGCTTTACGTCGTCAAAAAGAGCTCGAACTTCAAGTAGTGACCGGAGAGGTCAGAGGGTGGCCAGGAGGGGAATTAGCTTCTCTCGGGGATGTATTACATATGGGTAGTGTCGCAGTAGGACCTTCACACCAAGATAGATATCTTGTGTTATTCCCTTCGGCACTTCTTTTGCTGTCTGTGAGCAAAAGGGTCTCAGCGTTTGTTTATGAGGTAAGTAACAATAAGGTATTTTGTAGTAAAATGTATAGTTCTTCTCAGTTCTTAACTGACAAATTTAGGAAGGTAATAAAGTTACCTTGAGTTATTATATTGTTAAAATAATATTATTAATAATAACTCTAGTATCTCTCTAGTCAAATGGTTATTGTTTGTTTTGAACTGCTATGACATCGTGATTCTGGATTCAATTATTGGCAGAATAAATGTGGTTGTACTTTATTGGTCTTTAGTGTGGTCTGTAATACATCACCAACACTAAAAAAATTAGTTTGTGTTTTATCGTTCTGGAAATAATTATTACATATATTTAATTATTATTTCTCTGCAAGGGAAAATTTGTATTACAGAGCTTATTTCAAATACATATATCGCCAACATTCTTGACAAGACTAAGGAATTACCTAAATCCACATCGTATCTCCTGAGTAAACCAAGTCGTTATTGGATTTATTCTAATTCTTTTCTTATTGTAACCAAATTAAGTAAATTTTATCACTGCAGAGCCCAAAGTATCTTTATAGCCTATAAATATGAACTAAATTTTAATAAGAAATTAACATAAAAGTTATTTCAGGGTTGTCTACCATTAACTGGAATAACTGTTTGTAAGTTAGAGGACATTGACACTAGGAAAAATGCATTTGAAATCAGTGGGCCAATGATAGATACTATTGTGGCAGTGTGTCAGACTAAAGCAGAAGCTGATAACTGGGTCAGTTTGTTACAAAAACATTCAAACACTGCTTCCCATGAACCAGGGCAACCTCAATCTTTACCTCACGTAAGTGTATATTTCTTTTTAACTATTTAAAAATATATATGAAAAGTTATATCTTCACGTCGTCTATAAATTAATATGATAGTGCCTTTAATAAAGGTGTTTTGTACTTTTATATAGCTGACCCGTTCTCCTTCCGAAGGGGCATTGTCTAGCATCAACTCTAGCCGCCGAAGCCTTTATCACGTTACACTACCACCACCCAGCTACCCTTCTGCGTCGCCATACTATTCACTCACAAAATATTTCGCTAGGCTTGTTAAAAAAAGAGTAATAACGAGACAAATGCTACGTAAACTATTGCATGAAAGAACTTGGGCGAAAGCGTTTGAATTAACAGGTCTACCTGTAAGACGAAGACACAAAAACCATATCAAATTGAAAATTGGAAATGATGGTACAATAAGTGGTGAAACAGAATATTCTGACAGCGACAGAAACTCAGATGAGAGTGACAGGGAAACTGACACAACAGAATCTTGCACGAGTTCGAGTTGTACTGACGCCGAGGCGATAAGTGTTTCCAAAATGCTGAGGCAAGATGCTATGGACAGCCCCAGAACGATATCGTCCTCTTGTAGTAGTTGGGGTAGTAATTTTGGTTATGTTCGATATTTTGATAATAATTCTGATATGAATGTGGAAGAACCACATATTACAATGAAAGGCGATTGCACCAGAAATATATTAGACCTTGAATCTTGCCAAAACAGCACATTTCCGAGCCACAGTTTTCAACTACAAAATAGCATGCAGATCGGTTTCAATAAGTTGCATCCACTTTTTCCACATTCCGAAAGTACAGATAATTCTAGTTTTGAAGCTCGACCGTACATGGCTTGTGAAGATTTAGTGAACATGGATCAAAATACTCAAATTTATATGTTAAAAAAAGACGAAGGCGATTTTGTACCAACTAGGCGTAGTGTTCCCAATTACGGTGCAAAAATAGAGAATTTACCAAAGCTGTGGAAATCCACAGAAGAGGAATATTCCTCAGTGGCATCACGTGTATATACACTTGATGCCACTGACGATGACACTGTAGCTAGTGATCTTTTGCAAAAATTAGACCCTCCGTCACCTAAATTAGATTCAGACCGTAGTTCTATCGCTTCGATTGTAATCGATCCACCGCCAATGTTTAGAAATGAAGATGAAGATCTTAAAGTTATCAATATGAATTTGAATACCAATGTACCTTTCAGAAAGCATTCTTTGAATTCAGATAAGAAAATACGACGATCGGTGTCTAGGTCAATGGTTGAAGGTCAAAGTTATAACAAAAATGACAGCACATCACTTCAAAGAATGAGTTCGCAATCAGATCAAAATACAGTCAGAAAGAAATGCGAGTGTTGTAACAGGTCGATATGCCCTAGTCCAAGGTCGTCAGATTCCGGAGTTGTTGGAAGCTGTAACCTGGCATCGCCGGAATTGAATATGCATGAATACTGTTCAAGTAATGCAGGTAACGACTCTGACAGTCACGAGAAGGGTCTAAGTCAGTTAAAAGATACCCTCACTAACCTGTCAGACGAAACATATGACTCAACTCGCCGTAACAAATTGACACTGTCAGAAATTGAAGCCGCTACATATGAAGATCAATGCAGGTGTACCTCACCATTTGGATCCACAGCTAGAACTTCTTGTGTCACCAGTGTCACTTCTGAGACTAGTTTGGATGTCACGGAAATGTCCACCACAAATTTGACGTCAACATTTACATCGTCTCCTCCAGTGCCGTCGGCGAAAATAAAAAGGACCTCAATCAGACGAAATATCGAACGATACGTCCCGGAGATTAAATTGAAACCAGATCCTCCACCCAGATTGTACCGCAAGCCTAGCACGCACTTGGAGATTCCCAAAAATGTGCGAGCAGTGCCCAGTCAATGGAGTACTCTGAATATAACTGAGCGCAATAAGCCCAGTTTACATTACCATATGCGCATATATAGAGCTGCGCCTGGCGAGAAAAATGAGACGCGACCGTCACGAGTTGACACCCCTCGTAATCGAGATTTCAAAGACAGGCAGAGCATAGACGAGACGCAAATGCGCAAAGCGCGGTCTCGCAGTGAGGACCTGTCCAAGGCGCAGAAGGGTTTAGCGGAAGCCCAGATGGGTTTCGTGGTGTACCGTTCGGACTTATATGCCCACTGGTGGATGAAAGCAAAGTTGCCAATTACCGTGGTCACCGACTCAGGCAAGGATTATTATTTTGTAAAGAGATACTGTTTTGTGTATCACTGGTTTGAAGATAATATTGCCTTGAAGTTTCGTAACCATTAGATTAATGCTGACTTAGAGTTGCCCCAGTGTTGCAGTGCTTTACTCGATCATCCTTGCCTGTGTTTATCATTTACTAACTATAAAACTATCACAGCAAGTAGATATCATACTTTATACTAACAAATGGAGGAGCGATACATATGCATGGAAAGGCTTTCATCTCCTGTTCTTCCCTGAACCAACCCTGTAAGTTTAAAAGCGCGGCAGTGTAGCTTGTACTACATTCAATTTAGAATATCCATTACATTAAAAGCCCTTAGAACATGGATTATTTTAATAATCGTAATATCGTGCTGTTAATTCCTCAAATGTTTTTGATTGTGATTAGTTACATATTAAAAAAATTGTAAATTCTAAGCGCAATTTGCCTTTTGCCGGTTATATGAGAGAAGTTTAATAACTCGATGTAATCATCGACCTCATAATTCCAGTTAGACTTGTGTATTTAGATGTTAATAACTAATAAATTCGTGTAAAAATATATTGAACAAAATCTTTTATTATATGGCAACAACTTTCACGATTATTGCCATATTTGATATATTTAAATATTAAATTAGAAAACAGTCTTGACACACGGGCTATGCGCATTAATCTAAATCGGGGCATATGATATCACAGGAAATGTCAATGTCGTTTAATGTTTTTTGGCATTGAGACTATTGAAGCCCACGTGTTTATTTTTGATTACTTTTATGTGTTCCATTAAGATATTATATTCAATATGATGTCAACACACAATATTATCCATATTCAACGTATTTTGTGTGATTTTTCCTTTACATAATGTAAAATGATGGAAATTGTCTAATAACCCGTTTTAGAGACTATGATAATAAAGTTTTATTTACACTAAACAGTAGTTTTAATTTAGATACTCATCTTACAATTTTTTTTAAAAGGATAGGTACACTTGGTATTCAATGTAAATCATGTAATTTGAACCATTTATGAGAATCAGATGTTAAATAAAACATTTTCTTCCAGATGGCCATGACAGACAGTAACAACGGCGACCTATCCGCCGGCCTCACCAACCACAAAAGATCGCATTCATTTAACAATCACCAAAGCTACACTCAGCACACACAACAGCAAACACAGAAAAGCAAACAGAAGAATCAGTCGGCGCGGTGGCTTCTCAATTCATGCGACTCTCTTGACCAATCACCTGCGAAAAATAAAAGTCAAATTGGAAAGAAGTTTTCGTCTGTTGATTTTATTGACACAGCTGGGGCGAACTACAGCAATAAAGGTTTTTATGATTCGGATTTATTTCTTTTGTCGTTTTAATTTTAGTTTCTGATTCAAAACATTTCTAAACGTTTCAGTATCGTTTATGGACTTTTATAGGACGTTTATTATTATTTTAAGAAAATTCACATTTTTTTAAATAAAATGCTCATATTAAATACTACTTATCCATCTTGACATTTTATTACTGTGACCGCAGAAAAGCTGGCGGCCTATTTAATAGTAAACAGTTACCGGCGCCTATGAATGTTAGTGGCCAGGGGCACCGCTAACACGCTGCCGTCTGAGTATAGAAACTGGTACCTAATCACTTATGCCAGAACAAAATACAACGTTATTATGGCAGTATATTTGGAGACCAGAGGTGGATGACATCCAATTAGCTTAAAGCCCTACCTACCTAGCTGAAGTTTTTTTGCCGCCTTTTACGACACTGCCCTCGGCCCAGGGGTCAGTATTTTTACTCCGCCCCTGCACGGAGAAACATTGGAATATTTCTTGGTCTTAATTTTCAATGTGTCCTATTATATTTGTGATTAGTGGTAATCGCTTTGTAGTCCTGTCGAAGAGTGAATTATAGTTGCCAGGTCGTTCGTTTCCTTTTAAGCTTTCCCCACAACTGGCATATATCGTTTCAGCAGGCTTGGTAAATGTCAAATTATATAATATATCTAGCCACCATCACTTGTGTTTTTCGTTGTTTTCGACTACTGATTTGATTATAGGTTGGAGTATAACATGCTTGCGACCGGCGCCGCCTCTTCGGCCGCAGTCCTTCAGCGTGGGCTCAGACGAGAACATCGGCCCCACGCACCCTTACGCCCCGCATCAACGCAAATCCAACTCGTACGAGGAGGACGCCTTGATATTAAAAGTTATCGAGGCGTATTGCACCTCGGCACGGTGTCGAAACGCTGTCAGTTCTGGTGAGTGGAATCCTTACGTTATTTATTCGTAAGGACAGCTAACTGTAATACTAATATTTATAAGATTTTTCTAAGTATTTTCATCCAAGAAAATAAACATGACACTTATTTAAAAAAAATTGTGAAAGAAAACTGATCTCTGTTTATGGGGGAAAATTGTTTTGATATATGTACGTAATGTAAATTTATATCATATGTGTGAATATCAATACATTTATACCTGGTCGGTGTGAATAGGTGTGTTCTAATACGCAGTCTGTGTAATATGCATCACTTAGGCATTATAAAGTATGCAATTCGCTAATTGTGAATTGGATAAATTTAAATTGCCCGAATTGTGTATTAGAACAGATCTAAATTATGAGCATGCTTAAAATTTATTTTAAAGGTATTAAAATTAAAATATGTGCATAAAATTCAGAGATACAATATTAAATAGTACGTGTTCATTTTGATTGTTGTTGACGTTTCGGATAAAATAATTAATTGTGGACATGAAAATATCGCGGTTTACGATGTTTGTAATCTGAACACATTCTGAACAAGCAATACATTTGAATCTCATTCGATTAAAAAAAAAAATAAAGTATTGCTATAAAAATATATTTCAATCAAGCGAAGCCATTGAAATCCAAAAAATCCAAGTTTTATACATAAGATCATATTTTCTCTCCTAGCTATATCTATGGTGGGAAATGGTGATACGATAGATTGAGACCGGCTTCGACGGCGTCGTCGATATAATACCCCGCTTCCATCCTTAATGTAGCGGTCGAGTTAATGTCGTATTTCACAGGAGGTGAAATCGAACACGCTGCCACGGGCTGTACAATCCCGATATTGCTGTTACATCGTTAAAACAAACAGTGTCCCGTCATTTAGAAATAAAAACACATTGCAACTGTACAATTATTTGATGTCCTCCCTTTTAAAATGCACATGGTTTTCTAACACCTGCTATTCATGAATGCTATGAAAGTCGTTGTGCAACGGCATATATGTAGCTACGCTCTCGAATGTGTCATAAGTTTACACAATAATTTAAAAAGTAATAAATGTAAATTCCGTCTTAATGCAGCCACCCCTTGTCTTTAAATAAGTCGTCATAATAACCTTGTTGTGTTCCGGCAAAAGTGGCCTAGATTCCAGATCCCCTACCCTTATCCATAGGCGAAGGTAACTGCTTCCTATTAAGTGGACCGCCAGCCTATATGCTGTTCCGCATCAATAAAAAAATGTTAAACGAGTTATTGATAACGATTGTTTTCTTTTGACTTGTGATGAAAAGGAACGAAACGTCAAGTACAATTAAAATAAATAGGCTCTTCAAATATGGGCCTCCTTGTTTTATTCATGAATAATAGCCGTGAAAGCTTAAGAAAAATATGATGATATCGTCATTATGATTTAAAAACTATTATAATTTATTTATTAATCAAAACTCATTGTCACATCACCATCAATGCTGATATAATAGATTATGCTGTCATTATTGGAAAATATAAAACACATTGAAAATCATCGAACTGCCAGTTTCTACTAACACGGCGATATTTATTATGCAGTACCCAATATACCCCTGGAGATATTCGAGTCAACGCGGAGGAGACATGTGAAGTCAAGAAACCGTATTATCAGTTGGTTCTTAGAATGAAAGATCTGTACCTATATGTTATTAAAACCAAATTTTTTTTGGCTAGTCATATAATTATATGTAGCGCTTGAGAATATTTGTCCAAGATTGCTGATGTATGTAAATGACGAATATTTGAGCACATCTTGTGTTAATCGCTGAATCTCTATCATTATTAATACTCAACATATCCAAAATATCTTTGTTTCGGTATTTAGGCACATGTCTCTAAATGCATGATGACGCAGCATGCTTCGTAATATCTTACATTATTTAATATTTATTTAAAAATGTAGATCTGAACTCGTACCAAACGATAGGAAACCTTATAGTAGAAAAGTTATATAATTATTATTTATTTGACAAGTATACAATATTTTAGTTTGAAAGTACAAAGTAGCTAGTCGTAGATATTTATTTATTTAAATAATATTGGTGATGGGGATAACTAGATTTTAATATGCCAACTAAACATGACAAATAATGCATTTACAGCAAAATAAAAATGCTAAGTTAATCTAACCAAATTATAATCAGGCAGTTGTTATTACTATAATTATTTATTTATTCTACTAACGAAGTCACATTTTAAAAATCACCAGACTGACGACATCAGCTCGTCTGCACAGACACCAATACACAAAAAGTGCTTGTTCATACAACTGGAGAAATGGATGTAAACTAATTTTCTGCCTTATTTGTAGCCTAGTGGTAGTCTGAATCTTTCTATTTTGTTACATGCGGCTGCCTTTAAATCGCACCTGCAGTGGACTGCGGCCACTTTTCTCTCGGTAAAGTACAATATCACGCACCCGCTACTAACATACCCCAATATAACTACACTAAAATCCCGATTATCCAGCGGAGCGCCACCCCGGAGTACGTCGGCTGCAACAAGGTTTCCAAAGTGAAACGGAACAAAAGCTCGTCGGCGGCGGACACCCAATTGTACCGGGGTCCAGAGACGCGGCGACTCTTGTCGGAACGAAAATTTGAATTGAACCGGTCGAATCCGAACCTGTGGGAGTATTCGAAAGAACACAGGGAAAGGATAAACGGCGGACGGGAACGGCGCAGCGGCTCGCACCCTAGCCTGGTGGTGCCTTTGAGGATTGTGCCCGCGCCCTCTCCCGCGCCCCCTTCCGCACGGTCCGCTCGCTCCTCCACTTGGTGTTGTGGCTCATTTGTTAAGCAACTCACTAAATCTCACCATTTCGATTGACATAAGTAGATATCTAGTTTTAAATGCTCAACCTTCAACAATCCTGCAATAGAATCTTAACATATCCTTATTATTTAGATAAGCCTTCAGTCATAGCCATTAATTAATTGTGGTGTGAGGAAAATGTTAAATATCCAGTAACACAAGCGGATTCCACCATCTAATCATGTAAAGTTAACCATTTAAATAGTACCAAATATTTTGTACCCTGAAATAGTCCAGTGACCCCAAAAGCTATTCCCAAAAACAACTAAGTGCAATTATTTTGTTTGTGTGTTGGTGCCATTGTTTTGCTCTATCGAATATTAATTGTTATCTATGTTAACATAGATTCAAGTGAAGGCATGTGCGCAGTATTATTTAGTGATTAGAATTGGGCTGAAATGTTTAGTAATAGCTTTTATGATTATATTATAATTTATTTAGGTCATATGGACTTATAAAAAAACATTGAGTTTTACGAGTTTTGACAATTGTATTTATTTAGTGAAACTTTTTCAGCTACCAGTATTTTTAATTTCACCAGTTAAAGCGGCTAGTTCATCTCGTAGAAACTACACTACTATGCATTGCTACTTATATACTTTAAGTGATGTTGGTTATATGTTGTTTAAATATTTAAGAAATTCTTTTTAATTACGTATAATGTAAATAATTTTGTATTAAATGTAGGAGTTTTTGTGCGTTCCTAAAATATGATAATTATTAAAAAAAATTAGAAAAAAGTTAAAAATTTATTTAAAGATATTTTGGAAGATTTGTTACATTTTAGAACAAAAATGTATAATAAGTAATTTATATATTGCTTTAAAATATGTATATTGCTTGAAATTTGTTACTATTTAGAAACATATATAATAACCGCGTTACTCTGCTTGCATTGTGCATGTTTTGCTTTTATATTTTGACTCGTGTGCTTTTTGTATTGATAACATATTTTCTTTATTTTTAGATATTTTTAAAAATTGGGCTCTAATTGCCTGGTTTTTATTGTTTTCCTAATACAAATTGTTGAATTGTTGCGTGTATAAACTGAAAATCGATAATCTGTGATAATTTTCTCGACTCACTAAATCGTTATAAGCTCACTTCAGGTTCTGGAAAAAATGTATACGAGTACCTATAGTAACTATAAGATATATTTTCCTCATGTGAATTTTGTCTATTGTTATCATCATACGTTAGTAATAAACCTCATAACATTGTTAGGAAACTAACACAATATTTTTAACAAGATTTAATTCAATGCAAATGGCAAATTCAAAAATAGACATATTTTTCAGAGAGTTAAGGTTATGTAATTTGCAATAACTATTTTAAAGCTAATAACTGAACCGCAGTGACGAATATTGGTTGCCACGAAGCGTTTGTGTAACAAACGCTTATATTCTACTTTAAACATAGATGGTGCACATTTAATGAACAAAAGAACCGCAATACATTTTGAAACTACGTTTTCAACTAATTTGTTACTAATAAATGACTGATTTGTAAATAATTATAACACAAATCGGGGATACCTTCTTTTAGTTATAAATGGTTTAACGCATCGAATGCGAATGAATCATATTTACATTGGTAGCTGGTATTTAAGAAATAAAACTGCGCCAAACCAAGTGCGCGCGCGTGTGAATAAAATATTAATGAAATAATCGTCTTTTATACCTACATTTAATTAATGTTTGATATATCATTTGTTAAAAATATAAATTTTATCGATGTGCTTATTTATACCTAATATTCATAATTATTATTTATTTATATAGAACACAATATATAGTATTAAAATTTTACTATAGCTGTTGTTAACTTAATAGCATAAATCGTTACAGTTCCTTCATTGTTAGTTTAATTCCAATGATTGGTACATATATTCAGTAGATAAATTCCAAAAAGCTTTGACACAGCTTTGTATAAATCCATATTTGGATACATAATTCGGCTAGGTTGATAGAAGGAATTGAGGCAAGTTATTAGATTCTGCATAGGGTAATCACTGCGGGCCGCGTGCGACCTCCGCACATTTAGTATTGAACACAGCCGAGCAATGCACTCCGTACATTTATGAACGCACTAATATGTGAATGTACCGGTCTGGAATGAATGTACATAATTTCCATGTACTTAACTGTATTTACTTTATTTGTATGTTTAAACTAGATTACCAAGTTTTAAAAACCGTTATTTCAAAACTATCTTATAATAAAACAAATAACACGATAATTAGAATGAAAATTGCCTGAGATTACCTTATAATTTAAGCTATATACACAGTGCCGGATTAAGCAAGCGCGGGGCCCGTAGCAAATCTTTTCAAAGGACTTATGAACACTTCATTTCACTTATGAACATAAGTTGATCCCCGACGAGCAGTTGGATTTTAGAGCCCAACACTCGTGCCCCCAGCAAGTGTTCCGCATCACGGAGCACGCGCTCGCAAACTTTAGTCGCGTCTCCAAACCCTGAAAGACGGGCGCTGTCCACTTCGATGTGGCGAAAGCCTGGTCTGGCACAACGGCTTGATTTATAAGCTGTACAAACTAGGAGTGCCAGATAGACTTGTGCTCATCTTGCGAGACTCTCCTCGATCGGAGCTTCCGCTTCAGAGTGGAGGACACCCCATCAAGGCCTGAGTCCCCCTGAACTCGGCTCTGTCCCCCCTACTCTTCTCGCTGTACACCAGCGACATGCCCTGCACCTCACAGATACATCTCGCATTATACGCGGATGGTACCGCCCTCTTCACGTCCGATATCAACCAATATTGGATCTGCAGTCGCCTCAACGCGGCGGTTGAGACGCTGGGCAACTGCTTCCGCAAATGGCAGATCGAGTTGAATCCGGACAAGAGCGCAGCAATCGTATTCGCTCGCGGCACACCTTCTATAAAGCTATTTGACCGCGTCATCCCTTGGGTTAATGAGATCAAATATCTAAGAGTCACCCTTGACAAAGACCCGTACTTCAGCAAGCACATCAGAACGGTAAGGAACAGAGCACACTTCGTGCTCGGCCGCCTCTACCCTATGGTGTGCGGGAAGAGTAAGATGTCCCTTAGGAATAAGGTGACACTTTACAAAACCTGCATCCGCCCAATAATGTATTCGAGTGTAGTCTTCGCCCATGCCGACTGCAGAATAAGTTCTTGCGCATGGCAGTCCAAGTGCCGCTTTACATGCGCAACGCGGATCTTCACCGCAACTTGGAACTGCTTCCCGTGAAGGACATGCATGCATACACGGTCTCCCTATCGCGATTCTACTTCGGTCTCGCTCCCCATCACTCTAATCCGCTGGTGGTGGAGACAGTCAATTATACGCCCAACCGCCGAGCTGGTCACGCGCGTCGTCGCCCGCGAAACTTACTGACGGACAAACCCGACCCCATCACTAGGACGCTGAAGCGAATGCTCTTGCGGACGCAATCCCCCCCAGTCCGGCATGGACCAGTCCGACGGAATAGGTTTAAGGATGCCTTCCGCCCCCCATAGACTCACTATCACACATTATATAAATACACGTAGAATATATGTGTTGCGGGGGAGTTTCTTTCGCCGTTTCTTCTCCCCCCAGCTACTCCGAAACGGTAGTAGATTAGAATAAAATCGGCTTCACCGGTGAAGCCGATAGACCCCAATTAAAAAACTCTTGCCTTTCGTGGCAGTTCTCAATTGTCCCCATGCAACGGTCGAGCCGGAAACGCACCTCACAGGAGGTAAGTCTCCAAGCATACTGCCACGGCTGATCGACCCCGCTCCCACGGGGTTGGAATGCCTTAACGTCCGTAGTCGCTGTCAAGTCGTCTGAGACAACAACAGATTTAGCTTTAAGAAAAAAAACTAGTACCCATAAAACAAGTGCTATGCTACTTACTGAAACTAGATGTCGCTGTGTGAATTTTCACACTATTCATAAAAAAATGTTGCTACGTATCGACCTTGAATGAAAAAAACTTGACGAGGAATCCTGCATACTGAGTTCACAAGTCTGTGTAAACCGAAAATCCGCCTTAGGGAAGCGTGGAGGGTATACTGTCCCTTCCGTTTAGGGGGAGGGTACGAGGCCAACAGTGGGACGTTATTGGCTCTTATTATTTATATACGTGTAAAATGAACCGACGACTTGCACTCAAAGAGGCGTACGTTCAACAGCAGAGTATTGATTTATAACGATATAAAAACATCTAAAACTAGTTTTATATAAAGCAGCTAGTCATAAATCATGATTTACGTTTTACTACGTTACTTATATACATATATTGTATATATAAAAATAATCTCAATAATGGAATATGCTCATTTTATAAATTTCATACTTTCTGCGGTTTGATGTTGTAACATTTTTACTAAATCCACTAATGGGTTTGACCCCTTTTCGGAATATCACTCGGGGAATAAGTGAAGTAAAATGCAATGCTCGCTTACGGTATGCGGGCACTGATTAATTGACACGAATTTCAAAGAGATCGTGTACTTTTTTTATGTAATAATATCGAATGTATCTACGAACATACTATGTAGGTATGTATATGCCAAAATAAGTGCGGAGGTTTATTTAAAAATGATACAGTATTTCTATATTGTTTCTTTTGACAAAAAATAGTTTTAAAGTAAATTAACTAGCTTTTTTAAATATAGCAATTATTAATGTCTAACATTGTCAAAACTAAATACTAGGCCATCTCTATGTGAGAATTGTTTCGAATAAAAAAAACGTTAAATGAGACAGATGACGAATAAAATACTTATTGTGCTTACGCCTTTTAGGCTACTAAACATATTAAAATTATTATTTAAAGTATTTTCTGTTACTGTATGTATGAAGGATTATTATACGGGTTAAATATATTATTACTTTGCGCTTGTTTGCAATGAAGGAGGTGTGTGTCTTTTATATATTATAAATCGTACATTATTAAGTATTATATATTATCAATAATTAAAAATTTTTTGCGTGCGATTATCCAAATGTAGTAAACCAAAAAAATATATAGCAATTTATCGCTGTGTCGTGTTATTGACGGCAGTGACTGACCTTTCAGAATCTTATTTAATTTAAGAATGTCAAAATTACTTATTAACCCTTATTTAGTATAACCTCTCATTACAATTAAGCGTAGAAAACATGATGAAATAAGTAGTTTATGCTTAAAATGCCAAATCGAATTTGGACGTTGATGATTTGAACATAAAAATAAGTATTTTTTTTTCTTAAAGCTATAAATTTCAATAAAAATATTATATATACATATTATATTTACTCAGCGCAAAAAGAGGCTGAGTAATATATATTTTGTTTTATGATTAAGTTGTATTTAATTTTAAAATGGGGGTTGGGTAGATACGTATATACGATCTGCCTCTTGTCTTGTTCTTTGGATTTATCCGATAAATTTATTGTATGAAATATTGGCTGATCTTTATTAAAAATTTTAGAAATAATGTCAATACTACCTAAAAAAACACTCAATTATTCTATCCTATCGTTATACACCGCTTCGTAGTATTGTAATTGCGAAAAGTGCGAAAAAGTACATATTAAGTGTAATCGTGAATTGTTTTTGTATTTTAACAATTTCATTAACTGTTAATGTAATATGGCTATGTGTTTTAATATATTTTTATTCGATTGTCATTGCTTTAGATATTTTAATTATATTGTATACCAAATAAAATACTCTAAAATAATGCCTTGGAATATTTTTATCGAGCACTTCTCTATATCCAAGTTAATGTGTGCAGTAGACGTAATGTAATCGTATCATAATGCCAAGTTCGGGCATAACATTTAAATAATCAATTGAAACTTAGGTGTTGATTACAGTCAATTATAGCCGACGGTAAAGTTAAATTTGTTTGCTGCAAAAATAGATGTTTTTTCCACACTCGCTTCTTAGGAAAAACTATATTATGTAGGCTGCTGTTTTGGTTTAAAGATACTTCTATACAGACTTAAACGTTAAATATTTGTAAAAGTATTATAGTTTAAGTCGATGTGGATAGTATAAGGATCAAAAAGTTAAAATACTGCAGGTAAAAAATAAATAAACTGTCCATATTTCTTATTTAAAGAGTATTTATTCACCATGTTTGATTTTTACTGAAGAAACAATATCCATTAATTGTTCAAGCCAATCTCGTGAGCCTGTTCTGACGAAACCTGCTGTTGGAAATAACTTTTAAAATGCGATAGAATTCATTCGGAATATTTTCGTAACATTTAAACTTCGCCATAAAACGTCACTGCGGCAGAACAGTAGAGACAATAAAAGCAACAGTATGAACAAAACAATTTTAAATATTTCTTCAAACAATACTCGTGGTGAAACTTTAGTTTTCATGTATACGAGTACAATAGCCGACTATTTTATAAGATTATTATATAGTATATTCAAGCATACGTAGTGATCAGCAAATTTATTTTAATATCTTGCACTTCTCTGAACTGAGTTGTAGGCAATGGTATAAGATTCGTTACTTCTACTGTTCCATTACTATCTAACCGAACCTAACGATAAATAATTTATATAGATATAGGTTCTAAATATATAAATTATATATTATTCTAAATATACAATATGTATATATAAATTATATTGGCTTGTTACAAAATTTTAGTTATACTTTTAAGGTATAGATAAACTTTCATTTCAACGACAAATGTTATTCTATTGGTTTTAAAGTTATCAGTTTAGAGAAAAGCGTTAGATTTACGTCTTTGTTAAGGTGGGTACAAAATATCACAAAAGTTTATAGAATAATATATTTCAAATACAGGTCGTTGATTGTTATTTTCTGTTCCTAGAATGTGACGATGAAACTCCATGCCTGGAAGCCCTGGTCCGGTCGCCCTCCTTGCCTATCCACTCTTCGGGCGCAAATCACGTCTCGCAGAGCATCTGGACTATTATTCTACGTCTCCAAAACGAAGTGAAAACTTTGAAGCTTGATGTTAAAAACTTACAATTGCAATTAAACGAAGAAAAACACGACCGAACTCTTGCCATTGCTGCATTGCAATCGAAAAACATACTGTTAGATGCTAAAGAAAGCAAATGTTAATAAAGTATTATATAATGAAAGCAGTAGTTTTTATAATTATCCTTGTTTTGTAAAAGTAAAATGTTTTGCTAGCTTGATGTCTTTTGATGATGGGTCTAATTTAAAATAATATTTATATAGTAAATGGCAGATAAATGGTACAACATTATGAGATGAACCTAAAGGTTACACGTTCCATTCGTATGATGATATGTATTTTCCTCCGTGCAGGGGCGGAGAAAGAATACTAACCTCTGCGGCTGGGGTCGGCCCGTCGTAAAAGGCGACAAAAAACCCACCCTAGCTACGTGGTAGAGCCGCAAGCCCGTCTGGATGGCGACCACCTTTGGTCTTAAGTATGCTGCCATAATAACCTTGTGTTGTATTCCGGCATTAGTGACCTCGTGTTCGCGATGCCACTGGCGTTGCAAACACCCATAGGCGACGGTAACTGCTAAATTCTAAGCGGGCCTTCAGCCTGTCTGCTGTGCTTCAGCAATAAAAAAAGGACAAAACAACCCCAGCTACATGGTGGGGCTCCAAGCTTGTCTGAATGGCGACCACTCCTGGTTTATAAAGATGCCACCATAATAACTGTGTTCCGGGATTGGTGACCCAGTTCCTGTACCTCTATGGGACAGCAGCGTGTTCGCGATGAGCCTAGTGTCCCAAACGCCCATAAGCTACGGTAACGGCTTACTATTAAGTGGACCCTCAGCCTGTCGGCTGTTCATCAGCACCAAAAAAATGTACTGGTAAGATAATTTTTCCCACTTAATATGCATATAACATAATAGCCACATATCGAAAATATCGGTATGCTTAGGTCTATTATTTTGACAAGCGTGGCAGGTATTTTGTCTGTTTCCTTTTTGGCGAGGGCTGAGCCCATAGTCCAGTCATATTAAGAGTTCAACCTCGTAATGAAAGTTATTTTGTCATTCTAAAAGTTGTCTCATAAAATCTCATGTCCGCGTCTTAAGACACTAAACGTCAAAGCTCAAGAAAATCATATATCTCGTTTCCTATGCTGTTGTTAAATTGTAGAGAATAAAATTCTCTACAACTTTTGTTGTAAATATTTTTTCATATTCTCAAGCGCTTTTGCGATAGAGGGCGGAGAGCACGCTGCGCTACCTATGCACAGCATAATGCAAGGTCAACCGTAAGTCTTGATAAATAATTCACCGTATTAAGTATAAATCATTAAAATATATAAACGGACGGACTCATATATAACGGGCTCGTAAACTGCATCAAAGTTCAGGATTACTTTGAAATGATTTTTTTTAATCAGTATGCAAACTTTCTATACAGATTTAAATTGTAACCTCTAGATTGGTTCGTGAACTTTAAAACAGCGTAGGGTCATATCCTTAAGTTTAAGTTTGTGTACTGGAAAGGACCTTAAGACTTTTTTGAAGAAAAAACAGAAATTTAAGGAAAATTGGTTTAATTAAAAAATTGGTTTTAACAATAGACACAAACTTTATGCAAGGGTTTATTTATGTTTTAATAAGGTGTATTACCTCCACGTGCCCTTATTACGGATTCTAATCGGTTCCGCATAGATTTTATTAGGGTTATTAAAAGATCTTGCGGAATATGGCTATATATAATGCTCCTAAATCATCTTCGCTACTCTCAACTTGTCAAGTCAACAAAGTCAATAAATCTGTGCAATTATCGAATCTTCCACCAACAAGTGCAGCGGCTCATCAACACATCATGCGTGTGTACAAGTAAGTAAATATAGTATTATCAGATTCAAACTTGGTTGGGAAATGATATAGAACCCCAGAAATGGTTTTGCGAAACGAACTCCTGGAACCGATAACGACAATATTAACACCAGCTCCAGATGAGTTACTGAATACCATATTTTGCATCGGCAAGAATGGTTGTGGTTCCTGTTGCGGATGCAGAAAAACGGGCTTGCAATGTTCTTTAGCTTGTGGCCAATGTAATGGACAAGCGTGCCTCAATGATTCACTGCATCAGTGACCCCGAAGAAGACAGTTCATTTGACCCCGAAATTCTCAAAGATCTTGAGAGAAATATCCTTGACGACAAAAATGATGATATTGAATTGGACATTTTCGAGCGACCGGGGGATTATGACAACGAAACAGAAGAAGAAAATTGAGATCCAAGTCCTAATTTATATATATATATATATATATATATATATATATATATATATATATATATATATATATATATATATATATATATATATATATATATATATATATATATATATTAGGAAAATCTCCCTAAGTTTGAACTTAAACTGTAATAAATAAATAAAAAAGTATTTTTGAATAAAAATATACTAAAAACGTATTCACTCTATATTTTTCTAATTGAAATACATTTAATATCTAGATATTAGAATATAATTAAAATATAGTAAAGTAATATTAAGGAATTATGTATTCGATAAATGAAAAATATTATTATAAATATGGTTAATTTATAAACAATGAAAATTATTGATAATAATATACATTTTAATGATTTATAGATTTAATACGGCGAATTATTTACCGAGACTTACGGTTGACCTTGCCCTCTATCTCAAAAACAGTTAAAACCATAGGAAACGAGATTCGCCGAAAACTGATTTTCTTGACTTTTGACCTTGAATATCTTAAGACGCGACTTTTGATACAACTTTTAGAATGCCAAAATAAAGGTTTATACGAGTACCTAACTAGCTTATTATCTGTCATTCCGAAGTTGACCCTACTAGTACTTTTTACTTAAATGACTGGACCATTAATATTACGTAATGGGATGTTATTATTTTAATTATTAAAACAATAACAAGTAAAATACACATTACATTTTACGTTGAATTTGAAGCAAAGCTTTTGCTGTCGTCGTTCGCCGATCACTGTCCACTGCTGGACGTAGAACTACAAGTCTGCGCCACAAATCCCGGTACTTTATTTTTTTAGACAGCCACCACCGGTGCCCTTGCACAGGTTATTGGGACTGGGTGGTATCTTACTCTATTCTTTTGTAAGTCTCGAAGGCTTTGTAATGTTTTGAAATTAGATTTTAAAGTGTATAACGGGTCACGAAAAACCTTCGAAATCTGATGCTTGAGGCAAGGTTTTATTTAGTGGTATTACGGCGCGTACACATAAAACGTCCGATTTACAGGTCCGTTTAATCGTATATGTTATTAGCGTAGTTGTAAAAGCGAGTTCACATACATTACAGTATTCCGGATCCAGTAAAAAATCCCACACACAACGGAAATACTGATCCGTTTTATCGGATAGCAAGCAGCAAGAGCACCTCGACAAAATCTTTGCCTTAAGAATGGATGTATCCAATAACGCCGGGGCTTCCTCCGACGCAGACGACGATAGTACTACTCGCCCTTAGACTGAAATTGCCCCTGTAGGAGGCTGATTTGGTTAAATCTACGGCATCGAGAACGAACGGTGGGCTAGTGTGCGACTCCCCGTGCAATGAGCCCGTACGTCTTCTTCTCTAGGCTGGGGGACGCACGTCGCTCGTATACCCGCTAAAGCTGCCCCGGTGTTTCTTCACACGCCTTGAGTGCCAAGGCCATTAGTCGGACCGCGACCGCCGGACCTCTTTTAATCCGAGGGGTTGATGAGCCCCGGAATCTTCCTCAAGCAAGGGTGAACTGCGCGCCCCTCTCGGCCATGTGGGTACGGGCTGCGACCGATCACTACGGCGGCCGATCTGTCGCCAACCTCACGAATACACTTTAGGTCAATTGTCTACAACACACGGCTGTTTGGCTCCCCGGCTACGGCTCTTCCGCGAAATGTTTAGTCCAAGCATGGAATATCACTTATTATTTATAATTATTTCTGTACTAATGTCTCCTACTAAAGCAAAGCAAATAAATTATAGTTAAAAAAATGAAAAAACACGCTTCTATAATTAATCAAACTGAAAGTAAAACCCCACGCTTTTATGATAGTTACTTTAATTTTCTCGTCAGTAATTTTATTTATATGTTACGAATCAGTTTTTACTTTTTAGTTTCATTAATTATAAAAGCGTGTTTTTTTTTAAATATAATTAATTATAAACATTTTAGTGTGATTAACTATAAAATACAATTTACTTGTTGTCAGTACCCCCAATCCAATACCCCCAATGTTTTTATTTATTTAACGCCAGATGGCGTTTTGACGGAAGGAAAATAAAGCGTTGATCATGACGACTATGGAACAAAATTATTAATTCTGTGTATTGTCATCAGGTCTTGACCAGTGTTCAAAATTTTGTATTTTTTTGATCGTTTAAAGTGGGTAAATATTGAGTCTGAAAATCCCGTTACATAGACAAGGATACATACATACAGGTCAAGTTAATATAAAGCGTGTAAAAATGGTTCGATAAATAAATTTCAATTGTGTATTATTTATAACAGGGTTCAAAGTATGAAATTACCCTTGTATAGTGATAAAAACTTTGAATTAACATTAATCCTTCATAGTGTGAGATTTTCGAGTGAAGCTTTTCGCATGACAGTTTTGAGGTATTTCTTTTAAAAAATAATCGATTTTTTACTTTCAATTGTTTTTCTTTTCAGCTTAGATCTGAAAGATGGATACTTTGAAAATCCGAGTCATTTTTGAGTATGAGTTCCGACGCAGAACTAACGCGGCTGAAACGGTTCGCAATAACAACGCTACGTTTGGAGAGGAGACTGCTAATGAACGCATCGTACGTTTTTGATTTAAACGCTTTCGTAATGGAAACTTCGACTTGAAGAATGAAGCACGTAGAATACCGCTTACACAGGTGAATAATGCTGAATTGAAGGAGATGACGGAAGCGGATCCGAGTCAAAATATTTTGGAATTAGCGGCATGGTTTAACTTTACCCTACCTACAATATTGACTGACTCATTTGAATGAAATCAATAAGATAAAAAAATATGAAAAATGGGTGCCTCATGATTTGAATAATCTGCAGGAAGAAATGCGTGTTAAAACTTGTGCTGCCTTGTTGAATCGATACAAAAATGAAAGAATATTGGATCGAATTGTGATATGTGTTAAAAAGTGGATTCGTCATGATAACCATAAGCGAAAAAAGCAATGGCTGACCCTAGGTCAAACACCGCAACAGTGCCCTAAAGCTTACCAATAAAAAGGTAATGGTTTTTTCATAGTGTTATTCACTATAGCTTTCTCAGGTTTGGTCAATCAGAAAATGTTTACCGAGCCGAACCTCGAACAATAATGGCGAAACTGACTGTGAAACAGCCCCGACTCATGAATCGATCTTCACCATTATTGCTCTATGATAAGGCAAGACCTCATGCTGCATGAGAAACTGCATGAGAAACTGTTGTAACTCTACAGGAGCTGTAGTTAGAAACCATATCGAACCTTTCTAGTACAAGGTCTTAAATGTACTTTTAGTGATTTTACAGGAGAGCCATTTTAAGATTTTTTAACGTTCAATACCGTATTCTTCTGCAATATATTATTTTGAAATCATTATTCTTAATGATTTCAAAATAATATATAGCAGAAGAATACGGTATTGAATGTAAAAAAATCTTAAAATGGCTCTCCTGTAAAATCACTAAAAGTACATTTAAGACCTTGTACTACTAAAGGTGCGATATGTACTCGCCAGACTTTGTTCTAATGGGTTATCATTTTTTCATAATTTGGACAATTTCGTAGACTGATAAAAAAATTCTTCCCAGGAGGCAGTGCAAAATGCTTTCACACAGTTTCTCGAATCTAAATCCTCAGAGTTCTATCATGAAGTCATAAATGAACTTCGTTTAGATAGGCAGCAATTTATTGATTATTTGGTAAATATTTTAATTAAATAAATAGTTATATCTTAGAAAAAAACAAGTTTAAATTTTCAGTACAAATCGACAATTTCATACTTTAACCCCTAATATTTAGCTATTTTGTGGGATCTGTATTTCATGCGTCTGGTGACATCGATTGCGACGTCAAGGCACGCATTGCTGTCGCGTGGGCCAAATGTCGTGAGGTAACTGGTGTCATTTGTGACCCCAAGATGCCGGTAAAGTTGAAGGGACAGGTCTATAAGACCATCATTAGGCCTGTTCTTTTATACGGCTGTGAAACGAGGCCGGTGTTAGAGCGACATAAGCAAGAACTGCGTGTCACGGAGATGAATATGCTGCGGTGGATGTGTGGAGTGACGCGGAAGGACCGCGTTAGGAACTCCCGCATTCGCGGTAGTCTTCATGTCCGTGACATTGCGGATAAACTGCAAAAGTGTCGGCTCCGTTGGTACGTACACGTTTTACGGGAACCGGATGCTTACGTGGGAAACAAATGTCTGGCCATGCCGCCTCCGCCGGGCCCTGGCAGAAGGGGTAGACCCAAAAAGTACTGGCTTGACGTCGTAAAGGGTGATATGCGTGCCAATGGGCTCACTACCAGGGATGCTGAAGACCGTGCGAAGTGGAGAAGAAAAAGTCGGAAAGCGGGCGCCGAAGCGAGAGTTTGGGCTGCAACCGGGATTCAACGCTAAGATGATGATGATTTAGCTATTTTGGATGTCAAGGTTGCCAACCACTGCATCAGATCATTCGGTCTGTGACAAAACATTGGACACGCCTCAATACAACCTTTGCACTTCTCAGTTCGAATTAAAAGTTTAGAAAATCAATTTGATTCCTTGACACATGACTAGATAATTAATATTGTCATGAAACTATGTATTTCAATCTGTCGATGTACCGTGATGACCGTATCTCGGTTCACTGAGTACTTACTCAACCGATTTGTGACCAGCACTTTGCCTCTAGCTACGTGTAGGCAACAGGTATTTCTATACTTATGCACGTGAATAGGTATATTATGTAAGACAACAATCAAATGACACTTAAAATTCTGACGGCTCTGTAAGCTTAACTTTTTTCATTACCTATTTAAATGTCAAAATAAAACGCATATGTTTAAAATTGGTTTATTAAAAGACAGGAACTTTCATTGTAAGTTTTCACTTTGGCACGAGTAATGTTAACAGGGTAACAAAATTATGTGGATACTCTGTACCAAAAAGGATTATACAAAATTTAATCAGACTTAAGAGGATCGCTCAAGCTTATTCATAATGTTTTCGTTTTTAATTTTTAATGTTACTTATCAACTCGTATTCATAAATATTTTGAAAATATAAGTAATCTGTATGTCTTATTTTGGTTTAATTTGTGCGTACGAAGTAACAGTCGTCCTTATTTATGCAAAAAAGAACCACGGTTTTTCTGGTTTTAGTCAAAAAAGCTTATAATAGCGGTGCAATTTAGAGATTTTTATTATTTTATATAAAATTATAATGAATATAGAGAAACTTATAAAACGAATTAATAGTATACAAATCTTTGTTTTTTTAAACGTTTAGTAATTGTATGTTCGCTAAAATACGAATAATTGTAAATACACATTAAAATTATTTTATGATAGGTAATAATTTCTCAAAAGATCATTGAAAATATTACGTAATATTAGATTTTTTTATCTCTATACTTCTCTCTTTCACTCTATCGCGTAGTTAAGTATTGACAAAAATATTATAACATATTTTAAAGTTTCCTTGGTCTTAATTTTTCTTGCTAGTAAATAAAAACTTGCTATAAGTATATGACTTGAGTGATTACAGAAACGCATTATAAAAAATAAGAATCTTGGTGAAAATTCCTATGACTATATAACTCACAATTTCAAGTTCTTTAAAATTACGTTTAATAGTGTTATCAATTATATAAGTCTTCGATCAAAAATAGATATAAGTAATAGGAAAATTAAAAAAAAAGGAATTGTAATGTCTTATAATTTTATTTATTATATAATATTTTTTTACTTTTATTTGAGGAATATAGAAAACTCAAACTCATAATCAGTCAATAGATCGATACAAATATTTATTATTAAATATATTTGTAATATACACTGATTATAATTGTAAAAAAACAATGAGCAGCTTTAATATATACTATGATGATATTGTAAAAAATTAGGAAAATGTATTAACGATTGAGTTGAATATTTAAATAAATAGCAGTTATTAAGCAAAAACTAAATCTTTACTGGTCGTAAAATATATGTTTCGGACAATCTCCCAGAGTCTATTGGTGCACATCACCATATCATGTCATCGCTGTAGTTTTTAAGGCCTGATGGGGACACTGTATAGCTGAATTTATTCATTAGCTAGCATAAAGAATACCTATACCAACACAAATAACGTGCTTGTTCCAATTTATCGAATGTTTTGTGTTGTATAATTATTGATTTTTGTGTTGTTAGACCACTCAATCATGAATACAGTGAATTATAAAATATTTAATGTACAAAAATCATTGAACAGCAGCATTCGAATTCGTCAGAAACCGATACCGATCTCGCCAGCAGTTCACTTGGTTCCGGATGCGAGAAACATCGGCTGCGTAGGTGCGGCAGCAGCCACCCACGTAGCGGACACCCAGGTCCAGCCACTCTTGGATGAACACTTCAACTGGCTCGCATTTGTCGCGGTCTATCCATCTGCGTATTGAAGGTCAATAAATTTATTAATGTGAGAATTTTAGTTTCCCTTTAAGTATAATTTGGGTATTTAAGCCATTGCGCGAAAACCAAGCGAAATATTTAAAAAAATCAATTCAATACATAGACGAAACTATTGTGATTACAAGCTAAATGGTACAAATTCATTGTGTATATAACAAGCCTCTTTGGTATAGAAACGAAAGTGTTAAGAAAGTAGTGACGTTAAAAGACGCGCAACAGTTTTTCTTTGAAACAATACTTCTACTAAGCATTGTCTCAGAGAAAAACTGTTGTCGTGTCTCGAACTCCAATGTAAAATTGTCAAAAGTAACCGAGTTGAATTGCTGGAAACATGAAGTAAAGACTAAACTCACCAAAACTTAAAAAATGAATGAATCTCTTAATAATCTAAGGTCCTAAACAATTAAACAGGGCGTATTTATTGGATAGTCTTTGCAATAAGTAAAGTAGGTCTTGGTAGGAAGTGAACAAAGAAAAAGGCTTCGCCATAAAATTGGAATCATCCGTAAATAAAACTAAACACAATTCAGTAAATAAATTAGCGACGTACCCAATTTGGGGATTATATTTCTCTCCCGAATTCGGGTACACGATGAGCGGAATGGGGTCGTGTGGCCGATCGTCGTTGATGCCTTTCACTAAATTGGAGACATAGGATGGGGCGCAACAGTTCACTCCGATGGCTACCAGCTGTTCGGAATTAATTTCCCAACACTTTTTGGCAACCTTTTGGAAACTCTCGCCGTGAGCGATACTATTGTTATCCTGAAAATTAACAATGTAATTAATTTCATTAGTGTAATCAAATATAAAGATATTATTTAATTTACGTAAAAGAAGTTAGGGTGATGTAACATTGTACGATACGATTTTGCTGTTTTAAGAATAAGTAATAATATAATAATTATTTTATATCAATGTAAAAATTGTTTTGATTTTATTGAATATGATTTTTCAATGACCAAACATCACTAAAGTAGGACTTAAGAGAAATAAACAATCTCCCCATCCTTCACTCTAATGTACAAAGTCGTAGAAATTGGTTAAGGATAATTTTCTCACAATACAAACAGTAAACGAAAAACAAAGTTCAGTTTCTCCTCTCAAAGTTGGGGTCAAACGTCATTCGCTCCTTCCTATAAATTGGGTCACAATTATTCAAGTTTTTTGTGCCTTCTAGATTAAATAAGGGAAGGGTCACTGAGAGGCGTCGATGCTAGGAATGGAAACTGCCCCGTAACCATACTTAAAAGTGGACCTGGGGCTCCTTAATACAAGTTTTGCAAAGCATTCACCACTTGCACAATAATGATAAGGCAATGTAAGTAGTCGCTCAAAAAACTGGCAAATAAAAACGAGAGTAGAACTTTAATGAACGTTAAGAATTTAATTAAGATCACAATCATGTCTTCATACGTTTTCGGAGTCCTCCGTAGTCAAGTATCTAGAACATTATTTGTCCTTTTTTGGGAGATGGAAGTGTAATAATGTGCGTGTGCACGTGCGGCGGGGTAGTGTGAGATTCTCCGTGCAATGCGCCCGTGCGTCCCCGTTGCTAGGCAGGAGACGCACGTCGCTTGTATACCCACTTAAACCACCAGTGTTCTTATTTTCGTCATGAGCGCTCGGGGCGCGATGAACTAGTTAGGCTGTGGGCACCATTATCTGTCCTAACCCATAGCGACCTCTCAGGACCAGTTTTGGGCACCACCAGAGTAAATAATCGAAAAAAATATTTCTTCTATTAACATATCGGTGTCAATTAGAGTATTTTTCTAAACCTAAGCATAAGTTTTTGTTTTATTTGTGAGTTGTGTGATTGTTTTTGTTTTAATTTCTGTTTCTTTTTGTGATTGGTTTTAATACAAAGATGATTGTTAGTAAATGATTATTATTTACTCTTTTGTTCCTTTATTGTAATACAAAACCTGAAGAATAAAAGCTTCATTTCATAATGCGGCATAATGCTGTTATTACGGAACATAAAGCTAAGCGTTTTCTAAGGATGATTGAGTAGGTTCTTACCTTACAACTGAAAGCGAGCCAGGCCTTTACAGTCGGGAATTCTCGCAATAGTTCACATAACATTTCAGCCTCTTCCTGACAGGGTATTGTTTCCAAAGCCAGTAGATCGACGCCTGCGTTCACTAGGGCTTGAATCCTTGGTAAGTGCCATTCACGCATTGTCTGACAATTCAAGATCATTTGTTAGCGTTGAACATGATGTATATAAAAGTTATATATATTATGTATATACTATACATGATATGAGTGTGTTAGAGGAATCTTAGCGAAACGCCTCTTTCAAATATTATCGTAAAAGATATACTATCAGAACCTTATTTGTAAAAAAAAATTATTTAAATGCTACTAACTCTTGTAAGTTTTATTTTATTTCGAAATGTTTTATTTTGTTCACTATTGCTTAATATTTGCTTGATCTAAGTTATCTATTTAGTTGTTTCTTCTCTATATTGTTAACTCTAACTATACCTATCACTAATTGAACATAGTGTTAGATGCCTTATCATATTGGAATGATAATACGAGTAATTTTTTTATGTTGTTATGGGACAGCAGACGGGCTGACGGCCCATTTAATAGTAAGCAGTTACCGTCGCATATGAATATTTGCGACACCCAGGGTACCGCTAACATGCTGTCGTCGGTGTAGGGGAACTGGAACCTGGGTCATTTATGCTGCAACACAATACAAGGTTATTATGGCGGCATATTTAGATACTTTGGATGGTTGGTTTGTTTTGTTGCCTTTTACGACAGGCCGCAGAGGTCCGTATTATTACTCTGACTAGGGCCAGAACAGCAGCATATTATAACATTTTATAAAAATTTGAGTTATGAATACCATATTAAAAAATATATAGATCACATAGCGCCAACTAGTCTGAAACTAAGAACGCTTGTGTTAAGGGTATTACACAACTGATACATTTCTTAAATACTTTTAAAAATAAGCACATTTATGTATATGGTTGTTTATTCGGAATGAGAAAGAAATCCGTGACTCCCGCAGGCGTTTTAACGTGTAAAATCAGTTGCGCTACGAAGACTGTTAATAGCTTAATTATTTTATTTTTTAACCTATCCATAATCATAAATGTATTCATATTTACATTAATTTAGAGTATAGATCATATATATTAACGTTAATTAATTTTTTTGTATTATATAAATAACAGCTCATTAATTAATCGCATACCAAATAAAATAAAATATAAAAAGCACTTAACTTTCAATTAATATTCCCTTAGTTATTTCCATACTTGTTTTGGTATTATAGCCATTTGTTCTAGGTTTTGTTAATTAACTGTCCGCCCTCCGCCCCAGTCAAATGTTGTCGTGGCAGAGAAAAACGGGAGGAATGGAGTGGGACTTTTTCATATTGCCGATGTAAATTTTAATTTGCAGCCAACTTTACGACCCTCTTTACGATTTAGCCAACGCTTTCAATGGCCTGTATTTGGCCATACATTTATAGACGCTAGATTGGAGTTCATAATTAAAAGCTTTGTTGGGCAATATAACTTTTATTTACCGTCGAACACAAGTCAAATATAAATAAATATATCATGGTCCTCTTTTATTAAAGGTTTTTACAATATTGCCAGCAAAGCTTTTAAACGTATAAATAAACCTTAAAAGAAATCAAATCGATTTGAAAACAATCTTAATTAATACATGATTAATATTAGTTAATACCGGGATTTTTTGATGACTGATCTAATGATCAGTTTTATTTTCGGACATTTGTATATATGTATGAAATTCTAATGCCATCCCAAGATTTTTTATTTTATATTTTTAACTAAGTTTTATATGTTTCTAAAATATTCACTTAGTCACACAACGATCTTGTGAAAAGATAATCTCTCTTACATAAGTTAAAAGTGAAAGATTGGTTATTTTTTCAGAAACCTCAATTATCTTTTTTCGTTTTTTAAAAGAGAACAGAGACCGTTAAGGTCTTTGACCTCTTGTCATTATTTTAATTATCTGTTAATAATTGTAAAGGAACGAAACATTCAACAATCACAGTAAAAGTGTCGCATGAACGGATTGTGCATCGCAAGTTCGATGATCTGTAAACGCTCGATAAGTGGCGCCAACTTGTAGAGAAACTCTGTCTCTACTATAATATAATTTAGAACTTGTCAATGATAAGAAAAAAAAAGCTAAGTATTCCCAGTTGAATTTTAAGCTGGTTTTTTTGCTCCGTTTTCCGTTTGTGCTCATCAGTGAGATCTTCTCTCATGCTGAGCCAATTGTCAGAACATTAAAGATGGAATGTATTTGGTTTCTATGCCATGTCAATCCCAACCCTCGTATAGTAAATGGAGAAAATACAAATATAATTGTGAGAATAACTGTGAGAAGTCGCCGCAAGGGACGGGCGTAGGCGTAGCTCTTTTCGTGGATTCGAGTGGACTAGATAACCATATAAGCGCGGATGTGAGCACCTTTCACCTCTTATTACCACTATAAGATACCGCCATCTTCCTTCGGCATTTATTTAAACTGTTAGTTTTACATTTTAAGAATAAAATAACCATAAAGTATCATTTTAAAAGCCCAAGTGTTGTTAGTAGTTGCGTCACTAATGGCTCAAGCTAAACATTGAGAGAATACCTATACGAGAGAAAACCCGTAGGCTACGGTGGAACCCCTCGTAATCAGTAAAGAGATATTTATAGATATTTATATATTTTTAAATATTAGTACTTTAGGTATAGCTAATTAGGTAAAACCGTGTTCACTAATTACCTCTGCAGATGTCGTGTCGGCATAACTGCCATCGTATTCAGATCCGTCGTGCAAATGAGCGCCGTAGGGGCCCACAGAGCCTACAACCGGCGGTTGATGATCTGTTTAATAATAATTACGTATATTAATTTGATTTGTTAATGTGATAATATGATAATATAATACATTGTTATAAAAGTATAGTACTGTACAGAGCTATATTCGTAACATTAACATCAAGAAATGCGTAATAATTATTCACCAAAGTTTAAAAAGTTATGTATTATTTATATAATAATTATTCTATGTATATCACTGTCTTGTGTATATCACTGAAATTTTTTGTGGATTCGCGAATGCCTATTTGCGTTAGTTCCTCCGTGATTCCTATTTTTCCCGACTAGGATTCAATTCTTGACAAGTTTTGATACGACAAGTTGTTGATGTGTAACTTCAAAGCATCATAAAATGTCATAATCTAAATACTTGTGACAAGTGATAACCCAAGACCTCTCCTCACTCTCTCTTTCTGTGATTACTAAAAATGGCTAGCAATTATTTAGATATTTTAATGGCTAGCAATCGTACATTAGTAAAGTATTTGCAAATAAATATGAAAGCTGGGATGAATGGACATTTGTATCTTAATCACGCCAGAATTATCTCGACTGAATTGAGTGCAATTTGGCACAAAAAATCTCTAATAGACCAAAGGCAAGTTGTATATATTGTAAGTCAGATATTGCTTTCCTCTTTAGTATTATTCAATACTTTATTGCAACTATATTTAAAATTCAGCTCCCGCAGTTTTGTTTATTCATCCTTGAGCGCGGTCGTGAAGTTTGCGGAAAAGGTAAACAAGGCAAAAACGTACCTTGTGGTTGATGTCAGTAAATTTATATGTAATAATAAATAAAACTTAACCACGGCAAAGTTAAACTTTTACGACTATAAAAATTGTGATTATTAACCACAACTGTCTGTGATTATTTAATCAAATTTGACTGATTTAAGTTCGCGTCATTTCTGGGGATATTTTTGAATATTATAAACTATAACTTTAAACTAAATTATAGCCTTTTGCTGCTTACGTAGAGCCTAGAGGGCACTGTGTGAATTGTAACAATAAATGTATAAATTTCAATTCTCATGAATTGTGCATGTAAAAAATATAAAAAAATTGAGACTTCACACACCGTCATTCGATCCCAAACTAAGTTTCATAGCACTTACCTATATTACATATAAACTACATATTACACATAAACACCCAGACGCGAGATGGGGTCGAACCCGAGACCTCTGCAAGCGCACCGATGTGCGTTAGCCGTTACGCCAGGAAGTCGTAAAATTTTTAATTTTAATAATTAAATTTAAATTTAGTGTGTGTCCAGGCATTATTGGCACTAATTAAACAAAATCCCATTTTAATAAATTATGTCATAAAATTTTAAATCTTGTTTGCTTTTAAACATGTATGAATCTTTTTTAATATAATTTCTATAATGAAATTTTTATACTGAATAAAACTATACTTAACTAAGTGTTTATAATATAATCATTATAGTGAAGTAAAGCTAAAAGAATTATATAAATATCGGATTATTCGTCCGTTCTACAGAATAATACGTGCAATTTATATAGGGCTATCCTAAAGTCACTATACATATATATCGTATACACTATACATACACATATGAACTAGTGGGATCCATTTTAATATCTTATTATGAAATACCTACCTTTGAACCCTTATAAAGCGTAATTAATGCGTGCTTGCACACGACCTCTCCAAAAGCGCCCTAGTGATACTAACAGAACAAAATTCTTTGCAAATTTTCATCACACTTATGGAAATCAATTTTAATAATACATTTATTCAGTCATAAGTTCTAATCGGGATATAATTAAGGTTCTATAGCATTTTTATCATATTGTCTTCTTAAATTAATAGATAGATAGAACAACTTATTGTAAATCAAATAACTTACAAAACCATGGAAATTATTTACAAAATCATATACCTAGTCAGGTCATAAGTATTGTCACACAGTAAAAACTTTTCTTTTAGAATGCTGGCCACAAAAAAGTTTATTGAATTCGAATTTCGAATTGTTCATGAAAATAAAAAAGGTATACTTTTAGAATTTTACTCAGTTTTAAATATGGAGTGGACGCTTAAAGAAGACCGTGTTGCAGTTATTGCGTTGCATCGTTGCAGTTACGCGCCAATTCAAATTTTTAACATACTGAAAAATTTGAATAAAACCAAAAGATTCGTTTATCGTACCATCAAACGATACAATGAAGACTCTAGTGTAGATGACAGGTCAAGAAATGGTCGCCCTCAGTCTGTTAGGACTCCAGCAGTGATAAAAGCTGTGAAGGCACGAATTCAAAGAAATCCCAAACGTAAGCAGAAACTGTTGGCCCTTCAGATGGGGTTAAGCAGAACCACGGTGAAAAGGGTGTTAAATGAAGACTTAGGGCTTCGGGCATATCGAAGAAAAACAGGACATCGTTTGAATGCTCGTCTAATGGACCTTAGACTGAAGAGATGCCGCGCTTTGTTGAAGCGGTACGCGGGAAAAAAATATCGGGAAATTCTTTTTTCCGATGAAAAAATGTTTACCGTAGAAGAGAGCTACAACAAACAAAACGATAAGGTGTACGCACACAGTAGTGAAGAAGCGAGCAACCGTATTCCGCGTGTCCAACGAGGTCATTTTCCATCCTCGCTCATGGTATGGTTGGGAGTTTCTTATTGGGGCTTAACAGAGGTACATTTTTGTGAGAAAGGTGTAAAAACGAATGCTGTTGTGTATCAAAATACAGTCCTGACGAACCTTGTGGAACCTGTTTCTCATACCATGTTCAATAACAGGCACTGGGTATTCCAACAAGATTCGGTGCCAGCTCATAGAGCGAAGAGCACACAAGACTGGCTGGCGGCGCGTGAAATCGACTTCATCCGGCACGAAGACTGGCCCTCCTCCAGTCCAGATTTGAATCCGTTAGATTACAAGATATGGCAACACTTGGAGGAAAAGGCGTGCTCAAAGCCTCATCCCAATTTGGAGTCACTCACGATATCCTTGATTAAGGCAGCCGCCGATATTGACATGGACCTCGTTCGTGCTGCGATAGACGACTGGCCGCGCAGATTGAAGCCTGTATTCAAAATCACGGAGGTCATTTTGAATAAACTTTAATGTCATAAGAATCTATGTTTTGTTAAGTTCATTTTGGTATATGAATGGTTACATAATGAATAAACTTGTTACAATTATTTTACATTAAACATGTGACAGAATTTATGACCTGACTAGGTATATATGGACTAAGTTTATCAAATGTATGTACTACTAACTGTGCCCGCGACTTCGTCCGCGTGGAAAAGTGACTTTGGGTAGCATTTTTTTAGATATATCTTATGGTTTATTTTGGATTACAAACCCTATAAACCCTAAAATATAAATTAATAAAATATACAAATTGCGTTCGAACCTGCAAAGTCCGCCTAAGCTGAACCCTATTTTATATTATTGATGATATAAATCCGAAGTCACCTTAAATTGGATTAAAAAAATCTGAAACTGATCACTTTTAACTAAAACCATTTTTTTTTCTAAAATAAAAGTAGCCTAAGTTACTCCTTGTTACATCAGCTATCTGCCAGTAAAGCGGCCGCGGGCGGCCCCTCGGGGGAGGATCCGCCGCCCGCACTATTGCCGCGAGGGTGAGGGCTGCGTGCTGTTCCGCGGCCCCCCTCAACTCCTAGAGTTGTTAGGAGAGCGCCGGGGGGACGAAACCCCCTGGCGCCAACACTTTAGAAGGGGCCCGCCTCAAGACAAAGGGCGGGCCGGCGCCGGCCCGGGCCACGAGATCGGCAGGCCATATATCCATGGGCCCGGGCGTAGGCGATAGGAGAACAGCGGGGTTTTTAGTGGGTAGTCGGATGGCCAAACATCGTTCCCGGAGTCCCACATATCCCTCGATCCCCCCGGGCCGGGGGAACCCGTCAAGAGAGGTTTTTCCCCGACACTAAAAAAAAAAAGCTATCTGCCAGTGAAAGTCCCGTCAAAATCAGTCCAGCCGTTTCAGAGATTAGCCGGAACAGAGAGACAGACAGACAGACAAAAATCTTAAAAAATGTTGTTTTGGTATACGTACCGTGTATACATCCAAAGGCACTTAGTAAAAAGCGGTTATTTTAATATTACAAACAGACCCTCCAATTTTATTTATTTGTATAGATAATAAATAGCCGTTAAGCCAACAATTTTCAGGTCGATTCTTCTTACTGAAGTCCTGCGGAGGCGGTAGTGCTAAAATTGTGTTTACCCTGCAAACCGGTTCTTCCGTAATGTAACTCATGAAAAGTGCCTCAGAGTCGCTCTAGCAGTGAATTCATTTTAAATCTATGTTTTAATCATGATTTTGTGGTCACAAATAACACCAGCTACGGTCTGTTATTTGACATATACATTAATTTCACAAGGTTTATGGTAAAAATACTGTAACTCAAATAGTTGCAGTAAAGTTGAAGTAACTTTAAAATAGAATTTACAAAAAGAAAAATATTTACCATTTTGCAAGTAGGTCTGATATTCTTCTAAGTACAGCGTGCGGGCTCGCTTGGCCAATTCGACTGCACGCACGATGAGGTCGAAACTCTGTTCACGGGACAACCCAAGGTGCTCCATAAAGCCTTCCACTGATGCTTGGTAAGTATTTGTTATAATCAAATCAGCACCCGCTGTAAAATACATTTTTTTAAATTTAAACTCTAAGACATAGCTAATTGAGTCGAGATCACTTCGACTAATGGCTAAGTTAGAAATTTTATATTACACTCTAGCATCTATAGTGTGATTTAAGTACATGATAAAGACTTTGACTCTGGAGATTACATCAAATATCGGTAAGCGAAGAAAATATGATATTCTATTTCCACATTTATGTTCGTTGGGGATTCTGATATGTATCTAGAGTATGTACACCACAAAGTGGAATAAAGAATTGTAAGTTAACCATAAATTGTTAGTAATGTTGATATCAAAATGCAATACACCGGAATAATTATAAAAAATTAGAGTAATTCAATTAGAGCCTATAAGGAGAATTGGAGCCTTTTTTTAAAAGTTGGGACCAAAAACTACTTGTAATGGGAATATGTGTGTATATATGTGATTATATACTACGTAATTGTATAGTCAAACGTATTCCTTTTTAAAAGGTGTATTTTTTTTAATAAAGGCATGTCTAGGGCGCAAAAGTAATAAAATAGAAAGCGATAGTAGTAAAGAAGATGTAATTGCTTTTGTTCCCAAAATTAAATATTAAACCGAATATAAAGCGTTTTAACTGAATAAATAATAGAGTTCCATTGAGCTGAGTAACTAAAGTCTGCAGTATTATTGAAAATGAAATGTGTCTAATAATATCGCATGCTGCATTTCTACTGGTTATTAAGAGTGAACAGGGTGCGGCCAAGAGGCATAAACAATTTAACGTTATTAAAACTTAGCCACGTTCGTTACACGAGCCCGAGCACTTCAATAATAAGGAAGCGAGGTCGGTGGAACGGTTTTCTGTCGAAGAAAATAATTATGTAATAAACAGAAGACGGCGTACGGCCTGCGAATGGAAAGGTATTAGACAGACAAGGTGATTAATGGCAACGGCGTTGTGTATTCGAGCCTGTAGTTTCTATACGACGTGCCGGTATTAGGTAGGTACACCGGGACGCGGCTCCCACCTCCCCCGCCTTCTTGTATGCAAATGTGAAGTAGTTAACAGATGAGGCAGAAATAGCGGCATCACCCGCCAACTTGCCACGCCGTCAATCTTAATAATAATGCCGCGCCAGCTGCGACTTGTCTAAATTACCTGTCTGAGAAAATTTCAACGTTTTCCTATAATTTTATCTAAAAGTAGGCAAATACATTGCGAGACTTTCTTTTAAAAGAATTCTGTGAACTGATTATTGATTCATAAATTTTAATTCTAATTTGTTTCAAATTCTTTACATTCTACGGTGTACGAACTCATATATGTTGTATACTTAATATCTTATATAAGACAGCAAAGCAAGGCAGTAGGCTCTTTCCTCCAGGGAGTTATTTGCTTGCAGACACTTTTCAGCTTTTCCTTATGAAAAGAAACGGTCCGTTTTGTGGCGAAGAAAAGCGCTTTCAGAGGACGATGACACGAGACGAGGTCGCACTCTCGCTGTCAGATGCATGAAAATGACATGCTAAAAGCGGCCTTACGCGTAATTCGTCAAAATGCTCGTACAAGGCTTGCCACCGATATGATTACATAGCGGCTTTTTGTGCTCGTGTACATAAGTATTACTCGAGTCAGACAGCCTTCTGTCATCGTCTACGCTGTGCACTCGTTTGAGATTTCTTTATACCTATTCTTTAGCCATCATAATTCATTCTAAGCCAGAGAGTAACTGAATTATTTTACATTCAAAAGAGCTTTCTATTTAGATAGTTATTAATGTATTATAAATTATAACCTGAGTGAAATTTCTAATAAAATTGCCCAGTGATGTTGACGGTAATTGAATTCTTAATAAGATTAATTAACAAAGGCTCTCAGGGTATCATGTATAAAACCAATTTTCCTAGAGTTGTTTGATCATTGCTTCCTAACTAACATGTGACTTAAGCTTGTTCATATATTATGTTATTAATAATATGCAAATGGAGGATCCTTCAACAAAAGAGATTTTATATCTTGAATTTTAATTAAATTGTTATTGCCTGCACCGTATCCCTCTCGTGATTAAGTTAATGCCAACAGTTGTAAGGCAAGAAGCTCATGAAAATCAGCAAGGTCGATGACTCGTTTCTGATTTACATAATCTACTTGGGAAGGGAAACATTGAGCTAGTGTAAAAGTCTGGCGCGGGATAGGGATTACATTTTGCCATTTATTTCTCATTAAAGTAAATTTACTGACTATCGCTACTACTACTTTATATACAATTAACAAACGGGTTCGTTATATAGATTATTTTGTTTAGTTCAATATAGAAAAAAGAGTGTGTGTCATATTTTCAATTAGATAAAACTAAAATAAATAATATGGGATTGTTACTTCTTCTTTTAGGAGATATCATGGATCGACTTTTGCATTTTGCCAATGTCATGCACAAGGTTAAACATATTTATATGATTTAGCCTAGAACTTTTAATTTTTCTGATGAGTTTTTAATATAAGATAAAGTTCTTACTAAAATTTTGGAAGGATAGTACATTTCTACATATCTATATTAACTACTTCAGTAATCTATTTTATAGTCATCATCATTTACACAGTTATTCCTGGTTGAATACAAACTTTTTATTTGCCAAGTCGCGTTTCTTACAATTGTGCTCATCGGTAAGACTTCTATTTTTGCGGTAAGATAGTTAATATATGTAAATATATAGAACAGATTTGGTTTTTACATGTCTGACCTCAAACTCTGAAAAAGGAAACTTGCGTCATGACCTCATCTATTGCTTAGCATTAGGCCCCCTAAGTCGTGGCGATTCTTCTAATCCCATACAATATAATAGGCACCTACCCCTTAAAAAGTCAAGATGTGTATTAACAACTTCGTCCGGATGGGTGTGTAAGAATCGTGCGCTCCATAGCGGATCGCCGTCAATTACATGCCCCACATGGCACGACAGTTGCGTTGAAAATCCGCCGTCCAAGACAACTACGTGAGGTGGTTCCGACGATTCATTCGTTGGTGTCATTGTAGACAGGTATCTGTAAAATAAATATGTTGGCATTTGTAAACCACAGCGAAGTTTTTAATATTGTAAATTCCTCTAGATCGCTTTTGAATTTATAATATCAACCCATAGCGATCCTCTGCTCAGCTCCGGCTTCCCCCTACAGGGAGCGATTGTTATACTCGACAGGCTTGTTCAAGGCGAATTGGCCGTTAAACATACTAGTGATCTTGGTGTACAGGTTTGCTCACCGTAGGCACGTAACAATATGCAAATTAGGCGAGAAAAACTGTCTAAATGGCGCCTGCCATCATGTGAATCGATTTCGTCACCTCTTAGTCTCCGGTACCGGTCTATACGTATCTGATAGGTAAAATAAATTGGACATATCTGTAATAAAAGTTTCGATCTAATATATAAAATTCTCGTGTCACAGTTTTCGTTGCCATACTCCTCCGAAACGGCTTGACCGATTCTCATGAAATTTTGTGAGCATATTGAGTAGGTCTGAGAATCGGCCAACATCTATTTTTCATCCCCCTAAATGTTAGGGGTGACCCACCCCCAAAATTTTTTTTAAAATTTTTTGACGTTTTATTATTTATATGGCAGAACAACGTTTGCCGGGTCAGCTAGTTTTATTATACATATTGCATTATTTTAATACTGAGTGGTAATTTATACTTCTTGTTGACTCAATGCGCTGGAGTAGCGAAGCGGTAGATTAAACTTTTCCCTATAAAATATCATCATTGTAACTTTTATGTTTAAAGTCTAGACAGAAAAAGAGTTATTAACTTTGAAAATGTAAAACATTTTCCTTTTCTACTCTATAAAGAGATTCATTAATGTATAAAAGTTCAAATTTTGAGAAAACAAAAAATCTTCAACATTTTTATTTCGTAAGCCGTGAAGTGTTTTAAAACAGTGTTTCTAAAATTCGCAAAATATGAATCTTTTTCTAATTGAAACTTCCTAAAAGCGGAAAATTAAATACGATCTTTTATTCTCCAAAGTTGATCGTTACCTAATATTTTATGAATTTTAGCCTTAAAAAATTGATTTAGCCAGTTTAGATATACCTAAAAGCCTTTCGCCAATTGTCGGCATTAAATTCATACAGGTCAACTTCCACGCTGTCTATCCAGCGGTACTTGTGACGACTGGTCAATAATTGATCATTCCAAGTGCGCCCTCTTCATTCCTTGCCGAGCTAGTGGAAAGATGAACTTGGATGTTTTCGTCTGCCGCTATTTTAGGTTAGGCTCAAAATTTTGGTAATAATGTGTTCATATTGTTATTTAGAATCCAAGCTCTTGTTTATCTATTTCTAGCGTTTGATAAACAGTTGTAAACTAAGTGAAAATGACATTAGATGCTACATTTTATGTAGTCAGAATTTAAATTGCAAACAAGTTGATTTAAATTTCACAATAAAATTGTGAATAATTAGTAGCTACATACAAAGGAACTGACATGTTTAAGAAAAACGAAGGTCCTTTAAAATAAAAAGGAAAAAAGACTGAACTTAAACTTGAAAGTCTTAATTCTAGTAAAATAAAAAAAAAACATATTAAAAAGATGAAAATAAACTAATTGATAATTATTATTATTCAAGTATTAAATTGGCTATCGATACAAAGATTATATATATGGATCATCATCCTAGCCGTAAATCCCATTTGTAACCAAAACTTACGCTTCGGTGCCCGTGGTCTGCTGTATAGTGCATATGTAATTAATATTTTAACTATTGTATTCCATTGTATAATAATCAGTGTTTACTTAAACACAACACATTAGTTAAAAAGCACTTCGATTTTAGCCAAAGGTGTAAGTAGATACAAAAGTAGGTGAAGATATAGCATATACAAAACACTCGTAATACGAACATTGAACGCGTGAATTCGCGTGTAGTTTACTTTAATTATCTTAATCATTTAATTATTTTATAAGCAGAATACAATTGTGATTTAACGTCGCTTATATCAAATCTAGGCCATATTTCAAAAGGACTAGCAAATACTATTTTGACGGTACACCAAATAATATCCTCTTAATTGACACAGAATAAGGCTTTTTCGTCCACTGCCTGACAAAACATAATGCGATCAATAAGTATCAGACTTCGGAAATGGAACGGAAGATGGAGGGAGATCTTCCAACTGACAAAGGTGCCGACACTAATTATAGCGAGACTGTTTACTCGATCCTGTTCACTGAAGTATTCGTTAGAAATTCTTATCATTGATTGGAATCTGTCTGTAACTAGTTTCTTGTATTATATTTAAAGGTATTCCTATTTCGTATACTATGTATGGTATGAAAAATAAATTAATTACAAAGTTTAGTTTCTTTGTTAAATATTTAACAATACATACCATAATACAATCTACACTGGATTACATAAACATGCAGCAAGGCGACGTTGTTTCTCTAAAATTTTAGACGGATTAATTTTTAAGTCAAATACTGTTGATATTCAACTGCTTGAGATTCTTAATTGAGCTACTTTTACTTTCAGATACTAGAGCAAAATAACATGATAGGTTCATGTTTCTACTTATCTAATAATCTCATCTATCTAATAATAAAGGATCTCCAAAAAAAGATTATTTCAATGGTATTTTTAAAGCAACTAGACATATTTAGAGCCCAATACCTTTCAAATACAACTTTAATAATGTTGTTTTATAAACCAACTAATTATCACTGTATCTATTTAGAAGTAAAATTGTCGTTTTAAAGTCGCTTAGTATCAAACTGGTAAATTAATACTATAAAATCGTATTTTTTCATGTTATTTGCAAACTAACACCGATAGTTTGCGTTCTTTTCATAATAAATCTAAAACACTAATAATTTACACTAGTATTTGAGTTTTGGCAGGCTTTATAAACAATATTCTAAAGCAGCACAAAATTAAGCACCATGTTTTCACCGACAATTTGTGTCGCTGCATGGTGCTTAATGCTGTTAACGGGAAAATTCCCAGTAAAATCAATAACTCATCAGCACATCACTAACAGACGTTCAAATGAGATAACGTATATTTTTAATCTATATAAATTTATAATACAAGTGGACAGGTCAACGAGTACAGTGATAAACGTCATTGCATATACAGTAGGTATTCGAAGACGAAAGCGGAGGTCATTCCGATCTGACATTCGGTTATCTCGCTTAACAATATCAAAGCCAACACTGACATTACATCGAACTTGTTATTTTGTAACATGGAATATTTAGTTTTAACATATCAGTTTTCAACATATGGCTTAAATATAAATTCAAGGCCAACTGATCTAATTTTAATACGCTTGGATAAATATAAAAGCTGAAGTATGATCGAAATTCTTCTCGTTAAAAGGGTCCACATTTCCTTTCCAGATTTTTTGTATAAGGTTTTTGAAGCGGTAAAAATGTGAATACTGTAATTAAACATAAATCATAAGAAAAACCTTCTGAGCTTGTGGTAAAAGCTGTTGTAACATTTTGGTGCGGAAAGAAATATCGTTTCGGTGATATTTCATAAGTGTCGTTTTTACATACACCTGAGCATTTATTTGAACTAAAAGTAGAATATAATAACAGAAAAAGTATATTTTTTTATAATTTAAAATAAAGTACCTGTAATATTATTTTCTAGCGTAATTCAAAAATTTAAACATAGTTCTAATATTAATTTAGTATTTTCTAATATTTCATGGTTGTAATTCATTATTAAATCGTATTCAGTGGCTGTTAAATCGTCAACTAAACGTCAAATTTGATCAAAATAATCAAACGCGCTTAAAATCTGTAATTTTTTTTAAAAATCTTTATAAAATATATTATTTTTATAAAATAATAAAAAAGGAATGTCTTATGAAACTATGTAGTATTTATTATTTTTCTAAAACACATTCTGTAAATTGTACCTTATAAATATTTAAAACTGTAATTCAATTTAGTGCAAATTAATTACTAAAAAATCATATCACTAAAATCAGACTTTAAATTAATATAGCTATGTTTTAAAATATATTTAATTATTAATATTTTTAAATCTTTTTAATAAACAAGATTTTTTTACTTACATACGTTTAGTATACTTCTTTAATGTTTTAGACAAAAGCCGTATTAAATTGAAAGAGAAACGACTACGATATTACGAAAACATGTTGATATAGCGACGCGCAAACAAAAACTATCGCTAGCAAACGCGTACCCTTGATATAGTACTACAGTATCATCAACACAGTGGTCTTAAACTGGATGTTCATTGCGACATTATTCTGTTTTATTTATATACTATAATTCCTATATTACTATCGTTGCCAAGTAAATACGCCGATTTAGTGAACACTGAACATAAACGATAAGACGAGTTACTTTAAAACCTAATTAGTATATATGTTTGTTAGAATAATTCCATATCACTGTTTGCGTTTCGATTAGTATTAGTTTAGGAATTGTTAGATAATATTAAAAGTCATTTGTTCATTTGATTATTGCGTAATTTATTTTTGAAAATCCGTAAGGCGTAGTTCCTACATAAGAAAAGGGCATCACACCTCGTTATTAATGAGTCAGTTTGGACCACTAAATTACTATATCCGCGTTGCAGTAAATTAAAATATTTGATTTGATCTTTCGCGTTGGAGAGTCCACGGTTAATCACTGCTTTAAAAATAAATGCACTACTTCACCTACAGTAGAACATGAGAAATCTATTGTTTTTGTGAACAAATAATATTTATTGATAAAATAATATTTTAATACGTAATTTATAGATATGTCAAAAATCATTCAGAATAAATACGAAAACTTTTAACAGTTTGTGCAATTTCAAATATTTATTTGTACATCTAAGTGTTTACACAACAACATCTTAAACTAACATATATATAGCAGTTAAAACTTAGAGGGTCATCTTCTGACACTGCAAACTAGTGGTCACAATATTAATAATAAAAATTAAATAATGTTATTAGAAAGTAGACTACAATAAAAAGTAAAGGATGAGGAACGAGAATTAAAAAATTACGATACAAGAAATGATAATAAAAAAAAATTAAAATTAATAAAATACAATTGTCTATTTTTTCACTAAGTGTTTATTAGATTAACATAGATATTATTCGTATTATTGTATTTTCCTAATGGTAAATTTATCAATGTTGAAATGTTTTAATCATATTAATTATTCTTAACAATTAAGTTTGTATTTATGACTACATTCCTTTTTTTTTGTTATTGATTTATTACTATTATTTTTATATCTTTAAAAAGTCAAAAATAGTATCAATTTTCGATTAGGTAGGTTTTTAATTTTTTGTTAAATATTTTTAATTTACTTTCCCTTTTAATCCCCTCCGGAACTTTGTTATATACTCATATATTTACGGCCATATGTAAGGTTTATCTTTGTGTCTTGTATTTAATGAGTGTATGTTGTTTTTCTTAGTAAATAATGGATAATTTTTAAAAACAAATAGACAAATATCGTGTTAGATAAGTAGAATAGTTAATAGAGAAAGGTTAACAGTTTAATTTTTTAAAGAATAGTTTACTACTCTGTATATTTTTTATTTGAGCAATTATTCTAATTAGTTTTTTCTGCATTATAAATATATCATGTGGCATACGTACTATTTCCTCATAACATGGCTCCATGCCTCAACAACGAATACGCATGAGAGTAGTAAGCTGTTTTTGTATTTGTAGAATATTTTTATAGGCTGTAGGGGTTAAACCCTGAAGGATGTACCGTATATGTTGCAAGAGTATATATTGTAACCATATTCATTGTGATATTGAAGTGCTCGTCATATTTTCCTATTCCTTCTATTCGGTTATGCCTGTTTGGATTGAATAAGAATGTGCCGGAAAGAGCATCACCGCAAAGGAGTGCGAAGAGTTTTTTTCTACAATATTCATTGCTTGGAAAAGACAATTAAAAAGTTAATCAGACTTGAGGTTTACGAGATATGAATACGATTGAAGAATCTGATTTAGTGCTGTCTTACGTCTCTATCAATTTATAATGGAAAATTTTAAATATTTGACTTCTAACTAAGAAATTGTTACGTCATTAAGTAAATATATAGGTATATTGTAACTAAGAGACAATAAATCTAAAACAAAAAAGTTTTTGTTCTTGACTATGAAACTCAATAAACTATAAATTTATGATGACAGAAAATATGTATTATATCATTGCAGATTTACACAAATCATTTTCATAATGTGGTTAACAATTTCTACAAAATTATTCATGTATTTAAATTACAATTGTACTTACTATACAACATATTACACGAGAAACTACAATGTTACCTCTTTTGTATGTAGAATAGGTAGATAGGTATATGAATGAATTTCTACAATATGGTGTTCACAATGTACGACAATGATAGCTGTGGGTTCGCGGCACTCATTTCGAGACATGAGATAGATATTTATAGTTATCAGCTTGGAGCAGTGTACCCATCAGTCGCGATCGTGTAGCTACCTAAATATTGAAGATAGAGTAATAAACCCGACAATTATTTTTGTCTATAATTTTAGTTCATTTAAAAGCATTTTAAATTTGAAATTGGCGATGTGATGTGTAGATTAACGAGAAGAATTGTAACATCCCAGTTCGACTTTAAGGCATCGTATCAAGTGGCAAATGAATTAATCCTTACATAAGCAGCAAAAGAAGGATACTACTCGGTTTTACTTTTTTTTTGGAAATGGAGAATTTGAAGTCAGCTGTACTTATAACATTTTAATTTTGAAGTGATACTTTTTTAGAACCGTCGTGAAAATTCAATTTCATAGGTAAATACCTATTATTTTACTTTAAAATATGTAATAATTTTTGAGCTTGGTAAAAATATTATACAAATAGTAAACCTTATAATCCTTATACTCTTGATATTCTATATTTATCTCATTCTCTCGTAGGTTCTTTTTGAGGTTTTAATTCTGCTGTGTGTGAATTGCACACACACACTTTTTGTCCCATATGTTGCTTATATTTGATACTACTTTGCACAAGAAACGGACATGTCACGAATGGTTAACGACGCTAAAAGTGAATTTAAATGTAGCTGTTTGGCAATAGTCAGTTCTGTACTGTGTGCACTGAAGCTTCGTATGAAATTACAATGAAACACTTAAAAATATAAAGTATGGTAAATGTAAAGTCATTGTTTTCATATCTAATGATGACCGTTACCCTGTTAAATATCATGTCTTCTGAAGCGTATTATGTGACTTTTTTTAATAACTAAATTAGTTATTAGAACTAATTTAGTTCATCAAGAGCGTAGATTAATTTCTTATTAAAATACCCTTTCTAGTGTAAATACCAGTGATAGCAGTTTTAAAACCGAAATAACCTAATATACATTTTTATTCTCCATATTAACACCATTTACAAAACCTAACTTTTACATAACAAACATGAAGGCAATGTTTCAGCGTGATGTGCAAAGTGTTTTAACAAGTGCTGTATCATACGATGAAATTGACGAGAGTTTTAAGCGTCGACGGTAATTTTCAACAACGTCACAGTCAAGAGAATTTAAGGGTTTCTTCACTTTGTTGAAAGTACACATTCTTCCCACATTGTTTACTAAGGTATGTGAAATTATGTTGATGTTTTGTGAACCAACGAATAATGATATTTCATTTCTTTATTAAAATCATAGCGAACACTCTAAACGGGGGAAAAATATATATAAAAGGTTATATCCAAAAATAACTTTTGAGTTTAAATTAATCATATATAAGAATGTGTCATTAGATGGAGAACGTCGGGATTACTCTAAATTCTCCAGATTCACTGTTTCGTTAAAATCGACTGAATTGTTTCAGAGATTAGCATAAAATCATCGTAGTTCGTGCGGATTATTAGTATTCTCTAACTAATTGATTGCAGCTTTTGTAAAAGTTTTTGGGTATGCATCAATAATCCAATTAGTATTTATTTCAATAACTTAAGAATTATCAACATGTTAATTTAGAGCATTTGCTTTCTCATTTAGAGGATTAGCCACGAAGAGGATACAAACGTGATCTGGTGGTACGTTTGGGGGCGATTTATTCCCGACAGTGGATCTATCGTTAAACACATGCATTTTTACACGATGACTGCCATTGCTTAAGGGCAACTCATCGGTTGTCTAGTATCCATAAAATAAGTGTTATGCTACTTACTTTAGAATTAGATGGCGCTGTGTGGATTATGCCAATACATTTATTTATATGCTGACTGGCTTAGTAGCTATGCAAATCGTCTGGTATGGTCGTATTCAGAGTTCGTGATCCCCACGGAGGTCAAAATTACTGTAAGTTGCAAATAGTTAAGATCTATGTATGTGTCCGTCAATTGTATAAGTTTGAGAAAACACCTTGCGATTCAGGTTTTTTCGTATGGTAAATAACTGTCATGAAAAATGTCTTGTATATGTATTTTAAACAACCACATTTTAGACCAACAATGGAATAATGTTTAAATAATAACTGTCTTGTAATATAATTTGTTCAGTGATAAAAATATTATATCTATCCCTTTAAACCATTACTTACTAGCACTGGGGGAGTAAGGGAAGAACGGAATTTAACATCTTTTCCGACCCGCTTTCGCGTTGCTGGTTCGTACGAATAGCCGACGGCGATGCCCTTCCAGGGTGTCGTGGTGCTCCCTGCTAGACAACGAACGAGGCTCTGGCGACCGAGCCAATGGCGGTATAACCATTCACAACAAGGTTTCAGCGGCCTTGGAGATTAAATGAACTCCTAAAATGTCTGGGGCAGAAGGCAACGGGAAACCACTGCTACTAATATCCCTTGTAATTAACTAATGGAAAAGTCTAAACAGGCCACGGCCCCGAGTGCCCGGCGTCCCTTCAATGGGACAGGGGTGCGAAGAATCCCCGGGTTTAAACCAAAAGCAATCAAAATAGGAACATGGAATGTGAGGAGTTTGAAGAGTCCTGAGAAGATATACAACGTGACAAAAGAAATGCAACGTCTTCGTGTCGATGTCTTGGGGTTGAGTGACGTGCGATGGAAGGGGAATGGTGAACACCTGATAAATGAACAGTACACAATGTTTTATTCGGGTTCGGAAGAGTCGTCTAACATGCACGGGGTGGGTATAATTATTAATACTAAGACTGTGGGTGCATCAGTAACCTTCATTGCCAAATCCAATCGTACCATGATGCTGCGGTTGAAAGCTAGGCCAAGGGACATCGACATAATACAACTTTATGCCCCTACTACTGATAGACCAGACGAGGAGGTTGCGAGCTTCTATGGGGAAGTAGAAGACTTGCTGAAGCTAACGAAGAATCATGAGATTGGCATAGTGATGGGTGATATGAATGCCAAGGTCGGTGAACGGGAAGTGCAGGGAGTGGTAGGCAAGTTCGGGCTGGGGGAGCGAAACGAGAGAGGAGATACTCTGGTACAGTTTTGCCAGGAAAATAATCTTACGATCATGAATACTTTCTTTGAATTACCACCAAGAAGATTGTACACCTGGACTTCACCCAGACATACCTCTATGCACATAATACGGAATCAAATAGATTATATAATGGTTAATAATCGTTACAAGAACAGCATAAGAAGTGCTAAGACTTATCCAGGGTCTGACATAAGATCTGATCACAATCCAGTGATTGCTGTTTTGGCCTGCACCCTAAAGAAAATTAGGAAAAAGCGACAACCAAAGATCGACTTAAGAAAGTTACATGACCCGAATATAATACCTCAAGTGTCGAATGAGATCAATGGTTGGGCTGTCACTAAAATGCAGGAACCAATTAAGTCTGTAGAAGGGACATGGCATCAACTTAAAATGAAAGTACACGACATCAATGTGAGACACTTAAAACCTGGTGATTGGGCACCGAAGCAAGCTTGGATGACGGAATCAATTTATCAACTCATGGAAAAAAGGCGACTCTATAAGACGTTAGACACACGTAAATATAAAGCCTTGGACAAAGAAGTTCGAAGAGAGGTGAGGTTTGCCCGTGATTCTTGCTGATGACAAGCGTGCTTCTATCATTGCTTCTATCGATACCAGTATTGATGGTCCTCCTATCCTAAAAAATGAAGTCTGGAAAGCATTGGAGAGAGCCAAAACCGGAAAGTCAGCAGGGCCAGATGAAGTTCATGTTGAGGTGCTTAAACTAATTTGTGACGAACAGTTGGATGTCATCGTTGATCTTTTCAACCGCATTTATGATTCTGGTCAACTGCCCCAAGACTGGCTTACATCGACTTTTGTGACTCTTTCTAAAAAGAAAAACGCCAAGAGGTGTGAGGAGTTTCGAACTATAAGTTTAATGAGTCAAGTTTTGAAGCTCTTTCTCTCGATTATACATGAGCGAATCAAAGGAAAATGTGATGAACAACTGAGTGAGAGCCAGTTTGGATTTCGGTCTGGGGTTGGAACGAGGGAGGCTCTGTTTGCAGTGCAGGTTTTGGTGCAAAAGTGCATGGACATGCAGCAGGAAGTATTTCTTTGCTTCGTGGATTACGAAAAAGCGTTTGATCGAGTGTTGCATGATCGCCTTATAGTGATTTTAAACGATATTGGACTGGACGGTAAAGACGTACGCATTGTTCGAAACTTGTACTGGAATCAGCAGGCAGCGGTGCGCATTGATGGCGAGTATACTGAACAGATTGAGATCAGGAGAGGAGTGCGGCAAGGCTGCATTTTATCGCCTACCTTGTTCAACTTGTATTCGGAGACGATTATAGCAGAAGCTCTTGAAGACCTAGATTGTGGAGTTAGGATTAATGGGCGTGTTATCAATAACATTAGATACGCAGATGATACAGTTCTTATTGCATCTACAGCAGCAGATTTGCAGGTGATCGTCGACAGAGTTAATGAGTGTAGTGAAAGGGCTGGCCTTCGGATGAATGTCGGCAAGACTAAGTTTATGGTGATTTCCAGGAATCTCAATATTGACCCGATTATCACAGTGTCAGGGCGATCTCTCGAGCGGGTGTATAAGTATAAATACTTAGGCACATGGCTCACGGAAAACTGGGATAGTGAGTTGGAAATAAGAACCCGCGTGGAGATTGCTCGTAGTGCCTTCAATACCATGAGATCCGTACTGTGCTGGCGAAGTTTAAAGATCGACTTGCGTACACGACTGTTGCACTGTTACATTTGGCCTATACTTCTGTACGGATGCGAGTCTTGGACTATTAAGGAAGACCTCAGGAAGCGAATTGAAGCTTTTGAAATGTGGGCATACAGGCGTATGTTGAGGATAAGTTGGACGCATAGAGTCACAAATGGGGAGGTTCTGCGGCGAGCTGGACGGAAAAGGGAACTTTTGTCTATTATCAAGAGACGAAAAACTGCATATCTCGGTCACGTGCTCAGGCACGATAGATATAGCCTCTTGCAACTTATAATGATGGGCAAGGTTGCCGGTAAACGTCGAGTTGGTCGGAGAAAGAAGTCGTGGCTCCGTAACATCCGAGAGTGGACTGGAATAGCGAGCGCGTCCAAATTGTTTCGACTCGCGAAAGACAGGCAACGATTCCAGAAGTTGGTAGCCAACCTTCACTAGTTGGAGAGGCACTTGAAGAAGAAGACTAGCACTAAACTACAAACCGCATGGTATAAAGATGGTTAAAATACTAAGTAAAGATTAACAAAATATTCGTCCTTATATTTGGTACAATTTATTAATATGAGACATATCCACAAATTACTAAATAATTTTTATTATTAAGGTAAAGTATTTTTATCTACATCTGGTGTTGAACTTTTATCGGTCATTCACCCAACAGTTCGACACATTGGATTGTAGCGTGTAGGTAGATGATAGTCGCTAAAATAATGTTGGCACGCACGTTGTTTAAATACGACACGCGGAGTGATAGTGTAAGATATTCTAATAATGTAATGTAATCACATTAGTGGTGACTCATAGTTGGATCTTCAGTTCATTCGGAGCCCTAGAGTTCGCTAACAATACATTTTTTCACAGATGAGATCGGCAGACAGGCAAACGCCCCATTCGCAGTTGGTCACAATTGCCTATTGACGTTTGTAACACCAGAGGCATTGCCAACCTTCCGGCCTCGAAGAGAAACTGGAACCAGGTTTGCTAGTACCAGAATCACAACACAAGATCATTATGGCGGCATGTTTTAAAACCAAGGATGGTTCTTTTCCAGACGGGCTTAGAGCCTTCCACCTAGCTAGGGTTGATTTGCCGCCTTTACGATAGGCTGCTCCCGGTCCCAGTACTAGTTCAGTATTCTCACTTCGCCCCTGAACGAAAAAAAATAATAGATAGATAGTAATTACTTTATTATCCATCACATAAGAAAAAGTACTTTAAATCTAAATCTATAAAAAAATAATGGAACGCTCGGCGGTCTTATCGCTAATAAGCAGAGATCCGACTTTTGGGTGCTATTGACAAAATACATATGTCATCAAAAGTATGGATACGACCAAAAATTATCCAGAAATAATTCCGTGTCTCGGAATTATATATATCACTAGAATATTGAATATAGATGAATGTCGGAATCACGAGTACGACTTTATGTAAAAAATGGATTAAAAAAATCTTCAATGCGAATGTGGTATTTAGTAATAGATATAAAAACATTAATGATGTGATTCCGAATAGGATAATTCCTCCATTTCGCGACTTTTAACTCTGGATAATTCGAAATAATCAGTATATCGACACAAGCAGGCACCGCGAGTCACGGATATGAATATGCTGCGGTGGATGTAACGCGGAAGGATCGTGTTAGGAACTTTCGCATTCGCGGCAGCCTTAATGTCCGTGATATAGCGGATAAATTGCAGGAGTGTCGCCTTCGCTGGTATGGCCACGTTTTACGGCAACCGTTTACTTATGTGGGGAACAAATGTCTGGCCATGCCGCCACCGCCGGGCCCCGGCAGGAGAGGTAGACCCAAAAAGTGCTGACTTGACGTCGTAGGGGTTGATATGCGTGCCAATGGACTGACCACCAGAGATGCTGAAGATCGTGCGAAATGGAGAAGAAAAAGTCGGAAAGCGGACCCCGGGCGCCGAAACGAGAGTTTGGACTGCAACCGGGATTCATCGCTAAGATGATGATGATGAATTCGAAATAATCAGTCTTTCCCTACAACTATTTTAGTAAATATTTAACCACTGTAAATCGAAATACCTAGTCAGGTCATAAGTATTGTCACACAGTAAAAACTTTTCTTTTAGAATGCTGGCCACAAAAAAGTTTATTGAATTCGAATCTCGAATTGTTCATGAAAATAAAAATGTATACTTTAAGAATTTTACTCATTTTTTAAATATGGAGTGGACGCTTAAAGAAGACCGTGTTGCAGTTATTGCGTTGCATCGTTGCGGTTTGCGCCAATTCAAATTTTTAACATACTGAAAAATTTGAATATTACCAAAAGATTCGTTTATCGTACCATCAAACGATACAATGAAGACTCTAGTGTAGATGACAGGTCAAGAAGTGGTCGCCCTCGGTCTGTTAGGACTCCAGCAGTGATAAAAGCTGTGAAGGCACGAATTCAAAGAAATCCCAAACGTAAGCAGAAACTGTTGGCCCTTCAGATGGGGTTAAGCAGAACCACGGTGAAAAGGGTGTTAAATGAAGACTTAGGGCTTCGGGCATATCGAAGAAAAACAGGACATCGTTTGAATGCTCGTCTAATGGACCTAAGACTGAAGAGATGCCGCGCTTTGTTGAAGCGGTACGTGGGAAAAAAATATCGGGAAATTCTTTTTTCGGATGAAAAAATGTTTACCGTAGAAGAGAGCTACAACAAACAAAATGATAAGGTGTACGCACACAGTAGTGAAGAAGCGAGCAACCGTATTCCGCGTGTCCAACGAGGTCATTTTCCATCCTCGCTCATGGTATGGTTGGGAGTTTCTTATTGGGGCTTAACAGAGGTACATTTTTGTGAGAAAGGTGTAAAAACGAATGCTGTTGTGTATCAAAATACAGTCCTGACGAACCTTGTGGAACCTGTTTCTCATACCATGTTCAATAACAGGCACTGGGTATTCCAACAAGATTCGGCGCCAGCTCATAGAGCGAAGAGCACACAAGACTGGCTGGCGGCGCGTGAAATCGACTTCATCCGGCACGAAGACTGGCCCTCCTCCAGTCCAGATTTGAATCCGTTAGATTACAAGATATGGCAACACTTGGAGGAAAAGGCGTGTTCAAAGCCTCATCCCAATTTGGAGTCACTCAAGACATCCTTGATTAAGGCAGCCGCCGATATTGACATGGACCTCGTTCGTGCTGCGATAGAGGACTGGCCGCGCAGATTGAAGGCTTGTATTCAAAATCACGGAGGTCATTTTGAATAAACTTTAATGTCATAAGAATCTATGTTTTGTTAAGTTCATTTTGGTATATAAATGGTTACATAATGAATAAACTTGTTACAATTATTTTACATTACACATGTGACAGAATTTATGACCTGACTAGGTAATTGTATATATCTTCCATATCTCCAACATGTGCTCAATAGTTTTTTTTCTATGTATTTTGCAAGAGCCAAGCAATTTTACGGCCGTCGTCAAAAGGTTCCTTTAGTTCAATTTGGGGTACCAATTTATGGTTATTATAACTTTAAATTGTGAGATTGCATGTATGAATAAAACTCAGTAGGTTTATACGTTAAATTCTAAAATATTTATTAATATTATTTTTCTAAAATTAATACAATTTCTAAACACATTTCAAAATTCTAATAAGGTTTAAAAAGAAATACCGGGATTACAGAATTTCCAATTCTGGAATGCCATATACATGTAAGTGACAACGTCTAAAATAGCACCCAATCGCCGATCTGTGCTAATAAGCGATCTCTTCCAGACAAACTTATCAGGATCGCTGTAGGAAATCTATAATGACGTGCACGTTAATAACATAACAATGTATATAAAACGCAAAACAAATAATGACAAACAATAAAATTAAATTAATAAAAATATGTGTTGAGCAATGTTTTTGATATATCTTTAAAGGTAGGAAGGGATTTAGCTTTTCTGACATCCACAGATAATAGACAGCCTAAACAATAAAGGAGTTTATGTAAAATAAGAGAGAGAAGAGTATACACAAGTCTAGTAGTAGGTAAGTGGTTTCCACAAAAGTGAAAAGAACGGGAATGAGTTATGAAGAAAATTAAACCAGGACGATGTAGAGGGAATAATATGTTATTGCTTCGGAACAGTAGATAGATATCCGTGCAGGGGCGGAGAAAGAATACTAACCTCTGCGGCCGGGGTCGGCCTGTCGTAAAAGGCGACAAAACAACCCACCCTAGCTACGTGGTAGGGCCCCAAGCCCGTCTGGATGGCGACCAAAGGTATGCCGCTATAATAACCTTGTGTTGTGTTCCGGCATTAGTGACCCAAGTTCCTGTACCCTTATGCGACAGCAGCGTGTTCGCGATGCCACTGGCGTTGCAAACACCCATAGGTGACGGTAACTGCTAAAGTCTAAGCGGGCCGTCAGTCTGTCTGCTGTCCTAGAGCAATAAAAAAAAAGATAGGCTAAGTACCCACTTAATTAACAGCTGCTGTCGACTATGGATTAAATATTTTGATTTTATTGGATTATCTGGTACCTTTCAGAGGCTCTTGCGTTTTTAATAGGATCACTAAGTATACAATAACTACTTAGGCTATGAGCCTTTTACAATTCATTATCAATTTATTTATAAGTAAATAACAAACAATACTAACATTGATCTTATTCACAACTATTTACTTGTAATGTATTCCAAATATAGCAATACAAATTATGTTCATTATATTGAAAATTGTTTACTAGGGTCTGAGGGATAGATAAGAAGTGCAAACATCCCATTAAGCTGAAATTGATAAGTAAAAGTTGTTGCCCAGTAATGATAACGGCGTAATAAACACATTGTTGTCGAAAACTAATTATAATGTCGATAACAATAAATAAGTGTGAATTATCTTTATTAAAAATCTTTAATAAAATATTAATACATATTTTACGATAAAAACGTTGCATTTTAACTCAATATGCGGGCTTATGCTACCGGCACGCTATGATGGCCGTTTTGACGTTTGTCCACTCCATGAAGTTTCGTATTAATTAGTAATTACATTTGGAGGAGCAAATTGCTGTTGTTTATTGTCAATAACTGCACGTCGCTATTAACAATAAAGAACCTTCAAATGTAATTACTAATTAATACGAAACTTCATGGAGTGGACAAACGTCAAAACGGCCATCATAGCGTGCCGGTATAATACTCTCGCTTTATTTTTTACTCACACTGTCGCCGTTCTTCAGGTAGTAATTTAGTTTTTTTTTTTTATAAAAAAGCAGCACGAATATTTTAGCGGCTATTTACTAAGCTTATTGCCCATACATTTCTTCGCTTAGCAACAAGCGACCGTTAAGTGAAACATATGGCTAAGCCCCATGAACGTAGTTTCTTCTTAAATGTGTTTTTAAAACGTATCCAGGCTCAATGTTATCAATTATGAACATTTGCCTGTAAGCTAGTAGAATAAATATGTTTTCTATCACCTTTACTGATGTTATAAGAACCAAATTGGCTGAAAAAATCATGTAAATGATTATATTTACGTATAATACAAATATACATATATAAATGTAAAATAATCAAAAAGGAAAATAATAGATTAAGAAATAATTAAAATAACCTAATTGTAAGAATCCTAACTAATTTTATAAATGTGAAAGTGAGTTTGTTTGTTACGCTTTCACGTCTAAACCGCTGAACCAATTTTGATGAATTTCGGTAATATCCTAAATTGGACCTTGAAAAAGGATATAGGCCCTATCTTTAATTCGTCTGGCTGAACAACGTTTGCCGGGTCAACTAATAGCATAATAAGTTAAATAAGAGCTCTGACAGATGGTCACAGGATCATTGTAATATTATATGAAATAATAAAAACCAAATTTCTTGATCATAATTTTGCAGTAGACCGCGACCACGTGGTAAAAATATTTAAACATTCAAAACATTATAATGTTACTAGCATGTTCTAAACATATGTCGCAACAGCTTCTGCACGTCGTCGGAGCGACTGCGTAGGTCACGGTTTCCCAGTCTTATTTTAATTTTTTAAAGTATACAAATAAATTAAATTGGAGGGTCTGTTTGTAATATAAAATAACCGCTTGTTACTAAGTGCAGTCGGACGTATACACGGTATATATACCAAAACAAATTTTTTTACAATTTTTGTCTGTCTGTCTGTCTGTCTGTTTCAGCTAATCTCTGAAATGGCTGCACCGATTTTGACGGGACTTTCACTGGCAGATAGCCAATATCAAGGAGTAACTTAGGCTATTTTTATTAAAAAAAATAGTTTTTGTTAAAAATGATAAGTTTCGGAAATTTTATATTCCAATAGAAGTTGACCTCCGATTTATATCATCGAACATATGAAATAGGGTTTAGCTTAGGCTGAACTTTGTAGGTTCGAACGTACGTATTTCGGAGGCGCATGGCGTAACAGTTGCATTCGATAATACTGACTGTTTACATATTTCATTTATATTTTAGGGTTTATAGGGTTTGTAATCCAAAATAAACCATAAGATATATCCAAAAAATTCTGTCCCTAGTTACTATTCCACGCGGACGGAGTCGCGGGCACATCTATTTTTTTTTTATAAATATGTATTTATTTGTAAAAGAAAAGTATATAAGTATATCAGTTGTCTTGAGTCCATACACAAGCATTCTGTTGCTTTACTTTGGGTCTAGATGGCGCTGTGAGAATCGTGACAATATATTTAAAAACACATCGTATGCTTTCAACACAGTGTAAATCTTGTGGACATTTTTATTAAAAAAAATTACACACATATATAATTAAAAATTTTATTCCATATAAGGAAAGTCGCGGGTACGACTAGTTGCTAATAAAACAATATGGGTTGCTTTTCTAATACAAGTGTTTCAGTTTCCAGTCTAATTAAGTTACCCACTGTTGTTCTCTAGCCAAATCACAATAGCTGCCTCATGCAAGTCAATTATGCCAATCCACCGTCTTGTTAGTTATATGATCTGATACAATATTCTTGTTACACTTCTCTAAAAGTGTTTTAACACACAATTATTTTCATACTGAAATGTGAACATGTGTTTGGTTATCTCTGCGGTCTACAATTCAGTCTAGGCGGACTGATATACTGGCTCGCCTCCACATGTTCCCATTACAAGATAATTTTATCTATAGGTATATTTGAAATTATGGACTGAGTTTGCTACTAAAATAATATTAACTCAGTTTTTATGCAATGTGTTAAAAGTTTATGATTTATTTTATAACAAACATTTTCTTTTAGGTTTTATACATAACACGGGTATAGGAAAATGATAGCATTATGGAGTTTATAGGGGGTAGTTAAGTTTGTATTAATAAATGAGGAAATAAAGATGTAACAGACATAAATGAGAAAGGGAAATTCAAATGAATGCTAACATGAATTGAGGAAAACGAAAACGAGCCTATTCAATGTTTGGAATTAGAAACAGATGTCTGCGGATTAATGCGAAAATTAAGAGTCAAGTCACAGCTATTTCAAGCTATTATTTCTTAAATTTTTACACGTTATCGAACGCATCCGTGAGCCGCGTGAGACAGTATCAACTAGACCAGTGGTCAGCAATTTTGTCATCCAAAAGAGCCAAATATAGATAAAAATACAATTGAAATTTATTCAAAGAGCCTTTTTGTTTAATAATAATATGCTTTGTTTGCTTTTAGTAGGAGAAATTATCACAGAAATAATTAGATATATGCACTATTGACTGATTCGATTCCAGTCTCGCGTCTGGATGTTGTCTAGTACCCGTAACACAAGTGCTATACTACTTTGAGACTAGATGGCACTGTGTAAATTGACCCAGTATATTTATTATTATTATATGCCGTGTCTGGGCTATTTTCTGTACATTTCGTGGAAGAATCGTAGTCAAAGTCCAAACCCGGGGCGGGTTGTCGACCACTGAGCTCGACTATGCAAAATAGCAAATTTAAGTCGCTGACCTTGAACCTTTGAACGCTCGGGATAAATCTAAGCCGTTGCGTTTATAGTCGCTTCGACTGTTTTTTTTAGGTTTATCTTCCTTCATTTTAATTATAATGTTTATCTTGTGATTTGTCAGATTAATAACAATACCTTTTGTAGGATGTGTGTAAATTTATAATGACTCCATGTTGGTATTCAACACCATACCCGGACTAAGAAGTGCTAGTGATACACCCGAGAATTTATTTCCTAACTTTATTTCGAATAAGCAAGGTGCAACATTATCACCTTTGTTATATAACTTGTAAATTTGTGAGATATGTAAATACTAAAAATGTAAATATACTTCAGTTTGTAGATGATTTAGTGTTGTACAGTTTAGATGTGAATTTATGTAGTTGTGTAGCCACAGAAAATGTTAATATTGGTTTAAGGCAGTTGAGTAATTATTATAAGCACAGATTAAATTTGAAAATAAATACTGCGAAAAGTAGTATCATGTCATTTGGAAAAATACACCAATAATTGACTTTGTTTATGATGATGATGTTATTCATTGACCAGAAGCTATCATTTGAAGAACATATTAAATATATATCTAGAAATGGATTAAACAGTATTAACATTTTAAGTTCTCTAGCAGGTGTTACATGGGGCGGAAATACCAAAATACTTTCAGTGTTATCTGGTCCCTGAGAAAGACGACGGCTGGAGACCATGCGGAGACTACAGAATGCTAAATGCAAGGACGATCCCAGACAGATACCCGATCCGGCATATCCAAGACTTTACACACAGTATTTCTGGCAGCAAAGTCTTTTCAAAAATAGACCTGGTAAAGGCTTACAACCAGATCCCAATCAATCCGGAGGATATACCAAAGACCGCGATAACTACGCCGTTCGGAATGTGCGAGTTCGTCTATATGACTTTCGGATTGAGAAATGCTGGACAGACCTTCCAGAGATTCGTGGACGAGATGACGATAGACCTGGACTTCTGTTATACCTATCTGGATGACTTCCTCATCTTCTCGCCCAATTCGACCAGCCATTTTCAACATTTGAAACAGCTGTTCACCAGACTTAAGGAATTTGGCATGGTTATTAACCCTGCCAAATGCGTGTTTGGTGCTGAAGAAGTCAGCTTCCTTGGATGCGTTATGTCATCAGCTGGTATCAAACCACTGGATAGTAAAGTCGAAGCCATCAAACAATTCCCAGTTCCTAAAACTATCAAGGAGCTCCGCAGATTTCTGGGAATAATAAATTTCTATCGTCGTTTCCTCAAGGATGCAGCTAAGTCGCAAGCTCTCCTCCACGACATACTGATGGGAACAGTAAAGGGCTATCATCCAGTGACACTGACGGGTGACACACTGACTCCCATAAGGGCCATGGAAGTTGAAACAAATATTACGCCTTTGATATTGAGACGACTTATGCTTGCAAAAAGGTACTGTCTGAAACTATTATCATCTAATAATTTCCAAATTATAAATGGAATCACACCTTACCTGATCAATATAGATGGTTCACTAATTTCACCTAAAGATCATATGATAGGTAGATCTCCAACTTTGTGCCGGATCCTGTTAAAAATACAATCCCATTATTCAAACATCAAAAAACATTCTCACTGGCCATGTTACACTCATTCATATAGTAGTATTACACATCGTGTTAAAATTTTATCAAAGTCAATTGATAACAATTCAGACTTTTTAACTTTTTTAGAAGAGAAAAACAAATATTACACAATAAATACACTGATGGCAATAAAGGTTATGATTATGTGAGAAGTGCAGTATATGATCCCCAAAAAGATGTTGCTCAAAGCTTTGTTCTAGATAAACAGCGTTTCATCTTTACAGCAAAGGCATATGCAGTTTTTGCAGCTTTAAAATCGATTAGTTGTGTAAATAATTGTAAATATTTTCTAATCTTAACAAACTCTTTAAGTCTTATAAATAGTCTGAAACATGTAAATCTATATCCAATTATTAGCGGCAGGTGAGATAAAAACATTTTAGGGAAAGTAACATTTAAACATAGTGAAATATCACTAACACCATATGCAGTTTGCATATGGTGTTAGTGATATTTCACCAAAATAATGCTTTGCCAATGAAAGGATCAATCAATTAGATATATGTGCTCTTCAATAAATTGTTTTTATTATATAATCTTATATGTGGTCAACTTTCATTATATATGCCTTCAGTACATTACTACTTAAATAATAAAACAAAATAGTCTTTAAACTATAATATTTTTACTAGTAATATTTAAATATTATACAATATATTTCTACATGCACATGTGGGAATTCATATCTGAATAATAAAACAGAGCATTAATTAAAGCAGCTCTACCCTTGACTAATGTAAGTTATTACCATCGCGTTAAGACCCAAAGGGCACCTGGTGGATGACGAATGAGCTCAAAAGTTTTTATACTATTTTAAAGTTCAAAACTACGTTTAGTACTATCAGCTCGTGTTTTTGTTTCCTGACATAAACGGTATTTGAATAATAAATGAATATAAAATTTTGCATCTAAAATGATTTTGATTGCATTGATATTTGTTTCATTTTGTTTATAACTGTTTTAATGAAACATTCTTAATCGTCTTGTATTTTCGTGTTTAGTTTTATATGCAGGGAATTTCTCCTTTTTCATATTAATCTATAAATTTCAAATAATATATTAGATCAGTGTCACAATTGAAAGATTGTAAAGGATGGATAAAAGTTTACTAATTTTCAAATTTCAATATGGATAAATTTGCACACATTTTAGCTACTATTTGTATGTATGCAACTTTCTATATTCTCAGAGTTTTTCAGCTACTTCTATATAATAGTAGTTGGAGAATTTCTTCTTATTTATTATAGATATTTTATTTACAATTATCTATAATAAATAAGAAGAAATTATCATTTGATAAAAATCAATTATTTTATTTAAATTAATTATTAAGTTACTAACATTTTTAGTTGGATGGATAACTATTGCTTCACGATTATAAAATTTAAATATACACACATACATTTTCAATAAAAAATTAATTCATTCCACTTCAATTTATTCATATCTATCTAAAGTAATAAGAAAAAACATTGAAAATTCTGCAACCAGCGAGCTTGCTATCTATTAGTATAACCTGCAATCCAATTTCTTTGTTTAAACAATGAGATTGAATATTGAGAAAGCTCGGTAAAATCCTCTATGAAGCCGTAGTTTTATCAGATTTATGTGTGTGCCTACATATTGTAGAGGAAGTGAATTAAATAAATTATTAATGTAATGCTTCGAGGTTGTAGCTATCCGTGTTCATCCGCTGGCCCACATATCTGTGTATTCCCATTGCGCTGCGCACGCTGCAGGCGATGTTATTCGTTTCCATATTTTTAACTGTCTAAAATATTTATGTGTTGTATTTTTTAGAATTTCATCCCGATAAAAAGCGTGTTTAAAATGTTGTTAGCAACAATATTTTGTACAGTTCTTTAATAACCGTATCGGTTCATATTTCAAGAGTTATTTAGTTGATTTTTGGATTACAATTTAGTGTGTTGCTGCTTTTATTCAACGTTTAATTTTTTGAAATGGAAAATTATAAACTTTTCAGTTATTTAAGTGTTTGTTTTCCTTTTATTAAATTAAAAATAAATATTTATTGTAGTAAATGTAGTGTTACGTTTAGGAATGGGTTATTATTATTATTTATTATAAAATTTTATGCTCATATGATGAAGTTTAAATAGAATCGATTTCAAGTTCGACTTTATTGCAAAGATAGATATAGTGAAAATTTGATTAATTTTCATTACTAGCCTGACTTACGCAGCAGCAATTATCGTGATGTCCGTGCTACGTTTAGAAAGGATAGTTTACGAACACCCTATGTTAATGGTGAAACCACTTTTAGCAGAAATTTCGTTTTGAAAAATCCCATACAAGCTGAATAACGATGAATTTGAAGAATAAGTTTTAGAAAATATCATATCATCATACGTCTAAAAAAGAGAATTATAAATAAACAAAAGAAAACTCGTGGTTTAGATTCCCATTATCTAGCATAAGAGGACCTTTTTGTTTTTTAAATACCTAGTCAGGTCATAAGTATTGTCACACAGTAAAAACTTTTCTTTTAGAATGCTGGCCACAAAAAAGTTTATTGAATTCGAATTTCGAATTGTTCATGAAAATAAAAATGTATACTTTTAGAATTTTACTCATTTTTAAATATGGAGTGGACGCTTAAAGAAGACCGTGTTGCAGTTATTGCGTTGCATCGTTGCGGTTACGCGCCAATTCAAATTTTTAACATACTGAAAAATTTGAATATAACCAAAAGATTCGTTTATCGTACCATCAAATGATACAATGAAGACTCTAGTGTAGATGACAGGTCAAGAAGTGGTCGCCCTCGGTCTGTTAGGACTCCAGCAGTGATAAAAGCTGTGAAGGCACGAATTCAAAGAAATCCCAAACGTAAGCAGAAACTGTTGGCCCTTCAGATGGGGTTAAGCAGAACCACGGTGAAAAGGGTGTTAAATGAAGACTTAGGGCTTCGGGCATATCGAAGAAAAACAGGACATCGTTTGAATGCTCGTCTAATGGACCTGAGACTGAAGAGATGCCGCGCTTTGTTGAAGCGGTACGCGGGAAAAAAATATCGGGAAATTCTTTTTTCGGATGAAAAAATGTTTACCGTAGAAGAGAGCTACAACAAACAAAATGATAAGGTGTACGCACACAGTAGTGAAGAAGCGAGCAACCGTATTCCGCGTGTCCAACGAGGTCATTTTCCATCCTCGCTCATGGTATGGTTGGGAGTTTCTTATTGGGGCTTAACAGAGGTACATTTTTGTGAGAAAGGTGTAAAAACGAATGCTGTTGTGTTTCAAAATACAGTCCTGACGAACCTTGTGGAACCTGTTTCTCATACCATGTTCAATAACAGGCACTGGGTATTCCAACAAGATTCGGCGCCAGCTCATAGAGCGAAGAGCACACAAGACTGGCTGGCGGCGCGTGAAATCGACTTCATCCGGCACGAAGACTGGCCCTCCTCCAGTCCAGATTTGAATCCGTTAGATTACAAGATATGGCAACACTTGGAGGAAAAGGCGTGCTCAAAGCCTCATCCCAATTTGGAGTCACTCAAGACATCCTTGATTAAGGCAGCCGCCGATATTGACATGGACCTCGTTCGTGCTGCGATAGACGACTGGCCGCGCAGATTGAAGGCTTGTATTCAAAATCACGGAGGTCATTTTGAATAAACTTTAATATCATAAGAATCTATGTTTTGTTAAGTTCATTTTGGTATATGAATGGTTACATAATGAATAAACTTGTTATAATTATTTTACATTAAACATGTGACAGAATTTATGACCTGACTAGGTATTATGAAGAATCTATAATTTATGCATGTTATTTATACGAGAAATTTTGTATTATAACCAATATTAAACGAGTCTGTTCTTATTTCGCTTCGGGAATTTATACAACGGGGGGCGTTCAAATTTCGCGAAATTGCTTATAACGGAGGCTCAACACCAAAAATAACAACCGCCCAAATTTCTTTTTCCTGGCTTCAACGTATTTGGCTGCGCGTTTATGAAACAATTGTCTGAAAATACAACCTTCGAATCTTATGTATCTATATTGTGTTAAATATTAAATAAACATCTGTTTTAACTAAATTAAAACATTTTCTGTTTTATAAATAAGTTCTAAAGTTTAAAGCGTTTATAAAAATAAATCATTACGTGCCAAATACTCAGATAACATTAACCAATTTATTTTAAAATGGTTAAGCGAGCGAGCAATTTTAGCGGCTAAGAATAAAGATGTGAATGACTTAAACTCTATAATAATTATTCAGAATCAAATTGTTGGTACTCTGCATTCATTCAAATCTATTGACTGTGTAACAAACAAAGATGATGCTACTAATTATCTACTTATGTGCCTGGTTTACCACCGTACAAATTACAACTGAAGGCGGGCTCGGTAGTCATCATGCTTCGAAATCTAAATCAACTAAAACTATGCAATGGAACGCGCTTGGTGATCAGAAAACTGATGAGTAATGTGATTCACGCGACGATATTCAAAAGAAAATTTAAAGATGAGTTAATTCTCATTCCGAGGATTCCAATGATCCCAACGGATATGCCCTTTGAGTTTAAACGAATTTAGTTCTTGATTCGTCTTGCCTTCGCCATGACGATTAACAAATCACAAAGCCAATACTTGACTGTTTGTGGTCTGAACTTTAGAAAATCCATGTTTTTCTCATGGTCAGTTGTACGTGGCATGTTCACGTGTCGGAAAATCATTCGCTTTATTTGTTCTTGCGCCTGATAAAAAATAAAGAAATGTCGTATATCACAAGGTGCATCAATGAAGAGAATTAAACCAAGTGCTGCACAATATGTACATAGTTTAATATCGAAGTTCCCCGGATCATCTATATACGAGTAAAAATAACAGATAAATCTTCTTATCATATAAATTAATAATAAATAATACTCCATAACGTCCCACTGTTGAGCTCGGGCCCCTAGAGAGAACGAACAACATACCTACGCTTGTCCAAGACGGATTCTCGGGTTACATGTGCTCGTGATCTAAGTATGCAGTTTTTCTCGTTTCTTTCACCGTTGCTACATGGCAATTATATCCACATTACGCCTAATGTACGAAGAAATTCATCTAGAAGATTCTCGCCAGAAAAACTTCCGGCCAGCCTTCGTGGGATTCAAACCCAAATCGAACCTGTAGATTGGTGTCCAGATGTGATACCCCTATGCTATCAGGTACCCTTATATTGACTAAATATTATCATTATTTATATTAACTAAAAATACATTATAGTTATTTCAGCAAAATTTAGTCCACAGTGGTTATAATTAGTCAAAGAAGAAGTTTTTAGCTATGAATTTCAGTGTAAATTTAACAATGCCCTACAGGCTATTCCAATTAATGAAAGTTCGGCCGTATATCTTAGTTATGACTAGTAGTAGTGATAGATCTAAAATGCTTATCTAAACTTACTCGTGGTGGAATTGCCGACTGCACGTACGAAGTTCCAATTGTGCACTGAAACCATGAATACAAATTAATTGAATATCCTCATATAACTTGGAAGCAGTTGTGTTGTTGAATAGGTGAATGTTCTACGACCTACATCCCTTCGCCAGGGTTATGCCGAATTGGGCAGATTCCATTTTATCTCCCGTACGTGGATACCTATCGTTAAATATATTATTTTCCTGGTACGAATACGATTTCTATTACTGACACGTCCGATTTATACTCATACTATATTTAAAATTATTCAATTCCTATGTTACATTTAAATATTTAAATCCACATCACTTTGATAGCTGCGATCTGCAAACTTCTAAAGAAAGATATTGAAACAGCTGATTTCAGTGCTTATGCGTATTACCAGATTGTATTTCAATTGTTATATTACATTGTATATATATACAGTGTGAGAGTAACATTTCCAAAATAAGGGGTGTCTCAGAATGTTTTTCGTTTTTGGATTAACTAATACGCGCCAACCGCAGGTAGCAGGGGGAGGGAAGTGGTCTCAAACGCTTGGCCGGTTTGTTAAGTTTAGTAGTATTATTAGCCATGAATCGTTTCACGGGACCGCAGCGCACGTTTTGCGTGCGTGCGTTTTATAAAAACAACGATTCCTACAGTATTGTTCGTCGTCTCTACAGGACACATTTTAATTTAACAAGCTTAAAACACGTGCCAAGTACCAATTTAATTAAGCATTGGGTGTGCAAGTTTGAAGAGACTGGGAATACAATGCCGGACAAATCGTTTGGGCGCAAAAGGACATCAAGAACGAGCATGAACGTCGACCGCGTTCGCCAGTCTGTTATAGACGACCCACGACAGTCGTTGAGATTGCGCGCAGCTTCTCTCAATTTGAATAAATCTACAGTTCATTGCATTATTTCGAAAGACTTACATTTTGATCCCTATAAAATTGTTATTTTTCAAGAAATGAAGCCTGATAATCCTGATAAACGAGTCGAATTCTGCAGGACAGTGAAAAACCGTTTTAGGAGTTTCAATAACATCTGGTTCTCCGACGAATCGAATTTTCACATCAACGGTCACGTAAATAAACAAAATTGCAGATACTGGGCTTCCGAGAATCCACTAGAACTGCATCAGAAGCCCTTGCACTCGCCAAAAGTGGTTGTTTGGGCTACCATATCAAGTCAAGGAATTATCGGTCCTTATTTTTTTGAGGATGACCGAGGTCGAACGCAAACTGTTAATTCTGATCGATATTGCCATATGATCCAGACTTTTTTGGCTACAGAAATGCAAAACCAGTATGGCTACAACCGCAACACCTTTTTCCAGCAAGATGGAGCCACTTTTCATGTTACAAATGACTCATTAGCTGCTCTTCAAGATTTATTCCCTGGAAGAGTGATAAGTCGCCGAGGAGACATCAACTGGCCACCGAGGAGCCCTGATTTAACGCCTGCTGATTTTCCATTCCAAGAGCGATGCTCCAGCGAGTGATTGAAAATTTTAGCTCCAGGTTAAATGAGTGTGAACAAGTGAATGGTGCGCAATTGCGCATTTGCAAACGGTTGTTTTTCATAAATAAACTTCAAGAACTGCTCTTTAATTTAATAGTAAATAAAACGAGTTTAAATACATATTGTTGGTTTTTATTTAACATCTAAAAACGAAAAACATTCTGAGACACCCTTTATGTCAATTTGTTAGACGGCAGGGCCCAAGTTCGTCTGAATATCAACCAGCACTGATTTCTAAATTTGTCGCCATAATAATCTCCTGCTATGTTGGATACAAGACCAAGGTTCCAGTTATCTTACGTGGACGGCACCGTGTTAGCGGTACCCCTGGAGTTGCAAACATTCAAACGCAACGGTAACTGCTTACTATTAAGTGGGCCGTCAGCCTCTCTGCTGTTCCGTAACAATAAAAAATAAGATAAATGAGTGGGATCATATAACGATATTTGATGTTTTATGATGTTTGCGATGCGAGGGTCTCCGCGAACACCCTGCTGTCCCACAGGGGTACAGGAACCTTGGTCACTAATGCTGAAACACAACACAAGGTTTTTATGGTGACATACTGCGACCAATTATTATTGTGCGATCCAGACGGCCTTTGGGCCCACCACGTAGCTACCGTACGTACCACGTAGCTAGAATTGTTTTGTCACCTTTTACGACCGGTCAACTCCAGCTGCAGCCAGAGGTTGGTGTTTTCATTCCGCCCCTGCACGGATAATTATTATTGAAGAGCATTCATACTACTCGACAACAGACTGAGCTTGTAATTGGAAGGCGGACATAGAAGCTTGTTGCTTGTTCATCCCGCTTACATTTCGGAGCCCAAAGTACGACGCCAATTACAGAGTTAAATTGTATTTGTATTTGCGTCGGTGGCCTACCTAACACTTGCATTACCTGTTCAAATGCCTCAAGAAAATGAATATTGCAAAATTTTCTTTATACTTATTTTTCTTTATACTCCTAATTCATGTTTTCTATTAAAAATAAACTATAGTCTATTATTCAGAATACAAATTCCGTTGAAATAATTAATTAAAACATTTTGAAGAAATACACATTTGATTATCCGAATGAGCATGTCAACAAATCATGTAGATGCATTACTAATGGTTTATGTTTCCGATATTCAATACTCATACCACTGTTGTGAATTGAAATACATAACAAACAATTTTACAAATGTCATATATTAAAAACTAGACAGAAGAGTTAAAAATAAAATTTCATTGTGGTTGCGTTTCATTGTCACGAAGGTTTAAATTCCGCCATTTAGCTTTAAATAATAATTTCGTTAAATTATATTTCCTTGATAAGTTTTCTAAATGTTCATTGAATTTCAACATCATCCATATAAATGCGCAGAGCATTCCGGCTCATTTTACAGATATACTGGCATCATTTGATTCATCCCCATATATCCACGCTATACTCGTGTCTGAGACTTGGTTAAAGCCATGTCTCTCGTCTACCTCTTATGCTTTACCAGGCTTCCAGCTGATCAGAAACGATCGCATTGGCTCTGGGGGTGGTGGCGTAGGTCTGTATATTCGTGCACACATCCCTCATAAAGTTGTTAGTACATCTGCGCAGCCACCATCAGTCGATGCAGGTGAATATTTATTTATAGAATTAACTATAGCCCATAAACGCTTACTTCTTGGAGTTTACTATAGTGCTTCTCTCAAAGTAAATTTTTTCCCTTCATTTGAAAAGCTCCTGGAAGAATTTTCCCTGTCCTATGATCACATTATTATAATGGGTGATTTTAATACATGCCTTTTAAAACGTGACCATCGTTCTCTAGCTTTTGAAAATATTGTGAGATCTAGTAATTTAGTCATTCTTCCTCTATCAGCAACTCATCATTTCCCTAATTCTGTTCCATCACTTCTTGACTTAATTTTAGTTTCTTCTCCAAACTTCGTATCTAATTACGGTCAATGTTCGGCGGACGTATTTTCTTTTCATGATTTGATTTTTCTTTCCTATAAATTGCGTCCGTCGAAAATCAAGCCAAAAATAATCCGGCAACGAAACTTTAGTGGCATGAACGTCGAGAAACTTATTAAAGATGCTAAAGAAATTGATTGGTCTGAGGTTGTTAATGCGGTTACGGTCAATGCAAAGGTTCGTGCGTTTAATGCCTTACTGATAGGATTGTATGATGTACATGCACCCATGCGTAATATAAAGGTCAAACATCGTCCTGCCCCTTGGCTGACAGACGAAATCAGATCGTTAATCCACAAAAAATCTGTATCAAAAACAAAGTATAAAAAGCGTCCAACTGAAGAGAACAGGGTTCATTATATTCAAGTACGAAATCACTGCAACAGGGTGTGTAGGGATGCACAACGCCGACATATCCACAAATCACTTGAAAATGAAGAACCAGGTAAAATCTGGAAGTTTTTGAAGTCATTAGGAGTTGGAAAGTCATCTAATACTTCTTCTTCAAACGAGTTAGATATCGATCTCTTAAACCAACATTTTTCTTGTACTGCTAATTTTTATCAGTATACTAAGGCTAATACTTTAAATTATCTTTCAAAATTATCAACTCCTAAATATCCTCCTTTTACTTTTTGTCAATTTACAGATTGTGATGTTCAGAGAAGCATAAAATCGGTAACATCTAATGCAGTTGGTGGTGATTGTGTTAGCCGTAATATGATATTGCCTATATTGGACCAAGTTACGCCTATCATTACTCATATTCTTAATGAATCTATATCATCTGGAGTATTTCCTGACATATGGAAAGAAGCTTATGTTCTTCCCTTACCAAAGAAATTAAATCCATCCTTTTTTGATTATCGCCCTATATCCATCCTTCCTTTTATTTCAAAAGTATTAGAACGCTTGGTGCACCGACAGCTTAGTAATTTTCTCAATAAAAATTGTCTTATGAATCCTTTCCAATCAGGATTCCGCCCTGGCCACAGTACCACCACTGCATTGGTTAAAATTACTGATGACATTCGTAACGGTATTGCTACTGGACTATTGACTGTTTTAACTCTACTTGACTTTAGCAGTGCTTTCAATAGTGTTGACTTTGACTTACTCCTTGGAATGTTATACTCTATGAACATATCTCCAACTGCAATTGACTGGTTTCGCAGTTATCTGTTTGGGCGCCGGCAACGCATTCGTATTGATGATAATTTTTCATCGTGGTGTGATTTATCTGCGGGTGTCCCTCAGGGTGGCGTTTTATCTCCGCTATTATTCGCCATTTTTATTAATTCAATTACCAGTAACATTTCTTCTACCTACCACCTGTATGCAGATGATCTTCAAATTTATACCCAAGCTACTCTTGAAAAACTTAATGATGCTATAGATACAACTAATGACGACTTAGCTAAAATTCTTGTTTGGAGTAAACAATACGGCCTTAAAGTGAACCCTAGCAAAACTAAGACTATAATTATAGGTAGCTCTCGCAGAATAACAAACATTGATTGGAACAGCATTTCACAAGTCATATTTGATGGCACAATAATTGAATATAGCGACAAAGTGAAGGATCTTGGTGTCATCATTGACAATAAGCTGTCATGGCAACCTCACCTGGCTGAACTAAGCAGAAGAGTTTTCGCATCATCTGCATCTCTCAGAAGGCTTAAAAACTTTCTTCCGACAGCCAACAAAGTGTTACGTTGTAACAAGAGTAGGATAATTAATTTTCTTTATATAATATTTAATCCTTAAATACTTAATAAAAATTTCGAATTAATCTCAACAATATATAATAATTAATCTTGAGGGTATTTAAACGGAACGAACCAGATAATAATTTCGATCGCGCACCTTAAAAGTAGGTAGATAAGAATTAAACGACGGCTGGGAAGAATCTTCGAGAAATCGTTCAGTTGAATAGCGTCCATCGATAAGTAAAAAGATGAATGAACGCGAATCATTCGATCGGTTACCGGTCATCGAAAATACTACAAATGAACGAAGAACGGGAACCAAGTGTCGTCAGGGCTTACGTCACAAATAATTCTTTGCCCCTCTGGCCTATAGCTCTGTCATTGTCTAAACGAGTAGCGGGTCCAAAGTACAGGTGCTACCCAGTACTTTTCCATGCCAAACCATTAGAAGCCAAATCTGGAACCTTCGAAAAAGTGGGCGGTGCCCTGACGGCCAGTATAAAAAGGCGAAGCTGCGATGGACGCCAAGATTCGCACACCCGAAAGACGCCTGCAAGTATCCGTCCTTCAACAGTTAAGTTTTTTAACGTGCGCGTGTTGTAAACATATTATAAAGTTGTAATATAAAGTTTTAGTGCATAACCCTCAGGTGAGCTCATAAAATTTAAGTCCATTAGGGCCGGTCGCTATTGCCTAGTTTTGTGCCTAAAAATTAATCCAAAATAATTTTTTTTTTTTTTTTTATATTTAAATATTGCAAGTTAATATCAACAAGAAGCTACCGGGAATAGAATAGTCACGTGGGTGTAAATATAAATCATAACCTAATTATTTTGAGTTAGGCGAACGTGCTCGTCGCGTTATTGTTTTAAATTCTTTAAAAATATATAAAAAATGTAATTATACTCGCGAAATGGTTAACGTCGTAGCTTGTATGTATTCTTAGTTATATCTGTTTTTTTACTGTAAACCTAATGTAGTTGTAATAAGCTTTTAATGTTGATGCCACCGACGTATCGTCATAAATCTTATATATGTATAAAAATTAATGTCGCTAATTAGATCTTGTAATCTGTAAATGTAAGTTATTTTGTAATACCGTATTAAAACGGATTTTCTTTTGGAAGCCGACGATTCATATATCGAAGGTCATTTCATTGAATTTTTTTTTTATTTATTTTGATATGCTGAAACTACCTATCTCTGTTCAAATTTATATTTAAACTTTTCTTTGTGTTTATGGCGTGGTGGAATGGTGATAGTCCGAGTAATAGTAGTTAGTTGATTCCTGGTTAGACAATTTTCATTTTTATATTTTTTTATTATTTAATTTTCATTCCGTATTTTGCTTGTTATTATAAAGACGGACATAAGCTATCACCACTCCACTTTCGTGTTTTTACAATGTAACGCGAAGGATACCGACACCACTCCTGGTCGTCCAGGGTGTCAGGGTGCCGGGTCTTTCGCGCTACAGAAACATCTTCGACGCATTTCAGAGGAGAGGGTCCACCGTACGGGCTGAGAGCAGACGCCCCAGAACGGGTCCTTCGGAACAACAACCCGTAGCTGCCATCCCTCGCAGCGGTCTCGAGGCAGCCACCCTCAGTACGGGCTGGAGCTGCAGACCACTTCCAACGGCAGGGCACGTCAGGCCCCGTGAAAGGAAAGGACGTTGATGACCCTCCACGCGCAGGACGAGGCCTAAGCTAAGTCACCCTACACCCTTACGATTTAACGCCCGATATAAACCTCTTAGTGCTTGTACCCACGTCCCGGTTATATATGGTAGACAGAACTCTATTTTGTTAATTCATTCAGAACGTTATATTAGTAATAAACTTGTATTCAATTTAAAATTGTTTAATTTCTTATCTATATTTGTCGACGACCGTCAGGTTGTCGTAACAAAAGTTATTCTTGCGCAGTCCCTGTTGCTTCCTTTATTGGATTATGCTGATGCTAGTTTTCTTGATTTAACCGAAGAGCAACTAAATAAGCTAGAACGTCTTCAGAATTTTTGTATCCGGTTCATATTTGGCTTGCGCAAATATGACCACATATCAGAATTTCGTAAAAGGCTCAAGTGGTTACCTATCCGACTTCGCCGGAATGTTCATTTGCTGTCTCTCCTGTATAACATTCTTTTCAATCCTCTTTTACCAACTTACTTAAAAGAATGTTTTTACTTTCTCCGCTCCTCTTGCTCACGTAATTTGCGCTCTAACTACAACAAATTTCTAAAAGTTCCTGGACACCGTTCCTCATACTGTCGTAAATCCTTTACTTATCAAGCCACTCTTTTGTGGAATTCACTTCCCGTCACTATCAGAGAGGCAAAATCCTTAGGGGTGTTCAAGCGAATGGTTGTCGAACATTACTTAAAGATGTAGGCCATGTTTAATAGATGACTATTTCCTCGATTTGAATCATGTATTTTTTTTTCATTCATGTAGATTTTTTTTTTCTTTCTGTATACACCGCACGATATGTTAGTGCTAGTATTCTCCATAAGAAATTTATATGTGGGTTGCCTGGAAGAAATCGCTTAAAGCGATAAGGCCGCCCATTGTCTCCAATATTTACAATATTCTCTTTAACTTGTATTATATCATTAGGTTAAGTTGGTGACAATAAAGTATTATCTATCTATCTATCTATCTATATTTCTCTAGACTCAACCGTGTTCTAGCGCGGAGATGATGATTGCAGACTGAAGAGGATTTTAACCCAAAATTGTGATAATCTTATTTAAATTAACATAAATTCTCTGAGTAAAAGCGCTGACTAGGTTTGTTAACTTTTTGCGTTAATTTTGTCATGGTGTAAGGGGTCCACCAAGACTTTCGGAGTCCTATTCTATGTTACCTGCAAGCCGGCGCATCCTGCTGGATAGCAGACGAGGCCCTGGCAATGGCTTTCTCTTCGGGGTTGAGGAATCAAACGGTTGTCGCTACAATAAAAGAAAAAACCGGCCAAATCCAATGAAAAGCGAATCTCAGGTACTGAGTTTGGTTTCTAACTGAAATTTAACGCAGAGTTGATAATGAATAGAATAAACTTTTGTTCAATAACACTTTAAAATTATTATGCATCTACAGTGCACCCTTACTGAAACACCCTATATAAATATTCAAATCATTTAACTACAGTAAACCTAAGGTAGCTAAAATCACTAAACATGATGCCAGAATATAAGGCACACTCGTGCAAGCTTTTGTAGTTTGAAAGGTTTTAAGCCCCCCAAAAGTTAGTAATACATGGCGAACTGCAAACAAATACTTAGAACGTATACCTATTCGTTAAGCCATTATCATAGGTAACCTTACCTATGAGTACTCTACTTTAACTACACAAGCTAACAGGCGCCGCCGAAAATAATAATTCTTGTACGTTACTCTAAAACAAATTACAAAATAATTAAAAAAAATATGTGTTATTTGTTTAATTATTTTTACCTTCATAGCATTTTCTTCTGGTACATACTAAGGTTTTAATTCAGAACCCGAGGTCTACTTATCTCAAGATAAAACCTATGTGGTAAACTGACCAGAAGGGACCAGTATTTACTACGCGCAGCGATAGAGTAAGAATAGTGACCACTGCGGCTGGAGGCGGCCTGTTGTAAACAGCGGCAAAACAACCCTAGCTAGGTAGTAGAGCTCCAAGCCCGTCTGGATGGCAACCATACCTGGCCTCTAAATATGCCGTCATAATAACCTTGTGTTGTGTTCCAGCTTAAGTAACCCGGGTCCCAGTTGTCCTACGCGAACGGTAGCGTGTTAGCGGTGTTGCGTCGCAAACATCCATAGGCGACAGTAACTCCTTAGTAATAAGTAGGCCGTTAGCCTGTCTTTTATAACACCGTATTAAAAAAAGCATTGTTGATGGGTTTGAATTGATTAAACTGGTGTGATATTCATAGCTCGAAAATAAGACAACACGCACGTAATAATAATTTTTAGTTATTTATTCTTTGACTGTTGAACTACTTATAAAGAGATAACATTTAATCAATATTAAATTCAACGATTGGTTAATAACAATGTTACTAAAGATTATATCTATAATATTTATATTTAGACCGACATTAAATATGGCGCTGGCCGTCAATAAGACATCAAATATCACAACATGCGAGGAGTTTGAACGCGGGGCGCATTTTAACCCATACTTCGTTATCGATACTTTATGGAGGATATTTTATTCGTGGTCAAATTTTACGGAAATAAACTCTATTGCTTTTTCCTTACCTGCAAAAAAGGTATGATTAGTTCTTTAGTATGTTGTAGTTGTAGTATGATTAGTTTTTTACTTATTCTATTAATTATATTTTTAACTAAGTTACTCGTTCATAGTCTTTTTATACTCGTAAACCTATTCACGAATTGTATATCAACTTGACCTGATCTTAGTCTATAATATCTTGGTAACGGAATCTATGAACGAGATTTTCACTTTTTGAAGTGAAAATTCTTTGGGCGCATGAGGGTAAAATTTTTACGAATGAAACGGAAATTAGCGTCACATTACGGATGAAACGCAAATTAGCTCCACGAATATGTGAAAGGTTTTTTTTCTAATATTTACATTTTTAAACTCGTGATATCTTTCGAATGGAATGTCTGAATTGAATAACTCAAAAAGTTATGTTATTATGTAAGTTATTATGAAGCAGTCTTGAATATGAAGTAATTTATTTTGATAAGGATTAATACCAAGATTCAAATATCTTTATTTGTATTTATAGATTATAAAAATCTATAAAGCGCCGATTCATGGTCGTTTAGAGTTCACTAAATTAGTTTGCCAAAGAAGTTTCATTTCTGACAATATGTACTTTGTACGCACGTACTTTTTTATAATAAAATTAATTATTTAGTTAAACACACTCTTTATGTATAAAAATATTGAAATTGTGATTTTTTAATCCGAATTTCTAATGTAATCAAAATAAAGCTAAATATAATAAAATGGAATTAATAACCAAAAACACATGTTAGATTTTTTTAGATATTAAATATTGTTTGTCTTTATTTATAAATTTTTATATGACATTAAATTGATGCACCTTACTGGCAACGTACAACTTTTTTGCGGGTCAGACATAGGTTCCATTATAAAATTAAAAGTGACAACGCCACCAGCTAGTTATTATAAAATTACAGACTTAAATATAACTTAAAGATTGTCATTTTGCCATAGCTAATCGTAGACTTAAGATGCGTCCGAGACTTGTCGCTGAAATATAATACGAATTGATTATAATTTACAGAAACTTGAAGTAATAAAAAATGTAGTTGACGCCGTAGATCCAAATCTTGGGGTAGAATGGAATAAAGTTACACTTATAATGGAGCCTCGAATAGGAGTCCAGATCGTTCTGCTTTCGGCCACAACGCCTGGCGCCTTTCGAGCCCTCATCAAAGTGGAACAGCGCCATAAAGGTACGGCAATATTCCGCAGCCGCGCTCCTACCCCGCCGATGCCATTTCCGCTCCTAACTTTCCCGCTCGACTTGTGTCGTAATGATAATAAACAGGTCTCATTTCGTCCAAGTTTTTCTTATTTGCAAGGTTCTCCTAATGGCTTTTAAGTTTGAGTGTTACATCAAGGCATGAAGTAACGGCCAGTCATTATTTATTGTGAGCTCTCAAACGATGCACAGTACTCAGAGTAAATTATGAGAGAAGAATTTTATAGATATGATTTCTACGGTATTCAATTCAGGACACTTCGCTCAATTTTCATCAAAGATTTTTATTTGATGCCTATTAGAGTTTTAAAAAGTTAATTTACTTACAGATCGACCGCAACCACGACCTTTGATAAAGTTTGCTGATCTGCGTATGAAAATAGTGGGACCCTACTTAGGAATGATGTGCTGTGAGGACTTAACCGCTTACGCTCTTGCAAGAATAGACAACTTACCTGATACGGAATCGGAATGTCAAGTTGCAGCTGCCACTATAGGATACAAAGGATCCAAGGGACGTGCTTTTTTGTTTAATCATAAAAACATTGACGACGAGTTATAAATAGTATATTTTTCGATTCTCGCATAAACCATAATCTCTTGATTATATAAACTACCCTCAATATCACGGGGTGTAATGTTGGAAGTGACGTAGAAGCGAGCGTGGGACTAGTATCGCGTGTATCATATTAACGCGCAGGATCTGCTAACGTTTGTCCTCCTTAAAGACCACATTTTGCGCAGTAATATATTGTCTTCAGATCTTTGACTTATTGTTTAGTGATCTTGCTAAAACATTTTACTGTATTAAATATTCAAATTTTAAAATACAGCTGGTATCGTGCATTAGTTAACTCTCAGTAGAAATAGAATCAAAACGGGTAGTATCAAGTTCAATGCAAATATAAATCTTTTTTGCATACTGTTCATTAATATCTACCATAAAGTCCACTGTTCCGTCTCTCCTACTAAAGTGATACCATATATTCTGGTCCTTAAACGGCTCGACGCCAGGGGCACCGCTAACATGCCCGCAAAGGTGATCTTAACATGGGAACTGGACGTGGGTCACTTATGCCGGAGCACGACACAATCATAACGGCTTATTTACAGACCAGGAGTGGTCCATCCATTCGAGCTTGGAGTTTTGTCGCCTTTTACGTCTTATCTTTTATGCCAGTATTTTTACTTTGCCCTTGTACGGAGAAACATCTGTCTAAAGTGTTCATTTTGTTAGATCTCAAACACGAAAATTTAAACAGTAATTAAAATTTCATGAAAGGCCCAAATCTTCTAGAGATTAAATTTGGCACATCATATAAATTTTGTGCTCATTGCTGAAGATGAAGAAAATCCTAGTTTTAGACATTTTATTACCTGTTATATTAGTTTTACGAATACTCTTGTTTTACGACAACATCAAATAGAGTGTTAAGTGATTCGTGTTTCGTAAATTTACAAACTTCTTTGAAATAATTCTTTTATAGATTTATTTGAATAAAAAACGTTAGAATTTTATTTAAGAACCATTACAATGTCCATAATTGTAATTAGCAAATATTAGTCATAATTACTTTTTATTCTATTTTATTCATTTCATTTAGACACTGACTCCAAAAATAACAATAATTGTAACTACATTATATTATCGTAATAATTTGATTGACTTTTTTAAGTAGTCTAATATTTTTCATTTTATTTTACTTAGGAGAACTCTAAAAAATATTTTGATTATTGTTTGTATTCATAGGTATGTGTTGAGTTAGATTTGAAGTGGGTAGGTTGCCTACCTACCTTCTTGCGTGGTAAACACACAGATCGTACCTACATATTGATGAGTAAAAAAAGTAAATTGATTATTAAGTTATAGAAGAATACGCAATTATTTTTTACTTTTTAGTGCTTTGTGTTCATAAAATCAGATAGATATTTTTACTCTTACATATCTTACATGTCATGTTTCATTACTTAATCGATTAAAAGAAAGTTTAATAAGAAAAGTTAAATTTGTATTTACAGTATTATATGCTTGTAGAGAGAAACAAGATAACTTTTAAATCATTTTGGGGTAAAAGCATACTTAACACAAGTATTTTTTATGAGAAAATTAATTGATATTATTATACGATGTACTTTTTATTTGCTTGAATTAAAACACGAGTAGAGCTTAGATGAAAGCTTAGTAAATAATAATAAACAAAGTAAAATCCCGATTGATTACCTAAATAGTGAAGAGCAAAAGAAACAAGCCTATATTTACCGGTTGTACACTTATGGCTCATTCTGAGGGACTCAGCGGATACGCAGTACCCGCGCCTGAATAAATAACTAAATGTGATTACACATCCTAAATCTTTTCTTGTAGAGTGATTTAGGGCGTAAGAAATAATTTAGTCTTCTCATCAGGCTATTGTTTATGACAATTAGTTGTCGATATTACAATTAAAGAGGCGTGATTATATGTATTTATGTATTACAATTGTTCTTGAAGTATAAATTTATGAAATACTTTTTTTTTAATATTCTATTGTTAATGCACAACGTATCAGGAGAGGGCGCGTTGCATTCCGCATAGCCACCCTCAATCTCAAACCATACCTATAATATTAAGATACAAAGGGGTATAATATTAAGAGACATAGCCCCTGACTCCCCTGTAGTTGGCGGGCCTAGTAAAATAAGTTTGTGGTAGAAAAAAACACAACTAACATTTAACTTTTTTTTTCACAGTGGTGGTCCAAAGTAAAATAAAATTGTATGGAGAAAAAAAAGGAAACTTCTTAAAATAAACATACATCATTATGGATCACAAAAAGAATATCGTCTTTTTTTTTGTTCTCGGGGAAAAACCTCTCTTGACTGGTTCCCCCGGCCCTGGGGGACCGAGGGATATGTGGGACTCCGGGATTATTCCGACTACCCACTAAAAAACCCCGCTGTTCTCCTATCGCCTACGCCCGGGCCCACGGATATATGGCCTGCCGATCTCGTGGCCCGGGCCGGCGCCGGCCCGCCCTTTATCTTAAGGCCCTTCTAAAGTGTTGGCGCCAGGGGGTCAGGGTTTTGTCCCCCCGGCGCTCTCCTGTAACAACTCTAGGAGTTGAGGGGGGCCGCGGAACAGCACGCAGCCCTCACCCTCGCGGCAATAGTGCGGGCGGCGGGTCCTCCCCTAAGGGGCCGCCTCCCCTAAGGGGCCGCCCGCGGCCCCTTTTTACGGCGGCCGGAGGTCATTACTTGCCCTCCGGCGCCGCTGGCGTGGCCTGCGTTGGCGGGAGGGGAGTGTGGTGGTCGACTCCCGCTCCCGCTCCGCCGCCTCCTTTGCAGACATGACTGCCTCGCAGAAGGAGGCGACGGCCGTCCATCCAGGATCGCCCCCGACCATGGATAGAACCAGGGCCGGGAGCGACTGGTCCGCGCCGATTTGGGCGACGAGGGCGCGGCGCTCCACGCGCCACGCAGGGCAAACGGTGACAGTGTTGTCCACCGTGTCCTCCTCGTCGCCCGCGCCACAGTGGTGGCACCCCGACGTCATCTCCCGCCCTATGCGACACAGGTACCTCCCGAAGCAACCGTGCCCTGAGAGGACCTGCGTCAGGCAGAAGTTCAGGGTGCCGTGGCGCCTTTCCTGCCATTCGGCCAGGACGGGCCTCACCGCTTCGATGGTGGTGAGGCACGCGCTGGGGTGCGCGAGGCGCTCCTTCTACTCCACCATGAGCACCTCGTCACGCAGCCCCGCCCGCTTTACCTCAACTTCGCGAGGCGCGGGGCGAGAGCCATGCTCGGCTGCTTTCTGGTGCCACTGGTACAACAGCGCCAGGATTCGGGCCTCGAGATCTCATGGAGGGGATCCGGCCAGCAGGGAGGCTGCTTCGAAGGACACCGTGCGGTATCCCCTTATCGCCCTGACGGCCAGGACGTACTGCGGCCTGCGAAGCAACGCCGTCGTTTTGGCCGTCAGGCGATCCGCCCAGATCGGGGCCCCGTAAAGGGCCATCGACCGCCTCAAAGAGCCTGCGGCACACTGCACCCGGCCCGCCGATATTCGGCAGCAGACGGGAGAGTCCCGCCGCCGCCCGAACTAGCCTCGGCGTCAGGCGCTCGATGTGCGCCGCAAAGTCTAATGCAAGTTTTGATTGTTAGCAATGAGATGGAAACGAAAAAAAATGTACAGGATGTCACTTTTTTTAATTTTTCTATTTTTTGATGGAAAACTGGAATTTTCATAAAATATCACAAGTAAGTCGTAAGTGTAAGGGGCCCTACCAACATCTTCGGGGCCCAAGTCAACCTCACCTGCAAGTCGGCGCACCCTGCTGAATAACGGACGAGGCTCTGACGACGGCTTTCCTTTTGGGGTTGGGGGTTCAGACGGCAGTCGCCCCCGTAAAAGCCAAATCTGCCAAATCATATGGACAGAACACGAATGCGAGATCGTATAAGGGCTAGGGCGCCGCCGCATAACGGCGCGCAAGAGCTTCGCCCGACTCTTGTGAGAAGTGGACAAGGACTACCGTGTCATGGGCGGGCACGGCTAACGACGCTAGCCCCAACTCACGCAGCCCAAACATCTCGAAAGATCCGCTTCGCAACATGGAACATAGGCACGTTAACCGGACGCGCGCGAGAGTTGGCCGATGTGCTCTCCAGGCGGAGGGTGGCCGTGGCGTTCCTGCAGGAGACTCGGTGGAAGGCCAGCAGATCCCGGTTCATTGGGAATGGCTACAAGCTGATCTACACAGGTGCACCTGGTGGGGAGAATGGGGTTGTCATAGTGCTCTCGGAGGAGTTCCAGAACGACATTTTGGAAGTGAAACATCATAGCGACCGAGTTATGGTCGTTAGGTGGTTATCGATGGGGTAGTTACCCACTTGATAAGTGCCTATGCGCCACAGGCCGGTTGTGACGACGCCGATAAAATAGCGTTTTGGAATCTACTCGGAGAAGTGCTCCGTGGAATCCCATTATCACAGGGGATCGTTTTGGGGGGTGATCTGAACGGTCATGTGGGTGATGAGTGTGGGGAATTCGAGCGTGTTCACGGTGGATTTGGGCACGGCAGCCGCAACGCAGAAGGGGAGGACATCCTCAATGCGTGTGCGGCGGCCGACCTTGCCATCGTGAACACGTATTTCAAAAAGAGACCCGAGCATCTCATCACCTACAGGAGCGGGAGGAATGCTACCCAAATCGACTTCCTACTCACTAGGAGACACCACATCAGCAAAGTAGCCAACTGCAAGGTCATACCCGGTGAGAGTCTCACTGCACAACATCGTCTTCTTGTCATGGACCTCTGCGCTAAGCCTAAAGACACGTATACCGAGCGCGTTCAGCGCCGAATCAGGTGGTGGCTGCTTGATGAAGTCACGTCCCAGGAGTTCGCCTTAGCCGTCGGTGACAAGTGCACCGGTGGTATGGGCGAACCAGTTCAGGCTTACTGGGACAAGATTCAGGCGGCTATCCTTGGGTCGGCGAAGGAGGTGCTTGGGGTGTCTAAGGGTGGTCGCAAGTGTGACAAGGAGACATGGTGGTGGAACGACACAGTCCAGAGGGAGACTAGAGCGAAGAAAGCCCTCTTTAAGAAGTGGCAAGCGTCCAGATCTCCTGAAGACCGCGACGCATACCGGGTAGCAAAGCGCGCCACTAAGAGAGCTGTTGCCAGAGCCAGGCGAGACCACTTACAACCACTTTACGACAAGTTGGACTCGTCTGAGGGGCAGAAGCTCATCTATAAGTTGGCGCGCTCCAGGGTCAAAGCGGCACAGGACATTTCCAAGTGCCGCTGTGTAAAAGACCCTGTGGGCAACCTGCTATGCGAGGACCACGCGGTGAAGGAGAGATGGCGCTCGTATTTCCACGAGCTGCTGAACACGCAGCACAAAGAGGTGCAGCCGCCCGATCTTCCTCCGAATCAAGGACTAGTGCCACTGATAACGCCTGCAGAAGTCCAGAATTGTCTTCGCCGCATGAAGAATCGGAAAGCTGTTGGATCCGATGGAGTCCCCATCGAAGCCTGGAAGGCGATGGGCTCGCGTGGTGTGGGCATTTTAACAGACCTTTTCAACCGGACACTCCTCACCGGTACGATCCCGAGCCAATGGAGACTGAGTATCATTACTCCAGTCTTCAAAGGCAAGGGGTCGGTGCAGGAGTGCGGTAGTTACCGAGGAGTTAAGGTCATGTCCCACACCATGAAGCTCTTCGAAAGGGTTATCGACTCTCGGATTCGACAGGAGTGCACTGTCTCGGATTGTCAATATGGGTTTCACCCTGGTCACGGGACAATGGACCCTGTTTTTGCCCTAAGGACTGTCGCGGAGAAATACAGGGCGAAGAATACGCCTCTGCATTGCCTGTTTCTCGACTTGCAGAAGGCCTTCGACTGTATTCCTCGCGCGATAATCTGGTGGGCATTGCGGTCCAAAGGGATTCCAGAGGCCTATGTTGACATCATCCGAGACATGTACCGTGACTCCGATTCCGTAGTTCGGACCGCTGTTGGCGACACAAAACCTTTCCCCATCACCGTCGGGGTGCACCAAGGATCCGTCCTTAGTCCGTTTCTGTTTAGCGTGGTATTAGACGTATTGTCAGACAGCATCAGAAACTCACATGAGCAGCCCCCGTGGTTGCTCATGTATGCTGATGATATCGCGCTGGCAGATTCGGACAGGGGTAGGCTGGTGCGACGTGTGAAGGCGTGGAAAGAGTCGCTTGAGAACGGTGGTCTGAAGCTCAATGTGGCGAAGACCGAGTACTTGGCCTGTGACTCCACAGATCCCACACCCGTACGCATAGACGGCAACACGGTCGAGCGCACGACCTTGTGAAATACCTGGGATCTGTGTTTCATGCATCCGGTGACATCGATTGCGACGTCAAGGCACGCATTGCTGCCGCGTGGGCCAAATGGCGTGAGGTAACTGGTGTCATCTGTGACCCCAAGATGCCGGTAAAGTTGAAGGGACAGGTTTATAAGACCATCATTAGGCCTGTCCTTTTATACGGTTGTGAAGCGTGGCCGGTGTTAGAGCGACACAAGCAAGAACTGCGTGTCACGGAGATGAATATGCTGCGGTGGATGTGTGGAGTGACGCGGAAGGACCGCGTTAGGAACTCCCGCATTCGCGGCAGCCTTCATGTCCGTGACATTGCGGATAAATTGCAGGAGTGTCGGCTCCGATGGTACGGCCACGTTTTACGGCAACCGGATGCTTACGTGGGAAACAAATGTCTGGCCATGCCGCTTCCGCCGGGCCCCGGCAGGAGGGGTAGACCCAAAAAGTGCTGGCTTGACGTCGTAAAGGGTGATATGCGTGCCAATGGTCTCACTACCAGGGATGCTGAAGACCGTGCGAAGTGGAGAAGAAAAAGTCGGAAAGCGGACCCCGGGCGCCGAAGCGAGAGTTTGGGCTGCAACCGGGATTCATCGCTGAGATGATGATGATGATCACAAGTAAGTCGTAACTTTCTAGAAATTGACCATAAGCACCCCCTGTAGAACACTTTTTTTCATAAATGATCTCCGCTATCCCGTCATTTCGTTTGATCCACGACTTTTTGGCCACCCTATATTTACAGAAAATTTTCCAAGTTTGGTAGGGATAAATTAAAGTATTTGATGACAAAATTAAAAATATTTGATGATCCTCAAACTCAGCAATTGATGAAAGATGCAATTATTATCACAATTATGACCGTTCCCGAAAGTGAAGCTTGGAAGAGTTTTGTATTGGTAGTAGAAAATTTTCTAGGTAACCATAAAGCATCAAATTGTGAAGAATTGTGCAAAAAATGTTGATAAGCTTTTAGAATTCAGGAGCAAATATGAGTATGAAGCTGCATTTCCTCCACAGTTATCTGGATAGATTTTCTTATAATTTAGGAAATTATAGTGAGTAACAAGGTGAGCACTTCCACCAAGATCTAAAAGTGATGGAGGAAAGGTATCATGGTAGACGGGACTGCCACATGATGAAAGATTACTGCTGGTCTTTAGAAAGAGATTGACCCCTAAAAATTGTAGAAGTAAAGTTCATAAAAGAAGAATGACATGGATTTTCAACATTTTCCTCTCTCTTTACTTTGTTGCATACTATTATAATTTAAATAAATACATTATAAACATTTTCTGTTGGACACGGAGGTGTGTTGTACGTGAATACGTCTCGTAACGGGCGATATTTTCTATATAAATTATTATTATTTATGTATGTCATAATCATAATAAGTCCTTCGGATTTCCATGTTTTGTTTAATCATTAATCTGCATAATTTCAACCGTCCCAAGTGCAGATGTACTGGCACCGTCGTTGATCCGCTCGTCCGCATTCACTTTTTTACGTTGCCGGCACTGCTTGACTCAGTCATATGGTATTTTATTAGTACCATTCGATTAATTTTGAGAACTCTATACGATTTCTGTATTTGGATTTGGCTTTTCGATGTGTATAAGCCGACATTACATATTTTTGATAAAAAAAAATTACCACCTTATTATATACACATTCACGATTTTATACAAATGTTTTATATATAATCGATAGACTTTGATAAGAGCTGAAGATTTAAACTCGAATAAACGTCGTAGGTTCACCGATTCGAAAGTTATACTAAATGGAAATCACAAAACGCAGCAGAATGACCTCAAAATAGCAGCACTTCCACCAGTTCCACTCCCACCACGTGTGACGTGTTACAGTCCTGATTTAGCGTAATAAATTCTTTGATCCTTTAGCTATCCAGTGGTATAATTTAATTTTAGATGTAGAGAATAGATTCTAAACTATATTGCCAAACTGTATCCCATGATTTTGTTATCATTACGTTTTTGGATTGCCCCTGTATGGTAGCAAATTTAAAGACCTATTCACGTCAAAAATCTCAGGTATTAAGTGCTTCAGTCAGTCAGTTGGTGTCAGTGTCAGTGAACTGTGTAAGAGTTCTTCAATCTTACACAGTTGACTGAAACTGACGCCACATGACACAGACACTGAGATAATTTAAGTAAATTATTAATTCAACAGAGCAGGACTATAGGTGATCTCTATCGGATAATTATGTATATATTTATTTAAAACCGTATGGTTAAAATAAATTACTGACATGAATTTTTAAGAACACAAGCTACACGTGTTACAAATGCATTTTAATGAATAGTAAATTTAGATGTTTTATCCCAGATTCTTGTTTATACCCATGTTCTTATTTTTCTCGTACACTTTGCATAGTTTTCGCTATACATCACACTTTGTCATTCAAATATCTTAGTCATTCAAAATAATTGAATTAAGCAAAGCGTAATCAATCTTTATGAACCACTTGACACGTACCATCGATTTTACTTGTCACCCAATAAAAGGTCTATAAATTAAATAGTATCCGTGCTCGTATTTATTTCATTTACGATAAATTTTCTGAAAAATTTTGTATTTCTGTTCGGTATATTATTATTTCAGTTACTCTATAAGAATGGATATATGCAACATTTGTTTTAAATTTAAATTGATTCATAAGTGTCTTTTTTTATTGTTGTAGAACAGTAGACAGGCTGACGGCCTGCTTAGAATTACATAGTGTCTTGTAATTTAATTAAAATTCTTATAACCATTAAACCCATATTTATTTATTTTTATTATAACTATCGTCGTCTATTTTTATACCGCTTTCTATCACCGCACTGCCCGCCATTAGCTGAGCGTTCCTGGATCCCCGTTTCCTGGAGCCTTTTCTATTCTATACCAAACAGTTCTCAAGAACGTTTATGTTACCCATCACCGGATTTGGAATGAGCTTTCGACTGGAATTTTCCCATCGCGATACGATATGAGGTTTTTCCTATATTAAAAAGCGTAATAATATTTCTTCGTGGCCGGAAGCTCATTGACATTTCCTGTGGTGTTGCAAACGTCCATACGTTACGGTGACCACCTATTATCGGACGGGCTGTTTGCCTGTCTGCTAAACTCCAGTTGTAAAAAAATTATTAGTCAACATCACTAATTTGAGCACGGTGTTGAGAAAGAACCATTCTGACGTAAGCTTTTCTATTCAGGGATAGAGGAACAGTACTACTAAACTCCTGCTCAATACTATTAGCCAACGGTACTAACCTCCGTAAAAGCCGAAAATCTCATATTTAATTGACATCAGGAAACTATGCAAATGATTGCATACCATTGGGTAGTTCATCAATCCTATTAATCTTCACAATGACATTTATCACGACTCATTATTTTTGTAATGGCTTTTTTAATCCAAAATATGCTGCATTTTGCGAGAATAATGACCAGGTTCAAGCGAGCGCAGTTACTGAATAATAACGCCGCATAATGAAAAATCTGGTTAATTTATTAACTCTTTTAAAACTTTCATGTTCGTTATATGTGATTCTAAAGTAACCATGAATACTGATATCTGCATTCAATAAGATATCGTTGGCGAGTGCCCGGAGGTGGGAGCTCCATATACACTTAGACAAATTTATTTTTCTCTTGAGCGTACTAGATGTCAACAAATAAGGCTATTTTTCAATAGAAGGGTTCGCTCATTCCATTATGTAATAAATCTGACATTACATTTGGGTATCAATATCCATTATCTCTTCTTACCGGAATCTATATAAGCGAAACATTACTGACTCATCAAGAGGTTACCAAGACTGTCCAATCAATTTACTTCAAATTTAGTGTAGTCACTCTTTTTGCTATTGAAGTGCTCGCTAAGAACGGAGTATACGAAATGTATTATTATTATTTCGAAATACGATTTCGATACGAAATGTAACCTTAGGAAGTAAACTTGAATTCAAATATTATATGTTGAACAAAAATCTCCACAAATTGATTATCGATTTAGTACATGAACTTTTTATTACTAATTATTAAACATATTTCAGAATTTTTCATATAAGTAATAATTCATAGTAAAGATGAAACTACTGAAACCTAGAAACATTAAATATAGACTGTAGTTTTTCGGGCGTACAAACTCAGAAGTGATTTCGTGAATTTTAACCCCTAAGGGGGTGAAAGGAGGGTTTGATTGCATAGAAAGGAGCGGAATCGCAAGTACGTACGAGATTTTATATTCACTTTGAAAATACAAATCATTTTGAGCATTTATATAAATATATAAAAACAATATTGGAGGAGATTTGAAAATTATGTATATTTCTCTTAAAATATAGTTTAAAAAACTAAAAGACACGCTTTTTAATAATCAAACTAAAAAGAAAAAAATAATTTTTAACTTATCAATAAAATTACTGACGAGAAAATTATTTGTTCTAAAAAACTGTCATTGTTCTAAAAAACGTGGCGTGCTCGATTACAATCGTTATAATTTTTTACTAGTTTCATTCCGAAATGTAGTTTAAAAATATCGTACTAAGCACTCCACGCTTTTTTAGTTTGAATTTCCAGTACAAATTAATTATTTAATTACGAGAACGAGTTGATCTACCCAAGATAAATAAATATCGAGAGTAAGTTGATCTACCCAACGTAAACAAACCGTCTAATCTGAGGATCCTGGTAAGGATAATGATACAAACTATACAAATTGCTCCATTGTCATCGGTCCTTGATAAGTATACCAAATTTCGAGTTAATCCGACGTTTTGAAGAGGGTTAAAATCATGTCCAAAGTTTCCGTTACATACTAACATACAAACTTACTAAGATACGTATGAAGCTAATAAAAGCATGTTAAAAATGATCGATTTGCTATTAAACCTTATTTTTCTATTTTTAACATAATCAACGTAAGATACGTTATACGCGTACACAGAGATCCTCGATATTTTAATACACTTTATTACATGTGAAATCTTATGATTTTATTCGCTACCATTCTTTCGCAAAAACAGGTTTCCCGCTAAAGCCACATCTAAGTCCGAGAAAATATTATGAGTCCAGCCAGATAACAGTCGCTCCTTAGCACGTCTTGCCATTTACAATATCCGAAGGAATTCCTATTAGCGAAGGTTGTTTTGTGTCTGACGGAACTATAAAAAAAGTTCTATTTTAAATAAATGCTTCCCGGCTCGACCCTTCAGAAAAAAACTTACATTGTTTGAGAAGACTATAAAAACAAACGTACCATTTATATTGTTATTACTGTTCGACTCCTGCTCTCGAGAACAATTAGCAGTTTTTTTACATTGTGTAATAAAGTAATACCTGCTCGCAGTCTTATGTAATTCGTTCGCCCTCCGCCGCCCTTTGTGATTTATTTTGTGATTTACATAGGTATGTTTACTCGCTTCATGACCTGACCAGATTTGAAAGAACTGCTTTGTTTAAAATTTTGAATAATTTTCATGAGCGGAGTAAAAGATTTGTTCATTCAGTATCTGCCTTCTAGTCTTTTTAGTTCTGGCTTCAAGCATTTTCACTTAATGAAACCTAAATTGAAATGAATCTAAATGACTTATGACGAATGATGAAATCATTTGAAATAAAAGCAGCTAAGAATGAAAACCAATTGTGAAACGACAAAAATTGTCTCAAATTACAGTAACATGTATATGATGTATACAATACTAATTCGGTTTTAAGCATTGTGGTGATTAAAACCAATCGAAAACTATAGTAATTCAACAATCATAAAATTTACCGTTTTCATTAAGGGATATAATATATTCATAATGAAATAGATTCAACGTGTTAAATGTTCACGATTTAAGCATAGCGTACAATATTATCTCAGTAAATTTACTGCCGGTAGGCTTAAACGGATTAAACTCAGACTAACATATATCTAATAGATATTATCTATATATGTATGGTTTAAAGTAACAAACTTTTACGTTGAAAGCCTTTTGAAGCCACTTTGGTTGTTCTTCTGTTTAGTGTTTAAATTTGAAATTAAAATAAATATATTATGTTTTATAATGCGGGTGAATTTAAGTTGGAATATTATTAAATCCCGATTCCGCTAGGAAATTCTTGAAACTTGGAAATAATAATAATTACCACGCCTATCATGGAAATTAAAATAATAAAAATAAAATTTATAATAATATAGCTTTTTATTGCACCAAACATTATAAGGGTGAAACTTAAATACTACAAACTTATATAAAATGAATGAAAGTAGATAATATAATTGATTCTTCTTGCTTCAGAACTAATCTATCTGTATCTCTGGGGCAAGTTTCCTCTCCCATTTTTAATTAACTATTTCTGCAAAAATGAATATTATATGTATATTTTACAATGTGACTGATATGCGTGAGTGCGATGGAGCGTTAGTGCACGTGCGTGTGTGTGCATGTTTGAGGGTCCGTGAGTGTGTTTATGTATGTGTGTATGTACTACGCTCATCCAAATGGACTCTATAGAAGTGTAAATTAAGAATATTATTTATATTTAATTTAAATTCTAATCGTTTACGATAAAGATGCCTAACAAAATAAGTGTCTAATTTAGATTAAATGTAGGTTAACTGCCAACTATCTGTGAAGCTAATATCTGGCTATATCATCTCTGCAAAGTCTCAGCTAAAGCTTTTAAAGGTGGGGTTCATATTTTCATAAGATGTTTTTAATGTAACTAGAATATAATACTTGGAAAAAGAAACTTGCATAAATCTTTATCCAAAAAAAATTCACTAATGTTGTTTTGATATTATTGTTAGTTCATAATATCTAAAGAAAATAAAAGACTACTACGATTGATTATACTATGTAATATTCTCACGGAAGAAAGTAGAAATGAATAAATGTACACATTTTTACACACACCGTACTTTCATAATTTATGGTAATAAATTCACTGAGATATACGTGTGTGCGCAACCTAAGTTGCTGGCTTGAATCCGTTCTGAAATAAATAATTATGTGAAATCTTTTTCATTTGAAGTATCTATTTACTAAAATAGGTATCAAAGCGTAAAATCTTCCGTGGCCCCGTTGAAAAGGGTGTGAAGCATTCATAAGTGCGCCCGTCAGTTGACGCGATCAAAACATCTTTTACTGTACTCTCAAGAGGCGAACCTGCCCTACGTGTCATCCACTCCGCCCTTCGCCTTTCTCATTTTAAAATACCCTCTACTTTTCCACGAAAATTACTGAGATTTTTGTGAGCATGCCATGTTTTTTTTACTTTTAAATCGTTACATATTGTTGTGCTTCCTTGAAACTCAAATATTTATGAGTTACCGTTGTAATTTAAAAATCTTTTACATAATAAGAGTTATAAATAAAAAGCAATAATCATGTAATAATTTGAAAAAATATATGGCCAGTACATTGTGTTTCATGTCATAATCGAAGTGGTTAGTCCCTATTATATCCAACCTTGTAATTTGATGCTTATGCTCCATTGTTCAGTATAGTAATAGGGATAAACTTCACGCTTTGCGTGTCGATGTCTCTCGACAAGTCTCCCTTTTTTCACCAAAAAGCCGCAAGAGAAATCTATAAACGGAGTGGCTAAATAGTTATTGCAAAGAAACTGAACGGAATTTGTAAAACCGTAAGAATAAACAATCTATTAGTTGCCTTTAAAGACTTCCTGTAAAGTGATGAGCCTATTAATATTTCTGACTGAAACCACACAAACTAAATCATGTTCGTAAATATTATGTTTTTGTGAATAAAAATATTTGTACAAAATATCCGGAGCTGCGAGTTCGGGAGCATTAAATCATTTCAAAAAGCCATTCGAAATAAAGAATATGGTCAATAAACAAACAGGATTCCAAACTGATAGCTGCGATCAAAGTGAAGTAACCGACTGTTAAATTTAAAATGAACAATATTTTTGTGTTGTGATTTTCAGATGTCCTATTTAGGGACGTTTGTTTGCTACGCTGCGTCCGAAATCCGAAATCTCATTTTATCTGCAGTGCTCACCTACGGAACCTAATGTAACCACTAATAAACTGGTCACGTCAACATTATTTATTGTTATAGCAACAACAAAGAAGAGGAAACTCAGCCCACTGAACTTATTTCATCTCACTACTTTTGGACATAGCGATAAGTTAATAAGACCGTGTCGCAAATCTTAGCCCCTTAACAACTTTAATAAATATTATACGGTATCATAAATGCAATGATTTACGTTACTTATTTCGCTTATATTTTGGCACATATACATTACATTAAACACATACTAGCATTGTATAAACACACACGTAAAAATTAATGTATTATATATGTATAACACTAGTACAATGAACCCCATAGCCATTAAGCCGAAAATATGCTTTGAATGCGCGGCCGAAAACAGAGTCATAACGAAAAAGTATAATACATGACGTTAACTAATTGGCATAAATTAAATTTGTGTCAACATTAACAGCACAGAACTCGTAGCGTGCTACGAACGCAACGTGGCAGCAGCGGCGGGACCAGCTGGAGCTGGCTCGCCCGACCGCCCTTCGGTCCGGTAAATACAGCCTCCTCGCCTCTCGGGTATGGATTATTCGCTGGGAACGGCGAGCGGAGCCAGTGCGACCCACGCGCTAGTTGAGGTCGCTCGTGAGCGTAGGCTGTTCGTAGCGAGTTCGTAGCGTCAAAACCACGCGTAGCTCACCACGTCTGTTTGACTCGTTCGCTACGAGCGTGTACTTAAATGTAACCTCTCACCCGTAGCCTGCAGCTCGCCTTCAGATACGCTATTAAAAGCATGCCATTAATACAGCTCTCATTGTGTTCAAACGGGCAGACTAATGTCGCTTTAAAATACCATGAAATGCACCTGTGGAACAATTAATTTCTGTGTAATTTTATTGTGATCCATTCGCTTGATTTATTTCTAACAGGTAAGCTTTATTAATGTTTATTGATATTGTGTCTATTTGTTATTCAAAAAGTTGGTTTTAGAAAATTTATTCAAACTTTTTATGGAGTTTATTCTCATGGGAGAAAGTATTTGAAAGTATCGATGAAATAATGTATTATCATGAAAATAAAAGTTACAAAAGTATACTCACAAACATTTTTATTACAAAATGAACAAAACAAAAATTTACCTTAATAGGTTCCAAGTTGGTAAAATATTTATTAATTAAAGGCTAAATCCTTTGTTTTCCAAGCTTTTAGAAACTAAATAATTTTGTAAACATCAGAAAACTTATGACTTGCATGAAGTAAGTGGGACTTTGTTTGAATTTTGATTATATTTTTTGATAGTAAGCATTAAATATTAAAGACACAAAAACACCTTACTGACCATTGCTTTTGTCTATTTAATGTTATATTAAGTCTGTGGTGAAAAAAAATTGGCAATGTGATTAAGGCCATAGATTAATATCCCACCACATTTTAGTGAGTCGTAAAATGCGACAAATAGATTATTACTTTTGTCATATATACAGTGGCTATATAGTTACGACCAGTAAAGAAATACGAGTAAAGCAAAATCGTTATTGAGTTCTTTGTTCTTGAAATTGATTACTTTTTCTGTTAACTCAAAAGAAGGGTAGGTTTATGCGGTTTTCCTCTTTGGGTTTGGAAGTCAAGAATACCTGTTAAAAAGTCCACGTTTATTTTCTTATGATTTTTGCGCACTAAAATTAAGTTCCTTAAAAACCATACCATAAGCATACTCAAAAAAGGCGCAAAGGAATTTTGACTTGTCACAATAATGAGCAACGAATCTTGGGCGCCAATGCTAAAACTTTGAATACAACTGGAATGATTTACTCGGAAGAAAATGACTAGATAAACACATTTCCATTTTTCAATTCTCTAATTGGTGTTTTCACTAAACGAGTAAAAAAAGAATAAATTTATTTAAAGAAGAGCAAATTGTAAAGGAAGTCCATCCGCTTCCTTAAGAACGCTGTGGTGAATACAATTACAAATTAAATATCGTCCGGTAATCTTTTATTCCTGATTCTACTTTGTTAATAAGGTGGAAATTCTGTTTGCACTCACTTTTGAAATTCACAAAGTGGCTTTTATTTATATTAAGATAATGTTATGACATACAAGTGGAACAGTATTCCGAAATAGAAACTTGATATATTTATATTACTTATATTATTCAAACTATAAATCTTGTTAGTTATTAGACGACTTCACATTAGCCTTCAAGATTATTGGAAGGAACTAACGTAAATGCTACTATTATGTTAATTTTTTTACAGAATACTTGTATTCTTTAAAATTTTCTATAAGAGGTTTAACAAATCAATTTAACAAGATGCATTTGAGTAATTCAGTAAGATTTTGAGCTTAAACCTTAATCAAAAGAGAAACAGAAATAGCAATTTATTTACAAAATCAATATATATATTGATTTTGTAAATATATTGTCAATATATATATATATACTACTTATAATTTATATACTACCTATTTTAAACTAAATAGTCCGGTGATTCAGTATTTTTAACATTTTCTTTAGTAGAATGATACTAATAATAATTGTAATAAATAAAATTAATAACAGAATAATAATTTTGCATGTGACATTTACAATCGAAGTAAAATAATTAGATTTTACGTTCAAACTACAGTGGCATTTAATCGTTATTTTTATAAAAGACTTTATTAAAAAAATTTAGTTAAATTGTAATTAAGATTCAGAGAGCTCTGATAGTACTGCCATAGTATCTGCCTAGCTAGATGCAAGCACTTAAAAATTAAAGAAATTTCACCGTTATAAGGCAAAAAAATAAATAAAACCCCGAGTGCAAATCTAGACAAGCGCTTAACTGAGAACGATTCAACGCCCCTCGGGGCTTGTAAATAATTATTGGCTTATCCAGGGTCCAACTTAAAGGTTTTATTCAACTTCGTTTGTTGATTTCTTTAATAGAGACTGTTTCAAATTTGAATGTTAGTAATTTGTATTTTAATTTTTTTCTAGTCCTTTGTTTGTAATTGTATTTACAGTACTTATACACGTTATAGTTAGAGTAAACGGAAAATTATATATTTGCATATTTACAATACTTACATATATAGAATATACATATTAAAATTCTAAGCGGACCGATAGCCTATCTGCTGTCCTACAGCAATATAAAAAATATGAAGCTTGTCTGATAGTAATAGGTAGCTCATTCCAAATGCGAATAACTTTTACTGTGAAAGAACTTTTAAAAAACGAATAATTACGTTTATAAAATAAACGTAAAAGAATAATTATATGATATTACAATGCAAAATGAAACAAAAAATATTATCTTATGAACACTATTAGCTTTTAGTAAGTAATTATACTAATATTCAGGTTCAGTGAGTTAAATACTAAGATATAAAAGCACCATTAACAAGTTCTAAGTGTATAAAGTCTAACGTTAATATTTGAGAAAGTTATAAGTGGAAAGCTAAAGTAAGTTAAGAAGAAAGCAGCGTTGCAACTACGCAGAAATAAAGTATTTCAAGCTTCCCTTTATATCTTCGGCTTATTGCAAGAACTCATTAACTGCAAAAGTCACTAAATACGTTTTTATCTATAACTAGCAGCCCGCCCCAGCTTCGCACGGGTATTTAACAAAAATTTCAAAATTAAAAATTATATACACACACATGAACCCTTATATTTGTGTCAGGTTACTAAAAAATAAAATTATAAAGAAAGTTTGAATATTATGATTTCTATGAACTTTTATTTTAATGATTTTTTATTATTTTTTTCGTTATTTTTTAATATGTATTTTTTTTTTCTAATTTTTGTAAAAACCCCAGTGATGCACTCCTACATTGCATAAGGTGCTGCCTTGCTAGCCGAACAGGGTAAGCAGCTACCACGCAACATTTTTCTAATACTTACATTTTTAAACTCGTGATATCTTTCGAATGGAATATCCGAATTGAATAATTCAAAAAGTTGTATAAATGTATTGAAGCAGTTTTCAATATGAAGTAATTTATTTTGATAAGGATTAATACCACGATACAAATGAAGATCCTTTTCTAGGGGCGGCATTTCAATTAAATTTTTAAAATCAAAGAACACTTATTGTGGCATAACTATAATAGTTAGACATATGCTGTCCTGACACTTTTTGTAAATAATGACATGTTCTGCAAAGTCGTAGTAAATTATTTTATTCTATTATCAATAGTTTTCACAGCGCACGCGATTTAAATAATATTTTAGGTAATTTTTTTACACCTTGGGTTACATTATTGGAGTTTAAGTAAGGATCCCTAATTTTTCTGAAAATATAATATAGCCTATGTCACCCGGGGATAGTGTAGCTTCCCAACAGTGAAAGAATTTTTAAAATCGGATTAGTAGTTTCGGAGCCTATTCAATGCAAACAAACAAACAATCAAATCTTTCCCCTTTATAATAGTAGTTTAGATAAGATGGGCGCATTTTTACATATTCTACAAAATGCAAAAACACTAATTTCTAGCTGGCCAATTTTAGCCGTTACGTCTTTGGCTAATCAACATAACCACTAACTAATTCCAACTAAAATGCAGTTTTCCCAAAATAATGAAATGTCACATAATGACTTTTTGCAATAAGCCGACGATATGTTGATATAGATGATGAAAGTATAAAAACAAGCGGTATAATTTAGTGGCTTTCACAATAACAACTACAACAGCATTATTGCATAAAGCGTGGCTTCATTCTCATACTGTAAAAACGAACGGAACAGTCTTAAATAAATGTTTGTATCGAATTTCAATTCAACATTCACAATCTTGGAATTCTTTAGCGTCTCGTTCACAAAAGTAAATTTAAGCCAAAGGTTTTTTACCTCCTTTTTATTGGCAAATTTATACGGCAAGTCGGTGAATAAATTAGGTAAATGAATTACAGTTACATGCTCGCTGCTGACATTTACAGTGACTTCTTAATATACTCCGTGAAATGCCACACAGTTTTGATCTTGAAACCTTGAACATATATTTAATTATTTATGCTTCGTTGAAACAAAGGTTATATTTTATTAAAAATGTATAATAAATAACAGACAGAGATAAAATGATGATTAAATTGTCATTATTAAGTTGAAGAGGTTAAAGTAATGTAATAGAATTACTCTAAACTAATTACATCAATACACATACATTTAATTAGGACGTAACAGTCGTAGACTGAGTAATTGTATCACTTATGTTAATTATACCTAAATATTTTACACATTATTACAGTTATTTAGTTGAGTATGTTTGCTTATATCATATACTTAAATGTTTTCATAAATGCAAGTTTTGATATGATAAAATACTTGCAGTTATACAAAATATGATTCAATACTTCAAATTCAAATAAGGTTGTCACATCATCATACTTTTGATATTATGAGACAAATAGATAGAGAATAGACATAAAAATTTATTAGCTCAATTATGTTATTATTTTATGGCTGGTATGGCAGACAGGCTGACTGCCCACTAAATAGTAATAAACATATACCATTACCTATATATGTTTACCTCGCCAGGAGCACCGCTATCATAGATCACTTATGCCGGAACACAACACAAGGTTATTATGGCGGCATAGAGACCAGGACTAGTTGCCATCCAGAGTGGAGCATGTCACCTCACTATCTAGCTGAACTTGTTATATCACCTTGTACTATAAAGCTGCCCCTAGTCACAGGGGTTAGTATTCGTACTCCACCCCTGCATAAAGAATGTAGCTAACTAATTAAAATAAATTTGTAATATACTTTTCGCATAAAATTTTAAAGCTAGATGTATGTTTTAAAAATATTTTTATACATTTCAGTGATTTTCTTGATTGAGGATTGCTCAATAGTCATATGGAAATAATGACTTAAAACCTTATCTACTATTATATTCTACACTTAAATAAGGTCTTTCATAGAGGAGGTTAATCACATTGCCCTTTAGATTATTTTTTCTAGACGAGTGAACATTTTTCTCGACCGCTTACAAATGGCCACTTAGGCAGGTACCGTGTAATCTTTCTTTCACATTTTATTTCTCTTCTGTGGATATTTCTATTACTTTGTTAATGGAACGCCGTTCATCGCCGAACTTGTATGGATTATGGGCATATATACATATCGGTGTACTAAAGGTTTACAACTAAAAGTGATAAAAGTTTTTTTTCCTTGCAGGGGCGGAGTAAGAATACTAACTAACCTCGGCGGCCGGGGCCGGTCTGTCGTAAAAGGCGATAAAACAACCCCAGTTACGTGTTAAGGTCCCAAGCTCATCTGGATAGCGATCACCCTTGTTCTATAAGTATGCCGCCATAATAACCTTGTGTTATTTTCCGGCATTAGTGACCCAGATCCTGTAACACTATGGGACAGCAGCGTGTTTGCCGTGCCCTTAGCGCCGGAACATCCATAGGCGATGATTAGTGTTTACTACTGAGTGGGCCGCTGGCCGTTCTGCTGTTCCCCAGCAATAAAAAGTAATATTGAACTATACTAAAATAACTAAAATATAGAAACGTTATCATTGAGAAGGTGAATTAGGAATACAGTTAATTTTTTTAATACCTTCGCTAAAGTACAATTTTAAAAGTAATAAACTTTTAAATGTTCGTTACTCGAATACGCAGACAGCTAAATGAGTTTCATCATCCTGCTCATTCTATATATAGCGTATTTGATGTCATTTAAAATGTGTATATGCTTTAATTACAATAAAATATTTTCTTAGAATACATGTTTCTTGATGCTAATAATAAACATTTTAATTTGTGTTAAATAATTAGTTTAAATTTAATTTAAAACAAAAAAAATTTTTGGCCGATGAAAGAATAGGGCCACCCCAAATCATCCCAAGGGAGTCGTAAAAGGCGACTGATGGGTTACTCCTTCTGCCAGCTTGTATGCTTCGAGGGAATGACACCTCTAGGTTTCCCTTTAGATGTTGGGGGGTCGGACGGCTCTCGCTCCCGTAAAAACAAAAACCAACCAAAAAAAAAACAAAATGGTGCGTACAAGAAAAGGATTTGTCACGGATAGAGCGTCACCACATAACGACGCACAGGAACTTCACCCGACTCTTGTGATAAGTGGACTAGGGCTGCCGTGCCGTGGGCAAGCACGGCTAAAGACCCATCCAATAGGAAATTCTTCGTAATTTGGAATATTTGCACGCTGACTGGACGATCGAGAGAGTTGACCGATATACTCTCCAGTCGGAGAATGGCCGTGGCATCCCTGCAGGAGACTCGGTGGAAGGCCAGCAGATCCTGGTTCATTGGGAATCGCTACAAGCTTATGTACACGGGTGCACTTGGTGCGGAAAATGGGGTCGCTATAGTACTCTCGGAGGAGCTCCAGGACGATATTTTGGAGGTGAAGCGCTATAGCGATCAGCTTATGGTTGTGAGGGTGTTTGTCGGTGGGGTAGTCACCTACTTCATAACCGCCTACGAGCCACAGGCCGGTTGTAGCGACGCCGATAAGATAGGGTTTTGGAATCTACTCGGAGAAGTGCTTCGTGGGATTCCATTGTCATATGAGATCGTTTTGGGTGATGATCTAAACGGTCATGAAGGTGATGAATGTGGGGAATTTAAGCGTGTTCACTGTGGATTTTGGTATGGTAGCCGCAACGTGGAAGAGGAGGAAATCCTCAATACCTTGCTATCGTGAACACGTATTTCAAAAAGAGACCCAAGCATCTCATCACCTACAAGAGCGGGAGGAATGCTATCCAAATCGACTTTATACTCATAGGCGCATAGGCGGCGACACGGTCGAGTGCACGGACCAAATGAAATACCTGAGATCTGTATTTCGCACATCTGGTGACATCGATTGCGACGTCAAGGCACGCATTGCTGCCACGTGGGTCAAATGGCGTGAAGTAACTCGTGTCATTTGTGACCCTAAGATGCCAGTAAAGGTGCAGTGACAGGTCTTATAGACCTGTCACTGCAACTTTACTGGCATCATCATCATTATCATCATTAGGCCTGTCCTTTTATACGGCTGTGAAGTATGGCCGGTGTTAGAGCGACACAAGCAATAACTGCGTGTCACGGAGATGAATATGCTGCGGTGGATGTGTGGAGTGACGCGGAAGGACCGCGTTAGGAACTCCCGCATTCGCGGTAGTCTTCATGTCCGTGACATTGCAGAAAAATTGCAGGAGTGTCGGCTCCGTTGGTATGGCCATGATTTACGGCAACCGGATGCTTACGTGGGAAACAAATGTCTGGCCATGCCGCCTCCGCCGGGCCCCGGCAGGAGGGGTAGACCCAAAAAGTGCTGGCTTGACGTCGTAAAGGGTGATATGCGTGCCAATGGGCTCACTGTCAGGGATGCTGAAGATCGCGCGAAGTGGAGTAGAAAAAGTCGGAAAGCGGACCCTGGGTACCAAAACGGAAGTTCAGGTTGCAAACGGGATACAACGCTGGGATGATGATGAATTAGTTTTATTATTTTTATTAATAATTAAATATACCGGGACAATTTACACAGCGCCATCTCATCTCAAAGTAAGTAGCATAGAACTTGTGTTATGGGTACTAGACAACTATTTTATTTTATTTATTTATTTTTATTTTATTGTTGTATCTTTTAATTTATGTTCTGAACAACACCATTTCATTTGCTACCACGTAGCTAAGGGTTGTTTTGTCGCCTTTTACGACAGGCCGACCCCGGCCACAGAGGTCAGTATTCTTTCTCCATCCCTGCACGGATATATATACTTATATAATTTTTTTCCCAAATAAATACATATTATACATAAACACCCAGACGCGAGACATTAATTCAAGAGATAATTATCTTAACTTGTTCTAAAGAATACGATTCATATGGATAGAAGTGGATATCTGATGTTTTGAATTTGAGAGCTATTCCATATCGTTTCTAGAGATCCGTATAAGTCGGATTAGTTCTTTACGATTGAGGCGGCTAACAGTAGCGCCACAATTAAAATCAGATTTAGGTCCATCTATTCTGCCTATGTTTTAGTGCCTCTTTAGTCAAGAAAAGGTATGAAAAAAACTCAATTTTTTTTTAAATACAACATCTAAGAGCATCTTAAGCTCCCAATTAAAAGCTTTAAATGAAAGCAGGATATAACGTTTCTAAAAAATACTAGACTTGAATTTCAATTACCTGATTTTAAATTTATAATTTGGGTTAAGATTATTTATTTTTATTTAGTCCATTGAAAAGAAATTATAAATATTTGAAAAATATGATTTAATATAATATTGACACGTAATCTAATAAAACAAATGTGAGAAGAACACATTTCTCGCAACTGAAATATTAAATTTTGTAAATACTTCTTACTAAGGGGGTTACCAAGGGATTAAAAGGCTTTTACCAAAATCTTCGTTGCCTAAGTCAGCCTCTCACCTACCTGGTACACCATTTTTCCGGCAGGTGGAAATGCCGGACGAATACCGCGCTTTGTGGGCGGCGGAGTAGTGTAAGACTCCCCATGCAATGCAATCATACGTCCACATCTCTAGGCTAGGTGACGCACGTCGCTGGTATATCCACTAAAACCACCCAAAAAGAAACACCGTTCTTCCAGTGCCTTGAGTGCCGAGGTCCCGGGACACGACGGACTAGGCGGCCCCAACTGGTGGAACAGTGAGCCGTCACTTTCGCGGACCTCTTCAAATCCAGGGGTATGATAGGTATCCATACCCTGGTATTTTCTTTAGACCTGACATATATCTAGTAAGCTGGGCGCACCGAACACCCGCGCGTACTCCTCTCCCAACCATGTGTGCGCGAACTTTCACAACAGTGGCCGGAAGTCAGTTGCCAACCTCCGGTGACGAATATACCTATATATAGCCATGCGTCAACAAGCGGAAGGAGACCCGTTCGCGCTCTCGCTCCCTACACCGCCTTTTTCGCGAATTTAATTCTCTCGCAGAAAGAGGTGACAACGCCCCATCCAACTTGGCCCCTAACCATTGCTAGGATAATTACCGGGAACAAGAGCTCGAGTCCAATGGTAGGGATGAGGTCTCGGCGCTCTTGTGCTCATTTGAGGCATGTTTGGAGGCTATCGAGCACCGTATCCGTCACAGTGATGGCACTCTGTCGTTTGCTCCTTGTGAGCAATGTGACACAGGTACCTTCCGAAGCAGCCGAGCCCAAAGAAACAACAGAATATCGTGATACCTATCGATCCATTGTCGTAGGGTGGGCCACATTGCTGTTATTGTGTTTTGGCCCACAAGAGATGTGCAACTCTATCATTGCACACTGCCGCGAGATCGTCTCGGAGCTATGCTTGCTTTACCTCGATTTCACACACACTAAGCTCGGACTAATGTTGGGATTAGCCGGGCGAGTGACTCCATGAGTCATGGGGCCAACCACTCGAAGTGTGCCGAAAACTCCCATCACCGGTCGAAGACAAGGCCCAGGTACTTGAGAGTTGCTCCGACGCCAATGAGGACGCCTCCCACCGAGATGTGCAGGCCCTTAGGCAGCTCGCTTCTTCGACTATCTTTATAGTTCGGATGAATCATTATTTTTTTCATAAAAATTGTGGGAATGAGTATATACCCGAATATGGTTTCGAACGCGGGGGGAGCGGGTGGAGAAATATTTTTTCCTCCTAATAATAGATAAGGGAATAACTATGCGCCTAGGAGTAATTCAATGTAACCAGGCACAGTCCACTTCGCACCGCGCGTGTCCCCGGCCTTGACGAAATAATAAAAAGGGGAGCAAGATCCCGTAGTGCCCGCTTTCGATACGAACTAGTGCACGGGGTCCCAGTAGCGGGTGAGTAATCCTATAATTTCCCGCTCAACCATAAAAATCTGGTATTTTAGCCTCGGACTTGTGCAAAGCCACCTCTAGGCTGAACCGGATGGTGTACCTGGCTCAATAACGAAAAAGGTTTGATCCCCTAATTTTCTTTCAGGGTTGAAAATCGAATGAAAGTCGTTTCTATAAAACCAAATTCAGCTAAATTCTTTATTTATTTTATACTGATTATTAGAAATTAGAAAAGGAAAGAAATATCTCTAATAATAACCTACTCAGATTACACGACGTTCTTCCTGAAGCAGTATGCAACTAGCGATCTCGAACTTAATAGTTTAATACATTGATTAACTTCAGTTTACCACGGGTTTTGATAAATATACATCCTAACTAATATTATAAATGCGAAAGTGAGTTTGTTTGTTTGTTATGCTTTCACCGCTAAACTGCTGGGCCAATTTTGATGAATTTCGGTATAGTCATAGATTGAACCTTAGAGAAGGACATAGGCTACTTTTTTAAAATTCATACGGCAGAACAACGTTTTCCGGCTCAACTAGTACTATTTAAATTTAATTACTTAACATTGTAAGTTTTATTGTTACTCGTCTGTGCGCTTGCTATTATTTTTATTTTATTTATTCCCAACTATTATAAATAATCACTACACAATGATAGCTTGTAAAGAAAAAGAGTAGAACATGTTATCATCTACTCAAATAATTTTGAAGAGGGAATATAAATAAAAGCAGTTTTAAACGAGATTTAAAAAGAAAAATTATTGTATATTAACACAATATTTTCTGTTAACGGCCCTAAGAAATTAATTTAAGGCTGCATAATAGAAAATGTTATGAGCTACTTTTTATGGACAAAATAAGTTAACAAAAATTTTATTTAAAAAATTCTCGTGACTCAAGCCGCTTTAAATTAAAGAAGAATATATTCCGAGTATATATGAAATTCATCGACGTAGCTTCATTGCCTCATTGTACGTAAAACCGGTTCAAGTATTTATTAATCATTTTAACCTTTTTAGATTCCGAAAATTAAATGTTTCTCCTTAATTTTTCAACTACATTTAATCTTATTATCGTCATAACCCAATTATCGTCCACAGCTGGACGTAAGCCATCCTAAGTTTGCGCTGCAGATTTCAAGTCCATGTCTTACCCATTTAGCTTGTAGATGACTGGAAAAAGTTCAGTATTCATTGGATAAAGACTCCTTCCCTCACGTTACGACTGGCATTAATAATATGAATGATTGGCTTCTTGGATTGACAAGATGGTCAACTTGATTCTAAAAGAAATATTGAAATTCAGCTTTAAAGGCACGCGCGAACATAAAATTCAGTTGGTATTGGTTAATAATATAAAAATGTTTATTGTATATAATTAAATTTATTTCTAAATATAAAATTTAAATAGTTAATATATTTATTTTACTGTATCGCCTCACAAGCTTCTAATGACAATCTTGTGTTGTTTGCATGACATTTATAAAAAAATTATTACTTTATATATATATATATATATATATATATATATATATATATATATATACGGACTCAATTTATCGTAGTATAACTTTTCTTACGATAGTCACAATATATATATATATATATATATATATATATATATATATATATATATATATATATATATATATATATATATATATATATATATATATACCTAGTCAGGTCATAAGTATTGTCACACAGTAAAAACTTTTCTTTTAGAATGCTGGCCACAAAAAAGTTTATTGAATTCGAATCTCGAATTGTTCATGAAAATAAAAATGTATACTTTTAGAATTTTACTCATTTTTTAAATATGGAGTGGACGCTTAAAGAAGACCGTGTTGCAGTTATTGCGTTGCATCGTTGTGGTTACGCGCCAATTCAAATTTTTAACATACTGAAAAATTTGAATATTAACAAAAGATTCGTTTATCGTACCATCAAACGATACAATGAAGACTCTAGTGTAGATGACAGGTCAAGAAGTGGTCGCCCTCGGTCTGTTAGGACTCCAGCAGTGATAAAAGCTGTGAAGGCACGAATTCAAAGAAATCCCAAACGTAAGCAGAAACTGTTGGCCCTTCAGATGGGGTTAAGCAGAACCACGGTGAAAATGGTGTTAAATGAAGACTTAGGGCTTCGGGCATATCGAAGAAAAACAGGACATCGTTTGAATGCTCGTCTAATGGACCTGAGACTGAAGAGATGCCGCGCTTTGTTGAAGCGGTACGCGGGAAAAAAATATCGGGAAATTCTTTTTTCGGATGAAAAAATGTTTACCGTAGAAGAGAGCTACAACAAACAAAATGATAAGGTGTACGCACACAGTAGTGAAGAAGCGAGCAACCGTATTCCGCGTGTCCAACGAGGTCATTTTCCATCCTCGCTCATGGTATGGTTGGGAGTTTCTTATTGGGGCTTAACAGAGGTACATTTTTGTGAGAAAGGTGTAAAAACGAATGCTGTTGTGTATCAAAATACAGTCCTGACGAACCTTGTGGAACCTGTTTCTCATACCATGTTCAATAACAGGCACTGGGTATTCCAACAAGATTCGGCGCCAGCTCATAGAGCGAAGAGCACACAAGACTGGCTGGCGGCGCGTGAAATCGACTTCATCCGGCACGAAGACTGGCCCTCCTCCAGTCCAGATTTGAATCCGTTAGATTACAAGATATGGCAACACTTAGAGGAAAAGGCGTGCTCAAAGCCTCATCCCAATTTGGAGTCACTCAAGACATCCTTGATTAAGGCAGCCGCCGATATTGACATGGACCTCGTTCGTGCTGCGATAGAGGACTGGCCGCGCAGATTGAAGGCTTGTATTCAAAATCACGGAGGTCATTTTGAATAAATTTTAATGTCATAAGAATCTATGTTTTGTTAAGTTCATTTTGGTATATAAATGGTTACATAATGAATAAACTTGTTACAATTATTTTACATTAAACATGTGACAGAATTTATGACCTGACTAGGTATATATATATATATACATATATATATATATATATATATATATATATATATATATATATATATATATATATATATATATGTATATATATATATATATATATATATATATATATATATATATATATACATATATACATATACATACATACATATATATATATATATATATATATATATATATATATATATATATATATATATATATATACATATACATATATATATATATATATATATATATATATATATATATATATATATATATATATATATATATATATATATATATATATATATATATATATATATACGTATTTTAATTTAAAAAGGTATTTTATATATTTTTTATAGCTAGAATCCAGCAAATAGGCAAACGTTGCACTTGAAAGAAAGAAAACAGTTACCGTCGCCTATATATGTTTGCGACACAACAATAAACAAAATTTTGAACTTTTCTGATGTTCTTTCGAAAATCCATTGTGATATGCTTGTAATCTGGAATACGAACAAAGAAATTTGTCAAAAGCCAATCTTAAATAAATTATATCAATGGGAAAGTGAATAGCGAACTTCTGAGGTTACCTAAATAAATAAAATATAACTTTTCTTCTCGGCACCAAATAAAACAAAGGATTGCTTTCATTGTGTTACTTTCCGTATTTTTTGATATTGAAGGAAATCACCAAGGGTAATATGACAGCTGTTTGTTTCCTTTGTTGGCGAGGAATGGGCTGGCTATTTACACTCCCGGTAAATGTAGGTTGGCATACTACTGACATATTTTAGAGATGATTACATTAATTATAAATATTTATCGAGATTAGGTATTTTTCTCTACATGTGATAATTTTTCGATTGGGTTCAAAACCTATACTTTGGAGCGGAAGCCAAGAATGGACATGTTTGTCACTTCTATCTCAAGTTGTTTTTTGCGAGAGCCACTGCTCTTAAATCTCTAAACCCTGAAAAGAGAACGTATTCTTACTTTACTGTTTGTGAACTTGTAAAATTAATAATTCATTTATCGTCTTTTACGGCTTCTTAAAAACTTTATAAGATTAATGCATTGTGTTATAATTATTTATGTCATAATATAAGTTATTTTACACGTAAATTTTGCGGCAGCTTATGGTTACGATGAAGAGTATATAATAAATATAAAATAATTACAATATAACTATGTGGGATATTATGTTATAGGTGAACGATAAAAGGCGTTCAAATGTTAACTACTTTGCTGGAAATCTTTACAAAAGGAGTTTGACAAACGATACTTAAATTTGAAAACATATAATACTCATATCATAGACATAATACTATTGTTACAGTGCTCCATCACTGCCAATCTTATCATGATTCAAGTAGAAACGTTCAAGCGCCCATCACCATCACCATCCCGCAGCTCCGTACGAAGCGACAGCAGAGTATTCAGACAACCACGTGTGATTCAAGTGAATCGCGATGCATCCACCATGGTGGGCGGTGAAGCTGGCGCCGCATCAGGCACAGGAAGCGCTGGGATTTCAGGTCAAATTCCGGAATGCGAGTCGCGCTTCGCACAAAATGCCGCACATTTTCGCTCGAGGACATTCAGCGACGGTTTCATTAGAAACACAAGTCTAGAGCTTTTACTCGGAGTAGACTGCGACGCATGTCTCGCACTAGCTGCTCAACGTCATTGTCATCAAAACCACATATCGAAACAAGATTTGGATTTAATCTGTAACTGTAACATACAGCAGAATAATTACGTTAACTGCAATCGGGACGCAACAGACCAACGAGGCCACACCCTCAACATTTACGACATGGAGAGAATCAAACGAGACACCGGAAGGCATCTGCTTTCCGCCGGATCCCATAGAAGTTTAGACAGAAAATATAATAAAAGTAAAACTGTAGGCGTGTCTAATTATATCTCAAAACAATTGATATCTTACGACCCAAGAAATAGCCTTGTACAGAAAATCAAACGAAAGTTATCTAATTTAAAAAAGATGGGAGGCGACGCTATAACGAAGAAACATCAAAACGCGGTCCAACTGGCGGAGATAACATCGGGCTCGATGAGTTCACTCAAAAAGTTATCGATGTTGTCGATTGCAGATAAACCGCAAAGAAGGGTCAATAGTCAGAGCCCTATATTCACAGCCTCTGGTTATCAAAACCAAGACCAGATTAAAAGTAGTGCTTCAACATATGCAAATTTTTCAGGAAACGTAGACCAGTGTTTCGACCGGTTGAGAGACTGTCATTTAGATTTAGAGAGACGGTCGCCTCACAAACTTATTAAAATAAGAAGTTTTGAAAATAACGAAGCTCTTAATATTAGACATTCCCCAGCTTTAGATACAATTAAGTTTTCTACGTTAGATAATCGGAGTAGATGTAAGAACATAAAAAGACAGATGTCTTACAACGATTTTCCAAATGAGCGCTTTCGGGATAAATTGTCTGATAATTGGACTCGAGAAGCCAACACATTCGAGACACGAAGCACTCGGAGTGATTTAGTGGATGACGATGTACAAACGTTTGTAGACCCTGATGTGATGATGGGCGGATTTCGGACGACCCACGCGCACTGTACTTGTGACACGAGCCATGAAGGGAGGGTTCCCTCCATCTTTTATGATACGCAAGTAAGTGTATAATGTTTTGTACTAATTTTCTAGCAGCATAATCTATTATTTCAGATAAAAATATAGGTAATTGACTAACTATATAATTGTAGCGTAAAAACAGTAATTCAACCATATTTCTTTGTTACTAATTAATTTATCGTAACTATATTATTTACATTCCAAGTTATCGCTAGGTCAAAGTACCATTAAAATGTATTCAAGCGAATTTTATAAATCTCGGACAGTAATACATTGATATTATCTGAAATAATTACAATTTGATTGTGCGTAATAATACAAGTGAAAGAGAGTTTAACAACAAGAGATAACAAAAAAAAGAAACGTATAAATATGTATGTATTTCTTTTTTGTCCGTACATATGTATGTAGGGGTCAGGGGTCGTATTGTTCTACATAAATTGAGGATACTTTAAGAAAATGTCCCCCGTGGGACACTAAAAAGAAATAAGAGCTCTAATGATTTATTATTTGTTTTGTTTCATTTAGGGTAAAAAACGGGTCACGCCGGCCCCAGATGTAACCGATCGGGGGAAAGGGGTACGCTCATCAGCGTGTGAAGCGTGTAAATCGCCACAATGGCTACCAACGGGAACTACATCTACCACGAGTCACAGCTCTACCACTACAGTGAACTCATCCAGTTAGTTTTGCAGTTCCTATCTATATCGTCTATTTAACGGAAAAAGTTCTGAGGAACTGTTTAGAATGGTGCGTCGTCTTTCTACCACCGCACTGCTCGCCATGACTGGACTTTCAGTCCCATTTCTTGGAGCTTCTTCTTTCCTCATATTCATGTTACGTACTCTCTGGATCTGGCATGAGGTTTCAGTAAGTTTTTAAGGTTAATGAACTCCAGCTATTAAAAACCTCTATTATTCAGCACTCATCAAAATTTTTATCTCATACCCGACGAAATGGAAGTATTAATTCAAAACATATCAAACACTTGAAGCACTCTGCTTGATAAAACAAGGTCGGAAGTCATTACGATAACACTCTCAATCCATTTCTTTCTGAAATTATTATTAAACCACCACTTTTTTGCCGTCTTTCTCGATAACAGTATTGATTTATTAAAAATAATGTAAATTAAAATAAACTTTGTAATATCTTGCTGATATTTTATGAATTAAAACTATAATTCATAAATCAATATACAAACTTACTATGTGAATTCATCCATCGCACTACCTACATAATAGGTCTATCGCCGCTGATCGAGTGGTGCATTTGACAGAGGGATTATCCATAAGCTTTGCAATGGGTCTTAGCTATTTTGACCTAAATACACGACAAACGAATATTAACTTTATATTTCACTAATTGAATAGTATTTTCAATATCCCTGTACATTCATCGTATTTAAGTAGTATGTTAACATTTTCTTGAAGATTATCTAAACCAAAAGATTGTTAGCTATTTTCCGTGAAATGTGAATATTTGAATTATATTAATACGAATAGTAGTTTTTACATATAATATATATTAAAAAATACACGGTATCATGTGTGGTATTTTCAAAAAAGTTTCCATATTTAAATTAGCTACACATTTCAGTATGGCATCGACGTTGGTTCTGTGTGGCCATCTTAGTATTAGTGGCTGGAACTGCTTGCGTGGCTGGACCTCTTGCCCTGAGAGCCGCTCCGGGCGCACCCCTGCACGAAAGGCTGCGTCTCGCTGAGAGGCTGTTAGACGACACGCCGCTCGTGGATGGGCATAACGACTTGCCTTGGAATATAAGAAAATTTTTACACAATAAAATTAAGGATTTTAGGTATGGAACACATAAAATTATCAATTTTTTTAATTTCTGAGCACGTCGCTAAATCAAACAAATAAATAAATAGAAATGAAAACATGACCAATACAGTTAGTACAAAAAATGGCTTCAAATACATTTTATGCATTTGAATACTATAAGATTTCTACATTACCCCCCATGTCCCCGACCTGGTGAGGGGTCTCGTTAAGTGCAGTTTTTCCTTGCAAAATCTAACAAAAAATATTCATGTAAATTAATTTACTTCATAATTTTGTAAAATTTAATTAGTTTAACGATTAAATTTGGTTTAAGCTAGTAATTTCAGTGACCATTTTGCAGTTGCAGTAACTTTACAATATAGTAAACTTTAACATAACATTATTTACAGTGTTTTTTTGTTATGTATTTGAAATTCTATGAAATTATACTCTTCGTCTTTATAATTTAGTTCTTATAAAATTGTATTTTTAAATTTTTAACGTTTTTAACATTTTCTCTATATCGTGACTGATTATATCAGTGGTGTCATTTTAATAGCAACAATACATTTTCGTTATTCAGCATATCAAAAAAGAATTTTAGTTTACCAGTTTAGGTTATCGTTGACGGTCATATTGGCCAAGAGCCAAGTCGTTTGCAACGCGTGGTGGTACGAAATTCGATTTGGCCATGAGTATTTGCTACAATTTGTTAGATATTACTATCAATAAACAAAATATTAACTACATTATTTTAAAGATACATTAATCTATAGAGATATATAAATAGTAGTTTGTATATGTGGAATAATTTTCCATAATGAGTATTATACATTCTTTTACTGGCAACTGCTCTCTCCCTCTTAAGGAGTAAACCGAAATTTCTATCCGCTAAATCAAAGCTAATATAATATGTATAAAGTATTGAATATTCATCCATTTAATGTTCTCTTTGAAAAGCTTTTTCTTTCCTATCAGAAATTTACTGAAGTAGTTCGGAATTTTTTGCATTTGCCTGCCTTGCGGCAAGGCATTGCGCCTTTTTTCACTCTGCTCCATTTAGTCCTAAAGTAGGCAGCAAATCATTTATGTTATACATACTAGACAAATATTATACTACTTATATATGCACTTTAAATAAATCCATATTATACCTATACACCCACACTCGGAACGGGAATCGAACCGGTACCCTGCAGGCGTTCCGACGTACGAAAGCTGTTGCGCCTCGGAGGGCTTTAAATTATCTTTATAGAAAATATAAGTCATAAGTGTAAATTTTATATGTCAGTTTTGACGAAGACCTTCGGACAATATCGCCTTGGGCTACCAGCTCCTGGAGTCATACGGATTTACCAAGACTAAAGCAAGGACGAGTAGCAGCACAAGTGAGTTTAATTTATTATTTTATTATACTCGTACCATTGTATCCGTCTTTATTAGCTAACAACATTGCGAACATCATCCCTTGACGTGGGTTCAATTAAACGACCCCAACATATATATTATACGATAGTACGCCTTCATACTAAACACAACACGGTTCACCGAAACCAGGTCTATACTAGGTCGATATATTACTCACAAACCAAACGTGAGATACAGTAATTCCATTACTATATTTGTACTGAGATGTAAGATCCCATTTTCCTTACGATTTCACCGGCGATGTTACGAATCTGTAAACGAAATAGAATAGTTATAAAACAAGTTTTTCTATCAACAATGCACGTGATATTTTGTATTCTATACGATGGAAGAAAGTCGTGCGTAATATATAATCAAAATATTATAATGATGTGTTTGCGGCAGTTCTGGGCGGCGTACGTGCCCTGCGACGCTCAGCATCGGGACGCTGTGCAACTGACGTTTGAGCAAATAGATTTAATACAAAGACTTACGGACAAGTATCATCCGCAGCTTACACTCTGCACTTCTGCTGAAGGTAATTTTTATAATTCGTAATTATATTACTATTATTAAAAACAAGGACACCAGTAAATATATATATTTGATTTTCTAGTCTTCGCATCAGGGTAATTGCGGCTACATACAGCTAAGTAAATACTAACAAATAAAACTAGCTGCCAACCCGCATTTGAGGAGAAAGTTTGTTAGATTAATGCCTCCAAAGCCTCTTTACTAGTCTGACAATACCTAATATATAATTTTAATTACTGTAATGTAAATAAAACGGTTTTCCAAATAATACTATTATTAACAATAGTATTATTTGGAAAATAAGTTTCAAAAACTATGCCGAAACCAATATTAAATGGGACAATTTAAGCAATTTGAAACGTCTGTGGTCCAGTAGTTATTTGTTTAACTCCCGACTGGGTTCAAATCCTGACCACTGGACGAAAAATATAAGCCTTTATGCAAATGAGGTTTTAAGACTGTTTATGTTCTTCCTACTATTGTTGAAATTGTTCTCTATAATGAAACCTTTACAGCTTTCTTACACGAATATTACATGAATATATTCTGTACCAGGAATTATAAATTTCAATTTGAACAATGAAACATTTCTATGTTATTTTGAATCGAAACATGGGTCTGATTCTCAGTTGAGCCGACATAATTAAACACGGCTTCGGTTGTTCGGAGGAGCACCTTCTAGAAATTTATGATTAAATTAAATACAGGTAATAAAGCTATATATATTCTGAATAAAATTTATGTGAAACTGTTTATTAATCAATTCATGATTTAATAAATATCGTGGGTTTTATTATATTCTAAATCAGTCGACAGAATTCATAGTTGTGATAAGCATGTAATAAAAAATGAACAATTTACTAGTGCTACTTCTCACCTAGTACTTGGTAGCCAATGGTATCTCAGAGGTCAACTTGGAGGTCATGGGTTCGAATCCCAGTATGGTGTGCATATAGGCAGTTTTTTCAACTAATTTATATATTATTATACAATTGCCATGTACCGACGGTAAAGGAAAACTTTGTGAGGAAACCTACATAGGTAACCTACTTGGTGTGTACCAAGATCGCTGATTTGAGTAACTCGCCAATTCGCCTTGGACTAGCGTGGCTGGCATACGGTCTGTTCACTCTAAGCCCCTACTGTCTATTCATTCTCCGTGCAGGGGCGGAGAAAGACCTACCTCTGCGGCCTGGGTCGGCCTATCGTAAAAGGCAACAAAACAACCCACCCTAGCTACGTGGTAGGGCCTCAAGCCCGTCTGGATGGCGACCTCCTTTGGTCTTAAGTATGCCGCCATAATAACCTTGTGTTGTGTTCCGGCATTAGTGACCCAATTTCAATCCTTATGGGATAGCAGAGTGTCCGCGATGCCACTGGCATTACAAACACCCATAGGCGATGGTAACTGCTAAATTGTAAGTAGACCGTCAGCATGTCTGCTGTCCTACAGCAATAAAAAAAGGTCCGATCCCAGCCAAGGGACATTAGGGGCTGTTAATATTATATGTAATCATCGTCTAAGTGGTCTCAATGCATCCAAAGCTTGTGTTTTGGAGTCAGGAATCCACTGTTGGGCACCATCAAAGACAGAGTGCATTATTTTCTTCACCTATCACTGACTCTTGTTATGTCAAGTAATCACCATAGAAATGATGGCATGAAATTCTACAAATTAGTTTTTATAAACAGAAACTACTGGCTGACTGTTCGACCTCGCAAGAAAATGTTTGCGTCACACTTTCGTTTGCTATTCGTAGGTACACCTGTAGGTGGTGTTGACCTGGGCCTTTTAAAAATATTTCCCTTACACTCTAAAGAAATCATTTACTAATTATCTGTTATTGTTATCGTAACTATACTGGTTCGTAACTAATTTTTTTAACACGATGTTAATCTTCCTTCACCTCAATCCCCATCACAATGGGCAAGTTCCATGCTGTCTCCACAACTACGTTTATGATCTAGTGAAAATTGTGCTCACAAGTTTTATTCTCGAATATAAACATGTTTCTATACCTGTTATAAACTTCTTTGAGGACTTGTTGTCTGGAAGAGATCGCTGTCAGCGATAAGACCGCCATTTGTACCTAATTCTAAGCTGTTTTTTGTATTGTTTCATTAATTATATTGTACAATAAAGTATATTCTATTCTATTCTATTCTATTCTATTCTATTCTTGTTGGTAATTGTGAAGGATATAACTAGAACATTTGAATTGCTGAATGAAGCTTAAAGTATCAGGTTTGTCTGAAATCACTTTTGTTATCGATCGAATACCTCGCAATATTGAATATTATGTACCTATTATAACTCAAATGTGAATACAATAATCATACGAGATTAACTGAGTAACCTATTTTAAAGATCTATAATTTTAAAAGGAGCTTACAGTAAACTAGCTGACACGGCAAACTTTGTTCTGCCATATAAATTAAAATAAGTAGCCTATGTCCTTCTCTAAGGTCCAATCTATCCCAAAATTCATCAAAATTGATTCAGCGGCTTAGACTTGAAAACATCATAGATAGACAGACAGACTTACTTTCACATTTATAATATTAGTATGAATACAATTTTTTTTAATAATATTATTACCGTTTTTCAAGTTTCATCTTAAGAAATACACTAATAATGCCTCAGAAGGGTCAATGTAAAATGTGAAAAATGAATAAAGTTTAATTCTAAATTGATACTAAAAATTATAAACCCAAAAAATATATTATAAATGTAAAAGAAAGTAACTGTGTTTGTCTGTCTGTTAAGTTTTCATGCCTAAACCACCGAACCAATGTTTATGAATGTCGGTATAGTTCGGTAACCTTGGATAATATCATAGGTTACTTTTTGTCGCGAAAATGAAACTTGGTGGGGGTCAACGTAGTTCAATTCTGTTTTGTTTTTTTATTTATATGGCATAACAACATTTGCCTTATCAGCTAGTATTTTATTTAAATTAGTGAATCTATATTCTAGATCCTGATGCGATCATTAATAATACATTTTTTTATTTCCCTGACGTCCCACTTAGCCTTTAGCAGTTACCGTCGCCTAAGGGTGTTTGCAATGCCAGTAGCATCGCGAACACACTGATGTCCCAGAAGGATACAAGAACTTGGGTCAATAATGCCGGAACACTACATAAAGTTATTATGGCGGCATACTTAAGACCAAAGGTGGTCGCCATCCAGACGGGCAAGTTATAATACACTTTTAAACTTCAAATCAATGAATCAAAACATAGAAATAATAATACGTATTAAATCTCGAATTATGTCCTGCGATATGCTGTATTTATTGTATTGGCTTTTTACAATCATTTTGACATAACAGACATATTATCAGCGCACTCAAACCATCGATTATGTTCTCTGGTGGGCGTCGAAGGAGGCCACGCAATCGGCGGTTCCTTAGGTATTTTGAGAACCTTATACCAAGTGGGAGTCCGCTATTTGACCCTGACATCGACCTGTGATACTCCATGGGCGGAATGTGCCGCTGCAGATAAAGTTGAACCATCTGCTCGTCGTGGACTCACGCCATTTGGGAAGGTAATGTATAAGATTTTTTTATATTTAACTGTTGTTTATTTGTAAGTACATATTACTTCAGTATTTCTACTTTTATAATTATAAACATCACTTAACTACTTATACACAAAAAAATATTATTATTACACGCGAAATTAAATTTCGATTAAAGCAATGTCATGTTTTACTCCACTGATATAAATACTAATTATCCAAAAATAATTGTTGTTTAGCTGCATATCATTTATTATATATTAATTACATTAAAATCTCTACTTATTAAGTTTACTAAAATTTAATATGATAGGTTTAGAAAAACGCATGTTGTACGATGCCGGTCACGGACCTAGATGGCACCGTACGGGAACAAGAAGGGTTGCTCGAGAGCAGTGGACTGTATGGGAGAGGATTGGGAAGGAGCGGTGGCAAGAGAGACACGATGTCTTGCAACGGGCAAAGAAATTCGCACTGACCTTGTTTTCACCCCTTCCCGGTTCGATTCAGGTTGTTGAGGAACTGCTGCACGGCACCAGCTAAATACACAACACTGAACACACACAGATTTAATGGCACGGCCAATTAGTCACCAGGGAGGTCGAACGTCGACCGTCCCGTCCAGTTATTTTTAATTATCGCACACGGTGCAAAAAGCGGTTATCTCATGCCAAACGTTGACACAAGAAGACACAGTTTTTCCGTCCTACCCTCGCTTACCATTATTACCTCACCGAGAGTGAGGGTAGATTACAAAAATCAGGTGGCGGGATTTCAAATACCCTATGCAAGGATCGAACATGCCCCCCACCGAAATCATTATGATGATTTCCAGGAAATAGGTGAGAATGGGATTGAGACGTTGAGATAAATAAATAAATAAGAGTGTAGTACATAAGAATTAATCCTAATACCCTACAACTAATAAAATAAATAAATAAGTGTATAATGAAATTAATTAATGTAGGGCAAATGACAAACTTTATTGATAGGTCTTTTAAAGAGACCAGATTTAGTGGTACGCAAAGTTACTACACGAACGATATTACTAATACCTGGATAAATCTCCTCTATTCTTCCTAAGGGCCATTGTAAAGGCTCCTTTAAATTAGACTTAAGTTTAAAAGTAGTTGTAACTTTTTTGAAATGTTTACCGAATGCCATGCAATTAGGTCCGCAGTCGGAATATATAAACTTACAAAGACCACGACAAGCTACGAGCCTGTCAAATATGGCTAAAATACAATCACAAGATAGATCGGAGAGAAGCTCCAGGTGCACAGCCTTTGTTGAGAAACAAACAGACATAAATAGGCCTTGTGCACCTTTGCATTACGCCTTAAACTTTCCTTAATAAGAAACGGACCGCCTATATCACAGCCAACGTGGCTGAAAACCTTTTCAGGTTTTAGACGTGCGGCAGGCAAGGGACCCATCAAAGGTTGAGAACCTCTGGGGTTGAACCTAAAACAATTAGGACACCTTGATAAAACTGATCGAATAACGTTTCGAGCATTAATTATCCAAAATTGTTTACATAAAATGCCATGTAACGTACGTGGCCCTACATGTAAATATAATTTATGATAATATTCGATTATCATGTTAGTGGCATGACATTTCTTCGGAAGTAAAACTGGGTGTTTCGTATTATATGGAAGGTCAGAATGTAAAAGTCTGCCCCCCACCCTGAGGAAATTATTAGAATCGATAAAGGGACGCAACTTACGTAGTGAAGATACGTAGCCTGTTTTAATTAGAGTTTTAATTTCTAAGTTAAAATGATTTATTTGAATTGAACGAATAATAATGTCACGAGCCTGTGCCAGTTCACTGGTGGTTAAGGGTCCGAAAAGGCGTTTACCAGTTTTCAATTTTATATTATTTTTAAACCCCACGCACCAGGCCATAACGCGAGTGAGTTTATTAAATGAAGAAAATTTATTAAATGTTAATTTTAAATCATTATTTATTATTTGTTCATTAGACGAGTTAAAGCAAAAGGCGTCAACTAAAGTTTTCATCTCAGGGACTTCGGTTTTATCCGTAATAATAAATGTACTAATAGGCCACTTTTCAGAGTTATCTGATAGCCACACGGGACCATGGATCCACTCTCTGGACTGATCTACTAATTGATCAGGGAGAAGACCACGAGAGCATATATCTGCGATATTATTTTCACTTCTTAGATGGTGCCAACAGTTGGGTGACACCGATTCAATTATTTCACTAACACGGTTAGCAACGAACGTTTTTAATTTGTAAGGTTGTGTTTGAAGCCAGGATAAAACTATAGTTGAGTCATTAAGAGCGACTTTAGAATAATTAAAGTCCTTGCAGTTTTGTACGACAAAACTAACAAGCTTCGAAAGCAGCACGGCTGCTTGCAGCTCCTACCTAGGTATAGAAAGCAAAGGTTTTATTGGAGCCACTCTGGACTTACTCATTAGTAACCTAACCTTAACTTGACCCTTTGTATCGACACTTCTGAAATATAAGCAAGCTGCATATCCTAGAGAGGATGCGTCGCAAAACCCAATTAGTTGAACGTCAACGAAATTAGAAATAAGTAGATGTCGATCTATGCGAAGGTCAGATAAACAAGGTAGTTTGGTGAAAAACTTCATCCATTTATTGGATAATTCAGTCGGAATTGGATCGTCCCAACCTAGACTTAGCTTCCACAAATCCTGCATGATACACTTGGCAACAAAAGTGCATGGTGATATAAGACCTATGGGGTCGAATATACTTGCAAGTAATTTTAACACAGATCGCTTTGTATATTTAGTATCTATTATGTTGTAATTAAAAGAAAGAGAATCGGATGAAGGTAGCCAAGTCAGGCCTAAAACCTTCAAAGATGATGACGCATCATCTTGAAAATTTATACTAGTAATTTGGTCTTCAGACATCCTAGAAAGCAGCTCAGGTTTATTGCTAGCCCACTTGCGCAAATCAAAACCTGCGCTTTTCAGAAGTGATATTAGCTCATCCTGAAGGGAACAAGCTTCAGAAACTGAACGGCATGACCACAACAAGTCATCGACATAAAAGCCTTGTGTAAGTACACGAGAAGCCTCAGAAGGCGGAGAGTCTGCGGCGAGCTGATGCAAGGTGCGAACAGCGATGAAGGGAGCGCTACGAAGTCCGTAGGTGTTCGTTTTAAGTTCGTAAGTACGCACAGGCTGGTCAGGAGATTCCCGCCAAAGTATATGTTGGTACTTCCGCTCTGAGGGGTCAATGAGCACGGCCCGATACATCTTGGACACGTCAGCAGTGAAACAGACGTCATAAAGTCTAAATTGTGTAATGATTTTTATGATGTCCTGATGTAACTTGCGACCCGTCAGGAGCACATCATTAAGTGACGTTCCAGTGCTAGTCTTCGCGGAGCCGTCAAACACTACACGCAAGGGCGTTGTGGTCGATGTTGGACGAAGCACACAGTGGTGTGGGATAAAATATTTTGAGGGTTCAGTACCATAGTAAGGTACCATATGCCCTAGGGATTCATACTCTTTCATGAAATCAACATAAGAAGACCTTAATTCTGGAGACCGAGCGAGACGTCGCTCAATTTGCATGAGACGCTTATAAGCTACTTCATAAGAATCGCCAAGCGGTTCATGACTGGGATTTAAAAGGAGAGGTGCGACATATCGGCCAGTGGAGTCACGATAATGTCTTTTAATAAATATTTTTTCTGCCAGTTCGTTATCTGGACTTAAAGGAATATCGCACGGCGAAGATTCCAACTCAAAAAATCGTTTGAGAGTTTCATTAATAAGATTATCCTGAGTAGTGTACGACACTAAGGATGTGGACGCAACTGTGTGGCAATCCGCTTTATCACTGGAGTGAGACACGGTCAAGTTTCCAGTGATAACAAAACCGAAAATACTTCCTAGCGCAATAGGAATGTCGCGGCTAAAAATAAATTTCCTTCCATCATAAATGTGAGGAAAAACATCACTACCCAATATCATATCGATCGGGGATTTAATGTGAAAGAAAGGATCTGCTAAATTCAAATTTTTATATTGCATAACAACTTGCTCCGGTAATTGAATAGTAGGCAAATCGGAAGTTAATTTACGTAGAACAACAAAATCAATATTAAAAGAGGGCTCACGATTATCGCGAGGTTGTATTGTGCATGACGTCATGCCATAATTTTTAATATTTTCTCCAGCTAATCCGTAAATACTAAAGGAACATTTACGTTGAGATAAGCCGAGACGTTGTAAACAAGACAACGAAATAAAGTTAGACTGAGCGCCAGAATCAATCAAAACACGGCACAATTGCAATTCATTATTTGCATCAAAAACATTAACGAGCGCGGTCCCCAATATAACTACGCTGATATAGCTCTGAGCCGATGCACACGAACTTAAGACAGCGGGCGATGATGACGCAATCGGTGACGAAAGCGTGCGACTGCGTGTCGGTTTTATATTATCAGTAGACTCGCTGTTATCAGTATGCAATAACAAATGATGCTGTTTTTTACACACCAAACATCTAAAACGACTAGTGCATTTGTTTACATTATGATTAGGCTTTAAACAATTGCAACATAAAGAAAGAGCGGCAGCACGGCTGACCCGTTCCTTAATTGATAAATCTTTAAACTTGTCGCAACGATAAATTAAGTGATCATATTCACCGCAATGTAAACAAAGCGTAATATTTTTACGCGAAGAAGTAGTGTTCGAAACACGTTTATTAAATTTAATTTTATTGAAATTATTGTTTACTTGAGATTTATTTAATTGATACTTCGAACTAAAACTGTTTATATAAGATTCACTATGATCAAGAATTTTTATTTGGTTGTGTATAAAAGAAATAAGATCCAAAAAATCTGGCAATAATTTTTGGTTTAGAGTTTGTTCGAAAGACTTTCGAGTTTCTATATTTAAGGCTCTCAAGGCGACATGACACAGGATATAACTGCCTAAATTATCAATTTTTAAAGCTTGAATCGCCTTGTACGAATTTTCAAATGTTTCTAAAAACATATTTAAATTAACAGAAGATTCCTTATTAAGAGGTAAAAAATTTAACATTTTATCTAAATACCTATCGACGAGCATTCTTTTGTCATAATATTTATTAAGTAAAGATTGCCAAACAACGTCATAGTTAGTAGCGGTAATTGGCACACTTTTAACAATATTTAAAGCAGAACCCTTAGTGCACGATAACAAGTAATGAAATTTATCAATTTGCGGTATGCTAGATTGATTATGTACCAACGAACAAAATGTCTCGTAGAAGGTGGTAAAATTCTCAATATTGCCGTCAAATGTAATTAATTCTAACTTCGGCAGATGAGGGCGAGATTGTTGTATGGGAATGTCAACCTTATTACTACTACTCGAAGGCGTACAATTGGAAGCGCACATTTTTATTTTATAATAAATTTCATCGAAACTGTCCAATTCTTGGGTATTCATGAATGCATTAGAGTTATGACTAAGTTCATACTCGTAAATGAGAAATATTTGTTTTTCAAATTTTAATCTTAAGTCGTCGATTTCTGAGCATTGTAATAAGAATAATCGCTCAGAATCGTTATCAATGAGATTGATTGATAAATTATATATTTTTTGTAGTCTTTCGAATATTCTCTCTTTCTTACAAATTAATAGTTTAAGTTCAGGAGAAGTAGGAGACTCATCCACACGCTTTTTAGACATAATAAAGTATATCTACCTACTTCCGCGATATATTAAATGTAATATTAAATATGTTATAAATAAATGTATTTATAAATTAAATATAATAGTATGTTTATATAATGTTATAATAAGATTATATAAACGTAAATATTATAGTATTATATTTTTTAATTATAAGTTTTAGGAACTTAAGAAATTTAAGAAAAATACCTTCCGATATTTTTATAAGAAATAAGAATAAATATAAGTATATTATAAGAATTATATAGGCTGCGTTGGCCCAAAAAGAGAGGATCTAGGCTCGAATGGCCAAAAAAGAATTTGATCCGGCTCGAAGGACCAAAAAAGAATTGTACGATGCCGGTCACGGACCTAGATGGCACCGTACGGGAACAAGAAGGGTTGCTCGAGAGCAGTGGACTGTATGGGAGAGGATTGGGAAGGAGCGGTGGCAAGAGAGACACGATGTCTTGCAACGGGCAAAGAAATTCGCACTGACCTTGTTTTCACCCCTTCCCGGTTCGGTTCAGGTTGTTGAGGAACTGCTGCACGGCACCAGCTAAATACACAACACTGAACACACACAGATTTAATGGCACGGCCAATTAGTCACCAGGGAGGTCGAACGTCGACCGTCCCGTCCAGTTATTTTTAATTATCGCACACGGTGCAAAAAGCGGTTATCTCATGCCAAACGTTGACACAAGAAGACACAGTTTTTCCGTCCTACCCTCGCTTACCATTATTACCTCACCGAGAGTGAGGGTAGATTACAAAAATCAGGTGGCGGGATTTCAAATACCCTATGCAAGGGTCGAACACATGTACATACAAATACATGAGTCTATTATTTGGAAATAGTTACATTGAGTTGATAAAAGATATTATGAAGTAACTTTATCCGTTAGTGTGTGTTATGATATAGGCCTAATAATATATTGCTTTCTATAAACTGTAATTGACGGAATGTTCCTTTTCTGTCGATCATAGCTCCATTCAGCCAAAGTAAATAAAACAAGCCGGCGTAAGGCTGAGAGATTGTGACGTCGAGTAGAGTGAGTGTGCCGTAATTATAAACGTCCTGGTATACCGCAATATTTCGCTTTGTGCGAACTCCGACTGCCTACGGAGGATGTCTTTGTTCACCTGCAACGATACTTTTCGAAATATTTTCTTTTGTTCAAGGCACTCACTTCGTATATAAGTAATGATGGTAAATGGATGTACAGGATCTATATTTTCCAAGTGCTATATTGTAAACGGTTTTTGAATTGCAATCGTTATAATTAATTTAATTTTTTTGAAGAATGTAGAAATATATCTTAATCAATTCTATGATATTACGGCAGTATGTTATTTGAACTAAATTTTTCGAATTCTTCCTGTAAGATGAGATACAATCTCAATTCTTATTTCTAATTTTATGGTTATGTACCGAAATGAATTGGGCTACCCCATCCTACAGTGAAATAAGCTAATGGATTACTTCTTAAGGTACCGTTCAGTTTCTTATTTCGAGTTAGCACACAATCGCTTCCCTAAAACACAAACGTAGTCGCATCTATTTTAACTTTTTCCTTGTGCGTTCTTGATCAAAACGAAGAGCTACTTACAGTGGCGGATTTGCAGTCTTGGCCGCCCTAGGCCCCAGGCCATGTAGTAAGTACTAGTCACCCCTTTCTCAGCACCCATCATATTGAGTACATAATGAATTTACTTTTTTGCCAACTTTTATCGAAATCGATTCAGAAATTTAGTTAACTATAACATCTGCTAGTTTGTAATATTTTCGGAGGATATTTCAGGGATAATTGCACATTTAAATAAAAGTGATTTAGGAAGATTATTGTTATACGATGCGGTGCAGTGCGGCCCATCATAATGTGCGTGAGCCTTTAGAATATTTACGTACTTTGAATTATTTCTTCTTATCATCAGTGAATTTTTTATCACGATTGGCCGCCCCTAATATCTGGCCGCCCTAGGCCCGGGCCTCCTGGGCCTTAGGGCAAATCCACCACTGGCTACTTACCAACCTTGATATAAACAACGCGCTCATGTGTTGTCTTATGACTACTCTACCGCGAACCCAAAACTACGAACTAGAGACCTGTTAGACCAATAAATAAACTTACGTCCGCAGATCGTATTGGACCTCTTTGGTATAGTTATTACTCTTTCGGTTGGTCCCACATTACTTTAAGGTCCCATATATATCTAAGGCCTGAGATATCTGACATTCGGTCTACCAGATTTATAATACCAGCGGTATTAAGGTCTCGATGCTGTTCTGTTCAGCTAATTAGCATATACAAGTATTTTAGCTTCATAAATGAAATTTAAACTCATTGAAGACAGAGCTCTATCGCCTTTATAGTGTTTACATTCACACATTTTTGTCTTGTTTACGTTTTGTCTGTATTTAGGAAAGCGGATCAGTCTTGCAGTACGAAAAGTATATTCAGCCTATATTATATACCTATTGAAAACTTTCTTCAGGGGCTGGCAACTTTTATAAACTAAATTTATCCTAACTAATATTATAAATACGATAGTGAACTAGTTAATACATATAAATCTGAAAATTTCGAATCATATCTAACGACTATGAAATGACATTTGGTGACTGGTAATACAAAAGTAATTAATAAAATTTATTGGTTCCCAAACGTGCCAACCGCTGCGTGCTTCTCTGAATTCAAAATCCTCAAACCTTCCAACAAGTTAGCAATTTATTAAATTTTCAACATAGTGAAGTTACAGCAATTTAGATGAAATTTCAATATTGTTATAATTTACGAAAAATATTAAAATTTCTAAACAGCTACCCTAATCAAGTTCCATGAGTTGTTTTTTTTTTTGTTTACCTTTGTATTCTCAATACAGTCAATTATCAAAAAACGAATGGAATTGTAAAGACATATCTATATTTTTTATGCTCGCATAGTCTCGGATATTGTATAAATATAAAAATATAGTTGATTTCAATGCTGACTGATAAAACAAAGTGAACAATACAATGACGTGACAATTTTTATAGGTGGTTGTAAAGGAGATGAATCGCCTTGGAATGCTAGTGGACCTATCCCACGTGTCTGAGAGAACAATGCGAGATGCCCTAGTCGTGTCACGCGCGCCTGTTCTTTTTTCCCACTCATCTGCAAGAGCTCTTTGCAACGTCACCCGGAATGTACCCGATTCGATACTGCGATTACTTGCCGCTAACAAAGGACTCATCATGGTCAATTTCTATACTTCGTTTTTAACTTGCAAAGAAACTGCTACGGTTCAGGATGCTATAGGTTAGTATAATACTCGTAGTTAATTAAAAGTTTTCTATGTGATAGGGCTCCAAGCCCGACTGGATGACAACTGCCCAGGTTTTAAAACATGCCGCCATGATGACCTTGTGCTGTGTTTCGGCACTAGTAAACCAGTTTCCTGTGACTCTTCGAGATCGCTAGTGCATTGGCAATGCCTCTGGTGTTGTAAACGTCTACGGGCGACGGTGACCACCTACTATCAATAGACTACTATAGAAAATAACCAGTATGAAGAAAATACTAGAAGAGGAAGAATTCTTATAGAATTGTTTATTAATATTTTCTTATTATATTAAATGTAACTCTGATTCTGAATTTTAAAAATTCTAACAGGAAACTCGACTGAGTCCGAAGAAAATAATACAATTAAAATGAGACAGTACGGTTCTAAAATTTAAATATTGACAATTGTAAAATTTATTAGTAGAAATAAGTAATAATGTATATTAAAAATAGATATACCTTTTCAATTACAAATCATATATGAAATATTAGAAGGACATATACAAGTATTGTCAATGGGATTGAACGCAGACGGCAAATTTACAAGCGACAACTATGTACGAGTAGAAGTATTTTGAAAGTGTTTTCATTTAGTAGGTGTATCAGCCTTAATAGACTGTAAAAACTTGGTGATACAAAGATAATTTTGGACAGAAAAAATCGTTAATGTGGCCTAGTGGTTATATAAGCCAGTCATACAAATTTACGTGTAACTTTTAATAAAAAATTACGATGTCAATAAATTCCGTATACGTTCTGCTCCATTACTTCATATTTTACGAATCCATTAAATTTTGTTGTATACCTACATAATATGTGTTGGGGGATGATGGCATAACCTTGTAAATTTTTGGCAGCACATATTAATCACATACGGAACGTGGCTGGAGTGGACAGCGTGGGCTTGGGAGCGGGGTACGACGGCATTAATTAGTATGTATTGCGTTACATTGATTATCTTTTACACTTTTAAATGATTTAGAAATAAAATTCTAAAAATATTTTCATTTAAAAAAGTTTTTCCTAAAAGCCATTGAAAAATTGTAAAAGTTTTATCTAAATGACTTGAGTAGAATTATTATTTTCACGTTTTTAGTATTTGTGTAAAGAATTCTCTACTAATTTTAGAGAATATAAGTGATACAGAATCTTACATTCAATCGTAATTTTTATAATTACGATTGAATGTGATATTTGAACTTCCATGTTTATTGTATAATCTAAAATAACAATTCACAAATGCTTCCTAAAATAAAATGAAGATTAATTTAAATAATTATTTACTCAATATTCAAATGCAAATTGTGTTTAAATTTATTTTTTATTACACTTCACAATACATATATTGGCAATAATGAAAACATGAATTGTTCAAGACGTGCAATAATATCAACAAATATTTTCAGTACGCCACAAGGTTTAGAGGACGTATCATCATATCCCCTACTATTTGCGGAATTAATGGAAGAAGGTTGGAGTATTGAAGAACTGCGGAAATTAGCTGGACTGAATCTATTACGCGTAATGGGTGCAGCTGAACGGGTTGCGAAAGATCTAGCAAATGCACAGGTCACCCCTTACGAGGATGTCTCACCGAGAACTCTTGACAACCACAACTGTTCCAGTCAGGATGTATAAATCTATGTAAAACGTAGTACTTTCTTTTGTTATAAAAAAATTGCGCATTTAGGATTTTTATGAGGTTTTTTATCACTTTGGGTATTTATTTGTAAATGATGAAAATATCACCAGGTGTATGCAGCTTCATACATCATTTTATATATAGAGTGACAAAATAGTGAGAAGTCACTTGTTTATTCTAAACTTAAGCTCATATTAACCAGTTCGCTACCGAGTTTCTTGCCTTCATACGAGTGTATTTTGCAGCAGCTGTAACACATTTTTTATTACTGCGAATAGCAGACAGATCGACGTCCCATTTAATTGTAAGCAGTTACAATCTCTTATTGATTTTTACGACACCAGGGGCAAATAACGGAACTGGAGCCTGGGTCGCCTATGCTGGAATACAACACAAGGTTATTATGGCGGCATATTTGGAGACCAGGGGTGGAATAACCAGATGGTGCCCTACCACCTAGCAAGAGTTGTTTTGCCGCCTTTTACGACAGGCCGTCCTTGACTATAGGGGGCATTTACTCCGTCTTGCATGGAGAAAATATAAAATTATCTAGTTCGGAAAGCATTACACCTACCTGTATATAATATAGGATTTTATGTACAAGGATTGAGTTCTGTATTATTAAATTATGCTACTAGAACCGGCTCCAGAATTTCTTGGCATGCTTGTGTCACTTATAAAACCAACATAACTTACTGTTTATATGACAACGTATAAGTAACGATTTTATGTTTTATTTATTGAGAAAAATATAGTCAAAAATTTAGACTTCATATAAAACTTAACTTTAAAAAAATAGTAATGTTACATTGGAATAATGGCTATTTTAGATTTTTGATAGGCGATATTAATCTACGGCTTTTACCTACATAAAAATTTTACCAACCCATACTTTAATAGTAAATAATTTTAAATATAGATCCAAGCTTTAATAATATAGTAATTATTTAAATAACTATTTAATAAATTGATGTAATCGAGTAAGCATTCTTGAAATTTTTTTAAGTAAATTCGCATTTATTATAAAAATTAACAATCAACGATAAACTTTATTTTCAGTGACAGTTTTATTTCTTGTCAAAAATAAAAATGCTTTATAAAATGTAGCTTTATTTTATGGATGACCAATAATTATAGGTTGTAATTTAGACTTAAGCTAGACCTAAATTAGTGTTAGTAATTATTACCAGAGTGCTCACATACGATTTATAAAATATTTATTCTATTATTTAGTTTTGAAGTAAAAACTTATTTTGCGGCGTTGTGCACTTTTTTTGTGACGGGTAAAAAATGTTAAGCTCGCTTCAGGTCACGTGTCCTGATCGAAAATTCGTAAGACGGAGTTTTACTTCAGTAATACCAACCTTATTAATAATGACTTAAGGTTTATTTTATACTGTAACTTTTAAATGATTGTATTGCATTTCTTATACATATCTATTCGAATTGCGACTTTATTACAATGAAATACAGTTGAGTTTTGAAGTGAAAACTCCTTTAGCCGCGTTGAGCGCTTTTTGGGTGAACAATTTTTGGTTTGTAAAGAAGTGGTGACCAATTTAAACTTTAATCCTTGATCATAAACACTTCTTTATAAACCGAAAATAATAATCATTCTAATAGCTCGACGATACAATTCACAAGTTACTTCGTTTTCAATTCAATCGGCAGTCCCCAAAGAATGCCCCGCATGTTTTTTTTTGCTGTGGAATAACTGATAGGCAGACAATCCACTTAATAGTAAGCAGTTATCATCGCCTATGGATGTTTGTGACGGCAGGAGCACTAACATGCTGCCGTCCACGTAGGAGGACTGGAACCTGTACCACTTATGCCGAAACATAGTATAGGATTAGTATGGCGGCATCTTTAGGGACCAGGGGTGGGTGCCATCCAGACGGGCTTGGAGCCCTACCACCTAGCTAGTATTGTTTTGTCGCCTAGGACGACAGGCCGGCCATGGAGGTCAGTATTCTTACTCCACTCCTGCACGGAGAAATACATATATCTAGATCAATTATTTAAGTAATCTAATAAAATTTTATAATTATGACTTCCTAGCAACCTCAATGTAGCTTAATACATTTAGTATATATACATGGTAACAATTACTTATATATAATATAATGATCCCAAACCTAGGTATATGTATTATAAGAAAATTAAAATGGATAACACACACAAACTGTTTACGTTAATGAAGAATATTTATAAAAAAAATGCCGTTAATCTCGATGTACACTTTACGATTAGTGGTTAGTGAGCGCAGCGTCTTTTTTAGATAAAATGCTTCGATAGAAATAAATAGTTGCAACAAGCTTAGTTGCCACAGTCGTTTCGTAGTACTAATCTGTGGTAAAATATTGACGTTGTTCTCCTGACAGTAATGTGGTTATGCCTTGCGTCTTTGTGTACTATTGTATTATTAGTTATTGTAATTTAGTTCAGAATATCACACTTCACTTTACCCACTTCTTAAAACTGTTAACGAAACCAGTAGGTCTGTAAATGTATCAAGTCTTCAGAGTACTTGATATGACAGATATTTAGTCCGAGTTCTAAATGAGCTCAGGCTTGTTGCTTAATGTTGTTATATATACAGGGTGACTTTGACAACCCCGTACAAATTTTTTTACGCACTATACATCATTCATGGAACCCATTTTTGCAAAAAAATTGTATGTAAAATTTTCAAAATAAAATATGTATTTCATATATGATCATTAATTCAATCGTACAGAATAGTCCTATGAGGCAACCTTCGTACGTTAACCTGTTATTACCTGTCTCTGTCTCTCCCGCGTAAATGAGTAGTGCATATTCGCTCGCCCGGAGCAATGCCGCCGTCCTCGGCCTTTTACTAGGTCAGATGGAGAGGTCATTGACACTCTAGCGCCGTATTATATAAATTGCGAGTTCTTTGAATGACTTTGTGATGCTGATTACTCAACATTTTTGTACTATGTGATACAAAACTAAAATACATGTTTCTCATAACTTTTACTAAAGATTCTTCTGTGTGAATTTGGATGGGTTTGTCAAAGTCACCCTGTATAACACGCTTTTATTAGTTTCACCTGTATGTTTGTTTATAACCGACTCCTCTGGTCTTGATTTTGACACACTTTAAACGGTCAGATTTCATTTAAACGTTGTAGACTTATCAAGGATCGATGACAATACAATAATTCGATAAGCTTATCTCATTATTCTGATTAGGGTCGCCAGGATTTAAAAAATAGTGAGAGTATTATGCATAAATTATGCTTGAAGAAATATTTAAAGCAATTTAGAATATAGTTAATAAAAATTAAAGAACATGCTTTAGTGACAAATTGCAATAGAAAATGAAAAATAAGTATAGTTTTCTTTTTATTGCTGTAGGACAGCAGACAGGCTGACGGCCCACTTAGAATTTAGCAGTTACCGTCGCCTATGGGTATTTGCAACGCCAGTGGGATTGCGAACACGCTGTTTATGGGTACAGGAACTTGGGTCACTAATGCTGAAATAAAACACAAAGTTACTATGATGGCATACTTAAGACCAAAGGTGGTCGCCATCCAGACGGGTTTGGGGTCCTATCACGTAGCTAGGGTGGGTTTTTATCACCTTTTACGATAAGCCGAACCCGGCCGCAGAGGTCAGTATTCTTTCTCCGCCCCTGCACGGATAAAAAAAAGTTCAAAAACTAAAAAACACGCTTTAATGATAAATCGAACTAAAAATGAAAAATAGTTCTTATTATAGGAATAAAATAATAAACGAAAAGTATATCAGATAAATATTATTGTGAAAAAAGCGCGAGGCGCTCTACAAATCAGTTCTCGAAAATATTCGCTCGGTACGATTAGTCCAAAAATAATACGAAAGACATGGCATAAAGTGTTTTTTGACACAAAAATTTTCGTTCATTATTTATTAATATCCAATAAATAATTATTTTATATTTATAAACTAATAATTCGTCCATTTCAGTCAATTGGTCGTATTGTTTAGAGCAACTACACAAACTTGAACAACTTAAGTGCAGTGAAGGCGTTGTAACTACAAATGGGTTTAATTGCTTCTGCTAGCTCAAAGGCAGCAAAAAAAGTAACCATTTACTTTTTCATTTCGGAATAGGATTTAAAACCCAAACCTTATATATCTGTTTCATTTATTTTTCATCTGCTCTTTTTAAAGAAGTACTGTATGTGACAAGACAGTGGTGTAGCGAAGGGGGGGCAAGGCGGGGGGGCATCATGCCCCGGGCGATACTCACAAAGGGGCGCCAAATGGGGTCCGCAAAATAAAAAATTGCTGGATAATTTTTATTATAATTGAAAATATATTTTAAATTTAGTGAAAAGGAAATAAAGGAACGCTAATAGTCGAAATCAAACTGGAATAATATATTCATAATAGAAATGGCACGTGTTTTCTAATTTATTTCTTTTTTGAACTAATTCTAGATGATCATATACATTTCAAAATCTAATCTTGTTTTCTTAACTACATTTTGTCTCAATTTTAAAGCCTAGCTTGAGCCTATGCCTTTATATATTTTACTTTATTTATTTATTAATTTTCGAGTATATTTTATATACAATATATATAGATGGTTTTCGAATGGGGGGTTGGGGAATACAAAATAAATAAAAAGGTATTGCGCCCCAGGCGCGAGTTAAGTTCGCTACGGCACTGTGACAAGGTTCCGAAGTAACTTCAAATACAACCGGGATAAATTGTCTAAAAGAAATTTATATTCTAAACAAGTATTTGAAACAAACGGTCTATTCCAAACAAATATGTACAGTATATTTTTTACTTTCCTATTAAATCGCAATTACTTTCAGAGTTCTTAATATGCTTTACTCAAATGACTATATCACATTACCCTTATAAGAAGCCTTCTAAAGATTACGATTACTAAATGGGTTTTCAAGCTTTTATGGGATTACTCTATTATTTTTGTAGAATGTAGAATATTATCATATTAAAAATGCTTACATTTTACCTGTTTGCTTACGTTACACGTTCTGTTTTTTTCTTTTTATCCAATTTAGAAGAATGTGTTGATATATCGGCAGGTAATCTAAAAAATAAGTTAAAACTACCCAATATAAACGTATCCTTAGGAGCAGGTGAGTAAATATTAGGACCCTAAAACACTGCTCTCCCTAAAAAGTTTTATAGAAGTTTAACACTAAAACTGTCACATCGTCCGTTCACTTTCGTAAAAGCTCTTTGTAAAAGTACTTTTAAAGTATCTAATGCTTTGTTTTATAGTTTTCAGATAAATGTGCTATTCTGTCTTAAAACAGTGATTAATTGAAAGTCTGCTCAAATTGTTTTGCTCACATAGATTTATAATAACGGAGTTTCTTTATTAATATTCTCAATGTATATTATTGAAACTTAAAATGATATGGTCAACTGTATATAAAAATAAATATTTCATTAAAAATTACATAAAAGAGGGTAATTTTGGATCAGTATTTTAAACCATAACGAAAAGCGATCGATTGTCTTCTTCTATCAAGCGTTACACCTTAGTTACATGCAAAGCGGAGAACAAAGTACGTTGCTGAGTACACAAGACGAAATTTCTGCGCCTTGGTGTACTCAATGGTAGTGTGCCATCGGTGACACTATTTATTCGGCATATCAATGATATTTAAATAAATGATATTCATTGCTATGCGAATGATAGCACTTTGGTTTTCATTCCTAAGTTTTCAATGTTCTCTATAATATTGTATGTGAGCGACTGTATATATGAGTTGAACCCCATAAAACCTTGCGCAATATTATTTTAAGTATTATAGTACTTTAGCTTAGAAATAACCTATCTTGTAATGTAGAAAATTATAGCTAACGGTAATAATGGACGGATCTTAAGACTGAATAAGGTTCAGGTGTAAGTAAATAAGTTATTTACTGAAGCGGTTGCATATTTAAAATGAAATTATATAATCTATGTCTCATCTTAAGATGTGTTTATTATTCCTTTTATTACGTGGTGAAAGTTGAACGTATTCAAATTCAGAACCTTATAAATTAAACGAACTTTATCGTTGGGATTCTTTATTCAAGAGTTTTGAATAGAGTTCTACGTATTTATGGTTTTATATTTTAATATTAAGAGAGCTCTTTTAAATATACATATCGTTAAAAATATTGATGTTTATATGGAGAATGTTAAATTTTTCGTATTTTATTTGCATATCTGAAATGAAAATGGTCAATATATTTCAATATATTCAACTTTGTTTATTAATTTAAAATGTAAGATAAATATATTATTTTAATTTATACATCACAGAACATATAATTTGCAAATTGTCAAAAATATGTGCTTTGTGTCCTTAGCAATATTCAATAAGAAGCGAGACAAGTAGTTGACTATTTTAGTTTTAAATACATACAAGGATTATCAGGTTCTATTGGGACAGTAATAACATAGTTTTAAATTCACTAACCTATTTTAAAAATATGTGTTTCATGAAGATGTTATATTTACTTCTTTTTTCAATTTAATATAAAATATATACTATATCTACTAATAAGTAGTCAACAACTTACTCGAAAGAGCCTTAGTGGACTCAACCAACCATCTAATGGCATAAATAGCAATAGTGGATATAATAATTGTTATTTGTTATGATTGTAAAATTACCCTTAGATTTTTAATCATTTTTTATCCATGTGGTATTGCGCTTAATAGGAAATTATTTACAAAGAAAATTTTGATGTATTGTGTAGACTTTTGTAAACAGCCCTTAAGCGAAATAAAAGATCTTAGTTACTATTTGTTTTATTATTAAACACCATGTACTGAACCCAGTGCCGGATTAACCACATAGCAAGAGTAGCAATTGCTACGGGCCCCGCGCAAAAGGGGGCCCCGCATATTTAAACCCGCTCATCTCGGCCTGAGCGTAATTTTTTAAATGAAACTTAATAACACGTGGTAACATAATATATTGAATTTATTTGATGTCACAAAAAGGTGAAACGTTATATATTTTCCTACTAACACAATCGACGTCATACAATCGGTAACCCCCATTATTTCCTTGGAGAAAATAAAACAGAATTTCATACGATAAAAGCACATGTTACAAAAAGTCGTTGGTATAAATGTGAAGAATTTGAGTCGGTCCAATAATGAGCTAGAGCTTATTATCGGGCCGCGGACCGACTCAAATTCTCCTGTAGACTGGAGACACCACATCAGCAAAGTAGCCAACTGTAAGATCATATCCGGCGAGACTGTCACTGCACAACACCATCTTCGTGTTATGGACCTCTGCGTGAAGCCCAAAGACAAACGTGTTGAGCGCTTTCATCACCGAATTAGGTGGTGGCTACTTGATGAAGTCAAGTCCCAGGAGCTCGCTTGAGCCATCGGCGACAAGTGTATTGGTGATATAGTTTTTACGTTGGTGCTATTACGTTGGTGTTTGAGGTATGGAAGCACACTTGCGCCCAGGTGCGGGGTCCTTTGAAAATATTTGCTACGGGCCCCGCGCTTGCTTAATCCGGCACTGACTGAACCAGTAGGCCAGGCTCAGTGAAGAGACTATGCTCGCTATATAATACGCGGCGATCAATCAATTTTATTAATTCCGTTTCCAGGCGTTTTAATCAATAAAGCTAAAAAAGCCAATTATTGTGCGTGAGGCTAGCTAACCAAAAATTCAAAATGATAACGCGTCCTTTTTTCCTTCCCACGAACACCTCTTAACGTACGTAGGTACCTACCGTACCTACCTGGACCAGTACATTCTTATAGGGAGATATTTTGTTTTCTCTGTGAGTGAACGATGCCGGGGCAGCGTATGTGATATCGAGCGAATGCAGGTCTTGTATACCCCGATCTACGTCCTCAGAGGTTGGATATTGGATGCAAATTCAAAGGCCGATGGCGATAGCAAATGAACGATTGCGGCCTTGGGCCGTCATGCTTACGGACCTGTCGATGTTTACTCCGCTATCAGCTCTGTCTACGGCGAAGAACTACTAGAACGCTAGTCTTGCCCGTATTAACCACCATGAGCAAACTTACCAACCACGCGGGTATACCGTAGTTCAAATTAACCGAAATCGAGAAGTATGCACTATCATCAACGTAGTGTACCAACGCTGTTATTCCGGGGTGAAGATAATCTTAAAGAATGTTGATGTCATTAATGAATACCCTGTACAGAGCTCTATAGACAACTGCCCTGATGAATACCGGCAGTTATGATTCGCTTCCTTGGATGAATTTTGGCGTAAGACGAATAACCTTGCTGGTCTGGGTGAGTTTTCAGAGTAAATCTAAGGTTGACTCCATATTAAAAAAGAATGCAACCGTGCAGTGACGGCGGTTATATATATTCACTTTAATTGAAGCGTTTTTATTGTGCCCCACGGAATTCTAACATAAAGCGATGTGCGAAGCAAACTACTGCAGCAGCAAACATTCAAACAATTTGACATGTGACGCAGTAGACTTGGCCCGGTACCTGTCTACCTGCTGCTGCAATTACCTTTACTTTGGGAGTCTGATGACAACCAGTTTTTCAGATGTAGAAATGACAGGTTTGTAGGTTGCGATTAAAGATACTCTATCATCTCCCAAGAGCCAGTGTGAGACTACAGAGTGCCTCAACGGTGGGTTCGTAATTCTAAGGTACGCTAGAGCTTATAAGTACGATAAAATCCTCTCCACTAAAGGGTGCGTGAGAGCATGACAAGAAATCTGTGACAATCCTCTCAATACGCTAATGGTGCTCTCTGGTGGCCTCGTGACCAATGTTAAAACCAGGTGCGGCGTCACGTGCCGTTCAAGCTGGATTGCTAATATCACGGCTCACTCTTTAGGAGCCAAACGGTGTGCTTCATTGGTATATGGAGCAGATATGTCGGTATATATCTAAGTGTGTGGATCAAAGCTCATTTAGAGCAGATGACGGAAATAAATAATGTTGTTGTTGTTGTTTTAATTTGCCAATCTGGCAGGCAAAGGACTTGGTCCATACAGCCTTGTCAATTGTAATCATTTCCAGAAATTTGTTGGCATATGCCATGTCATAAGTATTCAAAGTTCAAAGTTGCAGCTTTTTAATTTATATTAAAGGCCGAAGCCATGTCAAATGTATTTCAAACTCAGTAATCGTGTAATCAAATAGGCCTAAGCCATGTCACTTGTCTAAGAACTTTCCCAATCCATTTCATATCCTTATAGTTACATCTTCATGTCATAATCCTTCAAAGTTCAATTCCAGACGTTGTCACAAATTTGTAAAGAATAGAATAGGTATCCGAGTTTTTAAGTAGATCCTGGATGGAGCGCGGGATTTCTCCAGGGTTTTTATAAATATGGAGGAGGGAATCTACCAGTATTAATCTAGCCACCGCAAAATAAGTACATTTGAAGAATATATGATCCAGAGTTTGATTTTCAGAATTACAATAATTGCAAATAGATGACGAAACAATTTTCATTCTAGCCAATACAGCATTAACTTTACAATGACCAAGCCTTAATCTGCAAATAGTTGAGTAAAATTTTCGTCCCATGTAAATATCGGGTTTCACAAACCAAGGTGTAACAGGATTGGTAGAATTAACAATAGAAAAGTACCATTGCCCTTTTCCAGTATTGATTATTTCGTTTTTATAATTGGCCCAGTCTTCTTTAATTTTTTGCTTCAAAATGATATAAGAGTCGGTGTAAGGGATGGCAATACCAGGATAGGCGATAATGTCACTCGTCTCGTTATCTGTGATAGCCCTGGCTAAGTAATCCGCGTGCTCGTTTCCAATTACTCCAATATGAGAAGGAGTCCACAAAAATACAATATTAATGTTATCTTCTGTAAGAATCGTCCACAGTCTTTTAATTTCATAAATTATATAATTAACACTAGTGCTCAGCTTACAATTATTGATCGCCGTTAATACACTCATAGAATCTGATATAATCAACCAATCAGAGGTTCCTTTATGGTGCTTTTGCTGTACATACTGAAGGGCAAACAGTACTGCCAGACATTCAGCTGTATAAATACTAACATACGCTGGTAACTTTATTCCATGTCCAATTTTCATGTGAGGTATGTAAAATGCACAAGATACATTGTTATTTCTTTTGGACCCATCAGTGAATATGGCAATATGATTAGGATATCTATTAATCTGCTCATACACTTCTTCTTTACATTTCATTTTATTCTGTATGATAACATTAATTTCTGCAAATTTACTTTTATATGAACCTCTATAGCAGGGCCAGTTAGCATTTGCTCGATATATATTATAATCCTGACCTAATTGTATTATTTCTGAGAAATCTTTAAAAATATAAGGAGCTGAATCATTTATAGGATGAAAGCAATTATAATAATGAAGGATTTTTTTGAATAACGGATGATCCAACATTGAATATAATTTAATTAGAAAGCGATTCTTAAGATATTTAAATCTTAGAGATAAAGGAAGTATATTACATTCCGATTGAAGAGAAATAATTGGAGATGTCCTCATGGCTCCAGTAATAAGTCTTAAGTTATTATTCTGTAACACTTCAAGTTTTTGACAGTGCCTTTTGCTTGACCCAAAACACATAAATGCATATTCGAAATGGCTACGAACAAGAGATTTATATAACATTAGTAATATTTTAGGATCTGCACCCCAGTATGTCCTAGCTATAGCTTTTAAAATATTGAAAGCTTTGGATGCCTTACAAACAATGGAATCCACATAGCTTGTCCATGAAAGATTTTTAGAAAAAGTAACACCAAGAAATTTAACATTATTAGCTATAGGTAAGAGAATCTTGTTATAATACAATTTTACATTAAAGGGTCTAAATTTATTAAATAATACAACCTTACTCTTGTCTGTGCTTATGTCAAGGTTTAGATAAGAAAAGTATGAATTAAGGTTTTTCAAACAGTTATTAAGAGTCTCTACAAGCAATTTTACATTTGTTCCTGATATATAAATAACTAAATCATCAGCATATTGTAAATTGGAGATAGATGGACCTAGAATTGAATTAAGCTTATAAATATACAAAATAAAAATCAAAGGGCTAAGGATACCACCTTGACAGACGCCCTTGTGAGAATATCTTGGTCCGATCAAGTCACCACATGAATTTATTTTAACAAAGACTTCTCTATGATGTAAGAAATTAAAAATCCAATTAATTAATTTCCCAGGTATACCAATAGACCCCAACTCAGATGCAAGAATGTGATGATTAACATTATTGAAAGCGCCCACAATATCAAAGAAGATACCTATCAAGACTTCTTTATTTTTAATGGAATTATAAATATCTAGATGAAGATGTGTAATACTTTCCCTAGCTGATTTACCTCTTCTAAAACCTAACTGGTTTGAAGGTAATAAATGATTACTTTCAATGTAAAATTCAAGACGTGACTTCAACATTTGTTCAAAGATCTTACCCATACATGATGTTAGTGTGATAGGACTATAAGAGTCTGAAAGTTGAGGGTCTTTTTCTGGTTTCAAAACAGGAACAATAATATCAATTTTCCAATCATCTGGTATAAGAGACTTATCCCATAATAAATTAAAAATATTTAAAACAACATTCCTGCAACACGTTTTCAATTTTTTCAATACTTTGTAAGAAAGGCCATCTAAACCACTGGTAGTATCTTTCCTCGAGTCACATGCAGCATTAAATTCATTAATTGTAAAGGGCTTAGTGAGAAAGTCTATGTCTGCAACATAGACTGAAGAGGTTTTTACAGGAAGTTCGACTGTATCTGGTGTAAATTTGTTTAGGATTTCATAAGCCCACTTAAGATCAGTATGTTTGGTATTCACAGGAGGAATGTAGGTTTTATTGAATTTTCTAATTTTGTTCCAAATCAAAGTCAATGGCGTATTTCTATTTATTGATTCACAAAATTTAATCCAGCTTAAATTTCTTTCTGTTTTTAAAACTAACTTTTTATTTGCCTGCATTCTCTTAAAGTTTATATAATTTGACTCAGTTGGATCATTTTTGAATTTAATGTAAGCTGCCTTGGAACTAGCAACTGCATCATTACACTTTTCACTCCACCATGGCAGAGCTAATTTTCTTTGCTTTCTCGAAGAAGCAGTAAAATTACAAGAATGTTGTTGAAAGGGATGACACTGTGTGATAGCATTTTTAAATAAAAGTATAAGATGACTATAACCTTTCAGGGGATCACTATAATCAAACTGACAGCTATGCAATAAATCATGAATATGTTTGGTATAATTAGTCCAGTTTAGTAGACGATTATTAGAGGAAATTTTTTTATTATTATTTGAGATATTAAAATTTGAATTTTTAAAATAGTATTTTGATATTACAGGGAAATGATAACTGCCTAAAGAATCATCACCAACATACCACTCTGAAGAAAGGGATAAAGATGGGGAAACTATTGTTAAATCAAGAGCATTTTGACGCCATGTATGAGACCCTACTGTTGTCTTGTCACCATTATTTAGAATGACAAGACCCAAATCATCTACACATTGTAGTACATCATTTCCTCTTGCATCTGTAGAGTCGCAACCCCACACTGTATTTAAAGCATTGAAATCTCCTGCAATAATCATTGGTTCCGAAAGGCTATTGAATAAATTATCTAGTTTAACTTTACTAAAAGGTGGAGAACATTGCTTGGGGCTGTAAAATGATACTAATGTAATTTTTATATTAGCAAAATTTAACTGTATGGCAATATTTTGTAAAGAGTCATCATAAAATGTATCAAGCATGCGATAACTTAATGTATTGTGAATGAAAATAGCAACACCATTATGACTATTACCAGAATCCAAACGAGCTATATTGTATCCATTAATAGAAAAGTTATGATGTGCTTGTAACCAAGTCTCACAAACAAGAGCAACATGTATTTCATTCTCATATAAAAACTGTGTAAATAAATAACGATTACTTATCAAACTCTGAGCATTCCATTGTGTGATTCTTAAACAATCCATTTAGATAATTATTTAGTATTTTTGAAAATATCCATGAGAACATCTTTAATAAACTGAGATGAAATTGATTTATTATTAGTTTTATTTTCTGTTATTATTTTAACAATTGACTTTGTAATAAGATCCATTATATCAACAGAATTAATTAATGAAAGGAACTGTTCTGGCTTAGATTTAGATGGTAATGAAGGAAAAGATTTCTCGTTAAAAAGGTCACTAAATTTTCTTTTTTCTGCCAAATCTTTACTTTCTGCAATCATTTTTTTTTTAATTGGGCAGCTCCCCGAAACACTAACATGTGGACCTTTACAATGTACACATACTGCTTTATCAGTTGAAAGGGTGCACTCTTTGTAAGTATGAGGCCCAGAACATATTGAGCATCTGATAGAATTTTTACAGAATTTAGCCATATGACCGTATCGGAGGCATTTAAAACATTGTTTCACTGGAGGTATGTACGTTAGTAAAGGAAATCGCCATCCATGAATATCTACAAATTCTGGTAATATAGACGATGCAAAGGTAATGACTATAGTGCCTGTAGGTTCCAAAACGAATCCTGAATTTGTATTAATCCTTCTCATAATGCGACGTACGCAAATTATCTTCCTCTGACTTGACAATAAAGTAAAAATTTTAAAGTTAGATAAATTTAGGGGAACGTTTCTAATTACTCCTGATATTTCTGTGCTAAAGGCTGGGATGCTCGCCCGGAACTTATAATCCTGAAGAAAAGTCTTATTGCTCAAGAAAGCATTTGCCAAATGAGACTTATCAAAGTGTACTCCTATCTTGTACTTATTCATTGATTGGAGGTATTTAATTCCTTTAACATATCGTTTTAGGTGGCTAGCTAAGGAAATAATATCCTTAGAACCTATGGGTTTTCCCTCGTCCGCAGACTCCAGGAACACCACAAAGTCAACTAGAGGTGAATCCTCGGGATACCGTCTCGTGTAATCACTAACATAATATGGCTTAAACTTATCTTTTTCTGAAATTTCTGTCTCGTTAGAATCGCTGCTGCCATCGGACGCTTCATCCGCCCAATCACCAGAGGTCCCAGTTAAGGGACGTTTTTTCTTTTTGGGCATGATGCCCTAACTTTAAAATTAATAAAAATTGCAACGATTGTATTAAATTAAATTATTATATATTATATATTAAATAAAAATATTTCTAAAGCGCGCCTTTACACTTTGCCTTCCCGCCTTTTTTTTTTCCCGTCGTCCTAACGAAATAAATAATGATGATGAATGGATGCATATATTTTCTGTTTTGCCCGTAACAACAAATAGAAAGAGAAAGCTATAGATCTCATAATTTGACTGTCATCTTCAGGTCAAGTAAACCATTTGTTTCTTCTACCGCAGAAGAGAAGAAGCCTACATTTAGACTAAAAAATTATTAACAATCCATGGTATTTTTGTAAATTATGCAGATCTGGAAAATTTAAGTATTTGTTTCCTTTTGAATTTATTAGATACAAAAATTAATGTCATTCGAAAACACTAAAGAAATTTAATGAAATTATGTATTGTATTATATTATGATGCAACCTTAGCAACATGTTTCTGACTGCAATGTTATTTTTATAATACTTAATTCATGTATAAAATAACCAACATCTAGAAGTTGATAGATTTCGTGTTGGGATAATTTACTAATGAAAATGGAAATAGATCTAACATGGCTGTATTAACCAAGTCTATTGCCTATCGGCCGTATGTGCTTAAAAAGTGATAATGCGACTTAATTTTGACAAACGTCTAAGTAATATATAGCTGTCACCATAGATATAATATTTATGGCTGTCACATAACTTACATCCATGTAATAATCGTAAAATCTAATTGATGAATCAAAGTTTCATGCGTTTTTTTTTTTATTTAATTAAAATACTATAATTTTTATGTACATAAAGAAATTTCATTATGTTGTAATTCTATATTAGAATCTCATTAGGTAACAAATAATTTAATTAAATAAATAATTACATATATTGGGACATTTTACACAACGTCATCTAGTCCTTAACTAAATTACAATTGAACTACTAGAAAATTGATATATTTATTACAAATACTTTTCTTTTGTAAATAAATACATATGATAGATAAACACACAGAAACGACGGTAATCGAACCCATGACAGCCGCAAGCGTACCAACGTCCGTTATATACGTACGCCAGGAGGTCGCCAAATAAAATATATTTAGAAGGTTGCATGTTAACGTGGAAACAGATCCCATGATCTTTCAAAAGTTTTAACTATCTGAGCCGGTTTAATAAATATGAAATTTAATTGTTTTGCTTGCTTTATTGGTTTTAATTAATATGTTTAAAAAACAAATGTTATGTTAAGTAAATAATTGTATGGTGAAAATTATACACTGCATTTGAAATTAGATTCGTTATATATAAATTTACAAGTATGTTTATATCAATATACATACTTATAGATTGAATTTCAACTTGTAGTTAGATAGCATCTGGTTAAATACGAGTTTATTTAAAAATATATTATAACCTATAATTATATATTAACAGGTATATTTTAAAATAAGTTAGAAGTATAACTATGAATTTATTACAAATTTATAAAAATATTTAAAATTTAGGTTATCCATCACTTGGTTACAATACAAACACATAAATCATCGCAGAAAGTAATAAATATTTTGAAAGCAAAGGAAACGTAAACTCTAAGCACGACGTTCTAGTGCTCTGTTGATTGGGATTTGGATGAACACGAAAATGGAGCAGTCATGTTTTGGTAATCGATCCAAAATAACGAAGCAAAGAATCGATATATCAATTGTTCTTATACATGTGTGAGTCTGTCTGTGTAACATCCCTAATTCCCTATTAAAAATATATTTATTACCATCCGTGTTTATTACATTTTATTTTACATTACATATTGAAAGAAAGAAAGTAGAAACGTTAGATGCGTGACAAAATACAAAATGACTGATAAATCTACTCCATTTTTAGCAGTTTTGCAGTTACTTCGAAAATATAATTTAAAAGTATGTTCTTATTACATTTGTAGTTACAATTTTTTATACTTATTTACTTTATTATTCTGTCATATTATACTTTTACATTATAGGGCACAGAAGAAGTCCTAAGAAAAGAAGCCAGCTTAAACGATGTTGATTGTGATAACTTAGATCTACCTGAAGTTGAATTAGCTAGCATTCTAACTGCTCACCACACCGAAAGTGATCCATACAGCTATGAATGTGCTTACGAAAGTCTCAAGAAGTTTGTTGAAACTTCTTTGGATCTTTACAAGGTAAGTAAATGCAGGAATATTGAGTGTTTGGCTTAGATTTGGGGGTGATTCTCTAAATATATACTTATTCATCATGATCTAAGTGGATATTTCCAGTTGCACCCTCACATTTTAAGCTCAGATACTACAGTTGAGTGCTCCAAAGGAAAGGCACATTCTGTTTTGATATGCTGAGAAAGTATGCTAGATGGAATATATTAGAATCTTACTGCGATGATTACTTTTTGAATCTGAACTCTATGAAAACTTTTAGTACTTTACAGTCTTCTATAAATTATATGGGTATACAGACTAACAGAAGTACCGCCAAGTTTAGTTACTCATGATCCAAGGATGGTATCATAAAGCAATTATTTAAAATATATTAGGTATTCAACAGATAAGCTTATGCCTACTTTTTGAGGTAAAGTGGGACATCCTGCATCGACTAATACATTTATAAACTTTTGAAATATAGATTGCAATATTTAGTGTTATGTCAGATGAGAAATCCTGCTTGTAAAAATGAACACAAATCTGACTAATATATTTTAATATAATATGGTCTATGAAAATAGTTTGTTTTCACAATTGTTTGCTTAGCGATCTGCACTAATATTATAAAGAGAAAATATTTGTTTTTACTAGATATACTCAAAAATGTAATTGTTTTCTATTTTATTAGCTGGTTTCATAATGTTTTCTTATCAAGCAAAGTGGGGTGTTTGCTAATTATGATTCAACACCATAAATTTTCTCAATCAATATAATTCTTGTTACAGTATGAACTATCAACATTACTATATCCAATATTTGTTCATATGTACCTTTCGCTTATTATTTATGACCACAATGAACATGCTACTAACTTCTTGAATAAGTTTGGCCCAGAACAAGAGGATTATTGTCTGGAAGACCTAAAAAGGCTCTCAATTGTGAAAAGTAAAGAGCAGATTCAAAGCAATGAGATTGCCATGATATACAGGTATGGTGCTTTTCAATATGTATTTAATTTTTTTTTTAGCTTTTTTTTTTGAGGCTCATTTTATTTAAAATTGTGTTAAAAAGACAGAATTTAACTAATCTTAATTAGTTTTGTATATGGCTTTCATTGCAATACTTTTACTAAAATCAATTGAAATTACTAAGAATGTATCCTTTGATTATCATATAAAAAAATCACAAATTTTCCATAAAAACAGCCTTTTCATGTTCTGTCCAAGAGAGAGATAGCAATTATTAAGATATTGAACTATCTGATTATAATTTGTTTCTAATATACCTTCTAATGTGGATTATATTTATATAGAACTATAGACATTTCAATACTATAATTTTTTGGTAACAAACTGGCACAATTTAAAACATCATAAACATCATAAAAATCTTTTGTTCCTACAAGTTCATATAATCATTATTATTAGATATGAGCGAACGAGGAGATAGTAGATATGAGCAGAGCGTATACGATTGTTTAGTGTAGGCAACTCAGTTTAAGTGCACGGGGCTGCACTGTGAGCACGATGGCTGCCAAGCGCCCGCTACACCACCCCCTCCCGAGATTTCCGGGTCCACTATCTGCAGATCCACCATCAGAATGTAGTGTGTTCAAATCACGCCGGGGTCACCACTGTAGCGATGTACTCTGTGAATTACGAGCTGGGTGTATACAAGTATTTAGTGTAGGCGACTCAGTTCAACTGTGCGGGGCTGCGCTGTGCGCACGACGGCTGCCGAGCGCCCGCTACAAACTCATTAAGTTGTACATGACAACTATACAATAATTGGATTCAACCCTAATACCTATAGGTTGATCTCAGTGTGATACTACTTGACTACTATATTCAATATGTGCGATAATTTCTTTTAGCTCCAACAAGTTTATAGTCCAGATATCCAGAGATGCGTCAACACAATTAAAGAGATTCTTGCATGAACAAAAAAGTTCCACTGTTATTATCAACATCATAAATAAGCATATTCAGTTAGAAGTGCATGATGGGCCTGGCAGAAATCAAGCTCAAGTAAGAGCTACTGCCGGCGGTCTACTTGGAGAAGCTACTAGAAATGGTATGTATGAATGAGAGCATGATCCAAGAGTGAAATGTTGAAGGAAAATTTACTCAAGTATCCTCATGCGTTTTGTTTAATTAGAACTTACATATTCAACTTCTAGTAGCTGAACACATGAAATATACAACTTGTCTTATATGTACTTGCTAAAGATAGATAGATTCCAGATATTTAGCAATGTTGCCGTAGTATCATGGCAAGTAAGGGCGTGAAAATCTACCAGTTATTTAGTTTTTACATTATTTTCTTTGAAATGATTAGCTTAATATTTTATAATATATTTGTTTCAGAAAACCGAGCTAAAGTATATTATGGACTCCTAAAAGAGCCTGATATACATGTACTTCCAATGCCTGTCGAGGATGAGGAGGAAGTTGAGGAAGCTCCAGATAAATCGAAAAAGAAAAAAGCTAAGAAAGACAGCATATTTATAAAGAAACCAAAGTCCGATCCCAACGCTCCACCAAATGATAGGATTCCATTGCCAGATCTGTAAGTCTATTTACTTCTACTTAACAACAAAAGTGGTAACAAGCTCTAGCACCCTTCTAGAGGAAATTTACATAATACCCACCACATTTGTGATTACACATACCTATCATCTCAGTATACAGACTCCTTCATAATCTTAACTTCTTCGTCGGTATTTAGCAATTATGGTTTTATATGCACATTAAGAGATAAAATTTGCATAAGTGATGCATGCCATCATGGTATTCATACAGTGGACCGCTTGGTTGGTCTGAGTTTGATACCACCTTCCTGCCACATACCTACTAGCTTATATTTCTTTAAATGGAAAATTCCGGTTGCATCTTTTTGCAGCTCAGAATCTGCTATCTTGTAATTGAGTTGAATATACAGGGTGACTGACAAACCCGTCCAATTTTTTTTTACGCACTAAACATCAATTAAGGAACCCATTTTTGCAAAAAAAATTGTATATCAAATTTTCACCATAAAATATTTCATATAGGATCATTAATTCAATCGTACAGAATAATCATATGGTGCAAACAGCGTACGTTAACCTGTTATTACCTGTCTCTGTCTCTCCCGCGTAAAAGCTAATATAGTTATAAAAATAAAATACTTATAGAAATTGGCTGGTATCAAAATAGAGACGCGCGAAATGTAAACAAACCAAACACGAAAACAAAGCAGCTGTTAGCAAAAAATATGTTTACGTTAAAAATATCTTTGTCGGCTGACATGTCGGCGCGTTATCAAAGGACAGCGGTATCAAAATAAAGTCTCACGAAACGTAAACAACTCTTTGTCGGCGTAATAGCGAAATACGGCGGCACCAAGATCAAATAGTATAATTATTTAACAAACACAAAAACATGTTTACATAAATATTATTTAGGGGAATAAGCCCATCTTTGAGAATACCGACTGGAAAATCCCGAGCACATATTGTTTACCTCAGAATTTCGTATAAATACGAGGTCTCTGGCAGTACACAAGTCAGTCAAGTACTAACCGCCGATACGAATCGTCACCTATACGCGCCTCAAAGAATCGGCTCTGGTAAATATTGTGAATAAACTACATACTAGTAACCAAGTTTGTGTTTTGCTTCACTCACCATGAATACCAACGATGTTGTCGAAGATAGTGGCGCCAGCTCTGCTGGTGCCACGCATTTTTAAAACATTATTATCACCGAGCACCCGTCATCAGAAGTGGGATTGAGACCACTCTCAATCCCAACCATTGCCTCATCGGTTCATCCTTCTTCTGGAGATCAGCAGATACAACTGGCTGGACGAATACCGCTAGACGTGTCATCAAACTCCTCGACGGTGGGACCAGCAGCAGAACAAATTACAAGTTCCCGATTGCAATTGAGCATGCCGTACGTAATTCAACTGTGAGTGAAATACTACCACAATTTTTGATGTAATTAATGGAGACTATGCAGAAAATGGCAGAGCACTTATGTGCTTCGTCTACCAAAACAAAAATAAGGATCAAGGAGTATTTACCATAATTTGATCCGGACACCCACATCGGTATACGAAAATACTGCTAGCATATAGATCAAGTAATTGAAGTATACAAACTGAATAATTTTGATGATACAAATGTGAATTGATGGTCACTACTACAACGTGAAGAGATGCAAAAAAAAAAGCAATCACCACCGTAATCAAGGTGATCAGTTGACTGTACTGACGGAAAAAGAATCACCTATGCATCAGGATCCTACCGCACAATCAACCGATGATATTACACCAAACTCGCGATAAGGATTGCAAATACAGCCAAACCACGATCTACTGGATGAAGACAATTCATCACAATAAAGTGTAAGTAAATTTGATAATTGTAAATAACACCACGAGAGCCTCTTATACAAATAAATCTACGAGAATCTTCGAGTATTCTACGAGAACTTTCGAGTATTCTACGAGAACTTTCGAGTATTCTACGAGAATCTCCAAAAACTCTACGAGAACCTTTTCAACCTTTAGTTACCTTACTAGCATGGCTATCTCAAACTTACATGACAGTTCTGTTCGTGTAATAACTAAGACAAAGCAACGCAAGTTGCTTACAGATGCTCTACTCAGAGGAACTTCTTTCTATTTTCGCAGGTCAATGATAATCTACGAGAACCTACATGAATCTGCGAGGATCCTCAACAAATTACAAGAATCCATTACATCTGCTTTACCTGGAAAAAGAACCTTTGGGTTCTTAACTTCTTCCATTAACTACTTGAAGGGAATCGGTCAATTTCCTGCATTATCTTTGACCAAACTGGTGGCTATTACCACCATCGACGACATCCGAGTAGAAGAACTACACTTTTACAAACTGCCAGATAATCAAATGTCCACTAACGTTTTGGTCAACATGGATTTAATGTATGAAACAAACCTCAGCATTATTATCACATCAAGTAGAACAAAACTTATCCATCAGAAACCAGTCAATCATGTGAGCAACAACAATCCAGTGTTCAACGATTTAGATACTGCAATGCATGCTCTGTTTATCAACGATGTATCAACCGGGCACATCACCAATCCTTGGAACCATGGCGCAGGTATATGTTGATGACGTATTAAGCAAATATGCAGATTTTTACCAAGGATTGTCAAATCTCGAGGAAATTCTCATAACTCTACAAGACACATAATATCTGACGGACAAGTAAGACCAAGTTCACGAAATGGTGAAGCTCTCGTCAAGGAACCATTACCTAAAACCGTCAAATAAGTACGACAGTTCAATGGTTTGGCGGGATATTTCAGAAAATATATTCCAGACTTCTCCAGAATTATGGCGCCTTTATATGAGTTGACAAAGCAAGGTGTCAAATGGAAATGGGAACACAAGCACGATAAAGCACGAAACATGATCATAGAATGTCTGACACATACTACAGTACTATGTCCGAAGAAACTGCACCTATACAACTATATACTGACGCAAGTAGCCTTGGATTTGGCGCAGTGCTAGTTCAATTAATTAATGGACATCAACACGCAGTGGCATTTATGAGCATGAGGACCACTGAAGCGCAAAGCCGTTATCATTCATATGAACTAGAGACCTTAGCGGTAGTACGCGCTATAAAGCACTTACATCAATATCTTTATGGTCGTAAATTCACCGTGATAACTAACTATAACGCACTTAAGGCATCGATACATAAAAAGGATCTACTACCAGGAATTCACCGCTGGTGGGCATTCTTACAAAACTATGATTTCGAAGTAGAATACCGTAAGGGCGAGCGGCTACAACATGCTGATTTCTTCAGTCGAAAACCTAAGTGAACTAGCCGTTAACGTCATGGCAAAGGATTTTAACTGGCTAAAAGTTGAACAACGAAGGGACGAAGAACTACGACCAATAATGGACACTTTAAGAGAAGACAACCTAGTTGAAGGCTACACCTTAGAAAAAGACGTCCTAAAGTAAAAAAAAAAAAAAAGTTAATGACCCTATCACTGGACTTCAGCTTTGCACAGTGGTACCAAAAAGCTTTCAATGGAGCATCATTAATTCTTTTCACACTGCATTGAAACACCCTGGTTGGGAGAAAACACTGCAGAAAATCAAAGATACCTACTAGTTCAATAAAATGAGTTCTACAGTCCGAAGATTTGTCGACAACTGTGTGATATGCAGGACATCAAAAGGAACGCCAGGAACAGTTCAAGCACAACTACATCCAATACAGAAACCTGCCGCTTTCCAAGTGATTCATATGGATATAACAGGAAAACTAGGAACTCATAACGATATGTCATCGTTACTATTAACGCCTTCACAAAATATGTTTTATTTTATTTCACCATCAACAAAAAACCCACATAGCACACTTGCCGCTTTAAAACGCACAGTGTACCTGTTTGGAACTCCAACACAAATCATTATTGACGGAGGAAGAGAATTTCTTGGTGAGTTTAAGGATTATTGTGAATCATCATCATCCCAGCGTTAGTCCCGGTTGCCACCCAAACTTTCGTTTCGGTGCCCGGGGTCCGCTTTCCGACTTTTTCTACTCCACTTCGCGCGATCTTCAGCATCCCTGGTAGTGAGCCCATTGGCACGCATATCACCCTTTATGACGTCAAGCCAGCACTTTTTGGGTCTACCCCTCCTGCCGGGGCCCGGCGGAGGCGGCATGGCCAGACATTTGTTTCCCACGTAAGCATCCGGTTGCCGTAAAACATGGCCAAACCAACGGAGCCGACACTCCTGCAATTTATCTGCAATGTCACGGACACGAAGACTACCGCGAATGCGGGAGTTCCTAACGCGGTCTTTCCGCGTCACTCCACACATCCACCGCAGCATATTCATCTCCGTGACACGCAGTTCTTGCTTGTGTCGCTCTAACACCGGCCACGCTTCACAGCCGTATAAAAGGACAGGCCTAATAATGGTCTTATAGACCTGTCCCTTCAACTTTACCGGCATCTTGGGGTCACAAATGACACCAGTTACCTCACGCCATTTGGCCCACGCGGCAGCAATGCGTGCCTTGACGTCGCAATCGATGTCACCAGACGCATGAAACACAGATCCCAGGTATTTCACATGGTCCGTGCGCTCGACCGTGTTGCCGTCTATGCGTACGGGTGTGGGATCTGTGGAGTTACAGGCCAAGTACTCGGTCTTCGCCACATTGAGCTTCAGACCACCGTTCTCAAGCGACTCCTTCCACACCTTCACACGTCGCACCAGCCTACCCCTGTCCGAATCTGCCAGCGCGATATCATCAGCATACATGAGCAGCCACGGGGGCTGCTCATGTGAGTTTTTGATACTGTCTGACAATATGTCTAATACCACGCTAAACAGAAACGGACTAAGGACGGATCCTTGGTGCACACCGACGGTGATGGGGAAAGGTTTTGTGTCGCCAACAGCGGTCCGAACTACGGAATCGGAATCACGGTACATGTCTCGGATGATCCCAACATAGGCCTCTGGAATCCTTTTGGACCGCAATGCCCACCAGATTATCGCGCGAGGAACACAGTCGAAGGCCTTCTGCAAGTCAAGAAACAGACAATGCAGAGGCGTATTCTTCGCCCTGTATTTCTCCGCGACAGTCCTTAGGGCGAAAATAGGGTCCATTGTCCCGTGACCAGGGCGAAACCCATATTGACATTCCGAGACAGTGCACTCCTGTCGAATCCGAGAGTCGATAACCCTCTCGAAGAGCTTCATGGTGTGGGACATGACCTTTATACCGCGGTAGCTACCGCACTCCTGCACCGATCCCTTGCCTTTGAAGACTGGAGTAATGATACTCAGCCTCCATTGGTTCGGGACCGTACCGGTGAGGAGTGTCCGGTTAAAAAGGTCGGTTAAAGTGCCCACACCACGAGAGCCCATCGCCTTCCAGGCTTCGATGGGGACTCCATCGGATCCAACAGCTTTCCGATTCTTCATGCGGCGAAGACAATTCTGGACCTCTGCAGGCGTTATCAGTGGCACTAGTCCTTGGTTCGGAGGAAGATCTGGCGGCTGCACCTCTTTATGCTGCTTGTTCAGCAGCTCGTGGAAATATGAGCGCCATCTCTCCTTCACCGCGAGGTCCTCGCATAACAAGTTGCCCCCGGGGTCTTTTACACAGCGGCACTTGGAGATATCCTGTGCCGCTTTGACCCTAGAGCGCGCCAACTTATATATGAGCTTCTGCCCCTCAGACGAGTCCAACTTATCGTAAAGTGGTTGTAAGTGGTCTCGTCTGGCTCTGGCTACAGCTTTCTTGGTGGCGCGTTTGGCATCTTTGTATGCGTCGCGATCTTCAGGAGATCTGGACGCTTGCCACTTCTTAAAGAGGGCTTTTTTCGCCCTGGTCTCCCTCTGGACTGAGTCGTTCCACCACCAAGTCTCCTTGTCACACTTGCGTCCGCCCTTAGACACGCCAAGCACCTCTCTCGCCGACCCAAGGATAGCCGCCTGAATCCTGTCCCAGTAAGCTTGAACCAGTTCGCCCTCACCACCAGCACACTTGTCGCCGATGGCAGAGGCGAACTCCTGGGACTTGACTTCATCAAGCAGCCACCACCTGATTCGGCGTTGAAGGCGGTCGACACATTTGCCTCTGGGCTTTACGCAGAGGTCCATGACAAGAAGACGGTGTTGTGCAGTGAGACTCTCACCGGGTATGACCTTGCAGTTGACCACTTTGCTGATGTGGTGTCTCCTAGTGAGTAGGAAGTCGATTTGGGTAGCATTCCTCCCGCTCTTGTAGGTGATGAGATGCTCGGGTCTCTTTTTGAAATACGTGTTCACGATGGCAAGGTCGGCAGCCGCACACGTATTGAGGATGTCCTCCCCTTCCGCGTTGCGGCTACCGTACCCAAATCCACCGTGAACACGCTCAAATTCCCCACATTCATCACCCACATGACCGTTCAGATCACTCCCCAAAACGATCCCCTGTGATAACGGGATTCCACGGAGCACTTCTCCGAGTTGATTCCAAAACGCTATTTTATCGGCGTCGTCACAACCGGCCTGTGGCGCATAGGCACTTATCAAGTGGGTAACTACCCCATCGATAAGCACCCTAACGACCATAAGCCGGTCGCTATGACGTTTCACTTCCAAAATGTCGTTCTGGAACTCCTCCGAGAGCACTATGGCAACCCCATTCTCCCCACCAGGTGCACCTGTGTAGATCAGCTTGTAGCCATTCCCAATGAACCGGGATCTGCTGGCCTTCCACCGAGTCTCCTGCAGGAACGCCACGGCCACCCTCCGCCTGGAGAGCACATCGGCCAACTCTCTCGCGCGTCCGGTTAGCGTGCCAATATTCCACGTTGCGAAGCGGAGTTTCCTTTTGGATGGGGCTAGTGTCTTTAGCCGTGCTCGCCCACGGCACGGCAGCCCTAGTCCACTTGTCACAGGAGTCGGGCGAAGTTCCTGCGCGTCGTTTTGCGGCGACGCCCTATCCGTGACAATACCTTTCCGTGTCCGTACCATTTTTGTTTGGCTTGTTTTGGTTTTTACGGGAGCGACTGCCGTCCGACCTCCCAACCTCTAAAGGGAAACCTAGAGGTGTCCTTCCCTCGCCGCATGCAAGCTGGCAGAGGGAGTGACCCATCAGTCGGCTTTTACGACTCCCTTGGGATGATTTGGGGTGGCCCTATTCTTTCTTCGGCCGGGACCACACGGCTCGGATTATTGTGAATATACTGGAATAAATATTCACGCAATAGCACCAGGAATTAGCCGAGCGAACGGACAAGTGGAAAAAGTGGTAGTAACTACGAAGAATGCATTAAATATGATCAAGAATTACGAGACAGAATCGTGGTACACTACTCTCGAAGAACTCCAGTTAGCTATGAATTGTACACCTCATCGCATTACCAAAGTAGCGCCGCTCACACTCATCACTCAGAGAAAACATTGCGCACCCCCTGAACTTCTGAATCTAGTAAATGTTGACAGCCAAAGTATCAAGATGGAAGCACTCACTCAGCATGTACAACAGAAGATGTCTCAAGCTAACGAACAGAACAGACTACGTTTTAACTTACGAAAAGCTAAGATACGTCCCTTTGAGATAGGAGACTATGTTTTAATTAAAAATAATCCACGTAATCAAAATACTTTAGATCTGAATTTCAGCGAACCTTATGAAGTTTCCAAGATATTGGAAAATGACTGCTATTTGGTAAAGATAGTCGTCGGCAGAGGACGTCCTAGGAAAGTTGCTCACGATCAACTCCATCGTGCCCCACAACCCGGTGATCAGGAAACCGAGTCGGCGCGAGATTGCTCACCAACTCCACAAGAAATCACTACAGTACCATCCTGTTTCAAGCCTTCTACACCATCTGCAGAGCCACCACCATCGAATGATAATGCAATTATTACTTCATATAATTAACATGTGAGTATCTTAATTAATAAACATATTTATAACAAATATCACGCAACAAAAACACATAACACACAAAATAATCATTCGCCGAGAATCTCCGAGATCCTTCGAGAACCTCCGAGAATCCTTCGAGAAACTCCGAGATCCTTCGAGAATCCCCGAGATACTCCGAGATCCTTCGAGAATCCCCGAGATACTCCGAGATCCTTCGAGAATCCCCGAGATCCTTCGAGAACCTCCGAGATACTCCGAGATCCTTCGAGAAAATCAAAAACTTCTTACTACAAAATTATTGAGCTTTTGTTAAGCCTCAATTTTATTAACAAGCGAGATGTTAACATCTCAATAAACCACACATGTTAGATGTGTCTATTTTCTAATTATTATCAAGCAATATCTATTGCTTACATATACCAAACTCAGGGCAAATAACTTTCATTACAGACAAACACAACGAGGCTGGTGCAGAGCACGCACCGCCTGTCAGTATGGCCGTGTCGGCGCCAAACCAAAGGAGGCTGGTATCAAAATAGAGACGCGCGAAATGTAAACAAACCAAACACGAAAACAAAGCAGCTGTTAGCAAAAAATATGTTTACGTTAAAAATATCTTTGTCGGCTGACATGTCGGCGCGTTATCAAAGGACAGCGGTATCAAAATAAAGTCTCACGAAACGTAAACAACTCTTTGTCGGCGTAATAGCGAAATACGGCGGCACCAAGATCAAATAGTATAATTATTTAACAAACACAAAAACATGTTTACATAAATATTATTTAGGGGAATAAGCCCATCTTTGAGAATACCGACTGGAAAATCCCGAGCACATATTGTTTACCTCAGAATTTCGTATAAATACGAGGTCTCTGGCAGTACACAAGTCAGTCAAGTACTAACCGCCGATACGAATCGTCACCTATACGCGCCTCAAAGAATCGGCTCTGGTAAATATTGTGAATAAACTACATACTAGTAACCAAGTTTGTGTTTTGCTTCACTCACCATGAATACCAACGATGTTGTCGAAGATAGTGGCGCCAGCTCTGCTGGTGCCACGCATTTTTAAAACATTATTATCACCGAGCACCCGTCATATATATATATATATATATATATATATATATATATATATATATATATATATATATATATATATATATATATACAGGGTGACAAACCCGTCCAAATTTTTTTTACGCACTAAACATCATTTAAGAAACCTATTTTTGCAAAAAAAATTGTATGTTGAATTTTCACCATAAAATATTTCATATAGGATCATTAATTCAATCGTACAGAATAATCATATGGTGCATACAGCGTCGTTAACCTGTTATTGCGTATTTGCTCGCCCGGTGCAATGCCGCCGTCCTCGGCCTTTTACTAGGTCAGATGGAGAGGTCATTGACACTCTAGCGCTGTATTATGTAAATTGCGAGTTCTTTGAATGACTTTGTGATGCTGATTACTCAACATTTTTGTACTATGTGATAAAAAACTAAAATACATGTTTCTCATAACTTTTACTAAAGATTCTGTGTGAATTTGGACGGGTTTGTCAAAGTCACCCTGTATATGTAATCCATATAGGCATCTCCATCTCTTGTTCAGATAAAATGTATTTTATATTTAATAACTTGTCCTCATAGTATTCTTGTCCATGCATGGGTGAAGTAAAAATACTGACCCCTCTAAATAAACTGCCGCCAAGGTTATCCTTGTATTATGCTCCAAAATGCTGGTAAATGACCAGGTGCCAGTTCTACGCAGACAGCACTGTGTTAGCGGTACATCTGGAATCACAACAGGTGACCGTAACTGCTTACTATTAATTGGGCCGTCAGCCTGTCCTCTGTTTCACACCAATAAAACAAAGAATCTTGAATAATTTCTAGGAGAATCATTATTATTTTTATATATTCATATTTTAGAAAAGAAGTCGATAAGTTGGAAAAGGGTAAAGCTATGAGAGAATCAACAAAGCGCATCAACCTGGGCCCTGATGCCTTGCCATCAATATGTTTCTACACACTCTTGAACAGTGGCAACACCGCCATTTGCGCGGACATCTCCGATGATGCCACTTTGCTGGCTGTTGGCTTCAGCCACTCCATAATAAGGGTAATTGTTTGTGATTAAAGTTAATCTTTTAATAGTTTTCCTATTGTAATTTTTTAAACTGTTGTAAGTATATGTACACCATATGTTCGTGATACAGAGGTGCAATTAGTTTTTTCGTGTTATAGATAGAAAATAACTACTGAATTTGCTTCTAGGGACTCAATAATTTTTTCAACTTATAGATTTAGATTTTACGGATTAGATATAGATTTTACGGAAAGCCTATCCAAAACGTGATGTTCGATTTATATGACAGAACAACATTTTCCGGGGTAGTATTTATATAGATATAATAATGTATAAAGTAAAAATTAAACTTATGAGATAATTTTGTTAAATTTCTATTTTATATTACCACATACAATTGAAATCAATATTACCGAGTTCTTTTTTTACAGGTTTGGACACTAACACCTGTCAAACTGAGAGGAATGAAATCTGTAGATAAACTTCAAGACATCGACAGGGAAGCAGGTTTGTGATATAATGTACTAAGTTTGGATGCCTACAATACCTACTGTATTCATAGATATATGATTTCAGTTCATTATAACAGGGGTCAGGGGTTCGATTCCCGTTTTCAATCTGTGTTTATGTATAATAGCCATTCCCTCCCGCTTCGCTGGTAGAATAGAAAAAAGTAAATCGAAAAAATATTGATCTGCTATGGATTTTTAAGTAAAAAGTTGTAAAAAATAATTCAGTACTCAGTACCTCAATACGTTTATTTGCCGTCTATAGGTTACAGTGTTGTGGGTACTTAATCGTACAGTAGATACTCAGACAGAGATGAGCGGGTTTAAATATGAGGGGCCTCTTTTAAGCGGGGTCCGTGGCAATTGCTACTCTTGCTACGTGGTTAATCCTGGACTGCTATAAGGCTGTTATTATTGTGTTTATTTACAAAAGAAAAGTACATAAGTATAATGTCAGTTGTTTAATATAACACAAGCTCTTTGCTGCATGGTGTTAAACCCATGGGTACGAACATGGCCACGTACAAAAGGCGTTCTAGGCGTTAGGCTTTGTAATTTAACGTCGATATATTGCTGATTACCTACCCAAGGTTGTCGTTTGGCTACGGGACCGGAAAATGTCTTTGGGTCAAAAAACTTTTTTTATTGCTGAGGAACAGCAGACAGGCTGACGACGGCCCACTTAATAGTAAGCAGTTACCATCGCCTATGGGTGTTTGCGACGTTAGGGTCACCGCGAACATGCTGCTGTCCCATAGGGGTACCTGTACCTGGGTCACTAATACCAAAACACAACAAGGTTATTATGGCGGCATACTTAAAACGAAGAGTGGTTGCCATCCAGACGGGCTTGAGGCCCTACCACGTAGCTAGCAGTTACGAACGTGGGTTAGGTGGGTTGTTTTGTTGTCTTTTAAAACAGCCGACCCCGGCCGCAGAGGTTAGTATTTTTACTCCGCTCTTGTATGGAGAGAAATGTGCTTGCAAAAGAAATGAACTTGCGAACATCTACATACAGTAATATATGACTATTTGCTGATAACATTAAATTTAATAAAGTTTAATTGGTCACCAGTACTACTTTGTTTGTTTGTTTTAATAATCTTAGGGGATGTGCTTGTCCGAATGATGGAGGAGAAAGATCGGGACTCGTCGCGCTCCCTGCACGGCCACTCGGGGCCTGTTTACCGTGTCGCCTTCGACCCCTACAAGACAATGCTTTTGTCGTGTTCGCAAGATGCAACAAGTGTGTATAACCCTAAAATTATGAACCCTTTATGTTATTGTATACCACTTCCTATATAATCTATTACTTAAGAAATATTAATGTTTCAGAAATTAGGAAGCAAATCAGTACTGAATGGTAAAATTTGTTAAACCAGAAATAGGTCTAAAGCACTAATGACACTGCTTCCTTCCAAGGGGGGCTGTAGACAAGTTGATTAGTCCTTTTGCCAAGTCACACCATAACCGCGATTTTCCTTTTGAAATCATAGTTAAGTAAAAGCTCCAAATGCAACTGGAAGTTTAAAAAAATCTCATAAAAATTTGAAACTTCATATCTCTAAGATCATACTTTATCAGCTTTTTTAGTTTTTCACTCCGTTCAGGGGCGGAGAAAGAATACTAGCCTCTGCGGCCGGGGTTGGCCAGTTGTAAAAAGCGACAAAACAACCCATCCTAGGTACGTGGTAGGGCCCCAAGCCCGTATGGATGGCGACCACCTTCGATCTTAAGTATGCCGCCATAATAACTTTGTGTTGTTTTCCGACATTAGTGACCCAAGTTCCTGTACCCTTATGGGACAGCAGCGTGTTTGCGATGCCACTGGCGTTGCAAAGATACGCATAGGCGAAGGTAACTGCTAAATTCTAAGCGGTCCGTCAGCCAATCTGCTGTCCTAAAGCAATAAAAAATCTTTTGAAATAAATAAGGAATTGAAGGGACAATGTTTTAAAAATGTAATCAGTGAGGTTCAATAAAATTTATATTCAATCTATTTAATTAATATATTTTCACATTCTAAACTTAACTTAATTCTAAATTCAGTCTCCGCTCAGCCGCGGTATCGAGTGCGCGCGGTCATTAACCTTGGCTATGCGGCAAATATGTCGACTACCCTAAGATTAAAATGTGCAAGTTGCAATATTGTCATATCGGAAGTGTTATGTTTTATACAAAACAAATTGGATGTAATGGATGAAGAAAGCCTTATTCGTATTTGTGTTAGTGCCTTTAGTTGCGATGAAATTGAAGAAGCGAAAGCGTTATTATTTGAATCGCTGCAACAAAGAATAACAACGAGAAAACGTGAAGGCAAAAATCAACGTAACTTAGATGACATTATTGTATTATTTAAGGGAACTGAACCGGAAAAAATACCAATTTTTGTGGCGAAAAGCTTAGAAAAATTACCACCTGTGACTTTTGACCACATTGATGTCACACCGCTACTTAAAAAAATGGTCTTAATGCAAGAAACGATTCGTGATATTCAGCAAACTTATGTGACGAAAAAGGAGATGCAGGAATATGTGGCATCATCTCGAGAATCTCCGTCTTACGATAGAAGAAACGTTAATACGAGGCGAGGCGGCTTTTTACTACAAAATTCGATGTTTGACAGTGGACCAATGGCACTCTCAGGATATGTCAATGACACATCGCAAGTAGAAGTGCATACGAAAATGAGTGACGCATACCCGCTTATGTCACACAATGAAACCAGGGCAACAGACTCTTCCTCTCAGGTTGAAACCAGAACGACAGGATCCGTCAGCGAAGGGTGCCATAAGAGAAAAGATGTGAATGTTGCTCAACAGGAGCTAAATAGCGTGCAGTCACGCAATAAATTAGTGAGAGAGATTGAGCCAGTAGCCCCTTCACCAGTCACTAAACCGTCTTTTGCACAAATAGTAAGCACCAGTGAGGGTCTTAAAGGCACAACGAAGTATGGAGAAGAGTGGATCCAAGTCAGGAAACGGAAATTGAAAAATAGATTTATTGCGAGAACCGGCAATGCTCATCCGAGTACGGAAGAAAATATAAAATTTAAAGCGGCTGAAACCAAGATTCCGTTATTCATTTCTAACGTGCATAAGGAGGTATCCGAAGCGGACATTGTTGATTACATAGAGAAAAAAACGGGCGAGACTGTATCCTTAGTCAAACTGAAAATGAAAATAGACAGAGATTATAACGCATATAAAATGTATGTGACAAAATACAAAATTGATACATTTTTAAATGATACGCTGTGGCCGTCGGGAGTATCCTTCAGGCGGTTCATCAATTTTAGAAGGAATGAGGCAAAATCAAGCTCACCAAGTAATGGATAATCGGAACTACTGCAGATTAATAAGTTATAATTGTAAATCTATAAAAAGGTCCTTAAAAGGTGTTAAGGCGTTATGCCAATCAGCGGATATTATAGCTTTGCAAGAGACTTGGCTGCTACCGCATGACCTGCCCATGCTCAGCGTGATCGACGATGGTTTCGGTGCGGCGGGTAACTCGGCAGTGGACACGTCGGCCGGCCTGCTCACCGGCAGGCCATATGGAGGTGTCGCATTGTTATGGAGGAAAAGTGCATTTGAATCGGTATCAGTGGTGAATTGTGATAATAATCGAATTGTGGCGATAAAAATTACAGTAAGTAGTAGAACGGTAGTTATATTTAGTGTGTATATGCCCGTAAATAACGAACAGAATATTCCTTTGTTTACTGAATGTCTAAGTGCGATTCAATCTGTTATAGAATCTGAGGATGCCAATGGTGTCGAGGCGTTTTATGTACTGGGAGATTTTAACGCCCACCCAAATGAAATATTTTTTAAAGAATTAAATAATTTTTGTAATGATAATTTTTGGTATTGTGCAGATATAATTAAATTAGGACTCCACTCGAATACTTTTACTTTTCGTAGCGACGCTCACGGGTGTCTGAGGTGGTTAGACCACTGCATTGTCACCAAGGCAGCCTTGGCTACGATTAGCAATATCTGGGTAAAACATGATGTGTATTGGTCTGACCACTTTCCACTTTGTATTGAGTGCGATATTTTAAAAATTAATTCTAAAGCGGCTTTTGTTGAAAATGATAATTTAAAAAGAAAGATTGCATGGGGTTACAGACATGGCAAACAGATTGCCAAATACCACGAAAAATGCCAGAAGGATCTTGCTGGTATACATTGCCCGGAGGGGTTGGAACGTTGTGCTAGTTTTCCATGTCACGACCAAAGCCACCATTTAATCATAAATAAACTCTATGATAGTATTACTAATACGTTGTCTAATGCTGCCATACTATGTTATTCCTCTGGAAAGGCTAATTATAGAAAGGGAAATGTAACCGGGTGGAATAAATATGTAGCTGGTGCTCACAGGGAGGCTAGACTTAAATTCTCGACCTGGATGCTTGCTGGCAAGCCAAATAGTGGTATAATTTATAATGAAATGTTAGAAAGTCGCAAAATGTTCAAAAATAAGTTGAAATGGTGCCAAGATAGAGAAGAACAATTGAAAATGGATATTCTTGCTTCAAATCATGCTGAAAAGAAGTTTAAAAATTTTTGGAAAAACACTAACAAATTAAATTGTAGGTCTAGTCTACCTGTGGCCGTCAGCGGTATTCATGATCAAAATATGATTGCCAACTTATTCAAGGAATATTTTTCTGTGTCGTCCCTACTGGGTGCGCCTTCCCGGGGGATGAGCGCTGTTGAGAACATTGTGGCTAAGCCTCATTTGATCTTAATTAAGGAAGTGTGTGAGGTAATTAGAAATATGAAAAGAGGAAAGTCACCAGGTCACGATGGTCTCAGCGTCGAGCACCTGAAGTTTGCGGGTGAGCATCTACCCCGGGTGTTAGCGATGCTTTTTGATATCTGCCTGGCTCATTCCTATTTACCGGAAAGTTTAATGCGTACTATTGTTATACCGGTCGTTAAGAATAAAACGGGAGATTCGTCCGATAAAACAAACTACCGGCCCATCTCGCTTGCCACTGTAATAGCCAAAGTGTTCGATAGTGTGCTAAATGGCAGACTAGCGCGACACGTGCCGCTCAGTGATGCACAGTTCGGCTTCAGGGCTGGTCTCTCCACTGAAAGCGCTATACTGAGCCTGAAGCATGCTGTCGGGTACTATACTAAGAGGAGGACGCCGGTGTATGCGTGCTTCCTTGACTTGTCAAAAGCTTTTGACCTAGTTTCTTATGACCTCTTGTGGGACAAGCTGGGGAGTGCGTCTGTGCCGGCAGACCTAGTCGCCCTCCTCAGATTCTGGTACGCTAATCAGATAAATCAGGTGAGATGGGCCGGTGCTTTGTCGGACGAATATAGGCTGGAGTGTGGAGTGAGGCAGGGGGGAATCAGTTCGCCGCTGCTCTTTAACGTGTACATTAACCAGCTTATTGAGCGACTCAGTGGCACTCATGTCGGATGCTATGTTGATGGAGTTTGTTTCAATAATATCAGCTATGCAGATGATATGGTGCTGCTGGGTCCCTCAGTCGGTGCTATAAGGACGCTTCTTTCAATTTGTGAGGCATACGCTGGGGAGCACGGGTTGAGGTACAACTCTAAAAAGAGTGAACTACTTGTATTTAGAGCTAAAACCCGTAAGCTCACCCGTGTTCCTCCCGTATGTCTAAACGGCGTTCCTCTTAGACTGGTTGACAGTGTTAAGTACCTGGGGCATATTGTGACATCCGACCTCCGAGATGACGACGACGTAGAGAGGGAACGTAGGGCGTTGGCGGTGCGGGCCAATATGCTCACTCGCAGGTTCGCTCGGTGCTCCAAGGAGGTTAAAATTACGCTATTTCGGGCCTACTGCCAATCGTTCTACTCGGCTGGCTTGTGGGTGAGCTTTTCGCGGCGGACTGTCAACGCTCTGCGTGTGCAGTACAACAATACTTTCAGAATGCTGTTGGGGTTGTCGCGGCGCTGCAGCGCGTCCGGGATGTTTGCCGAGGCGCGAACAGATGGTTTCAAGGCCATCATACGCAAGAAGACCGCCTCCCTACTGCAGCGCCTGCGGGGCAGCACCAACGGCCTTCTGAAAGCCATTGCTGCCAGGTTTGACTGCCCCATCCTAAATCACTGGGTAGGGGTAGTAATTGGAAAATTTTAATCATATTATAAAATGTTACTAACAATACTAACATAATTGTAAGTGAAAAATTGTTACTAATCCATTAACAAACTATGGACTTTGTCCGAAATAAATAAATGATTATTAAAAATGATTATTAACATCATTACAATTCCTTTTTTAACTCATTTTTAAAGTGAAAATTTCATTTATTTGCGTCCAAACTATTAAAGATCTTATAATACTATTATTATTAATATTTCTTTAATAAAAGCAACTTTGTATTACTTTGGTGATGGGTATATGCTAATGTGTTTGGCAGTCCGTCTGTGGTCGCTGCAGTGTTGGACGTGCCTGGTGGCGTACCGTGGGCACACTTTCCCTGTGTGGGACGTTCGCTGGTCACCATACGGACACTACTTCGCATCTAGCGGCCACGACCGCACGGCGCGCCTTTGGGCCACTGATCAACACCAGCCCCTCAGGATATTCGCCGGACACCTCTCCGATGTCGATGTAACGTATATATATATGTGTAACGTAATACATACTATAGTGCCCCTATATCAATCTCGAATGCAATCAAAAAAACTTGCGTCTTGACATGTCTTGACAAGGTGACACCTTGACAACTTTGATGATGTAAATGAACACCATAGACTAAATCGTATAAACTACACCCGACATTCCCAATCTATTTTGGGCAAGAGACCACTTTTCCAGTATAAACTGATAGATACCTCAGACCCCCATAATCAAATTTCTTTAAAATCCTGTCAAATTTTTTTATTGATACAAAATATAAGTCCATACCTACTAAAATATTAGTTATTATTATAATAGCGTCGTTGTCAAACCAATACCTAATTCTAATCATTACATATCTTTAATATAAATCACTTTAAAGAAATTATTTATCACTAGCAGTTTCCGCGCGTTTCGCTGATCAGAAAAAAAACGGCCATTTCAGAGATTAGCCGATACAAACAGATAATTGTCAAAAATGTTGTTTTGGTATATGTACATCCAAATGCACTTAGTAAAAAGCGGTTATTTTAATATTTCAAACAGACACTCCAATTTTATTTATTTGTATAGATAAAATTTTACTCCATATCTCAAAGTTTAACTTTTGGCACTTAGTAGATATTGGTTTGACAACGACGATATGGTAAGTTAGTACACTAACACAACTTATAGGATCTTGAAAGTTTAGATTATGTTAATTTTTTAGTTAAAATTATGTTAATTTATAAGGGTCGTCGATCTTTAGATCTCATCGACCCAATCAGATACTAAAGCAATTTCATTTGTAGTGTATTCAATTCCACCCGAACTCTAATTACGTTGCGACGGGCTCCAGTGACAGAACCATCAGAGTGTGGGACTGCGTGACGGGCTCTCAAGTCAGGATTATGACCGGCCATAAGGTAATTACAATGCGATTTAAGTAAGAATAGGAACGTCAGTGACCTCTATCTGTCAAATGTCACTTGAAAAATACGGTTTGCAACGAAATATTTGCGTGTCAATATATATATACCTAGTCAGGTCATAAATTCTGTCACATGTTTAATGTAAAATAATTGTAACAAGTTTATTAATTATGTAACCATTCATATACCAAAATGAACTTAACAAAACATAGATTCTTATGACATTAAAGTTTATTCAAAATGATCTCCGTGATTTTGAATACAAGCCTTCAATCTGCGCGGCCAGTCGTCTATCGCAGCACGAACGAGGTCCATGTCAATATCGGCGGCTGTCTTGAGTGACTCCAAATTGGGATGAGGCTTTGAGCACGCCTTTTCCTCCAAGTGTTGCCATATCTTGTAATCTAACAGATTCAAATCTGGACTGGAGGAGGGCCAGTCTTCGTGCCGGATGAATTAGATTTCACGCGCCGCCAGCCAGTCTTGTGTGCTCTTCGCTCTATGAGCTGGCGCCGAATCTTGTTGGAATACCCAGTGCCTGTTATTGAACATGGTATGAGAAACAGGTTCCACAAGGTTCGTCAGGACTGTATTTTGATACACAACAGCATTCGTTTTTACACCTTTCTCACAAAAATGTACCTCTGTTAAGCCCCAATAAGAAACTCCCAAACATACCATGAGCGAGGATGGAAAATGACCTCGTTGGACACGCGGAATACGGTTGCTCGCTTCTTCACTACTGTGTGCGTACACCTTATCATTTTGTTTGTTGTAGCTCTCTTCTACGGTAAACATTTTTTCATCCGAAAAAAGAATTTCCCGATATTTTTTTCCCGCGTACCGCTTCAACAAAGCGCGGCATCTCTTCAGTCTCAGGTCCATTAGACGAGCATTCAAACGATGTCCTGTTTTTCTTCGATATGCCCGAAGCCCTAAGTCTTCATTTAACACCCTTTTCACCGTGGTTCTGCTTAACCCCATCTGAAGGGCCAACAGTTTCTGCTTACGTTTGGGATTTCTTTGAATTCGTGCCTTCACAGCTTTTATCACTGCTGGAGTCCTAACAGACCGAGGGCGACCACTTCTTGACCTGTCATCTACACTAGAGTCTTCATTGTATCGTTTGATGGTACGATAAACGAATCTTTTGGTAATATTCAAATTTTTCAGTATGTTAAAAATTTGAATTGGCGCGTAACCGCAACGATGCAACGCAATAACTGCAACACGGTCTTCTTTAAGCGTCCACTCCATATTTAAAAATGAGTAAAATTCTAAAAGTTATACATTTTTATTTTCATGAACAAATCGAAATTCGAATTCAATAAACTTTTTTGTGGCCAGCATTCTAAAAGAAAAGTTTTTACTGTGTGACAATACTTATGACCTGACTAGGTATATATATATATATATATATATATATATATATATATATATATATATATATATATATATATATATATATATATATATATATATATATATATATATATATATATATATTGTTTTTTGTTTTACTGAGTGTCAGTACTCAGTCACAATTAATTTAAAAAAAAAACTATTTTTTTTGCTTATTTTCATTGTTGGCAACAATTCACCAGCCGCCATCTTGTCATTGTTAGTGTGCCTCGTCGAGTGCTTATACTAGTGGTGTGCTACTGTTTTATTTGTTAATTCTGTTTGTTACGCGGTAGTTTTCTGTTAATTTGTTTTTGTCTCGCTGACCGTGCTCGAAAATGAGTAAACGAGGCGCTGTTTTGCATAGGAGGGCTCGAGAGATTGTCTCCAACGTAGATTGCAGACAACACTGAGAGCGAGAAACATCATAATTTAGAATTGATGCAACACTTGAAGGCAGCAAGCACTGTTTCTGGACCAGATAAAAATATAAAGATACTACAGATGGAAAGACTCGCGAAATGTACGCAAACATTTTTGCAAACCCTACAAAATGCAAGTAAAGTGACAGAGTGAGTTCATTTGGCTACTGATATTAATAAAAATACTTTGATAACAAAATACACCTATCCGACGCGAGAAAAGAGATGCGCAAGCTAGCTGCAGCAAGGTAACGACACCAAAAAAAACCACGGGGTAAATCCGTAGTTTGCGGTAACTTGGAAATTGCTGCTCTGCACAACATAATAAATTCGATCTATACGGTGAGAAAAGAAATTCCTACGTTGAATAAAATATTTGCTGCCACAAAGGAGGACTTTTCAGGTAGCAAAGCAACATTAAGACGAATAATGGTGGAGTCACTAGGATACAAAATTAAAAAGTATCTGAGCAATGGATTGGCTCTTATACAAAGGCCTAACATTAAAGCCTGGCGTGCAAAATATTTGAGACGTATTCGTCGTAATGATGCGCTGGGGAACATACATTAACATACTGATTGCTGAATACTCGAATCCGAGTTGGACGGGATCTTTTCACTGGTGGTGGCCACTCGGATCAGCGTATATCGACTATTCATTTTGGCTGCCATACATGTTGTGTGCCAATTATACTCATCCCAATAACGGTTATTTTACAATATTAATAATGATTATCATTACCATATTATGTTTGCAAGAATTATCTAAAGACATTGGGTGGTTGAGTGGGAAATTATAGGATTACCCGCCACTGGGACCCCGTGCATTGGTTCGTATCGGAAGCGGGCACTACGGGATCTTGCTCCCCTTTTTTTATTTGGTCAAGGCTGGGAACAGCGGTTGCCTCTACGCGCGGTTCGAAGTGGACTGTGGCGCAGAGGGCCGATTGCCGCGAGAGCTGGGCCGCGCTCCTCGCCAGCAGCATGGTATCTGTCCCTTTCATAGCGGGTGTGTTGGTAAGGGATGGATAATATAGTAAGCGGGGCGTAGAAGTGATGCGGGAGCGGATAGCGGAAGCGGGTGTAGGAGCGGCAAGGAGAAGACCAGTGCATGCTCAACGCCCGGCGTATATACATAGGGTTTCTTTGGAATGTATTTGAGATGGCAGTCAATAAATTATCTTTCGCTATAATTATAACTATTTTTGTAATGAATATATCACGTATTAGGTACTTCTATTTTTTGGAATGTGGAATACGCACACTCCGCCGCGCCGCGTGAGAACGGGCGGCCGGTTACTGTGGGATTTCCGAAGCAATACGCCGCCCCGTACGTCCCCCCCTACTAGGCTGCGGGACGCACGTTGCTTAAAGTGTCTAATCTAAAAAATATATATATACGCGTCGACTTGAGAACCTCCTCCGTTTTTTTCGTCGGTTAAAAATAATTAATTCCGGCACATTCATCAAAAATGTTGGCTTGTATTGTCAAAAAATATAACTTTTATTTGAAAGCTAAGGATTAGGATTACGTCACGTAGTCAATATCTTCCAAAGGAAATCTCGCGCTTTTTCAAGCTATATTCAAATGTGGCACTGATAGGGTATAGTAGGGTAGAATCCGTAGTTGGGTTTGAACTCTCACCACATTTTGTTTTATAGATTTGCCAGTAAAATATCATATTTCGTCAACTGTGTGTTATTCATTGGCAGTCGACGGTGCTCGTGGTATTATTCTCGGTGTGCGGGAGATGGCTGGCTTCGGGAGGCAGTTCTGGGGAAGTAATGGTGTGGGACGTTGCCACTGGACTGCCAGCTATTTCTCTCCCCATTTTACACACTGCTCCCGTGCACACGATCGCCTTTAGCCGGGATGGAACCATCTTGACTACCGGTATATAATTTTATATTTAAATTAATACCTATATAAATAATAAAATTTTAATATCGGTTTGTAACATGAAAATAACTTAGTGTAAAGAGAATAACTTTTTTTAATAAATGCGTAAAAAAATGAACACAAAACTTAAAATCAAATTGTTCATATTTTAGTTGTCTTTATATTCTTTCGCCTGATCTTGATAACAATTGCTGGTTTGGCTGTATACTAACTATATAAGCTTAGCTGCATGTATAATTATCTGGAACTTTTCAATGACCAGATATTTAGTATAATATATGTATAAGCATACACAGTAATACAAAAAAAAATATTTTCACAGGTTCTCTCGACTGCAATGTGAAGTTATGGGATTTTACAGCAATTACAGACGAAGCGACTGGTGAAGAAGGCTCAAGCAGCTCAACTAACGCAAAAGAAGATAGATTCCTCTTAAGGTCATACCCCACTAAGAATTCACCCCTAAAATGTTTGCATTTCACAAGACGAAATTTACTTTTAGCTGTTGGTTCATATGAAGGGAGTTCTTAAAATTTATTAACTAAAAGTAAAATTTAAATAAAAATGCTTTTGTACACAATGTTGGTTTTATTACTTCAAATTAAATATTTAACAAATTCATTTGTGGCAGGCATAAAAAAATTAAGTCAAATGGTCTAGTCAGTAATCCATTACTGCAATTTCTTTGAAATTCATATCTTTAAATCATCCTCTAAAGCTCGCCTACTCGTCACCTGCTTCTCCCTGGCTCACGATGTTTGTACATATTGATTTACTATGGTTAGTAAAGTAGTGACAACAATGCGGTTCTGTAGTGTAAAAGATTCTGTATGCCACACACCTTTTCCCCTAGATCAGATGATCAGCACAAAAGATTTTCCTTAAACTCAAAAATTATATGGTATAGCTTCTTAAATGTTGGGCAAAGCATAAATAATTTCTATATAAAAGGTCTCTCTGATGTTATAAATTGTATTATAAGATTAATTAGAGATTCATTGCTTCTTGCGACCTGTGACTTCATAGCTTGTTTAAAATCCTCTTTTACTCCTTTATCAGCACCACGAGTACCGATCCTCCTCTGGCCTAAATGCTGTTGAGAATTTGGCAAAATGTCTAGTACTATATTAGTGCCTTGTTCATTCCAAATGTAAGATAGCTCTTCTAAAATATCTATGTGTATGATGTAAGTAGTAAAGAGATGATAGTGAAAGACTCCTCTTTGCCTGATATAATCGAGGATTTGTATAAATATTGCTTCCTCTTGGGGCCACCCTAATTGCATCAATACCAACATATGCCCATAAGTCATGTCAGACTTATTCTCTGAATTTATCAAAATTCTAATCAGCAATGTACAAAAGTAGTGCAATATAGCTACTTTTGTCAAAGGCAGAAAGTGTAAATGTCTCTGCTTCCCCTCAATTATGAGTTCTGGCTCCAGCGTTCCCTCAACATTAGGTAACTGGAGCAATGCCCCAAGAATATTATCTGCACAAGGCATATATTTCTTCTGGAAAAAGTTAATTGATGTTCGGACAATACAAGATGCAAGAGTATTTACATTCTCGGGGGGATATGCCTCATCATATCTCCCCCTGTACAAAGCTAATTCATTAGCAAAACCTTCAGACCAAGGTTTTACCTGTAATTGACTTGCTAACTTAGTAAATTCTCTTGATATAATTTCATTACTATGCAATAATTCCCAGCAGTTAGCCGCAGCTTGGAATTGATGAGCCGACAATCCTGTCACCTCTATCTCCCCTTTCCTCCTTTTTGTTTGCAGCAGATCAGGATCTGACAGGGCTTCAACTAGAATATGGTTTCCCTTCAGAGATTTATGTTCATATAAGGATCTCAGGAAGAATGCCGTCCCACAATATAGAAGTTGTCTACAGTCATCAGCATTTCTTAATGTTAATAATTTCTGGAAATAAGCTTCTTTATTCAAACTGTTGCTGTAATGGACTAGATAGGGGTCCCAGCCTAATTGCCTGCCAAGCAGATCCAAAACGCCATATAATCTTTGCCATGGATCTGTAATGTCATGTTCAGTCTCATCGTAAACATAGGAATTATAGAAATCAATAGCCTTTACAAGTAATCGCTGCAACAATCGTGGTGATTCTAAAGAGCTTAGGAGAGGCAATGTTTCTACCACTAAAAGGCGAGCATACCTATTGTCATAGAAAAACTTTTCTGCATTTATGAGTGTTTTAACAAGACTATCAACTCCTAGTTGGGGAAACTTCTTTAACAACAACACTAATAGTCTGCAGTGTTCCATGGTATCATCACTGTTTTCAACACTGGTTTTAAGTATTGTCAACTGAATATCTGAGGTTATATGATCAAACATTTGACTCAGAAAACTGCCTTCATTAGATCTTAGAGCATTGGCTATGGCAGATATTTCTGGTAATAAGGCAGGTATATTTTGTCTAGAGATCATTAGTGAAGAAAAACATTCAGCAGCCTCCTGTATATTGCCAGATTGTTTCTCCATAAGGTAAGCTTCAAATTGAATATTGAAATTAGCAGGAAACAATGTTTTCGCTGTCAACATCCAGGCTTTTGCTGAATGCATATTAAACCTCTGAGCATTTTTAGCTTTTGCAATTATAAATTCTTCATCACTAAGTGTCGAATCTAGCCCAGGCATTTTAATTAAAAATTTTAATCGTATTTTGTGTAAAAAAACAATAAATTGTAGATATCAGATGTAGGGTTAAATCGAATCAAATCGACCACAGTCAAAACCATAGACCTTTATAATAGGGACAAGACCCTAAAGTTATAGAATACATTGGTTGTGCATTTCAAGAAACGAAAACGAGACCAAAAATGAAATGTAATGGTGTGCAGCAAATGTGCATGGGTGTCGGTGTAACGGTGCTAGTGATGCGCCATGCAAAATTATTTTTTTAGATAACATGTACCAACTGGTATAAATTAATCCACAGGGATTCATAGTTAGCTATTTAGTGCGAATAAGTACCAAAAACAAACTACAAAATTAAAAAGACAAATCTTTATTGATAAAATTTTTAGTGTTTAAATTATTTTGTAGTGATGGCAGACTTTCTAATTTCTTTATGACATTAGTTGATTAAAATACCTTTTCAGTCACTCTTTTTTTGGACCCTAATATTTTTCACGTTTGCTTAATGATTAGACGTTTTTTCAAGTGATCAATATTCTTCTTCATTTTTTTCTTCCTCGGCGTAATCACTGTCATGTCACTATGTGCGCTCGAACATCCAGGAAGTGGCGATATTCTCTATAAGTACACATATGAAGATACTCTACGCTACGTGTTGATTTAAATTCAATCTGTTGACAACATGTTTTAAAAATATATATTTACAAACAATGATTTCCTAACACAACTATGCCCTATGCCTGTTTACGTCTACGACTTTTAAAAACAGAAAACAATAATCTAATAGCTCGACGATACAATTCGGTTATTTAGTCACTTCTATCGCAGTCCCCAAAGACTGCCCCGCATGTTTTTTTATTTATTAACATGTTTGCAAAGCCTAAAAGTAATTATACCTAAGTGACACTGGTCAAATAAACAAATCATTCCATGTAACTTGTAACCACCTCAAAGAAAAAAATGTGTCAAAGCTCTGAAAATTGAGTACAATAAAAATTAAAAAATAGTGAAATGCAGATCTTCTTTGGCCAAGGCCAAGAATGTTCTGCTTAATTCTCCATTTACTAAATATTTACATAAAATGTGTTCAATAATATAATATTAATAGACGCACTCATTATAATATAATATTTTGTCATTTTGAATTGATAATTTCTTTCTCTAATTAGAAATGTCGAACTGTTAAGTTGTAAATTATGAGGCGTCGCAATTATTATGAAGAATATGCCGTTGCAGAACTACTCACAGATCATATATTAGAAAATATATTCTCATATTGTAACTTAAGGGATCTTCGAAATTGCTTCTTGGTTTGCAACACTTGGTATAGGATTCTCAGTGATGAAAATAATGAGATTTGGAGAATACATTGTATGAAAAGGTTACCCGAAGAAGTTATCAAGTCAGATCTGCTATCTACTGTAAAAACGTACAAGGCTAAACTGAGGGCTTTTTGCCATGCATGGAATTCCCGTGATTGTTCCAGAAATATTTATATCAAACCAAATGGTTTTACATTACACAGGTTGTTTTTTATTTATATGACTTCTGTTTACGGTATGAATCAAACTGCATATTTTATATAACTATCCCTTGATTTACACTGAAGATAGGTTATGGATAAAACCATGTAAAATAAAATCTCTGATTTTGTAAAACTGAAAAAGAAATAAATTCTCAATATGTGTTCAATTCAGTCACATAAGTAAGACATTTAAAAATCCCCCTATTAAATGCCCTATAATTATGGAACAGAAATAAACCAAGAAACTAAATGTGCAAATCCCAGGTGACTCTAATAGATTCTGATTTTTTTTGCTCATATTGTGGCTTCATTCATAGAAAAAATTAGCATCTTTTGTTATTATTTTTCTATCATGTAAAGAAATATTTTAATTATTTTTTGTAAAGAAAAGGTTTGTTTTCAAAAAGAAAAAATCTATATATATGTTATGAATATGCAACCTATGTATACATTTTATAAGTTTTTCTAAATTTATTAATTTATAATCATGTAAAAGCTGAAATCATATAAAATAGGTAGTGTGTAAATGGGGCATAAGTGTATCTAATGTTTGTATTGTTAAATACATTTTGAAGTTTAATAGTTGAACATTTACCACCTTATTTTTCCTTTAGGAATCCAGTGGCACAGAGCACTGATGCTTGCCGAGGCAAAAGAGGGTTTATCCATGGTCGTCATGCATGGGAGGTAATATGGGAAGGACCACTGGGCACTGTTGCTGTTGTAGGAATTTCAACCAAGGAAGCTGCTTTACAATGCCAAGGATATGTTGGCCTCTTAGGTTCTGACGAATACAGCTGGGGTTGGAATTTAGTGGACAATCATTTGCTGCACAAGGGAGATACTCAGGGTCATTACCCTCTTCTCAACAATTGTCCTAAATACCAAGTAAGATAATATAAACATTTTTTTTAATAGAATACTAACATTGCACCTCAAAGTTCTTGGGCTTTTGAGTGGATTTAGATTCTGACTGTTTTTGATATTTACTTTATAGTTGCTAAGATTTTAATTAATATTTTATCTACTTTAGGATTTTAAGCTATTGTTATTTTGGTATGTAGTGTTTTGTCTTTAATTCCCATTCCTAAAAATAATAACAATAATAAAATTAAATGTTCCTCATTTCATTACTATGACTTTATATTAACAGCTGTTAAAGCTTACAATTGTAAGTTTGTTGAAGTGGTGATGGGCTGTGTGTCACACATTTGACTGGAGACAGCATGTTGGCAAATAAAGTGTAAAACACAATGCCTAGTGGACCGAAATAGAGGATCAAATGTTATGATATGATCTTGGGAAGGCCCATGTCTAGCAGTGAGGAGGGGCTGTTTATGATGATAACACTAATGCTTTCATGGATACTTACAGATGGGTGAACGTATTCGTGTTATATTAGATTGCGAAGGCCATACATTGTCATTTGAAAGAAATTATGAATTTTTAGGAGTTGCATTCCGAGGTAACTAGTTTTCAATATCCATAATGTCCTTACATGCTTTTTTTTTTTTTTTTTGGTTTTATCTGCGATCAGTCCCACAACTATAAGCAGATGTGTTTTGAGTAGTGTTGTCATGCAGGAGCAGTACTCCATTGAGTGTCTCTCCTTTCCTTATTTTACTTTCATTCTCTTTGTGCTAGGTCCATTATATGTTGACGTTTCAGTCTTTTAGGGTAATTTACACTGGTCAATTGTGCTGCCAGGTGGTTAGGATGCTTATTAAGGTGGTTCTTGTACTTGGCTGAATATTGCTTTATAACCTCTTTAACCATGTCCATTTTAAGTTCATGGTGTAGTTCAGAAGTTTTCAGGAACCACGGTGCATTTGACTGGTTTCTTAGTATGCCATTTTGTGCTCTTTGAATGATTTCAATGCTGGAGTCACACGCCGATCCCCACAGCTGTACGCCGTATGTCCAGACTGGTTTCAGGATGACCTTATATATAAGGAGTTTGTTGTCTGTGCTTAGGACAGAGTTTCTACCGAGCAACCACTGCAGGTTTCTGTACCGGAGGTTAAGTTCATCTCTCTTTTTCTGCAAGTGAGTTTTCCACGTAAGTCTTCGATCCAGATGCATCCCCAGATATTTTACTGAATCATTGTGTGGTAGAGTTTTTCCATCTAGAGTTACAGGTGGGCAGTTTCCTCTCCGAAGAGTAAATGTAGCTTGGGTCGACTTCGTGGCACTGGCTCTGATTCTCCATTTCCTAAGCCACTCTCCTATTTTATCTAGCTCCTGTTGAAGAAGCTGGGTTGACTTTTCTGGGTTCTTATTTCTGGCAAGAATGGCGGTATCATCTGCTAACGTAGCAGTTAATACCCCGGTTGTTTCCGGTAGGTCTGACGTGAATATGGTATAGAGGACAGGGCCCAGTACCGATCCTTGAGGTACTCCAGCTTGTATGTCGTGAAAGCTAGATATATACTCGCCATATTTTACGTGAAATATTCTCTCTGATAGGTACGAGTGTAGTATGCTATAGAAGGTATGTGGTAGCAGTCTCTTGATTTTGCAGAGTAATCCCTTATGCCAAACTTTGTCAAAAGCTTGCTGTATGTCGAGGAACGCTGCCGAACAGTATTCTTTTAGTTCTAATGATTTTCTTATTTCATCAACTACTCTGTGGACCTGTTCTACTGTTCCGTGCTCTTGTCGGAATCCGAATTGGTGGTCAGGAATTATAGATCGTTCAGATAGGACGCCAAGCGTTCTTGATAGTAGTATTTTTTCGAATAGTTTTGAGATGACTGGTAGTAGACTTAGACTTATGGGTCTATAGGAGGTAACTTCGTTGATAGGTTTTCCATCCTTGTGGATCATTATGATGTCAGAGATCTTCCAGATTCTTGGATAATGGCCAACCCTCATGATGGCATTGAACAGTAATGTAAGAAACACTAAGCCTTTCTTTGGCAGTTGAACCAAGACTTCTTTGGTAATTTCATCGAAACCAGGTGCCTTTCTGTTATCGAGTTTCATAACGTACCTTGATACTTCTCTAGGGGTTGTTAGTTTCAGAGGAATGTCCAACTGAAAGTCTTCGCTTAGGATGGCGTCGATTTCCGATTCATCGTTACTTGGGTCATCGTTAGGCTTGAAAACCTTGCTGCGGAAGAATTTGGATTCCCGCGGCCCCGCGCGCACGTTTGAGGAGACACCGGGGTGGTGGTTTTAGCCGGTAGGAGTCCGGCATGCCCCTCCGCCTTTCCCCAGGCGGAGGTAGTCCATGAGGATTTCCCCACCCCGTAAAAAAAAATCGTTAGGCTTGAAAACCTTAGATAAATGGTTTGCAAACGCATCTACTCTTTCTTGTGGTGTTCTTGCCCATTTGTTGCCTTGTAGTTTGAGAGGTGGACGAGTTATTTTGGGTTGGTTGTATGTAGATGTAGCCTTCCATAGAGAATAATTTGCTGATTTTGTCGGTGTCAATGATTCCAAATAAGTGGTAAGTGTGTGGTTTTTGGCGTCTTGAATTAGTTCCTTAAGTTCTACCATAGCTTTATTAAAGGCTTTTTTATCGGTCGCTAGTCGGCTGCAGTGCCAGACTCTACGGAGTCTTCTTTTTTCCCGTATTTTGGATCTTATGGCCCATGAGACACTATTGTGTTTTGGCGAGGTGGAGCGATTGTCCGGAGTCGCCATCCAGCAAGCGACTTGAACTAGATTTGTAAAGTTGGTAGTAGCCATATCTATATCGTCAGGGGTTTTCAGAGCAATTTTTAGTTCTAGTTTTCTTTCCATTATCTCTCGGAATGAGTCCCAGTCAGTATCCTTATTGTATAATCTCAGACTTGTCTGATATTCCAGTAGGGTTGTACCCAGACTTAGTAGTACAGGAGTGTGATTAGAGCTTCCGTCGAGGCATGCATGAGTTCTTGAGTTAAACTGTGACATTCCTTTGCATATGAAGAAGTCTATTACGTCTGGGAGCTTGTTTATGTCTGTAGGCCAGTGTGTCGGTTCTGCAGTAGAAAGTGTTATCAGCTTGTTCACGTCTATTGCCTGTTTAAGTTGTCTTCCTCTTGTGGTTATCAGCCTTGAACCCCATTGAGGGTGTTTTGAGTTCCAATCCCCCCCAGCAACAAATCTAGGCCCTAGTGTACTGAAGTAATGAGACAACTGATGTTCCTTGATTTTATGTTTTGGCGGGCAGTATACTGCGGATACATTAAAGACGGCTCCTCTCGCTTCAACAGCAATTGTTGTAGCCTGGAGATGTTCAGTTTGATATGGAGCTAATTCATAATGTTTAATTGATGACCTTACTATAACGGCTGCTCCGCCATGAGCGGCTCCATCAGGGTGGTTAGTATTGTAGATATTGAAGTTTTTGATGTTAACGAGGCTTTTGTTTGTAAAGTGTGTTTCTGAGACTTATCTCAGAAGAATGTCCAGTTTGTGGATGTCTAACAACATTTCGGCTTCATATAGGTTTGGAGCTAGTCCGTTTATGTTCCATGTTGCTATGTTAAGGGCTTGATAAATCACTTTGCTAATTTTTCGACGAGAGTAACAATGAGACCCATTAACGTGCTCATTTGGTTAAATAACATGTCCATTTTTTCTAGTTGTTTTGACATTAAGTCCTGTATTATTTGGGTTGATGTAAAAAAGTATTCTTGAGTATGGTCTTGGGATGATTGCTGGATATATGGTTCGATTTGGAACCTTGTGTTGTCGGCGTAATCGTTTCTGGAGTCTATTTGTGGTTTTGGTCTAGCTTCATCCTGGATGCAGGATCGCTGTAGTCTTTGTGTTTTAGTAGCTTCAGAATAGCTTTTCGTTTGTTCTAGTAATTTCTTCCTAGGTTCAACGTGTTCTGGCGTATTTGCAATGTTTCCGGATCTAGTTGTTTCAAATTGTTTAGCGTTTTCCGTTACTGTAATATCTTTCCGTGGCTCCTGTGTTTTAGTTCTATAATAGTAATTAGTATTGCGCCTATTTTTTCTGTCAAGAATTTCTAAGTATACTTTGCAGCCCTTGTAGTTAGCTGGGTGTTCTCCTAAGCACAAAGCACATTTTGCTGGTGTACTGCGGTCTTTTTTTTGGCAGTCGCTGGTTTTATGCTGTCCTGCGCATTTTACACAGCGATCGGGTCTCATACAATTGTTTTTGGAGTGTCCGTATTGTTGGCATTTTGTACACTGTACTATAGTGTTGCGTTTCCTAGGGTCCTCTATAATGACGGCTGTGTTGAAAATGTACTTAATGCTTTTGACTGCTTGGTTGTTTGGGCTTCGCTCAAGATTAACAAAGAATGTTGATGTCGGCTTTTTTTCAGGTCCAACTCTAGCGTTAATTATTTCTCCTCGCACTGTATTGCCGGTTTTTTCGATTTTCTCGACGATAGCGTCATGTGGTGTGGAATGATGGAGGTTTCTTATGACAATCCTATAGCACCTATCTTCTTTTCTTGTGAAGGTGTGCCCTATGAGTCCCATCTCCCGCACGGTAGTCATAAGTTTTTTATATGCATCAACTGTAGTGCAGTTGACTCGAAGCTGATTTCTTGTGACTAATTTCAAAGTGTATTCACTTTTTGCCAGGACGGTTTCTATTGCTTCTGTAAGTTTGTTTACGTTTTCTATTCCATAAAGAATTAGTGGTGGCGGCCTACTTAATTTGGCCTGTTTGTCAGGTTCCCCAGATAAATCAATAGGTAGTATTGAAAAACGATTGCTAGTGTCGGTTACTATTTGTGGTGGTGAATTTGATACTCTTTTACGTTTATTGTTTGTCCTTATTGTTGGAACTTTCTGCCAATCTGGTTTCTTGTGTAAAGCAGGAGGCGATGTTGCTAGTAATTGTGGTTTTGGTGAACAATCTTAAGTCTTGAAGTCGTCGTTAGTGTTGGAGGCTGCACCTGCCTGCTGGCTTGGTGATGTCAGGCTAGTTAGTGAGTTACTGCGTGGACGTGTATGGAACATGCTCTTATGAAAAGTTTGTTGAACCAGTTTTGTTCCCATTGCTTGTGTATGATTGCGGTATAGATGTTCCACTTGTGGCAAAACTTTGCCCCCCCCCAGAGTACGTGGGGCAGCCTGAGCTATGCTCAGGGAGGGATTCTCCAGCAGCGTCACCGCTGGTACCCTCCTGGAGTAATATCTCTTTCTGTTTTGCTGCCATGGTTTTGTAATTTTTTGATTGGGGTTGTTTTCCCCTAGCCAGTAAAATCGGTTATAGCGCCGATGACTCGCTTTTGCCCTTCGCATTGGCTATCTTGTTCCGGAGGTGTGGGTTAAGGAGCTCCATTCCGACCTTGACATTGCCCGGGGGGGACGACCCACTAGTGATAGTGAGTCCACCACTAGATTGCAGCGGCATTCTAGTGATGGCGAGGACGTGGTGCGAATAGGACTGGTCAGTGCGCGCCTATAGTCTAGCTCCTCCTAGACGTACGCAATCGGCTTTTCTCGGTTTTTTGTAGAGGTGGATTCCCTGGCAGAAACACACACCACCGAGACCAACACTGACTTCCTCCCCAATGTAAGGAGCTAATCAACTTATTTTCGTAACTTGATTTCGTTTTCATTATTAGCTATATTTAATGCTTATTTACTATGTTTGGGTTCAGCACAACTTATTCTCTCCTTCCATAACTCCATTTTACTATTATTCTAGCTTTTACACCTTTCCTATGAATTGATACACTCACAAAATCTCTTATTGATCACACATTGATTTTTTTTCTATATTTGGCTACACATTTACTTGATTTTTATTATACATATAACTAGCTGTGCCCGCGACTCCGTCCACGTGGAATAGTGACTAGGCAGAATTTTTTGGATATATTTTAAGGATTATTTTGGATTACAAACCCTATAAACTCTAAAACATAAATAAAATATGCAAACAGTCAGTATTATCGAATGCAAAGTACGAACCTACAAAGTCCAGCCTAAGTTAAACCCTATTTCATATGATTGATGACATAAATCTGAGTTTAACTTAAATTGGAAATTCAACCTACAATGTCCAGCCTAAGCTGAACCCTATTTCATATGATTGTTGATATAAATCGGAGGTCAACTTAAATTGTAATAATTTAATTGGAATTCATAATTTTTAACAAAATCTATTTTTTTTTTCTAAAATAAAAATAGCCTAAGTTACTCCTTGTTACATCAGCTGGCAGATGCCAGTGAAAGTTCCGTTAAAATCGGTGCAGCCATTTCAGAGATTAGCCGGAACAAACAGAGACAGACAGACAAAAATTGTAAAAAATGTTGTTTTGGTATATGTACCGTGTATACGTCTGAATGCACTTAGTAAAAAGCGGTTATTTTAATATTACAAACAGACCCTCCAATTTTATTTATTTGTATAGATTGTAAATAGTATATTCTTTACTATAAAACTCGTGTAATTGTCATTACATGTTTTAATATTTCAGGCCTTCCAAAAAAGAAACTCTATCCAACTGTGTCTGCAGTATATGGCAACACAGAGGTGTCTATGGTCTATTTGGGCCCCCCTCTGGATGGCTGATGGTTAAAATTATTATAAGATTATTGTGTGATATATTATTTGATCAACCATCATTATAAATACTTTTACACCTTGTTCCTATATATAGTCTTTGATATTATTTGGTCTGAACATTGAGGATTTTTTATATTGACAAGGAGGCTGTATATATCAACAACCCAATGATTTAGGCTTAATTGCTGCATGTAAGAAACATAGAAGTCATTGAGGTTGATATTGAATTCAATGAGAAATAAAAATAGGATTATTAGATAGATAATGAAAAAAAAAAACACGTTTAATACAGAAATAAAAAAATTAGTCAAAATAAACAAGCTGAAAAAATTAAATGTAAACAAAGATCCTGACTATGCCTTGAGCCTCTGCAAGCCATTGTAAAAAAATCCTCAGATTGGATAATGAATTAACAAATGACAGACTAATATATAGGAACTAGGTTTCACTTACCTGAAGTGAGTTCTAGCCTGTTCTGGCATTTAGGAATAATAGTCAAAGTGATCACGGGAACTTTCTTTTCTTACTTCTTAGCACATTGAAGGCCATATTGTTGCACAAAACGCACATCTAACTTATTATTTGGATTTCAAATGTTCACATATAACAATTTAATGCTTCGAATACTACAACAATCTTAACCTGCTTATCATGCAATCCTTTGTGAAAGAACGGCTATGTGGTACTTATATCATAAACCAAAATTATGATATTGTATGTAATTGATATTGATAATTGAAGGAAACCAGGCCTACGTGGTAGGGCCTCAAGCCCGTCTGGATGGCGACCACCTTTGGTCTTAAGTATGCCGCTATAATAACCTTGTGTTGTGTTCCGGCATTAGTGACCCAAGTTCCTGTACCCTTATGGGACAGCAGCGTGTTCTCGATGCCACTGGCGTTGCAAATATCCATAGGCGACGGTAATTGCTAAATTCTAAACGAGCCGTCAGCCTGTCTGCTGTCCTACAGCAATAAAAAAAACCAAGGAACGAAAATCTTTAATTAACTCATAATAATTTATCTATTCTACATTCTATAGATCACTTTGCATATTACACTTAAAAGATCAGAATATCATTATTATAAAATACTCATTTAAAATAGGTGACCACCCCACCGCACCTCTTATCTAGTCAAACTTTTGTTACTATTATTTTTGTAGTCAAGTTTTTATTTGTAGTTATAATTAGTGTGTAAGAGATTATTCCATCACCTGCCATGTTTTAACATGTGTGAGCATTTAATAGTAAAACTTGCCCCAGACATTGTTTGGAAATTCAGTTGATGATTTTGAAGTCGAATATGAAATTGGAATTTTTTAAATCATATGTTGAAAAAACTGTCATATAGTTTTAAGTTTATTGGTTTTTATAACATATATTTTTGTTGCCAATATTTTTTATATACATAATTCTATAAATGTATAGTTTCAAAGGGAGAATTTTCTAAGGGCATTTCATAGGCATTTATTTTAGTTAAATTCAATCGGTCTAGTCAATGTTTCTGTGATGTCTTATTTATGTATGTTTTTAATTTTAATCTTTTAGTTGTAAAGTTTTGTTTCCTGTTGTATTTTATTGTCTAAGACCTAAGTGATTGAAATATATATCTATTACATGTAGGTATATCTATTACATATTTTTATTTGAATTTCATTAAAATAATTCCGTCGATTACCTGTGTAAGGATTTCAAGTTCTTTAGTTAGCATCTTTATCTTCAATCACAATTGGTTATAGAAAACCGGTTCGACACAATGCTTATCGTTACCGCTGGTATGGAACGATTATCTTCTGTATCTATTCTGTGCCTATGTATCTAATGTACATAGACAAATATGGACAATTTCCTGTTTGGCAAATTAAGACCGAAATGACCATAGAGAAATTGAGTTTAAGATCATTGTTATAAAGTTAAAAAAATAACACATTAATGTATTCGCAAATTTGTAACTTTCTTGATTATAATCTACCCTAGTGTATGATCTAAAATAATGGTCGCAGAGTAATGACCAAAATTAGATCCTGCGGCCCTCCACAAAGGCTCTAGGTGCGACCACCTTGCCTAACCTTTGCTAGCCAGTTGAGTGGTCGCGGTAACATACCCGCGTCGGCTTCCCCCGGAGTTCTGACGCGGCACTATTAAGGTACCGGTCAAAAAAAGGTTAATTAAATTAGTACAAATACGCACTGTCGAAAAGATAATAGATGCGAAGCTAATTTTGACCGTCATCGCACCAAATAAAAATTTGATTTTCCACTGCACAGCTAGCGTGTTAATTTGATTCATTTATGAGTACATTACAGTACAAGCGCCTGTATGTTATCCAGCGGCAGAGGTACTAAGCACGTAACTGCTGCTAGTCGCTGCAATTTGGAAGGCTAATTATTTTTCCACAAAAACGTAGCCAAATAGTAATTTGGGTACGGTCGTACGTAATGTAGAAAGTATTCTACAATAATTCAAGCTCATCATCATCTAAGTAGCTATCCCCAATTGTTTTTAAAAACTTGCAATGTGTGAATCATGTAAATTTTTATTTTGCTTTGTTTACCAAATATCTGATCATACTATCAGTGATTGATGATCATACACATTTGAAAATCATTCCAGTGGTTTCGAGGATTAGCTCGTAACAAACGCTAATTATAGGTTATTTTAAAAGACATTTCAATTTTATTTATAAATATTTATTTTTATTAAGGGTTAATGTTGCTAGGTATTTGTGATTGCTATCGTATAGTGTCTGGAAAAATTACATAAAAAAAATAAAACACTTTTTTCTTAATTGTAGTTTTATTTTAGATTTTTGCGTACATAAATAATTATTTGAATATTGCATAAAACGTCATAAATAACACCTACAATAACTCACAGGTAAAACTTTGGTTTCGACTGCGTCATTAAAATTAATTGTTGTTAAAGGTAGGCAGATTGCAGGTAAATTATGACAAAAAGACGTTCTATCATTCCAGCAGTAGTATAGTTTCATACATCCATTTCACATAATAGGTGTAGCAAAAAGAAATACTTTCTTTTTCCATGAAATTGAAATATTTAGCATGATCCAATTTAGGTCAAATACCTATATACATTTTATAAATTTTGTTCAATAATTTTCCTCTCAACTTTATGATGTACTTTAGCACTCGTTCTTATTGGCAAAAAAACGGAGACTCGATTTTCACAATCCTCTCTTGAGGCGAATTTTTCACCTACCAAATTGCCATGGGCAGGAACAAGTGAAGTGAAACGCTTGGGGCCATGTCGGAACTATAATGTAGATATATAAGAACTGTGTACGTGTCTGTCGATGTACGGAACCTTGCATTGTCCTAATGGAACACACAATTCATCTCCTATTGGCTAAAGCTGGTGGCGATTGCTTTCTTTAGACAGTCAAATTGTTGACTTTTAAAGTTCAAATCAAGTTTCGTTTTACACACGCCAAACAAAACTGAATCAACCAAAACTGTCAGTGAAGCGTTTTAGTATGAAATCGCTAATGCCACTTATCGTGACCCGATCGGACTTCTACAGCGCGGAGATACAGATTACTCTCTACTGGAAATATGATGGATTTCTTGTTTTACTACACCTAATTGTGACAACATTTAGCTAAATGATTGGCTTAATGAGACCAAATGACAACCGGTTTAGTTCTCAAAATGGTGGCCACTAAAAGTAAAAGCAGAATGGATGAAATGTCTGATTTAGGAACATAGTTATAAATAACATTGCGTTTTTATAATAATTTACCTGAATATTATTCCAATAAGATTATTCCCTACAATCTGCCTACACATCAATAATTATACGACTAATAATATTAAAACCAATAGAATTTTTTATGTGAAGTATATTAAATACTGCTTGTGTTTTGTACTTTTCTTTAATTGTAGCAATATGGCATAATTTTTCACAACAGTTTTTCTTATTTTCACTATTTAAGAGGATTCGTTCACTTTTATATAATTATTTTATTAATTACTTTATAGCATCTATGAGTTTAGCTCATTCCCAGTTGGTTAATTAATTTGGTAAAATATAGTATATGATTTAGACAAATCATACTGGTTCACCAAAATATAAATAATTATCAAAATGTATCGATTTAGAAATAAAGTATTTTGTTATATGAATAATTTATCACGCTTTTGTGTGCAAGCTACTGTGATAAATTGTGTTGACAAAACGTAAACTACTACGAGCATCAAGTTTTCAATACTATTTTGTATTCGAAATATCTTTAATATTTAAAAGGGCATTTATTGCATATACTAAATGCTCATTCGTATATTTATTTAAACTATTTTATAATATATTACGTATTTTCCGCCCTCAATATTTAATGCACTGGTAAATTCATGCTTGTTTTAATAAAGCCTATTTATATAATAAAGTGAGTAGTAATAAAGTGGAGAAATTAAATTTACGTGAGATTTTAAAAAATTGTTCGCATATCGCTGTTGTAGGTGAAATCAGTATGGAACATTGATGTGGCAAAAACAAATTATCGGACGTAACTATAAGGAATTGTAAAGTAGGCAAAGTCGTCTCTTTTACCTCCGCGTCTTACAGTTTGCTGAACGCAGTCACTACGTAGATAATTAGCTGCGGCTCTGAGATGTCCAATAACTACTTTGCGCCTTTACATTTATTTATATGGTAGGTACTTGTTCCTATTCTAATTTTAAAATCAAATATTTGCTTATAGTACGTGCTACAATTTTAAGTGTCGCATTTAGACTTGTCTACTATTGAATTTATGTACGAGTAAAGTTGCGATAACGGCATAATAAACATTGAAGGATTGGTTCAGTATATGCATTTGAATCTCCACAAAGAAGTAGCTTACCAAAAACCAAATATACACGTTTTGGGATCATGATGAGGGATTTTCACGATACATTTATTTAAAGAGAGTAATATAGAGAATATCTTTTAAACCTCAAAAATAGAAATTATTCCATACCACGCACGCTACAAAATATTAATTCATAAATAAAATGTAAACCAGGGATGAGATTAGGCCAATGTCCACTTAGAACAAAATATGGACACAGTTGTCATGATCTGCTCGTACCGAGTCAAATATTTTATTGTGAGCTAGTACAATCCAGTGTAAATGTTACATTAATGCAAAGACTGCTGAGAGTAAGCTAATTAGTAAACAACATCAAAGTGATATCTAATCCATATTATCTCAAATTATGCTTCAAGTATTAATGTTAATTAATCAACACGTATAATATAAAACTATTATTACTTATATGATATTACAACTTCTTTACGACTAGCCCAGCATGCCCTGAATATTATGATGATCCAACTCGACCTGTATTACATATGTATTTCTTTAATATACTCTTTTGAAGTGTAGTTCAAGTGCACAATCTTTTACAATATAATAATCACAGTAACGCGATTTCATGCCCCTATGTATTATGGTAGAAATTAGGCCACTGGGTGACTAGTTTATTTACTTCTGCGTCTCATTTTATACATATATTTTATTCATTTAAAACTTTAAAATAAAACGTACATATTTCGTTCACAACACTGCGTTTCGTCAATCTTTTATGATAAGGCCGTATATGGGGCCATACAGGCGAATTATACAGGAATACTCTTATAACGCGGAACCAATCCAGTGTCACAGAGGGCATTACTATATTTTTTTTATTGCTGTAGGAGAGCAGGCAGGCTGACGGCCCGCTTAGAATTTAGCAGTTACCCTCGACTATGGGTGTTTGCAACGCCAGTGGCATCGCGAACACGCTGCTGTCCCATAAGGGTACAAGAACTTGGGTCATAAATGCCGGAACACAACACAAGGTTATTATGGCAGCATACTTAAGACCAAAGGTGGTCGCCATCCAGACCGGCTTGGGGCCCTACCACGTAGCTAGGGTGGGTTGTTTTGTCGCCTTTTACGGCAGGCCGACCCCGGCCGCAGAGGTTAGTATTCTTTCTCCGCCCCTGCACGGATTATGAGATCTGGAATCTATCCTTTATGAGATCTGGAATGTGATAGTTTTGATAAATGCGTATAATATAGTAATAATATAACTACGAGACTTAAATAGAGATCATTGTGCCAGTTGCATACCAATCATTTTAACAGTGCTTGATATTTTAACACTTAAAATTGTAAGTGACATACAAGTAATGTGAGTGTTTTATGATTTTAAGAACTTGAGATTGAAAATGGTTAAGCTATGAGCCTATTGCAATATCTCATGATGATACGTGAACTCGTTGAAGTTGCTTCACAAATATATGTGTTGGCAAGAGCAGATATTAGAACATACTTAGTATAAAGGCATTAACATATTTACTATATAGTTTTTTTAGTAACTTTACATGAGATCAGAGTCAAAATACTGTTTAGGCCTTAATTATCTTAATATTATTATATCCATATAATGTTTCATTGATAAAACTATAATTTAAAAGATTTTGGTGGGAAATAAGGTGAGAAAATTTAAAAAAATATTATGTAACCATGTTTGAATTGTATTACAATAAATATACTAGCAATCTACAAATCTTGGACACTGCATAAAACTAAGTTACTGCCGTAATCAGAGTGACATAAATACGGGCTATAATTTACTATCTTATGATTTAGCCAAATCTATTTTACTCTCCGTGCAGATTGTAAGATTGACCTCTGCGACCGCCTGTTTAAAAAGCAACAAAACAACCCTAGCTAGGTTGTAGGGCTCCAAGCCCGACTGGACGGAACAGCCCCGGTTTTAACACGTGCCGCCATAATGAGCTTAAATTATATTCCGGCATTAGTAAAGTATGTTCCAGTTCCTAGGCCGACAGAGCCTTGGCCTCTAGAGTTGCAAACGTCTATAGGCAACGGTGACCTACCATCGGGTAGGCTCTTTGCCTGTGCCGATCTCAGCTATAAAAAACATCTGCCCTCTTCTAAACACTGCATACCTTTAGGCTGACAGAATTTAGAGAATAATGCTGAGAGGCCTTTTTATGGATGTAGAAATTTCGCTAGAGAATCGCGCAATTTTGGAGCTCCCGTTGCAGTTAAACCGCCGTTAAACCTTCTCGTGACTAGAGGACGTACGTCACTGGTATATCTACTGAAATAAGCCCGGTGTTCTTTATAATACCTAGTGCACCGGAGCCGCGAGTACTGATCAACCGCGACAAGCCTACCTTCATTTTCTTAACTTACTGTTAGTTATACTTGGGCCATTACAAACGTGCGAACTGAGTCATAAAACATTACGTCAAAGGAATGTGACAATGCCGCGCAACTCGATATCGATAAAGGGATGCCGCTCGGGTTCAGGTAGTCAGATGACGTGGTCGTTGATGACTGATACATGTAAATTGTAGGTTGTAGGTGTTTGTAAAACTTGTGTTATAATAGATATTAGACAATCCTACGCGTACCATGGAAGCATTATTCGATAACTTAACGTCACAACACTAGAAGTGTGAGCGAGAGATCCGATATGCCTATAAGTGTGAGCGAGAGGTCTGATAAAAATGATTTATGACTCAGTTCGCACGTTTGTAATAGCCCAAGTATAGTTTATTATTTGGATAGTATTTTAAAATTTATGCCATTTATTATAGATACTTTATAACATCAGATAATCTCTGATACAATAACATTATTTCAGATGTAAGAAACGCGTGAAGATTGACAATAATAATAACAACTAAAATTGGCTATTTGACAGTTATATGGATAAAATTTGTGGAGAAATGTCAGTCATCGCTACCAACATTAAACGGTATCATGGTGTACATTAAAGGTGTGTAACTCAGGATAGATAAACTCAAAAGATATATATCCCAAGTGAAGAGTTATTTTATCTCTATATCTCTTGTACTCAAACTGTATCTTTATATCTTTATCTTTACAGTACATATTTCGATTCATTTCACACTTATATCTCACTTCACAATGAGTAGATCGAGAAGAAACGAGACAGAATGATTAGCCGGGTGCAACGCGTATTTTTTTATAATAGAATGAGTTCGAATATAGTAGCAAGCCAACATAAATCGTATTGCTATGATGTTATCGTTTAATTTTGTTTGAATATACGTGTATATCAAACACATGTTGTTTTAAACAAAATATTGTTTTAATACTTTACTCGGCTGGGTTACCTGAAATTCGATACATTCCCTTGGAGGAATAAAAGTAGAGCTTATTTGCTATAGATTTTGTTCTTATGGACACTAGCCAATAGTGATTACTTTTTCAGATATTCAAGTTTTTGTGTTTTTATTTTTAAATACCGATTTTAGACAAAAAAAATATGCTCCTAACTGAATGTCCTAGTTTGATCCTATTTTTGAGCATGATCTGATACCTAACATCTCAACACTTCCTCCAAATAACAATAAGCTGTAGTAACACTCTTAAACTTTATGTTATGAACGTAAACTCGCTAGAGTTCAACAAAAAAAATAATTGCCCTATTTCATTAGCTGTTCAAAATGGTATGAAATATTACAGTATGTTTTAAAATCAAAAAGTTATTAGCTAGAAAGAAACGTACAGAACATCAGTAATTTTTGGATACGTAAATTTTTTAATGAGAAATTAATGAAAATCGGCTGAATCTTCACATTATTTATTCAAAACATCAAATTACAAATCCTGTTCAAAATGGGAGCCACGGTTCCTAATACACGCACGTAGTCTCTTCCGTATTTCGGTCTTAGTAACACGGGATGTTAAAGTGTCTTTTATTTGTTTGCCTTAAATTTTTTGCCTGAGCTCTCCAACATTATTTATAGTGCTGTTAGCTCGGTAAACAAGCTCTTTCATGTGGCCCCAAAGGTAAAAGTCGCAAGGTGTCAAATCAGGACATCTTGCCGGCCTTGGCCGATCCTCCTCGACCAATCCAACGCTGGGGATAATCTCGATCGAGCAAATCTCGCACTCCTCGGCGGAAATGGGCTGGGCAGCCGTCATGCTGGAAAATCATCTCCCTTCTCAATGCAAGTGGCACATCAAGCAGCAATGATGTCAAACCATCATGAAGAAAATTTTCATATGTTTTGCCATTTCAATTTTGGGGTAAAAAGTAGGGTCCGATGAGGTTGTCATCGATTATTCCCATCCAAACGTTAAGGGAAAATCGATATTGATGAGCCGTTTCTTTCTTCTTCCTTGGGTTAGAACCTTTTTGAGACCAAAAGTGACTATTGTGGTAATTAGTTATCCCATCACGATCAAACTTGGACTCGTCCGTCCATAAAATTTTGGAGAGATAATTAGGTTCTCAATATCGTTGTCCAATATGAAGCGGCAAAAGTCAATTCTCCTGACTGGATCTTCCTCTTCTAGAGCGTGTACAGGCGTGTAGTGATACGGATACAACCCTGCCGTATGCACTGTGAACCATACCTTCCATTGAGAGATTCCAAGCTGCCTGGCCACGACTTTAGTAGACACAGTAGGATCCTCTTCAAACTGCGCATGAATTTCTTCTTCATCTTCAGGAGCGTATATGCGAGGTCTACCAGCATCACTTCGTCTTGTGCGAAAACTTCCAGATTCTCTTAGACGGCGGAATGTCCCAGAAAAAACACGTTCATTGGGTGTTCGACGATTAGGGAAACGACGCACATGTTCCTTTTTCGCTGCTGCAGCATCTTCATTACAATACCCATAACAAAGGATGATATCAGCGTACTCTTCGTTCGTGAAAGACGCCATAACGTAAAATCCAAAACAAATAATTATTAGATGTGGAGAAATGTTCACTTGCGAAGATAGTTGAATAACTACTAATACTAAATAAACAAAACAAAGCCACGCCGGGTCATCCCTGCCCTTCGCCGTACACATCTGCCACTGATTGATTGTTGAGACTATGCCTCGCCCAATCAGATGCTATGGCACAGAGATTTACTGTACGCTGCAGATAAAAAAACTCTAACAAAAGCATAACTCTCAGCTGTACGCTAATTGATTTATTTCTAGGAAAAATAGCACATAATCTTAGTTAACACTTTAAAGTGTTACTTATTGTTGTGCTGTCCATGCAGATAAAAGTTGTATACCACTTTGGATAGCTAATGAAATAGGGCAACTATTTTAGTAATTTGTACGACACGTTCCATACATTTTTTTTAAGTAATTTCACTATGAAGTGGCTTTAAAAAATTTTTTTTTGTTGAACTCTAGCGAGTTTACGTTCATAACATAAAGTTTAAGAGTGTTACTACAGCTTATTGTTATTTGGAGGAAGTGTTGAGATGTTAGGTATCAGATCATGCTCAAAAATAGGATCAAACTAGGACATTCAGTTAGGAGCATATTTTTTTTGTCTAAAATCGGTATTTAAAAATAAAAACACAAAAACTTGAATATCTGAAAAAGTAATCACTATTGGCTAGTGTCCATAAGAACAAAATCTATTGAAAATAAGCTCTACTTTTACCTCTCCAAGGGAATGTATCGAATTTCAAGTAACCCTATATATCTTTATACCCAAAAGATACATATCTTTATTTTCTTCTTGGTGAGTTATTTTACTCATGACTAGTGTACATGCTTTAATTAACAGGAGGAAAAAAGAAATATTTAAAATATTTCAATTGTGACCTCCTACATATTCATGAGATTTCACAAATTCTATTGCAATATGATTTAATATCTTTCAAATATCACGTGTCTTTTTGTGTCAAATTGAAAATTCCAAAATAAATATTACTTTATCGGTAGTTTCTTAGACAATGATGATTTCAACAGTTTTAAACTAAACATAAGTAAAAAAAAAATTTCACTAACTGTCAAGTAATATAATTCAACATTTTCAATAGGTTCTGTTGTCATAATTAAAACACACCTAACACTAATCACATTTTTCAACATTTGGTGAAAACGTCAGTTGAAGAATAGTTTCCAACAATGGTCAAAATAAATATCCCTAAAATGTAGTTATGATGAATACTTCAGTGCGAATTGAAATTGAATCTACCGATACATCCTTAAACAATAGCCTCAATAAAACTTTACTCATTTTCAAACTTATTAGATAATCATACCCCCCCAATCCATTACTTCCCAATATACCTGTGTACTATATATTTTTAAAATATTTATGGTAAAGCTAATTAAATATTTGATATCATAAGATGTGCTATATCTAAAATGAAGTCTTATCTGACACGCAGGTGTAGCGAAATACGATCATAAATCTTCAATCCACCTACGTGATAGTTTTACTATCAGAGTTCAAAATAAGAATTGGTTTTCTGAAACTGTCTCAGTGCTATCCAAAATATTTCGATTTATAGTGAGTTTGACATAACGCACCTTCGGTGCAACAAAGTCACAATTCAGGACACATGTTTTTGTTATGCATTTGATTAGTATGTTTTTAATAATATAAAATAAACATTTTACGTGAAACTGTAGCAAAAACTATAAACAATTAATAGTATATATATTATTAACCTATTACACATGGTAATTCAGACATCTTAAAAGTCCTGTAAAATTACAAAATGAGCTGTGGTGCCTTTGTTGCACCAGAGGTGCGATATATAGCTTTTGCTTAAGGTGCTGCATTCATCATTATCTGCGGAATAAATGGAATATTTTGTGATCGTTAGATTAATCACATCTCTTTCGCGTCAGTGGCGTAGCAAGGCGTGGGCAAAGTGGGTCCTCGCTCCCGGTCTTGTACTTATAGGGACTTCGCGAGGCCTTTTTAAATGCGATGCCACCAGACTTAAAAACCTGTTTATTTTTAAATTGAATAAAAACATAAAAATATTGGCCACACTCGTCACAGACTGGCAACACAGTTTATCTTTGTAAAACGTTTCTTCACACGCATACAAAATCGAGGTGGTAAAAATTTTGGAAAAAAGGGAGGATTTCAAAATTTCTAGAAGTAGGTAGTTCATATTTTTTCACTATTATGAGTAGATATCTCGTGTATATATGTAAATATGGCATGTTTGGTAACATTTATTGGGTAGATCTTGGGAACCAAAGAAAAGGCGCCTCGCTGATGCAACTTTGCCCACGTCTGTATTACTCCATGCCACGCCACTGGTTTGTGTGTATAGGCACTAATCGTTGACTATTCTGCACTGCGTGTCAGTTCAGACTAATAAATACTATGTCAAACCTTACATCTAGCATTAACCACCCAAAGAAATGGACGCGATGAAATATTGTTTCATAATACTTTAGGCATTTTAATAGAGCACGTGTTACAGTAATGCAAATATACCGTAGACTTGTTTTGTAATTTGTCGCGCTGTGGTGTGTACGATATAAAATTATATCAAGTATTAGTTAACTAAAAGTTCACATATTAATTTAGCAAAATATCACAAGAGTATTAAAATTAACCATCAATATCCATATAAATGAAATGAATATTTATTTGCGAAAATGGGTAACAATGTGGTAGAAAATATATGTGCTCCATTATCTATTTATTTTTCGGCTTGCAAAATAGGTTTTATATACATAAAATTGAACTGAAGTACTAGTTTGCAAATCCACTAGTATGAAACACTTGTAAGTCAATTGTGAAATAATAACATGTTACAAAATAAACTCATCAGACCAATACCAAAACAATTCTACGGTATAAATTCACAACTTTCATTTAGGCACCCTTCGTACAAGGGATTAACTTAATACTACGCATATAGTATTGACTAATTGTCATGCGTACGTTCTGTACGCGGCATTCCGTCTTGAAGGTAGTCCTTCATCTGCGGTTTGATCTTCGTCGGTGGGAACTTGGTGAGGCAAAACTCAGCGATCACGCAGTACAACTTACAGAGCAAGGGGCACAGCAACGCCTGGTGTATGACCGCAGCTATACGGTACCATGGTCCATCGAAAGGGTCCAGTATTGCCGGACACAGCATATGGTTCAAATTTACTTGAGCAGGCTGAAAATTTCATAACTTTGATATTAATCGTATACATTTACGTCGTACTTGGTGGTTTTAGGTATTAGGGGCCCCAACAAAAGTCTGAGCATAATTTAACTTTGTCTGACAGCTGATACAACGGACAATGCTGTGGTGCGCGGTTATATCCTTATTCGTATTGTGAATTTATTCTATCATTTAAGTCAAATTAGCGGTGCTCTTGCCGTCGTAAACATATATAGGCGACGGTAACTGCTTACTAACGGGTCTTTCATTACGTGCTTCCTATTTTTAAAATTAAATAAAACAAAGTGTGTGTGTGAGGATATCATCGAAATTATTTATTCGTTTGAAAGACCTATTGATGCCATTATGTGTGGAATATAACAACATGTGGAATACAACACAAACATCGTTCAAATGTCCGCCACGCTTCTCTTGGTGGAGTGCATCCGAAATGTCCAATTTTCCATGACTCTGGCGCATAAATCAGACTCAAATTGACCGATGGCATGGGTTATGTTGGCTTTGAGGACCGCTGTGGTTTGTGGTTTATTCGCAGATGTGAAGCGTGGCCGGTGCTGGAGCGACAAAAGCAGGCACTGCGAGTCACGGAGATGAATATGCTGCGGTGGATGTGTGGAGTAACGCGGAAGGACCGCGTTAGGAACTCTCGCATTCGTGGCAGCCTTCATGTTCGTGACATTGCGGATAAATTGCAGTGTCGCCTTCGCTAGTATGGCCACGTTTTACGGCAACCGGCTACTTACATGGGAAACAAATGTCTGGCCATGCCATTACCGCCGGGCCCCGACAGGAGGGGTAGACCTATAAATTATGGCTTGACGTCGTAGGGGTTGATATGCGTGCCAATGGACTGACCACCAGAGATGCCGAAGATAGTGCGAAGTGGAGAAGAAAAAGTCAAAAAGCGGACCCTGGGAGCCGAAGCGAGTTTGGGCTGCAACCGGGATTCAGCGCTAAGATGAAGATAATTGACCCCTTCAGAATAAAACTTAATCCATGAACCAGTAGGTGCTCTACATACTTCTTTATAGCTGAAGTACAATCTTATAGTAATTATAATTTCAAGCTGTTAATAAATCTTCAAAAAGTAAAGGCATTACACACCTTCAACAAGCTTCTTTAAATAAAGACCAGAAAAAAAACATGTGTGTGTGTGTACTTATGCACGCACGTAAGAAGTTAATACTTCTTTGGTGTAAGAGAACAAAAATAGCTCAAGATTTGATTCATCAACTTCAACTCTCAAAAATAATTTATAAAGTAAAAAATATATGCGTCGAATTCAGAACCTACTGCGTTTTTTTCGTCGGCTAAAAAGAATACATACCGACAATTACCCTCAAATGTATAAATCCACTTAAAAAGTTTTTAAGATGTCACTTTTCTCTCGAATTTTCATAATGGCGTATCATTACATATGGTGGTGCCACATGTAATTTAAAATCTATAGACACATGAATAAATTTAATTTTTTTTATCTCCACTGATATAAATCACCTGTTGTAGATATATGTATTAATGAAACGTATATATATGTATTAATATTAGAGAAACTACTTGAATATAGTTAGGGGTTTTTAGGGAAACTTGAGAGGCAGTTATCAGCTAACCTCATCATGTCAGATCGTAAAAATTTTACTCTTATAATTTTTTTTCAAACGCGCCAAAAGAAGTATAACTTCAAAAACAATTAGCCGATTACACAATTTATTCTGTGTGTGAATCGTATCATAGCTATTGAGTTAGCCGTGTCGTGTTTCATTAACATGGACAATGGACATGTTCCTTAAAGCATGATATAATATACACATACATATACAATAACATGTAATTTACATATATAAAAATAAATAAATTACTTACAATTGCAATAAATTGAAGGATAATGAAGTGGTACAACAAATTAAGGCAATAACTAAAAATAGCCCAATTAAAATCCCCAATTGGTTCTATATTGTAAACACCTGTGAACAATGAATTAATATTATATTCATATTGGTCTGAATTTTTATCCGTTTTATCCGTGAATAAGAAATTTGATTTTTATCCCTGCAGGGGAGGAGAAAGAATACTAACCTCTGCGGCTGGGGTCGGCCTGTCGTAAAAGGCGACAAAACAACCCACCCTAGCTACGTGGTAGGGCCTCAAGCCCGTCTGGATGGCGACCACCTTTGGTCTTAAGTATCCACCATAATAACCTTGTGTTGTATTCCGGCATTAGTGACCCAAGTTCCTGTACCCTTATGGGACAGCAGCGTGTTCGCGATGCCATTGGCGTTGCAAATACCCATAGACGACGGTAACTGCTAAATTCTAAGCGGGCCGTCAGCCTGTCTGCTGGCCTACAGCAATAAAAAAATATGACCATTATTTTAAAATAACAACAATAAACTTTAATACACTTACCCCCTATTCTGAGCAAGTAATATGGTATCACAAACATCATCCCATGTTGGATCCAATAAAGAGATGCTTCTGCTAAGATCTGTAGAAATATAGAATGTATAGAAAACTACAGGGTAATAAATATTGTTCGATTGTTAATCATTATAATTACCGTTCTAGAAGCAGTTTCTGGAAATAAAAAAGCTAAAAGTGGTCCATTCAAAAGATTTAAATGAATACGAAATAAGGCTGTCACCGTTTTGCTTGGAGGTGCCGCTAATAAATAGATCTGAAATCATAAATAAAAAGAATTTCAAAAACAGGCTGATGGCTCACATAATAGTAAGCAGTTACCATTGCCTATAAATGTTTGCAACGTCAGAGACACCACTGCCGTTATCTTAGTAGGACTGGAATCTGGGTTACTTATAACACAAGGTAATCAAGGTAATTGCCATCTAAACATGCTTGGAGACCCAGTGCTGGATTAACCGCATAGCAAGAGTAGCAATTGCTATGGGCCCCGCATATTTGGTATTGAGTATCAAATTTTTTTTAGTTACTTATGGACCCCTAGCAGATCAAGGACTCAAAGGGCAAATAGAATTTGCTACGGGCCCCGCACTTGCTTAATCCAACACTCTGGAGACCTACCAGCTGGCTAGGGTTATTTTAGGGTTAGTATTCTCACTCCGCTCCTGCAGAGAGACAAAACTCTAAACAACAATAATCTAATACATATGTAACAATATTAGCTTCCATACTAATATGGAAGAACATACTAAAGTGGTATCGCACTTGAAACCTTGGAGATCACAGGTTTAAATCCCATGCTGGCATGCACTGCTAATGCAGATTTTCACACCCTAAGGCATGTATAATATGTATGTAAGTGCATTAATATGCACTTTTTTCTTCACTGGTATGTGGCAAGTATGTTATAATTAACATACTTGCCACATACCAGTGAAGAAAAAAGTGATGAGGAAATCTAGATATATACCAAGATCACCAGTATGTGTAACTCACTAATCCCCTTTGGCCAATTTCTCTCTATGGAGCTGGAGGTCACAAGTGATGTTATTATTATATTACGTGCTACCATGCTATTTAGCTGCTTTTGATAAAACATTGTCAATTTCTAATAGTCTTTAAGTTCATAAAATATGTCACACTAAAATCAGCTTTTTTTGACAACCTATTGTCACGCTGTATCACACTTTCTGTGACCCCTAGAAATATTTCATCACAAAAACTAAGAATCCTGAGTATGATAAATTTCAAATTATAGTGCACAAATTTTGAGAATTAAAAATATTTATTTAGTTATTATAATAAAATTTAAATAAAGCAATAAATATATTTTATAAGGAGCATATAAATAATAAATAATATTTCTATTCATCAGAAGTCCAAGAATTTTTCATTGATTTTTTATCTGGATAACAATTTATAAATGTTAAATAATTTTGATAGAGTTCACCTCTTCTCGATGTCATTATTTTTCTAATATATATCTTGACTATTAAATCCAGGAGTTACAAAGTTAGAGAAAAAAAGCTGAATAAAAACCTGGAGAGTATTAAGGCATCTTTGACAAAAGCAGTGGTAGATATAAAATAAATGTTTATTTAGAGCAAAAAATAGGTAAATTAAATACACATTAAATATAATCACATTATAAATACAAGTGCCCTAAAAGGTATTTTCTGCTTAGCATAGTTGGTTATAAGAAACCAATGCTGGTCTTCCACAGAGGCCTTCAAGAAGAATATAAATAGAATATGGTGCATTCTACCATTAAGAACAGGCAAAGAAGATCTAAACAGGGCTTAAAAATTAAGGCAGACATTACAAGTGAATTTAATAGAAAGAAAGAAAGAAATATTTTATTTCAGAACAAGCTGAACAATTACAAAAAGAGTTTCTTAAGTAATAAAAATAACTATAACAAAGAAACAATAAAAATATGTGCTATCTATAATGTGCTTGTCCTAAAATAGGGTCAAGCTCAGCATATGCTGGCCAATAAGGCCAGCGCCGATCTTCCGCTTGAACCTTATTTAAATGATGTCACGGCAGACTATACACAGAGAATATGTATATGTAAAAATACACTTACATTTTGTTACGAATATGATATATAATAATTTGTTAGTGACTGTGCCTAATATAATATAATAAGGACGAACCAATGAATGTAAAATAGGTAATAAAAAAAAAAAATGAATATATACATATCGCTTATCGAAAATAAAATACAACAAAAAAGTATTTCAAAAATAAATAAATTGTTTCAAGGTGCTGGAATTAAATAATACTGATATCGTTTCTTTGATTTGCTTGAAGTTTTTGACGAATAAATAAAAAATGTTTAAGTTTAACTCTGAACCCGTTAACAGAGGTCAAGTTTTTGATTGGTGGGGGAATGTTATTCCAGCACTTTGAAGCGGCATACTTAAAACTGCCTCTGAAAGCAGCTGAAAAATGATGATGTGCCGCTAACTGTAAAGCGCATTGTCTCGGTCCAGCGGACCTGCGACTTGCTATCCAAGAGAGCTTGTTGTATAGGTACATGGGCGCTTTGTCCTTGATGACTCCGAAAAGAAGACAAGCCAGGTGTAATTTACGTCTGTGCATCATTTTCAACATCCAGTGTTTATTAAGATATGGAGTAACACATACTCTCGGTGGGATATCGAAACAAAATCTAGCGCAAGCATTTTGTACTCGTTGAATGAGACGTTTTGTCCTTGATAACAGGCGGGGACAGAAAACAACGTCTGCATAATTCAAGCGAGACAAAACTAAAGATTCTACTAACATCATGCGCGTCTTCTACGTCTTCTATAAAATGGTCTCATTTTATATAGTACTTTTAATTTGAAGAAACAGTTCTGCACTGAGCTTGCTACATGTTTTTCAAACCTCAAATCACAGTCGATATACAAACCTAAGTTACGAGCCTCGTAAACTCGTTCGATCGGTTCATCCATGATAGTAACTGGGACGGATAAATTGAGGTTTTGAAGTTGGTGTCTATTGCCAAATATAATGTATTTTGTCTTTAAGGTGTTAAGCGACAATGAATGTTTTTGTGACCAAACAGAAATTCTAGCTAGGTCTTCGTTTAGTTTAATGATAGCTGATTCAATATCCGATGGCTTGCAGGAAATGTATATTTGTGTATCGTCTGCATATATATGATATTTGCAATGTTTAATTTGAGTCACTATATCAGCCGAATACAAAATAAATAGGATGGGCCCCAGAATTGATCCTTGTGGAACACCTCTGTTGATAGGTAACTCTCTAGATTATTTTCGATCCATTACTATGAGTCAAACAAACACATTGATAACGATTAGTTAAATAACATCTAAACCATTTTACTGCATGGGGATCAAAACCATAGTAGTTCAATTTAGAAATTAGTAGTTCTCTGTCTATAGAATCGAATGCTTTTGAGAAATCTAATAAAACTAGAACTGTACACATGCCTTTGTCTTGAGCACATATAATATTATCCGTGACATCCAGTAGGGCTGTCACAGTACTGCGTTTTTTTCTAAAACCTGACTGGAGTTCAGGTAGAATTTGGCTTCGTTCAAGATAATTTGTTAATTGAATGCAAATAACTCTTTCTAAAATTTTTGACAAGCATGGTAGAATACTAATAGGGCGCAAATCTTGTAGTCCTGAGGGTGTTGGCTTTTTTGGTAAAGGACGTATGACTGAATGTTTCCAAGCATCAGGAAAAATTGAAGTCTGGATTGATAAATTTATAATCGACAGTAAAACATTTAAACTATATGGCAGAGTCATTAAAAACATATGCAAGGTTATTCCATCCGAGCCCTCAGCATTCGATTTCAGACTACGGATAACTTTTAATAAGGAATCTAAATCAATTGTCTGAATATGAAACGTTGCATCACTAAACCTATTAATTTCATAAAACGTTATCAAAGATAGACTGGTATCAAAGGTGTTGGGTACATTTGAAAAGTGATTATTTAGAACATTGGCATCATTGAAAAATAATGGCAAATCCGTGGAAACATATAATACATATTCAATAAATAAAATCATTTTTAATATAAACTTTTTTTATGACCTTTTCTGTAATTACAGTATTTAAAGACTGACTAGATATAATTTGCAGTGTCATATATAACACAACACAATAACACAACAGTTACATCCAAAAGTTCCACTCTCATCATTTACAGTGAGGCAGAAACACACTGGATGCTAACTGTAAAAGTGATACTATACCAGAAGTAGAGTTATATAAAAATATAACTAAACATATTGAGAAAAATATGGAGGAACTATTGAATACAAAATCATAAGGTGAAAGTGACAAATTCTTAAGGAAAGTTAATAAATAACATTGGAACTGGACAAATTAGACTTATGTATATGCAAAGTAACTAATTATGTAAGTTTACCAGACAATATTTAGTATTCCATAGCAGGAATCAGTTTATGAGCTACTATCGTATTATTAGCTCATATACAGTTTATGAGCTAATACTATCGTATTATTAGCTCATAAACTTTTTTTTTGCTTGCCTTCAAAATAGTACAGACACTGTATCTCCTTATAATCATTTTAAAAGCATGATTGTGTAGAGTAACAGGTAATAAAGTTCTGAGAAACTCATGGGACACCTAGTCAATTGGTGATTGAAAAAGTAGATAAGATTATATATGAAAGCTGACCTGGACAGTGAAGTGTAAATTTGGGCTTAATACTGAGATGATGATTAACACATACATACTTACTTGTATCAATGTAGTAACATGACATGGATTTAACAAATATATAACAGTACGGGATGCAAACTTGAAGCCTATTTCCATGCCCCATAACAAAGCTAAAAGAATCACTAGTAATCGCTTTCCGCCTCTATCGCTTTTGGCGTAATTTACGTCTTCGGGAATGTGCAATTTGGGATATATTTTTAACTGAAAATAAATGAATGATAATTATAATTGAATTAACATGGTAACCGGTCTTAACTCGAGGAATAATATACTCACTAAAATGTAAATTGATGCTGTGCATACAATTATGGTTTCAAGAATTTGACGAACAGATGTAAGAAAATATGCACATTCCGGGCCAACATTTCTAGGCACTGCTTTATTTGCGCCACTATATGCCCACTCAAACATTTTTACGAATAATTTTATTAATTATTGTAATGAGAAAAAAATTTAAACATACTAAAATGTAATGCCGTTACTGGAGTCCAATATGACTATTTAAATAATTAAAAACAATGAACTCAAACAACAAAATTTTAATTTAATAAATAATTCCTTAACAGGATAGAGCCATAATTAAATTACCGAATAAAGGTGTGTAACTCAGGATAGATAAACTCAAAAGATATATATCCTAAGTGAAGAGTTATTTTATCTCTATATCTCTTGTACTCAAACTATATCTTTATATCTTTATCTTTACAGTACATATTTCGATACGTTTCATAACTTATCTCACTTCACACTGAGTAGAGTGAGTAGTGAGTAAATCGAGAAGAAACGAGACAGAATGATTAGCCGGGTGCAACGCGTATTTTTTATAATAGAATGAGTTCGAATATAGTAGCAAGCCAATATAAATCGTATTGCTATGATGTTATCGTTTAATTTTGTTTGAATATACGTGTATATCAAACACATGTTTAAAAATATTGTTTTAATACTTTACTCGGTTTAGTTTTGAGCAGTTTCAGCTTAGCAAAGCATCTTGTTTTTTGCAATAGATAAATTATATTGTATTTGTTTTATATTGTAATTGTTTGTTGTTGTTGTTTGTATTATATTGTAATTGTTTCGTATATTCTTAAAATTTGTATTTAGTTTACGGTATTAGTTACTCCAGCCTAGTTCCAAAAGATTAATAAAAAATAGATTTATTAGACTTATTCGGACTTTTGTAACTAGGTTGACAGTCCTAAGCCTATCAAGTATGAAGGAAAATCAAACCGCTGTTTCAGTTTTAATATTTAAATTAAAAAAGGAGTTAATATCACTAACTCATCTTGTCTGCAATTGATATTATTCACGGTAAAATAAAGAGTTAAAGATATAAAAGAATGATATGTATCTTTATATCCAAAAGATATATATCTTTCTTTTCTTCTTGGTGAGTTATTTTGCTTATGACTATTACCGATATTATTGACATTGACTGTAAAATTATCTGAATGTCATAAATATATACTTTTTAATGGCTACGGTTACTACTGGCTACTAACTACTACTGTCTACGACAGTAGGTACGGTTTTCGAAGGGAATTGAAGTCTGGGGTTTATCGGTTTATCTCTTGACCTTCTGACACTTTACGTGTTAATTTTGAGAATGAATGGCTTGAGAGAGGCGGATCCTACCTTGAAGGATAGCTTGCGGTTTCTACGGTCGTTAGCCACCGCCCTACTATGGCTATTGCATAATAAATCAAGTTTTAGAAAATAACATCAAAGTAGCAGTGATCTCATGCCTAAATTTATTCAGTTTCGCCTAAGTTGTTTTCAATACATTTAGGGCATCAACTTAATCTAAGATAATTATGTACTCATATTATGTGTAGTAAAAGGAAATGCATTATTTTTTCATTAAATGGCTTTATTAATCTCTATCTCGCACTGTAGATGTCCGATCGAGTCACGCTAGGTGGCGTTAGAAAGATGAGATTTCGTAGTAAAAAAGCTTCACCGACAATTTTGTGATTTATTGATTCAGTTTTCCTTGAGCACGCGTTAAAGATATCCATTCATCTTGTATCCACAAGCAAAGAGAAAACGTGAATAGGTAGTCACGCGCAATTTTAGTTTCGTTGATTCTATTCCGGTAATTTCGATCTAAAAGATGCACCACCCAAGGCTGGAAGGCCAATTGACAAAAATGTCGATAAAATTATGGAAAGCGTCGGGTCCGACCAACATATATTGTGAAAATCAACTGCCTCAGTTCTTTCCATTAAGGACGAGGGCCAAGTTAATGAACAAAATGGACAATTACTTGGTGATATTCCAAACGTAGCTGTATATTTTGACTACATAGCAATCACTGGACATAAACTATCATTTTAGGACGTTGACCGCAGTATTTAGCAAATTACAAGAAGCAGGCCATAAAGTAAATTTAAAAAAATGTAATTTCTTACAAGATCAAATCGAATATTTGGGTCACAATATAGATAGAAATAGCATACATCCTACCAAAACAAAAATCGACGCTATCCTCAAAGCTTCGAAACCAACTGATGCGAAAGAACTACGATTTTTTCTAGGAGTGGTCAATTTTTACAAAGGTTTCGTACCGCATCTACATGGAGTTTGTTCTGATTTGACCTCACTGAGGGAAAACATAAATGGTGATGGAATGAACACGAAAATCAAATATTCAAAGCTACAAAAATATGTATCGCCTCTTCAAAACCCATTAATTGCTTTTAATGAAGAACGCCCTCTCTACTTAGCGTGCGATGCCTCTAAAAAGTTTTATATCACAAAGACAGTAATATCGAACAACTTATTGCATTTACATCTAGAAAACTACGAGAAGCCGAAAGAAAGTACTCTGTAATTGCCCGAGAAGCCTTGGCAATTGTATTTGATATCAATACTTACGTGGAACTAAATCATTCTAGCCACAGATCACAAACCATTAATTCACATTCTAGGATCAAAGCGTAATCTCCCAAAATTGGTAAACAATAGGCTAGTGCGTTGGGCTCTTGTAATTGGAAGTTACCAATATGACATATCTATGCTTTAAAAAAGGGGTAAATAATACGTTGGCAGATTGTCTTTCCAGACTGCCAGATCCCGATACAAAAACTTCCAAAACAGAAAGTATGGTTCATGAAATTGAATCACGTCTTTTAGGAACTAAAATATCTGATTTAAACTTATCTGAAGAATTAATCAGTAAAACAGTAGTTTTACTGATTAATTCTTCAGATTAGTCCTGTCCTTTGAAGTATCAAAGGACAGGACCTACACTTAGAAGCGTAATACAAAATTTAAAAACTGGTTGGAGAGATCTAGAGTACAATACAGAAATGAAACACTTCTTCCGAAAACGTAATGAACTTTCTATCTATGAACTATCTCTTCAATGAAAGCCTTATCACGTTATTATGTTTGGTGGCCCTCTATTGACGAAGATATTGACACACATGTGAAAAGATGTACCAGATGCCAATAGAATCGATCTAACAATACAGAACTTCCATTCTTATCGTGGTCAATACCAGAAGAGGTGTGGGAGAGAATTCATATAGATTTTGCAGGGCCATTTGAAGGCTAGCCAATATGTATAGGCTAGTATTATGTGAAGCGCTTTCTAAATGGATAGATATTAGAAAGACGAAAAACATACACAACCACAAGGACACTTTGTGGATTATTGGATGACATATTTTGCACGTTTGGGTTGCCTCGAATGATTATTTCTTGAATGATCTTTTGAATTCAAAGAATACTGTAAGGAACATAGTATCTTGCACGTCACATCGTCTCCATACCATCCTCGTATAAATAGACTTGCTGAGCGTTTAGATATGACCTTCAAATCAAGAATGGCTTTCAATCATGGCAAGAACCCTGATCGTCGACTTTTGGAATTTTTATTCTCTTACAGGAATACTCCACATACGTCCACCAGCAGAGATGATGTTTGGTCGACAATTGAACTGCCTACTGTCTAATGTTCGACCAATTAAAAGAAGATCTCTTCAATATCAACACGTAAAAGAGAATATAAGAGAGATGTCACCTAAATATCAACCAGGTGACAGGGTCTTTATCAAAACCCACGAGGAGAATAAATAGCAGCCTGCAATTATCTCATCCAGGAAGCATAAATATTCCTATCTCGTTAGTACTCCAAGAGGAGAGGAAAAGTGGAAACATGCTGACCATATTAGACCAAGAATACCACTCTGAAATTGTCTAGAAACATACCGCGCGCTACGCGTCGGATGGCGTGTTTACCCCCACCGACCTGGCACGTCTGGATCGAGTGGCGTGTGCGTGCATGGCGTCGCGTCGGATATTCATAAATGTGATTCTGGTCTATAGAAAACAATACATTTGATTCGACTCAACACGCATCGCGTTTCATCGGGTCGTGTCGCGTTTTAATAATGTGTTTCCGCCTTATAGCACAATAGAGACTTTAAAAGACTTGGTAGATCCTACATATATCTAGTAATTTATCTTTATATGGTAGAACTATAGAAATTTTTTAATGAGAAGTTTGTAGAAAGTATTTTGGATTTAATTTTTCATCCCAGCTAGCTCTATGTAGCATATGTATGTAACCTATATAGAAATGAGAATGATCTAAAGAGAGCCTGGCCGCACACTTGTATGCATCAAAATGTTAACTAACTGTATTATTTTTGGAGTAAATAATAAACAAGTCACACTTTTTATCATTTATTTAATAAAGATTTCTTATATTAATTACAATATTCTATCTACAATGGCAGTGTTTATTAAATATTGGCTGTTCTGTTCCAAATAATAAAATAAAAAAGCTTATACCATCTTAATGCGGGATCGAAACTATTTTAAATAGTTTGGTTATAAAATTTCAAAGTTACAGTTTTTTTTATAATTATGTTTATTTTACGTACTTATTTAATTATATACACATAAGAAAAATCTTGACTATCACAAAATATAGTAGTTTTTATGAAAATTGCCCTTTCACCAAGTAAGGTTCTAAGTGACTAGTGGAAACCATTAAGAAAAGTAGATATCAAAATGAAAGTGTTAAATTCTTTAGAAAAAACAAACTAATTATAAATGACACAACACATATATAACGGTTGCGTTCGATTTAGATTACTTACTGCACCTAACTTTGGTTTTCATTTCATTAGAGGAACTTGTATTCGATTAACACCTATAGTTTCTCTCCATACCGATATTGTTCTGTGAAAACTTATTTATTTTACTATGATCTACCGTTATGAACTAGGACAGGGGATTAGGGATAGTTTTAAGGTTTTTTACGTGGTGTTCTTAATGCAAACAGAGCACCGTGACACTCGTTCTGATAAACGTCCTGCTTTCAGGGTCTGCCTCTCTGGTACTGCGAATTGTTGTCCATCTTCAATGGTCGTGAGCCAGAAACTTAGCTTATTGGCAAAGTGGTGGCAGGTACCTCCCTCGCCGTTGCACTCTATGAAGGGCACGGCGCGGAAGTCTTCTAGGCAAGACCCGGGACTGGCTAAAGCCTGACCCCCGCCTTGTCCTCCTGCTCCAGTGTGCTGAAAAGGTTTTTAATTAGTTTATTTACATAATAAAATTCTAAACTAAGGATTTCCAATAAATAGACGAACATTATGAAAAAAAATATATAAAAATATCTCAATGTTTCTGCCAAAAATAACCTTTAAATACTTTAAACTAGACGTAGATTATGTAGATATTGAAGCCATATAAATAACCGCACGACAGTTCAAAAATTCAAGCAAATTATTCACAGTTCATCTAAATTTTTTATGAAAACTCATTTATTTTTAAACGTTAGTTAATAAATTAATGGAGGAGCTTCTTATGATAATTTAATAAGTTTTCTCGTGAAGTTAGAAGAACTAGTTTAGAATGACAATCATTTGTTATATTCTAAGCTAACATGCATTTTAAATCCTAAAATGTTTTGATGATAAGCCTTCTTTTCTCCTTTTCACTTAGTATTATAATACAGAGAGCTGCTCTCTCCACAATCTCGGAAGGAACAACGAATAGTATCGATACTTTCCAGTCTAGAAAAAGAAATAATCTTTATTCTTATAGCTAGAGTTCAGCAGACAGGCAAACGGCCCACCCTAGCATGTGGTCACCGTCGCCTATGGACGTTTGCAACACCAGAGAAACACCAGAACACCACACAAAACACGCTGCCGGCCTCGAAGAAATTTTATAACGCCTTTTTTGAAGAACCCCATATCGTACCGTGCTAAGAAAACCTCAGCCGGAAGCTTATTCCAGATCCTGAGAGTACGTAACATGAACGTTCTTGACGTTTCACACAAGAAAGAAGAGGCTCCAAGAAATGGGAATGAACACCCAGCCAATGGCGGGCAGGGCGGTGGTAGAAAGACGACGAGGGCACCATTCTAAACTGCACATCATTCGTGATGTCGACACCAAGGATCCCAATACTGCTTGACATGGAAAGAGAGGTTCCTTGGAACATTGGCTCAGATGCGAACGGGGTTTTCTTGGCAGAGAATACGCAGACTTGCATCTTCGAGGGGTTGAACTGGTCAATGTTTTGTCGTCCCCATTCAGAGACTAGAGAGTTCTCTACTTCAGACACAAGTCTTCCGTCTACCCGACTTTCTTCCAAAACCGCAAGGAGAGAGGTTTACACGACCAGTGTACCGTGCATCGCCAGTGCTAACATCTGCATAGCAATGAATGCTATCTATGGATAACATGTCATTGATATGCAGAATAAACAGCGTCGGCAACAGCACACAACCCTGGGGCACACCAGCATTGATAGGCTTCACACTGGAGCAGCAACCGTTAACAACGACCTTAGTACTGCGCCCAGCGAGAAAGCTGGATAGACAGGTGCAAAGACTCCTAGGTATACCGTAAGATGGAAGCTTCGCAAGAAAAGCCCTATGCCAGACCCGATCGAAGGCCTTAGCGATGTTTAGGCTAACAGCCATGGCTTCTCCTTTGCTCTCAACGGCTTCAGCCCAACGGTGCGTTAGATAAACCAGGAGATCCCCAGAAAACCGACCATGCCGAAAACCGTATTGGCGATCATTTAACAGCTGGGAATCCTCCATGTAACCCAAGAGTTGTGCGTTGATGATCCGCTCCATTACCTTTGAGAGCAGAGAAGTTATCGCTATAGGCCTGTAGTTGGACGGGTCCATCCGGTCTCCCTTTTTGGGAATAGGATGAACATGGGCCACCTTCTGCGAAACCGGGACACAGGCTTTGCGGTAGCATAAGGTAAAAAGTCGAGAAAAGACTGGAGACAGCTCAGCCGAGCACACCCGTAGTACAATAGCGGGGATACCGTCTGGCCCGGTGGACTTCTTGAAGTCGAAGGATCTGAGGACACGTCGCACGGCTTTTTGTGAAAACCGTACCCCGATATTGTGGAGTTTCTACATCTTCTTATAGAAGGTGGAAACTGTCCCCCGTCATCAAGAGTCGAATTGACTTCAAAGATTTCGCCCAAAAGATCGACTTTATCTTTGGCAGCATGAGCCAGGCGGTCATCAGCTGTACGTAATGGAGGTATGGACGCCCGACAAAAGTTTCCTTCGAGAGCTTTGGCAAGGGACTAGAAAGCCCTAGTCCCAGAGGGATAGCTAGCGAGACGCTTGCCAATCCTGCCGATGTGCTCAAATTTTGCTCTCGCAGTCCGTTTTTTGAGGGTTCTGGAGGCAACGTTGAATTTTTTCTTCAAGTTGGAGAGGCATTTTGCTTTAGCTTAACAGCCTCAGCACTAAGCCTATCAAACTATGACTTTCCCGAACCACCAACGGGCACTACAGAGTTAGGAATAAAACATTCCATTTCCTGCAGCACCACATCAGCAATCGAGTTCGCACATGTGTCAGGATCGCCCGACGAAAAACACAGCGGCCTCCATAGGTAGGACGCATAGAATTCGCGTAATCTATCCCAATCTGCTGACCGATAGCGCCACTCTCTCCGCTTCGCGGTGGGGCGAGCCCGTTCGTGAGTCGGAGGGCGCATCACGGAAGATATCAGGCAATGATCAGAAGTTCCTAATTGAGCCCCGATCGAGACCCGATAATCCAAAGGTCCAACAAAGACGGCGCATAGTCCACTCTATCCGGTATGCGGGTGAACCCTGACCACCTGAGTGAAACCATGGGCAACAGCAAAATTAAAGGCAACAATCCCTGGCAGATCAGTTTTTGAAGAGCCAAGCCCCTCAATATGATGTGCATTGAAGTCTCCAAGAACGATCACCTCCGCGGCGGGATACTGCGTAAAAACTTTGTCGGTAGCGTCTTGGACACGCCTGAAAAAGTGAGCCAATTCAGTCCCTTCGCACTCTCTGCCATGGGATCGATACATGCAGGAGTACACCCGGGTGGAACCACCGAAATCTACCCTTGCCCATAAAATGGAAAGGTCCCTGTCTTCGAAATCGCTAAGACGGCGACAACATATATCGTCCCGGACGTACAAGCAAACCCTAGCTTTTGGGAGGAACAGGTATTCCAAATTATAGCCAGGGTAGCAAAGGTACGATGAGTCGGCCGGTTCAGATATCTGCGTCTCCGTCAGAATCAGTAAAGTCAGTTTTGCCGTTTCCAGGTGGTGCTGGACGGCATTGAGATTTGAATAATTGCCTCTTCTGTTACAAAAGTCCACCATAAATTATTATGACGGCATATTTAAGATCAAGGGTGGTTGCCATCTAGACGGGCTTGAGGCCCTACAACGTAGCTTGGGTTGTTTTGTTGCCTTTTACGACAGGCCGACCCCGGCCACAGGGGTTAGTATTCTTTCTCCGCCCCTGCACGAATAATTTGTAACCTTTTACAATTTAAAAATGAGAGTTTCACTTCAGTGAAAGAAACAAGTTATTACTAACCATAACAAAACTGTAACCAATCCATAATGTACTCCACCCGACAGGACAGCTAGGAACATCCAGGGTCTGGCTGTGTACGGCAATCACATTTGCCGGTACTTCACATACAACGCATCTAGAGATATATTTAACAATTTCTTGTCCTTCTACTGGCATCATCGGTATTGGTTGGCCAGTTGATAACCAGTAGCTCCTGTCATTTCGGCTAGCATAATTACAAACGTCGTTCAAGTCACAAAATAGGAATGGCATTGTACTAAATTTCCTGACACAAGAACCTGCATAGCCCAAATCTTGATTGTGAGCTTTCTCGTTTCCATCGATGTACAGTAATGAGTAACCATCCCAAAGCTTCACATGGCCTTGTTCACACTGGGGAACTACTTCTCGTTGACTGTGTCGTACAAGAAGTATACCAGTCAAGTAATCGGTTTGAGCACACGGGGCTCCTGGAATTCCCTGTGATCCTTGAATACCTCTCATTCCTACTTCACCACGATCGCCTTGTAAGCCCTGCAGTCCTTGAGGTCCCATCGGTCCTGGTATACCAGGTGCACCAGTATATCCACGATCACCTTTTTCTCCAGGACTTCCGTCTAAGCCGGGAGAACCGGGAGCTCCATCAAACCCTCGATGGCCTTCTAAGCCTGGCGGACCACGCGGTCCTGGTTCACCTTTTGCTCCATAAACTATGGTTGCGGCTTCTCCTTTGTCTCCCTTATCTCCTCTACTTCCAATCAAACCATTTCTTCCAGTGTAACCTTTGTCGCCTTTATCACCTTTCTCTCCCATAGGTCCCTGTTGACCCATTAAACCATCCATTCCACGCTCACCCTTATCACCTTTCATGCCCTGGTTTCCTGGTATTCCTTGGGGTCCTAGGTCACCTTTCATTCCAGGCTGTCCAAAGCCTATTGCTCCCTTATCCCCTTTATCACCCTTTTCACCATGTAAGCCAGGTGGCCCTGGTAGACCCGATGTACCATCAAATCCTGGAGGACCAGCTACGCCTTCTTGGCCTTGGTCACCTTTTTCTCCTTGAGGACCAATTGGACCTGGTATTCCTGGCCGACCCACTTGTCCTATCAGGCCGGGTAATCCTTGGTCTCCCTTTTCTCCCGTAGCACCGGGTTGTCCTGGTCGACAATGTTTACCTGGTAAGCCTGGTAAACCTTTTTCCCCTTTGATTGTAAGACCAGGAATTCCAGCTGGACCAATCGGGCCTTGATCTCCTGTGGAAGAAATTATAATATGTGTAATTGTTTATATTTCATGCCGTTATCTTTTTTTTATTGCTGAGAAACAGTAGACAGGCTGACGGTCCACTTAGTAAACAGTTACCATCGTGTATAGATGTTTACAGTGGCAGGGGCACCACGAACACGCTGCTGTCCCATAGGGGTACAGGAGCTTGGGTCACTAATGTCGGAGCACAACACAAGGTTATTTTAGTGTATGAGTTAGATGGAAAGAGGCGTACTCGGATGTATATCAGGTGGAATGTGGAGTGAGGCAGGGGGGACGCGCCTCGCCTCGTCTTTTCAATTTTTACATGAACCAGCTGATCAGTGAACTCGGCAGTACTCCTGTTGGATGTCACAATGATGGGGTATGCATAAACAATGTAACCTACGCTGACGACATGGTACTGCTGAGTCCATTGGTCGGGGGTCTAAGACGTCTGCTGTCTATATGTGAGAGGTATGCGGTAAGTCATGGCCTCAATGTTTACAATGTTAAGAAGAGTGTGGTTATGGTTTTTCAGGCTGGTGGTAGAACATATTTAGACATACCCGATTTTAACTTAAGTGAGCAACCCATGCAGAGAGTTTCTAAATTTAAATATCTGGGACATTGGGTTACCGAAAATTTAAGTGATGAGTTAGATATAGATAGGGAACGCAGGTCGCTGACTGTTCGGTGTAACATGCTGGCGCGTAGATTTGCACGATGCATATTAGATGTAAAGAAAACTCTCTTCAAAGCCTATGTCAATCATTTTATATGCATGGCGTGTGAGTCAACTACACTCGCCGAACATACAGCAACCTACGTGTCCAATATAACAATAGCCTGAGGGTGCTGTTGGGGCTTCCGTCGAGGTATATATAGTGCGTCCGGCATGTTTGCTGAAGCTCGGTTACACGCTTTCGCTACAATTATCCCCAAAAGATGCGCTTCCCTACTGGCACGGATTCGCGATAGCAACAAGACAATCATCAGAGTATTCTCTGATAGATAGGACTCTCCACTGCTAAGTAAATGGATTCAAGGGTTCTCATCATCATCAACGTTTTGATGGCAAATTGCGGTCGCATTCTAATTATGATCCGTGCCTGGGGACAGGAAATGAATGATAACAAACAGATTTACAAACCTTTTTCGCCTATTTCTCCCGTGAATCCTCTCTCCCCTTTCAATCCAACAAAACCACGGTCTCCTTTTTCACCTTGCAAACCTTGAGCACCTTCCGGACCTCTTTCACCCTTTCTTCCTTCAGGGCCCATAATTCCCGGAGGGCCGACATCTCCTTTGTCTCCTTTAACATTCATAGATAAGCCAGGAAGACCTCTGTCACCTTTTATACCCTTGAAACCTTTTGGTCCCGCTACTCCTTCGGGACCTTCTGGACCAATTTCACCTTTGTTGCCATCAAAACCATCTCTGCCAGGAAATCCGGCATTGCCTTTGTCACCTTTTTCACCTCGTAGTCCAGGCAACCCAATTTCACCTGGTTCTCCGGGTGTACCATCTTTTCCAGGTAATCCAGGGAAACCTCGCTCTCCTGGTATTCCAGGAGTACCTTTTTCTCCTGGTAAACCATTAAAACCACGATCACCTTTAATTCCTGGCCGCCCTGGTAGTCCGTCGATTCCTGGCATACCAACATCACCCTTAAATCCTTGAAGTCCTGGTATACCAAAACCTGGCAATCCATCATTTCCTTTATCTCCTTTAGGACCATCGAAACCTGGTTGCCCATCAAGACCTCTAAGACCGGGATTTCCTGGTTCACCTTTTTCTCCTTTATCCGATGCTAAACCTGGTTCTCCTTTGGGTCCAACAGGTCCAATCAAACCTCTGTCTCCTTTGTCTCCAGGTAAACCAGCCAAACCTGGCGAGCCAGGGGCTCCAAAATCACCTTTATCTCCTTTGAGTCCTTGAAGTCCTGGGGGGCCCATAAATCCATCTCTTCCAGGTGCTCCTGTTTCTCCTGTAAGACCTATATCACCCTTGTCTCCTTTTTCACCAGGCGCACCCTCGATACCTGGGTTTCCAGGTGGACCTGGTCTACCCCTTCCCCCAGGTATACCTTTTTGTCCTTCAGGTCCTTGAATACCAGGTTCTCCTCTTAGCCCAGGCAACCCAACTAAACCTGGTTTACCGGGTAATCCTGGATATCCTTGCTGTCCCTTCATACCTTCTCTACCAGGTATACCAGGCGCACCAGGTATTCCGGGAGGTCCGACAGGACCTGGTTCTCCTTTTATGCCTGGTGGACCACCAAGTCCAATACGGCCTGGTACACCTTTATCTCCCTTTTCTCCAGGCAATCCCATTAGCCCTGGGAGGCCATCATTACCGGGTACACCAGAAATGCCACGTAAACCTGGTTCACCTTTCGGACCATCGAAGCCAGCAGGACCAGGAGGGCCCATCATTGAAGGACCTATTTCACCTTTATCTCCTTTCATTCCTGGAACTCCTTGAAAACCTCTGGGTCCTAATTCACCAGGAGTTCCAGGAAAACCTATGGGTCCCATGTCTCCTTTGTCTCCACGCTGTCCTGGTATACCCCGGGGACCTACGGGACCTTGTGTTCCCAGTGGACCCATTTCTCCTTTTTCTCCTGGGCGCCCTTCTGGTCCACGATCACCCTTCATTCCTGGTTCACCTATAAAAATACATAATAATCAGTATTTTTTTTAAACGAGTACTTCAACTTTCATGCTTGAATGTGGTAAAAGGTACAAAAATATAAACAAAACATAATATATGAATACATACGATTACCAGTTTTACAAAAATTTAAACTATGATATGAATCAAAACAGCGCCATCTAGTCTCTGTGTGTGGATACTACAAAACTGATATACTATTTATATATACTTTTGTAATTAAATACATATTATACAGAAACATTCGATTAATTACTATCCGTGTAGGGCCGGAGAAAGTAAACAACCCTGGCTACGTGGAAGGGATCCAAGCCCGTCTGGACGGCGACCACCTTTGGTCTAAAGTATGCCACCATCATAACCTTGAGTTCCGGCATTAGTGACTCAAGTTCCTGTACCCCTATGGGACAGCAGCGTGTTCGCGATACCACTGGCGTTACAAACACCCATCATCATCATCATATTAGTTTTGAAACTCGGTTGCAGCCCAATCTCTCGCTTCGGTGCCCGGAGTCCGCTTTCCGACTTTTCCTTCTCCACTTCGCACGATCTTCGGCTTCTCTGGTGTTCAGTCCATTGGCACGCATATCAACCCCTACGACGTCAAGCCAGCACTTTTTGGGTCTACCCCTCGTGCCGGGGCCCGGCGGTGGCGGCATGCTAGACATTTTTTTATCCGCAATGTCAGGGACATGAAGGCTGCTGGGAATGCAAGTGTTCCTAACGCGGTTCTTCTGCGTTACTCCAAACATCCACCGGAGCATATTCATCTTCGTGACTCGCAGTGCCTGCTTGTATCACTCCAGCACCGGCCACGCTTCACATCCGTATAAAAGGACAGGCCTAATGATGGTCTTATAGAACTGTCCCTTCAATTTAACCGGTATTTAAGGGTCACAGATGACACCAGTCACCTCACGCCATTTGGCCCACGCGGCAGCAATGTGTGCCTTAATGTCGGAGTCAATGTCACTAGACGCGCGAAATACAGATCCCAGGTATTTCACCTGTTCCGTGCGTTTGACTGTGTCGCCGCCTATGCGCACTGGTGTGGGATCTGTGGAGTTGCAGGCCAAGTACTCGGTCTTCGCCTCGAACCCGTGTCACTTGCAGGCATTGCGCGACGGAGATATATCGTCGTGATAAATACGTATGTAAATGAACCTATTTGAACAGTATTTGTTTCGACATACCTACCAATATACGGAAAATATAAATTTAAATAATTATTATTAACACTTAATTCTGTCAATTTTATCAAACTTTTATCAGCGTTAAGCTAAAAATGATAGATGTCGTTTTTTCATGCTGTCTAAATTACAATAACATAATACGAAATTTTTGTTAAGAAATTTAAAATACCTTGTGGTCCTTGAGGTCCTGGTGCACCGCGGTCTCCTGGTGGGCCCTGAGTTAATGCAGTTAATTCCAAAGGACACTGTCCTGGTTGCCCTTTGACTCCTTTCAGTCCAGGATAACCTTTGTCACCTTTAAAACCTCCATCTCCAGGCTGGCCCTTTTCACCTTTCACAGATACACCTTTCGTGCCTGGGAATCCAGGTGTTCCATCGTTTCCAGGAATACCATCAATTCCAGGTGGGCCTGTAAATCCTTTGTCACCTTTTACACCCGGCATGCCCACTGGACCTCTATCTCCTTTTGGTCCAATCGATCCCCGTTCTCCTTTTGGTCCTCTAATTCCGGGAGGTCCCATTGAACCTTTTTCACCAGGTGATCCTTTCACTAAGTTGCTTGGTATACGTGCGTCGTCACCTCTTTCTCCAGGGTCACCTATGGGTCCGTCATCTCCTCGCTCTCCCTATGAATGAAGTAGAAATATATCAATGGAATCATTATTTAAATAACATTAAATGTGTTCACAACATTAAATGTGCTCACAACCATAAATATACTCACAGGGGCTCCGGGACCTCCAGGTGCACCATTACTGCCATCCGCTCCTCGTTCGCCTGGCATACCCATTGGACCCGTGGGACCCCTTTCACCGCGAGATCCAGGTAAACCATCGGAACCACGGTCTCCTTTCGATCCAGGTCCACCGGGCCAGCATTCGTTACAACGGCCTCCTATATCACCTTTAGGACCTGGATTTCCTGGCACTCCATCGTAACCTGGACTTCCTTTGTCTCCTTTTTCACCAGGAGGACCCATTTCTCCTGGGCTACCGGGTATACCTAAACTGTTGTTTCCTGGAACTCCTCTTTGGCCTGTATAACCTCTCTCACCTTTTTGACCCTTAGCTCCAGACAGACCAGGCATTCCACTGTTTCCTCTCTCGCCCTGAAATATATATATATATATAAACATTACATCCAACTGTTTGGTTCGGGCCACTTCTAGAACGAACGGACAATATTCTCGCCACGCTTGTGGAAGACAAATTGACGATTCACACATGCCAGTGGTCCCAGTATTCACGTTGCCTAACGATGTTTGCGTTCACCGTTGGTAAGGCAAGAAAAAGTAATTAAATGTGCACCGCTAGCATGCCCTATCATCGTGGGATTTGAACCCATGTCCTCTGTTTTTGTTTGCAATGGCCAAAGTACACTTGGCCACCCCTTTAAAAAAATTAATTATCATAAATTTATAAAATAACTAGCCGTTCCTGCCCACTTCGCTGATAGAATAACAGAAATAAAAATTTCATTTAAAGTAAATTGTAATTATAAACTGTACATGAAAATTAATCATAATACAATGATTATATTCGATTGCCATCTTACAAATATATTGGGGATCTGTGGATGGAATAGAATAATATAAAAATCACGATTAAAAAACAGGGGTTGATCGTAGAAGGGTCCTTTTATACGGCTGTGAAGCGTGGCCGGTGTTAGAGCGACACAAGCAAGAGCTGCGTGTCACGGAGATGAATATGCTGTGGTGGATGTGTGGAGTGACGCGGAAGGACAGCGTTAGGAACTCCCGCATTCGCGGCAGTCTTCATGTCCGTGATATTGCGGATAAATTACAAGAGTGTCGGCTCCGTTGGTACGGCCACGTTTTACGGCAACCGGAGGCTTACGTGGGTAACAAATGTCTGACCATGCCGCCTCCGCCGGGCCCCGGCAGGAGGGGTAGACCCAAAAAGTGCTGCTGGCTTGACGTTGTAAAGGGTGATATGCGTGCCAATGGGCTCACTACCAGGGATGCTGAAGACCGTGCGAAGTGGAGAAGAAAAAGTCGGAAAGCGGACACCGGGCGCCGAAACGAGAGTTTGGGCTGCAACCGGGATACAACGCAAAGATGATGATGATGATGATCGTAGAAGGGTAAAAATTTGAAGTTGTTTGTATTTTTCAATGCTAAATCATAATAAAATAAAAATATTTGTCAAAAAAAAATTTTTTTTTAATATTTTAGAGGTGGGACCCTTATCATGTAGGGATATGAAAAGTAGATGTTGACCGATTCTCAGACTTACCCTATATGCACACAAAATTTCATACAAATCGGTCCAGCCGTTTCAGAGAAGTTTGGTAACAAACACCGCGACAAGAAAATTTAATATATTAGATATTTATTGATTTAATTTATAATATTGTAAACATTTTCAACATTGTCTGAATAGGTACGCGTTAATTTATTTATTCATAAAGAATAAATTATTTTAGGGAAAAAGATTCCAATAAGTTTCATTATATTTCACATCATATTTTATTCACAGGTGGGTCGTATACAAATCAGAAGAAAAGTATTTATTTAGATATTTTTTTCTTAATTTATAATACGTACCATACTTTCCCAAGAAAGTTTTAGCGGGTTACACAAACCAATGACTATTCCGTCTCTGTCACCACAAGTACAAGGATGGATCAAAAACATGCCCACTCGAAACTCAATATTATTATAGATTTGTTTAATGAACTATGAGACAAGGTGAATAAGGACTTGATTTGTTACTCGTAATGAGTGTCTCAGCTAATCAGGCAGAAAAAGTAACCCTTCCTCCCATCGCCCCCTGTTCCGCGACATTCTTGACCCACCCTCATAAGTTGAATCCAAAAGTTCGGCGATCAAACATTATAATTATATAATTACAGCCCACAGCGTCCCACTGCTGGGCTCAGGCTTTCCCCTACAAAGAACGGACAGTATACCCGTCACGCTCGTCCTAGACGGATTGGTGCGTTACACATACCGGTGATCTTGGTGTGCAGGTTTCCTCACGATGTTTTTCTTCACCGTCGGCACATGGCAATTATGTTTATAATATGCACATTAGACGAGAAAAACTGCCTAAGCGGTGCATGCCATCGTGGGATTCGAACCCGGGACCAAACAATACCTATATATAACAAACTCTTAGGCAGTTTTTCAGACTTAATGTCATCATCTAAGCATCAAGATTGAACAAACTTGGCGAAATTAAATTTGTGATACCGGCCTGGCTTTTTTTCTATTGCTCTAGGACAGCAAACAGGCTGACGGCCCACTTATAATTTAGCAGTTACCGTCGCCTATGGCTGTTTGCAACGCCAGTGGCATCGCGAACACACTGCTGTCCTATAAGAGTACAGGAACTTGGGTCATTAATGCCGGAACATAACACAAAGTTATTATGGCGGCATACTTAAGATCAAAGGTGGTCGCCATCAAGACGGGCTTGGGGCCCTATCACGTATCTAGGGTGTATTGTTTTGTCGCCTTTTACGACAGGCCGACCCCGGCCGCGCGTCAGTATTCTTTCTCCGCCCGTGCACGGATAAGAGATGCCTTAACCTCGAAAACAAAACAGCGTCTTTAATTTTTTTGACTCTTATGAAACTTCAACAAAGAAGTATCGTTGCCTACGAAGCATGCCGTTATTTGAATAGACGTCATGTGTTTTGTATTTTTGTCTACAATGCTATTAGAACACTGACGTGACGCGTTACAAGTTGCAAAATAATAAATGTTTTAAACATTGTCTACCGTACGTAGACGTATACCATATATCTATGCAAGATTTATGATAATTACTGAATTGATTTGATAAACTCAATTTTTACTTACGGGAATTGATAAGCCATCTTCACCCTTTGGGCCTCTTGGACCTTGAGGTCCAACAGGTCCATCGTAACCTCTCGGACCGATATCGCCAGATGAACCTTCACGTCCGGGTTCTCCTTTTTCACCTTTATGTCCAGCTGGACCTTCTATTCCTGGGGTACCAGGTTCACCTTGTCCACCGGGTGATCCCATAGGGCCGATTTCTCCCCGGTCACCGGGTCTACCGTCTGTACCCTTTGGTCCTGCAGGTCCTTGATAGCCTCTTGGTCCAGGAGGTCCCGGAGGTCCACGTGAACCACTGCGGCCACCGGGAGGTCCGGGTACTCCTTTTAGACCACGTGGTCCATCTGCTCCATCTCTTCCAGGTTCTCCTTTAGCTCCCGCTAAACCATTAAGACCAGGAATTCCATCGAAACCTCTATCTCCTTTTTGTCCCATTGGTCCTGGAGAACCAAAAGCGCCATCGCGACCCTGTTTAGAAAAGAATAGTAATTTATATTTAAATGCAACACTGGTTATGTACTATCGCAGGAGTATACTAGCGTTTTAAAATATATTTTAGAATTTAATATTGTACTGCAAACAAAAAACATTCTAGTTAAGTTTTACTTGCAAATATAAAAATAAATATGCTAAATACTATGACACATATACACGTAAGATATATTCGTATTACTTACCCTTTCACCTGGATTTCCTCTTATACCTTTTTCTCCTTTGATTCCCATCTGTCCTGGCAAACCAGGTTCACCCATAGGTCCTGAATCACCTTTATCACCAATTCTTCCAGGTTCCCCTTTAGAGCCCTTTTCTCCCATATCACCTTGTGGCCCTTGGAATACTTGTGTGCCATCTCCCTTCGCATACGAATTGGGATTGTTTGTGCAAGGAGCTCCTCTGTCTCCACGATCACCTCTTTCTCCTTTGTCACCTGGGATAGATTGTCCTTTTGGTCCTTTAGATCCCTTATTCCCTTTCGGACCCGGTTGACCCTGTATAACAGAAATGTTTAATATATGTATTTCAAGTAAGACAAAGATCCTGTGTGACCAAAACTGTCACCAATTACACAAATCTGGGCTTGATTAGTGTTCTCATCCAAATTAATACAGCCAATAATACAGCCAATATTTTGGGAAATTGTCGGAAATTGGATTCACATATTTTATTTAATGAATTCATTTTAATGTATTATGTAATCGTAATGTTATAAAAATACATCAAAAATACCAAATGATATATGTGGTCATTTTACGTCAAAATTAAAGTGAACACATTGAAAATACTTTATTATTCTATAAATTGTTAAGATACATGGCTAGGATACACTTTTAGCCAAAAAAGTCTCCTGAAATTTTACCTATAAACGAGTATAATTAAACTGTTAACTTACCGCTGGACCAACATTCCCTTTAGGTCCTTGCAATCCAGGTGGTCCCGTTGGTCCTACAGGACCTGCTCGCCCTTGCAAACCATCAGCACCGGGTTCACCTTTTTGCCCTTTTGGATAACGACTCGAACTGATAGCAGGTTCTCCTTTATTACCTTTGTCACCTTTTGACCCAGGAAAACCTCTAGGCCCTTGAATACCTGGAGGACCTAGATCGCCTGGCGCACCCTTTAAAAATAATAAAATATAACTTTAATTTCTAACCGACTAAGTTATTAACCATTCATCATCATCATCATCATCATCTAATCGTTATCCCGGTTGCATCCTTAACTTTCGTTTCGGTGCCCGGGGTCCGCTTTCCGACTTTTTCTACTCCACTTCGCACGGTCTTCAGCATCCCTGGTATTGAGCCCATTGGCACGCATATCACCCCTTACGACGTCAAGCCAGCACTTTTTGGGTCTACCCCTCCTGCCGGGGCCCGGCGGAGGCGGCATGGCCAGACATTTGTTTCCCACGTAATCATCCGGTTGCCGTAAAACGTGGCCGTACCAACGGAGCCGACACTCCTGCAGTTTATCCGCAATGTCACGGACATGAAGACTGCCGCGAATGCGGGAGTTCCTAACGCGGTCCTTCCGCGTCACTCCACACATCCACCGCAGCATATTCATCTCCGTGACACGCAGTTCTTGCCTGTGTCGCTCTAGCACCGGCCACGCTTCACATCCGTATAAAAGGACAGGCCTAATGATGGTCTTATAGACCTGTCCCTTCAACTTTACCGGCATCTTGGGGTCACAAATGACACCAGTTACCTCACGCCATTTGGCCCACGCGGCAGCAATGCGTGCCTTGACGTCACAATCGATGTCACCAGACGCATGAAACACAGATCCCAGGTATTTCACTTGGTCCGTGCGCTCGACCGTGTCGCCGCCTATGCGTACGGGTGTGGGATCTGTGGAGTTACAGGCCAAGTACTCGGTCTTCGCCACATTGAGCTTCAGACCACCGTTCTCAAGCGACTCCTTCCACGCCTTCACACGTCGCACCAGCCTACCCCTGTCCGAGTCTGCCAGCGCGATATCATCAGCATACATAAGCAGCCACGGGGGCTGCTCATGTGAGTTTCTGATGCTGTCTGACAATACGTCTAATACCACGCTAAACAGAAACGGACTAAGGACGGATCCTTGGTGCACCCCGACGGTGATGGCGAAAGGTTTTGTGTCGCCAACAGCGGTCCGAACTACAGAATCGGAGTCACGGTACATGTCTTGGATGATGTCAATATAGGCCTCTGGAACCCTTTTAGATCGCAATGCCCACCAGATTATCGCGCGAGGAATACAGTCGAAGGCCTTCTGCAAGTCAAGAAACAGGCAATGCAGAGGCGTATTCTTCATCCTGTATTTCTCCGCGACAGTCCTTAGGGCAAAAACCGGATCCATAGTCCCATGACCAGGGCGAAACCCATACTGACATCCCGAGACAGTGCACTCCTGCCGAATCCGAGAGTCGATAACCCTCTCGAGGAGCTTCATGGTGTGGGACATAACCTTAATCCCCCTGTAATTACCGCACTCCTGCACCGACCCCTTGCCTTTGAAGACTGGAGTAATGATACTCAGTCTCCATTGGCTCGGGATCGTACCGGTGAGGAGTGTCCGGTTAAAGAGGTCGGTTAAGATGCCCACACCACGAGAGCCCATCGCCTTCCAGGCTTCGATGGGGACTCCATCGGATCCAACAGCTTTCCGATTCTTCATGCGGCGAAGACAATTCTGGACCTCTGCAGGCGTTACCAGTGGCACTAGTCCTTGATTCGGAGGAAGATCTGGCGGCTGCACCTCTTTGTGCTGCTTGTTCAGCAGCTCGTGGAAATATGAGCGCCATCTCTCCTTCACCGCGAGGTCCTCGCATAGCAGGTTGCCCACAGGGTCTTTTACACAGCGGCACTTGGAAATATCCTGTGCCGCTTTGACCCTGGAGCGCGCCAACTTATAAATGAGCTTCTGCCCCTCAGACGATTCCAACTTGTCGTATAGTGGTTGTAAGTGGTCTCGTCTGGCTCTGGCTACAGCTCTCTTAGTGGCGCGCTTGGCAGACCTATATGCGTCGCGATCTTCAGGAGATCTGGACGCTTGCCACTTCTTAAAGAGGGCTTTCTTCGCTCTAGTCTCCCTCTGGACTGTGTCGTTCCACCACCAAGTCTCCTTGTCACATTTGCGACCACCCTTAGACACACCAAGCACCTCCCTCGCCGACCCAAGGATAGCCGCCTGAATCCTGTCCCAGTAAGCTTGAACCGGTTCGCCCTCACCACCGGCGCACTTGTCGCCGATGGCAGAGGCGAGCTCCTGGGACTTGACTTCATCAAGCAGCCACCACCTGATTCGACGCTGAAGGCGATCGACACGTTTGCCTTTGGGCTTCACGCAGAGGTCCATGACAAGAAGACGGTGTTGTGCAGTGAGACTCTCACCGGGTATGACCTTGCAGTTGGCTACTTTGCTGATGTGGTGTCTCCTAGTGAGTAGGAAGTCGATTTGGGTAGCATTCCTCCCGCTCTTGTAGGTGATGAGATGCTCGGGTCTCTTTTTGAAATACGTGTTCACGATGGCAAGGTCGGCAGCCGCACACGTATTGAGGATATCCTCCCCTTCCGCGTTGCGGTTACCATACCCAAATCCACCGTGAACACGCTCAAATTCCCCACATTCATCACCCACATGACCGTTTAGATCACCGCCCAAAACGATCCCATGTGATAATGGAATCCCACGAAGCACTTCTCCGAGTAGGTTCCAAAACGCTATCTTGTCGGCGTCGCTACAACCGGCCTGTGGCGCGTAGGCGCTTATCAAGTGGGTGACTACCCCACCAACAAGCACCCTCACAACCATAAGTCGATCGCTACAGCGCTTCACCTCTAAAATGTCGTCCTGGAGCTCCTCCGAGAGCACTATGGCGACCCCATTTTCCCCACCAGGTGCACCCGTGTAGATCAGTTTGTAGCCATTCCCAATGAACCGGGATCTGCTGGCCTTCCACCGAGTCTCCTGGAGGAACGCCACGGCCACCCTCCGCCTGGAGAGTACATCGGCCAACTCTCTCGCGCGTCCAGTCAGCGTGCCAATATTCCAAGTTGCGAAGCGGAGTTTCCTTTTGGATGGGGCTAGTGTCTTTAGCCGTGCTCGCCCACGGCACGGCAGCCCTAGTCCACTTGTCACAGGAGTCGGGCGAAGTTCCTGCGCGTCGTTATGCGGCGACGCCCTATCCGTGACAATTCCCTTTCTTGTTACTACCATGTTGTTTGGCTAGGTTTTGGTTTTTACGGGAGCGACTGCCGTCTGACCTCCCAACCCCTAGAGGAAAACCGAGAGGTGCACTTCCTTTGCCGCATGCAAGCTGGCAAAGGAGTAGTCCATCAGTCGCCTTTTACGACTCCCTTGGAATGACCTGGGGTGACCCTATTCTTTTCACTGGCCGGGGTCACACGGCAATAAGTTATTAACCATTGTATTTGCAAAATTTGCGTTGATGTAAAAGTCCATACATTCGCAACCCATGACAGCATACTACTAAATTCTCATGCTTCTCCAACAGCACTTGATGCTAATTACTCCTGCTTAATGCACTATCTTATACATTCATGCGTCTGGTGACATCGATTGCGACGTCAAGGCACGCATTGCTGCCGCGTGGGCCAAATGGCGTGAGGTAACTGGTGTCATTCGTGACCCCAAGATGCCGGTAAAGTTGAAGGGACAGGTCTATAAGACCATCATTAGGCCTGTCCTTTTATACGGCTGCGAAACGTGGCCGGTTTTAGAGCGACACAAGCAAGAGCTGCGTGTCACGGATATGAATATGTTGCGGTGGATGTGTGGAGTGACGCGGAAGGACCGCGTTAGGAACTCCCGCATTCGCGGCAGTCTTCATGTCCGTGACATTGCGGATAAATTGCAGGAGTGTCGGCTCCGTTGGTACGGCCACGTTTTACGGCAACCGGGTGATTACGTGGGAAATAAATGTCTCGCCATGCCGCCTCCGCCGGGCCCCGGCAGGAGGGGTAGACCCAAAAAGTGCTGGCTTGACGTCGTAAAGGGTGATATGCGTGCTGCAATGGGCTCACTACCAGGGATGCTGAAGACAGTGCGAAGTAGAGTAGAAAGAGTCGGAAAGCGGACCCCGGGCACCGAAACGGTAGTTTAGGTTGCAACCGGGACACTACGCTTAGATGATGATGAATGCACTATCTTATACACAGTGATAAGTAATGTGAATTATAAACTTACGTCAGTACCGTTACAGCCATCTCTACCCGGGATTCCGGGGATTCCAGGTTCACCTTGTGGACCAGGTTGACCAGCTAGACCACTGAATCCTTGTGCTCCAGTTTTTCCTCTTTCACCTTTGGGCCCCCGCGGGCCTTGAAGACCAATTTCACCTTTCTGACCTTTAGGACCTTGTTGGCCTTCAGGACCATCGTGGCCGGGTAAGCCCCTGGGACCCGGAGACCCAGGAGCTCCGGGGAATCCCTGAAATATTATATATACTTTTTGAGTATTATTAATTTATGAAATAGTTTTAGTTATTTAAGAGTATAAACATTAGAACATTTTCTCTATGATCGAGTGATTAGAGCTTTGTTTAATCCTAAATACTCAATATCGTGGTTTCCAGTTCGAGTCCCGTGCAGGGCGAAGGGCGGCTGATAAGTTCGTGGCATAAGGTATTCCTTCTTCTTTATCGTTCCCTCACTGTGATAATCGCGACCACATGTGATTTTCCTCCTTAGTGTTGGGTCATGGGTGGCATGAACCTCGTGGTATAGACTACCACCAACCGCTTTCTTTATTAGATCTAACCATCTGGCTGGTGTTCTGTCCATGGAGCGCTTGCCTTTTATGCGACCCAAATTTATGAGCTTCTCTAATTCATGTCTGAGAGACCCCATGATGTGTCCGAAGAAACTCATAACACTATTTTGGGAGATGGCAGAGAGCCTTTTTTGGATGTTTAGCTCTATTAAAATAGACTCGTTAGTTCTCATGGCAGTCCGTGGTATTCGGAACATCTTCCGTCACACCCACATTTTCAAGGCATCGATCTTGTTGCTACCTCAGCTTATCATACACCATATTTATGCTCCGTAGAGGAATATGGAAAAGACCAGTGTCCGTACTAAGCGCACTTTGGTTTTATAGCAATTGCTGCGGTTTTTCCAGATCTTCTCGAGGTTGATCATCGCACTTTTAGCTATACCGGATCTTCGGCGTATTTCTAACGTGCAGCTACCCTCGAATGTTATTTGAGACCCAAGATGAATGAAATTCGCTACTTTCTCGCAGCCGCTGAGTGCATTAGAGCGTGGAAGAAGTTGCGCTTTATTTATTACCAGTATTTTGGTCTTTGGATGGTTGATCTTAAGATCGAGCTTAGCACTTTCTTCTACACGGTTCATCAGAATTGTCATTTCCTCTTAACTTGATGCAAGTGTGTAGTCTGCGTATCTGAGGTTCGTGAATGTTTCACCGCCCACCGAAATGGGCGAAAGAATGCAGCCCTGACGCACTCTACGTTCTGTATGGAAAGATTTAGATCTTCGATTATCCAGTTTTACAAAGTACTAGCCATCAAGGTACAGATTCTGTATCAGTAATGTAAGATGAGGCGAAACGCCCATATCAATTAACACATCAAACATGGTACTCCAATGAACACAGTCAAACGCCTTCGCATAATCTATAAAGCATAGCACCAGAGGTTTGTTAAACTCACGGCATTCCTCAATGAGCACTCGGACGTTCAAAATTTGCTTACGAGTTCCTTTTCCAGCTACAAAACCAGACTGTTTTCTCAGTATCTGTTGGTCTATGAAAGCTGATAGTCTGCTGTTTATTGTGCGAATGCGTATTTCGAACGCGTGGGACATGAGCGACAAGGTTCACTAGTTCCCACATTTCACTATGGAGCCTTTCTTGTGAAGTGTGCTACTACTGCAAATTGTGTCCAACACTAGGTCATTGGCTTGTTTTTCAAATATTAGTACATATTTGGTAGATCATCATTTCAGCCGGAAGACGCCCACTGCTGGACAAAGGCCTCCCCCAAAGATCTCCACGATGATCGGTCCTGCGCTGCCCTCATCCAACCTATCCCGGCGATCTTGACCAGATCATCGGTCCATCTTGTGGGGGGCCTACCAACACTGCGTCTTCCGGTACGCGGTCGCCATTCGAGGACTTTTCTGCCCCAACGGCCATCAGTCCTTTGAGCTATGTGCCCAGCCCACTGCCACTTCAGTTTTGCAATCATCCGGGCTATGTCGGTTACTTTGGTTCTCCTGCGAATCTCCTCATTTCTGATTCGATCTCGCAGGGAAACTCCGAGCATAGCCCTCTCCATTGCTCTCTGAGCGACCATGAGATTTGGTATTTGGTAGATAATTTAGATTTTATCCGTGCAGGGGCGGAGAAAGAATACTAACCTCTGTGGCCGGGGTCGGCCTGTCGTAAAAGGCGACAAAACAACCCATCTTAGCTACGTGGTAGGGCCTCAAGCCCGTCTGGATGGCGACCACCTTTGGTCTTAAGTATGCCGCCATAATAACCTTGTGTTGTGTTCCGGCATTAGTGACCCAAGTTCCTGTACCCTTATGGGATAGCAGCGTGTTCGCGATGCCACTAGTGTTGCTAACACCTATAGGCGACAGTAACTGCTAAATTCTAAGCGGGCTGTCAGCCTGTCTGCTGTCCTACGCAATAAAAATAAAAAAATAAAATTTTTTTTTTATCAATTCTGAACCCAGAAGCATCGCTGCTGACATGCCAATCGGACCAACTAATTTGTGCTTAAGTTTTTGTATAGCACACTCAACCTCAGAAAGCAGTATTTTGCGCTCTTTCAGGTCGTCATCCCATCTTTTTACGGTGCATAGATTGATTGTCTTCATCCCGATATAACTCATAACAGTAGTTTTTCCACCTCTCCAGAACATATTCCATTTCTGTCAAGGTGTTACCTCTACTAGCTTCGATAACCCAGTTCTTTGGTTAGCTGCTTCACTTTCAGGAAGAGGTCGTTAGTCTGCACTTTATCAGCATGTCCTTCAATTTCTTCACATATATTATTGATGCCCATCTCTATCTCTCCGAGGAGATATTTGAATTTTTGCATGCATTTGATTGTAGCGTTTTCTCTGACTATCGTTTCTAATGCCTTGTTCTTTTAGTATTTTCCTTTCTTCTATCTACATCCACGACTCCTTGCTAGGCTATTTTACATTTTCAGAATCTGATTTGTGTAGATCTCTGCTTTGTTTACAGTTTCCAGTACAACCTTCTTCAGATTGTTACAGTTCGCTTCACTTGAATCAAATGGATCCCACTGCATTGACTGGTTGTTCTTGTCTACAGTTTTATGAAAACGGTCTAACGCTGGTTTATTAAGTGCTATATTGATTTGTGGTTTTGACTTGGTTTTCAAATGGAGTCTGAAGTCTGCTATTACCAATTGGTGGTCACTTCCGCAGCCGGCACCAGGAAGTGTTTTAGTATTCTCCACGGAAGATCGTGATCTAGACTTGATGGTTCACCTTCTCGGGTGGTGTTCAAAACAGGTGTTCATGATGATCAGCTGATTTTCTACGCAAAATTGAAAATAAATTCACCTCGTTCATTCCTTACCTCAAGTCCATAGTTTCCGACTGCTGTTTCGAGTAATACGTCACCTCTAGTGGTACCAACTTTAGCATTCCAATCGCTGTAAACAACAGTCACCTCCTTAGATGGAATAGTGCGCAACAAGTCATCCAAATCAAAATAGAACTGGTCAGATATACCTAAAGTATTTAACGATGAATAATTATATCATTACTCCTATCACTAATTGTAGGGCTCAGTGGTAGTATAAAAACAAACCGTAATAAAATTTTAGATTTTAATTGAATTACCTGTCAAACAACGAACATCACCATGTCAGCCAATCTAAAATTCACGGAATGTTCAACATCGCATCGTGATAAAGTATCTCGTAAAAAAGGAAATACGCCGAAAAACATTTTTGAAGAATTGTCGTCGGTTTTTTAAGATTCTACGCCTTCATATACAATAGTCTAAAAATAGGCCCACTTATTTCAACAAGGAAGAGAGAGCTGCGAAGATCATCCCCACGCTGGCCACCCTGTCACGATAGTGACCGAAGAAAATGTTCAAAAAGAAAAAAATATATACTGGCCGACAGAAGAATTAAATTGTGGTAGATCGAAGAACTACTAGCAAAGAATGAGTTGGAGAGATTTTACATCAAAATTTACACATGAAAAAATTTGCGCGTGCTGGGTACCGAGAATGCTCATACCGCTCGATAAGCAACGACTAGAGCTAGACAATAGCTGCAAGGCTTTTTTGGCGCTAGCTGACAATAAAATTTACGAAATTTCGTGTGTTTTATCCACGGTGACGATTCGATCACAATAAAAATAAAACGTGGATTCAGCAGGATGATTCGGAGTCCAAATAAGAGTGGATGCAATGAATTAAATAAGGAGAAACGCCGCTGAAGAAATTCAAGTTGGAAAAGTCGCCGTCTAAGCTAATAACGGCTATCTTCTGGATAGCAAGGAAAATTTATTGATAAATTACCTACCGAAAGGAACTACAATGAACGAACAATATTAAATTTAAATTAAATTAATGCCAATTTGGTGGGTCAGGCTCGTGAGACTGTTATGCAGAAATGATGTGGAAAGATAGCGCGTGGAGTGTTGTGTTTGCAAGATATCCGCGTTCACAGGTTCACATCGCGCGTGTTGCGAGGCGGGCTTTAAAAGACACGGGGATTTCAGAAATTGACCACTCACCGTACAGTCCAGATTTGGTACCTAGTGATTTTTTCCTTTTTTTCAAATCGAAAAAGGACTTACGCGGCCGGAGATTTTCAGATGATAACAAAATTAAAGTTGCCGTAGATCGTCATTTTAGGGAAAAAGTATGTTTTTGAGTAGTTTAAAAGCATTGTATGCCAGATGTGAGAAGTGTATTTCACTTCAGAAAGACTATATTGAAAAGAAAAAAAATATATATATATCTTAATTTTTCTTTCATTAAATACATTAGGCCGCGAACTTATCAGCCGCCCCTTGTAAATTCTGAAATAGTTTTTCCTGTATTTTCTCTAGTCTGGGTTTCTCCTGTTATAAAATATTAATAAAATTTAAGTGTGCTAATAATTACTAAAATACATATTAATTTTATTTGTCTTAGTGATTGATATAGTTGTAAGTAATAATAATTACCCTGTAACCCTTTTCCGCGAAACATTTAGGGACACAACATCCTGGTGCAGTGCAGTTGCTCTCTAAGGTAGTGCGCTGCCGCGTCACTGGATCGTAGATCTGGTAGTTGCGGCCTATATTGCTGGCCGACTGGCGTTGTGGCAGGGACGGGGGCGGCGGCGGTGGCATGCGTGTCACATCAGGCCTCCCTGACAACCCATAATATGTGTAAGGCCCTTGTGGAGGTCCAGTGGGCACCTCTGGCCCTGCCTCTTCTTGCCTCCAATTGTCAATATTGTTTCTCCAATAGTAATCATCTTGCTGAAAATATAAAGATCAGAAAACTTTAATTTAAAAGAATTGACGAGGTAGAGTTTCTCTGAAGCCAAATTAATACTTCAACATATTTAAGCTAGCTCGATTGATAAGTTACCATGCTTTTTTTACAAAAATATTATTAACTAATTAATTTATGGTGTATATATTCAGAAATGGCAGTAACATTCTAATAATAGTCGCACCGTTTCTCTGCTACGATGGTAATGTACACTCCAACCATAAGACGTAAACCATGTAGTTCCATTCCAATCAAAAAAATGTGAAAGAACTCACCACAAAAAGGCGCACAGATTTCAACATAATGAATACGAGTACATTATATTAAAAAGCAGAGCTCGGGTTCCAAAATGATAGCTTTTAGATACAACCGGTGAGTTCCTTGATATTAAAATTATGTTTGTATCGATATTAATAATTTCTAAGGATTTTTATAAATTAATGAATGATATTATGCTTAGCTATTTTCCATAAAACAACAATCACCTAAATTACTGGCTTTCTCCAGTAAGACATGATAATTTTTACGGCAACGACTATTGTCAGCAGCCTATCGTAGATGTTATCCGTCCCAACGACTAACGCTAAGCTATGAATAGCCATGTAATTGTATAATTAATAGAGTGTTCAGTATATCGGATAAATCACTATACCGTGATAGCTGTCTAATACCCTGACGAAAGGAAAATACATTTTTAAGGTCACACTTTTACAGTCTGAGCTAGCACCTTTCATCACTTTTCGGTAACATTGAGATAAAGTGACTCTAATTTTATAATATGCCAGGAATACATGGTTATATTTACTGAAATACTGACTCTAAGTACATAATTAAGTTTTTGTTAATAATTTAAAGTAATACTTGTATAAGATATATTACGACACATTCAAATAGATTAGCATGAGTTAGGTTTATCTAAACTTTCGAATTATACCCTGGTATGCATTGAATCGAGATCGAGTGACTAATGTAATAGAGTAAACGTATATTATGAAAATCTACTACCTCTTAAAAATGTATTTTTATCCGTGCAGGGGCGGAGAAAGAATACTGAACTCTACGGCTGGGGTCGGCCTGACATAAAATGCGACTAAACAATCCAAGCTACATGGAAGGGATCCAAGCCCGTTTGGACGGCGACCACCTTTAACCTTAAGTATGCCGCCATCATAACCTTGAGTTCCGGCATACCACTACGCGGATAACAGCGTGTTAACGATGCCTCTGGCGTTGCAAACACCCACAGGCGACGGTAATTGCTAAATTCTAAGAGAGCCGTCAGCCTATCTTGCAGTAATAAAAAACGTCGAAAGTTTGATGATCTCTATTTAAGTCTCGTAGTTATATTACTACTATATTATATTATACGCATTTATCAAAACTTCTATCACATTCCAGATCCCATAAAAGATAGATTCTAGATCTCATAATCCGTGCAGGGGCGGAGAAAGAATACTAACCTCTGCGGCCGGGGTCGGCCTGTCGTAAAAGGCGACATAACAATTCACCGTAGCTACATGGTAGGGCCTCAAGCCCGTCTGGATGGTGACCACCTTTAGTCTTAAGTATGCCGCCATAACCTTGTGTTGTGTTCCGGCATTAGTGACCCAAGTTCCTGTACCCTTATGGGACAGCAGCGTGTTCGCGATGCTACTGGCATTACAAACACCTATAGGCGACGATAACTGCTAAATTCTAAGCGGGCCGTCAGCCTGTTTGCTGTTCTACAGCAATAAAAAAATTTAGCTATTAATCATAATTAATTTTTAAAATATTTTATGATAATGTTTGTTTTATTTTAGTAAAACAGCTTTCTAATTCTTAAAACAATAATTAAAATATGTAGGTACAGTCGCCGTCAGATATATTGTAGCAGACAAGGTGACCAAATACTTCTGAACAATTTAAAATGTCAATAAGTTCCATACACTACAAGTTACCATTAATATCTGAACATTCATTACTTGATTACTATATGAGCAGATGCTTGTCAATAATTTCTATACAAACAACTAACCAAAAATATCTGAACACTTACAACGTCAAGTGTATGTCTGTAACGCAGACAAACTCTGAGTTTACCTAATTCGTTACTACGATCACGTTTATATCAATAAAGGACGAACTAAAAACGACTATCGACTTGACTATCTGTGGTTAGTCCAGTCATTTGGTAGTTTTACCTGGAAATTTTAAACTGGTGATTTTATTGAGGTCGACGTGCTCTTTTCGAATTTTCATATTGCCCCCAGGGTTCTACCGCAAAGGCATAAGGCATAAATTACCATCCCATGAGACGGCAGAAATGAATATACAATGAGGGTGAACTTTGATAAAATATATACATTTTATCTTACAAAAATGTTTGAATTTTTCAGTACAAAACGGTAATTTCATATTTACACCCCTAATATTTCTATTGAGTTCTGCCGGCAGACGTTTCGTAGAAGGGAGAGAGGGAGGCCTGACAAACGACGCAACGCATTCCCATAAACCTACAAGTCATAGTAAAATATACGAAAAATACATTGTTGGTGTAGATGAATAATAGTTTGCGGCGTTCGTACGCCAAAACTATTGATTTTACCAAAAAATTGTGAAGACACAAATTGAAGAAAATTTTCTCTAGTTTAATTTTGTTGATTTATGTTTTATCTTAAAATGAGTTGGAAAGGAGTTAATGTCAAAAAACTGCTATTAGGCGCCATTTTTCCAATATGGCAATGCGAGCGGCAAACATAAAACAATGAGCGACAAAGTGAAAATTCGAAGAAAACACGTCGAACTCAATAAAATAACCAATTTTCAAAACTCCTGGAAAAAATCCAGGAAACACCCTTTTTTAACACCAAATGATTATTTTAGGTATAAATACGATGAAAAGGGAATAAAAATTGCATAGAAAATCATTTGGTTAAGATACAACTGATATTTACAACTGATATTTTATATGTTAATGTCAAACTATTGATAGAAAATAGATCTTGGTTTTGTAATGAAATTAAAAATTATTGTTATTATTTTTTTTATTTGTGACAACATAATTAGATAAAATATTAGTATTTTGTGTAACCTCCTTCTGCATTTAATACGTCCTGTAACCGTTTTCGCATGGAACCTACAACCTTCTCACAAAAATTTTCTCCTCTGAAAGATTCCCAAACGTTATTTACATGTTGTCATTATTTATTGTAAGTGTTCATGTATTTTTGGTTAGTTGTTTGTATAGAAATTATTGACAAGCATCTGCTCAGATATTAATGAAATAATGAATGTTCAGATATTAATGGTAACTTGTAGTGTATGGAACTTATTGACATTTTAAATTGTTCAAAAGTATTTGGTCACCTTGTCTGCTACAATATATCTGACGGCGACTGTACTAAAACCAATATATTGATTCATTGATATAATTTTGTTCCTGATCCCATAAGATATAAGGCTAAGGCTACCCCACCAATTTTCTACGCCTGTAGAAATGATGACGTATGAATTACTTAACTTTGCTGGTTAAAAAGTTAGAAAACTGAATATCACACCAGGTGGTATTTTCAGCCTTGGTATGTAATAAAAATAATTATAATATACATTTTTATAATATTTCTCACTTCAACGTCAAAAGGGTTCTTGAAATCAAGATTTGAAATTAACTTATTTCATTCAAAATGGTGGAAATAGTGGCCATTATTCAATTTGTAAAAATATTAATTTGATTATAGATACAACCGTAATAAGTAGCACATTATACAGTACAAATAAATTCGCCGAGATGGCACATATTAGTAACATGATATAAGCAAATGATTCATTACGTACTAAGCAAAATGTGTTTCAACGCAACTATCTTAGGTAATTTATTACTTCATAAATATTAATTCACAAATAGATTGGAAAACGTACAAATGCTTATCTACATTGTTAAAACATTAAAAACGACCTGAGTATGTTACCACTCCGATTGGAGAAGATCCCCGCGCGAAATACAGACAACGTAAATGATTTTTCAAAATCACTAGACAAACATGAGTTTTTATTATATAATAATTCAGTTACCATATTCCTTGTCTATAAATTGATTATTACTCAATATGAAAATCAGTTACCACATACTAATTCCGTACTATGTTCCGTCGGGACTTTTAAACAGGAATGAGTTTGTTTATGTACACTCAAACTCAATCAATAATATAAAAATAAATAAATAAATAAATATATATATATATATATATATATATATATATATATATATATATATATATATATATATATATATATATATATATATAACGTATAAATATATATATATATATAACGTAAATTTTTTTTTATTATTATTACTATTACCACATTTCTAGGGTTAGGTTTCTATTATATAGCTCTTAGATAGTGAAGAAAGGATAGCATTCGTTGTTTTCTTTTAGATTTGAGAGGTTAATAATCTACTTGTGTCGAATTTAAACACACCATGCTTTTCTATTTTCCGTTTGGTCATATCAAACTTTTATTTCATCAATTTAATCCAAAGAGGGCACTGCAAGTTCCATGTCAGCTATTAAAAATAATTTAAGACTTATTTAAGACGCTAAAATTAAACGTAGAGCTGATAAACAGCATTCAGCGATACAGTTCAAATTGCTTTGCACTTTTATGATTATTTTAATATGAAACGTTCCTAGAAACCGACTATATTGATAACCTCATCATTCTGCTATATCACGTTGCATCCGACGGCTGGACGACAATCTTATTTCCTTGAAATCTCTTAGTCTAACATTTTTTGTTGTTTGTACTAATTATATTATTTATTTATTATATAAATATAAAAAAACATTATTTCAATAAATAATATTTTGTCCAAGTTTAGCTGATAAATGCTCCTTTAAATTTTTTAGTTAGGTCTATTCTTTATATTTAACTTTATTAATAAGAAAAAGAATTATTACGAAGCGGTACTAACGCAATAAGATGTTCAGGAAACTTACAGACTACTTTGGTAGCCTGATTAGTTGCGAAGTAAGAACTTTGGATACCCTGAGACAAATTGCAAAGAAAAATACCTTTCATTCTTAAATAAAACTAATAATAATTATTGATCCACAATTCATAATAAATATAAGCTTGCATTACTTAGAAGCATCTAGTAAAAATAATATTAATTTATGAATTGAAAATCACAGAAAAATGTTACGTATATTTAGTCATATTGGTTTTACCAGTACTACTAAACTAAAATAGAAGTCCCAGTCGTAAAATTTAACTAGATTTAGATTATGTTCCTGTACCGCTTATTTGAAAATAACGAAAAGTATATTTGAAATCAGTAGGGAAAAGCAAAACAGACTAATAAACGTATTTAAGTAATTATAGAAAAAGAACAATTATATTTAAAATAAAATCCAAATTTGTAGCTTATATGAATGTATTAGGTACTTAGTTTAAAACATAAAATGCATGCAAAAATTACGTCATTTGTTTAGAATTCTTTCAGTTCAACCTTTGTACCATGCAGCTCAAATTGTATAGACACATGCAAAATCGCGTTTGTAGAACTCAAATTGCATATTGTTCGTAAATGATTCACATTAATTATTTAATATATATAATATAGAACAACACGTTTACGCAATGCCGACGCCTAACATCCGAGCGATGATAAACTTTGTCGGTTGATTCTCTCATTGCGGCGCAATTAAATGTTTTTACATCAAAATCAAAATTAATTTAGATTGACAATAATTTTAAAAAGCAAAAATGATAAAACATATGATATTTCAGTTATATTAAAATGAGTTATTGAAAAAATCTGAATTAATTAGAAACACGACTCAGGAATCGTTTAGGGTTTGCATTTTGGGAGAAATTGCAAAAAGACGATGTAGAGCGGACGGGGTCACCTCGACGAGCGCGGCGCATCCACCACATTCCCCGAACTAAATGGACTTTCTGACTGATATACATTTAACAGTGTATACCTTTTTGTAAAAATATTACACTGTAAAAATAAATTGTACTTACAGATTTAACTCCAATTAATGGCGCCAATACTGAGACCAACCTGAAAAATAAAAGAGAACGTAATTAAAAATTGTTATCCAAATGAATTATTAGACAAATAAAATTAATCATCAATCGCTATGACACTGTAACTGTACTTACTTAATTTTATTGAACTAATTTGTGTCAGTGAATGCAAAATATAAATGTATTCAAATAGATTCTTACCAGAGTGCGTAGAGCGCCATGGCCCGGAGCGCGCTGCGCCAAAGTCCCGTGCGCGCGCTTGGTCTTTGCCGGGATACTAAAGGAAAGAGGAGTGCTCAGGCGGTGGGCCGAGCACCCCCGCCCCGCCAGCGCGAGCACCTCGGCCCCGTCCGCCAGCGGCTCCGAGGGCGCGCATCCAGTAGTGTGGCGCAGCCATGTCGGGCCCGGCGCGTGCGCGCCTCCTTGCGCTCCATCTTGCGCCCGCCGCGTTTCTACTGTTCTTTTGCAGCCCAGCACCAACTTTTGCGGTAAGTTTTCCTTTTTTTTGTATAATTTACACGAATTGGAGATCGCACATTTGTCTATCAAAAGACATCAACGCGCGCCAAACTAGTATCAATACTAAAGTCCTGAAACTGCGTTATCTAAAACAAGCTCACTGTTTGCTACATAATTATTATTATCATTCCATACTTTTATACTTTTAATGCGATGTGATAGAACTTACAATAAGTTTTATTTAACAACCTAATTATTAGCCTTTTATAAAGCAGCAGCGTGTTCGCGATGCCACTGGCGTTGCAAATACCCATAAGCAACGGTAACTGCTAAATTCTAAGTAGGCCGTCAGCCTGTCTTCTGTCTTACAGCAATAAAAAAAATTAAGCTACATATATATTTAAATTCAGAAGATTTTCTTATCAGACTCGCGTTATAAGTAAGTAAACTTTTGGATTTTATTAGAACAGTGGGGGAAAACAACAATGTGAATAAGATTTCAAGTTGATAAATATAGTATGCACTAGATTCATACTAAAACGTTCAATATCATAACATAAAATAATCATAACAAACATTTATTTTAATATGCAAAATATAAATACAGAAGATAGATTTTTCCATGACTTTCGCTTATTTATTCGTTTCACTAAACAATGTGCTCTTTATAACTAACTCTATGATCTATTTTATCATATGAAAGTGGAAAACGGCAAAGATTACACACTGTTACCAGTTTCAGCAATGAAAACAGTTCATAAATATTTTAAACCTTTTATTATACTCGTATATATATTTTCTAGCCACATACTTTCAGACAGTAAAAAAATACAAGCACTATATACCAAAGCATCTAACATCTACTTACATTATTTAAGATATTCTGTTAAGTAAGTTAACATTAATAAGATAAACAAATACAACATTTAATTAGTTTTTTAAGTACTCATTTTTTGCAGTAAAAGACCAGTGGTCCATTTCATTTTTTTACAGAAGCTTGGTTTCTATTTCTTGCACAATTTTTTTTTACTCTTTTCTACCTTATTGTCTCTCCTTAGAGAGAGAGCTTAGCATCACGCAGGTTATCCGTTCAACTGTCGCACATGAGCTATATAAAAATAATTTTATCTCACGAAATCATAATAAACAAATAACAAACCAACCTAATAATATTCAATAATATTCAACTATTAGCTCAAATAACTGTCGAGATAATATTAGCAAGATAGTAATGCAGTCTTGAATTAACTAAAATTTACTACTAAAACTAAAAAACAATAATGTAAAAGCTATTAAATGTAGTATAACTGATTTGCTACCAGGCAGAGAAGCACCACGTGCGCACAAGCTTAAAGATAACCTACAGCTCGTTATGACCTCTAATTGTTCCTCAACGTTTATTACTTGCTACTGACAAGTAGATTATGTACAAATATTAACAATAACACAGTAATTATTAGTAGAAAAATTCTTTATAATATTAATTAAGGAAACGATTTATATGATAAGGACTCATATGATTTTAAGAAAATTTTCTTTATTTTTGGTCCCATTTGCTAAGAAAATTGTTAATTTTAACTTGTTAAGAAAACACTTACACGAGTTTTACTCTTGACGACCTCTGTGGCGTAACGGCTAACGCGCTTCGATACGCTTGCGGAGGTCACGGGTTCGATTCTCGTCTCGCGTCTAGGTGTTTATGTATAATTAATATGTATTTTTTCACAAAAGAAAAGTACATATGTGGTATATTAGTTAGTACCCATAACACAAGTGCTATGTTACTTATTTTGGGACTAGATGACGCTGTGTGAATAGTCCCAGTATATTTATTTATTATTACTCTTCTGGTCAAGTAGTTTTCAAATGTAACCAAATGCATTTATATAATAATAAGTTATGGTCGTAATAATTTTTTGATTTTTTGACTCGGACCCAACTTATAATAAACTGGGATTCCCTATAAAGAGAATGCTTAAACAATAAAGCAGAGTTAACTTTGCCTGACTCCTTGTTTGTCTGATTGCTACCATTTTCTTCATAAATCAAAGGTAACAGAGTTTCTGCCGTTTATACACTAACTTCCTGAAAATAATTTTGAAACTGGCAATAATATTATATTCAGTGCAAGAGATGATAGTTACATTAAATATTTATAACACTTTTTTTTTTTTTTTTTTTTTTTTTTGGTCTCGGGGAAAAACCTCTCTTGACGGGTTCCCCGGCCCGGGGGGACCGAGGGATATGTGGGACTCCGGGATTTTTCCGACTACCCACTAAAAAACCCCGCTGTTCTCCTATCGCCTACGCCCGGGCCCACGGATATATGGCCTGCCGATCTCGTGGCCCGGGCCGGCGCCGGCCCGCCCTTTGTCTTGAGGCGGGCCCCTACTAAAGTGTTGGCGCCAGGGGGTCAGGGTTTCGTCCCCCCGGCGCTCTCCTAACAACTCTAGGAGTTGAGGGGGCCGCGGAACAGCACGCAGCCCTCACCCTCGCGGCAATAGTGCGGGCGGCGGGTCCTCCCCCGAGGGGCCGCTTTTTACGGCGGCCGCTTTTTACGGCGGCCGGAGGTCGTTACTGGCCCTCCGGCGCCGCCGGCGTGGCCTGCGTTGGCGGGAGGGGAGTGTGGTGGTCGACTCCCGCTCCCGCTCCGCCGCCTCCTTTGCGGACATGACTGCCTCGCAGAAGGAGGCGACGGCCGTCCATCCAAGATCGCCCCCGACCATGGACAGAACCAGGGCCGGGAGCGACAGGTCCACGCCGATTTGGGCGACGAGGGCGCGGCGCTCCTCGCGCCACGCAGGGCACACGGTGACAGTGTGGTTCACCGTGTCCTCCTCGTCGCCCGCGCCACAGTGGTGGCACCCTGACGTCATCTCCCGCCCTATGCGACACAGGTACCTCCCGAAGCAACCGTGCCCCGAGAGGACCTGCGTCAGGCGGAAGGTCAGGGCGCCGTGGCGCCTTTCCAACCATTCAGCCAGGACGGGCCTCACCGCTTCGATGGTGGCGAGGCCCGCGCTGGGGTGCGCGAGGCGCTCCTTCCACTCCACCATGAGCACCTCGTCGCGCAGCTCCGCGCGCTTCACCTCAGTTTCACGAGGCGAAAAATATTTATAACACTAAAGTTTTCACATAATATATCTACAATCCTTTTTAAATAAATATTTACAGTTACTACTAAATATTAATTATTTTTCTTGGTTCTTTAAATTTGTCTATAAATAAGAATAAGTTACCTCTTCATTGGCCTAGCGAGTTGTATGAGTGGATTGTATGAGTAGATCACTCCTCTTGTTAGTTTATAAATTATAAAGGGAGATCGTTGGTTTTTAATTTGGAAATTTAATTAAAAGCCCTTTGAAAATCTAAATTCCAATACATTTGTTTAATTTTTAAATGTGCTTTGAAAGCGTTAAAAATGAAACTCTTATAAGAAGATTGTTTTTTTAAAGTATTTTAGTTTTGAAGTCTAAATACTTCTTCTAATTGTTCAATGCCAAAGTATATGAAATTTGACATAATAAGCTCGCGCTTTATAGGCAATATATTTGATCAGAATTGATTCGTCAGTGCCTTGCAGTCCTTCACCTACTAAAACATAGTTATCATACGAAAGTCAATTAGAATTTGTTAAATTGCAAATTGATTATTTAGAGGCAACTGCACTGTGATCCCTCAACATCTAAAGAGTAAAATTAAATGGCGTCATTCCTTTTAACGCTGTGGTATTAGGCAGTAAAAGACAAAAAATTTCAATTTACAACAATGTAGGAAAGGGATGAATTACAATGAAAGACCATATGGTTAAATATTACTAATTTATTTATTTATAAATTTTTGAAAATAAAAAAATATGCTTTGATTCCGTATACACCTAAATCTCCGGTTGAGAAAGATTTACTGTTTTACCTAATTTTTTAGTTTTTGGCAATCTTTACTTACTGTATATAACCTTTTTGGTTTAATCCTCTTATAGAGATTAGCGTAGACTATACGCGAAAAGTTTGTACCCGGTATCTGTCGATTGTCTGATTTTAGTCAGCAAGACATCGCCATTCTTAAATTTTGACCACAATTTAGACATTAGGGATACCATTTTAGCCTGTCGGGATAGCAACCACCCCTGATTTTTAAATATGTCACCATAATAACCTTGTGTTGTATTCCGGCATCAGAGACCAGGTTCCTGTACATTACGCGGATAGCAGCGTATTAGCGATGCCACTTGCATTGCAAACACCGATAGGCGATGATAACTGATAAATTCTAAGTGGACCGTCCGGCTCTCTTCTATCTTACAGAAATAAAAAAAATAAACGAAATTTTACCATCAACTCCTACGATTTCCACACTTGCAACTTCAATTTGAATCCACACATCTACCGCATCATGTTTCTGTATATGCAGCAGTTTTAACATTTAGATTGTTTGTTAGATTGAAACAAATGCTGAAAATAATTATAATTTTATTGCAGAACCTATTTGATACTTTGTTCGTAGTAATGAAAATAAAAAAATGTTCGTTTTTGTTTTCAGAAAAAGTATGTTGCCATATTTTAATTGTTTGTGATAACAACCATCGCACCATATATTTTCACGTATTTTAAATGTCCAATAATTTATATGTATATTAATAGAATAATTTAGATAATTTAGTAAAAGTATTTAAAATAAATATTGAGTTTTACACATCTCTATAAATTTGTATACAGAAATTAAGAGCATATTATGTTCTATATTGCTACATACATATGCCAAAGCTTACAAAGGATTAGTTTTTTGAAAACATGTTTTAGGTGGTTTTCTCCATACAGGGGTGGAATAAGAATACTAACATAACCTCTGTGGCCGGGGTCGGCCTGTCGTAAAAGGTGACAAAAGAACTCTAGCTACGTGGTAGGGCCCTAAGCCTGTCTGGATGGCAACCACCCTTCTCCATAAGTATGCCAGCCACCGTAATAACCTTATGTTATGTTCCGGAATTAGTAACCCAGGTTCCTATACCCACCCCTATGGGATAGCAGCGTGTACACGGTGCCCCTGGCATCGCAAATATCCAGAGGCGATGGTAATTGCTTACTATTTAAGTAGGCCGTCAGTCTGCCTGTTGTTCTTCAGAAATAAAAAGTGAATGCTTGCAAGAAATAAACCCAACGTTTTTGTCTAAGATTTGACGGATTAAAAAACCAAAAAATTGAAACCAGTTGGTACCGAAATATTGATCAAACTAAAATTTATATATTTATATTTAATATAGTAATAAGGATGATAATTACCAAAACTATTAGATGGAATTATTATCGACAACCATTTAACCCTATTTAAAGCAAAGGAAGCGTATCTTTCCATTGTAGCCTATGATGAACTTGCAAAAAGAAAAAATTATTTACAGCCTTTTAGGACACCCTAATGAAGTAAAAAGTAAAATTTTCCAATTATATATATATATATTGTATTTCAGTATCTTTTCAACCAATATCGTATAGCTTCTTTTTACTAAATGCCTCCTAATTCTCTACGGTTAAAGCTTTTATGTAAGCTACAATGTGAGATTCAATCACCAGCTACATCATAATACTTTAGATTGGATAACGGTGGTTGAAACTAGTGTTTTCAATGATAACCTATTTTCACATTCAGGTTGTGTGACCTCATCCAACGAGAAGCATAGGACCGTATAGGGCGATGTTTTTCTCACTTAGTTAGCAAAAGAAAAGAACAAAGTAAACGAGGGCGAAAGTTATACCTGTGAAATAAAATTTGTTATCTACGTCTATTCCATCCATTCCGTATTTAATTACACCTTTTTCACAATAAAAAGCGTAGCAGAAGAATACCACAATAAAGAAGCTGAAAAATGTACCCCACGATGCATTAGACCAGGGGTGAGCAACCTTTTTTTAATCAATGGGCTAATTTAAATTATAATTTTTTTTGGCGGGCCGCACATTGATTAACTCTTATCAATAATTTACGAAACTTTATTTCTAATAAATATTAGAATAAAAAAATATAAACTTAAAAAAATTAAAGATTTCATATAAAAAATTAATGCAAGACAAACAAATGCTTGAAATTTTGAATGAGAAATTTGGCACTGCTTTTTCGATACAAGCTGATCAATATCAGCCGGAATGGATGAGGTAGCTACACGTACACTTAGCACACACACGTACACGTAGCTTTCTAATCATCCATCACTCAGTCTTGATCGGGGGTCATTTTTGATTAATTTCATGGTTGAAAATAATTGTTCGCAAACATACGTACTTCCGAACAGAGACATCATTTGATTTGCATTTTTCGTCAAAAGCGGAAATTTTTCAGGGCTCACATAAGATTTATAAAAAATTTCGATGTTTACTGAGAAAAATACATTTTTTAAATTGGTATTATTCTGCATGACAATCACTTCTATTTGAAAGTCTTAGGGAACTGTATCCACGTCGATATTGAATGGTGAGGAAAACATTTTCATGGAAACCGCTGTCTTCTCAGCTTTGAATATTTGGAATCGTAATGCAGTCCGTATTGCATGTTTGAACAAGTCACCGACAAGTGCGTATCTCGTCACAAAAAAATCGCACAGACGCGGCGCGTTCGTATTGCATGTTTAAAAACGCCGTTGACAAGTAACTCGCCATAAAAAATATTTCGGTTTTGTATGTACTACCATTTTATTATAATTAATTTTATAACAATATATTGATGGGAGAAAATCGATAAAATAAATTCAATTTTAGAAATGCTTGGCGGGCTGCATAAATATGTTTAACGGGCCGCGTGTTGCTCATCCTTGCATTAGACCAAAGGAAAGCTACTGATACAAGCCGGAAGAAATAATTGTTAAAAATAATTTTAGGTTTATCTTATACACGCCATAACTTAAACATGAAAACTCCAACCCTGAAACCTGTAGCCGCGGCGCAGTCTTGTGATTGTGAAGATTGAAGATTGAAAGCTTTCGTTTAATTTCCTCCATCTATCCATTTTCAATCCATTTCTTATTCACTCATTTAACCTGGATCGATGTATCACATACATAATATATCTTAAGTATTGCAGAACAAATTATATTAGTCTTATATCTCGAATTCTTTTCTAGTTGATTTTCGAGTTTTACTCAGTTTTATTATTTCATAGTACTGATTGTGAGGATGATGGTTACAATGTGTGAAACTCGTCTAAATGTTGGATTTTTATTTCTGTTCCACTAAATTAAGATAAAAGAATCATCAAGATCATGTTTTCGTTTTATTTTCGATAAAATATTTCATATTCTTTATTTCTTGTAAACTGATCTACTATATCGTTTGCAACATATTATTTTTTATTTATAGTAACGAAGCCCACTGATCAAAATTTAATCATTTGACCTCTATATACCGATTAGCTTCTGCTAAATAAAACAATGATATAATAACTATAACTTTGCGATAATTAACGCGGATACAGAGGCTATCATTTATATAAAATATTGATGTCATCACTACATTAATTAAAATTTGAAATGATAATTGATCAAATTCATTATAAAAAAAACGCAATATCAAAACTACCATGATACTCAAATGTGATTTTTTAATATAGTTCTAAGAAACAAATCAAGTTTATCAAGAAATCTTTATTTCACCGAATAATTGTAATTGTTATATATTTTTTGCTTTAGTAATAACAACCCTTAAACCTTAAGGTTTTCCTAGGACTATTCGTGTTAAGGTCTGGATTTAGATGTAGATGCGTAGTGAACAAGACGCATCCACTGCAACTATTTATTAAGATTTACACTCAATTAAATATTGAAAAATATAAATACTTTGCATTTATATTTTTCAAAAACTAAGGCTATCAGGCTAACTAATTTTTACCATTATTTGCAAAACAGAATTATTTGAATACAAAACGTGGTATGCCGAGATATACAAACAATAAAAGAAATATCTAAAAGCTCCATATAACATCCATAGTGTCAATAAAATGTGTACCTCAATCCCTTCTTGATGGTAACCATCCATAGTCTAAATGTATGCCATCATAATAACCTTGTGTTGTGTTCCGGCATAAGTAACTTAGGATTTAGTTCGGATAGCAACTTGTTTGCGGTTCTGTTGGCGCAAACACACAAAAGCGACGGTAACTGCTTACAGTTAAGTAGGCAGTCAGCCCGTATACTGTTCTTCAGCAATAAAAAAAAGGATCGACTTTTCCTGTTTTTTTCATTGTTAGAAAACGTTTCCAGGTTTAACATTAGAATTATTTATTATATAATCAAGAAATACCAAGACGTGATTACTATACTCACGTCAGAGTTTGAAACTATCGAATAACTCTAACAGAGCATTATTGTTTTGAGTTCCTTCTCCGTAAACAAGTTTCCTCTCTCAGTATTTAGATAATAAAACAAGATAACAGTATAGCAATAGAAAATATATACATAGTATAAAATAAAAAATACTGAATTGTACTTTTTTAAGTTCAGCCGACAAAGATTTGTTTCCAAACATACCTTAAACAATATTGAATTGTTACTGTAAATAATCTTATGTTACCGTAACCTTTGCACTATTATCATTTAGTTTTTATTTGGTACTATTTATCAAGTTAGTTATATCAGTAGGCAACAACTGGCATTTATCATTCTATGGCCTCGTGACCTGAAATTGGTCCATTTATGAGTTTTAAGAAGAATAACATATTTTACAATACTACGTAATTGTAATATTTTACACTACGATTTAATTTTTTTTAATGCTGTAGGACAGCAGACAGGCTGACGGCCCGCTTAGAATTCAGCAGTCACCGTTGCCTATGGGTGTTTGCAACGTCAGTGGCATCGCGAACTCGCTGCTGTCCCATAAGGGTACAGGAACTTGGGTCACTAATGCCGGAACACAACACAAGGTTATTGGCGGCATACTTAAGACCAAAGGTGGTCGCCATCCAGACGGGCTTGAGGCCCTACCACATAGCTAGGGTGAGTTGTTTTGTCGCCTTTTACGACAGGCTGACCCCGGCCGCAGAGGTTAGCATTCTTTCTCCGCCCCTGCACGGATAAAACGCATACTTAAAGAATTACTTATTATTATACATTTTTCACTGTAGAAGAGTTATAAAGTGTAGTAAACAAAGTATAAAATGATTAAAGTAAGCAAATAGCTCGGTATTTTTGCAAGTTCTGTATGTGTGTAAACTTCCATGTAACTTGTACCATAATTGTGGTTTTGGCAAAAAAGGACCACTTCATGTCATCTGGTAAAGAAAGGGCATCACTCAATTTTCCTTTTGAGTGTGGGAGAGGGCAGTTGCTTTTATAAACATGTAAGTGAAATATATGTACACCACTTGTATGTCAAGTGTGTCGGATACAAAATGTCATAAGGGAACCGACAAAAAACACGTAGTACTATGCAATTACGATTATTAGTGAAAGGATGCATCTCATAAGTGTTGTTTAAACTCTCCTATTTAACCCTCTGCTCAAGAAAACGTGATAACCACGTGCTCTAAAACTAAGTCTCTAGGCGTTTCACGAAATTTGTTTGCATTGAAAGTCCAAGACAGAGGCTGCACAAAACCAAAATAACATATAACACGACAACTAGAAAACATATATTTTTTATATCTGAGATCAACAGTCAAGCAAACGGCCCGCCGAATAATAGTAGATGCTCACTGTCTTGTATAGACGTTTGCAACACCAGAGGCATTGCCAACGCGCTGTCGGCCTCGAAGAGGAACTGGTGCCCAGTTTACTTGTGCCGAATTCAGTAGAAGGTTATTATGGCGGCATCTTTTAAAACGAGAGGTGGTTGCCATCCAATCGGGCTTAGAGCCCTACCACCTAGTTAGTGTTATTTGTCCCCTTTTACGGCAGGCAGCCCTTGCCTACAGAGGTCAGTGTTCTTACCGCACCCCTTCACGGAAAAATAAATGAAAAATACTTGCAAATGATACGACAATTGGTATACGACTACTTAGCAACTTTAGAATATTTTAGCAATACGCAACTAAGTCTTCGCTCGATGTATTTGTACTCGTTATTGTGATAATGCGGAAATTGTAAGGAATAATCCAACATCCATTCCTTGTTTAAGTGTGCTACATGATTAATGTGACCGTATTTCAAATATTATAAAAGTATCATCTTATCATTGTAATAATTAAACTAATTTCGACTTCCAAAGGTTACATGACCTTAGATAATTTGATGGATAACCAACGCGTAAGAACAAAATGTATTGTATTTTGCCCCCATTATATTGAGAATTTAACACAATACTTTACTAAATAATATAAAAAATTATAATCTACCGCAACGGATGTAAAATAACTGACTTTAAAAGTAGTTGATTCGGGAATGTTTCACATAATTAACTAAGTAATTACGCAACATGACAGAGTGGAAATGTTTGGAAACTTCAAAACTTTCAAATATAATGTTATTTTTTTTTTCATATATATTTTTTTATTGCTGCAGGACAACAGACAGGCTGACGGCCCGCTTAGAATTTAGCAGTTACCGTCGCCCCTGGGTGTTTGCAACGCCAGTGGCATCGCGAAAACGCTGCTGTCTCATAAGGGTCTATACATATACATCTTCTCCTATTATCTATATATATAATCTATATATATATATATATATATATATATATATATATATATATATATATATATATATATATATATATATATATATATATATATATATAATCTATATATATATATATATATATATATATATATATATATATATATATATATATATATATATATGTATATATATATAAATGAATCTCTATTTCCCTTGGTCAACGCATCACGCGTGAACGGATGGAACAATTTCGCTAATTCTTTCACGCCAGCCGATGTTAACCGCTCGAGAGATAAGTTTGAGGTTACAAAATTCAAGTGGTGTTGATGTAGTCCCCAAACTGTGCGTAATCGACTGCATGAGTACGGCCTACGAGCTCGACGCCCAATTAGGTGCCCACCGATACGTCACGGTAATCGCGCTCGTCGAAATGAATGGTGTAGAGAACGCAGAACATAGACCCAGGATCAATGGGATAAGATTATGTTTTCCGATAAGTCGCGATTCGGGTTTAGGCTTGATCCAAGAAGGGTGCGAGTGTACCGTCAGCCCGGAAATACTGAAAGGCTGAGGTGCATTCAGGAAGTTCATTCCTACAGCGGCTCATCCACCATCCTAAAATTTAAATTAGTACATGTTGCTTAGACTTTTTTGATGTGTGTATTAAACAAATAGGACCGAAAAATAAATTCATATAAAACAATTTGAAATCTGTCTTTATTTTGAATAATGTCATGTTTAGCCTGTCTACTAGTTACATACTCGTACATTTATATAAATAAATTTTACTTCAACTCTATTTTTTATATTTTTACATATCATCACATCTACAACATTTGGTAAAAAATATGACAAATATAATAGGAAAAAAATTAACTAAAATAAATTGTCTGTTTTAAATAAGCCACATAATTTGTAAATGGGAAATTTCTGATACATATATTGGAAGGATCCTTTAACCACATATATTTAAACAACAGGGATTAAAAATAGTTTCAGATTTTGAAAATAAAATATTTTGGTTTTCAACTACCAATCCTTATATCTATCTGTGCCATTATCTTAATTCTATGTAAGCTGAAGCGTTAATAACAAGAAATCTGAGAATACGTATTTACGAGCTGCTTACATTCTTTGAAATATTGATTAAGAAGTACATTCGACCAAACTTAACGAATCTTAGCTGCTTATGCATATTATTTAAAAAACAGGTATCATCATTTTAAGCATTAGCTAAAAATGACAATACGCTTGACTTAATATATAATTTACGTTATTAAAAGAATATTTCTCATTCTTGTATAATATTTTTCAAGCAATCTCATACAATGCATTACGGATTTTTTGCAGTCTGAAAAACACAATTTTCTTTAGGACTAGTTTCGAGGTTTATCTATTCATTTTTTACTCAATATTACCTCAATGTCTATAGATTTGAACGCAAATATTAGCGCCATGTGAGAAGATGTGACGAGAAAGTAAAACCGTTTGCTTCGTCTGTATCTTCGTCTAATTTACTTACTATACTAGTTGGCAAAGGCAAACATTTAATAACTTTAAGTTTTTCATAATTAATAAAATATTATGCTGATAATGTGTATCAATTAAATATACATTGGCGTATCCGGTTGGAAGCCACCAACTCAGAGAATCGCGGGAAATAAACGGTCATCGTGTGTATGTGGACAGAATTGACAGTGGGCCGGTTTATCAAACGGTTATAAATTAGGTCAAAATCAGCTCCCATTGACAAAGCTTACAAAACGAGGTCGCGCTACCATCAGCCTCTGATATCGAAGCGACAGGAAGTATTTATCAACTTGTCGCTGGACATTATAATATAATTTTTGCAATAATTGCCGAAATAATCATTTAACACCCACGATTTAATTTTAGGACGCCGGACAGACAACATTATGATAAAAATGTTGCCTACGCCTGTCTAATAATATATACCTAATAGAGATACCTAAATCAAAAATATTAAAGTAGAAAAAAATTTAGATTACGAAATTTACAGAACAGTTATATTGAAATGGTTGAAAAAGCTTTTAATATTCCACAATTATTATAAATATTCAAATAAATGTTATACAATTATATTACCTCTGAAATAAATAGAACATAAGTTGAACGTCTTGTGCTTTTTCTTATCAAATTCGTATTATTGTAACAAACAACAATAAGACATTTAACAGATAAATAATTTCCTATCTACAAGCGTTAATTCTCTAGTCTACACTTGTGAGATACTCTGCTCAGTAGTGACAAGGCTGTTTCTTTACTCCTGTTTGTGTCGCTACCCTTCCTCGAGATTGCCTTTTCCTCAACAAAGAGCCACAAGAAATTAGATATGGCTACACCTGGTTCTGGAAAATTGAAGGCCATTCCTTTGCCATCTGAATTAGTAAAAGCAATCATCTATAAGATGGCGTTTATGACTCACTATATAAGTACTGTTACTACTAAACGTTACTATAGTAAGAATAGGGTAATTCTATTCTTACTTCTGTTCAGGAACAAAATGCCAACTGATAATAACTATTTATAATAAACAATTAAACAAGTTTTTAAATACTTGATATACTTGGAATAATACTATACTCTATAAACCCTATAAATGAATCATAATAACATCTGCAACAAGTAATGTAATCAAATAAACAAATTTGAACACTTGATCGCGAGTAATATCACTCAGGTAATAATAACGCTGCCAGCAGTAGGTATGTTAGAAAAGAAACAACCAATGCGATTCTAGTAGAAAACTCAGGTCAAATAAAACACAATTAAAATTATTCACGAAACTAAGCTTCCTAGCAACGAGATCTATTTCCAGAGATCACGAAGTGATGAGAAGTGTTTTTATTGTGCACATTTTTTTTATTTGCTGAAATGTCTTCTCCTTTTTCAAACTATGCGCATAGTAATAAAATGCTGTATGCCTTTAAATCTTGTATCAAAATAATTTTTCTATATTTGTTTACAAATTATTAAAACTTCTATACTCAAATCGCCAATATTAAATGGAGTTTAGAATTATAAATGTAAAAATCTTAAAACACAAAAGCGAATGGTATTCTTCTTATTTCATAATGATCTAGATCTTGTTGTTAGTAGAAACCGGTTTATGACAAATCTTATAAACAGAATCAATGAGAATGACGTCCAATAATATGTTTCCCTATTCTTAGACATTTGGCAGTCCTTTGTCGATATCTGGACATAATTGGTAAAAAATATTAATACATGATTTATATTACCTATGGTGCTTAATTAAGCGACGTAACTCCAAATATCTTTATTAACTAGATAAAAGAATATACTCTTAAAATGTTTCCATTAGAATACAATATAATATTTTCATATCGCAGGTCACAGAATTAATTATAATAATAAATTAATAGTAGGCTAAGAGACCTAAACTTATAAACGGGTAGATCAAACGGCTATTGTATTACTTGACGATGTGGGCGCCTTTCTCTGATATATATCATTCAGTTATTATAACAAATAATGAAGTTCACTTATGTACAATAAATGTAAAGTATTAATACTAACTAGGGATAATCGTCTTAACAAATATAAACAATAGCCATAGATTTTAAAAAATCTGGGATATCTAAAAACAATTGGATCAACGGACAAATTTTATATTTACCTCCATTGTTAAAATATATCAAGTTTGTTATCAATATTAATACTGCTAGAACATAAAGTCTATACATGTTTAATAAAAATAAACATGATGCACAAGAGTTCTATTTGTTCCCATGAGTTATTAAAATAGCATATGTTTTAACAATGTAATCATACATTTTGTCGTGATGTACTCGTTTCTCGGTCAACGTTTGGATATTTATTCCGGGGTGAGTTGTCCTGTCAATGTACGAACTCATTCATGAGTCTCTTTATCGCCGTGACGTGCCAGCACAGAACGTTGAACCCAAGAGGAAGTAAACCATTTTCCTCCATTTTTACAGTTTCATATCGGATCCGTAAATATGTTGAATTAAGACATACTCATATGTTGTAAATAGATTTTTTTAAATTTGTTATTTGATAGACATGTAAACAACTATTTACCATTGGGAATTTTATGATCGAAGTCAACCCTACAAGCTGGACTGCTTCGTTTACCAGGATTGCTGTACGAACGGCTAAATTCTGATTAAAAATTTTTTCTTTGACTACTGACGAGCTCATCAGATAGATCAGAAATCACTGATTCGATATCCGTCGTGAGTCTGGCTTTTTATGTATAAGATGTATTTATTTACAAAAAAGGGTACATAAGTAGTACATCTGTATCTAGTACCCATAACACAAGCATATTGCTGCTTACATTGGGACTAGATGGCGCTGTTTGCACTATTATAGTATATATATTATTTTAATTGAAGCCACCATGAGGCTCTTCGAGAGGGTTATCAACTCTCGTATTCGGCAGGAGTGCCCTGTCTCGGAGTGTCAGTATGGGTTTCGCCCTGGTCATGGGACTATGGACCCTTGTTTTGCCCCAAAGACTATCACGGAGAAATACAGGACGAAGAATACGCCTCTGCATTGCCTGTTTCTGGACATGCAGAAGGCCTTCGACTGTATTTCTCGGGTAATGATTTGGTGGGCACTGCAGTCTAAACGAGGTTCCAGAGACTTATATTGAGATCCGAGACATGTACCGCAACTCCGATTCCGTATGGACCGTTGTTGAGATACGAAAACTTTCCCCATCACCATCGGGGTGCACCAAGGATCCGTCCTTAGTCCGTTTCTGTTTAGCGTGGTATTAGACGTATTGTCAGACAGCATCAGAAACAGTGCATCAGCATCAGAAACAATGAGCCGCCCCCGTGGCTGCTCATGTATACTGATGATATCGCGCTGGCAGATTCGGACAGGGGTAGGCTGGTGCGACGCGTGAAGATGTGGAAGGAGTCGCTTGAGAACGGTGGTCTGAAGCTTAATGTGACGAAGACCGAGTACTTGGCCTTTAACTCCACAGATCCCACACCCGTACGTACAAGCGGCGACACGGTCGAGCGCACGGGCCAATTGAAATACCTGGGATCTGTATTTCACACGTCAAATAGCGTGAAGTAACTGGGGTCACACCCAAGATGCCGCCGATAAAGGTGAAGGGACAGGTCTATAAGACCATCATTGGGCCTGTCCTCTTATACAGCTGTGAAGCATGGCCATGAGATGAATGAGAGATGAATATGCTGCGGTGGATATGTGGAGTAGCGTTACTCTAAGGACCGCGTAAGGAACTCCCGCATTCACGGCAGTCTTCATGTCCGTGACATTGCGGATAAATTGCAAGTGTCGGCTCCGTTGGTACGGTCACGTTTTACGGCAACCGGATGCTTACGTAGGAAATAGTTTTCTGGCCATGCTGCCTCCGCCGGGGCCCGACAGGAGGGGTAGAGGGATGCTGAAGACCCCGCGAGGTGGAGTAGAAAAAGTCGGAAAGCGAACCCCGGGCACCGAAACGGAAATTTGGGCTGCAACCGAGATACAACGCTGGGATGATGATGATGATGATATATTATTTTAGATACTTTTGAGGTTGGGGGTCTGTCAGCAATGACTCCAACCTAAAAACCAGATTCAAGCGAATCTATTTCATCGACTTTTTGCGATCAGTCTCTTGGGAGTGTTAGCGTCATGTATTAATTAATAACGATTTATTTCTATTACTCAATAGTGAACACCGGACCCTAAAAACAAAACTTTGGATGAAATTGGAATGTTGAATGAGGCGCTTGAATGAGGATGATCTTTATTGATATTTTAAGATTACTTCTATTGCGTTAAAAATGTGACTAGTACTGCGTAAAATTCTCCAATTTTGTGTTTTGGCTGGCTGTGTGTGTGTTTTTTTTTATTGTTGTAGGACAGCAGACAGGCTGACGGCCCGCTTAGAATTTAGCAATTCACCTCGCCTATGGGTGTTTGCAACGCCAGTGGCATCGCGAACACGCTGCTGTCCCATAAGGGTACAGGAACTTAGGTCACTAATGCCGGAACACAACACAAGGTTATTATGGCGGCATACTTAAGACCAAAGGTGGTCGCCATCCAGACGGGCTTAGGGCCCTACCACGTAGAAAATGTGTTACGAGTAGGCCCACGACAGTTACTTGTAAATTAGAACTCCCGCATTCACGTCTGTGACATTACATATCTGTGGAAGAATTGCGTCGGTGCGCTTATGTTTTATAAAATGTTTTTAAGGAAATAGAGTACCCCGCTACCGCTGCTGTGTCTCGGCAGGAGGTGTAAATCTACGAAGTGCTGGATTGATATAAAATGCATTGTAGTTATCGCATATCCTGAAAACCGTACAAAGTGTACGAGAAAAGTAGGACCCCTTTCACAAAAGCGGTAATTTCAAGTATTTAAAAAAGGAAATTGTATACAATGCAGTACACAATTTTGAAATAAGCGGTCGTCTCCCAATCGTGAGTATCGGGATTGCGTAGTGTTCTCGGTTTAGTAATAAGCTCAGGTACGTACTGTGAGTTTAATAGCGTCGAGCAATGCACTGAAAGTTATTGCTTACTTCCAGTAAAGCAAAATGGGTCAATAGTTTCAGTCCGGCAACAAAAGCTAGTCCACCAATACATCGTCGCTATATTTAACAGAACTGCGCTGTCAACGGCCGTATTATATAAACGAAACGTTATTTAGTATATAGTCAAAATTATTTGCTTAGTAAAGATGATTAAGTGAAAATAATAACTTATACGAGGGGTGTTCAATAAATAGCGATAATGCGATATAGTCTCTTTGGAAAAAAAGTACTGGCAGGCATAGCCCAGACATTGGATATAATAATAATAAAAAAGCAATCAATTCTCTTTTGTTTTTTAAAAATAGAAGTCATTTGTTTGCGTAGTGTCGGAACGTATTCTTGAAAATGGATAAAATTGAACTTCGAGCGGTAATAAAATATCTCTGCCTGAAAAATTTTACTACGAAGTTGGTAAATCAAGACTTGAGAGCAACATTAGGAATTCATGCTTCCATATTCTACGCATTAGGATGCTGAGTTCAAGCGAAGAAGAACTTCCATTAACGACGACCCCCGCACGGGACGCGCTCGGTAGTGACTGTGTATAAATGATTAAAAAAGTTGAAAACATTATCTTGACGGATCGTCGTGTTACTGTTTGTTTTGTAGTACAAGAAATGAAAATTAACATAACCACTTGGGCATGAAAAAAGTGTCAGCGTGCTGGGTGCTTAGAATGCTTTCTGACGTGCAGAAACAAACGAGACTGAGAATTTCACAAAGCTGTTTGTTACAACAAAATCTTGACCGATTTTTGGCTCGATTCATAACTATCGACGAAACATGGCTTAACAATTTTGACCCAGAAACAAAAAACATTCCATGACTTGGAAGAGACCGTCATCTCCAACTCCGAAGAAATTTATGGCGATTCCATCCGTCGGTAAGATCATGAGTGGTTTTTTCTGGGACAGCCAAGGGGTGGTAATAATCATATTAATCATGGAGCTACTATTACAGGAACTTTGTACGCAGGATAAATAACAAAATTGCGTGAGGAAATACGCAAGCAACAGCGTGGCAAACTCGTTATTTTGTTTCTTTACCAAGATTACGCCCCCACACACAAGTCCAGAATTGCGATGACTGCCATTCAAGAAGCTGGCTTCGAATTGATGGAACATCCTCCATATTCACCGAACCTAGCTCCTAGTGATTACTACCTATTTCCGCGGTAAATGGAACATCTCAGGGGCCACAAATTTGAAGATGATGACGCAGTAGTCGCCGCGGTACACGATTTTTTAAGAGATCAGAAAGAAGTTTTTTTTAAAGGAATTTTGACTTTATATAAAAGTTATACAAAATGTATAAACCTGAAAGGTGACTACGTCGAAAAATAAAATAACATTTAGTAAAAACAATTGCGTCATACTCATTATCATTTTTATTGAACACCCCTAGTATACCAAGTTATGAAATCAGCTTTCTTTTTTTCTTCCTTACTTGGCAGGTTTTTGTTAAATGTTGCGTAGAATATGGATTTGTATTGATCTTATACTTAATTCTAGAAAAAAAGCTACGGTTTACTACTATAAAACAGCAATTTTTCTAGAATTAAGAACTAACCTACTGTTTTCTTGGGTTTATTTGAAGCTTCAAAGTTACGCTGATTATTGTTACAGAGCTAAAATTCTGCGCTCCTATTTGTGTCAAACCCTTCTGTAACTCTTCCTATTCCTGAGCATAAAACCATATAGATATAAAATAAAAGATTTAGAGCTTTTAGAAAAGATAAAGAACTTATTTATTAACTACAGTATTGAATATCATCATCTAATATCAAATGAAAGCTTTTCTTTGCTGTTTGTGTATTACCCAAAGTAACAACTAATTTGTTGTCCTTTACGACTCATTACGTTAGTGACAAAACTATGCTGGAGATTTTAATTGATATAAATCTTTGGAATCCTCATATGGTTCTGAAAACTATTAGAACACAGCTATTAGTACGTACGAAAAAAATATTAAAGGAACATGGTTATATAAACATAAAAACATTATTATTTTTTCATATTCCTAATATGCAGACGGTTATGCAGATCAGTATTTTATATGATCCGAATTTGAAGTCCGAGCTAGACACATGTGGGAACGCAGGAGCTACCCAGAAACTGTTCTAGTTTGGACACATGCACAATTTTGCATACATATGTTAAATACCAGGCTTCATGGTATGAAATCATATTTAAATACTTAGGTATTAATATGAAATACCTAAGTGACTTGGTACTTTTGGCTACATTTGTTTTTTAATTGTTGTAAAGTCTAAAGAGCGGTGAGTATCCTCAGCAAGAGATACTGGAAAGTGGTGGCAATATTCTTAATAAATCTGTCTAACTCTAAAACAGTTAAATCTGTGATTTAAAAAATTCTCGTATAGAAATTTCATATATAAAAGTGACCCTAATGTAAGTATAATCTTATATCAACAAGCGGATCCGTGATACGGTATCTTCTCTTATTCAGTTCACCTAGTGGGTCTAACTGTGACTCAAAATCATGCAGGGCCCAGATCATCTGAAATATAAAAACATTATAAATGTCGACCCAGAAGTAAGTCGTAGAAGAAGGTTTTCGTGATGTATCTACAGAAAAATAGATGTAAGTTATGGTATACAACTATATTTAGTTCCTACGAAATATTCCTTAGTTACAATGTGGTTGGAATCTGTTCGAAGCGAGATTAAATGTTGGAATTCAATATATGTAATAGTTTTTAAGAACTCATTTTTTTTCCAAATATGCAATACAATCGGTTTATGATAGAAAATTGCTTTAATTAAAAAAAATGATTTTCGTTATTTAAATTTCCATTAATATCTGAGATTGTAGATAGTTTCTAACCCGGGCTTATTTGCTGATTGACACATGCTCCTGAATAACGATAGAAACTTCGGCAGTATTTTAGTTTTGCAAATAGAGCAGCAGAAGGATAAACTGTAATAGTCGCAATAAAAGCCGAAGGAAGTTAAATACTGCTACCGAAGGAAGTTAAAAGCACTGTATTAAACTTGGACTTTTCGTTTTATGCCGAATATCCTTGTCATTTTACATAAAAAGGTAGTTCTAAGCTATCATCAGCCATAAAGTTCAACGAATGTAGCGCTGAAGACGTGCGAGCAGCACTTAGCGCCGTGGTCGTCAAACTGCGGCCCGTGGACGATATTTCTGCGACCCGCGGCAGAGCAAACAATTTTAGTAGATAATGGGCTCAATTTCCAATAAAAACACGCTTAAAAAAGTACAGGCAGGCATAACACTTAAATTACATGATACTTGTAAAAAATACCTAAATAATAATGACATGTTTGTGGTGTGTTAAAATAAAAAATACTGACAATATATTTACCATCTTTTTCATTACAGATATTATATGTTTTCACGCCTATTCCTAATTAATAAGCTACCCACGTTGCATAAATAATAATTATAATTGATTTATCTATGGGACAATCGCCTTTTGACACTTGATATTAAATATGTCAGTTGACTGGTGGTCAACTAAACAGTCCAAAAATATGTGGCCCGCAGTGATACCTCACATTGTCCTTTATGGCCCTTCACCAGAAAAGTGTGACGACCACTGACTTGTGTATCGAGAACGCGTTTACGATTGGACGGGGTCACCGGATTTCGGTGGAACGGTCGTAAAATACACAGATCGGTCCGTTTTTCTACTTTGACATAGTAACTATAATATTTAATAATAGATGGTGACTCCCTGTTAATGTAAACAGTGTTACTCATTATCCGCAACATAAATACAATTCGTGTAGTAAATAGTTAGTAAAAAAAAAACTAATGCGCTAATTGACATAAAATATAATATAAAATTCAAATCATAAACCTAACTTTGCATTTTATAATGGGGCAATCTTTATTTTGAACACTATAAAATTATCTTTCCTCACCCAGGTTAACAATCAATAAAAAAATTAATCTACCTCAGATTTGAAGATTATTAAATAAAAGGAAGTCATCCGTGCTGAAGATATATATGTAAATTGCAAATTGCCTTGTCCGTTTAGCAGCGTTATTAACGTATGAATTTCACGAAACAAATTAAAACTTGATCTAGATGTTTATTTATTTTATAGGTACACCAACAGCACAGTACACATTAAATAAGACCATGATATATGAATTTATAACAATTATATATATGCATACATGCCAATGTCAGGCGTACACAGCTTTGTCTACAGTTCGTCAATGTTAAATTAGAGTTTATAATATTCCCCTCAGGGGCGCTCCTCTGTCCGAGGAGTGCACGGGTGTGCGTACCCGAGGTGCCCGAGCATCCGTCGCCTCACTCTCCTCTCCGTCCGAGGCGACAGAGTCCTACCTTTCTTCCCGTCTACCTCCTACATCCTTTCCAACTTCGCTCTCTGCTCGTGGCACGGTCCCGCGTGGGATGGTTGCGGGTACTGGTTGGGGTCCCGGGTTCTGCCCCGGGCCCTGATTTGGTAGTCGTAACCATGCCTATTTCGACTGCGCCTGCACAGAGAGTGTTCCCGGGGCGGGAATCGCATCCTCGCTGTCGGTTGGTCTTGCTGGGGCGGCTACGACGTTGGGCGACTCCCTGGTTTTTCTGGAGTGTCGCCTGGTAGTCGTACCCACGCCTGACCAGCACGCGACGGGAGTGCGAGTCCCGTCCGGAATTGGCCGCCGACCTGTCGCTCCCGGCCCTGGTTCTGTCCATAGTCGGGGGCGATACTGGATGGACGGCCATGCGAGGCAGTAATGTCCGCAAAGGAGGCGGCGGGGCGGGAGCGGGAGTCAACTCCCGCCAACGCAGGCCACGTTGTCGGCGCCGGAGGGCAAGCAACGGCCTCCGGCCGCCGTAGAATGCGGCCGCGGGCGGCCTCTCGGGGGAGGATCCGCCGCCCGCACTATTGCCGCGAGGGAGAGGGCCGCGTGCTGTTCTGCGGCCCCCCTCAACTCCTTGAGTCAACAGAGGAGAGCGCCGGGGGGACGAAACCCTGACCCCCTAGCGCCAACACTTTAGAAGAGGCCCGCCTTGAGAAAGGGCGGGCCGGCGCCGGCCCGGGCCACGAGATCGGCAGGCCACATTTCCGTAGGCCCGGGCGTAGGCGATAGGAGTTTTTATTAAAAAAAAAAAAAAGAGTTTATAATATAAATTTAAATTGAGTTAAGTTATAATGTCAATAAAACAATGAGACAAATAATTAATTTAATTTTCATGAAAATATATGATTAATTTCCTTTTACAATCCGTCAATGAGTCGCAAAAGATATCCATGATTGCAATTTTACCGGTTATTTCATTATATTCATTACACATTCTAGAAAATGGTAGGTGCTGGCCGAGATCGGTACTGCGCGGGGGAATGCGAAATATACCAGGCCGAAAATTGCGTGGGCAATTAAAAGGGACATTGATCTGTATACGAGCAAGGAGATGCTGACATTTGATTTTATTATTGATTATTTTATGCAGAAATATTAAATCAGAAAATTATAATATTAATGCAGAAATATAAATATTAAATTAAGGGTGAAAGAATTTAGTCTTTCCATATACGGTTGAGTGCACATAATTCCAGTAGTTTTATAAGCCAGATGACGGGTGAAGGCACGTTGTGTACTCTCGATCCTCTGGGAATTTACACTATACACAGGGTTCCATGCCACACCAGCAAATTCAAGATGACTTCGAACAAACCTATTATACAGAAGTATACGTGTGATAGGCCGTTTAAACCCTCGCGTTTCAAAAACCTAACATTTGGGCAGCTTTACTAATTTTTACATCAAAATGGGTAGAAAACTTGAGCTTGCTATCTATTGCAATGCCTAAGTCACGAATTTCCGGCCGGAATTTCCATCCAGATAGTATGTATCATTTAAGGGTGTCTGCTTTTTTGTAAGACTAATGTGAAAACATTTACTAGAGTTCAGAGACATGCCATTATTATCGCATCACACCTTAACGTTATTAATATCCGTTTGTAGAAGTGTAGCATTATCTCTTGATTGAATAGTTCTAAAAATTTTGAGATCATCAGCAAACAATGACATTTTGCTGTGTTTGATATGTGCAGTTATATCGTTAATAAATATGAGAAATCATATTGGTCCCAGATGGAAACTCTGTGACACACCAGATTCAGCGTAGTAGTTGTTCTTTAAACTGTTCTGTTTCTTTTACCTAAAATTATTTTCTCAGAATAGAAGTTATTCACATAATAATAACACAGCAACGTCAGTTCAAAAAAAACTATTCCAAAACAAATTAATATGTACTAAAAAGTAAAAAATAATTGCATATTCTTCTATAAATTAATGATCAACCATGACCAATTAATGATGTACCATTTCTGTTGTCCCTTGGATCACCTGTTCTTCTATTTTTCTTTCGAGACCATAAGCACTTTAACGATGCTTTTAATGTTGCAAATATAATTAGGTAAAAAAATTGCAATCAGTGGGCTGTATATCTGTTATTTTAATTACGGACCCGGATAAATTAACTACATTTCTATCTCTATCAGTCACTCTATTCTTTTATAATATACCACAAATACACTGGGTATATAAAAAGAAAGGAACAGTGCTAATATCTTCCGAACTTCTGACCTGATTCATCATTCATCAGACATGCTTAAAAATCAGCTCGGCCAGATTAGTTTTTAAATACAAAAAAATAGCATATTGTCGGTCCACTGGTTTGCCACAGAATATACGCAGATATACATTCTAAAAGTAGGATAACCAACGACTTAAGACATTTAAAACGAAAAGTGTAATTGAAAGCTCTTTGAGGCCCTTTTGAACTTAAATTTTATTTTATTCTACATTTTTGTATATATATATCTACTTGTTTCTCAGTTAAAAAATTCAAACGGTACTGATAAAGAATTTGAATTGTGGCGTCTTTCTTACCATATATGGTTTGAAACTTGGGCTCTAATAACGCACACATAGGTACATATGGACAGTCGTGAATTCGTGGAACTCGACGCAGTGTCATGCTGTACTCATTACAGACACAATATTCGCAAAGTTTTTCATGCTTACCAATTCATTTAATATTCCACCATGATATGTGTCTCTTGCAAAGGGCCATAAATATGTATATAGTTGAAATACACTCCTGACACCTCAACCTAGTAAGGAAGTCTACATGCTACGAAAAAATCTGCAATATGTACTAAAAAGAAAGGAACTATGTGCCCTTTATTCCCTGTATATGAACTAGCTGTTTGTTAGCTTTTATAACTCTCCAGGTAAGTAATAGGTTAGTCTTTTCTGCTTTTTTTAGGACTAAACATGTAGTACTATAGTCTAAGTACTTTATACCCAAAACTCCTTATTACATTACCTTATGTTATCAACAATTTTTTTATTGCTGTAGGACAGCAGACAGGCTGACGGCCCGTTTAGAATTTAGCAGTTACAGTCGCCTATGGGTAGCGCCAACGTGTTTGCAACGCCAGTGGCATCTCAAACACGCTGCTGTCCCATAAGGGTACAGGAACTTGGGTCGGGTCACTAATGCCGTTATAATGGCGGCATACTTAAGACCAAAGGTGGTTGCCATCCAGACGGGTTTGGATCCCTACCATGTAGCCAGGGTTGTTTTGTCGCCTTTTACGACAGGCTGACCCTGGCCGCAGAGGTCAGTATTCTTTCTCCGCCCCTGCACGTATAACCCTAAAGCGAACAGCAAAAGTAGGTATAAACAATAAAATTGATACACAAGTACTTTGTTTCTGCTTATTCGGTACTTTGTGTCCATGATATGTAGCAGCACGTGGCGCAGGGGCAAGGGAAGGAGCCACAGGGGGTCGGGGCGCGGGCGGGTGTGTGGGATGTGCGAATGGCCGTTATCTCATTGGACACTGCAATGATTGTTTATCCAGCCTGTTCCTTGAATTGCAACTAATGACTCATTCGCTCTATAATCGCCTGTTTCCATAATATTATGTCGTCATGTTATAATTAACCACATGTGATACATAATAATGAAATATGTCAACAGTTAAAACAGTCGTAAAATTCTAGAATCTAGGCGAAAATTGAGATATATCGTCGGCTTAATTATCAGATGCGTAACTCCAAAATCATGAAAATATCTAAAAAAGCCTTAATTGGAATACTTCGTATATTCTACAAAAATATGACTAATTTGTTATGAGTGACAGTGTTATGAGTAAAATAATTCCCGTTTATATATATATATATATATATATATATATATATATATATATATATATATATATATATATATATATATATATATATATATATATATATATATATATATACATATATATGTTACCCTTTTCTCCGTGCAGGGGCGGAGTAAAGATACCACTAACCTCGGCGGCTGGGATCGGCCTGTCCTAAGGCCTTTTAAGGCGGTAAAACCACCTTAGCTACGTGGTAAGGCCTCAAGCCCGTCTGGATGGCAACCACCCTTGGTCTGTACCTATGCCGCCATAATAATCTTGTGTTGTGTTCTGGCATTATTGGCCCAGGTTCCTGTACCCCTATAGGACAGCAGCGTGTTCGCGGTGCCCCTAGTGTCGCCAACATCCACAAGTGATAGTAACGGCTTGCTATTAAGTAGGTCGTAAACCCTGTGGTGATACATAACTGCTGAAAAAACTGTAAATTTTCGCTACAACGAGGATATAATAATACTTTCAAGAAGAAGACTGCTTTATATATAAGCAAATATCATTTATTATAATTATTAATGATGTAATGTACAAAACAATTAGCCGTGTGGACCCGTGTAGTAGCCGTAGCTATCACACTCGGAGACAAACCTAGAGGTCAATGGTTCGAATCCCACGATGGCAGTTTTTCTCGCCTAATGTGCATTTTATTCTAGATTGATGATTGTTACGTACCAGCGATGAGAGTAAACATCGCGAGGAAACCTGCATACCGAGATTACCATAATGTGTAATCCTCCCTGAACAAGCGTGACGGATATATTAAGACATATTTCGCATCAAGGCCCGTATATGTTAGCTCTGAAAATCAGCGCTGGGTCAGAGCATTTTGACACAACACCATGCTGAGTAGTCGATCTAATTTGGCGGATTCAGAATAGTTTTGTTAGGTGAATTTCTTTGTTATTTTGTTCCATCAAATAAATTTATTTTCTTTCTTTTATATACTGTCTGTTCCCACTAGGGAAGGCCAGAGCGTAGTAGTAGGATGTTATAGGCTGTTATTAATGTTATACCCGACTAGCAATAAGAATATGGCTACCACATAGATTTTCTAAAGAGCAGTAAAGTCTATTTTTATTACTCCTAGATAGCAAAGGTCATCGTTCTCTTTCCTATGTCAAAGATGAGATCAGACATCTCCTATAAAAATCAAATTGAGCCACATATTTTCTAGCTTTTTTTTGTGTTCGTAGTCAAGAAGTAGTCAAGGAAGTGTCATCTATGGATGATGATGATCATAGGCTAAGCTAAAAGATTGTATTCAATTTTTGAATGCAAAGTCAAATTTTTGAAAGCAACTGGAAATAACCACTTCGTAGATGTGACAAATTAACGAAACAATGGTTTCGTTAATTTGTCCTGGGACCTGAAGTTTACATGATGATAAATAACCTTAACATCTTAAATACTTTGAACTTTCTTTAAAATATTATGTACATTTGTTGATAAAATTACATTCACAAACTATAAATAAAACTCATGTTATAATATGTTAAAATAGATATGAAAGATTTAAAGTGTAATAGATCATTCAATTTGAAACACCTAAAAATTAACAAGACATAATATTGACTCACCAATAAATTGCTTATTCAGAAGTCGTAATATATGTCTTGCAAACGAAACGAGTGTTGTTAACTCGATTGCATTGCGTCGTCATGCAAATTTAGCATATTGTCCACTGCAAATTGATACTCTAAAAGGCGACCTAATAAAAAAACAATAACAATCTAGAACTTTGACCGATCATGGAAATTTTAAGCATATATGTAGTGAATGTATTATTAACCGTCGAAAAAAACGTAGGAGGTTCTCAAGTCGATGCGTATATATTTTTTTCTTTTTTTTATGTATGACCATGCATAACTTTTTTACAGAGAAGTCCGATTTTTTAAAATAGAGAATGATTGATTGTTCACTCACTGATTATATCTATAACCACACATATATTTTGACAGAATGGATTTATTTAAGCATGTAGTAATTAGTAGATTATAACCACAAAAAATTATAAAAAAAACTTTTTTCACAAAAAAATTAAACTGACAAAAAATCTGAAAAGCAAAAAACAAATCTTCTTTTTGTTAACCTTAATAACTAAGTTCTTAAACAAATGTAAGTATACCTAAGTAATTTTAAGTCAACCATTTCCAATAAAAAAAGCATTTTTAAAATCTGACTACTATGTAAAAAGCTATGCATGGTCATACATAAAAAAAGAAAAAGAAATATACGCGTCGACTTGAGAACTTCCTCTGTTTTTTTCGTCGGTTAAAAATGCAGAAATTCACTAACATGCATATACGTTTTTGTTTCTATCTTCACAAGATACATTGATATGTTTTTTGTTAAGTAGAAGTATGTTTCATATAACATTTATTGAACATCAGTAGATGATGTAATACGATTCTGACATCATCCACATGACCCGTTTTGTGAAATCAATTATTTCAGTCGTCTCATTGTGATCGACAAACTAGGATTTGAGACTAGTTGAAGTTGATAGGTGAGAATCATTTAAGATTTAATAGATTTTTGGTATCCTATATCTTTAAACGAGCAATTCTTGTATATATATATATATACAATTGGAATTTCGGAATCGGTTACAACAATTTTCATGAAATTTAGTATACGGGGGGTTTTGGCGGCGATAAATCGATCTAGCTGGGAATCATTTCTAGAAAATGTCAAAAGGTGGCGTTTGAGTAGTCCCAATTTAAACTGAAAAATGGCTCTTCCTGACATCTATCGGCGAATAATAATACTATTTTTTTTAAATTGCTTTAACGACACAACTACACTAAAGCTATTCCAGAAGATGGCGTTGTTAAGTAACACGAAGTCAATGAGTGTTTGTTTTGAGGTTAGACTAAGAAAATCAATTGTTAATTTCCAAAAAACACAATTTATAAAAAAAAATACCGAGCAAAGCTCGGTCATCCGGTTACTTATAATTATGTTAGCAATTATTTACTATTTTGAGATGCCTTCTATAATGTATATTGTATAGGAAATTCCTTCTACATTGTATAGGAAAAGATAGAATAGTATACTCACCATGCTTGTCTGATAGGTTGAATTAAATACACCTACAATATCAGTCTGTCGGCTTCCTTTCGATGTTCTTCTTTATCGTACGGAAGTGAATTTATGTTATAAATTCATTTTATTATTTGATTATGCTCAGTAGATGTAATAATGTAATGAAAATAGTCTAAAACACTAAAACCTACACACTAAGTACTTTTGATACATTACATAATTGCAATTAAGATCCCACGATACACACATTATACACAGTGTACAGTGTACATTTTCGCTTCAGCCGTGTCGAAAAGTCCTAACAGAATCTATGAACTCTCTTCACTTCAGACGTACGGCTTTTAAGAATTAGTAAGTAATCTTGACCAATGAGCGTTTCTACAATTATCCGTTTTTAAAGAATATCACAATATTTAATTGTAACACTGGCAATCTTAACCATTGTCAATTTCGTTGAAACCAAAAACTATGTTGAATTTCATTTAATTATAATTAAAAACAGTAATAATTTTTCAAGCTATCCTTGCATTTATAAGGTTTATCGGAAAGCAGTTTCGTTTTGTCCGACAGAGGGATCAATTGTTTTTAAAACCACAACTTCACACTTGACTTGCATATTCTTCATTTGGTTCAAAAGCTGATATAGCAAGGCTTGCTTGTGAAAAAGATTGATTGATTTCACGCAGTAGTTTTTGGTTGGTGCCCGTTTAAATATGGAGAATGAAAAGCAGGTGCAATGAAAAGCAGCATGTGGTGTATGGTTCCGGGTTTGCATATCTTAAACGACGGGTTATACATTTTAAAACAGGTTATTTAAAATACCGAGGAAAACGTTTACAAGAATTTTAGACATTTTACAAATTATTTTAATACACGATCGCGCGCCGTCAGATGAAAAAATAAGACTTCAATAAATTATATTCAGCTCTATCTTCTTCGTCAGCTTCTCAACTCTCGAGAAAAGAGTTAGAACAGTACTTGAGTCAGCCTAGAGCTTTGAGTAACGAAGATATACTACTTTGGTGGAAACGTCATGAGCTTCAATATCCTATTTTGGCAAAAATGGCTCGAGATTTTTTTCAATTTCGGCTACATCTGTCCCAGCTAAGAGGTTATTTTCGAAAGCATCTCTTGTGATACGAAAGCATCGCAATAGATTGAATAACGAGTCGGTTCGATGGCTATTGTGCATCAATTCTTGGTCATCAAATAAAAGATAATAAATATATGCGTATAAGTAATGTATAATCTAATATATAAAATTCTCGTGTCACAGTTTTCGTTGCCATACTCCTCCGAAACGGCTTGACCGAATTTGATGAAATTTTTTGTGCTTATCCGGTATCTATGAGAATCGGCCAACATCTATTTTTCATCCCCCTAAATGTTAGGGGTGACCCACCCCCAAAATTTTTTTTTAATTTTTTGACATTTTATTATTTATATGGCAGAACAACGTTTGCCGGGTCAGCTAGTAATATATAAGTATTTAAACTAATAGGATACGGTAACATTTATTGATTATTGTAAAATAAAGCTTAATTAATTACAGAGATTGATTGTTGATCATTTATAACTTATATCTATAAAAAGCCTTAAAAAAAATTTCAAAACGAAGTAAGTAATAAATAACAGACTATTTGAGCAAGACCAAGATCAAGACTGAATACGCAAGACCAAGACCAAGACTACAAGTATTTAAGCAAGACCAAGACCGGAGAAGCAAGACCAAGACCGATACCAAGACTGTCTTGGTCTTGCTTTGCTCATCACTAATTTTTTTAGATGATAAAACCTTCACTTCAAATGACGAGGTCAAAAATCACCTGAACCAGTTTTTTACCAACAAAGGTCAAATTTTTTATGAGCGTGAAATAGTACTACTGTCAGAAAGACGGAAAAATAAATGAAATAAAGTATTTATCACCTATACAAGAAATTTCTTTAATTTTTACGAAAAGAAACGAAATTACTTTCCGAACAACCCAATATTTTCAATAAACGCAAATTCATAATTCTCTAATTTTCAGGTGATTTGCAACCAGACACTATGTGATTGTAAGGGTTTTAAGGGCGACCGGGGTGAACCTGGTTACCCCGGAATGCCAGGTATTCAAGGGGACTATGGTGAAGATGGACCCGAAGGCCGTCCGGGTTTTCCTGGGATAGGTGGAGACCTTGGAGAGCGTGGAGATATCGGAGATAAAGGAGAACGGGTATGTATTTCAAAAATATTCTGAATGAGATTATTTTTTTTAATTTGAATGCATTCATTAATCATCATAGTCAGCTAGATGCAGAAAGAAGAATAATATCGTTTATAAAGAACTAAATACTTAAGCATTACCAATTTAGGTTCTTATTTTAAGTTTCAAATCTGATGAAATGCGATAATGATAATTTCTATAACACCTTCTTTGGATTCAAAAGGTGGGCACACAATCTATCTGGGAGCCATAAACTCGGAGCTATAATATGAATACGCGTCAACCCGAGTGGGCGACGCGATACCACTGAAGGGTTCCGTCCCACTTAGATCTGAGTATTTGGCAGTATGTTAGGGTTAAATTAAAAAATAAATGGTTTCTAATCACAAGCAATACTAGTTATAAATCTAGCCAAAAAATCATCAAATTTTTATTTTCAGGGAGCTGAGGGTTACTATGGTCCAAGAGGATATCCAGGTCCACAGGTAATTTTTTACACACAATAAAATCTACAAATATAAATCACATGAAATATGGGTTACGATAAATCTCAAGAACAGATTTAATTAATACAATATCGCTTATTTCAGGGTGTGCAAGGACTGGATGGCGTTCAAGGTATACCAGGAATGGACGGATGTAGTGGAGTTGATGGCATAACCGGTCCACCTGGTGGGCAGGGGCCTCCTGGAATAAGAGGAGTGCCTGGACTGTATGGTGAAAAAGGTGTTCCTGGTATGGCTGGAGAAGGAGGAGTTAATTCGAGAGGTGCTAAAGGCGAACAAGGAGAATACGGACGTGATGGTCCCTCAGGTCTGCCTGGCCCCGTGGGCTGGCGGGGAGACAGTGGTGCTCCCGGAGAACCCGGTGATGAGGTATATTTTCTTTTTATCTTACTAACCATCAATATACTAGGTCCAATAAATACCAAATTAAGAAATTTTGATATTGATAAAATAGATAGCTTAATATGGCAAAGATCACGCGGTTAATGGTTAAGTAGTTAGCTAAGCAGTAACTCTACAGATCCCTTATCCTTAAGCATAGGCTAATTCTGGATCGAAACACAATGAGCATTAAATACATGAAACCGATATTTCACGTATTTTGGCCGTTTGGGTCAAACAGCGAAAGGTGATTGTAGTAATTTTTGATATCAAAATACGAACAACCAAGTTGATGGACAGGTTTACTAAACCATCCCTCTAATTTTTATGGACTTTAAAGGCCACTTTAGGAACTCTCATGTCTTTTATGAACCTGTCAACACACAAATGGGTATCGTATACATTAATGTACAATCTGCAGAAGAGTCGCTTTCTATACTATCTAACCTAATTAAGCATGAGGCGAGCTAACTGCTAGCTCGACGTCGTAAAGTGAAGCCTTCATATTCCAATTACCAGGGATACTAATAACGCAAAAGGAAGGAAAAGTCGGTTAACGGAAGCACCGAATAGGGAGTTTAGAATGAAATCGGATTTTAACGCTAAAATTATGATGTCCAAAAAATGTGAAACCTTTTAACTGTTTTATCGTAACTGTAATTAAAATAATATAAAATGTCTTTCTTGCAATCAGGGTTCAGAAGGAGTTCGAGGTGAAACAGGAAGCAGGGGTGAACTGGGTGACGATACCTTTGGTCCACCAGGTCCCAAGGGTGATCAGGGTGAGGTCGGTGAACCAGGAAGACCACCTACTTTTTTCATCAATGATTACGGCTTTCAAAACAATATTACAATCGTTTCTAAAGGAATGAAAGGTATCAGAGGCTTACCTGGCATGCAAGGTGAAAAAGGGGTTAAAGGAGAATTAGGTTCTAGAGGAGCACAAGTAAGTACAAGATCTATAAAATTAATAATAAAATGTAAAAAAAAAACAGATAACATAGGATGGTACATCTAATAATATACTCGTACTAAAGTAATATTTATTTTAAACAGGGTATCTATGGACCCAACGGTGTACAGGGATATAAAGGAGCACAAGGTGAAGAAGGACCTAGAGGTAAACCTGGACACAGGGGAAAAGATGGCCCTCCTGGTGATAAAGGTGCAAAAGGTGCCCCAGGGTATGCTGGACCGGACGGTGAGGATGGTTTAAAAGGAGCAAGAGGTGAAGACGGAAGAAATGGAAGTCCTGGACCCCAAGGAGAAATGGGAATACCAGGAAGATATGACGAAACCTTAGATGAGCCATTACTACCTGGATCATCAGGTCCACAAGGTCCAAAAGGTTTACCTGGACCTCAGGGTGCACCAGGTCTCGATGGTCTACGTGGTTTACCAGGTTTTCAAGGATACCCTGGATTACCTGGAATGAAAGGTTTGCCAGGCAGACAAGGAAGTCCTGGTATTTCACCTAAAGGGGAACCTGGTAACGAAGGTTTTAAAGGTGTTCCAGGACCACGTGGCCCTTCAGGTAATCATGGAAGGGTTGGAATCATGGGGCCTAAAGGTTGGAAAGGGGTGACAGTATATGGTCCACCAGGAGAAGAAGGCACGCCTGGTCTAGATGGAGTACCTGGTCTACAGGGAGACAGAGGTGGACCAGGACTTATGGGACCTCCAGGATTCCCAGGAAGAGGTTTACATGGAGTTGGACCACCAGGTGACGATGGACTCCCAGGAATGCCAGGACCAACAGGAGATCCTGGTTTGCCAGGAGTCCCTGGCATTCCAGGAACTAAAGGAGACCAAGGAGATGATTGTCCATTCTGTCCATCAGGTAACTATGTTTATCCTTACTTTACTAATATTATAAACGCGAAAGTTTGTATGTATGTTTGTTACTTTTTCACGCAAAACCTACTGAATGGAGTTTAAAGAAACTTTACAATAATATAGCTTATCAGAATAACACATAGGGTATAATTTATAAAGACATTGTGTGAAAATATAACGATAAGTGTCAAGTAAGTACGAAAAAATTCTGCCCTCTGCGGTTGCTATTCTGGCGTGCGCTGCCCAAACCGTTTGAATTACACGTATATAATGTTCAATGGAAATGTTTGTCTTAAACAATCCTACAAAAAGCCCACGACAGCATATATCTATATTTTATGTGTAAGCGTAAATAGTCAACTATGGTTCGTTATACAATACAATAAAAATTGATAATTTATTCCTAATGCACATTTGGTATTAACAATTCTTCTAACTATATCTTCTACTAATCTAAAACTTACTCCATCCAAGATTGATGAAGTGACGAATTTCTGTTTTGATATTAATTTGTGCTTCACTTGATTTTTATGTAGTTTAATTAATTCCTATTGTTCGGCCCTATTAATTCGTATTGTTCGGCTTAAGTTTTCACCACATTTTACACAAATATCGAAGTTCACCGGGTCACCTAATGAATGTAACTCTGTTTGTTAAAAAAAAATATGAATGTAACTCTGTTTGTTACGTTTTCATTTTGATGAATTTCGATAATAGAGATAGATTGGACCTTGTAGAAGAACGTAGGACTTTTTTTAAATTTATATGGTAGTACAACGTTTGCCGGATCAGCTAGTCCTTTATCCGTGCAGGGGTGGAGAAAGAATACTAACCTCTGCCGGGTTAGATCTGTCGTAAAAGGTGACAAAACAACCCACCATAGCTACGTGGTAGGGCCCCAAGCCCGTCTGGATGGTGACCAACTTTGGCCTTAAGTATGCCGCCATAATAACCCTGTGTTATACTCCGGCATTAGTGACCCAAGTTCCTGTACCCTTATGGGACAGCAGCGTGTTCGCAATTCCACTGAAGTTGCAAACACCCATAGGCGACGGTAACTGCTAAATTCTAAGCGGGCCGTCAGCCTGTCTGCTGTCCTACAGCAATAAAAAAATGACACAGGAATCTGCACAATTTGTTCCGAATACCTATCATAAAAGTACATAAGAACATTATCAGAATCATAAATATAAAATTACTTACCAAGGATTTACTGAATTTGGTTAGGGAAATTTACTGAATTTGGTTAAAAATAATTTTGTAAGTCTGATTTACATTTAAACCCAACTAATATGGCTTTTTAATTTTCGATTCCTTAAATATGTAACTTAAAGATACAAAAATAAAACTAAAAAATCCTGTTTAAAAATTCTGAATGGTAAGGGGTCGCTACCCTTCAGCTAGACCTCGATTTTCTTATTTTGGGGTATTTCAAGGACTATTAATATATGTTCATACTGCCTTAAAAACCAACCCTAAATTGTTCACCAGTTCTCCAAATGAAAGTATGTTGAGTTGAAAATTCTCTATCCTAATCTTTTTTTTATTGCTGTAGGACAGCAGACAGGCTGACAGCCTATTTAGAATTGAACAGTTACCGTCGCCTATAGGTGCTTGCAACGCCAGTGGCATCACGAACACGCTGCTATCCCATAAGGGTACAGAAACTTGTCCCGGCGTCGTGGAAGGTGGCCCATGTTCACCCTATTCCCAAAAAGGGTGACCGAACGGACCCGTTCAACTACAGACCTATAGCGATAACTTCTTTTTGGAAGAAAGTCGGGTCAGACTTCTGTCTGAAGTAGAGAGCTTTCTAGAGAGAGTCTCTGAATGGGGACGACAAAACCTTGTCCAGTTCAACCCCTCTGAGACGCAAGTCTGCGTATTCTCTACCAAGAAAACCCCGTTCGCACCTGCGCCACAGTTCCAAGGAACCTCTCTTTTCCTTTTCGCAGTTCATGTTGTCGACGATCCCATACTCACAGACGGTCTAGACACGCTTGGACTCCAGAGAGACTTTGCGTCTCTTTGCGTATTCTATCGTCTGTACAACAGGGAGTGTTCTGAGGAGCTATTTAGAATGGTGCCCTCGTCGTCTTTCTACCACCGCACTGCCCGCCATCGGCTGGGTGTTCATCCCCATTTCTTGGAGCCTCTTCTTTCTTGTACGAAACGGTTCTCAAGAACGTTCATGTTGCGTACTCTCAAGATCTGGAATGAGTTTCGGGCTGAGGTTTTCTCAGCGCGGTACGATATGGGGTTCTTCAAAAAAGGCATTATAAAATTTCTTCGAGGCTGGCAGCGCGTTGGTATACCTCTGGTATTGCAGACGTCCATAGACGACGGGGACCACCTGCCAGGGTGGGCCGTTTGCCTGTCTGCTGAACTCTAGCTATAAAAAAAACTAATGCCGGAACACAACACAAAGTTATTATGATGGTTCTAATAACTATAGACGCTTTCCTAATCCACTAATGTGATTGTGGTGCTACTTTAATATATGTATAATGCATTTTGTCCGATCTCTCTACCCTTCATATCATAAACAATAATTAGTTGGTTTGTTTAAAATACATGTTATCGAACAAGCAGCCAAAGACTTCGCACTTGCGTTTGCTCTTTGACCTGAAGCATATTTCACTGAGTATTGTCACTGGGTTAAATTTCTGCACCCCTATTTATGTTAACTCCCTTCCGTAACACTTGCTTTTCCTAACCAAGAACTAGAAAAAATAGATAAAAAATATATTATATTATTCATACATGGAAGAATGCGACATAGAATGACACGGCTGTCTAGTATGGCGTCTGTGGGTATTATCCCCATGGAGAACAAGATATAATGCTAATGCTAGTACTTAATTTTGATTTGAATGTATGTGTCCGTCAATTGTATGTTTGTAAGCAAGCTACACTATAAGGTTTTTCACCTAGTGCAGGAAAATCTTGTAAAATATATGGTTATTTTTATTTTAAGGTAACTCCTAAATTTTTATTCGAGATTAGTGGAAATATTTTTGTCAAGTGATTTTATAAATATATGACGACTCTAATACTACTATAATATATGACGACTTATCCATTAAAATGTGAATACAAATTTTGAAGAGCCTCTAAGTTCCGTTTTCGAAACAGTCAATGCAGACCACACTTATTTACTTTATAGGTTTACCTGGACCTAAGGGCCCAAAAGGTGACGATGGATTTCCGGGTCAACAGGGATACCCAGGCTTAGAAGGCTTACAAGGACCACGCGGACTTACTGGTGAACCTGGGATACCAGGCATACCTGGGCCCAAGGGTTCTAAAGGTGTGAAGGGACAATCTGGTGCGATGGGCCCGCCAGGATCTAAAGGAGCCAAGGGTATGCTCATACAGCCACCGGAAGACTTGATAAAACCAGAAAAAGGAGCACTTGGTGATATAGGTATAGTACAAATAATATTTGAAGTTTTTAATCGCTGAAGTACATTGAATTAAAACGCAATTTTATATACATATTTATTAGTGAAAGATGAAGAAAGCTAACGACTTCACATTTTACTGTAAATACTGCTATATCTAAAAGAAAAGAAATTTTAGTTTAGCAATTTTCAGGATTAATTGGGCCACAAGGATTCCCTGGGGATGCTGGTTGGCAAGGACAAAGAGGTGATGTTGGTTTTAAGGGTATCAAAGGTCGTCCGGGTGAATATGGCCAGCCTGGATTCCCGGGAAGAAATGGTTCCAGAGGGCGTGATGGCAGCCCTGGTTGGCCGGGAGCACCAGCCGACATTCCTGTGGCGTTTTTAGTTGGTCAGAAAGGAGAACATGGTACCAAGTAAATATCGAAGCTGGTAGTAAATTATACTCCTATTGTTGATAGCATTCGGTTTAGTTATCTTCACTGTGAATCTCAGAACGACGAAAGATACAAGAATTGTGTGCAAACGTGCAGCAGGTTAATATGTGCCTTCTGATATACCTACCCATTAAAACTACCCCTATGTTTTTTTGTCATGGGTCACACTGCCACGGGACTTGATGATAATCTGACTCTGTGTTTTCGCGAGCCACTTCAAAGTCGGAGAAATCACTCCTTAGGTCCCCGGTATCTTCAATCTCACGTCACTTCGCAGACAGATCTGGTCTAGCTCTTGACTATCGCTAGTTTGATAGGCGGGAGCAAAAAATTCAGTCTGATAACGGGGACGAAGTCTGGACTCTATGAAACCTATATGGGACATACCTGGTGGGTGCGGGCATCTAATTTTCGTCACCGAAGTCAACGTGGTGGCACTGTTGTTTTTGGTCTTTCCGAGCGATGCGACACAGATGGCATACCGCTACGACGGTGTTTTCGTTCTTATTAATATTGTTGTACCGTTTTGCAGCTATTAATTACACGCTTTATATTAACTTGATATGTGTCTATGTAACGGAATATTTAACGTGGTTTTCACCTACTTTAAAACATTGAATTGAAGTGAAACTTCACTCACTTACCAAGGACCGCTAGCAGTACAATAATTCGTACTTTGTGCGATTATACTGATCAGGATCTATAGGATTAATGAGCTCTTGTAGGTAGCTGAACTAAAAATCAGAAAATAAAAAATCGTTTAAAAAGACTAATAAACAGGATTTTGTAACTAGTTCAATTAAAAAGTAGGAAATAAATTTCTCTATGGTAAAAAAATTGATTGATTAAGAAAAAAATCCTTTCATCCTAAAGAAGCGTAGGGTACTTTTTAAAATTTACTTTTACCATTATTTGTCAATAAAATATTTACAATTATGTACATCTAGCACCCCACGCATTTCTACAATAAAATGATTTCTTTCTTAATCAATAAATTTTTTTTCAACTATTAAAATTTTTATCTTTTAGAAAAACAAATGTATGTAGTGGCTCGCAAAATACGAAAAATATTTTCTTTTCCTGTATATCACTTTGCTTAATAAGTATATCGAAATATTGGTAAATTTACTCCATGATTTTGAAAATGACTAAAATATGCTAAATTTCGTGGGATAATTTATATTCTAGATTTTATTATTATACTTTATTTCTAGTATTTTGCTTTTCTTAATTTCAAACGCTATAACAAATATTTTTGTCACTGTAGAGGAGAGTTAGGTGACGTCGGTGAAATTGGAGAGGCAGGAGAACGCGGGGAGGGTGGAGGTTCACAAATTAATCAAAAAGGTCCCAGGGGATTACCTGGATTTATGGGTCCTAAAGGTAAATCTGAAAATAATCTGATAGTTTTCGATCGTACTGTACTTTAAATTTATTAGTAAAGTAATAATTTTATATTTTAGGATTGCCTGGAAGAAAGGGTGAAACTGGTGAAATGGGATATGATGGTTTCCCGGGAATTAGAGGTGATCGAGGTTTACCTGGTAGATCCATTAAAGGCCCTCCAGGTGTCAAGGGTTATCCTGGTGAAAAGGGAGATTTAGGTGGTTATGGTCAACCCGGAACACCAGGACAAAGAGGGCCTACAGGAACCGATGGTAATAAAGGCCGAAAGGGTAATCGCGGTAATGTTGGTTTGGCAAATTTGCCTGGTGAAAGGGGCATAGATGGCAAAAAGGGCGAACGCGGTGAGCTTGGTGAACCTGGTTACGGGGGCTTGCCAGGCCGAAGAGGCATCATGGGTATCAAAGGTCAAACTGGTCAGGATGGTGACGTTGGCGAAGAAGGACCCATGGGACCTCCGGTAATCATAATTTTTACTTTTATATTAAACTTGTAAAGGCGTAGTGGTAATATAGTAAAACACAGTATTTTATTTTTTGTATGCATTCTTAGTTTTTCTATTTAATGTGCACATTCTTTTCCCATTCTCCTGCACGAGGAAGAATTGTCAAATACTGCGGACTTAGATACTATATTTATTTCACAAAAAAGGGCTGTTAGGGCCATTTTTAATCTAGGTGCTAGAGATTCTTTAAGAGCTTTTTTAGGGAAATTTTAGGGAAAGAGAGATTATGACAGTTGCATCGCAATACATTTAATGATAACATTTTAAATATTCGCACTCATATAATTTGTTAATCGAGTGATAGTCCTTATTTGATAAAATATTTTATTTATATATATATATATATATATATATATATATATATATATATATATATATATATATATATAAGTAGTTTCTATAAGTATTTTATTTTTATAACTATATTAGCTTTAAGATATTTGAATAATCCCCGAAAAGGGATTAACATCAGGCAGGCGGCCGGTCATGAAAAGCAAGCCACGACTATTAGTACAACATGTATTCAAATGAAAGGGGAACGTAAGTACTTGGAATGAAAATGAGACTAGCAAGTTGGAATGTAGGTACGATGACTGGAAGAGGAAGAGGGATAGCATTAGAAAGAAGACGAATAAATATAGCTTGCTTGCAAGAAACGAAATGGAACGGTTCGAGAGCTCGACAGACTGGGGCGGGGTATAAATTTTACTATTGTGGAAGTGATGGTAAGAGGAACGGTGTGGGTGTACTATTAGACAGTGAATTGAATGTGATGACAGAATGAAAGAAAGATTTTGATAGTCATGATATACATATAATAGCAGATAAGGAAGACGTATATGTGGGTGGTAGTGATTTTAATGGATATGTGGCAAGAATGAATGAGGAATTTGAAAGAGTTCATGGGGGACTGGGATTCGGGAATAGAAATGAGAAAGGGGAAGATTTATTACAAGCTGCTTTGGTATTCGATATGACCATAGTGAATACATTTTTCCAAAAATGGATCAACATTTGATTACGTATAAGAGCGGAAGAAACCACAACATACAAATCGGCTATTTTCTTATAAGAAGAAATTAAATCAGTTAAAGATTGCAAAATGATCCCCGGCGAAAGTGTGGTTTCGCAACACCAACTCCTTATTTTAGACGTAACCATAACGCCGAAATTTTTTAATCTAAAATTAATTTAAAATCTAAAATTACAAGACAGTCAGCCTCTAAAATTAAATAGCATTTTCTGGAAACGGAAGAGTATGCATGTAAATTTAAACAAAGAATGGTAGACAAATGGTAGAGATGGATGATATGGTTGGAAAATCTGTAAATGAATGTTGAAATGAAATAATGGATTGCAGTAGAGGAGTGGCAAAAAACGTTTTTGGAGAAACGCAAGGGAAAGGTAAAATTGAGAAATAATCTTGGTGGTAGAATGAAGAAGTACAGATGATTCGGAAAGAAAAGAAATATGCTTTTAAAGAATAGAAAAGTGTGAATGAAGAGAATGCTATAATAAAGGAAGTAAGAGAAAAGAATATTTAGAATGTAAGAAGAAAGCAATAAGAGCTGTTGCTGTCTCCAACGCAGGGAATATTCCAAGCTGTGTGAGTTTTTGGAAAGCTCTGGAGGTCAGAAACATTTTTATAGAATGGTGAATGATAGAGAAAAGAATGCAAGGGATATAACCCATATGAAATGTATAAAAGATGATAGTGGAAGGGGTTTTAACAGACAATGAAGAAATAAAGAGCAGATGAAAAAATTATTTCTGTGAATTGATGAATGAAGAGAATTTCTGGAGTGGAATGTTAGAAAAGACAGCCATTAACGTGGGCATTGTAAAACGGTGAGTACGGCTGAGATTTGATTGGCTGTAGATAGTATGAAAAATGCCAATTCTGTAGGACCGGATGAAATACGTGTGGAAGTATGGAAGTTCATGAAAGCAGATGGATGGAAGTGGCTAACTTATTTAATAAGCCGTTGCAAGACGAGGCGATCCCCTACGAATGGTGCAATAGTATGCTAGTGCCCATTTTTATGAACAAAGGGGATGTACCTGGTTTGTAACAATTATAGAGGAATAAAACTCATGTCGCACAGCATGCAGATTTGGGAGAAATTAATAGTTAAGCGACTACGAGAGGAGAGCGAATATAGTAATTAAAATATTTACAGGGACGAAAAGGATTCCCGGGTATAAGAAGACAAGGTGCTCCAGGATGGCCTGGAAACCCAGGTTTCCCAGGTGCAAAAGGTATGATAGGCGAACCAGGCTTACAAGGTCCTCATGGAGCACAAGGTGACATGGGGCTAAAAGGAATGAAAGGCAACATGGGTCGTTTTGGCCGACGAGGCTTACCAGGCGACATGGGCATGACCGGATTCCCTGGTTTTCCTGGAAGAATTGGCGCACCAGGAATTCCTGGTAAAACTGGAGATCGAGGCATTCCTGGTGCCCCAGGATTTTATGGTAAGCCAGGAAGACCTGGAATACAAGGACTGCCTGGACTAAAAGGAAATCGTGGAGATATAGGATTTAGTGGTCTACCTGGCTTAGAAGGACCTCGGGGAAGGAAAGGTGCCATGGGAGACAGAGGCTTTGAAGGGATACAAGGAATGAGAGGCGATCATGCCAATGTCAGCCAAAAAGGAGATATTGGTGAGCCTGGTTTTGCAGGATACTCAGGTCGACCAGGCTTACCTGGCCTCAAAGGAGAAAAGGGTGATCAAGGAAATCCAGGACAAAATATCCAGGGCCCTGTAGGTGAAAAGGGTGAACAAGGAAATACTGGATTTCCGGGCAGGCAAGGACTGGATGGGCTTAAAGGTGAAAGAGGCGATATAGGCATTAAAGGCCAACTAGGCGAGTCTGGTAACAAAGGTTTTCCGGGTCCAGTCGGCTTTCCTGGATCATCTGGTAGACCTGGTTTGAAAGGATTACCAGGGCCCTACGGACAACCTGGAATCAAGGGAGATAAAGGAGGAGAAGGAGACGATGGTTTACCTGGAAGAATGGGAGTACCAGGACTGCCAGGAGATCGCGGGTTTGTAGGAAAATCTGGGCCTATGGGAGAAATAGGAGACAAAGGAGATAGAGGGGAAATGGGCATAAGTACTTACCTTCCAGCTACTAAAGGTGATATCGGTGACATTGGCATGGAAGGTTTTCCTGGTTCTATGGGAGAAATTGGAGAACCAGGATTTTCGGGTCAAAAAGGCATCAAAGGAGAACAAGGTGAAATGGGCTTACAAGGACAATTTGGAGAAAGAGGATTCCCGGGGGCTAAAGGAATGTTTGGAGACCAAGGACCCCAAGGTTTACCTGGTTTCCAGCCAGTAAATGCTGAAAGTGGAGAACAGGGACGGCCTGGAATAGATGGATTACCAGGCTGGGCAGGACCTAAGGGTCAAAAAGGAGCACCAGGTGATTATGGAATCAATGGCCCTGATGGCATGCAAGGAGCTCCAGGAGTTGCTATCCAAGGCCCTAAAGGTATGAAGGGTTCTGACGGCCGGCCGGGACCTCGCGGAAGCCCTGGAATACCCGGTGTTCGTGGTATAGAAGGCAAACCTGGGTTCAATGGTCCTAAAGGAAACGTAGGTGAACCAGGATTCGTAATTAGCCCTAAAGGTGTACGTGGAGATCAGGGATGGCAAGGTATTGAGGGGGTGAAGGGAAATAAAGGTGATTTTGGTGATGTCGGTTTTAATGGTTACTTTGGAGCACAAGGGATTCGCGGCTTAAAAGGTGATTTAGGAGCTGAAGGTGATGAAGGATTTATTGGTGCACCAGGTCCTAAAGGTTTTAAAGGTGACCGGGGTGATATGGTGCTACCATCTGATGTACCCCCTGGCCCACTCGGCGAAGTGGGTGAACCTGGATTTGACGGATCTCCTGGACTAAATGGAAAACCGGGTCTATTTGGCCGTAACGGCATACCAGGAATAAAAGGCAAAAGAGGGGAAGTAGGTTTTCCAGGGATGCCCGGGCTACCTGGTCCCCAAGGACGACAAGGATTAAAAGGAGCCAGAGGCCTTAAAGGTTACCAAGGTGAAGTAGGTGACTTAGGTCTACCTGGAATACCAGCTCCACCTCCACCAGTACCAAAATCTCGCGGTTTCTATTTTGCTGTACACTCTCAAACCAGAATGATTCCTCACTGTCCCATGGGAACATCACCTCTATGGGATGGATTCTCGCTTATTCATATTGTAGCTAATGGTAAAGCCCATGGCCAAGATTTAGGTAAGAAATAAAAACATTTCAAATACCTTGAGCAAAATCTGCTTCTTTGTCAACTATCTATACTAACTATTAATTGCTATTGCAGGAGCTCCAGGAAGCTGTTTGCGTAGATTTTCAACAATGCCATATATGTTCTGCAACATAAACAATGTTTGCGAATTTGCTCAACGGGACGATTACAGTTTTTGGCTGTCCACTCCTGAACCGATGCCAATGGCAATGACACCAATACAAGCTAGAGATGTGGGCACGTACATATCCCGGTAAATATTAGTTTTTATTAATTAAATTGTTCTGAATGCTCGTATGATCCAGGTTAAGTAACTGTCATCTCATTAATCTTAATCTAGCGAGTCGTAAAAATAAATAATAAGGTTGCGACAAATTAGGCAACTCTCATTCTTGAGTCACGGCAGTAAAAGATTGCGCAATCCAGTTTTCTTTCTGAGGTTGTTAGTGGTTACTGACTATGTAATATAACATATTAAACCAAATCAATTCCATCTACATCCTTCTATATTATATCGGCATAAAAAAGTATCACGCAGGTGCACTTAGACAAAAGGCCCAAAACAGCATCGAAACTCACCATAAAAAAAAATCAAACTACCCAGGATTAAGTCTAGGATGGTAAAGTTATTATAAATTTATTATCGATCTAAGGGCTACTGAGAAATACATAACACTAGGCTCTAAAGCTTGAAATGTAAGCAGGTAAAGAATGAGAGTACCAAAGTAAAGGGTAAAGGATACTATTAGTGTAGAGAGATATTTTGATAGAAAAAAATAGACATGAAACTGTCGTTTGTTAAAATTAATAAAAAATTTAAGCAAAACCAATACATAATTCGTGATTTTACAGATGTCAAGTATGTGAAGCTCCAACGAGAACAATTGCCCTCCACAGTCAAAGTGTGATAGTGCCTACTTGTCCCAGTGGGTGGGATGAGTTGTGGACCGGGTACAGTTTCTTGATGGTAAGTTAACATTGACTTTTCGCCATCAGCAACTTTAAACAAGCATTACATGCAACTGCTTTTTATAAACAAGCTGGTTGACACGGCAAACGTTGTTTTGCCATATAAATTATTTCTACTGAATATTTTGGTAGTTAATTAAAAAATAACTAACTTATTGTATGTGTTGGGATGTGATCTATGCCTGAAATAGGAATGAAGCGCTGTAGACGATGACACCCTATAAAAACACAAAAAATATCATTTTTGTATTCATTGTACTTTATTAACTTTACTAATATAATTATTTAAAATTATATTATATCTCTCAATTTCATAGGTAAAGACCTAATATACACATTAAAAATGTTGTCCATATTTGCTATCACTAATTATGACAATAAAAAAAACAATATCAATCTCTAAGTGCAATGGAGTGTACCATATCATTGCTTAGTCCAACACAAAAAAACTGGATGTTTTAACCACGTGAGAACATGCCACATAGGAGAATTTTATATATTTAAAAATTGTGATTGATGGTAGAAGGGTGAAAATTAAAGGTAATATGTATTTTTAATGCCAAATCATAAAAAATTAAAATATATAATAGAAAATTGACAAAAAAAATATTGTGCGGATCACCCTTATCACTTAGGGATACAAAAAATAGTTTACGTCCTATTCTTAGACCAACCGAATATACACAAAAAAAATTATAAAAATAGGTCAAGCCGTTTCGAAAGAGTTTTGTTACAAACACTGTAACACGAGAATTTTATATATATATATATATATATATATATATATATATATATATATATATATATATATATATATATATATATATATATATATATATATATATATATATATATATATATATATATATATATATATATATGTTCGCTATGTGCCTACTAACATAATATGGTTCTTAAGCTGAAAATTATGCATCGATTGTTTAATATTAATAAATGTAATTAACATTCCTTTTTCCACTTTCGTGTCCGATGGTGAGCCCTACACTAGACCAACACCAAAAAGCAAATTAAAATATGAACCGCACTTTTTTTCAGCACACTGCAGGAGCGGATGCCTCTGGTCAAAGCTTAATATCACCAGGATCATGTATGAGAGAATTCAGGACTCGGCCCTTCATCGAGTGCAACGGACTTGGTCGCTGCAACTATTTCGCCACTGCCGTGTCATATTGGCTTTCTACCATAGATGACAACAAAATGTTCTTAAAACCTGAACAACAAACACTGAAAGCCGACCAAGTATCCAAAGTTAGCAGGTAAGGCTTTCATTGGTAATGTTATCTAAGATTTTAAAAATATAGTAAATTAATAAAATAAAGTTAACATATGCACAAAACAGAAAATACGTAACAAAATAAAACGATAGGTTATCCAAAATGTGCTATCAATTCATCATCATCATTGGCTTGGCCTTGTCCCAATTGATTGGGGTCGGCACAATATATCTTTTTCTTCCATTTTATTCTAACCTGGCATTCTTCATCTGTCACTTCACAAACCCTCACATCATGCATCACACATTCTTTCCATCGCTTTTTAGGTTTACCTCTGCCCTTGTACCCATCTGTTTTCAGGTTTAACATTCTTGTAGTAATGTGGTCAGCCTCCCTTCTCATTACATGCCCGTACCATGATTGATTCTTTCCGCTCAATTTATCATTTATTGGTGCAACTTTCAAAGATTTGTTATATACTCATTTCTCACCTTACCCATTCTTGTCACTGCACACATCCATTTTAACATTCTCATATCAGCTAAATGGAGACACCTCTTCCACTTTAGTGACCCAACATTCAGCCCCGTACAACATGACTGGCCTTATGACAGATTTATAAATCTGCCCTTTTAATTTAAGTAGCGTAAATTTATCACAAGTTACACCAGTTACTTGTCTTCATTTCAGCCATCCCACATTTATTCTTCTCCTAACACCTTTCTCTATTTTTCCATCACTCTGCCGTAGGGAACCAAGGTATCTGAATTCGGAACTAATTGGTACAGGGGAAGAGTCTAAAGTCAGAGGTGTCGCACAAGAAGTTCCACCAAAATCACAGAACAGATACTCTGTTTTGAATCTTTAATCCAGCCTCCTCTAAAGCTCTCCTCCATTTCTCCCATCTATTCTGAAGCTCGAATTCGTCCTCGTTAACGAGAACAATATCGTCTGCAAAAAGCATACATCAGGGCGCTTCCTCTTGTAATGATGCAGTTAAGGAGCTAATAACTAACAAGAAAATGTATGGGCTTAAGGATGAATCCTGATGCAAACCTACCTTTACAGGGAACTTGGCTGTAAGACCAACTGCAGAGCGCATTTGCGTACTTACACTTTCGTACCTACATACTTTTAATCAAACATACATATTTCTATGGGACCGCTTTCACTCTAAGTGACCACCATAGGACTTCCCGAAAAATCCGGTCATATACCTTTCCCAAGTCCACAAATGCCATATGGGTGTTTTTATGTACCTCTCTATTAATTACCGGATTAAAAAATGGCATCAGTGGTGCCCCGCTCTGGCATAAACTCATCCATCACTTTCTCCCATGCTTTCATAGTATGAGATAGTAGCTTTATACCTCGATAGTTATTGCAGTCTTGGTTATCCCCTTTTTGCTTAAATATCCCTTATCCATGCAGGGGCGGAGAAAGAATAATGACCTCTGCGGCCGGGGTCGGCCTGTCGTAAAAGGCGACAAAACAATACACCCTAGCTACGTGGTAGGGCCTCAAGCCCGTCTGGATGGCGACTACCTTTGGTCTTAATTATGACGCCATTTTTGTGTTGTGTTCCGGCATTAATGACCCAAGTTCCTGTACCCTCTTGGGACAGCAGCGTATTCGTGATGCCACTGGCGTTGCAAATTCCCATAGGTGACGGTAACTGCTAAATTCTAAGCGGGCCGTCAGCCTGTCTGCTTTCATACAGCAATAAAAAAAATACTGGTATCAAATACGATAGGAAACATTCTAAGGGCATATTTTCTTTATTTAACATCTTATTGAAGTATAAAGAGAACCACTTCGATCCATCGTCTCCATAGGACTTCCACGCTTCAATAGGAATTGCATCGGGCCCTATCGCCTTACCATTCTTCATCTTTTCAGTACATTCTAAGCCTCTATTTTCCTTCACGCAAGCCAATTGGTTCTGCCAATCATTCTATTCATTCAACAATCACTATAAAATAATTTATATCCGTCCCCAATTTCATTGGCTTTCATTGCTTTCCATTTACTGTCCTGTAAACATGCTACATTCATTCTTCTTCTTTTCAAAGTAGCAGCTAGTTCTGCTGCTCTTCCAGTGATTCCAACTATTCATTTGCCACTTTTTTCTTGTAACTCTGGTCCCTTTTTTTTGTAGAATACATTCTAGACATATTATTTACATTGATTCGGCTTAATTTTATGACCAGTCGCCTACCGGATTTCAACCCTTCTCGGGACGTACCGCCTTTTTACTTCTTCTTTTCTGCTTCTTAATACTAGACGACTGAGCTGCGCCCGCCACACTTTTAGAGGGATTTAGTGCCACTAAAAAAAGAAAAAAAAATAGCATCTTGTCTTGAAAAAATATACACACTTCATCAATATCACCTATTCCAATAATACCATCTGTACGAGCAACTAGCAAGCACGTACATTTGCCGAATCAACAATATGTTTTGACCCAATTATTCATTTTATGTATAATTGTTAGTTCGTCATCGGTCATCAAGTAAACCGCACGTTCTCACCTTACTCTCCATTCACTCTCATTATTTACGTTTTATATCAGTTTTGCAATATAGTTATTTTATTAGCAAATCTCAGTGTTTAAATCAGCCTATATTCTTATCAGTCCTAAATAGTACGGAGATAACCCGTACACCATCAATACGATATTTCATACTCAAACAAATAACTTAAAAATTATTGGCCGTATTGGTCTTTCATCTAGTTATTCATTTTATTCATAAAACCCTGATTTTGTAATGGAAGTTAATGACAGTGATTCACACTTTGAATAGTATCCCTTATACTGTATTCATGGGTTTATCTCCAAACATGTTGGATTGTGAATAATGGGTGATTTTAACACATGCCTACTTAAGCAGTATCATCGTTCAAATCACTTAGTTAATACTATCAAGTCAAGTAATCTCAACATACTTCCGCTTTGTGCTACGCACCATTCGCCTAATGCAAATCCTTCGCTTTTAGATCTGATAATTGTATCTTCTCTTCAGCACGTTTATAAATCTGGGCAATACCCTGCGGAATCTTTTTCATACCATGACTTGACCTATCTTTCCTATAAAATTCGCCCTCCCAGGGTAAAACCCAAAATCATTGTGCAGCGTAACTTTGGTAAAATGAACCTGGAGGATCTTCGTAGTGACGCAAAAAAATTAATTGGGGAGAGATTACCGGAGCTGGGGGGATCGACGATAAGGTACATGCACTCAATAACATATTGACGAGACTTTACGATAAACATGCTCCATTTCGTGCCATCAAAATTAAACATACACTCGCTCCATGGCTCACCCACGAAATCAAATTGCTGATGAACAGAAAATGTCTAGCTAGACGGAAGTACAAAAGACAACCGAATCAATCCAATAAAGAAAAATTTATTCAAGTCCGCAATATTTGCATCAGAGTGTGTAGGGACGCACAACGCCGATATATCCACAATACAATTGGAAACGAAGACACAGGCAAAGTTTGGAAATTTTTAAAGACCTGAGTTGGAAAATCCTCTCATGGCACGCTCCCCAAAGACCTTAACATTGATCACCTTAATCAACACTTCTCAGCTGTTTCTTCTTTTGACCCGGCTACAAAATCCAATACAATCAATTTTCTTTCTGTAATTCCAACTCCTAACTGGTCAATTTTTCAATTCTGTCAATTTTCTGATCGTGATGTTTCGAAGTGTATGAGGTCTATAAATTCGAAGTCAATTGGTAACGATGCTATTGGCCGTAATATGATTATGCCGATACTGGATAGCATCACTCCCATCATAACACATATTTTTAATGCATCGATATGTAGTGGCACATTCCCTACGGCGTGGAAAGATGCACATGTTATTCCCTTACCCAAAAGACATAATCCCTCTTCTTTTTTTGATTATCGCCCAATTTCGATTCTACCTTTTTTATCAATAGTCCTGGAACGTCTTGTCTATGACCAGCTGAACATATTCCTATCCTATAACTTCCTCCTGAATCTTTTTCAATCCGGATTCCGGCCAGGTCATAGTACAGTGACAGCTCTGGTCAATATCACCAAAGATATCCGTCATGATATGGAGAATGGCCTGGTCACTGTCATGTCACTTCTCGATTTCAGCAGTGCCTTTAGTAACGTGGACTTCGAGGTCCTTCTTGCGACCTTATGCACTTTGAACATATCTCCGACAGTTATTGATTGGTTTCGAAGTTATCTGTATGGTTGCCGACGGCGGGTTCGAGTTGATTAGTCCTTCTCATCATGGTGTACTTTAACTGCCGGTGTTCCTCAGGGCGGCGTTCTATCTCCACTATTATTCTCCGTATTTATCAATACTATCTCTCATAATCTTTCATGTTCCTACCACCTGTATGCTGATGATTTGCAAATTTATATACAAGCGCCTATTAATCAACTATCTGCTGCAATTAATACTGTAAAAGCTGACCTAGAACACATTTCTATTTGGAGCAATCATCACGGAATCAAAGTAAACCCTGCAAAAACAAAAGTAATCCTAATAGGGAGTTCTCGAATGATTTCCAAAATAAACTGGCCTCAACTTCCCCCTGTAACTTTCGACAACGTCATTATTGAATATAGTAAGACAGTTAAAAACTTGGGCATCATTATGGACAGTGAAATGTTGTGGAAACCGCAACTAACAGAAATCAGTAGAAAGATATTTGCTTCATCTGCGTCTCTCAGAAGGCTCAGAAACTTTCTTCTAACTGCTACCAAGGTTACTCTTGCACAAACTTTATTACTACCAATACTTGATTATGCAGATGCCAGCTATCTAGATCTCACTCAAGAACAACTTAATAAACTTGAGCGTCTCCAAAACGTCTGCATCCGGTTCATATTCGGTTTACGCAAATATGACCATGTTTCTGAATTTCGCAACAAGCTCAAGTGGTTGATAATCCGCTTTCGCCGGAATGCTCATTTACTATCACTCTTATATAGTATTCTTTTTACTCCTTTTACCCCTTTATATCTTAAAGAACGGTTTGTTTTCAGCCATATCACCAAACCTCATACTCTGCGATCGGCCGGAAGTCTGAAATTAGCAATTCCCAAACACACCTGTATACATTCGTAAAGCCAAAACCCTTCCTATCTTTAAAAAAATGGTGTATAAACATTACCTTTCCCTACAAAATTGCTAAGGTCACCCAGATTTATATTTATTTATTTTATAATTACGTCACGCCTATGTATTTGTCCATTCACTGTCATTACCATTTTCTTTTCTTTTCACTCATTTTGTTTCTTCCTTCATGTATTTTGTGTAAGTGGACTGAAAATATAATTATTTGTTTATAGATTCCTAAAATGAAATATGACTTTATTGATATTATTACGTATAACTTTGTGCATCGCCATCCACATGTTAATTAATAGATGTATTCCACTCCATTATAGGGTTGCCTGGAAGAGATCGCTTTTAGCGATAAGGCCGCCCATTGTATCCCTGTAACTTATTCTAGTTTTCATTGTACATAGATTTAGTTGGTGAACAATAAAGTGTTTTTCATTCATTCATTCATGTTTTGGCCATGAGATTTGTATTGAATTGTCTACTTGGGTTCTTTGTAGATGTGCGGTGTGCATGCGAAGATGGCCAGCGCAAGGGGCGAATGCCGGCAGTCTGGCCCGCCCAGGCGACGTGAGATCCGTGCCGAACGCCGTGCAGCGTCCACCGCCCTACTGGCGTCGCCGCCCCGCGTCTTATGGTCGCAGAGGGGCGCGCATCGTCCGCGGCAGGCGCCGACAGTGAACACCTTTGTGATACCTATATTAAATTACATCAACACGACGCGACGCAGCCGTCATATTATGAAAACGTTACGTTCTATTAGCATAGTTTTCTAATCGAATAAATTAATTCCCAATATAAAATCACTGCCACTTTATGTATAATTGTTTCATGATTTAGTTAGATTATCTGTTTAAATTTCTTCCTAATTTCTATGTTTTCTTAAGTATTTCCGAAACCTTACTTGCTTAAAATAAATTTACCTGTATTTCACTATAAAAGCTTGTTTGGTGCTATTGTTCCTTCTTTTTAAATGACTAGTCATTTGGAGACTAGTCTCCAAATTGATAAAATAGGGTTACTGATCATATGAACATTACATACAGATAGCTAGATAAGTATATAATTGTGTAAATAAGTAGATTGCTATTTTAAATATAACAAAAAGTAATTTAAGTAGTTTTATTCCGCATATATGCGTGGTTTGCCTCTTTTGGGTTCTTCACCGGCCCATACCTGCCTTACTACTCTTTGGTGCACTATGAACGCATCTATACTGATACTTGTTCGCTGTCTAAACTAAGTATTGTAGATTCTTTATACACCGACCTTAACATTTATTTAGTACCTCATACCAAAACCAACACGTACTACAAGTGGTAGGCAATATTGCACCACGATGGTGATCCCGACTTAATATGAACACTCGACCTTTTTATTATTTTCCCCAACTGACAACAACCAATTGATAGTTTTAATCGATTGCACCACGTCTTGAATAATAGATAAAAAAACTATTTCTGTTAATCTTAAAATAGATCCACAGTACCACTCTGATAATAAATACAGAATAGTGGAATGCACGTTAGAGATTAACGGAAGGAGTGGTTAGAGATTCACAATACCAAGCAGTTGGCAAAGGAATTTGCACGGATCTTAATATCGTCCATGCATTTCCAGTTTGGTTTAGGTTTCTGTTCACAGAGAAACTGTTGCACGGCAAAAGCAACATTTCACAATTATGAACTCTTAACAGGCACGGCACCACCAATAATAAATAACTTGTAGATCATTACACACAGTGCATGTTGTGGTCTTCAAGGAAGTCGAACGTCGACACGTCTCGCGCATTACAGCTACACTACCGCTCGTCCTACGCTCGTTTTCACCATTACATCACGCAAGACTGAGGGTAGTATACAAAATCAGGAGACGAGCTCTCATATACCCTTCTAGAATATTCGAACACAAAAAAGCAATATGAAAACTCAGCTTATGATTCGTTGCTACCTATAGAAGATTCACTGTACAATAGGATTTCCGATGATTGGTTTATGTTACATGATATTATTTTTTGATTACTATGTGGATGAGGATTTCAATTCTGTGATTGAAATTTCTGTATCAGCTCTAGTTAAAAATATATGACACGGGTATTTTTTTATAATAACACATTGTACATTTAGAGATAATTCTAGTTTATTTAATTCTTATAATGAAAAACCTTTCTATTATATGATTTTCTTGCTAAAGTTGAAGGCAGAGAGCTATTTTGAATGCTCCAACAATAGTCAGCCATCATGTGTGCGTTCCAGTAGCGTTCTAGCGTTCAGATAGCGTTCCTCCATAGTACGGAGGTCCTGGTGGAATCGCTCGCCCTGTTCTTCAATTAGGTTCCCAAGATTGGCAGGAAAATAGTCCAGGTGGTTGTGAAGAAAGTGTAACTTGATGCTCATGTTACATCAAAGGCTTTGAAAGTGTCTCATCAGTTGTTCAACGTGTTAAGAAATTTGAGAACTTTTCTTATTTATTCAAAAAAATTTTAACAAACCAAACAAACTCATTCCATGCCGTTTTCTCAATCTCTGCATAGTGTCCGTAAAATTTGAGTCTTTTATTAATGATCTTATTTGTGGCCGTCGTAAATTCCCGCTTTTATCTTTTTTGCCCTCAGTTTTGGAAACTTTTTTGACAGGAAAAGGAAACATGTGGAATGTGCAATAGACGATTCTAATTTATTCCCATTGTGTAAGAGTACACATTTTAGACTACGTTTTGATGAGTTTATGAATATACACCACTCACTAGAAACCCATTGCAGTCATTAAACCAGGCACAGCTTTACAAAATACGAAATTATTTTCTTCAGCAAAATATTTGAGGAGATTTTGTTCTCTTGTGAAGAAATTTTCGCTTCTTTTGTTACTAAGTTACTTTCTTTTAGCCTAGAAGCTAAAATATCTGAAGGAGTCTTTGGCAGTCCCAGATCTCTGACAAGGTCTTTTATTAAATCATCTTGGTTGAAGAAGATTATCTTTCAAGAAGATTAGAAGATATATAATCATTTTCAAAAATGACCTTTGTTTTTGACCATTTATTCTTGTGACAGCATTTATAGGCCCACTAGATATAAAAGGTTTATAGCAATACAATAAATTATTGGTTGTTTTCAGCACACTTGATGAAGTATTATAAACAAGTATGTGTTTGACTGTGCCATATATCATCACCTTTTACGACGGCCAGCCAGAGCACCTTTTGGTGAACTATAGTCTTATCCTCCTGTCGCATCTATATGAATCAATCCTGAAGTAAACACTTGATCCGAAAACGTAAATAGGTAATTGCAAACAGGAAACACCTTGTATTGTAATCCCGTAATCATGACTGTTTTGTAAAATTAAAACTACAAAAAAATATAAATACAGTTTGTTTAATAAACTGACATTAAAAACAATTTATAACTTAACCTATGATTTATTCTATTGGTTTTGACACAGAATCCAGATGTTTTAATTTATGGTCATCTACCATGGGCCTAGCTTCATATGTGCAAATGGTGACTCCGTGCCTGTGTCCTGGTGTCCATTCACCTTTCAGTCCGATATAGTATATTCTAGTAGCGTCAGCCCCAAAGTTGCTCGGAAAATGCATTGTTAGATGTGAAACCGAAGAAAATGTTACAATTCTGAAAGTAATATTACATTTTTATTATTAAATTAATATTATAGGATTTATTGAAATGGAATTTGAACTAAGGTTTATTAATTGAAAATGTAAGTCAGTTATGAATGGGTCCGGCCAACGGAAGAACAGGGCCCATTACATTGTTAGGGCTATAAAAAGAAGAAAAATTAATTACTCCTGATAGGTAGGCATAGGCAGGAATTGGCGACCATCTGGTTTTCCTTACGGGTTGCAGATCTAGGTGACTGTTGCCCATAGGAGGATGAAATTTAGCTTGAAACATATTTTCATTTTCTGGTGCCATTATGCACAAGAAAATGTTACAATTCACACATTACCGTCTAGTCCCAAAGTTGTTTTATTTTTGAAAATAAATACACATTATACGTAAACACCTAGAATCTGGTCCGGAATCAAACCTGAGCACCCTGTGTTATGTTTATATAACATAACACATATGTATTCAGCCGCAACGTAGAATGAAAGAACATTCTCAATACGTGTACGGCTGCCGACCTTGCCATCGTGAACACGTATTACAAACATAACACCTGTGCAGGCGTTCAGTCGTATAAAAACCGTTGTGTCACAGAGGTCGTCATCACATAAGGTAAGAAAACTATTACACTCAAGTAGCAACCAATTCTGTGAACACTGAAAGCTGCGCACGTTATATCCAACCAATGAGTAAATAACAATGAATAAATGTACTTCACACCCTGTTGTACAGTATGTTACATTGTTACTGGGTTAATCTTCTCAGTAGTTCTCAGTGCTTTTTTTTATTTTACCAAGACAAAGAGCCACTAGAAATTAAATACAATAAAAATAATAAAATAACAATAAAAAAATACAATTGTAGTAGGGGCGCCGTGTCGTGGGCGAGCACGGCTAAAGACACTAGCCCAATCCAAAAGCAAACTCCGCTTCGCAACATGGAACATTGGCACGCTAATTGGACACGTGAGGGAGTTGGCCGACGTACTCTCCAGGCGGAGGGTGGCCGTGGCGTCCAGCAGATACCGGTTCACTGGCAATGGCAACAAGCTAATCTAAAACAAGCTAAACCTGGTGGGGAGAATGGGGTCGCCATAGTGCTTTCGGAGGTGGTCCAGGACGACATCTTGGAAGTGAAGCGCTGTAGCGACCGGCTTATAGTTGTGAAGGTGCTTGTCAGTGAGGTAGTCACTCACTTGATATGCGCCTACACGCCACGGCCGGTTGTATCGACACCGATAAGATAGCGTTTTGGAACCTACTCGGAGAACTGCTTCGTGGGATTCCATTGTTACATGGGATCGTTTTGGGTGGTGACCTGAACGGTCATATGGGTGATGAATGTGGGGAATTTGAGCGTATTCAGCCGCAACGTAGAATGAAAGAACATTCTCAATACGTGTACGGCTGCCGACCTTGCCATCGTGAACACGTATTACAAAAAGAGACCCGAGCATTTCATCACCTACAAGAGCGGAAAGAATGCTACTTTAAATCGACTCACTAGGACACACTACATCAGCAAAGTAGCCAAATGCAAGGTTATATACCCGGTGAGTCTCAGTGCACAACACAATCTTCATGTCATGGGCTTCTGCGTGAAGTCCAAAGACAAACGTGTCGAGCTCCTTCAGCGCCGAATCAGGTGGTGGCAGCTTGATGAAGCCAAGTCCCAGGAGTTTGCCTCTGCCATCGGCGACAAGTACGCCGGTGACGAGGGTGAATCAGTCCAAAACTGCTAAAACATAATTCAGGCGGCTATCCTTGGGTCGGCGAGGGAGGTGCTAGGCGAGTTTAAAGGCGGATGCAAACGTAACAAGGAGACTTGGTGGTGGAACGACACAGTCCAGAGGGAGACCAGGGCGAAGAAAGCCCTGTTTAGTAATCTTCTGAGGGGCAGAAACTCATATAAAAGTTGACGCCCTACAGGATCCCTGGGCAACCTGTTATGCAATAACTTCGCGGTAAAGGAGATATTGCGTTCGTATTTCCACTAGCTGCTGAACAAACAGCACAAAGAGGTGCAGCTGTCAGATCTTGCTCTGAATCAAGGACTAGTTCCACCAGTAACGCCAGCAAAACCAAAATTATCTTCGCCGCATGAACACTCGGAAATCTGTCGGAGCCGATGGATTGTCCATCGAAGCCTGGAAGGCGATGGGCTCTCGTGGTGTGGGAATCTTAACCGGCCTTTTTAACCTTACACTCCTTACTAATGGAAGCTGAGTATCAATACTCTAGTTTTCCAAGGCAGAAGTGGGGTATCTATAGAGGTATTAAGGTCATGTCACACCATGAAGCTCTTCGAGAGGGTTATAGACTCTCGTATTCGACTGTCTCGGAATGTCATTATGGATTTCGCCCTGGTCACGGGATCATGGATCCTATTTTTGCCCTAAGGACTGTCGCAGAGAAATACATGACGATAAACCGAAGGGTATGTATGAAGGGAATAATGAAAGTGGACGAAGCGAAACAAGTATGTAAGGATCGTAGCAAGTGGAAAGAAGTGGTCTCTGCCTACTCCTACGGGAAAGAGGCGTGATTATATGTATGTATATATAATGATTTGCCTAATTTCATTTTGACAGGGACAACGTTTATCGGATTTTCTAGCTCTCAAAAGAAAAAGTGATGTCATGTGATGCTTCTATGATCATTGTGTGAATTAAAAAAATTGGAAAACACCTACGCTTTTAGAACAGTGCTATTAATTTTCTCGTCAGTACTTTTATTCGTTAAGAATTATATTTTACTTTTTTGTTTGATTAATTATAAAAGCCTGTTTTTTTATTTTTTTTAAATATAATTTATTTGTTGTCAGTAGTCAATCTGTAAATGTTTTTATTAATTTAACGTCATCTTTCGGTAGTGTTATTATTAATTTAAGGGCATCTTCTGCCAGTGTTATTAATTAAACGTCAGATCGCATTTCGGCAGACGGAAAAGAAAGCGTTAATCCTGATGATCATGATAAGGACTATGTAACATTATTAAATTTGTGTATTGTCATCAGGTCTTGACAAGTGTGCAAAATTTTTAATTTTTTGATGTTTAAATTGAGTAAAAATCGAGTCCGAAAATTTCGTTACATACAGGTCAAGTTAATATAAAGCATATAATTATAACAACATACATAAAAATTTTATTTAGCACTTTCAACTTTTTAATTTAATATTATTTTAGCAAGCCTTTGACGAGATCAATTCGTGGACTAATAGCCAATTATTAATTAAGAGATTAAACTCTAATGCAAGCAAACTTTCAAGTTACAAATGGACTTACTTTGGTGAGTATTCCAAAAGCCCTTCAGTATCCTTTTGTAGTTCAAAAACCTGATCAGGCTCCATAGAAACATCATCAAATGTCATGTTTGGCTTGTTTTTAAACCTGTAATAATTAGCAACATGTTATTCGCCACAATCACAATATAGTAAAGGTTTTGAACCTACTTTACTATGTTTACCTCCTGCTATTGATAAGTTGTTAAGTGCTCTAATTGGCAGGGCCTAATGTGTCCCACGATTTTGTCAACAAGCCCTGATGGGGGGTCATTAGATGCCAGTCAAACTTCATCAACTGTGTGAGAAATAGATAAATGCACATAAGAACTTACAAATGGTAATTGTTGACCTCAAAAAGGCATATAATCGGGTTCCTCCTAAAGTATTATAGTCAGCCAAGAAGGTGTATTCTTACACACTCCTCCTCTTACTCCTTCTGGAATGCCTATGAAGTACCTGCAGCTTATCTGTGTGATGTACACGTCCAGGTGTTAGCTAGCATTACAGATAAGCTCTTAAGCCTTAGTAGTTTTCCTGGTAGTATATGCAGTAACACCAGGAACACAGGAGGAAGCACCTTGGGATACCCCTTAGCATACGCTCTTTGCTGATAATGATGTGCAAATTGGATAAAATGCTCACAAGGTCCAGAGTAGATGACCTAAGCCAAAGATCTATTTTGTAACTTTATTGAGACTTCTCTGGATTTACGCTAATTATCTTAAAAGGCGTGACATGCGCGTGAGTGGAATGGGAGAACATATTATGCTGACCCCATATAATGTGGGTCTTCTACCTGTTCGTATCCCAATACGAACAGGTAGAAGACATAAATACTGTAAAAAATGCCTTCTTTCCTTTGTTTTTAAAGGCTCTTACAATAAATTACCATAACACAAGTATAATTAATAAAATTTTACGGGAAATCTCAAAATTCAGTTTATAAAATTGCTAGTGTAATTTTTTATGATATGTATCCTGCTGCTTTTGCTGCTGTGTAGCAGCCTATATAATAAGGCAGCCAGGCAATCTATTACTGTGCCAAGTTTCAAGTTCAACAATGGAAAACATTGTAAGGAGACTTGAAGACCTTGATGATAAATGTATACTGCCTGTTCTTTCCTAAAGATCACCCAGCCATGGGTATATTATTAAATATAAACAATAAGAATAGATAACTTTCACATACAATCTTAACTTAGAAGGATGATATTCAGAATCTTCTGATGAGATCTTGATACCTTTGAGTTTAACATTTCCTGTAAATGGTATATTGAACAGCAACTCTTCATCAGCATCACTCTCCACAAACTGGAACATAACAAAATATATAAAATAATAAGAGATTGTTGAACTTAACATTTCAGAAAATAAACGTGGGATGCTTTTAGATATTTTCAAAATAACAATTGACAACAAGCACCCTACACTTTTTTACAATAAAATTCATTTTTTTGTTAATCCCACTATCCTTAATTTAAATTTATTGAAAATTATTTTTTACCTTTTAGTTTGATTTTTTATAAAAGCGTGTTTTTTAGTTTTAACTATAATTTTTGTTGTAATCATTAACTGGTGGTCGTTTTGATAATATCCAACACTAGGTTGTAGTGGTTTCATTCAAGATAAGGAGTTTGTCTAAGAGTCCTTCTAATCCATACAAATCTGTTGTATCTATGTGACAATATATTTGACTAGATGTGCCCGCGACTCCGTCCGCGTGGAATAGTAACTTTGGGCGGCATTTTTTGGATAAATCTTATGGTTTATTTTGGATTACAAACCCTATAAACCCTAAAATATAAATAAATGATATATGCAAACAGTCAGTGTTATCGAATGCAACTGTTACGCCATGCGCTTCCGGAATACGTACGTTTGAACCTACAAACCTAAGCTAAACCCTATTTTATATGATTGATGATATAAATCTGAGGACCCCGGGCGCCGAAGCGAGAGTTTGGGCTGCAACCGGGATTCATCGCTGAGATGATGATGAATGATATAAATCTGAGGTCAACTTAAATTAGAAATAAAACCTAAAAGTCCAGCCTAAGCTGAACCCTATTTCATATGATTGTTGATATAAATCTGAGGTCAACTTAAATTGGAATATAAAATTTTCGATACATTACTAAGTTACTCTTTGTTACATCAGCTATCTGCCAGTGAGTCCCGTCAAAATCAGTGCAGCCATTTCAGAGATTAGCCGGAACAAACAGACACAGACAAAAATTGTAAAAAATGTTGTTTTGGTATTTGTACAGTGTATATGTCGAATGCACTTAGTTAAAAAGTGGTTACTTTAATATTACAAACAGATCCTCCAATTTTATTTATTTGTATAGATTATTCACATATTCTGATTACTTTAATAAAACTGATACAAATAATACTTATTAATTTATTTCACTGTTAATACTGAACCACTTCACTGGCTAACAGCCTCACTGGCAAAACCGCTTCAATGCACACACAACTGCAGACATCTATCATTTTATTTATAGCTTGCTTGTCAATAGCTCATCTCATAACAACCACTCATAAATCCCATATAAATTTTACATATGCAGCTCTTGCTAATTCCTGAACCACATACTATAACATTGAATTATTGTATTTTTTATTTATATTAAAGGGCTGCTTTTTTCTACTGGCGTAGCCAGTATCTTTCGCCATACTTTCTTTTTGGGACTGTTTTTTTTCGGCCTCTTTAATTTTTTGCCCTCTCATACTTTTTTCCCCTTGGCTTCTTTTATTTTATTTCTTTTCCTTTATTAAATCCTTATTTCTATTACATTTATTCATATTCTAATACATTGATTCTTATACTGCTACATTTATTCTGATTTTAATGGGTTAAATTTTTATTTTCTTACATTATATTATTATTGTTCTTTATATTTTGTTTTGTTTTCCTTGATTTGTTTTATTTTATTTTGAGCGCCAAGATTTCTTTCTTTTAGGGACTTCTTTTTTCTGGCTTCTTTTATTTCTTTTGTATGTTTTCTTTTGACTTCTTTTTTCTTTTGTTTATGATATTTGATTTCTTTTCTTTTTTTTGTTTTGTTTGTGATATTTGATTTCTTTTTCTTTTTTCTCAGATTCTTATTTCTCATTTACTTATTATTTTTCCTAGCCCTTAACCTATGTTATTATTAATATCTATATTAAATTTACCATCTTTAAACATTCTGTTCTTTATCTGGTTTTATTTCTTTTTATTCCTTGAGGCAGAACCATTCCAGGTGCGGCCTAGAGTACTTGTTCGCCATTGTCTCTGCCCCATTATTTTCCGTGAATTTTGTGCCTATAGTATTCTCCAAGTCATATCCATCCCGGTCGTGTCTTACACATTATAGTAACAGGAGCTGCACTGTCTCGGACACTTGGCCACTAACACAAATAACTTATATAACACTTGGCCACTAACAGAATTCTTTCAATTTAAATTTATGGAGGTACTCAGAGAACCTCCCCATGTCCAGTCAGAATCTGCAACCATTCCGTAGTCTTGTCGATGCTCCTGAGGACCTTGTACGCTCGTGATGCATCCGGGAAGAACATGCGCGTGACCTCCGCTGTAACTCCACCGGCGTACCGCTGCTGCCATCTTTTGACCACCTCGGTCCTCAGCCTTCCCCTGACATATGATAATGAACACCTGTCGTAGGCTGGAGCATTCCTGGTCTGCCTGGCCGCCTGCCTCGCTAACTTGTCAGCGTGCTAGTTGCCGGGGATTTCCATGTGAGCCCGGACCCAAATGAGCCTAAGGGTGTTGCCACTCCCCTCAATCTCCGCAATATTCTCATGAATATGGGTAGTGAGGCGGTGGCGCGTGTCTGAGTTCCTGACCAAATCCAGTGGTCAAATCACTGAGCACAGCCACACACGAAGCTCTAAAATTGGGAGCTCCTATTCTTATCACTTTTCTTACACAACTATTTAACATGGTCTAGAGTCAGGAAATGTTCCTCTTCAATGGTTTAATTCTGAGATAGTGCTACTTTACAAAAAAGGAGACCCAAAGGATATAAGTAACTACAGGCCAATTAGTCTGCTATCCAGTGTCTACAAATTATTCTCATCAACATTACTAAGTCGAATAACAGCAAATATTGACAACAAACAACCAGTAGAACAGGCTGGCTTCTGCTCTGGATTTCCATGATGGATCACATCAAAACGATAGAACAGCTACTGGAGAAATTCAAGGAATTTAACCAACCTCTTTATGTAGGGTTCATTGATTATTTCAAAGCTTTCAACAGTATCAGTCACAGCTCTATTTAGGATGCTTTAAAATCATGTAACATTGAAAATAACTACACTAAAATAATTCAAAACATCTACTCCCAGAGTTCCAGTAGAATACACTTAGAAAACAGAGGAGACGTCATTAGAATAGAAAGAGAGTAAGACAAGGTGACACCCTCTCGCCAAAATTATTTATAGCGGTTTTAGAGAATATTTTTCAATAATTAGATTTGCAAAAAATGGCATTTGGATTAATGGTAACTACCTGAACCATATACTATTTATTGATGATATAGCAATTTTCGCAAACTCTGCATTGGAACTACAACAAATGATGCAATCGCTAAATTTGGAAAGCCAAAATTTGGGCTTGCTTATGAACACCAGCAAAACAAAAATTATGACCAATAGCCATCAGAAACTGGTGCAAGTAGAGGGAGCGCAAATAGAGTATGTAAGTCAATACATCTACCTAGGAAAACAAATTTATTTTAAACCAGAAAGCAACGAAGACGAGGTAGAAAGACGAATTAAAAATTCTTGGTATAAATATTGGTCACATAAAGAAATTTTAAAGGGACCCTTGCCCCAGAAATGAAGAAAACAATAATGGATACATGTATCCTACCTTGCCTTACCTATGCAAGTCAAACTTGGGTTTATACAAATATAACAAAACAGAGACTGCTCACGACACATCATGCTATGGAAAGGAGTATCTTGGGAATATGAAGAATATCTAAAATTAGAAATAAAGTTATTTGTCAGAAGACCAAACTTACAGATGCTCTGAGATTCGCATTGAAAATGAAATGGCAGTGGGCAGGCCATGTTGCTAGATGTTCTGACCCAAGATAGACATTAAAAACCACAACTTGGAATGACCCAACAGGAAAGAGGAAAATAGGCAGACCAAGAAAAAGATGGAAAGACGACAGAGTTAGTGGCAGGAAGAGACTGGCTTCAAAAGGCAAAAAAAGAGACATTTGGAAGGGGATGGTGGAGGTGTTTACCCGGATGGGATCTAAATTACAAAATGAAAATTAAACATTTATGTATACTAACTTTATAAAAAAAAATTTATATTGTGTATAATTGTATATATTTATATTGTGTGTGGTTTAGAAATAAAACGCTTTATTATTATTACAGCCGCACACAGTGCAGGTTTGCTCAGATAACCAAGTCCGTGGCCTGGCTAATGGCGAGCAACTCCTCCTGGAAGACTGTGCACAGTGAATCAAGCCGCATCCGTTTGGTCTTGATCTCGGCCCCACACCGCCAGTAGGTATATACAGCCCCGACCCCATCATCTGACTTACTCCCATCAGTGTTAATCAGATGATCGGGTAGCTGTAGTCGGGCCACAGTCTCAGGCTGCATATCTTCCACACATTCATAATGAATGTCCGGTTCCTTGGTGAGGTGGGGTGAATTGCCATTGATCTTTAATGATTATGCATAGTTTCAAGTTAATCCAATGTTTATAAATGAGTATATTATGCAGTATATAAACATATTAAGTATAAAGATTGTAAATAAGTGTGATCCTAGATTATTTTTCTGGGTTATTTTTCTGACACTATTCAAATAAATACCTTGTTTTTAATACTTTTCGATAAAGCACTTGCTTTTTTAGCTGTTGAGTATTGTAGTTATATATTTTACTCACATTATTCCTATCAAGATGATTAGACCAGGGTTTGAAGACAGTTTTTCCTGAACCTTCAACACTTTCATTTAGGCACTGAAGATTTTCTACGTCGATTTTCTCATATAAATTATACTGTATTCCTATTTCTTCCATATCACTATGATCGTGATCATGATGACAGTGTGAATGACTATGCGGCATTATTTCTAATTTTAATAATACAAATAAATGATTAAAAGAAGGTACTACGCCTACCAATGTACAATTTATTTTTATTTACGAAGGAGAATAACGTATAAAACTCTTTAAGTACTATTAAATATTAAACTCAGACTATATATTAAAGTATAGTTTATTTATAGTTCTAAAGTAAACTATTTCCATTTCTATTTTCTCGATGACAGTTCATTTGATAGTTGTAGTGTAGTGACCAAATTTAAAATGATATCGATCGCATATGTTTTGAACAAAGACAAATACAACAAAAACATTCAAATATATGTTAATATTTTGATGCACCGGGTGCTATATAAAATATTTACAACACCTACAAAAATTACGCTCCAGTTCATTAGAACCTGAATGCAAGTATTCTTGAAAATCATAATACGAAATCGGTAGATTACCGCAAACAATCAGTATATTTGGACCAAAAATCGGTACGTGAGGATTTTCAGGTATAAAGCAATAAATTTGGATATTGTAAAGTTCTCAAATGTAATCTAGAGGTTTAATAAGCCGTTATAATATTTTTTGTACTCAAGCTTGTATTTGCAGTAGGTACACTCGGTTCTTTCTCTTCGTGTGACGACTGCTATTTGGTAATTGGCTTAACTGGCTTTATTTTCAATTCTGTATTCAGCCGAATAAGTATTGCGAACATTACAATAGAACAGTAAGTATATTTTCTAGATATGATATACACTATATGCAACACATTTCGATGAAACTGTTAGAAAACCGATTTGCTTGTGTTGTGTACTTGGTTCACCAAAGTTGGCCACTCAAAAAATTTTTTTTTCTATTTTCGACTTTCTTTCTATTATTTCGTTTGTTCATCGTTTATTCTTAGTTGTTCGCTGTTATAAGCCACACAAATTGGTAATGCGCCTGGCAGCCATGTTGGTGACGTCGGTACCGTTGGCAACGTAAAATTATGGCTGCTGCTAAAATGGACTACAGAAAGTGTGAACACATTACGTGGAATAATAAAGGTAAAACTAGGGTACCGATTTAAAAAATGTTACCAAAACCGATTGCATTTAATTGAAAGGCCCAATATTCAAGCCTGGAGGGCTAAATATTTACGTCGCATGAGACAAAATGACTTACTTGGCGCTGACAAAAAACAAGAGATATATATCGACGAGACGTGGACACACGCCCATTACACAGTCAAAAAGTGTTGGCAGTCCGATACGGATGTTGGAGTGAAAAAAAATGATAGCCCTGGTCCCCGCTCGATTATAGTTCATGGTTGGAGTGAGTTAGGATTTGTCAATAACGCTTCTTTAATGTCTAAAGCGGATACAAAAACAGGCGATTATCATGACCAGATGAGTACTCAAAATTTCACGAAATAGTTATAAGAAAAGCTTATACCCAATATACCACCGAACAGTATTGTTGTAATGGACAACACCTCTTACCATAGTAAAGAGGAAGAAAGAACTCCCACCATGGGCTCTAAAAACAAGGGATGGTTGAACGGCTCCAAGCACATAACACTGAGTTCCCGGAATATTTCACAAAACCGGAATTATATTTAATAATAAAACATCACCAAACGCCGAAGAAATACATTATTAATAAATTATTGGCTGATCATGGTCACGAAGTTGTTAGATTGCCATCGTACAACTGTGATCTCAACCCCATTAGAATATATTTGGAACCTCGTAAAACAAAGAGTTTCAGACAAGAATGTTGAACAATTGGAGAGTAAGATCGAATCTTTAACTTTAAAGGCTTTGCGATCAATCACCTCTGAAGATTGGAAAAAGGAGGTAGATCATGTGAAGAGACTGGAGAAGAATACTGGAGAAAAGATAGATTGGTCGTCGAGTTATTTTATTAACACGGGAATTGATACTGATTCTGACGAGACATCTGACTCGGATACCAATTCTGAGTCTGATGTAGATTATATGAGTGAAGTTGAAGGGTTAAGATTTTCAAAAATGTGATGAATGATGATGATGATGATTAAATGTTTTATTAAACAAACTTTTGTTAATAACTGAGAATATTACGTTTTGTTAACTGTACCTACCTACATTTTCTTTGCTGATGACGTCACAAGGGCGTTAATTTGACAAAGTGTCAGCGCATTACCAACTTGCGTGTCCGTGTCATATACGCGTTGCTTGCCAACTAATAAATTTAACCTGTAATGAACCACTAAAGAATTTCTATTTCAACTAACCAACTCAACTATCTCCAAGCAGTTTGAACAGAAGTGTCTATCTAAAATGAAAAATACAGTTAAGCACTCACACTAAGGTGAAAATTAAAAAGGAAGGCTTTTACATCGCCATTTGTCATGCCAATAAAATTGTCTATGGTGCTATTTTGTAATTGTGCTTTCGTTACCAGGCCATATGACCTTATTTTAAAAAATGGTGATCGTGCTTTGCTTCTTTATTTTCTGACTTTCTGATTTAACATGAGTGAAGTGAAACGAACCGATAATTATTTTCGTTAGAGGTCCAATTAATAAAATCTGGTTCAATTTATTTCTGTTTTCGACGACCTTTCATTTTTATTATATATAAAATTTTAAATGAGTTTCGGGCTATTCATTTATACGTAAAAATTACAAACATGTCTTTATCTACAAAGCTTAGTGTATCATTTGGTTTATTTGCAATTTTAATAACCTGTGTCATCTTATCCTCGAGCAATTACTCAAAAGCTAGTGAAAATGACGTAGAAAGTATTTCAAAGATAGGCCAAGGTGTCGGTCATATCATGAATATATATTACTGGTAAGGGTTAAGTACATGTTAATTTAATGATCATTAATTAGCCTGAGTAAATGTATATATCTTTTGTTTAATTTAGCTACTCGTGTGGATATAGGAAAGTGTTTGAAGACTATGCAGGAATCATACAGCAAAAATACCCGGAAATTTCAGTTATAGGGGCAAACTATGATCCCCCAGGTTTAAACATGTATCTATCTAGACTAATTGTAAGTATTTACTAATTTAAAATTATCAAATTTGATATCTGAGTTTTGATAAGATGGTCCCAATCGTTTGTGTTATTTAAGTATCACAAATAAGTGGGCTGACTGCTATGTTTGTCATTGAATATATATTTGTGGGTAATACTCATATATTGGTACAAATCTAAATGCATTTTTGCAATTATTTTCTAATAAATTATTGATGTGATTTGTACAGTATCAAATATGTATAATGCTTCTATCAAAAGATTCACATTTTGTTTATAAATACTGGATTAATTACTGAGTCTAATGATTATTTATAAGAGTTAATTGTAATATGTTTTCAGGGTTTTGGTAAAATGATACTAATCATGTGCATACTAAGCGGTGTCAACATATTTGCATGGTTGAATAAACCCCAGCCTGCCTGGTGGAGTTGGTGCCTGGAGAACAAGCTTTATGCTTGCATGATGATGTTTTTCCTTGCAAATATGGTAGAGGGTCAGTTGGTATCATCGGGAGCATTTGAAATATCTCTAAACAATATCCCACTTTGGTCTAAGCTTGAAACGGGCAGAATTCCTCAACCACCAGAACTGTTCCAAATTATTGACAATACCTTGCAATTCTCGCAGATGGAATTGCCTAATAATAACTTTGCCCAATAATATATTAGTTATTACTTGAGTATTTCTACAGAAGAGGGATTTATTTTAAAATGTTATAAACTACTGGTTAAGGTGTATGTAAAATTCTATTATCTCACATAAAATGTGCATTTGGTAGTACAGTTACCAAGACGTTTATCTTATAAGAGATATATTAATGGCTATTTAAGTCAGAGAGAAGTAGATTTTTTTACTTGGTAACTATTATAGGTTAATATTGGTTGTATGTAATGAGATTGTTAATGTTACAAAAAGAGCTCATTATGATTCTGATGATGCCTGGCTAATCAGAAAAGGCCATTATATATCATAAATGGTGTACTAACAGCTCATAAGTATCAAAGGGCCACAAGTGTTACTCAGCTACTGTAAATAAGCTTGTGTATTTATTATTTTGGAAGGTGGCTATGCTATTCACTTAGTATCACTGTGTCAAATTTATTATTTGATTGCCGTACACGGATAGCTCATGGGCAAAGAATGGCCAACCCTTTTCAAGGCACTGGTATAGCAAGCTGTGTATGGTGCAATGTACAATTCATAAGTTTGGTTGGTTTAGAACCTTATAAGATTATCTACATTTGCTATGGGGAATGTGTCTACTGTGCCATCAAATGCACTTCTGATATAATTATATATTTAGATGTTCTTCATATAGAAGTGTTAAATCTTTACTAAAATTCAGCAACACAAATTATTTAATTATTTCTAAGTAGATAAAACTGTGTACACCTTTTCTGTTTCATTATCCTTGTAATGATTTCAATATTCACCTTAGAATTTTAGATTTACTTCATAAATGGTTGGGACTTAATGTTAAACTGATTAACTGTAAGTAAAAAGAAAATAGTAAAAAGTTTCAATATATTTTTAAGGATTCGAATAAATTCAATATGAAACATTACAATTAATTTTGTTTTTTTAAAATTAACATAAAAGGTGTATCTAGTCAAATATTCACTTGTTACAGTTACAAATTTACTCACTTATGTGTGTACCCTCTAAATATATAAATAAAAAATGATTAAAATAATTTATTCGTTTATTCGTATTTATTTATTTTATTCGTATAGTTTCGATTTTGGACGTATTCCACTCTACAAAGGTTAATTATAAACTATAACAATATTCAAATTTATAACTAATTCCAAATTAGATTACATTATGAGTCCATAACTAAGGGGCCGTCCGTTAATCACGTCATGTTTTTTTGGAATTTTTTAACCATCTCCCCCTTGGTGATACATGGTGAGGTTTAAGACTCCCCCTCCTCCCTATATCACGTGTATTTTTTAGTGTCTACAAAGGATCTTAATTTTAAGTATCTAATTTTATTATAGAAAATTAAAGACTACAATAATAACGTCTAGAGGTAGACAGAAAGGTTGCAGGTTGTTATTGACTGACATAAAAATAATGAAAGAAATGCGAAAAACTTTTTTATACTAATACAATGAACCTAATTTAATGTACAGTATCCTCGGACCACGGATTAGCAAGACGTGTTGTTGGCACAGTGCTAAATTCGATTTGTATATTATTACGCAAGTGATATTTCGTGATTTTTATGGACCCCTCCCCCTCCCTTTCGAGCCTCACATGATTAATGGACAGCCCCTAAGTAGATAATAGCATTAATTTGACATGTAGCAACCAAAGATAGTCAAATAAAGATTATTGAATTAATTTATTAGGAATAGGTTATTTCATTACCTAAAATCTAGAATGTAACAAGTTATAATCGATAGAATGCATCGCGCACTGTTGTGTACCCTACCTACACTGACCCAAGAGATTTCTGTTGCGAAAATAACTGTTTTTTTTAGAAAATGAACCTTTAAAATACTATTCCCGATGTTTAATTCCTTGCTGATAATTCATTTTGTTCTGTCATCATAATCTTTGCGTTAAACCCCGGTCGTAGCCCAAAATTTCGCTTAGGTGTCTGCGTTCCGCTTTCTGACTTTTTCTTCTCCACTTCAGTCTTCAGCATCCCTGGTAGTGAGTTCATTGGCACGCATATCACCCCTTACGACGTCAAGCCAGCACTTTTTGGGCCTACTCTTCATTCATTTGGTCCAAAGAAATCCTACTTTTTTAATGGCTTAAACGCTGATATTATACATAAAAGTGATAAAATTACGTCACTTATTGTTAAGTGAATTTCTAGTACTTGTTTGATCGGGAACAAACAAGCATAGAACCTTTACTTTGCAGAACCTCAGCTGATGAATACTGTGTATACTAAATTGCAGAATCGATAGGACTGTTAATAGGTTACTCGAAAAAATATTATGGCATAGTACCAGTTTGATAAAATACATACAATTTTCTAGTTTGGTAAATAGAACAATTTTTATTTTTAAACTATAATTATTTATCCTTACGTTGTACTTTAAATTGTGGTACTTTCTTGAATAAATGAACTAAATAACAAAAATAAAACAGTTTACCGATATAATTTAAACTTCACCAACTAGCAGTCAATCGATAAGTAAGTAATCAAACAATAAATGAACTTAATGAAAATGTTGGATAAATATGTGCCGATGACAGAATAGCCTCACAATGTACCGGCCGCGAACATGCAACAAGATAAAACAATCGCAGTGTAGAGTAGATGCCACTAATAATTTTCACATAATATATGACACATAAACATCAACAAGTTCTTCCTGCCCTAATACCAGTTATGTGTGGCAGTTACAACATGTCCTCTCCTTCCCCTACTATATTAAGCCGGATTTATATTTGTCTGACGTGTCGTGACGCGTCAGAAGCATATCGGTTTCATACATTTAATATGGTTAGGGACACATTTAGTATGTCGTGACGCGTTCTGTCGTCTGTCTTAAATGTATGAAACCATTTGCTTCTGACGCGTCACGTCAGACAAATATAAATCCGGCTTTAGTCGTCATCTGGACAATCACACCTTTACTTGCCATACCAGCTCATTCACAATCCATCCATCATTTCTTCGGTCTTCATCTATTTTTGTTTATTTTTACATTTTTATTATTTACATCACCAAGTTATTTGATCTGATATTTCATTATGTTAAATAATAATTAAAGGATACTAAATTTAATAGCCCTAAATAACATAATAATCTTTTACTTTTCATACCCTTTCCTGTAGCTTAGCTTATTTTCATTAGGTTATAAAAGTAATGACGCCAAAGCGCGGGAAAAATTATACACCATTCAACCGTTCAATAAATAGATTAGTCAAACATGAAAATGAAAACATAAGACATTTTACAATTTAGCACAACAATCGCATGGTATATACATTTAAATGGATAAGTTTGCGGTTCCTTCACGCGTTCCCTATTATTGAATACTGATGTGCGACACCTCCTACTGAGCTTTTAGTATCACACTTTCCAATCCTTCCCAATTATTTTTTGCTGGCAATACGTCAATAGAAGACAGTTCGCTTCCATTAATTGAGCCATCCTCATGTTTGCCTATTTCTGTAGAAAGTGTATGAACGAAGTTTAAACTCAAGTTGTAAGGGGTGCGTGGCACATGGGACACGAGTGGCGCAAAACAAGCTCATGGCGGTGTGCTGCTGAGGCGCACGTGGGGCAAGCCCACGCGGCGCTGGCGCCCGCTCCCCCCAGCGCTCGCCCGCTCACCACACACGCTGCCCACTCGGTCCCGCAAGACCAGCAAGCGCAAGCCCTGCAAACAACAAAAAATCCGTTTAACTTTCACACTAATCGTAAAAGTATCAATGCTGATACTTTAATGTTAGAATGTCCACAAGTTCACCCCAATCGAGGACCACGCGGCAAAAGGAATGACACATCAATCACGAGTATATGTTTTTAGACAATTGTAGAGCACGGTTAGAATGTAAACGAAATTACCTACTGAAATGGTGATTAGATTATTCTGTTGTATTTCAAAGTTCTATACGTGATCACATTAACGAACCCTGAGAAAATACTTACATTATTATTGAAGTTAATAGTAGTTGTTGCCTGGAAGAAATCGCTTCTAGCGATAAGGTCGCCATTTGTACAATCTGTCCTGTATTGTTTTTTTTTTTGTGTTGTACAATAAATCTATTTATTATTATTATTCTTAATAGTATTCAATGACATTTGTTGCTCCTTATTTATCTTATCATTACGACCGTCCTTATCATTGTTTAAAGAATAGAAATAGTATCAATGTGAAAATATTTTAATTGCTCACCATTCCGGTACACTGAGACTGCAATTGGGGCAGTCTATTTTATTGCCCTTAGCGTCTTTCGGTTTGCATCTTGTGAAAATTTCTACAGCTAGTGGTTCGAAAACATCCGGCTACAAAGAAAAATATAAACAATCTATTGTCACAACAGACAAGAACGACATGTAATTGAATGTTTTTTGTCAACACACCGGAATCCATAATTTGTAAGACAGAGAGACTATGGTCCTATAAAAATTCAGAGGACAAGAAATACCTTAGGCTAAGTAGACTAAGTATAGGCCAAGTTTCAAGGCTTAAATTTGAACCAAATATGCATTAATGTTTAGTTATTTAGATAATTACTATGCTTCCCTATTTTATCATCACATCTTTTATCTATAAAACTTAATAATAAATTGAGTACTCACGTCTAAAGATTCAAGTCTGATGAACGCCTTTGAACACAAATCAAAAGCTCTTGTGCGAATCGCGATCGAAGCTATAGTACACCATGCCTGTAAATATATTTCAATTATCATACACACGACTATAAAAAATGATTATTTAGTGATTACAAATAAAACATTTTTAGTAGTTTAATAATTACTTTCTGAAGCTGCTTTGATAATTTTATCGCCAGTATACTATATTAAGAAAAATTAAGAAGAATATAGACTGATTTTATTATTAAATTTACGCAATAAATTTTTATTATGGTAAATACATAAATAAGAACTTCATCAGACTACGTTGTGTGGGGGAGAGACTACCATTAGAAGATTGATGTTTCGACTTTATAAAGTGTATCACCATTTTGAAACAAAGTATTTATTTCATTCTCTTCTTCCTCCTGCCCTTATCCCACATTATATGGGGTCGGTACAACATGTTGTAATAGTTGTGGCTTAGTTTTTACAACCGGCCACCTGCCTGACGTTAACCCCTTTTTGGGAACAAATTGTCATCCTTGTTATTTAAATTATTTTTCGGGTTTCACATTGGAAGTAGGACACGAAATTTCGTTGTCAGTCTTCTAATATATCATCAGCAACACTTATTGGTTTCTTCTTGAGTAAACAACATCCGAGTGTCGATTGGGTGTGCAGGGTGGCACTTTTGCCGGGTCGCCGACTTTTACGGGGTCCGTGCAAAATTCACATTCGACAACTACGTCACGAGGGCTTCTAAATAGGAAATTCGCAGTGCCGAGCGTTTTCGAATGCTCTTGGTCCTGCATTCAGTTGCGCTTGAATGCTGACACAGACAGCTTGCGCACAATGCGTCCATCTCCATATATTTTGGCGTGGCTCACAGCAATCTTCTTCTTGGCAAGTTAGAGGCCTTGAAACTCGCGCCTTCTTTTCACAATAATACATAACCTTCAGCGAAGAACATCCTGGCAAGCAGAGATAGTACATAGGTGGATCTTCACAACGCGTTGTTAGAGAAGGGGCCACTAACATCGACATACTGCAAATTGCCCGCAGTCTTCAGGGTAAAAGCACGCCATTTTTATTTAGATTTTACTTTTTTCTTTTGTAAATTTTATATCATAATAAATAATCTAAGCAAGGATTAACTTGGTATGAAGGCCATATTGTCCTTACATAGAATGTGGGCCACCGATAAATACAATGAGACAAAACGATGCGGCGCGCCCAGCATGGAGCTTCGAGGACACGACTAAGACATTGTCACGTTTCAATCTAAATAAGGTTATCGTAACGAAGACGTGGCGCCGCCATTTATACACCAAAGTTGAGATGCAAGTAAAAGGCGTCGCTACGCACACCTCTTTCTAAACTGAAGGGAAGGGGGCGTAAAGACGTAGGCCCGTTAAAAGCGCCGTCGGCTGACTCAGAAGGAGTTCATAGGGTTCCCCATAGAGCGTTTATAATTATAATTAACCCAGGCCCTATAGGGCCTGGGTTAATTAATAGATCACCAGTCTCAATCTCAATGACGATCAGCGTTGCAGCATCGATATTTAATTAGAAATCATAGAAAACATTTATGTACTTGTATGTGTTGTGCGGGGTGTAGGTCTTCTATGTGGGCGCGCAATCGGGCGGCGCAGCGCAGCGCGGCGGCCGAGGCCGAGGGAGCCCGCGCCGCGGCCGCCGCTTGCGCCCAGTGCTGCGCCTGCGCCAAGCGCCAACACCGCGCAGCTTCACGACTCTTTGCACCCTCTACAATCAGCACTCTAGCATTAACTGCTACTTAAATCTTATCCAAATCCTTGTCGTGTCTTGACATTAACTAGAGATACATATTGGCTGCATAGCTATTGTTCAAAAACTAATTTATAGCAGGAATCCTAGTCAACTACTACAGAAAAAACATTTTATATTTATAGGAAACAAGCAATAGAATAGAATTAACTGAATGATTAAAGAGAGGCACGAATTAGAAAATTGATCTTGATGAAGTCACAAATATACATACATAAATTGTAACTTCTAAGAAGCATTACATCCCGGTTGCATCTAAAACTTTCACTTCGGTGTCCTAAGCACTTGTAGGGGTTGTACCAGTGAACTGGTGATATATTCACAATGATACAAATTATTAATTTTCTGTACAATTTTTATTAAAGCAATCAGAAGGATTGAATATATAATATCACGTAGATAGCAACAGAATTGCACGCATTACCAGGACTCGTAAAAAAAACTCGATAACTTGAACGCGGCCACCACAACCAAGTGCTGAATAACGAATACACGACCTGCGACTTCAACGACACCTTCCATTAAATTCCCATATGGGTTTGTTTTCGTTGGGAAAAGTTAGCGTGAGCTAATATTACCACAGGCGCGGTGATTACTAAATATTATTGAATAAATAGATAACTTTATAATAATATATTACGTTCACCACACACTGTACGCCTTATTGCCTCCGCACTTTGCTCTATTACACTTTCTTTTCATGTGTACAGAGGCATTAAATTAAACTGGCATTAAATTAGACTTCGGGGTAGCGAAAGAAAAACCGATTGAAGCTTCCTCTTTGCTGTCATCTATCAGAAGAGGTTATCCATTTGTCAACTTTGGGCCTCATCTATGTGTTCGTCATCTTGAATTCAAGGTAAACTGTATTAAAATAAATCAGGAAGAAATCAGGTACTAGGTCCAAAAAGAGCTGGTATGACTTCGAAAATGGTGATATGTGTGCCAATGGACCGAAGCCCAGGGATGCCGTCGACCGTAGGGGTTGGAGAAGACAAAGTCAGAAAGTAAACCTGGGACACTGAAGCGGAAGTTTCGGATTTAGTGCTAAGATGATGATGACATTAAAACCTATAAAAATATATCAACTATATTTACCGACAGAATACTGCGTGTATAAATGGCCAGCTAGTACATACAGTTTTTTAACTCTTAGAGGTGGCGCATTTTTCGACGCTTCCATGTTTGCCAACTGCCAAAAGATACAAGCATTTAACAAAATAAATATAAAACGGATAGTTTTACCGGAGCTGCAGCGTTTATGTGTATCGATGCATTACCAATTATCTTGAATATTAATTTACTTTAGATATTACACGTGAAATAAGTTATAAACTAGTAAAAGGCATAGCGAAAATGCATTGCATTATAAATAAATATAAATATACCAAGGGCAACTCACACAGCGCCATCTAGTCCCAAAGTAAATAGCATAGCACTTGTGTTATGGTTACTAGACCACTGATATACTACATATATACTTTTCTTTTGTAAATAAATACACATTATACAATAAACACCCAGACGCAAGATGGGGATCAAACCCGTGACCTCCGCAAGCGTACCGAAGTGCGTTAGCCGCTACGCCACGGACTTCGTCGTATACGCACGGTATAAAGAAATATTTCATTTCTCTTGATACATGGCCGAAGCAGATAAGCACTTATGAAGACTTGGTAAAACTAAGATTTGACGCTGCGTGAAGGAGAAAGTTAAAATGGATACGAACCTGAAAAGCCATAGCAGCGGCTTGGTTCGTCCTTCCGCTCTCTCTCAATTGCATAACTCCTTCTATTGTAGGAGTTTCATTTATAATGTCCACTGATTCATTTAGCACATTACTTTTAGATGCCACAGCCTGGAGAACGACATTTAAGACTTCATTACAATGTAATTATAAATAAATAAAATATACCGTAACAAATAACAGGAGCCTTGTCTTGGCATGTCGTACTAGGACTGCTAGGGACGGGAATCCCTAACCTCTGCAGGCGGTGCGACATGCGAAAGCGTTGCACCACGGAGGTTTTGCAGGAGCGATTGGCATTTGGCCTTGAACTCCCTTTGCTATGAGCTAGGAAAAGGATGAAGTACATTTGTCGATATTTACGAAATTCTACGAACTGAATAGGATGATCTCACTACTCTTAGCTCATTATAAGCGGGTAATTTTGCACGCAAGAAATTGCATTAAAAAGTGGATACTTTTCGTACATTTTCATTGTACCGCTGAAAATAGATAGATTCAAAGTGTTTACAAGTTTTTATAGTCCGCTAGTCTATAAAAAACTAGTGTCGTTTGCAGCGCTTTAGTACTAGCGTGTAAAATACACGTTTACTCGATTACTAATTAAGATATGTTAAACGAGCACACGCGGCCACTGATCACATCTCTAAGTATAATATAAATACAAACGAAATCCAATAGTGATAAAGAGATTTCAGAAAGTACTTCCTTCTTTTAGGCATGTCATCCTGGTTGTATGATAAACTTTCACTGCGGAACCCAAGACAAGTGGTTGAGTTTTTAATAGAAAAAATTTCTAGGTGCATGTAGTTTTCATTAATACCTTTCCTTGACACTATCTTTTTGTTTAGAGGCGATCAATTTTTGTAAAGGCGACTTAAGTATCCTCCTGTAACTGCCTGTAAGAACACGGCTTCCAAAACAGTGGACAGCTCCTCGTGTGATCTTGTGATCTCTAAAACTATACACCCCATTAATTTATATGACTTATCAACGTTTTAAAATGACCTTTAATTTCGGCGATCCCGTGTAAAGTTTTGACAGTGACTCGTTATCTTCTAATGCCATGTAACATTTCTTCAAACCTTCGATATTGTTTGACATTGTATAGTATTCAACAGCTCCTGTCCTAGAAAAATAAAAAAAAATAAAAATTCTTAAAGCAATTCCCAAACAGTAGACGCATTTTTTATTATTATTGTCATTGCAAAAAATATTTATAATCTTAATTTTTTTATCTATTTCTACACTTTGACTGGCCAATTATAATTTTCTAAGCCGGCTGAAGACGAAGTCAAACGTTTATCAGCAAGACGCATTCACTTGACCGCCATATTCCATCTATATAAAATTATAAACATCGAAAAGTATAAATGTAAAGATTAGATTATTACCAATTCTGCCGGTCGATGTAGTAGTCGCCGATATTGCTATATGCTTGTTTAATTTGTGCATCAGTGGTGTTCGGTGACATTTTTAACAGCTCCACCACGCGGAACCAATGTCCTAAACGCTTTCGGAGCGCTATCGCCAAGTCACTGGAATTTTTTAATAAACAATACATACTGATAAACATGATATAACATTGATTTCATTACCAGTATGTTAACATTTAAATTTATCAGAGTTTTATTTTTTAATATTTATATTTATTTATTCAAAAATTACGTCAAATAATCAAATGGTATCAAGTTATCAAGAAAGTAGTTCAATATCAAATATCAAAGTTCCCGGAGAATCATGTGGTATAATTATATACGCACTGTTCTAATCATTTGCTTTTTCATGTTATCGTCTAATTATGTGATTTTTTTTATCCGGTTGAGTGCTAAGAGTTCGGACTGTATTCAGCTGAATATAACCGCTAATATAGCTATTTAGGGGTCTTTAAGAGGAGAGTGAACAGGTTTCTTGTAGGCTAGAGTGCTACACCGTCGACCGCATCGTCGCTTAACATCAGGTAAGATCGCGGTCAAACGTACGCCTATCTACAATAAAAAAAAAGAAAAAATATATAGCTATATTAGCGGCCTTAACTAATTTATATGATATAAATGTCTATATGTCTACGTCTGTACGATATAAATTTTTGATATCTCAAAACAAGATTTAACACGCAACAATTATTCCCAAAGGAGAGGCAAATGCGCACTCCCGTAATTGTGATATTGCCGCAAGTTTGGAGTAATGCGTATTCGTCGCTATATCGATGAATCGTGTTGTTAAGATGGTCAAATCATCATCATCATCTTAGCGTTGAATACCGGTTGCAGCTCAAACTCTCGCTTCGCCGCCCGGGGTCCGCTTTCCGAATTTTTCTTCTCTACTTCGCACGGTCTTCAGCATCCCTGGTAGTGAGCCCATTGGCACGCATATCACCCTTTACGACGTCATGCCAGCACTTTTTGGGTGTACCCCTCCTGCCGGGGCCCGGCGGTTGCGGCATGCCAGACATTTGTTTTCCACGTAAGCATCCGGTTGCCGTAATACGTGGCCGTACCAGCGGAGCCGACACTCTTGTAATTTATCCGCAATGTCACGGACATGAAGACTGCCGCGAATGCGGGAGTTCCTAACGCGGTCCTTCCGCGTCACTCCACACATCCACTGCAGCATATTCATTTCCGTGACACGCAGTTCCTGCTTGTGTCGCTCCAACACCGGCTACGCTCCACATACGTATAAAAGGACAGGCCTAATGATGGTCTTATAGACCTGTCCCTTCAACTTTACCGGCATCTTGGGGTCGCAAATGACACCAGTTACCTCACGCCATTTGGCCCACGCGGCAGCAATGCGTGCCTTGATGTCGGAATCGATGTCACCAGACGCGTGAAATACATATCCCAAGTATTTCACTTGGTCCGTGCGCCCGACCGTATCGCCGCCTATGCGTACGGGTGTGGGATCTGTGGAGTTATAGGCCAAGTACTCGGTCTTCGCCACATTAAGCTGCAGACCACCGTTCTCAAGCGACTCCTTTCACGCCTTCACGCATCGCACCAGCCTACCCTTGTCCGAATCTGCCCGCGCGATATCATCAGTATACATGAGCAGCCGAGTTTCTGATGCTGTTTGATAATACGTCTAATACCACGCTAAACAGGAACGGACTAAGGACGGATCCTTGGTGTACCCCGACGGTGATGGGGAAAGGTTTTGTGTCGCCAACTGCGGTCCGAATTGCGGAATCGGAATCACGGTACATGTCTCGGATGATGTCAATATAGGCCTCTGGAATCCCTTTGGACCGCAATGCCCACCAGATTATCGCGCGAGGAATACAGTCGAAGGCCCTCTGCAAGTCGAGAAACAGACAATGCAGAGGCGTATTCCTCGCCCTGTATTTCTCTGCGACAGTCCTTAGGGCAAAAACAGGGTCCATTGTCCCGTGACCAGGGCGAAACCCATATTGACATTCCGAGACAGTACACTCCTGTCGAATCCGAGAGTCGATAACCCTTTCGAAGAACTTCATGGTGTGGGACATGACCTTAATTCCTCGGTAACTACCGCACTCCTGCACCGACCCCTTGCCTTTGAAGACTGGAGTAATGATACTCAGTTTCCATTGGCTCGGGATGAGTTGGCTCGGGACCGGTAAGGAGTGTCCAGTTGAAAAGGTCGGTTAAGATGCCCACACCACGAGAGGCCATCGCCTTCCAGGCTTCGATGGGGACTCCATCGGATCCAACAGCTTTCCGATTCTTCATGCGGCGAAGACAATCCTGGACCTCTGCAGGCGTTATCAGTAGGACTAGTCCTTGATTCGGAGGAAGATCTGGCGGCTGCACCTCTGTGCTGCGTGTTCAGCAGCTCGTGGAAGTACGAGCGCCATCTCTCCTTCACCGCGAGGTCCTCGCATAGCAGGTTACCCACAGGGTCTTTTACACAGCGGCATTTTAAAATGTCCTGGGCCGCTTTGACCCTGGAGCGCGCCAACTTATAGATGAGATTATGCCCCTCAGACAATTCCAACTTATCGTAAAGTGGTTGTAAGTGATCTCGTCTGACTCTGGCACTAGCTATCTTAGTGACGCGCTTTGCTGCCCGATATGCGTCGCGATCTTCAGGAGATCTGGACGCTTGCCACTTCTTAAAGAGGGCTTTCTTCGCTCTAGTCTCCCTCTGGACTGTGTCGTTCCACCACCATGTCTCCTTGTCACACTTGCGACTACCCTTAGACACCCCAAGCACATCAACCTGTTAAGATGGTCAAATGACCACCAATATAGACCTATATGTTGTGTTTGATCCAAGAATTTCTGAGATATACGATAGAAACCACTCACCGCCTGTCCTCATTGTGGTAGATCTTCTCGGCCGCATCGAAATCTTTGAAATAAGCCATAATTTCCGCTTTTTTAAGAGCGTTGGAGTGCAGCGCATTTAACCGCGAAACGAATCTAATTCCCGCGTAATCGTTTCTACGTACAAACGCTGCCTCTGCTGTTTCGAGAGCTGATTCCGCTTCAAAATTTTTAAGAGCAGCTTCCGCCAGTAGTAACCTAGTCACATAAAAATATACAGATCTAGTTTACTGTTAGATATTAAGACTATACTAAAACGCACCATATGACAGTAAAATGATCATACTGATGTCCCCACCTTGGTGTATTCTCTTTGCCGATGACATTGTGCTGGTTGAAGTAAATGTTCACGAGGTCCAGAGCAGGTTAGGCTCTTAGCCTCCAATCTCTCCTGCCAAAATGGCGATTGAATTGGCAAAAGATTGGAGGGCGTTGGGTTGAAGATAAGTAGAACTAATACTGAACATCCGTTTTGCGACTTTGGTGGAATTTCCGACTTCACCCCGATTACCTTAGGAGGCGTGTCTGTGCCAATTTGCTCCGACTTCTGGGACCTCGGATCATTAGTCCAGAACAATGTGAGATAAGCCGAGTCGTGAATAAACAGAGTGAAGACAGGATGGCGACAGGTCACAGGAACAATTTGTGATCCACAAGTGCCGTTTAGACTTAAAGGTAAAATTTACATCTCGGATCGGAATGCTGGGCCACAAAGGGGAAGGATGAAAGGGTGTTACATGCTGTGGAGGTGCGAATTTTGAGATGGATTTGTGGAGTTATGAAAATGGATAAAATTTGAAATGAGTATATTAGAAGTGTGAAAGTAGCACCAGTGGTTGAAAACTTAAAAGTAATAGGTTAGCCTGGTATGGCCAAATAATGCGAAGGGAAGAATGCCATATAATTAGGGAAACGATAGAAATTAGAGTGGATAATACAGAAGCAGAGGTAGACCAAAGAAGATGGATGGATAGCGTAAAAGATGATATGGCGAAAAAGAATGTGAATGTTGAGATGACGGCTAACAGAGGAGAGTGGAAGGAGAGATCGTGTTGTGCCGACCCCACATAGTTTGGGATAAGGGCAGGAAGAAGATATAAGTAGTACATCAATTGTCTAGTACCCATAACACAAGTCCTATACTACTTATTTTGGGACTAAATAGCGGTGTATGAATTGCCACAGTATATTGTTATTCTATAAATTTTATTTTATTTATATATTTTGTAGATGAGTTTAAGAGTCTATTGTGTGTTGCACGACATTTTGCGTCTTTTTTCTCCGTGACACTCCTTCTCTTTAATACAAATGGTACTTTCTTCGCTTAAAAAAGAGCTGTAACTCACCATAACTGTGGGTGTGAATTATCCTTAATGAAATTTTCTGCTTCTTTCAGACCGACCTTTTCTAGAAGTTGTCTCGTGTCTCTTAGTGATTTCACTTCCACTTTAACTATGTGCTGTGGTGTACATTTATCCGTGATGTTGTCCAACAGCGCCGTTGTTATTTCTAAAGCCTAATTTTTTATTTTGTTAACCAAATACACAATTATAGTTGTTTATTTAATTTTAACTATTTAAAAAAAATATTACATACAAATTTTTTATCATTCAGTAATCTCTTTTTTTTGAGAGAAAGAAAATTCATGACGCTCACCTCGCCGCATGGCAACGGGCGCGGGCGGCGGGTTAGTGTGGGAATCCCCGTGCAATGCGCCCGTACGTCCCCTTCTCTAGGCTGAGGGACGCCACTAAAACCACCCCAGTGTTCCTTCACACGCCTTAAGTGCCGAGACCGCGTCGTCTAATTCGTCGCGTCCGAATTAGACTACCCACACACCACACCACAGCGCGGGACACCCGCGCGCGCCCCTCTTTCGGCCATGTGGATTATTTAGTAACCTAACCTAAATACGTCTTTAAAAACCGGGCAGTTTAAAATCAATAGACGATATCGCAACGAAAACGGGAGGTGGTTGCAACTGCGAATAATATTATATTTATATAGCGTTTTTTCCACCACCAAACTGATGTAATAAATAAAAAAATTTATTATAATAATAAAAAGAGCTATAATATGATTTTTGTCATGCTCTTTATGTTACATAGAAAATTTGTATATTTATGGTGCCTCTGTGTCGGCTTTTCAAATAAGAATAGAATTCTAGATTTTATATACATACTATATATTGTACTTCTTATACTGTTCGTAATAAAGGTTTACATAGGAAAATTATCGGTTTATTATTTTAAAGTTATTTATTTTATTAAATTTATTTATTTATCATCATCATCATCATCATCTTTGCGTTCAAATTTATTTATTTATGTTATGGTAATAACCATTATAGGTCTGAGACGAATTTGTCCCAGACTAATAGATAGAAACGGTCTAATGTACTAAACATTCAATCAGGCAAATGCAATAATTTGCTTTTAGAATTTAATTTATATTATTTCACATAAGCATAAATAATGCCTTAAACATGTTACTGAAGGGCGATAAAACATAAATTAAATGCATGTACCATAGAGTAAAAGTATATAAATTTATATACACTATGAACATAAAGTCCGGCTCTGATTGAAATGTTTACACTATTTATATAAGAATGGTATATATACCTTGAATTTGCACAAGTATCCCTGCATGATCAACGGTTCTTCCGGCTCGGTATCTTTCATGATATAGAGCCTGGCCTTCTCGGCGAGGGCCAGCGCATGCGGGTTGTCTTCCGCCCACAGCGCACTCCACACGTCCCTGCGTAGGGGCTGGCCCACGCTCACATTGTTCGCCATTTCAGTCTCTAAGAGGTACAAGCAGCCCGGCTGGTCGATCACGTAGAATTTGCTGATAACATTTTTATATGGTAGAAAAGTGATTTAACATACATAACCTCTTTTTAGTTACGTGGTAGTTTAGTGGTATAACGCTAGGAAACAAATCTAGATAGAGGTCACGGGTTTTTTTTTTATTGCTGTAGGACAGCAGACAGGCTGACGGCCCGCTTAGGATTTAGCAATTGCCGTTGCCTATGGGTGTTTGCAACGCCAGTGGCCTCGCGAAAACGCTACTGTCTCATAATGGCTTGCAATAGCATGCCGCTTTAGGCAGTTTTTCTCGCTTAACATGTGCCTATTATAGCATAACTGGAAGGAAAACATCGTGCCCGCCAATCCAACTTGGACAAACGTGGCTGGTATACAGTCCATTCGCTCTAGGGCTAGGGGTAGGGCCCCAAGCCAGTCTGGATGGCGAACACCTTTGGTCTTAAGTATGCCGCCATAATAACTTTGTGTTGTACTCCGGCGTTAGTGACCCAAGTTCATGTATCCTTATGAAACAGCAGCGTGTTGGCGATGCCACAGACGTTGCAAACACCCATAAGCGACGATAACTGCTAAATTCTAAATGGGCCGTCAGCCTGTCTGCTGACTGAGGCCCGAGTCCACCAGTGCGAAAGTATGAGCTGTTATCAAAATAATATTCTTTTATAAACTATAGATTATTTTCAAATCTATTGTTAGAAAAACATTAAAATCATGTGAGATTATATAGAAAATACAATAATAATTCATATTTAAATTAAAATCGGTATTTCAATGGCCGCCAAGAATTTGTCACCTGTACCTCTTTACAAATACAAATAATGGGCCGATATTGGTGACAAAGACTAAGTTATTTCGGGCAGTTCATTGTGTTCAATGTTGCCATCCAACGCGGTATTCAGTTAGCGTTTTGACGTTACCCACTGGCAATGCTCTTTGATCTGTTTTTTTATTAGTAATAATTTTATTTTTATTCAGATAATAATAGGTAAGTCGCCGTTTGTACAATCTTTACTGTTTGTTTTGTCCAATATTGTATATATTTTGTGTGTTGTACAATAAAGTATATTCATACATTCATTCATAATATAGACTAACAGATTTCTTACTTACCTGGAATTTGAGTTTAACTGCAGTTTGTATGGTTTGGAATTCAAATTAATGGACGTTAATTTCTTGAAGTTAACCAGCGAAAAAAGTAATATTGTTCCAGAATCTCTTCCCACTATGAGATGTGTGTCAGAAGTAGCTATACAGCATATTGCGTCGTCGTGGAAATCTTCACGAGAACTTGCCGGTGTACCATCGGCATGGTAAATCTGTTCAGTTGATCCTTACACAAATAAAAAAACTACTAGAATGTACACACTACACATTTTGTTATCGCCGTTTGGCTATAATGGGTCTAGGTGATGATGCTATATCCTATCTCTTTTCCTCTCACCTAATATCCGCTTCCCGTCCTTGTCAAATGAAGTGCGACCGATTTAAAAATTATTATAAGATCTATGGCCGTACGTGATTGTCGATTCCGTATTATTTGCTATAAAACTGAATAATTTATGAATAGTCGAGTGTAAAAAGGTGTAAATAATATAAATAGCTGCCTGTGTTTGAATACTCTGACGAGTGTAACATCAGTGGGCTAAGGCGAAATAAGGACGAGTAACGATAATTATGAGTACCCTTGATATTCATTTCCCTTCGCTAGCTCTTCGCCTAGCCAGACCCCATACCAGCGCGAACACATTTAATTATCTTAAAAATAATTAAGAGGGTTGCGAAATCAATAACAATCACCACAATCAAATACACTGCAACAATTCACATATCGCCATCTAGTTCTAAAGTAGGTAACCAGCAGAACGCTTTTATTATGCCTATGGTACAGCTGATATACTACTTTAATACTTTTCTATATCTATACTACTATTATAAAGAGGAAAGATTTGATTGTTTATTTGTTTGTTTGTTTGCTTTGAATAGGCTCCGAAACTACTGACCCGATTTATAAAATTCTTTCATTGTTGGGAAGCTACACTATCCCCGGGTGACATAGGCTATATTATATTTTCAAAAAAATTAGGGATCCTTACTAAAACTCCAATAATGTAACCCAAAGTGTAAAAAAATTACCTAAAATATGATTTAAATCGCGTGCGTTGCAAAAACTATTGATGATAGAATAAAATAATGTACTACAACTTTGTAGAACACATCATTATTTACAAAAAGTGTCGCGACAGCATATGTCTAACTATTATAGTTATGCCACAATAAGTGTTCTTTTATTTTAAAAATTTAATTGAAATGCCGCCCCTAGAAAAGGCTCTTTATTTGGATCTTGGTATTAATCCTTATCAAAATAAATTACTTCATATTCAAAACTATTTCAATACCTTTATATAACTTTTTGAATTATTCAATTCGGATATTCCATTCGAAAGATATCACGAGTTTAAAAATGTAAGTATTAGAAAAATGTTGCGTGGTAGCCGCTCACCCTGTTCGGCTAGCTAGGCAGCACCTTATGCAATGTAGGCGTGCGTCACTGGGGTCTTTACGAAAATTAGAATACTTATTAAAAAATAACGAAAAATAAATAAAAAGTAATAACAAAAAAAATCATTAAAATAAAAGCTCATAGAAATAATAATATTCAAACTTTCTTTATAATTTTATTTTTTTAGTAACCTGACGCAAATAGAAGGGTTTGCCCTCAGGGGCGCTCCTCTGTCCGAGGAGTGCATGGGTGTGCGTACCCGAGGTGCCCGAGCATCCGTCGCTTCACTCCCCTCTCCGTTCGAGGCAACAGAGTCCTACCTTTCTTTCCGTCTACCTCTTACATCCTTTCCAACTTAGCTCTCTGTTCGTGGCGTGGTCCCCGATGGGATGGTTGCGAATACTGATTGGGGTCCCGGGTTCTACCCTGGGACCTGATTTGGTAGTCAAAACCATGCCTATTTCGACTGCGCCTGCACAGAGAGTGTTCCCGGGGCGGGAATTGCATCCTCGCTGTCGGTTGGTCTTGCTGGGCCGGCTACGACGTCAGGCGACTCTGCTTTTTCTGGAGTGTCGTCTGGTAGTCGTACCCACGCCTGACTAGCACGCGACGGGGATGCGAGTCCCGTCCGGAATTGGCCGCGGACCTGTCGCTCCCGGCCCTGGTTCTGTCCATGGTCGGGGGCGATCCTGGATGGACGGCCGTCGCCTCCTTTTGCGAGGCAGTAGTGTCTGCAAGGGAGGCGACGGAACGGGAGCGGGAGTCCGCCACCGCACTCCCCTCCCGCCAACGTAGGCCGCGTCGTCGGCGCCGGAGGGCGGGCAACGATCTCCGGCCGCCGTAGAAAGCGGCCACGGGCGGCCCCTCGGGGGAGGATCCGCCGCCCGCACTATTGCCGCGAGGGAGAAGGCCGCGTGCTTTCCGCAGCCCCCCTCAACTCCTAGAGTTATTACAAGAGAGCGCCGGGGGAACGAAACCCTGACCCCCTGGCGCCAGCACTTTAGAAGTGGCCCGCTTGAAGACAAAGCGTGGGCCGGCACCGGCCCGGGCCACGAGATCGGCAGGCCATATATCCGTGGGCCCGGGCGTAGGCGATAGGAGAACAGCGGGGTTTTTTAGTGGGTAGTCGGATGGTCGAACATCTTTTCCGGAGTCCCTTATATCCCTCGGTCCCGGGGAACCCGTCAAGACAGGTTTTTCCCCGAGACCGAAAAAAATAGAAGGGTTTAATTTTTAATTTTTTGTTAAATACCCGTGCGAAGCTGGGACGGGCTGCTAGTTGTTAAATAAATTCATTTTATAAATGAACACCCAGATTTGGGACGGAAATCAAATCCATGACGCAAGCATTCAGACTACTTTTACACCATGGAGATCGCCAAATATATATACATTATATTTTTAGTTTAATAGCTATTATAAATTATTATTTAAAAGCATAAAACAATAATATCGACTCACTTGGCCTTGTGGGTGTCGAGAATTTCCAAATCATGAATGATTCTTTTGAAGCAGCAACTACAATCGCTTTGCTGTTTATAGACACATACACTATCGGTAGATTTATCTCTTTCGCTGGAATAAAAGCCCTTAAATCATTTTAGCCTATTCAAGATAACCCCACAGAACGACGGCTTCAGGTGGTTTGTATTGAAGTAATCGACTTTCGTATTGTGAGTTTCGATGGCCGAATATCATTTCTCCTTTTCCTGCATTATTTTCCCTTTTCTAGCTCTTTTTATGACCTATACCAGTGGTTGGCAATCTTGTCATCGAAATGAGACAAATATAAATAATACATAATTGATATTTATTTAAGAGCCATTTCATTTAACTTATGCTTTGCAAGAGACATTATACCGGAAATAATTATAGACAATAAGTAATATTTCGTGCCTGAACTGAACATTTCGCGTAAGAGCCGTAGCCGAGGAGTCAAAGAGCCAGGCCATTTACAGAGCAGATGTTGTAAATGTCCTCATTGTGCTTAGGGGGTTACTGTAACTGGACACTTTGGACACGTTATAGCGCTACATCATATTAAAACAAAATTAGAATATTTGGAAGAAAATTTACCATCACACTGTATTCCTTGTTGATTTAAAATGATTAATGTGTTAGTAGTCGTAATAGCGCAGTATTCGTCAACTCCACACATGTCTATCACATTTGGTATGTGATTTATCCATGACTACTTTCAAACGATACATGAAATGAAAACATGATTACATTGGGACTTTTTTATACATATATAACAAAAAAAATTCTATAAAAATGTCTTAATTTAACAAAAGTGCTTGGAATAACTTGAAAGATTATTACAATAAAAGGAATTTCCGGTACTAAAAATAAAACTAATTTTAAATCTAATTAAATAGCTAATTAATAACAGTTTGGATCAATCTTTTCATGATGTTCGAATAAGTTTTCTATTAGTATTAAAACGAAAAATACCATTGTTTATACCTGACATGTAACAGTATCCCAAAAAGTAACAGTTTCAGTGCCAGAAACATATGCCAGTGTGTTGCCGTAGAACGCGTATTTGTGGTCGGGTTTGACATTCGCGAAATATATAAAAGAGTCAATTGCTATGGCTAAACGCAATGAACGTTTTTCCCATGACAACTTGGTCATGGAGCCGCCTGGCACGCGCAGAGTTCTGATGTGCTGCAAGAAGTTTAAAAAGATAACAGCATTTGATAGCATGGGTAATATGGGTCGTTTTTTTTTAAATCTTTAGATGTTATATTTAGGTCAAACTTAACCACGGACATGACATGGTGTCTTACGTAGCCACTGAGAACTCCGGGTCGTCGAGTTTCACAGGAAATGCCGGCGTCATCTAAATGACTGGCCACGCCCACCCGGGCTGCACGCGAAAGCATAGCTCTCCGCCCGGGCGTCGGACATAACACGGAAGAACACGTGTGTGTGTGTGGTTTTTGTGAGTATACAAGCGACGTCCGTCCCCTTGTCGATTAAGGGGGCGCATGAGCGCATTGCATGGGATGGGGAGTCCTAACATTACTCCGCTGCGAGCCTCAACCAAAAAAAGGGTCGTCGAATTTGTGTTTTGTTCCTAAATCAGGACAAATATTTTTATTATCATCAAGTACCTTCTGATCTGGGCGTGTATGTTCATCATATACATGAATATATACATGAAATAATCTAATGAATGAATGTATCATAAATAACGTACATAAGCAGCATACAAAATATAATCACTATTAGTTATAACTTTAACCATTTTTTTTTTATTGCGTAGGACAGCAGACAGGCTGACAGCCCGCTTAGAATTTAGCAGTTACCGTCGCCTATAGGTGTTTGCAACGCCAGTGGCATCGCGAACACGCTGCTGTCCCATAAGGGTACAGGAACTTGGGTCACTAATATCGGAACACAACACAAGGTTATTATGGCGGCATACTTAAGGCCAAAGGTGGTCGCCATCCAGACGGGCTTGAGGCCCTACCACGTAGCTAGGGTGGGTTGTTTTGTCGCCTTTTACGACAGGCCGACCCCGGCCACAGAGGTTAGTATTCTTTCTCCGCCCCTGCACGGATACAGTTGGCTGACATTGAAATTATAATTTTATAAACTATAATTTACGATCAAATTTAGTGTACCAAATGTTCCAAACAGGACTCATAATGATTATTCGTATAATAATATTTCGAAATGAATATAGTTTATTAGCATCTTACTTCGCCATACGCACTGAAGAATTGGACGACATTGGTTTTGTCTGTAGTAGAGCCAGCAGTCGCAAGAATCGTGCCGTTATGGTTCCAACAACAATCTATAGCTATCATATTGGTCTCCACAAGTACACTGTCTGTATTTAAAAAAATGAAGGAAAAATAAACAATATAATTGTGGGCACTACAAATCCTATTTCTGGTTGTATTGTCTATTAGTTTTTTATCAAACATGGCCTACATTTTCTCTAAAATCAAAAAATATTATTATTAACAAATAGGTTTTCTGACAAAAAAAAAGGAATACCTCCAAATGTAACATATATGACGAGAAAACAACTACTTTATTTCCTTTCTTAACTAAAAAGGGTTTAATTTGTTCATATGAATCAAACATATTCACCTTCCTCTATGCAATTCTTCATTAATAGTATCAATCCACTCTTGTAGCAAACTGCAAGAACCGGTCTATTAGCAGGAGAAGACCCAGCATACCAATCCATTGCTATCACTTCCATCGAGCTTGATATGCCGTTAACTGACACAGGCATCTGAAATTATCAAATTTATAAAAATAAAACATCTCTCTATGCCAATTAACCGAAGGTATAATAATTAGGCAGCATTCTGATGACCTGTTACAAAATTGCTTGAATTAGACTACTTTGAAATTACAGGTTTAGCCCTTAGCAGAATAAATACGAAAACAACCTACAACTAATATGTTTTGTGCATTTTATGATACACTTCTAGAATCTGTTTATGAAAAATACCAAGCCATGTTTTCATTAACTTACATTTAGTACACTGTTAATTAACAAGCTATAACTATAATAGAAGTACTTATAGAAATCTTAAGAAAGTAAAAACATGTTTTAAAACATTTTGTGCATTACATTGACTGTTAACGTGCAATCATGCTGAGCATGCAATTTCATAATGCATTTTAATTTTTAATATGGTGTGTAATAATTTTCAAATATTTAAAAAATGATTCTTAAGCTAATGAGTAGCAAATACATACAGTAAAATTTCCCTGATCATCATACAGATGTAACTCTCCATTAGAAAGGGCAAACAATAACATTGAATTATCTGGTGACCATTGTACGGCTGCTAATCCGGGACCCTTTATATCTTTGCCCCAGACTCTAGATCCATCAACAGATCCAACAATAACAGCTCCTAAAACAAAAGTATAAAAATAAAGTAATATATAGATAAATAACACTACAAAATTATATTTTCTGAACCTTTGGAAAATATGTACTGTAATGAATATGTGAATTTCATAGTCATGGTGACTCCTTTAACCTTCTAAAGATATCACCAAATTCTGATAGAGTCTCATTAGCCAAACCACAACAATAAGAAGGCCACTCCATCTCATTCTTAGGATGTAGTAACAAATAATTTAATCCCGCTGCTTGAACACAGCAAACTAAGATTTCTATTAAGTTTTTATTTTCAGTGGGAAAGGTAAAATGTCAGGTGTATTATTTATACATATACTACTATTATATTAGATTAAAGAAAAGGGATTTAAAAGTTTTACAATAATTTAATACATAAATACTAACCATCTTCATATGCTATACAAATTTTCTGTCCATCTGAACCCCAGGCCATACTTGTTACAGTAGATTTATTCCTATTATTAATCATCTCTTCATACCATGAACCCTATAATAATAGATTGTATAGTAATGAAAATATGTAAAAGGATAATGAAAGGGGCCGTCCATTAATCACGTGATTTTATTTAATTTTTTTACTACTTTTAGGTTTAAGACTACACCCCCCCCCCCCCGCCCTCCCCCTATATCACGTGGATAAGCATCTTGCAAGTCAGTTGTTGGCACAGTGCTAAATTCGATTTGTACGCGTTTGCCGAAAAAATAAATACACGTGATATATTATTACCCCCCCCCCCCTGTGATATTTCGTGATTTTTATGGGCCCCTCCCCCTCCCTTTCGAGCCTCACGTGATTAACGGACAGCCCCAAATACTCTAACAAAGAAAATGAAACTATTATATTTTTTACATTATTGACATTGACCACTTCTTTGGTGTAACAACTAACAGATGTTGAACCCCCTGTGGAGATCACAAGTTCGATTCCTTTCCTATTAGCAGTGTTTATGTATGTATTTTACTTCTTATATGTATTATACTTTTTTCTATAGGTGAAGTGCAGTAGACAGACAAATGGTCCATCCGATAGTAGATGGTCTATGGTCATATGCAACACCAGAAGCACTACCAATGCACTGCCCTTTTTTTTACAAACCCCATATAGGTAGTCCTTCATATAGTAATATAAAAATAGTCAAAAATTATGAAAATTATTTCACCTTATATAACATCCAAACAATAATAACACCATGTTCATCACTGGTGGTTAATTTCTGAAACACCTCATTCCATATGGCGACACACACCTTTCCAGTGTGGCCTTCTAGACTTAGATTCATTGATAGATTGCCTCCAGCACCTATATGCAGAATAATAATAATAAATAGCATAAAGGTGGGTACCAGGACAAGAATTTTACTAGAATGGGAATTCCCAAAGTGGTAGCTATCATACCTTGGGTTCAAAATCAGTTTCCTGGAGATAAACATAAACGAAAATTGATTTTGGAGGTTGATGATGTGTCAAAAATTGACTGCTAATAATTAACACAACCTCTGTGGCGTAATGGATAGCATACTTTGGTACGCTTGCAGAAGTCACGGGTTCGATTTCCATCTCGCATCTAGGTGTTTAGGTATAATATTTATTTATTTACAAAAAAAAGTATATACCTAGTCAGGTCATAAGTATTGTCACACAGTAAAAACTTTTCTTTTAGAATGCTGGCCACAAAAAAGTTTATTGAATTAGAATTTCGAATTGTTCATGAAAATAAAAATGTATAACTTTTAGAATTTTACTCATTTTTAAATATGGAGTGGACGCTTAAAGAAGACCGTGTTGCAGTTATTGCGTAGCATCGTTGCGGTTACGCGCCAATTCAAATTTTTAACATACTGAAAAATTTGAATATTACCAAAAGATTCGTTTTATCGTACCATCAAACGATACAATGAAGACTCTAGTGTAGATGACAGGTCAAGAAGTGGTCGCCCTCGGTCTGTTAGGACTCCAGCAGTGATAAAAGCTGTGAAGGCACGAATTCAAAGAAATCCCAAACGTAAGCAGAAACTGTTGGCCCTTCAGATGGGGTTAAGCAGAACCACGGTGAAAAGGGTGTTAAATGAAGACTTAGGGCTTCGAGCATATCGAAGAAAAACAGGACATCGTTTGAATGCTCGTCTAATGGACCTGAGACTGAAGAGATGCCGCGCTTTGTTGAAGCGGTACGCGGGAAAAAAATATCGGGAAATTCTTTTTTCGGATGAAAAAATGTTTACCGTAGAAGAGAGCTACAACAAACAAATTGATAAGGTGTACGCACACAGTAGTGAAGAAGCGAGCAACCGTATTCCGCGTGTCCAACGAGGTCATTTTCCACCCTCGGTCATGGTATGGTTGGGAGTTTCTTATTGGGGCTTAACAGAGGTACATTTTTGTGAGAAAGGTGTAAAAACGAATGCTGTTGTGTATCAAAATACAGTCCTGACGAACCTTGTGGAACCTGTTTCTCATACCATGTTCAATAACAGGCACTGGGTATTCCAACAAGATTCGGCGCCAGCTCATAGAGCGAAGAGCACACAAGACTGGCTGGCGGCGCGTGAAATCGACTTCATCCGGCACGAAGACTGGCCCTCCTCCAGTCCAGATTTGAATCCGTTAGATTACAAGATATGGCAACACTTGGAGGAAAAGGCGTGCTCAAAGCCTCATCCCAATTTGGAGTCACTCAAGACATCCTTGATTAAGGCAGCCGCCGATATTGACATGGACCTCGTTCGTGCTGCGATAGACGACTGGCCGCGCAGATTGAAGGCTTGTATTCAAAATCACGGAGGTCATTTTGAATAAACTTTAATGTCATAAGAATCTATGTTTTGTTAAGTTCATTTTGGTATATGAATGGTTACATAATGAATAAACTTGTTACAATTATTTTACATTAAACATGTGACAGAATTTATGACCTGACTAGGTAAGTAGTATATCAGTTGTCTAGTACCCATAATTCAAGTGCTATGCTACTTAGCTTGGGACTAGATGGCATTGTATGAATTGTCACAATTTATTATTATTATTATTTTAAATTTTCAAGATACTGTACAATGGTTTTATATACTCTTTTTATATATAAAATATCATTGATACTGTATAAGTTGTGTTATGTGTGCCAACTTGCTATAAGAAAGACTAATATTTTAGTAAGTATGGATTAATGTTTTGTGTCAATAGGGAAAAGATACAATTTTTAAAGCAATTTTGCTATAGGGGTCTGAGGTATCAGTTCATTTTAGAAAAGGGGTATCTAACCTAAAATAGTTTAGGTGGTTCTGTACTAGATATACTAATTTCTTATTTTGTATATTCTAAATGCAAAATCAACCTAATTAAACACTAATCCTTGAAGATATGTTAGGTAAATCAGTATTAAGTATTTATTATTAATTCCTATTTCTATAACTAATTCTTCGGGATAAGTTCAGTTGATTAATAATATAAAGGTGTAAGCTAGTTAAAAACATATTCAGGTATGTGAAGGTCCACCGTCGCTTCAGTGCCCCAGCACTGCTGTAATAAAGATTTCATGAAGTGTAAAAACTGAAGAAGTTTACCTGACTCCAACTTTAAAACTTTTAGCATTCCATCTTGCCCTCCCACCGCAATATATCCAGATGAGTGATTCCAAGATACACAGGTTACGTGTGACTGTTTGGGTATTGCAATCTAAAAATATTAATAAAAATTGTAACTAATATTAGTAATGTGAAAGTGTGTTTGTTTGTTTGTTACGCTTTCACGCCTGAACCGCTGAACCAATTTTGATGAATTTCGGTAGTCAGATTGGACCTTGGGAAAGGATATAGGCTACTTTTTTTTAAATTCATATAGCAGGACAACTTTTGCCGGGTTAACTAGTTATAATATAAAAGATTAACTATCACCCTGGAAACCAAAGTTAAAACATTGTTACCTTTTTACTCATATATATGAACATTTTCAATATTTGAATAGAATTCTCTATCAGCTTAACTTAATTACTTTAATAATAAGCTTAAGATGTTAATAAACCCATGCAGAAACAAAATAACTCTTCTATATTTTTTAGTTTACAAAACAAACACAACAACAACTGTTTTCAAACTTTCAAAAGTCAATTTTTTTTTATTTCTTTAGCTTGGTAACAATTGTAAATTGCCATTCACATAAACAGTATACATTGACAAATGTTTTAAAGCTGCCTAAATCTCTTATTTATCTGATTGAAAGTGTTATTTACAATAAACTAAATTATGTCGTTTGAAGTAAAAACTTCTAAAGACACAGGGAATTTTGGATTTGTAAAAATTTTATGGTTTAATGTCACCAATATACCTTCCGTACGTGAGTTCTATACTTACACACAAATACTTCACCTTGTGGTGAAGTAAATATGACAAACAATTAACATAATTAATATTTCAGATTTGTATAAAAATCTTCTGATTTCTTGTATCCTTACAAATTGAGAATATTCAATATTTAATTTATATTTTTCAATTAAACAGTAATTTGATTGTTACTGTCATCAACTTTCAAAATTATTATTACAATTTTTCTTCTAATCTTAATTATGAATTTAATTTATATTACAGTATCTTCAATTTAATATCAACATTAACCACGTGTAAATCAAAACAGAGTTTGATTTACATCATAAATTACGCAAAAACTTAATTTTGGAACATTGCATGTTATTGATAAATCGATTATATTTATTGTGTAATAACAATTCTTAGAATGCTTGTCAGAGAGTCAACACTAGTTAATAAAAAATGTGCTAAAATGTGGGAAAAATCAATAGTTTGAATTTGACAGTCTTATTTTGATATGAAGAGCTTTAATATTGCGATCAATAATTAATTATTCTATGGTATTCATATTAATTTGAAATTAATAAATCATACATTAGATTCAACGAATCTACTTTTAAACCTATATACTTTCATTCTCTAAGTAGTTCCCAATCGCTTTCAAACATTTTTCGCCCAAAAATTCTGTTCAACCGTATAAAAATGTTGGGAAGGAAGCAGAGTTTAAAAGGAGAACCAGTCCTTGCCGATTACGGGCCAGAAGAATCATTAAATGAAAGTGCAGACATCGAATGGGTGAATAAGGTAACACGTTTATTGTATATAATTGCTATGTCAGGTCATGGTTTTCGGTACGTACTAACAGGATTTGAAATTTATTCTAGCTATGGGTACGAAGGATATTAAGACTCTGCGCTCTCCTAAGTTTGTTGTCAGTTTCATTAAACACTCCAAAATCATTCGAAAAGTACCCCTATCTACAAACAATTACATTTGGTGTAGATTGCTCTGTTACTCTCTTGTTTACTGCAGAAATGATCGCAAAAATGCATATAAGAGGAATTTTAAAGGTAAGTTTATGCTATGCTTCAGCATTTCATCAAAACTACTATACTCTATGCTGTCGTATTGTCTAACAAGCATAGTCTCAGATTCCACACACTTTGGCCGCTCTCAATGCATTCCTGGATACACATTATAATTATGCAATTTTTGAGGATAAATTGCCATAACTTTTTGATATTTTATGTTTAGTTTTGCTAGACATTACAAAATAATTGTTATGTATTAATTGCTTTTTATCACTTATTATTAATTAATGTACCTAAATAAATATTTTCATAAATTTAATTTAAATAAAAAATATTACATTTGTTATTTTATTTTGAAATTGTTATATTCACTTACTACATGCATTTTCAGGGTGATGTAGCATATCTAAAAGATCATTGGTGCCAATTTGATGCTTCCATGGTGTTTTTCCTCTGGGTTTCGGTTCTACTACAAATGTTTGAATTAACAGGAATTGTGCCAAGATATAGTTATTTAAGTATACTAAGAGCGCCAAGACCTCTAATTATGATAAGGTTTTTAAGAGTATTTTTGAAGTTCTCCATGCCAAAATCAAGAATTAATCAAATTTTCAAGTAAGTCTGAAAATATTTAAAAAGCTTACAATGCTAATATTGTATTGGCATTGATAATAATTATTTATGTATTGGTTTACAGACGTTCAAGCCAGCAAATCTACAATGTGACATTGTTCTTCCTATTTTTTATGTCACTGTACAGTTTATTGGGAGTGCAGTTCTTTGGCGAATTGACCCATCATTGTGTTAGAAACACTACTCAACCCAAGTATGCTATAAAATATTATACTAGTATTAATTAATTGCAAGTAGGTAAAGGTACCGAGTAGCTTAGGGATAATATACTCTGAGACCAATCCGAAGGTCCCGGGTTCAAATCCCATGGTAGCATGCACTGCTTAGACAGTTTTTCTTGACTAATGAGTGTTTTATAGCATAATTTCCATGTACCGATGGTAAAGAAAAACATTGTAAGGAAATCTGCCAATCCAATCCGCATTAGACAATCATAGTGGGTATACCCTCTAAAGGGAGGCCTAAGTCCAGCTGTGGGACATTTTGATTGTATAGTTAAACAGATGAATGATAACTATAGACATGTTTCCTCTGGATGTGTCACAATTATCTAAGACCTCACTTGATTATTAATGGAGTAGCTTTATTCTTAATTCGGGCTGGGACCACATATTAATAAATATATATATATTTTTTTTAATTTATTTATCAAATTCACAGTTATTACATTGGCTTAATAAAATAATAGCACAAATAAACCACTAAGGTTTGTACAATGCCATCGAAACTTCAGTCTACGCACGTTCAAATGACTGAGTAAATTTAGATTACAATTTCTCTAAAAAGTATTTTTTAAGTGAGGCTTTAATATTTTTTTGGGTTATATTATCTCTTATATTTGTTGGTAAATCGTTTAATAATCTTGGAACTAAGTAGGTAGTTGTGCGCTTGCCGTACATATTCTTCGCGCCGCTGGTAGCAAACCGGTTTTGAGCAGCGGCCCGAGTATATACAGCGTGCTTCATTTTAGTTTGTATTTTTTTATTAAAAATGTTTTCCTTGAGTATCATTTTTTTAAATTGAATTTCTACAGGTAAAATCTTGCAGTGTTTAAAAAGACTGCTTTCATCATCAGCAAATTTATGTTTGATATTTAGGGAAACAATATTTTTTAATATTTTATGTTGCAGTCTATGTATTTTATTCATGTAAGACTTAAAGGTGCGACCATAACTCGTTAATCCATACTGGATATATGATTCACCTAATGCATTATAAAGCATTAATTTAGTTTTAAAGGGTAAACGTTTTTTTAATATTGTCATATTTGCTAAGAACTATCTTAGTTTATTACATACATATTCTATATGACTTTCCCAGTTCAGTTTATTGTCGATAGTAAGGCCAAGATAAGTATGAGTATTGACTACTTCGATTTCTGGGCAATTACAAGTAGGGCGCGCTGTATGGATACAATCATGTACGTGTGCAACTATGTTTTTAAAAGTGCAGCATTTTTTATAAGGTGATTTAATGACTAGTAACATAGAGCATTAAACCATAAAACATGGTTTAATGCTTTAAGATATATAATGACATAAGTATTAGCATATCAAAATAAGGCTGCCAGCCTCTTGGGTATTGTGCCCACTGTGATATCATTTAGCTACAGTGACAAAAAATTTACCATAATCATACTATTTTGGTATCATCAATGTCTTTTTCATTTTTAGTTGTACTAACTTCCTCTCCATGGTATCTAGCATTTGTAACTGCTTTTTAGTGAGCCTCAACATTTTTAGAATGACCTCATCCATTTATTTGACTGAATATTTAATTTTTATGTACACTTTGTAGCGAAATAACAATAAATTCATTGGCGATTCCGGACACTTTTTGCTCCCCCGATCCGGATTCTGGCTATCAATGTCCTCCTGGAATGAAATGTATGAAGCTGAATTTGTCTAAATATATAATGGGATTTAATGGTTTTGAAGAATTTAGTAAGTGATTGTTTAAGTATTTGTTATGTTGCCTTAGGAAATTTGAATAGAACTGTAAAATTTTGCATATTATAGTTTTATTAGTAATATATAGGCTTTTTTGATAGACAATGATTAACAGCAGAAAATATACTTTGTTTTTGTAATGTTGTATTAGTAATGTGAAAAAGTTTGTCAGTAAATTTTGATGTGTTTTCAAAATGTTGATATAGTAATTTACCTTTTCAGCAACTAGTCTGTTTACAGTATATCAGGCATCCTCCCAAGAGGGGTGGGTTTTCATAATGTACAGAGCAATAGATTCGTTGCCAACCTGGAGGTCGGCTCTTTATTTCAGGTAGTTTTATTTACCTATCTTATAAGCTTAAAAAGTTTTATTGAGTTTGATTAACCTGTAACTACTCGTCATATTGATAAGTGTGGGAGAGTGGAAAATAATTAGACCAACGTCGACCCCCTTTTTTTTTGCAAAGTGGAAATGCTTGCTGCACACCCCGCGTGGGAACGGGAGGCGGGGTAGTGTGGGAATCCCCGTGCAATGCGCCCAAGTGCACTCTATGCTGAGGGACGCACGTCGCTGGTATACCCACTAAAACCACCCTGGACGTGACGAATGTCAGACCGTGGCCTCGACTGGTGTTGGCCTACTTTAACGGGCCTCTTCAAAGCTGAAGTATGCTGAACCCCGGTATCTTCTTTCTCACGCCGGGGTGAGCAGGGCGAGCGGAACACCCGCGCGCGCCCTCCTCTTTCGTTCACGTGTGCGGGATGCAGCACTTTCCCAGGGAGCCGTGCCCACGACCGTTCATTACAGTGTCCAAAGTTCTGTCGCTAACTTCCGGCGACGAGTGGCCATGCGTGAGCGAGAGGGGAGCCTGGTGCGCTCCCTCTTCCTCTTCGCCGCCTCCTTCGCAGATATAACTGTTTCCCAAAAGGTGGCGACGGCGTCTCAACCCGCTTGGCTCCCGACCATCCCTAGGATGATAGCCGGGAGCGAGAGGTCAGATCCAGTGATGGCGACGAGGTTTTGGCGCTCCATTGCCCATGCAGGGCAAACTTGGAGGGTGTGCCCGTGTCCACGTTGCCGGCGTCACAGTGGCACTTTTTTGTTTGCTCTTTCTGAGCGATGCGACGCAGGTACCGCCCGAAGCAGCCATGCCCTGAGAGAGTACCTGTGTCACGTGAAACGACAGAGTGCCGTGACGTCTATCAAGCCATTGTTGGAGGGCAGGCCGCACCGCTGCGACGGTGTTTTGGCCCGCACTGGGTTGCGTAAGTCTTTCTTTCCAAACTGCCGTGAGATTGTCTCGGAGCTCCACCCGCTTTTCCTAGATTTCACGAGGCGTGAAGCGTGAGCCCCGGACGACTGCTTCCTGACGCCACCGGTACTGTGACACTAAGAGCCGAGCTTCGAGATCCCACGGCATGGATCTGGCGAGGAGGGAGGCCGCCTCAAAGGATACCGTATGGTATCCCCTGATGGCCTTAACGGCCAGCGTGCGCTGCGGTTTTCGGAGCAACGCTGCTCTTGTGGCTATCAGGTGCTCGGCCCAAACGAGGGCCCGTAAAGGACCATTGACCATGCGGTCTCTTCATATAGCTTTCGGCACACTGAGTTCAGTCCCCTGATGTTAGGGAGCAGTCGGGAAGTGCCCCAGCTGTCTTTGTAAGTCGAGGAGCCAGCTGCTGAAAGTGTGCCGAAAAGTCCCATCGGCAATCGAGGACAAATCCCAGATACTTAAGCGTAGCCCGGACGCCGATGCGAACGCCACCCACCGTGATGTGCAGGTCCTTTTTTTTAGTCTCAGGGAAAAACCTCTCTTGACGGGTTCCACCGGCCCGGAGGAACCAAGGGATATGTGGTACTTCGGGAAAGATGTTCGGCCATCCGACTACCCACTAAAAAACCCCGCTGTTCTCCTATCGCCTACACCCGGGCCCACGGATATATGGCCTGTCGATCTCGTGGCCCGGTCCGACGCCGGCCCGCCCTTTGACTTAAGGCGGGCCCCTTCTAAAGTGTTGGCGCCAGGGGGTCAGGATTTCGTCCCCCGGCGCTCTTCTAAATCAACATGAGTTGAGGGGGGCCGCTGAACAGCACGCGGCCCTCTCCCTCGCGGCAATAGTGCGAACGGCGGGTTCTGCCCCGAGGGGCCGCCCGCGGCCGCTTTCTACGTCAGCCGGAGGTCGTTTATTACCCTCCGGCGTCGACGACGTGGCCTGCGTTGGCGGGAGGGGAGTGTGGTGGTTGACTCCCGCTCCGCCACCTCCTTTGCCGTCCATCCAGGATCGCCCCCGACCATGGACAGAACCAGGGCCGTGAGCACAGGTTCGCGCCGATTTGGGCGACGAAGGCGCGGCGCTCCTCGCACCACGCAGAGACACGGCGACAGTGTGGTCCACCGTGTCCTCCTGGTTGCCCGCGCCACAGTGGTGGCACCCCGACGTCATCTCCCGCCCTATACGACACAGGTACCTCCCGAAGCAACCGTGCCCCACCTGCGTCAGGCGGAAGGTCAGGGTGCCGTGGCGCCTTTCCACCCATTCGGCCAGGACGGGCTGTGCTGTGCAGGCCCTGAGGCGGCCCGCGTCGTGGCCTATAGAATACTATAACTACCAATTCCGACCCTGCGGCATCTCATATCAGTCCATAATTTTTTTTATTGCTATAGGACAGCAGACAGGCTAACGGCCCGCTTAGAATTTAGCAGTTACCGTCGCCTATGGGTGTTCGCAACGCCAGTGGCATCGCGAACATTCTGCTGTCCCATAAGGGTACAGGAACTTGGGTCACTAATGCCGGAACACAACATAAGGTTATTATGGCGGCATACTTAAGACCAAAGGTGGTCGCCATCCAGACGGGTTTGAGGCCCTACCACGTAGCTAGGGTCGGTTGCTTTGTCGCCTTTTACGACAGGCCGAACCCAGCCGCAGAGGTTCTCTTTTTCTTCTCTGCCCCTGCACAGATAAAAATTAGCAGAAGCGAGATATATATTGTTCTTAGAGACACCTTGTCGCATTTCCTGCACATGGCTTAAATAATTTAATTAGTATATGACGGCCTCGTCGGCGCAACGGTTAATGCACTTTGGTATGCTTGCTGATTTCACGGGTTCGATTCCCGTCTCGCGTATGGATGTTTATTTATAAGGTGTATTTATTTACAAGTGTTTAAGTAATAAATCAATTATCTAGTATCCATAACACAAGAGCTATGCTACTTTGCGACTAGATTGGGCAGTGTGAATTGTTCCGTTATATCTGTTTTGTAGTATTTCGAGTGTGACTTTTTAACACCTACTCCGAAACGCCTCCCCAGCGAGAGGCTCTCATCTTAATACTGTATTTTTCAGCACAATGATATTCTTTCTCGCTTGGTTGGTCAAGAACGTGTTTATAGCGGTGATAACGGAGACTTTCAACGAAATAAGAGTGCAATTCCAACAGATGTGGGGCGTGAGAAATTCCATAACTAAAGGCAGCACAACACAATTCTTTACTGGTGATGACAATGGATGGAAGCTTGTTACTATTGATGAAAATAAACATTCAGGTATATCATCATCGTCTTTACTAACGTAAGAAAAGTCCTGGTTGCAACCCAAACTTCACAAGATCTTTGGCATCCTTTGAGTGAATCTATTAGCACACAGGCCGCTCATTACATAGCCTCGCCATTACCTATTCTGTCTGCACCACTTGCCAAAGCTCTGTGAGGGCGGCATATTCGCTAGATTTTACATGGTTCTTATTGCTATTTAAGGCAAATGTAAACATACATTTGTGAGATAAATAACTTAACTTACACAGTTCAATTATATTTTTAAATTATAATAATAGACAACTATTTTGGCTGGAGTAAGGCATGCGTATAGGCCAATAATAGGCGGTTACTATCCTTTAAGATCATAAGCAACACCAGAGCCATTGTTACATGCTACCCGACTCTAAAGATAAAAGGGGTAAGAAATGTAGTAGAAAAGATAAAAGAAAAGCTTAATAAAGTACTCGTAGTATTTTAATGTTAATCTTAAACTATATATATGAAAAATACTTGATAAAAACCATTTAATATGTGATACAGGCAGTGCACCGGAGATATTTCACAAGTTATTACGTTCGGCATATTTTCGGCTGATTGTGATGGGCGTGGTCTTAGCCAATGGTATAATAACTGCAACGATGAACTTTAAACATGACGACAATCCGAGACAGTTCTTTTACGAAAAATACTATTACATCGAGGTATGTTTTTAACATTTAATAAGCAATTTTTTTTAATTATGTTTTTTTATTGCTCTGGAATAGCAGACAGGCTGACAGTCCATGTTGGATGTTTGCAACGCTAGGGGCACCGCGAACACGCTGCGGTCCCTTAGGGGTACAGGAATCTGGGTCACTAATGCCGGAACACAACACAATGTTATTATGGCGGCATAATGGGCTTGAGGCCTTACCGCCTAACTCTAGGGTTGTTTTGTCGCCTTTTACGAAAAGCCGACTAGTACTGCCGATTCGTACTCCGCCCCTGCACAGAGAGGTTTATCTTAACCTTTTTTATCCCATTTTATTCAATATTGCCCTTTTATACTCTATTCAGTGGAAGCGAGTACTCGCGAGTAAGCGTGGTCACTTTCTAACTTTTATTTTTAAATTGAATAACTATACAGTCTATTCCCTTTATACTGTTCAATATTGATACTTGTTTTGAGTACAATAATGACCTGAATCCTCCTGTGATTTACCTGAATGAATAATCTGACTCACCATGAGGGATAAATGCACTAAGCAAGCTATGGAATGCTGTAATGCTATTCCTATTTTAAACCGTTCTCATTCACGGTGCTAATTAAAGCTTACAACCGTTAGTTTACGGTTGAAGAGTAATCACCAAATAGAATTCTAACGTCTTAACGAGGGCGCTAGGACGTATTCGTGAGTAACGCTGATAAGTGAACCACGTCACCTCGCAGACCTCTTGGGATTTGGAGGGGTCCTAAAGGGTTACCTCAGCTTAAAAAAAGGGATAGCAAAATCTGCAGATTTTTAATGAAACCAACGACCGAAGGCGACCAATTTAATGTTTTTCCTAGCTTTAAGACAGCAAAACAAGATTATAATTATTTTAGAACTGTGATTTTTGTATACTTTCAGATTGCATTTACTATCTTTTTGGATTTTGAGGCTTTGATCAAAATATGGTGTTTAGGTTTGAAAGGATATTTTAAACACTCCGTTCACAAATTTGAATTATTGCTGGCTATTGGAACGACCATTCATATAATACCTCATCTGTATATGTCTGGATTTACTTATTTTCAGGTACCTATTTTTTCAATACATTACATTTACTTTAAAAAGACCTGTTTCACAGGGCTTTTCAGTTGCTTAAATTAATACCTGGTCTATGGTTCATAATGGTGAACTCTGAAACTATTACATGTTGAAAAATAATTTTAATACTTTATATTAAAAAAAGTATTTAGTAAATTAAAAAACTTTAATTTACTCGAAACAAATTGTATGTTCTGTTTTATATACCAAATTTTTGGGGGTATTACATATATACATGTCGTAAGAGTTATTATTATTTATTTTTTCTTATATATTTCAATACAGTTTCTTGTATTTTTCTGTTGAACATAAGGTATGCACGCAACTCTACTGAAGGACTACGTTTCTTACGGGTAGTTGGCTTTGAGGGCATTTATCACGAGTTCAAGATCGGTATTTGAAAAATGAAAAAAGGATTTATATTACTTCCATTGGTGGCCAAGTGATATAGATCGTCGTGTTTACCACTTATTACCAATGGTTCTTGTTGTGTTCCAGGTCCTCCGCATAGTTCGCTTGATTAAAGCGTCCCCTCTCTTGGAGGGTTTCGTTTACAAAATCTTCGGTCCAGGCAAGAAACTCGGCAGCCTGATAATATTCACAATGTGTTTACTCATAATTAGTTCGTCGATATCGATGCAGTTGTTTTGTTTCTTGTGTGAATTTACTAAATTTGAAACATTTGATGAGGTAAGTATCTCGTGTGCATAAATAACTCTACTCGTTGAGATATTTTGTAAATATTTCTGTGCATTTTGACTTTGGGTCCCCATCGAATCCCGACCCAGTTTGTGCAAGTATTTTTCAGGATACGGCCCTTATTGGTCTTACAAAAAATCTGACCGGCTCACTGTTAATTCAGCTTGCATATTTTGCAATCTATTTTACTTTGTTTCTCTTGCTGATTTTTCATTTCGAATATTGTCCATAAGAAAAACGCCTGACGTAACTCCGCTCCGACCGCTGATGTGAAATTTGTTTGTCAACAAATTTCCAAACATTTGTACAAATGTACAGAATCTCGTCTCGCCGTCAGTGTCCACGTCTCGAAGCTTTTTGTGTTAAGCATTGAAGATGAGATAAATTGATATAATATTCATTCATTTACTCGTGGCTCTATACTGAGGAAATACATGTCACTAAAGAGAATCGACATAAATAGGCGCGTACAAGGTTTGAAAAAACAAAAAAAAATTACTATAGAACTTCCACTAGACACTTTCCACTAAGTTAATACATAACATTAGATATTAAGTTCTGTAAGAAGGGTTCTCAGCATTCTGCTGGCTTTTAAAAGCCAGTGCTAGTCTTCCGCCTAGGACCAGAACCTGCAGTCACGAAAGACGGTTTTTTATCCAGAATTGCTAAAAAGATTTGGATCCACAAGTCAGCTGCTGGATATCCGCCACAGGGCGAAAACCATGCGCGTGGCTCACGTTGGCACTTGCGCGACAGTTTATATGACGCGGTGTACTCTGTCACAATACTGGATAGAGTATACAAAAGTTTTCACTCAGTAACCAAACTCTACTCCAGATTATCAACTAATATAATAATATACAATGAGGTTATCAAAGAAACAATAATATTATTGTAGTCGAAATTTATAAACATGAAAACAGCGACGATATGCTTATAACAGCCCCTTTAGATAGTTGTTGGTTTTCAGGCATTCATGTCTATGTTCCAAATATTAACGCAAGAAGCGTGGGTCGAAGTCATGGATGAGACTATGGTCCGAACTAGTCAGACATTGACACCTCTTGTGGCTATTTATTTCATTCTTTATCACCTCTTCGTCACTCTGGTAAGTCTAAATACTTTATACTTTTAGTCCACGCCTATATTTTTAATATCTCTTCCCCGCATTGCTTGACGACCTGCGTGGTATTCTATATAAGCTTTGTGTACAATTGAATTTATGGTCGGCATTTTTTAGACTCTACTACCGTCTTCACCCCCACCTAGATTTATAGCTTGCAGTTCTACTAGCCTACTTAGCCTATGTATAGTTACAATAGCAATTCCCATGTTAACGGAAAGTCAAATTCAGTTCAGTGCAATAAAGTTGCGGGTAATCCTTGTATGTTGTTATATTTATAATTTCAGATTGTGTTATCGCTTTTCGTAGCGGTAATCTTAGACAATTTAGAACTAGACGAGGACATAAAGAAACTAAAACAGCTGCGGTACCGACAGCAAAGCGCAGAGATCAAAGAAAGTTTGCCGTTCAGACTGAGGATATTCGAGAAGTTTCCCGATAGTCCGCAAATGACCAGACTGCATAAAGTACCTGGAGATTTTAATTTGCCAAAGGTTCTGTATTTCTCGGTGATATGGTTTATAGTTTATTTTACTTTTTAGAATTATTATCATAGTTTTTCTAAGTTTTAATAACTTCTTCTTAGATTCGCTGTGAAAATGTGTGGCTATTTTTGTATTTAACAGGAGTGATTTTCGTCTGAGCTTCCAGTGTCGAAAGAATAATCGACTTCATTATCTCTTTCTATGAGACCACACGGCCTATTAATAAAATATGTAAATAATATAATTTGTGTAGGTGCGCGAGTCATTCATGCGCCAGTTTGTATGTGAAGTGGAAGGCGAAGAGGAGGTGGGTGTGGGAGTGGGGGCCACGGAACCCGCGGGAGACGTGACACGGCGAGCCTTTGAGTACATTGGCGTGGCCAAGATCGCGTTCCCCTATCGCAAGCGTTGCCTTGTCAAGACCCTTATGGTAGCGCCGCCTTCGCAAAGACCCAGCTCCGCCCTTAGGCGGCACGTCGTTTCGTCCATCATCGAGTAAATACCACAACAGAGAATAATTAGAATCTACCGTGCTGAATAATTTGATTACGCTTTAGTGATATACTGTTATAAAACATGGCTAATAATTAGTCCTGCCACAATTTATGTTACAAATCTAAATGTTTTTTCTAAAGTATATTAAACTTTGAGAGCCGTCTCAGACTCACGTCGTCTAACGTCCAGGTGTAGGAAGGAACAGCGGTTTGATTTTAATGTGGATAACCATTCTGGTTAGTATTTCCCGTTGCGCGTTTCCCGTACGGCGGGGTATGTGGAGAGCAACTTTAAAATTCTGTCTAAAAATTTCATTTCGATTCATTTCGAGCAAGCCCCGAAAACTGGTCATAACTTATAATTCAGTATTTTAAGTTATATAGCCATAGCCAGTTTTCATCTCTTATAAAGTCTGGTTTTAACCAATTTTTAAAACATACACTTCTCATAAAAAAAAATCGAAACACCCTTGAAGTTTGGTTTTGAATGAGTTTAATATTAATATTTTTTTACATTTAACCAAAAATATAAATAATGCCAATTAATTGTGGATATTATAAGGTATCATTTAACGAATATTAATGTTTCAAGTTAACATTAAATTTCTTTAGCTATTGTATTTTGTTCAACGGGTGTATTTTCACCCTTTAAGAAGAAATAGTTAAATGTTAAAAACAAAGATGTAAAACAGAAAAATGTTAAAAAACTTTATTCAGTATCTCGTATTTCCTCCCCGGGCTCTTATCATTCCTTCCATGCGCTTCCTCATGGGACGGAATAGCGTCACAATCTTGTGTTGTGGGATAACATCCCACACTTCTTGTATAGCTTTTAGCCAGCTTAAGCTGGTCAAGCGTCCGAAGCAGGATCTCTCGCTCTGACTCGTCACTTTAACTCATCCCATAGGCATTCATATCCGGGCATCTTGCTGGCTAGCCCATAACCGCAATACCGACTTCGCTCAGGTATTCATTTATAATACCTGCGGCATGAGCCCTGGCATTGTCCTGCATAAAAATGAAGTCTACGCCAATAAAATGTGCGTAGAGTACCACAGGAGGCTCCAGACACTTCGATGTAACGTGACCTATTTAATGAAGGTAACCAAGGTCCAAACAGATACAAACGCAAGTTCAGTTTTTCTATCGGCGCTTATGCCTCCCCAAATCGTCCATGAACCGCCACCATAACTGACTCTTTCTTCAATGAAGCACTGTGTAAAACGCTCTCCCTCTTTTTAATACACCTTCTTTCTTCCGTCATTACCATAGAGCATGATCTTACTCTCGTCAGAAAAGAGAACTTCGCTCCATTGAAGGTACCAATTGGGGACCAATTTAAGTGCTCGAGTGCAAAGTTGAGGCGCGCTCTTCGGTGGTGTATCGTTAATTTTAAACCATTAGCTGGTTTATGAGGTTTCATGCCACGCTCCGCCAACCTTTTTCTTATGGTAGAATCGCTTACAGTCAAATCTCGAATCTCACGGAGCCGCTGCTGCAGTTGAATAGAGTCAAAGTGGCCATTTCTTAGAGAAACCGACACAATATATCGGTCATCTTGCTCAGACGTAACTCGATGTCTACCAGATCCTGGACGGCGAGTAAACATACCAGTCTCACGATAACGCTGATACACTCTACAGACAGCAGAGAGGCTTAGATGCAATCGTGCAGCTGCCACGACACGCTGACTATGCTATGCGTCCAACAACGCCACGACTTGGGTTCTGTGGGCGAGGAATCCATATTTTTTAGGAAAAGATCTCTTTAGTAGAATGTCACAGAGCTTAGTCAACAATCACTCAGAGCTCAGTAAAAGAAGATAATTTATGCAAAAAAATGTAATTAAGTACAGAAATTCCGACGGAATACACTGAAAACAATCTCTACATTCATTTATTGGATGAAAATTCGAAAATTTAAATTCAATTTTGAAATTGTTGTACACCACTTTGTAGACTAAACTGCCAGCTATTTATTGGCTTTTTTTTATGATAACAATCCTCTTTTTTGATGATTTTGTTTTTTTTTATGAGAAGTATATATAAGCGTTTCATATTTGAATTCTGAGCAGAACAAATCAGAAAAAGCATTAGATTTGTAACAATATTTATGATCAAACTAGTTATACTATTACATTATTTACAATAAGTGGTTGGAATGTTATTTTATTACAACTGCATGTTTGTTGCATTTTTATGTTGTATTTAGTTTCTTCGTTTTTATTTTCAGGTATTCATTATGTTCACAATTAGAATAGGATATGTATATAATGTAAAAATTCATATTTTTTACATGCTTGTATATATTAATATAGAGTAATTTTTATTGCATTCTTTCGTATTGCATATTATGTGAGCTCTGATTTTCTTTATATGTCCCTTTTGTAATATATAAGTGTAGGAAAGTAGATTAAACATTAACATCATTGTAAAATAGTTCATTTTTGGCTGTTATTCATCAAAAAAGCTACCCAGTTTTACTTATGAATAATAGACATGAAACTTGAGAAAATAATATCATAAATAATGTTATGTATAAATATTTATAATGTAGGGATTCAAATAATCACCGGCCGCTGTTGGGAGATTCGGCGATGTTGGCTACCGGAGGGAAATCCGGATTGAAATCACAGGGCACCATATCCAGCGCGAAGCAATTGCGAGTTGATCAGAAAAAGTAAGAATATCTTAATTAATTTGTACAACATTACTTCTTAGTTCAATTACACAGCAATCGACTTAAACAAAGAGCACAATTTGTTTTTGTTAACAGCCCTTTAAGGCAAAATATCACAAGGAAGTGAGTGTAATTGCGACGTTCAGTGTAGTCCAATAGCTAACAATAAAATAGTATTTCTTTATTGGCACATCTTTTTTACTTATAGACTGACGCTAATACTAATGCCTAAACTAGACATAGCCTGCCCCTTAAGTACCTATTACTCGTTTCCTGTGGCTTCAACATTATTGTTATTCATACATTATAAATTTTGGCGACTACCTCATTTAAAATTGAGTAAGACGTTTTGGCTTGATTACATAAGGTGAGGTGACTAAGGCAAATAACATTTTTTTTTTAAATTTTGAAATGTCTATTAAAGAAAGAAAACTGTAATAAGATATATATACCTAGTCAGGTCATAAGTATTGTCACACAGTAAAAACTTTTCTTTTAGAATGCTGGCCACAAAAAAGTTTATTGAATTCGAATTTCGAATTGTTCATGAAAATAAAAATGTATAACTTTTAGAATTTTACTCATTTTTAAATGTGGAGTGGACGCTTAAAGAAGACCGTGTTGCAGTTATTGCGTTGCATCGTTGCGGTTACGCGCCAATTCAAATTTTTAACATACTGAAAAATTTGAATATTACCAAAAGATTCGTTTATCGTACCATCAAACGATACAATGAAGACTCTAGTGTAGATGACAGGTCAAGAAGTGGTCGCCCTCGGTCTGTTAGGACTCCAGCAGTGATAAAAGCTGTGAAGGCACGAATTCAAAGAAATCCCAAACGTAAGCAGAAACTGTTGGCCCTTCAGATGGGGTTAAGCAGAACCACGGTGAAAAGGGTGTTAAATGAAGACTTAGGGCTTCGGGCATATCGAAGAAAAACAGGACATCGTTTGAATGCTCGTCTAATGGACCTGAGACTGAAGAGATGCCGCGCTTTGTTGAAGCGGTACGCGGGAAAAAAATATCGGGAAATTCTTTTTTCGGATGAAAAAATGTTTACCGTAGAAGAGAGCTACAACAAACAAAATGATAAGGTGTACGCACACAGTAGTGAAGAAGCGAGCAACCGTATTCCGCGTGTCCAACGAGGTCATTTTCCATCCTCGCTCATGGTATGGTTGGGGGTTTCTTATTGGGGCTTAACAGAGGTACATTTTTGTGAGAAAGGTGTAAAAACGAATGATGTTGTGTATCAAAATACAGTCCTGACGAACCTTGTGGAACCTGTTTCTCATACCATGTTCAATAACAGGCACTGGGTATTCCAACAAGATTCGGCGCCAGCTCATAGAGAGAAGAGCACACAAGACTGGCTGGCGGCGCGTGAAATCGACTTCATCCGGCACGAAGACTGGCCCTCCTCCAGTCCAGATTTGAATCCGTTAGATTACAAGATATGGCAACACTTGGAGGAAAAGGCGTGCTCAAAGCCTCATCCCAATTTGGAGTCACTCAAGATATCCTTGATTAAGGCAGCCGCCGATATTGACATGGACCTCGTTCGTGCTGCGATAGACGACTGGCCGCGCAGATTGAAGGCCTGTATTCAAAATCACGGAGGTCATTTTGAATAAACTTTAATGTCATAAGAATCTATGTTTTGTTAAGTTCATTTTGGTATATGAATGGTTACATAATGAATAAACTTGTTACAATTATTTTACATTAAACATGTGACAGAATTTATGACCTGACTAGGTATAGTTAAGATTTTTGTGATGGCTTTAACAATGGGATGTTCAGTTTGGTCCTCCTCCTCCTCCAATCGTTTGCTCACTGCTGAGCGTCGTAATGCTTCCGACTGATATCACGATAGCACCGCTTCCACTGCTCTCTGTCTTTGGCGTGGTTTAGGGCGTCTGTGATTCGTGTACCCAGCTTTTTGGCCATCGGCTTTTTTTGGCTTGGTCGGACCATCTTGTAGGGCTGCGACCTCGGGGTCTTTTGCCCTCCACTTTTCCCGTAATTATTAATTTCTCCAAGTTATCGGAGGGTTTTCGGGCAATATGGCCGAAATATAGCAACACTCTCTGGAGGCAAATGGTCGACAATCTCTGTGCTATTTTAAATTTTTGCAGGATTGAGATGTTTGTCCTACGAGCCGTCCATGGAATGCACAACATTCGCCGCCAGCACCACATCTCAAAAGCATCGATACATCGCCTCAAATTGGTCAATAGAACAAAAATATTAAAAATATTTCAACACATTCCAAAGTAGATAGATAGTTACTCTTTACTGTACTAAAAAATGAATTATAAAGAATGTATAACTAGTTATTTTCTGCGTGGCAGGGCCTCAAGCCCATCTAAATGACAACCACCCTTGGTCTTGCCGCCGTAATAACCTTGTGTTGTGTTCCGGTATTAGTGACTAAGGTTCTTGTACCCCTATGGGACGGCAGCGTTTTCGCGGCGCCCCTAGCGTCGCAAACATCTACAGGTGATTTACTATTAAGTGGGTCGTCAGCCTGTCTGCTGTTCCTCAGCAATAAAAAAAGAACACAAAGGGCGATCTAATCACTAAAGAGCGATCTCTTCCGGACAACCCGAGCATGCTTTGATATTCTAAACATTAAATAACATACACACACATATGGATACATATACATACAAACATATGCATATACATTATACACACTTATGTACAAACATACACATAAATATATACATATGTAGTGTTATATTATTTGACGACCTCCGTTTCTTGACGGCTAATGCACTTCGGTACGTTTGCGAAGACCACGGGTTCGATTCTCGTATCCCGTCTGGGTGTAATCAATCTATAATATTAATTTTATACCAAATATGTTTTTATTTTCTAGATAAGTATATAAATAAATATATATACATTGAGACATTTCACACAACGCCATCTAGTCCCAAACTAAGTTGCATAGCACTTGTGTTATGGGTACTAGACAACTGATATACTACATATTATATACATTTCTTTTGTAAATAAATAAATATTATACATAAACTTTGAAATTAAATGACGCTCTGTATATTGTCTTAGAATATTTTGTTTATAAACATACACTTATTTTTTTATAACTGAAGAATAGTAGACAAGCTGTCGGCCCACTTAATAGCAAGCAGTTACCGTCGCCTATGGATGTTCGCGACGCTAGGGGCACTTCGAACACGCTGCTGTTCTTTAAAAGTATTTTATACAAGATAATGTGAAAATGGTGTTTGTTTTGATAATAAATTGTGTCTTTCAGATTTGGTTCACGTTCAATCCGTCGATCGGTACGCAGTGGATCCATCAAGCTGAAACAGACCTACGAGCATTTGTTGGAAAACGGCGACATAGGAGCCGCTTCTCGCGTCGTTCCCTCTTCTCGGGCGCGTCCTCCATACCTCGACATTAGACTGTTGCAAGCGAAACGACAACAAGCCGAAATGAGAAGGTACTATTATCGGTGAAAACCCTGTAAATTGTGGCTCGTATTATGTATATGTATTTATTTTGAATACTATAATATTTATAGTTTTTGACATATGGAGAAAATTTTTGGCATGTATTTTAGAGTTCACTTATGTAAAATTGGTCAAAAAATTATGTACCTATATAAGCCATCAAAATATACAGGGTGACTGACAAAACCGTCCAAATTCACACAGAAGAATCTTTAGTAAAAGTTATAAGAAATATGTATTTTAGTTTAGTATCACATAGTACAAAAATGTTGAGTAATCAGCATCACAAAGTCATCCAAAGAACTCGCAATTTACATAATACGGCGCGCAAGTGTCAATGACCTCTCCATCGGTACCGCAAAAAACTGGTTCAATGACCTAGTACGAGGCCGAGGACGGCGGTCATTGCATCTGTGCGAGCGAATACGCACTACTCACTTACGATATTTACGCAGGAGTGACAGAGACAGGTAATAACAGGTTAACATACACGTAAATTTACACCATATGACTATTTTGTACGATTGTGAATCAGTGACCATATTTTTCTTGGAATGAAATATTTTATGGTGAAAATTTGACATACAATTTTTTTTGCAAAAATAGGTTCCTTAAATGATGTTTAGTGCGTAAAAAAATTTGACGGTTTTGTCAAAGTCACCCTGTATAAAAAGTTCCGAAATTATCCAAAAGCGCTTTCAAGTATTGTTTAATCTACTGTGGTTTGTTATTTTCAGGGATACGTAATATTGCGTCAAATATTATTTTACCATATAATCTATATATATGGTAAAATGATAGAGGTCAGCTGTTGTACCGGTTGTACGCGCGCATCACGGCAAAACTACTTTAGTTACTTACATTTTGAATTCCATTGACCCTTTCTAATTTTTTTTTCGATTTACATTTTCCATTTATTCGCTCCGTGAAGCGGGCGGGAATAGCCATTCCCGCTCGATATTATTATAAACTCAAAATTAATGTGGCCGTTCATTGTATCTTAATTTCAATGACATTACGTTAGGAATCAACGGGAGGAAGATCTAAGAGAAAACCATCCGTTATTCGACACACCGCTGTTGATAGTGCCGCGGGAGTCTCGCTTCAGGAAGATATGCCGGGCGATCGTAGACGCCAGGTACGATGCCCGCTTACGCGACCCCGTCACCGGAAACGAGAGGAAGGTGCATTATAAGAGCTTTCAGTAAGTATTATATTTTTATAATGAGTTGTGTACTCTTGTTTGTTTAATTTTTTTAGTATTTTATTAGAAGCTAAGACATAAATTTTATTTAAAGTTTGAGGTGTTTTTGTAGATCGATAATTTCTTCTTACCATATTTTCTCTCTTTACTATTATTTTTTTCTACATATTCTTATAAAGTAGTTATTGTATTATACTATATCCTCACATCAAGGGTCCTGATGGAAGATCAGCGCAGGATGCTCTAAACAGCACCTTGCATTACTAAGTTAGGTACCTTTTTAGAACTAAGGTATCTGTGTTGCTTTTTTGTTAATATTTTTTTAGATCTAATCATATTAAACTCTGAATAAATGATTTTTTATTTTCTTGGTTCAATTATTTTATTTTACAGTAATTTCCTTGGTCTGGTAACATACATGGATTGGGTAATGATAATGGTCACCACTCTCTCCTGTTTGTCGATGATGTTTGAGACACCAACTTACCGAGTTATGGAGAATTTCGTACTACAAGTGAGTATCAGTTTCCGATTTGTTTATATCATATAATTGGCCAATAATGCTCACATTATATTAATATTACATATTATATATTGTCCCGGCCACAAATAAGTATACAGCTGTCTCGTTACCCTTTGAGGATCTCATGAGGCGCTATATTGCTCCTTTTCTTAATATAGACAACAAAATTAAAGGATTGCTCAGTAAAGTTAATTTTTGAAGGAGGGGAAATATTGTAATCGCATAAATACCCGTTCTTTTTTCTCTGCTTAATGTTATGTTTTCCCATCTCAGTAAGACATGACGTATTTGAAAAGAAGCGTTATAAAATGTCATCGAGGCTGGCAATGCATTAGCAATGTCTCTGGCGTTGCAAAAGTCAATAATCGAACAGCAGACTAGCAAAGGATGGACCATTTGCCTGTCTGCTAGACTACAGCTATAAAAAAACTAATAAAAGTCACTTATACTATCTATTAATATGTTGTCTATGGCTTTTCAGATAGCTGAATATGGTTTTGTGGTATTCATGAGTTTGGAACTGGCGTTAAAAATATTAGCAGACGGACTATTCTTTACCCCGAAAGCATACCTCAAAGACGCAGCGGCGGTTTTGGATGTTTTTATTTATGTTGTAAGTAATTTTAGAATTCGATAACAGTTTAATTTATATAAATATGTACGTTATTATTATTATTTTTTTAATTTAAATACCGTACCTGAAGGGCATCCTTCACCATAAGTCCTAGATATTATTTTATATCGGTATGGTAATACGGTATCATAATACAAGAGCCTCTTCTTAACAAAGCTTTATTGTTGCTTATTAATTTGACTTTTTCTATTCTTAAGTAAGATAAGTACTTGTGTGGCTGATTTTGATTTAGTCGTCACACGTCAATTGCTCCTTGTAAGAAGCAAAATAAACAAATCGATTCAATTTTATTTCTGATGTCTTTTTGCATAAAAAATGAATTTTTTACGAAAGACTCCAAACGCAAAGAGATTTTCTCTTCGACTATATTTAACGCTTAATAAGATCCAAGTGTGGATGACAATATAGTATAGAAAATCTTGCGGTGAATGAATATACAATAGAATATAAAGCGGGATTTCTAATCGAAAACGATATCTCGTCGCTCATAATAAAGTCCAAACATATCGAAATGTAAAAACGCCATTTAAAATCACAATGGCTAAATCCTTCATTAAACCCAATTGATTCGCTCAGCTTATCTGTCTACGCCTTAACATCACCTTTATTTTTAAGAATGCAACGTGTTTTAGCACTTGTTCGAATTTAATGCTAAGTAAAGATCTGCTTATACCAGGTCTCCCTGACGTTTCTGTGCTGGATGCCGGTGCGCGTTCCGCCCGGCTCTCCGGCGCAGATGCTCATGATCCTGCGGTGCGTGCGCCCCCTGCGTATCTTCACGCTCGTGCCACATATGCGCAAGGTTGTCTACGAGCTATGCCGTGGATTCAAGGAAATACTCCTGGTAAACTTGTGGAGCTCGCTCTCTTTTTCCCTCCTATAGGTTTTCTTAGTAACTTTCTTCATTGTTGTTATTCTATAAACTGCAATAATTAGGGTAATCTTATTGCAATAACAGGGTTTTTAATCTCATTTAGTTTCCAATATAATAAACAATATTTATTGCTTATGTAATAGGGTAATTTCGCGTAATCTATCGTAATGGAATCTTTGAAATATTTTTTATTGCTATACGACAGCAGACAGGCTGAGGGCCCACTTAAAATTTAGCAATAACCGTCGTCTATGGGTGTTTGCAACGCCAGTGGCATTGCGAACACGCTGCTGTCCCATAAAGGTACAGGAACTTGGGTCACTAATGCCGGAACACAGCACAAAGTTATTATGGCGGCATACTTAATACCAAAGGTGGCTTCGTGGGTTGTTTTGTCGCCTTTTAAGACAGCTCTCTCTCGTCTCCAGATCCGTCCGCAGAGGACGGATCGGGAGACGGGGGAGACATTTATATTCTTTCTCCGCGCCTGAACGTATAAATATTAAAATATTTTTGATAATTGATATGTAAGTTTTCTACTTCTGAAATATTTACTTTTTTTTCGACTCTATTTTATTTCTGATTATCACTTAATAACATTCAATAGAAAAATATTAAATCTTCAATGGCCATAATCCATATAGTCTGTATTGATTTCAGGTATCAACCCTATTGATATTGCTGATGTTCGTTTTTGCAAGTTATGGAGTCCAACTCTACGGTGGGAGGTAAATAATTTTCATAAAGATCTGTTATTATTTAATGTGATTAGAAGATGGTGCTTTCATTTACTTTTATAGCTGGAGTTCAGCAGATAGGCAAACGGCTCACCTACAAGGCGGTGACCGCCTGTGACCGTCGATAATGGACGTTTGTAACACCAGAGGCATTACCAACGCGCTGCCGGCCTCGACGAAATTTTATAACGATTTTTTTAACACCCCGTATTGTACTGCACTGGAAAAACGCTCATTCCGAATCTTGAAAGCAATCTGTGTTCTAAGCCTTTGATAAATATGGTGGGTTCATTACCCTTAGCGTAAGGTTAGACCTCTATAGTTAATAGTAAACTTTATTTCTCAAAAGAATATACATATTCGCTTACAGAGAAATAACTTTATAAACTCAAAATTAAAATAAAAGCCATTTTACGCAGTTTTTCTTAAAAAATCTTTAGCATTATAACGATCTTGACTTAGTATGGACTTTACATGTTAGATTGGCGCGATGCAACGACCCGACGATATTGAAACGCGAGGACTGCGTGGGCGTGTTCATGCGGAGGGTGTTCGTCACCAAGATGAAGATTCGGCCCGGACCCAACGAGACCTTTCCCTCGATGCTCGTGCCCAGAGTCTGGTATGATACAACTGTTTAGTGATATTCTGCAATCATTATATGTGAACTGTAATTATTGTAAAGTAGTGAGAGTTTTTTAATGAAACATAAACATAATAGTATATAAGGGCTCCACTAAAACATTTGGTTCCCAGTAAATTCCTATTCCAATTAATAACATTCGAAGCCCCGGAGTTTTTTTTTTTTTGTAGTGACAAAGTGTTTTACAGCGATACCGTTCAACACAGTTGAAGTTCTAGTTAGCAGTCCGTTGAAGACAGCATTTGCTTTGAAAAACATTATGGTATCTGAAACTCACTATAGAAATGTCTTAATATTTTAGGGCAAATCCAAAGCGGTTTAATTTCGACAACATCGGTGATGCGTTACTAACGCTATTCGAAGTGCTCTCCTTCAAAGGTTGGCTAGATGTTAGAGATGTGTTGATCAAAGCATTAGGACCAGTGAGTACGATTTATATTGATTTTAATTCAAGCTCTTAACCCTTTCGAGCTTAAGCTTTTTATCCGTGCAGGGGCGGAGAAAGAATATTAACCTCTGTGGCCGGGGCCGGCCTGTCGTAAAAGGCGACAAAACAACCCACCCTAGGCCTACTAGGGCCTAAGGTCCTACGTGTAAGGGCCTCAAGCTCGTCTGGATGGCGACCACATTTAGTCTTAAGTATGCCGCCATAATAACCTTGTGTTGTGTTCCGGCATTAGTGACCCAAATTCCTGTATCCTAATGGGGCAGCAGCGTGTTCGCGATGCCACTGGCGTTTCAAACACCTATAGGTGACGGTAACTGCTAAATTCTAAGCGGGCCGTCAGCCTGTCTGCTGTCTTAAAGCAATAAAAAAAGGGAAATATTTTTCTCTTCCTTAAAATTCGTGATTGATTGTTCAATTATTATCTAATTGATATTTTTTGCTGGATGTTATAATAGAAGGTTATGTCCAAGACTACTCATTTGTTTCAGAACATTAAAAAAATAAATCAAATTTTCTTGGCGCTAAAATCAAAAAATTTGCAAACTTAAATTCAGTCTTGTATATCTTATAGTCCTGTAAGGATTAAAACATTTATATTATTATCTAGATAGACATCATTTAATCAATTTGAAATTAAATTTATTGGAGTATAACGTAATCGTAAATGTAACTGTCCGCGATATATAGTCTTAAGCCTCCTCGGTGGCTGGTTCGGAACCGGAAGAGGATTACATCTTTCTCGCTGAGGAGCGTCTGCGCCGAATGCGCATCCCGCTCTCCCACGTTTACCACTCCACTAACAATGACTAACATTGACGCATTAGTTTGACGTTGATATTTTGTGAAGCGATAATTAGCGTTTTAGTCGCAAACAGTAACTAAATCGTATAGGTGCTAAATAACTTAAACTCCGTTCTGAAACGTAGAATGTTCCATAGTGTATACAATCGATTAAAATAAAAGTACGCAATTGTTAAAATTTGAAGCTTTTGCATAATTATAGGTACACGCAATCTATATTCACGTTTACATATTCTTGGGCTGTATGATTGGACTCACTCTGTTCGTTGGCGTCGTGATTGCCAATTACTCAGAAAATAAGGGCACGGCTTTGTTAACTGTCGACCAGAGGCGATGGTAAGTTGACTAAAGTATTTTAATTAACGTATTTTTATGTAAGTGTTCAAAAATAATATAAAAAGAGTTAATGATAAGTTGTTGCTGAACAGTTCTCTCGAATTAATAAACTCAGGGTAAAAATGTTAAAATAGGAAATTTATCAAAAAGTTTTTTGCACTGTCTAGAAAACTGAAAATATTCTAACTTTACTTGAATATATTTATTTGTTTATGGCGTATTATTTGTGACATGCGTAATTCATTGTTTTGGTTCTCCACGCGTACACTACACGCACTACACGCCGGTTAAGCAAAATCCTTCACTGATTGATTTTGAACTCTTACAAATAATCTAAGACAGTTATACTTGGTGTCATCGAATTTTAACAATGAGTACGTCGTATTATGAACAGGTGTGACCTTAAAAAGAGGCTGAAAATCGCGCAGCCCCTGCACCTCCCCCCTCGGCCCAATAAGCGCAAAATTCGCGCTTTCGCTTATGATGTCACACAAAATTTGAGCTTCAAGAGAGTGATTGCCATAGTCGTTCTCATCAACAGTGGCCTCCTAGCTGTCACTGTAAGTAATATAATAGTAGTAGTAATAAGATTTACAATTTTTACTGTACTTATTTTTGATTACTTATTAATGTAACATTAAGATTTCAGATAGGACATGTCTTGTTTCTTTTCTAATAATCTGATTTCATTGATTAATTTTATAATTGCAACTTGTTTTCTTCTGATTATGTTACATAAAAACTTATCCCAGTACATTGTTCGTCATTTTACTTCAATTAATTTAATGAATATACTGTTCACCGTCAGAAAACTTTTTTCAAAATAAAGAAAATCTATTTTAAGAAATATACTTAAAGAATACAAACTTTTTATTTTTGTGTTTTTTCTACTTGTGTTTTTTCATCACAAAGATTCTCAGGAATATTTATAACGCTGCCAAGAAATAAGTTTTTTTTGTATCTATTAATTAAAAATTGTCACTATTGATAATTCGCTGCGTTTATGTATGGACAGTGGTCCCGTTCGTCCCGTTACACGGAACAACTGGCGCTCACCTCCGCCCTGCTGACACTGGTGTTTGTCGTGGAAGTACTACTGAAGACGATCGCGTTCACGCCGCGCGGCTACTGGCAGAGCCGAAGGAACAGATACGACCTGCTTGTCACAGTCGCCGGGTGTATTTGGATCTTCATGCACTTCACTCTCAAGGTACACTGAGTAAAAAGTCTCTGGTGTACTCACCATCATCCTAGTGTTAAAAGTCGGTTGCAACCCAAAGTTCTGCTTCGGTGCCGTGTTCTGTTTTTTCACTTTTTCTTCCTTTTTTCTTCACTTTTTCTTATTTTTGACAGTAACTAAAAACCTTTATTGCTGTTAATGAATAAATCGAAACTCAATAGAATTTGTCCCTCTCGCGATAACATGCCAATTAATACACGAGATAATTAGTTTAAGATTAATTAAGTCCCCTGTAATTACCAGCTGTTCTGTGTGTTATTGAAGGACTTTATTTAAGGAAACCAGGATATATAAAAACTCAAGAATGTTTTAAGACTTTCGATATCCTTATCTGTGCAGGGGCGGAGAAAGAATACTAACCTCTGTGGCCGGGGTCGGCCTGTCGTAAAAGGCGACAAAGCAACCGACCCTAGCTACGTGGTAGGGCCTGAAGTCCGTCTGGATAGCGACCACCTTTGGTCTTAAGTATGCCGCCATAATAAATAACCTTTTGTTGTGTTTCGGCATTAGTGACCGAAGTTCCTGTACCATTATGGGACAGCAGCGTGTTCGCGATGCCACTGGCATTGCAAACACCTATAGGCGACGGTAACTGCTAAATTCTAAGCGGGCCGAAAGCCTGTCTGCTGTCCTACAGCAATAAAAAAAATCTTTTCAGAATGACTTGTCATACTTCGTGGGGTTCATGGTAGTGATCCTCCGCTTCTTCACGATAACGGGCAAACACACGACGTTAAAGATGTTGATGCTGACGGTGGGCGTGAGCGTGTGCAAGAGCTTCTTCATCATATTCGGCATGTTCTTGCTGGTGTTCTTTTACGCTCTGGCTGGCACTATTGTCTTCGGCAACGTCAAGTACGGCGAAGGTATAGGCAGGTAAGCTGTTAATTAAGTCTTATTTTTTTATTAGGACAATTAATATTATTATTACCAAATGTCACTATTTTCTCATTAGAAGTAAATAGACTTGTTCCACCATTGTTTGACAACCTTCGTGGCACAACGTCTTTCGCACATCGAAACCCCTACGAGGGTCACGGTTTAAATTTTCGTCCAGTATTTAGTGTTTGTGTATAATGATTATTTACAGAAAGTTTATAATCACTATAAAAATATATATGTAAATACAAGGCTGATTCAAAAATTCGTCAATTTTTTTTCTGAAATTTCGCCCTGAAAAATCTTCAGGGTATCGAAAAAAAGGCACTTGTAAAAACCAAAAATATTTTGAGGTCTCGCATCTAGAATTTTTATTTCCCGTTTAAATAACATGGGAATTTTTTTAAATTTTCTAGCTTACAAACTAATCAACTGATTTTTATGCGCCATATATATTTGTGTAGGAAATTGAACGCTCTTCGAAAAATGTCTCTTATTATTTTTCATCATCATCATTTTCAAACATACCACAAAACTACCCATAACACAATTTAAGCACTCTGCTGCTCACTTTGGGACTAGATGGCGCTGTATGAATCGCCACAGTACATTTATTTATTTTGAACTTGAAAACTCATCACTCTCCACATGTTGCGCCCATTTTCACTCCCAGTTATTTATACTTTTTTTTTTGTTATAAGAGTGTCAAAAATGTCTGAGAAAAAATAGTTGTTGAGTTTTTTCCGTTTCTTCTCTAGCCCAGCGTTTTGTATTGAATTGAAAGCTTTTGTTTTGAAAGTTTTGTACTGAAAGGGAGCTTTTTGAGATTCAATTACTGATTTATAGGATTTTAATTGGATTCATCATTTATCAAAATTATAAATGACTTAGCTGACCTGGCAAATGTTGTTCTCCCATATAAATTTTAAAAAAGTGTGTGTGTGTGTGTGTACAATTCACACAGGGTAGAAGTTAAACTTCAGAAAAGTAGGTAATAGGCCCACATAACACACATAATACGAAAACCCGAGCAAATACTGTATATTTGTATTCCAGCTATTTAATCTATTTTGGTGTCATTCCTTTTGGTTTCATCGAATTTTCAAATCACTCGGTGCTAAAGAAGCTTCACTTGAAAAACATTTTGTATTGGACCGAATCGTGAATCTAAACCATTCCCAAATCCACTTGAACACATACACAAAATTTAATCATAATCGTTCCAATGGTACACAGGCGTGGAAAAAAAATATATATTTATATATATAAAGATTTAATCTATCCTGTCTACAAAACTTGCTTCAATATATTACATTATTCTACTGAATAATAAATAATATATAGATTATACTGCAATAACAAGTATTAAAGAGTGTTAACCACATGACTGGTCTGTGTCAGGCGCGCGAACTTCAACTCGCCGATCCACAGCGTGGCGATGCTGTTCCGCATCGTAACAGGTGAGGACTGGAACAAGATAATGCACGACTGTATGGTGGCGCCGCCCTATTGCACGCCCGCCCACAACTACTGGGAGACTGACTGCGGCAACTTCACCGCTTCGTTGGCCTACTTCTGCACGTTCTACGTCATCATTACTTACATCGTGCTCAACCTGCTTGTAGGTCAGTCAAATAACTTCATTTTTTTTTTGATAAATCTTATTATTAAAATACACTTTATTTATAGCTAAGGAACAGCAAACAGACGGCCCGCTTATAAAAATGTCGTCTATGGATATTGCGCCACTAGGGGCAACGCGAACACGCTGCTATCCCATAGGGATACAGGAATCTGGATTAATGCTGGAACACAACACGAGGTTATTATGGTGGTATACTTAAGACCTCTATACTTAAGCCGTAGGGGTTAGTACTCTTACACTTACGCACTTATATATTCGTACATAAAAAGGGTTAAGGAACACAATTGATGCGTCTCTTTTTCAGCTATCATAATGGAAAACTTCTCATTGTTTTATTCAAATGAAGAAGATGCACTTCTGTCTTATGCGGACATAAGAAATTTCCAAAATACATGGAATGTGGTGGACGTCCACCAGAAAGGCGTCATTCCAGTTAGAAAGGTAAAATATATTCAAATTATAATTTCGGTCTTCAAATAACTTTGACATATTCTGATTGAGTTTCATGAATATTGGGGGGTAGTAGGCAGTAGTCATGATGATTCATCTCAGCATCAAATCTCGGTTGCTATCCAAACTTCAGCTTTGGGCACCGAAGCTGGACCCGCTTTAGAACTCTTTCTCTTCCGCTTCGTACGGTCTTCGGAATTCCTGATAGATGAAATTCGGCGTTAAGCTAGCACTTTTTGGGTCTACTATCTGCCGGAGGTCGCTGGAGATAGCTATGGCTAGATTTATTAACCACCTTACCAGGCTGTTGTATCTTATTATTGTAATTATTGAAAATTTCAACATAAAGAATCAGTTTTGTCCAAAAATAATAGAAAAATTTGTCTATAAAAACCTAATTTATCCCCCATTCTATGTAATTTAACGACCTCCGTGGCTTAGTGGCTAACGCATTTCGTTACGCTCGCGGAGGTCACGGATTCGAATCCCGCCTCGCGTTTGGTTGTTTATATAACATGTAATATGTATTTATTTAAAAAAGAAAAGTACATATGTAGTATATCAGTTGTCCAGTGCCCATAACACAAATGCTATGCAACTTAGTTTGGGACTAGATGGCGTTGTGTGAAATGTTCCAATTTATTTATTCATTTTATTCGATGGCACGGCCTGCTCAGTGGCTGTGTAAGTTACATTCACGTCTGTGGATTTGATTGCCACGGTAGACAAAATATTTGTATGATGCAAAAACAATTATTCTGGCTGAATATTTGTCAAAAAGCCTAGCCTACCTAGAGCAAGCTACTGTTTTCAAATGTCTGCTTCGCCGCAATCGAAACACATGTATAAAGTATATAGGTTTAAATATTTCAGGAGATTTGTTCAAGGTTGTTTGGATGTTTTTTTCTGTAAAAGATAATGCTTTTAGGTGAAATTCATCCTGAGGTTACTAAAAGGTCGTTTAGAATGCGACACTCACAAGGAGCGACTCTTGTTCAAGTACATGTGTTACGAGTTGGAACGGCTGCACAACGGCGAGGATGTCACTTTCCACGATGTCATAAAGTTGGTACTTTTTTATTTAGGTTTTAGGGCACGGGTTCGATTCCCGTCTCGCGATATATAAGTGGTATAACAGTTGTTTAATACCCATAACACAAGCGTGAAACACACACTGTGTGAATTGTCACAAAATATTTATTCATTATTATTTAAGTCCAATTTGTTCCAACTATTTTTTATGCACTTATCTCGATACAAGAAAAAGTGTTTACAATGAATAATAAAATTGCATTTTTTAAAGAAGCCATAATGTTAATAAAATTGAAATAGACATTTGTGGATCGATTATGTATTGCTGTACCCTGCTGCCAATTATAAGGCAATTAATGATATTATACCCTTCTAATTCGTGGATAAACTCGGTTTGTCTCGGCTACTTCTTGGTTTCACTTTGTGCTTACATTGTGTACGACGTGCGCGAGGTGGTGGCGTGGAGTGGGGCGTCATTTCACTCACGATCTGGCTGTATTGCGTGTACGCCGGCTATCCGGTATGTTACGGCGATATATATCCGGCTCCGGCTTCGCATCAAAAGCATAAATTTCCCATTTCACTAGATAGCACAGCAGATAGGGCAGTCGTTAAAAGAGGTGTCAATGCATTATCTTATGTTTTTATTGCTGAAGAACAGCAGACAGGCTGACGGCCCACTTAACATTAAAAAGTTACCATTTGCCTATGGATGTTTACGACGCTAAGAGTACCGCGAACACGCTGCTGTACCATAGGGGTACAGGAACTAGGCTTACTAATGCTGGAACATAACACAAGGTTATTATGGCGGCATACTGAAGACCAAGGGTGGTCGCCATCCAGACGGGCTTGGGGCCCTACCACGTAGCTAGGGTGGGTTGTTTTGTCGCTTTTTACGAGAGGCCGACCCCGGCCGCAAGGGTTAGTATTCTCACTTCGCCCCTGCACGGAAATTCATTGTACTAATATAATGCGCAACAAAACTTTAAAAAACGCTTTTACTTTTAATCTATTTTTAATAAAAAACAATGCTTAAATTAAAATTCAAGCTACATGAGAATGTTTTAGCATGTTGTCGTACCGTACGGTGGACATCCGCAAGTCGTTGCAAATGGAGGAGCTGCTAGCGCGCGAGGAGTTCGAATTCCTCATCGAGGAGGAGGTGGCCAAGCAGACCATCCGCACCTGGCTCGAGGGCTGCCTCAAGAAGATACGCGCCAACACTAGTGTTAGTGAACTTTTTTGTTGTTTGTTACACGCATACAAACCATCGCTAGTTAGTAATATAGCCCGTCAGTCAGCCTTGGACCAGCGAGGCGAGTATACTGCCCGTCACCTCTAAAGGGAAATCTGAGCCCATGAGTGGGACGCCGTGGGGTGTTATCAAAATGCAATAATACTGGAGTTTGATCTAGCTATATTTAAAATTAGCGGTTCCCGCCCGCTTCGCTGGTCGAATACCTAACAGAAAAAAATCTGAGATTCTATTTATTTTTTCTAAAACATTTTTTTTATTCCTTGTTACATCAGCTATCTGCCAGTTGCTGCAACCCAAAGTTTCGTTTCGGTTCGCGGGGTTCGGGGTCGCGGTCTTGTGTCAGAAATAAATGACATATTTCAATAGTATCGACACACGTATCAATACGGTTTTTCTGTTTTTTAATATTTAATTTTGTTATTTAGAAACAACAGACGAGCCTCATAGCGGGTTTAAGGAAAACCAATGAACAATTAATAGATATGAACAGTGAGAAGTTTGATAAGGAAAAATTAGAAAGTGAAACACAGGTAATCTAATAAAAAGATATTTTTAATATAACTATAATACATAGTTTATAAATTCAATTAATAGAAATTTAAAAAATAAAAATAAGATTTCATTTATCAACGAATATTCAAATATTTATATCAAATTGATATCATAAAAAACATTTCAAAATATAAGAATATTAAAATTATTACAGTTTCGTAATATTTATTTTATTACTTTGTTTACTCTAACTAACTCTAGCTAAAATAATTTCATAATATATTTGAAAAACAAATTGAATCTGTTTACAATTCTAATTTATTCTTCAAATTGGTGGACACGCCCCAATTCGAAGCGTAGCTGGTTGCCTAGCAACCAGAGTGCGTCTTTCTCGTCTCAAATTTTTTTAACGCAGAACCCACAACGTATTAGAAAGATGATTCAAAAAAAATTCAAATCGTCACATGTTTTGCCGATAGGAGGATTTCAATAGTAGTCCTAATTGGTTGTGTTGTAAATTGAGTTTTTTGGTCTATGTACAATCATATTTGTTTGCAGCAAGCAGTTGCCAATGTGGGTAGAACGGAAATCACTGAGTCCACATCACAGCCCGTCATGTCAAGTAAGACTTGTTTTCATTTATTTCCACCTGACAACTGACTGAGATCTAGACTTTTTGACCAAGTACAAAGATCCATATACAAATTCAAAGTTTACTAGATTGATGGGATTTTCTACATAATTTATTAACTACGAGTAACAAGGGTCATATAACCCTGTATAAAACTTCGAGATTTTTTCAAATTTTAAAAGTGAAACAATGAAAATCTCGAAAGATTTTGATGGTTGGTTCTAAAATGTTCAGGACCATCTTTGGCTTAAAACAACTGGTTAAACTAAGTGAACTTAGCGCTGTTTATTCGCCCACCGACCCACGCCACAATAAATTATTGCTGTATATATATTTTTCTAAAGAAGCATACTTTGGAGAAATAAACTTTTACCAACATCTAATAATAAGGCTAAGGACACACTAATATCTATATTCGCTATTCGCTGTTCTAACCCGCTTTGTTTTGCGTCTCGTAAGACGTAGAACGAATTGAAGTGAAAATATAATTTAATTAAAAATATTAATTTCAATTCAAAAAATAAAAGAAACAATAATTTAGCTGAAGATTTAGAAGAACTTCTGGAAGAAGAAGTTTTGCCTATTGTGTTATAATGCAATTAGAACATTTTCTAGTAATCTAGAGTTATATACCTACATGAATATATTATTGTTATAAATAATTTATAGATAATAATAATTTTTTATTATTATCTGATTTGTTGTTTTACTAAAATGTAGACAATATTTTCACAGACATAACATCGTCTTCTTTCGAATCTCAACCGAAGCGGTCTTCTACAAAGGGTCAGTTCAAACGCGCTGGCTTACCAGCAGTCACTGTGCCGAGGTATTATCATCACTTTCTTGGGTATATACAATTGTATACTATATACTAATATATTTAGGAATATATATTTTCTAATTTTAGACCCGAGAGTCCTATCAAGAAATATCTGCAGCCTACTTTAAGCGACCCACATCCCGCATTAAATAAGAAATCTTCACGTAAGTATTTAACGATAAATAAAATATGTACTGACTTCATATAAAAGTTTAGCTAGTTATGAATTCTGTCTTTGGTGAGGGTACGCTTTCCGTGGTTCCCTGGCATCAACCAGCATTGGGAGGCGAATGTGCGAATTGAGAGAAGAATAGCACCCGGGGAGCACTGGGGTACTGACCAATGTTCGGTCAAAATCGATTTTCTTCTTGCATTACTAAATATTGATTGTGACGCCACTAAACATCTTGGCGGCTTTACATACATCCTATCCTTTTTCTTATTAAAAATTGATCAAATCACTCGGGCTTCCGGCCCAGGAGAAGGGAAAATCGAATGCGTCCTTTCTGTTTTTAACTGCGAATTAGCAGAAGAGATATCGTTCTCTCTTCCCACAAACAACGTCCGGAGTCACGAAACGTGATGGCTCTATTCTTCCCATAAGCTTGGGACCACACAACCACCAATAAAATATATTAACCGAATTTAGTACATCGCGCCATCGATATCGGATTTTGTAAACATTTTTATATGAACACGTAAAACGTAACGTATATAAGCGATTTGAACCTGGCGTTTGAGGTAACACAGATGAGTTTGACTTTAACGATGCTCTCACATAAGGCTCAGATTGGCGATGGGGGGGTTTAGTGGGTATGCCGGCTACCACAGGTTGTCGCATTTTCTATAACCGCAGTAGAAACGGTGAACTTCACCGTTACAGAACACCATGCGTTACTAAGAATTTAAGTTTCAGAGAAGATAGTGTTATCCGAGATATTGATGGAGACCGGAGGAGGGGGATCCCTCTTTGATTATTCGTCTACGAATATTTTTATAAATTCATATATTAGTATAATTAATTATGTATATAAAAATAATAATAAATTCTTTTATTATGAATAATTGGGGTATATATGTTTTAAGCTGTGACTGTGAAAAGTAGCAACCGTCCAACTGGAAATGCTGGAGCGGGGTCGGCAACATCGCGCGCGCAGCCTGCGCTCCACGATGTGCGCAACTGGTGGGCAGCGTATCTCCAACACGCGCCCACTGAGTTCGATTGATTCTTAACTATGAATCAAGAAATATAGTGTTGTTGTTTTTTAATATTTAGCCGAGAAGGTGAACGAAACTGATGTCCAACGGGTTCATAAATAATATTGACTCAAAATACGGAATACGTGCGATATAATGCGATGTAGGGTCACGCATGCATAACAAAATATGTACCTCAGGTTTCCACCACAAACCTTACTTTCCTGACATTTAGGTTCCTTTTCTACTGTCACATATCTTTAAATTTGATTTGAGTAGCGCCACGAGTTTTAACAGACTCCTTATCTACTTACCAACATGATAATGTACACAGTTCTAACAATAAATAAATAACATTTCATTATTTACTTTCTTAGTATTTATGATATTCACATAATGTGGTATTCACTCTTCACAACTTGATTACTAGTGGCATTAATAGCTCAAGGTCTGGTATTTGAAAACGTGAGGTAGTTAATGAGTAAAAGAAACAACACTCGAAAAGAACGGGTTATTGATGTAGAATTAGTTAAAATAGACAAAATATTTGTTGTTATAATTGATTGTGATTATTAAATTTATTAAAGTTATTGAACTTTTATTTATAAAATGTTTTATTATATATGTTTATATAATTTCTATATAAAAAATTATAGGAAAATAGTCCCTAGTATCGTAATACATTAAGATACGATTCGAGTAATATTAAAATAAAAATTATTGTAATAAGTGACACATTCCTAAAGAAAAGAGAACTATGATTGCGATAGTAAACGCTATACATAGATATCTGCCGGCGATAGGGAAGAAGAACAACTTGGCCCTGAGTCTCAAGTTGGAGGCGTACATGAGGACGGTGGCGATGTCCTCCTGAGAGGTGTCCTGGTGCAGGAAGGGCCGCACGCACAGCTCGTGCCCCACGGACTGAGTCTTTACGCATTCCTTGGTTAATCGGGCAGCCTGGAATAAATATATTTAATTCAATAGTCTTCGGAAGAAACTATTAAAAAATTAAATATAAAAAAATATTGGCTTATTAAAAAATGTTTTCAGTCAATGCAAGATTACACGACATTGACTTAGTATAGAAATTAATTTCCCTCAGGGAGCTCCTCTGCGCACGGGTTTGCGTGCCCGAGGTGCCCCGGGTGCCCGAGCATCCGCCGCCTCACTCCCCTTCGCGCCCGAGGCGACAGTCTTATGTTTTAGCCAGCAGAGTAATTTATCTTAATTGCTAAAAGTTAATGATTCCAATAAACTCATTTAAAAGGACACAGGACAAGAATAATAGATGTATGGAGCGATACAGTAAACAGAACATTCAATAATTAATTTATACAAGTATAACTAAATTAAAATAAATTTTACTAAAAAATGCAAACATTTCGATACAACTTTCAATGACAACCGTTATTTGTTTGCCCCTTTGCTTTGTGTACTGAAAAATAAATCCCATGGTCCGAAAACTTCGTCAATATCTAGATATTAAAGGCTATTGTGGAAACTGATTATAAATATGCGACTGAATTAATCTGACTTCGATATTAGCGTGTTAATAATATTGGTCCATATAGGTTACGTATTGCAATGTAATAAGATCAGAAAACTAAAAATGTGGTGCGAATGGTCCAGCAGCGGTCTCATTCCTAACACTGTCCTCCCAAATGAGATGAGCTATGCAGATTTGTGCTGTGAAGAATACAACATCGGCTTTGGCAAGTGATACCAAACAATAGACGGTCAGTAAAAAAAGCTAGAGGTCATAATAAAAATAAAACTGCCTGATAATATGATAGTGCCTATCAGCGATTTAACAATCATAGCCCACACCGTCCCACTGTTGGGCTCAAACTTCCTCCTAGGGATAACGGACAGTACACCTGGCACGCTTGTCCGAGGCTGATTGGCGGGCTACACATAAAGGTAATCTCGGTGTGCAGGTTTCCTTATATTTTTCTTAGCATCGCGTCGTCGGTACATGGTCATTATGCTATGTATATAATATGCACATTAGGCCTAGAGTGAGATGCCTAAGCAGTGTAGGCTACCGTGGGATTTGAACCCGGGGCGTCTAGGTTAGTATCCCCAAGTGTAATATACCACTGCGCTACCGGGTACATCTAATCATCAATTTAATACATTACAAAAAATAAACAAACCTGTAAAAAAGGCACAACTGCGGCGAATATCCATATGAACAGATTGAATATGCTTATGCCGATAAGTGGTTCGGTTTCCGTGTCCACTTGGTCCCAGCCCAGCATCCAGATGGCTCCAGACGCTGCCCACGATATGTTCACTATGGTGAACAGGCATACGGCGGGGGCGAAGTTATTGTTCAAGTATTTCAACAACTTACGGAACTCTGACAGTTCCTAAAATATGAAAAGTACATACAAAAGCTATACACAAAATAATTAAGCAAAGAAGTCTAATAAACATTGTAAGAAATCATTTAAATTAACCTAAACGGAAGGTGGTTAAAACCAACCTCTTTTTTCGGGTTAGACTATTATTAAGATTAATAAATACTTCATACTCAATTTATTTACAAACATAAAAACCTACATTTGCAAACGTACACATTAAGCAGCCTTATCGCTTAAACCGGTCTCTTCCAGGCAACCCTTTACCTGGAGATATTATTTTGTAAGATGATCTCTGGTGTTCTCAATCTTTAGTTACGGCTCGGAAACATGGACGCTGAGAAAGGCTGACCGTGATCGCATTGACGCTTTCGAAATGTGGTGTTGGCGGAGGATGCTTCAGATTCCGTACAAACGTATCTATCCTGCAGGAACTGAACATCAAAACCAGGCTCTCCACTACCTGCCTGCGAAGAGTCCTGGAGTTCTTTGGCCACATTGCTCGGAAGGAAAGACATAACCTTGAGCAACTGATTGTTACCGGCAAAGTGGATGGCAGGAGGCCGAGGGGTCGTAGCCCGGTGAGATGGTCTGACCAAGTTCGCTCAACGCTGAACACCAAGCTGTATGATGCACTCCACCACGCCAAGGACAGGCACAGGTGGAGGAGCATTATAAAAGAGAAACTGGTTTCTCATAAGGGGAATCACGACCCTCAGTAATGAGGTACACGACTCGAGGAGGAGGATTATTTTGTAGTTACTGGCGATGTAGGCAGTGGCGTAGCTAGCATGAGTGGCACCCGGGCGGATAGTGTAGGTGACACCCCTAAACTCAATCAAAACTGTTAAAATTAAAAAGAAAAGTAATACTCAAAAGAAATTTAGTTAATGGCACCTATTTGAGCTCACTGTGAAACATGGTCCTGAGTGAAGAAAACTTACTAGGCAAGTAGGCATCTACATAATTATTGTTATATAAATCATTTTATTAGTGGCGGTTATGCAAACTGCCCCAGTTTTACGAATTTTCATAGATGGCACTATAATGATGTTCACGGTCAGTGAACTAAGTGGGTGACACCCGGTGCGTGGTGTCAATGTTAGGCGAGGGCTCCATAGCCATTTTCCTAATCATTGGATAGGGCGAGGAGGACCCATTCCGTGGCCTGCGAGGAATCCGGACTTAACGCCGGTTGATTTCTAGGTCACATGAAATCCCTAGATTATGACGTCTCGCCTGTGCCATCCGCGGAAGAACTCAAAACAAGAATTATAAACGCAGCAAATGCAATGCGGAATAATTTGATACTTCGGTAGTTAGGTCACAACTCAGAAAAAGAGTTCGACTTTGCGTACACAATAGGGGAAGTCACTTCGAGCAAGAACTTTAATTAGGCTAAATTACAAAATGTCTTAATTGCATACGTAGTACTTATTAGTTCCATGCTTAATTGTTACTTATTATTAATTGTTATTACTAGTAAATTGTTACTGGTTCTAAATTTTATTTTGAATTTGTATTTATGTTTTATTTACATTGGGTATTGTTTTAAATTAATTTTATGAAATTTTTAAAGAACGACCTTAAGTTTAGTTTGAATACGAATATCCGCCTGGTTCCTTTGTGATCATTTTTTTTCAGTTTCTTTTAAATAAGTTCCTAGTTGTTATGCATTGTTGGAGAGATAAGAAAACGGTATGTTTTTAAAATAATCTGCAAGCCAAGTTTCGTAACGTTTTGTTAAGGCATTTTAGTGGAAAAAAATCTCAAAGAAATATTGAAATAATATCGTTTTCGTCTTACATTTTTAAATTTGGACCGATAATTGTTATTTTAGTATTGATAAATAACCAGTGTTTAATCGTTTTTATAAATCAAAATAAAAAATGAGATTTAAATTGATACTTTTTTAATAAATTTTTGATGTTGCATTTTTGATTTCTTTGAAAAAAGCTAAAAAAAACATGATAACTCAAAAATGGTTCATTTTTGCATAATGCATATGCGAGTTAAAATTATCGCAAATAGTCACCCATATCACCTCCTAACGGGAATGAATACGTCGAATTACCAATAACTCTGAATAACATATGATAAAAATATATAATAATTTGTATGATTGATTAGTATTACAATAAGTATAAATAAATGAAAAATGTGTTTGCAGTGGGAATCAAAATATACGTACTCTCATCCATTCTAAGGGCGCTATAGTACGATTCAACAGTCTTTCTTTTAGAAACATCAAATGAGTTTGAAGCAGCTGGGCTTGCAGGCAGTAGCTCGTGATGATCGTAGCTTGCACCATATCTTGGATGAGTGTGCAGATAATCAGCATTACTTTCAACAAAAATCTCACTTCGTAAGTACTGAAAAGGAAAATACCCGCTTATTACATGCGGCGACCGTTAGAATCACCCCAAACTGCCACCTTGTTTTTCTTACGACGCGCCGCGGCGGTCCCTTTCACAAAACTATTAATTGTGCCTCAAGTGGCTTTTGAAACACAAACATGTGTTATGTTTTTATGTTTCTTATGAATGGAGCTATTTATTTAAGTGTTTTGTTTATAATTATTCAACTATGGTATAGAATTACGATACGCTGAACACAGAGGTAGCGCGTATTTGAGCACCACTTGTGTTTATACGATCATAATTCAAAAATTAAATCGATGACATAGGGTTTTTTATTGTAAATTACAAAGATTATTATATATACTTTAGGATAGAAAATAAAACAGTACACTTCTTCATACAAAATAATTTATTTACAGCCCTTTAATTTTTCACAAAAAACTGGCAGCGGGAGCCGTAATTCTAGATAAACTTTAAATGTCACAGATGCGCAAATACTACAGCTAGGATTACAATTAAAGTAATACAACATAAGTAGACTAACATTCTCACAAAATAAACAAAAATCATACCGATAGCATTTACTATTACTGAGAAAAATAAAAATTAGTGCAACAGTTCTCATTCACACAGTGAAATCACTTTCGTTTTACAGATTTTTTTGTTCTACAATTTATACAATACAAAAAAAACAATTACTATGTAAGATAGCACTTTTAAAGCCCTTTCTAAAAAGGTATCACACTTGTACAATGGATCGTTTTACAAAACGTATTCAAGAGTAAACAAAAAAACTATCACCAAATGGCGGGTGTAAAGGCTTGGTGCACACACTGAGTGCGTCATCCCGAAATACTATAAATAATAAATTATGTTGATTTTACCGCGAATCTTCTTTGGACGAGCCTGCAATAGGCTCCACAGGCTGGGCAGGCTGGGCACTGTGGGCAGGCTGGGCACTGTGGGCAGGCTGGGCACTGTGGACAGCCTCCTCCACATTTTCACCTGCAGAAAGAAACAATAAAATGAAATTAATGAAACTGAAGTAACAAAAATAAAATACAAAATTGGTTAGTAGAAGAACTTACAATTAAACCGAGAGAGCGTGCGCGTGCTGGACGACCACCTCGACCTCCTCGACCAGCAGCTCCTCGACTCACTCTTGGCATTCTTACTACATGCAATACAAGCTATAAAATAAAAAAAAACACGCAAATAAAAATAAAGTATTAAAAAAAATCAGGACTCAAAAATTTACTATGTATATAACACCAACAAAATAAAAAAAACACATATACGCAGTTTTCATTACCAAATGTTTACATTTAAAAACACGTACAAAAAAAAGTCTGTTAAAAACTCGGCTCTCATAATGTGCCCCAGCCTTAACCCGCACCAACGACACTTTTACGACACTTCACAATTGGAATTCAAAAATCTTGAAACTTAGTTGATATATTTTGATAATGTTTTTTGCCATCCCGGCTGGTGATTACTTGATCTAACATATTAATCGCATTTAGTATGATAAAACAGCCAAAAAATATCAAAAAATGAGATTAGAATTATAGCGTCATCATGGCGTCACCCAGCAAAATGTACCACGCTAATTTATCGGGTTTAAAAAAGGCTAAAATTTTGTGTCTCATGCTGAAACCTTTATCTCGACGTATTATTAGATAATTAAACATATAAATAACAAAATATCACATAAATATACTCACATAAAGTATAAAAATTAAAGTCACAAACGTACACGACTATGGTACGACGCACACTAACAAGTTTTCAGAAGAATGAGAACGTCAACTATTTTATTCTTTTTTTTGTCATGGCATGGCTACAAAGTTTTGGCCTATTTCGTTCGGATACTTAAGGGGGCGTCAAATTGGATCGTCGGCGACCACCTTTATAATGCGTTTGACAATAAATTATCCGATTTCCGATTGGACCAAATTTGGCCAAAATAGTGGCCACAGCAGTTTAGGGTGCATGATTTTGGCCAAAATATGGGACAGAGCATTTAAGCGGTTATAATACATTTATAGACCTTTAATACTATTAATCTTTCCAGCTGAGGTTTTTCCAGCGCAGTGCGTTAAGTGGTTTTTTAAAAGAAGGTATTATAAAATCCATTCGAAGATAATAGCGCGTTTTGAACGTCCATAGACGACGGTGACAACCTGCTTGCTACTAGACTTGTCTGCTGAATTCTAGCTTTAAAAAAATTGTCGACGCCCTTAAGTACGATCGTATGATCACAAGGTGGTGCACTGGTTACAAAATAATATAATCTTTACTTGTTCACATACTTTATTGTGTTGATACCGCAAATCACATTCATATTGTTGAATAGTGTTTTAAAAGACCGCTAATATTATGATTATGTTATATGGTGCTACTAGACTACGGTAACTATCATCAGGTTTTTATTCACTGTACCAGTACATTGTGGAGGCTTTTACTCGATGAGCCTAAGGCTATATTTATGGTCTCTTTATAAAGTATAAACTGTTATAGTACGATATTATTGCATACTTTTTGCGAAATTACTGTTCTTTTTTTAATTCTTTCTAAAATATAAGTTAATTCTAGCGATGATCAAGAATAACGTATGCTGAGTACAAGGTTTAGGCCCGATTATGAGAGATTATAAAAAAATATGAAATAAAATTTTAGTATATATAACTAACGTATATTTAAAATCTAGATGGAAAATAGCAGCATCATACCTTGATTCCATCCATTTGAACATAATATTTCCCCTAGTTAGCATTAAATTAACGGAGCACAGTGATAAACATATCCATATAAGGCTGAGAATTATGAAAAACCAAAGCATACGCAATAGGCGTTTGGGCTTATTTAATGGCGTGGACTGTGGCGCGTACGACGACAAGATGAAAACCTGAAAGTACATATCTTATTAAAATACATATATAGAATTTAATTACCGATAAAGGTTCTATCACTCCTGGTATTCGAAGCACTCTCTTCTTCCTTTTTCGTTAGCATAGAGATATTTTTGTTGTCACTGGGGATTACCCTAGAACAGAAGTTTTCATACATTGTCGGCGAGAATAGAACCAAGACGACCTGGATCTTAATTATCAGTCAGACCTCAACATTATAATCTTAATGCATCCCAAACGCCGGCTTTTGAGACCGAAGACCCTATATTTTTATTCTTCTAATTGAGTCTGTTAACACTCTCTTTTAATTCTTATTTGTTAGAAATTTTAGGTCACTCGTGCCTGCCACGGCCTAGTTGCTCAGGCCTCGTAAAGCTAAATAAATGTGACCGATATTATTAGGTTGATTACATAATAAATGAATATAAAAACATAACTTACCCTTTCCATTAGATTTTGTAGTTGTTCATTGTCTGATATTCTAAACAAATACAGGGCATATAGAAATCCAAGGAAGTGTAATAAACTAGGTCCGATGTACGTGAAGAAAATATTGCCGTAACACACTTCCTTATACGTTTCGTACTCCAAAGAAGACGTCAGCGCCAGTGGCACTAATTTATAACAGAAGCCCCTATCGCGTCTGGAAAGATGACCTGAACTAATGATGCATACATTACATCCGAATTCAATTATTGTTTCTTTTTGTAAATTCTGCGAGTTTTTTAATGAAATTAAACTGGTGTTTTTGCCTGTAGATTGGTTGAATAAAATATAAAATAAAAACGTAACAGTAGAGAATCAGGAGTTGACCATCTAACAAATATGAATTATCCAGTAGTTGACCATATTTTGCACCAGTACCTACATGACCACCCAGGTGTTTACTTACGGTTATCTATACAAATAAATAAAATTGGAGGGTCTGTTTGTAATTTTAAAATAACCGCTTTTTACTAAGTGCATTCGGACGTATACACAGTACATATACCAAAACAACATTTTTTACAATTTTTGTCTGTCTGTCTGTTTGTTCCAGCTAATATCTGAATATATCCAAAAAATTCTGCCCAAAGTCACTATTCCACGCGGACGGAGTCGCGGGCACAGCTAGTTTTTCATAAAATAAAATTTATTTTAGTATTTAAATTTAGCACATTGACCATTTACTTCATGGAGCGGTTCCAAATCTACAACGTTAGATTCTTGAACAGTGTCATTTTGGACTCACACACTCAACTTTCTCCTGAGCAAAGCGTACGAGTCAGAATTTGACCCTATGAAAACGTTTACGGCTGAGCGCATTGCAGTTTAATATAAATCAGTAATGTGCACTTTTTCCACAGATCTACGAGGTGAAAAATTGTTTTCAAGAACTGCCATACCTTACAATAAAATTGGTCAAATAATAAATAAAACTAAATGTAAAAGTAAATTAATTAAATTTTGATTAATGCTGCTCATAATATTATTTTGTATAGTATATTTACATAACAGACGATTTCATTAAAAGTGGACCACTCCGGTCGAATACTAAAAATGATGGTATGCTTGAATCACCCCACCAGCTTGACTTTGTAAATATATATTCAAATATCAAATACTACGTTACTTTAATAATTAATCCCAAACGACTAGCAAAACCAAAACATTTACTATCAACGAGGTCAGAAAGTTGTAAATATTTAACTTTTAAATTTTGCATATTTTTAACGTTAAGAAGAAACTAATAATACTTTTACGGTGCGTACTACGTGCTTTTATTTGATAAACAATTGACGGTCATTTGGAATATAAAAAAGTAGAGAATGTACAGTTTACACGATTCGATGACCTCTATTTAATTTGGAATTAGTTTAAAAACATGCCATGAAGACTTATTTTACCGTTTTTTGTGCGTTAGGGTCAACTACATGCACATGGTGCATTACTAGTGAATTTACCTTAAGTACTTACTTATTCTAAAATGCTAAATGTAAAAGTTAAATATTTTGTAGTATACTACATAAGCAAATGAAAAAATATTGCACTGAAGGGTAGAGAATTTTTTTTTCTATATACTAAGAATGTAACAAGATGTTGCAATCTAATTATAATTATTAAGGTTATGTATAATAACTTGTATAAAAATAAATAAATTTTGTCCTCTGTGGGGATCGAACACAGCCGAACGAAATTATTTGCCAGCCCCGACGTCATCTGGCTCCGCGGAGTCACTGGCTAACATAATAATTAATAAAAAGCTTGTTTTACTACCTGAAGCAGGCCATATATTGTAGGACATATCCCATAACCATAAGTATAAGTATCTGAGCAGAATGGAAGTGGGTAAAAAATATTGTATATCTAGACGAATTGGATACATCCATAACCGGGCGTAGTCCCATTATCGTAAGCAACTTTAAGTACGGAATTAATATCTGAAAATAAATCACTTAATAAACACTAATCCCAAAAAACTTTTACATTTACTAAATTACAGTTAATACGTACTTTTGATTTACAGTAATGTAAAATTGCAGATGTATTCATAAATTCCGTATCAGGAGGGGGCTCTGTTATTTCACCGATCTGAAAACGGTATCCATTGTAAAAACAATAAATTAATAAATTTATTTTTGCTACTAATAAATAATTTTGAATAATATAAGAGAAGGCTAGTTATTTAAAAGTGTATGGACTCACATCAACGCTGTTGACTTCGAGACTGGACCTCGTTGACCTCTCCATGACGGGCTCAACGAGCTTCTCGTTCGCCAGTACATGGCTCGCCAGCAAATCACTCCCTACATAATCATTGACAAGACTCACGTTATCCACTTTATTGGTCATTTTTATTCTTTAATTACTTTTATACACATTATTTAAAGCGATAACATATTAATAATACATTTATATCGTAAATACGCTATTTATTAGGAAGGTAGTCGTAAAAAATAATAATAATAAATATCACTTACTACTGTCGTAGGAACCATTACAATTTTCCATTTTTCAACACTTAATTATACCGTATTAAAAAAATATAATGACAATAATAATTGTTAGTTGCAAATGTGTTCAATTTAGCGATATGAAAGGACGCACCGACGTGCGTTGATAACGTTGCTCTCTGTTCACAAATACGCATCAGCAAACGCTATCGTCCGGGACGAAAGTGCATTTACCCGTAATCGTAATAAAAAATTCAGACCTACATTCATTTCACATTTTAAGTGACGTCATTTGGCAATGTTTACCATAATAAACGTAGGATAATAACTCTGAACTTCTTCAATTATTTTATTGGTTTAATAAAGTCCCTACACTAACACAAATATTCAAAAACTTAAAATGACTAATTAATTTTTTGAGGACATTTTTCAAACCTTCGCGGCTGTTATTATTTAAACTAGGTGTTCAATAAAAAGTGATAATGAGTATGAGGCAATTATCTCTTATTTATTGTTATTTTATTTTTCGACCTTTCATCTTTAAACGCTTTGTATATATTTTTTCTAAAACTTAAATTTCTTTGAAGTTGGAGTTGACAGTCTATTCCGAGTCACGGACTATTTTTTCGTTTCCGGGCCATATTGGTGAAACCATATTTCTTCCATATTTATGAATCGAGCCAAAAATCGGTCAAGATCTTGTTTTAACAAACCTAAACAGCTTTGTGAAATTCTCAGTCTCGTTTGTTTCTGCGCGTCAGAAAGCAATCTGAGCACCCAGCGCGCTCACTTTTTTATACCCATACGGTTCTTCTGCTATATAGCAAACAGTATTACGACAATCCGCCAAAACAATGTTTTCAACTTTTTAAATCATTTGTTCATTCACTACCGTTGTAGGGCGCCCCGTGTGGGGGTTGTCGTTAATGGAAGTTATTCCTCGCATGACCCTAATGTTGCTCTCAAGTCTTGATTTACCAGCTGCGTAGTAAAATTTTTCATTTTAAACTAGCTCAACAAGACGCAAACAAATAACTTTTATTTTTACAAAACAAAACAGATTTTTTTTTATAATATCTACTGTCTGGGCTATGCCTGTCAGTATTTTGTTTTTTTACTTTCCAAGTAGAATGTATCGCTATAAAAGCCACACAAAATGGTAATGCGCCTGGCGGCCATGTTCGTGACGTCAGTACCGTTGGCAACGTTCGGAATGTAACTCGAATTATAAAAAATACATCAAACTCTAGTGAGGACGTAATGATGTCGAAGCAAACTGTAATAGAAATTTTAGACCACTTACAAAATGCAACCAAGGTCACACAGCGTGTAGTTAGTGTTACAGGAATTGTCAAAAATATAGTGGCAAATTTAAGGTACAAAAAGGAAACTCCTACTGCTAGTGGCAGTAAAATCACAATGCCCATTAAAAAAAAGAGGGATAAAAAAGAGTTTTTGACAACTTTGCATTAACAGCGTTAAGAAATGTTATTAATACAGTGTACATAGTTCGCAAAAAAATACCCACTATGCGTAAAATTACGGCTGCTGCAAAAAAGAACTTAAATTATACAGAAAGTGTGAACACATTAAGTGGAATATTAAAGGTAAAACTAGGGTACCGATTTAAAAAATGTTACCCAACATGACTTACTTGGCGCTGACAAAAAACAAGTGATTTATATCGAAGAGACGTGGATACACGCTCATTACACAGTAAAAACACGGATGTTGAAGTGAAAAAAAAATGATAGCCCTGGTCGCCGCTGGATCATAGTTCATGGTGGGAGTGAGTTAGGATTTGTCATTAACGCTCTTTTAATTTTTAAAGCGGATACAAAAACAGGCGATTATCATGACCAGATAAATAGGTACTCAAAATTTCACGAAATGGTTACAAGAAAAGCTTATACCCAATATACCGCCGAATAGTATTGTTGGAATGGACAACGCCTCTTACCATAGTAAAGAGGAAGAAAGCCCTCCCACCAAGAGCTCAAGAAACAAGTAATAGTTGAGTGGCTCCAAGCACGTAACAGTTCCCGGAATATTTTACAAAACCGGAATTATATTTAATAATAAAACATCACCAAACGCCGAAGAAACATTATTGATAACTTATTGGCTGATCATGGTCACGAAGTTGTTAGACTGCCATCGTACAACTGTGACCTCAACCCTATAGAATATACTAGCTGACCCGGCAAACGTTGTTCTGCCATATAAATAATTAACGCCCCCGCAACCTCGCTTGGAGGTGGAATTTCATAAAAACCGTTCTTAGCTGACCTCTACTCGGTGAAAAGAATATTCCTACCAAATTTCAAGTCTTTTTGGCGGGTTGAAGGCAAATGTTGGAATCGATATTAGGGTACAGACTTTAAAATTTGATTTCGTATTAGTATAGTGAAAGAAAACAAGTTCGCTTTTATATAATTTATTGAGTAATTTATCATAACATTTTAGGTAATCTCTTTTTTAGTAGTGAGCCCGTTCGTCTCACAATTTGCTTTCGCTCCTGATAATGTTTCTTCATCTTCTTGCGAGTTTCTGATTCCGACTTCTTTCCTCGCATAGAGAACTTCATTTCCCGATTGCCGCCTTCTCCTGATATTGTCGTGAAGCCTTCTTTAGCTAATCTTTCGCCCAAACTGGCTTTGCTAACGCGAGAAACGCTTTTAATTATATTCCTAACTCTGGGGCCATTTGTAGTGGGCATTTCTTCATCTTTCATTGATTCGGACATGTCTTTGTTTTGATGCTTCTTTCTAATCATCTTGTGTTGCTTCTTCACTTCTTTGACCCATGATCTTTCGTCATCAGAACTCTCTTCGCTTGGTTGGTATAACTCTTCATCAGAATCTTCATTTATCTAGAAGTAAATAAGCATAATTTAATATTTAACATATTAACACAATTCATTTTCAATGAATCTATACAAATAAATAAAATTGGAGGGTCTGTTTGTAATATTAAAATAACCGGTTTTTACTAAGTGCATTCGGACGTATACACGGTACATATACCAAAACAACATTTTTTACAATTTTTGTCTGTCTGTCTGTCTGTTTGTTCCGGCTAATCTCTGAAATGGCTGCACCGATTTTAACGGGACTTTCACTGGCATATAGCTGATGTAACAATGAGTAACTTAGGCTATTTTTATTTTAGAAAAAGAAATAGTTTTTGTTAAAAATGATAAGTTTCGAAAATGTTTTATTCCAATTTAAGTTGACCTCAGATTTATATCAATAATCATATGAAATAGGGTTCAGCTTAGGCTGGACATTGTAGGTTCTACACGCCTGCGCGGGTATATAAAGCGCGCCGATAGGATTCAAGAAAATTTGGAATCTAGAGATCAGCGTCTAAAAAATGATCGTATGTATGCGACACGCTATTTATATTTTTTACGCGAAATACAGAATTAAGAATGTAGGTTTATTACTCTTTCACGCAAAAACTACTGAATGGATTGTAATGAAACTTTACAATAATATAGCTTATACATCAGAATAACACATAGGCTATAATTTATAAAGATGTGTGAATTGTCCAAAATATAAAGATAAGTGTCAAATAAGTAGGAAAAAATTCTGCTATCTGCGAGCTATTCTGGCGTGCACTGCAAAAACCGTTAAGAGTTACAAAGTATTTAATGTATAATGGAAATGTTTATCTTAAATAGTCCTACAAAAAAAGCCCGGGACAGCATATATCTATCTTTAATGTGTAAGCCATACAAAATACTTAATACGTATTATGTATTTATATTAATATATAACTCTGTTTATCTGTTACGTTTTCACGTCTAAACCGCTGAACCAATTTTGATTAATTTCAGTACAGAGATAGAGTGAATTAGCTATTTTTATTATAGTATTTTTTTTTTATTTATATGGCAGAACAAGGTTCTCCGGGTCAGCTAGTATTAAATATTTTCATACCTGTTCTGTTTCTATTTCTGATTTGGTCTCTTTACTCTTATCAAGTCTTGACAGTACTGGATTAAGCAAACGGTATTCCTCAGCTTCTTTATCCACTTCAAAATCAGGATTTTCAAACATTGCCTAAAAATGTATATTAAAAATAAATTTTAAATAGAAATATTACATAATAGAAAGTATATATATATATATATATATATATATATATATATATATATATATATATATATATATATATATATATATATATATATATATATATATATATATATATATATATATATATATATATATATGTGTGTGTGTGTGTGTGTATATATATATTTAAGTTTTTAGTAGGTATACAGAAGAATTCAATGTATATCAGAATTTAATTAAACCTGCTACTGAAGAACATTTACTATACATATACTATTCGACGCCTGTGGCACAACAGGTTTCACAAATTGGTACATCTGAGGGATCACGGGTTCTGTCCCTGTCCTGAGCCTGGGTGTTTTTTATGTATTGATTTATAATCGAAAAATATATAATACCATAAATAAAAAATAAATATATATAGTAGGATATCAGTTGTCCAGTATCCAGAACACAAGGGCTTTGTTGCATATTTTCAAACTAGACGGCGCAATGTGAATATTCATTATTCACCAGAAAGAAGAAATTTATTCAGAGTATATTTTTATTAAATTAAGTTTATCTTTGATCACCTTAAATCTGTCATCTTTGAGTAGATTAGTTGTCTGTTTTTTCTTCTTGCCGGTGTCATCCATCAGCCGCAAGGCCAGTTCTTTGTTTATTTTTGGCAAATTGTCATCAATCTTAATTCGGGATGGTCTATCTTGTTCTATCTTTTCCCGGATTTTACGTTTCTTGTATTGCTCAAATGCAAACGGATCTGCTATAGACTTAGCTCTCTTGTACAATCTTACATCTACGAAATATCTGCAAACAATTGAATTTATTGAAAAATAAGTAAAGATATATACTCCCCGGCACGTAACTTGGCAAGAGTCGTTAGATAGACAAGTCGTTTTTTAGGTGTCTTTGGTTGTCAAGCGGGACGCGGGGAATGACGTAGCACCGTTCCGAGCGCGCGATTGGTGCGTCAGTCTACCCTTGCCGTTGCCTCCCGCATCGTGTCTACGTTCCATTCGCTCCCGATTACACTTGCGTGCACTAAAGTTGTACCCTTTGTTTATATTAAGTTTTTGTTAGGAGTTGTTATAATTGTTATTGTTTTAAGTTTAGTTTTTGTTACGAGTATTATTGTTTTAAATTTGATTGCAATGCCAGGACCAAATACCATTTTACGCAGACATGCCAGAAAAATGGTTATGATGTGTACTGTTTCATGGAGAAAGAAGCTCAAACCGAGAAAGAGACAAATGGCATGGGCGGTAATCAAAGGATATGTAGCCAGCAAGAACATTACATGGAATGCAACCAGTGTGATGGGCTTAGTAAAGGAGAAGGTCTCATTGATGGGCGCCGATGGCGGAAAGGTTAAAAAAATTGAGACTGAATACATCCAAAGTGACCATATAGTCGATTCAGTCACTGAACGTTTTATTATTTACGCCAGTGACGACAGCGACTCTTCCAGCGACGAGAGTTATGTCGAGGATGAGGAGCCAACTCAGGTGCTACCATAAATTTAATGCAAGGGGTAGCACTATTAGAAAACGATAGTGACGACGGCGACACATAATTTTTAATAAAAAGAAGTTTATTTAAAAAAATATACTTAATAGTATATTTTTTAAAATAAACTTCTTAACGTTTAATTGTATTTTATTTATAACGCCTAATACACTTCACGAATTTCTCTCTTACGCCGGAATGGCGGCGGCTGGCAGCGGCGCGGCGAGCGCTTTCAGTGTGAAATAATTTTAAACTTTATTTACATATTTAAAAGATCAGTATCGCTTGAAAAGGTCCCGACGCACGTGGCGCACGGCTGTTCGCTGCACCGCGGGCAGCCGGCGGCTGCGTCGCGACCTTTTCAAGCGATACTGATCTTTTAAGTATGTAGATAAAGTTTAAAATTATTTCACACTAAAAGTGCTCGCCACGCCGCTGCCATTCCGGTGTGACTCGACCCTTAGGTTCAATCTATGAAACATTTTGGTCTTAGGGCGCCTTCAAATTAGCCGCAAAAAAGCCGCTGCTTGTCGCGGTCGCTTGGTTCGAGTATCATAGTGTTGTATACACGATGGACTCAGACGAAGAAACAGTGCTCTTAGTGTTATGATTTTTCTCGTCATATTTTTTGCGAAAAATGCCTAAAGTGAAATCTAAATCAATTATAAATTTTGTAAATCAGAATTATGATTTATTAGCAACAGATGCAAAATAAAAATAGAATTTTTTTGGTTACATATTCTGTCCGTTTGATGATTATTTCTTATGTACAATTAATGCGATTATTTTATAAAAAAAAACAACATTCTTGTGATTATATTATAGTAGTGTATTTTGGTTTTAAAAAACCCCTAAAGAAAACCGGTTTATTTTCAAAGTAATCCGTACATATCGGTGTTGAAAATCGTAATCACATCACTAGAACTGATGCGTGGCCGCAACGCGGCTGCAGCGCTGCAGTCGCGCGTTTTTGATTTATATGGATTTAGAAAATAGCGCGGCCGCAGCGCTGCAGCCGCGCTGCTGCGACGCGACACTTTGCAGCTAATTTGAAGGCGCCCTTAGTGATTATAATTTTTTTTATAATATACTTAGACAGATAAAGTAACTAAATATGGGAGATACACTATTCATATTGTACAGTTATATTCTTTATTCCATATATTTTGGGATCTTATACATCTTAATATGGCTAATCAAATATAGTTTAAAATACATTCTTAATTGTAAATTAATTCATAAATATTAGTTTAATATAACAGCATTCCTATATCAGAACATTTAATATTAAAGTTGAATATATATATTAATTAATTCAACTAAATAATAATAACGACATTAATAATTTCAGATATATAGATATATTATATGGTAAATGAATGTGTTACCCATGCATGTAAGCCCTTAAAAGGTTTGTGCCAAGTAGATGGTCTAATCCTAGGGATTCCAGTTCTTGTTTTGTTACGAATTTATAGTCGTCATAAACAGTTTGTGATGCCGAACTTTCCAATTCATCAGTTAAGTTGTCCAAGAAGGCACACCATCTTGGGGCAGGACCTGAAATTATTTTATTAATTTAATTATTTTTATTCATTTTTATATCCCATATCATTTTATTGAAAATGATATAGGATTTATACAAATATCTCAAACCCCTATAAAAATAACTTAAATTATAATTTTTGCACTTGCATTGTAAATCCTAGTTAAACTTATAAATATAAAAATTATACCAGCACATAATACTTACTTATACGTAAAGACCCTTAATGTACTAAATATTATATTTGTATAGATTTTGTCTTACCTAAAGAAGGTATATAGTATATTTGCATTTTTTGGTCTTCCACTGCCATCATACTTAGTCCAGTATTTGGTATAACGCACAAGTCATTGAAGTCCACAGATGATTCTATACTAGTATATTGTTTGCCCTGAAAAAATATTACAATATTTTCATAGCTATAATTTAATATACTAATTTTAAATTTAAATGAAATAAAAATTTCAATATATTACTGTGTTTTTATCCCATATCTTCACTACAGAGGAGTCCATGGAGTACACATACTGCATTTGTTTGTGGAATTCAATCTTTTTGATGGGCATTTCATTTATATGGTCCTTGACTAGCAGTGGTTTACTCGATCTTATGTCATACAGAAGTACATGCCCTGTTGAAGTCCCCACACCCATTCTCAGAGGTCCATCGAACTTTACAGCTGTGATTGCTGGTAAAGTAGCATTCCTAGAAACCAGATTCTCAATTTATATAAAATTTTACAAACAATAACAAAAAAGTTAAATAAATACATCATGTTCTTATGAAGAACTTAAAAATAATCTATATATAAATTTTTAAGGTAATAAATTGTATGTAAAATAATGTAAAAAGGTAATGATCGGATTGTTTAATCTGAGTAATCAGTGTTAGAAATAAGGTAAAATCACCCCATGCAAATTTACAGACAGCAAAGGGAATTTTTTTCTTTTTGGGAATAAGGGGTTTCAAAAGTTGCTCCTGTAAATAACAACTAACCAGTCTATTTTGTGGAGGTATTTGCACAGGTATTGTCATTGAAGGAGATTGCCGCAAATGGGTGAAACAACAAGAAACAAAAACAGAAATTTAATCTTATAACAATGCTTAAATTGCATAACTCCGGCTCTTTTGTACACAAGATTAAACAAGCTTGTAAAAAACATTTGAACATATTTACATTAAATCGATTTTTGTGGCTCTTTGAAGTGTCAAGTGAAGGGCACCAATAGCAAAAGGCATAGAAATTAGCTCAGTTACAATATGGAACAGGTCTCCAACTAGCTTTGAAGTGAAAACAAAAAGTTTACAGAGCTTTAATTAAATATACTTGCACTATTGTGATTAAGATTAATTTTAAATATTACGATTAGAGAGTAATAAGAGCTGAATATTAATAGTAATTAGTTATTGTAATAGCAAAATAATGTGAACATTGTATAGGTATACTACCTTATAATAATTTTTTTACATCTATTATAAATGTGTAAAATAAATTTTATATTTACTTATATTGAGAATCTGTACAGTGCATTGCACAATCTAATATTCCCTGCCTACTCTTTGTCCTGGGGTCCCAAGCTTCAATAAGACCACTCCCTGTACCCAATAATAATAAACCATGATCTTCATTTACTGAACAACAATTAATTTCTGAGGCTTTAGTTGCATAGGGTGCAAGAAATTGCCCTAATTCTAAATTTAATCTGTAAACTTCCTGCAAAAATTTAAAGCAGTGTTATTAAAGTCTATGTGAATAAACAATAAGATTAAGGTATGATTCCAAACTACGCTGCACGCAGCAGTGCTGCCGCAACACTACCGGTCCCCATACAATCTCTATAAGCTTATATGAGAGTACATTCCGAGCTAGGCAGCAATGACGCGGCAGCAATGCAGCGGCAGCAATGTAGCGGCAGCACTGCTGCGCGATAGTTTGTATGGGGACCGGTAGTGCCACGGCAGCACTGCTGCGTGCAGCATAGTTCGGAATCATACCTTTATGGAAACTTTTTACATATAAAATACGTACCGAAGAGGCACCAACTACAAATAAATCACAGGATGGTTTATGATAGGCTATATCTCTCCCAAACCTTGGTACTCGTAACCTATAGTGTCTCCCATGTCCAACATGAAATTCAACATAGCGGTCACATTGCAAGAATACAATCTGAAACAATAATTTCATTAATTCGATACTGCTTAAAAACATTGTTATAATAAGAGTAAATATTATCCGTGCGCAATAAGTTAAGACCTGGGGGCGGAGAGGGCGGCTCAGATGTTAAAAAAATGGCATTGCCTACAGTACAACACGGGAGCTTGAGGGGAAGTTACAGGGGTAGCAGATGGAGGGTTACGTTCCAGGCGAATTTCAACTTATCGCGCACGGGTTATAAATGTACACCTTACCTTAGTATAGTCCTCACTCAATATTTCAAATGTGACTACTTCTGCATCCAAACATCTTTCAAACTTTAAAGATAAATTATTAACATCAAAACACTTTATCCGAGGTTTATAGATACCAGTAGCCATTATATACTGCCCATCTTTGGAAACTCGAAGGCTAGTACTAACTCCAGGCATATCAAATTCTTGTATAAGTTCTATTCTTCTTCTTATGTCAACATTTTTCTTTAATAGTGCACGCTTTTTTCTCTCTGATAACCACTAAAATCCAAACCAGTAATAAAATAAACTAGTAAAAATCATATGGGAAAAATAGGTTAAGTATAATAAGGAAGGAATCACATTTTATAGAATACTTACATCAGGTAAAGACTTTCCGATACTAAGATTATATATTTTTACATTATCTATTTCTGATACCTGCATTATAAACAATTTTATTTAAATATGAACATAACATAAAACTTAGCACAATAAATTGGTAAAACACAGACCACAGACTACATAAGAAACAAAACAAATTATTGAAAATGAATCAGCGAACAGTGTTGCCGTTTTGTAAATAGAAAAAATGCTAGACTTTGGTGGAGATAATGCTAAAAACGTGCTAGATCATACAAAAACCAAATGCCAAGTCTTGTTTAAATGAAATAAAAACGAAAATAATTGCAAGTAGGTAGTGTAATTAAAAACGCAGTGCAATTTTTAAGTGCATATATTTAATCATGAAGATAAATCAAATAATATTTGTAGATCATCAATATCATCATCGTCATGAGCTTCTGCTTGTGATGTTTTAATATTTTAAACAGAGTAAATATCATACAGGGGTGTGAACAATAAATCACTCAAATAAAAATTTGCCATCAATATTACTTAAAATTCGAAAGATACAAAAATTTCAGAAAATACTTAAATATGCAATATGCTAAAGCTCATTTTTCATGCCAACAGGTTAAAAAAAAATCCAAATTTAGCATTATAAATGCCAAATCGGCAACAATGTGAACGAATATAGATGTCAAAACTCAGGACGATGGTGATTCCATTGAAAAAAAAGGTAGGTTCTCAAAAATTACGGTAATTGTGCCAGGAGGAATACGCTGTAAAATATGGTGCATTAATTTTTAATAAAACAACAATTGAAGGTTGTAATACTAAAGGGTCTAAGTGCCAATTTTATGTTTTAGAGATATGACAATAAAAAGGTTGTGCGAAAGTGCGTTGGTACTTAGACCGCGCCACAATTTCATCTGTGTATGAGTGAAAAATTAAAAGAGACAGGCACTTGGATCCATTTGAATATTATAGTATACTATATATTACTTACTATTAAAAATATTGAAAATTTTGACTTTTTGTATATTAGTTAATTTAGTTATTTGTGCCAATGGACTTTGTATCCGGCTAATAAATAAATTAAAAAATTAGTTCTTTTTAGGGATGTTCCGATGCCATCAAAGTATCGATACATACTCATTTCGATAGTACTCAAATCTTTTTGATACTACTTATATAAATACTCCTAAAGTATCGATACTTGCTGATATCGATACTTTTAGCACTTTTTTTATTTTGAGGAAACTAACTTAAAAGCAATGAACGTTGAAGGACAATAATTATAACAAAAATGAGAAGGAAAAAATCTTTTATTATAAACGTTTTGCGTCACGTTAAGTACCTACTTTAAACAAAAAACTTTTTGACATCAAGATTGCCCAAAAACAGTAACTGTTCGAGGTATTTTGGAGACAATCAGTGCCTTGTTTGAGACCTTGTTGCACTGGCTTTGGAAAAGAGGCACTCGCGGGGAACTGATGCTGCAACAAAAATTAAATATTGCTGTGCATACATGTACAGACAAGAAAATACAAACTTCATATCATCCCATTCTGCAAATGGGTTGCTTTTAAGAGAAACTACCGGATTCGATAAATAAACTGAAACTTCATCTCTCTGATGAGATTTCTTTTTCTTCTTGTGTCCATGTGCTAACTCCTTATGATGTTTCCAAAAATCGTATTCAGGTGGTGCAGTAGATGAGACATCATCTTCTGACTCGGGCTACTTTAATATTAATATGCCGATGATTACAATAAATAAAATTACTCGTAAACAATCACTTGTATGTTCAAATTAAATCTGGACTGGACAGTTTGATAACTAATTATGTTGACAATGACAACTTAAATGGCGGGCGGGTGGCTCCCTTGCTTTTGGCTTGGGCTCAGGTGAAATCGGACGAGTTCGGCTCGCTCGGCGCGAGACACAACGCGTCACCCACGCCATCCCCACCACGCGTTGGATGAATACCGGTAACCGAGCGAGAGGGCTTTAGCTCTCTCATTCTGTATGATGCGTTCGGAAATTTTAAATTTTTTAATGGTGATACTGATTCGATTTGATACCAAGTACTTTTGTTTCAGTACCGAGTATGTATCGCAAGATTGATTCGATGCTAAAAATACTTGGTATCGAATCAAAAGTATCGAGTACCTACTCGTATTTACTAGTATCGGAATATCCCTATTACAGTGTGACCATATGTGGCAGTTTCCTGCCATTTTGGCAGGATTGAGCCCTTATTTTAGGCTGTGGCAGGATGTGTGGCAGTTTTCAAAAATTCGGCAGTATTGGGCATTATTGGGAAAAAATGTAAATTATGGCAGCACCATCTCTAGTTATAGGTATTCCCCTAAACCTCTCTTAGAATTTTCGTGTGACACTTATTTATGAATTCTAATGATTCATTTATACGGTCTATAACTATAAAACTGATATTAGTGTTAATTCTTCTTGCAATGTTGTATGTTCATTTCAATCAAATCAACCATTATTCATATAACTTTTGTCTTTTATTCTGAGTACACGAGTATAAGAAGTATAAATATATAATTAATTGTGTTTTGGTAAAATGAAGCGAAAGTATGAAAGAACATACATAACAGGGCAGAGTGGGAGCAAGACCCATTACTGTCATCGTGACTTACTAAAGCTAAAGACAATCCTGACAGGGCATTTTGTAAGGCATACAATTGTAAATTGCTATCGCACCTATCTGCCCTAAAAACATGCCTGTATTTATAACAAAACAAGAAAAATATGGAAGGGTATCACTATAGGGGGTAGGCAGTCACCAGTAAATTATCTTTTAACCTTACTTTTAACTAATTAATTTTACCGTATCAAACTAAAAATGTTATTCTTTGCGTTATGTGTACAATGTAAGTCTATTAATAGTCAATAAAAAATATTATTAATATACTGGCATTATTTTGGCATTTTCATTAGAAACTTTGGCAGGATTCTAGTCAAGCTAAGGCAGGATTATAAATTTTGAGTTGGTCACACTGCCCTATTACTATTATAATTATAGTAATTATAGTTTGTGTCAAACAAATTTCATGGTTAGAGTTACTTCTCATCTCACGTTTATTAATTTAAAATATAAGCAACTATGGCAAATAACAAAAAGCCGCAGCTTCCTAAAGCTGTACTAGAAATGAAGTTTATGAAAAAGACCAGAGAAAGAATTGAAAAAGAAATAGAAAACACTGATGGTCTTGATAATTTGTACTCAGATGCAATTACTAATGAAATGCGCAGTGCTTTAGGTAATTATATATCTGAACCTAGTTTTATATATTGTGAAGAATTAATGGAAGGCAGAATGTCATTTAAAGGTATGAATCCTGAGATTGAGAGGTTAATGGAACTTAGGAATCAAAAGAATCCAATACCCACGGGCGAAATGGATAAAGATATATCTGACGAATTATTAGCAAAGAAAATGAAGGACTTCAACAAAAGAAAAAGACAAAACTGTTCACCACCTAATCATTCTGTAATTAAAAGGAAAAAGTAAATACTTGTCTAGATCAAGTAAGGTATTTCAGTCAACTATTGAGTTGTAACAAGAATGTATGTAATATGTATATGGAAAATAAAGACTGTTATGTGCCCATCTAATCTTACTAGACAAGGAAGAGACATATACAAAATGATGTCTATTAAAATACTTTATTACACTGATGCCACATTTTATGATTCTAAGACTAGGATAGAAGGCTGGTGATTGATTAAAGACTAGTGATGACTATGTCGTAGGAGTTATTATATTTTTTATTATTTATAATAAGTTTAACAAAAAGTTTGTCATATACTGGAAATAAAGACTTACTTTTTAAAATCTTTATCATTTGTAACTATGTAACAAAGTTTGTTATAAAAACTGCAGTTCTTAGAATAAATATTATATAGAATTACAATAAGAATACTTTAAACTAAATACACCAAAGGAACACGAATGGTTTTTGTAAGCATACCAGCGACACACATCCTCTTGTTGTCTGTGGGGCCACAGGTACAATTTCCAGGAGTGGCACACTATCCTGCTATGAGCCCCCATGAGGTTGGATAAGCATTAAGCATTTCCACCTCCCAAAAAGAACTGATAACCATGTTCGGTTCCCCCTGGTGTTTTGTGTGGTAATGTGGGACTCCCTATGCAATGCACCTGTACATCCATTTCTCTAGGCTAGGAGACGCACATCACTGGTATACCCACTAAAACCACATCTATACATAATCGTTTCTAATTATAATCGAATTAGTACTAATGTTGATAATTGATTATGAAATTAAATTAATAACTAATCCTATTGTAAAAAGTAGTCGCTTTTTATTTTAGCTTTGTGTAGAACAGACTATACGTGACGCTTTTTTGGTCACATCATTTAATATTTTCATATTCTTAAAGTGTGATTCATGATAATTAATATATCACTTTGTTGTTGTAACAGGCACTATTAATTTTAACAATTTATCGATCACTAGCCTGTTTATCGGCTGTGTAGATGCACCGTAATTTGGTCTTAATCTACCGTCAAGGTAATATGGCATTCATCATCATCATCTCAGCGTTCTTCCCGGTTGCAACCCAAACTTGGTTTTGGTGCCCGGGGTCCGCTTTCCGACTTTTTCTACTCCACTTCGCACGGTCTTCAGCATCCCTGGTAGTGAGCCCATTGGCACGCATATCACCCCTTACGACGTCAAGCCAGCACTTTTTGGGCCTACCCCTCCTGCCGGGGCCCGGCGGAGGCGGCATGGCCAGACATTTGTTTCCCACGTAAGCATCCGGTTGCCGTAAAACGTGACCGTACCAACGGAGCCGACACTCCTGTAGTTTATCCGCAATGTCACGGATATGAAGACTACCGCGAATGCGGGAGTTCCTAACGCGTAAAAGGTAATATGGCATTATCGTGTCATAAGTCACTGTAATAGATATCATTCACGACCTCGGTGGCGTAACGGATAACGCACTTCGGTACGCTTGCGGAGGTCACGGGTTCGATTCCCGTCTCGCGTCTGGGTGTTTATGTATAATATGTATTTATTTACAAAAAAAAAGTATATAAGTAGTATATCAGTTGTCTAGTACCCATAACACAAGTGCTATGCTACTTAGTTTGGGACTAGATGGCGCTGTGTGAATTGTCACAAAAATATTTATTTATTTATTCACTTAATTGTAAAGTTATTAATATTAATTCATCACATACTGCGTAAAACAAATCTCAGTCAACTTAACATCTTTCATCTACTTCCTCATACTCAGATAAAAACTACCAAACCTTGGCAAACTATTTTAGATCTTATTCAAGCATTCAGGAAGGAGTGAAATGTAATTATCAAAATTCTAAGTGTGATGAATAAATGACGTTGTGTTTTCTAGAATACCTACGCATATACAAACAGAAATCTACTGTTTCAAGCTTTTGTTGTCTGAATAATCGTAAATTATAAGTCTTAAGGATTTTTCGGTTTTAAGTTTAATATTTGTTTTGTTATTGTGTGTGAGTGAGTTGTGTTATTAGTAGCTTAATATTGGTTCAATGAAGCTGAAAGTTCTGATAGCGACACAAGACCAACTTATGTTCTATCAAAACAGCTAGCTAGAATTGGAATGAAAAGGAAGCATTATAAACTGAAAGAATTTTCTATACGGTTAAAAAAAACATTCCAAGGATGAGTTTAAGCGCGTTTAGAATTATCCGATCGGTACGAGCGCGCTGCGATGGATAATTACGTCACAGAAAATTTATGCGCATTACTTTCATAATGCACCCTGTATTGGTAATAGAGATTCGTTGTTAGAGAGCTAAAGAACCTTAGAAATAATGTATGGGGTTTGAAGGCAAGAGTGGAATTAGGATATAAAAAAGTGAAGAAGGAAACGGTCTACCAGTAGCAACTATACTTCAGCCATGAGAAAAACTTACTACTAAAACTACTTAGAATAAAAAATCCCTGAAAATGAAACTTCCTCTTGCTTTTAACCCATAAATGGTGGCGTCACATATTCTCTTCTTCCATTCTCCTCTATTTGTCATCTGAACATTCCGCATTATACCATAACATATCATGCCACACCAGCCTAGTCTATTACTTGTCGTGAGCTATTTTTCTTGGTATCTAGCTTCCTTTATACATTCATTTCTAATTTGGATTAATGATCTGAGGTACTGGAAATTGGAGCAAGTGAGCGAAGACAAGCCTCCTAAGGTAATCACACTGGTTACAAAACAGATGTTCAGTTTTGGTTACTTGTCTTCAACCAATCTCTATATTCCTGATGTTACTGTATATACAACCATGAGAAATATATAAGCGCTGAGGGCCGAACCTAGGTGTATTCACGGAAAATGATACATACAATTTCAACTGTAAAATAGGTATAAAGTAAAACCCACAGATGTTAAGCACCAGTCACGTGCATTTTTATCAAGTGTTTTTTCGCACTCACTTCGCTAGGTGATGTTCCACGTCTTGTTTGCGTAAATTCAAGAGATGTTTTCATCATTTTGCATTTTATATTAACTAATATTTTACAGAAATTTGAAATGACACACATTTTGGTGTTAATATACTGCATTATTATATACTTAGTCAATCATTTTAATACTTGATAACAGAATTCCATAATTAAACCGTATATATAATTCGATGTCAGTTTTCAATGTTGTAAAATTATAAAGGTCAGTCGAGTCCTTGTTGCATTAATGTGTGAAGGTCCCTGAACGCAGCACCAAGTCGTCCTTGCAGAGTTTGTCTTTTAAGAAGAAAGGCTCGCACATCTATTAAAAGTCTATATATTTGCATGCACTTAGCGTAGCGCTCCTCCCGAGGGATGTCCACGCCCAGCGTGCACACCGGAGCACTCACATTTGCCCGAACTACTGATGAGAAGTTTCTCACTATAAGCCTTAAGGCATTACAGCCACATTGCATATACCTGAAAAAATTATAACCTTGAAAACATATTTTTATATCATAAATGCACTGACAACAGTATGTGACAGAGGTCACGAGGCACGAAGTATCTAAGGTTTGTTCGAAACTAACATTCCGTACTTTAACAGAGCACTTAAAGGCTTGATTACACCTAACGAGTACAGTGGCGAGTCAGTGTCCTCGGCCGAGTGCTCGGTTGGTATAAACACTTTAACGAGTGCTAGGTCGAGCAGAGAGGCGAGAGAGTCACTAGAATCCTAATCTGATTACTAGGCCGAGTACGCACCTCCCCGCTTCATTCTTCTGCCCCCGCGACTCGATATCCCGCTCGGCACGCATGAACACGCACTCGCTTGTCACTCGGCTACTCGCCACTCGTTCGTTCGTCACTAAGCAGTGTGCGTGTTTATGTTTTTGTTTTCAAATTATCCTAATCTCAATTAAAATGTCGGCTAATAACAAATGGAGCTTGGAAACAACAATAAAATTAATTTAGTGTTACAAAACATCTGAATGTTTGTGGAGTTTTTATCACCCGATTACAAAATCAAGGACAAGCGTAATGCAGCACTGAACTGACTCACCACTATAGTAAATACGTGTGACCACCTACTCGGTTCGGCGACTCTCTGGGCCGAGAGCTCATTTACTGACTCGCCACTGTACTCGTTAGGTGTAATCAACCCATAAAACAGACAGGCGTAGGCTTGAAAATTGTATTAGTTTTAGAAGATATGATGAAGTGATTTCTCAAGGATACAGATCGAACGCCTAATAGATTCGTAACAAGACATATTAGATGTTTGTACTAAAGCGAAAAATTGCCTTTTCTAATTTAATTATTTAAATACTTTGCTGATTTCAATAAGTATGGATAATTGTAATTTTTAGAAACCCTATTTTAAATAAATCAATTGAAAGAAAAGTACCTCTATAATAAGTAGTGTATCAGTTGCCTAGCAACTACAACACAGAAATTCTGTTTTTATTTTGAGACTAGATGGCACTGTGTAAAATTTCTCATGTTTATTATTAAAACTTATATCGTCTGTCAGCTATGGCAATGGCCCTGCGACACCCTCATTTATTTTCACTATTATTTACTATATGTAGATTGGCGATGACGTTTTTTTAACGCGCTTTTATTAACTTGACCTGTCTATGTAACGAAATTTTCGGCCTCGATTTTTACCCACTTTGAACAATCAAAAAAATTTAAAATTTTGCACACTTGTCAAGACCTGATGACAATACACAAATTTAATCATTTTGTCCCATAGTACATATCAGGATTAACACATTCTTTTCCTTCTGCTGGAAGATGGCGCTAAATTAATAAAAACATTTACTGATTGGGACTTGAAAACAAATAAATTACATTTAAAAAAAATAAAAAACAAGCTTTTATATTTAATAAAACTAAAAATTAAAAATAATTCTTAAACAAGTACGCTTTTAGAACGGTGACATTAATTTTCCCGTCAGTAATTTTATTATGTTAAGAATTATTTTTTACTTTTTATTGGTAGATATACTCCGCCAGTATTTCATCAATGTCCTCAAGACTGCTAACAGAATCACACACAACCATCCTCTGGCGGGTGTCAAAGATTTTACAGAATAAAGAAATATACTTTTCAAAATATACTTACGATTCATACTTGCTTTGTAACAGTTCATAAATTTTTGGTAGCATCAGTAAGCATATGTCCAGATTCCATAGCGATCTGAAAATATAAAACAAAATTAGCAAAACAAAAAAACAAACCTAATTGAGCCAAAATGTAGTTTCCTGAACTGAACTTACGGTTTGTGTGCCATAACATTAAGAATATCTAATATAACAGAAGAGTCCTCTAGTGCTATAACGGATTCGAGTGCCGCTTTTAGGGTTTTGTTGATTTTCACTGAGTGGAATATCTGAAAGAAAGAAATTATTTCATTTTTATTGTCCCAAAAAATACAAGCGTGAAACTTAAACGCATACTACACTTATATAAAACTAGCTATGCCCGCGACTTCGTCCGCGTGGAATAGTGACCTTGTCACTAAGGGGTATGAAAAATAGATGTTGGCCGATTCTCAGACCTACTCAATATGCTCACAAAATTTCATGAGAATCGGTCAAGCCGTTTCGGAGGAGTACGGGAACGAACATTATGACACGAGAATTTTATATATAAGATTACTACAAGTAAATTGATTCAGCTAGCACCTCTGGAGCAAGTTATCTCTCCTTTTTAATTAACATGTGCTGGAAGTTGATGTAGTATGAAATAATTCATTCAATATAAAGTTGTCTACAGTCCGGGCGCGAAGCAGGAAGAATTTTGTACAATGACCTCTTTACCTACCGACAGTGGTCGCAAACAATTTTGTATTAAGTGCGGTTTACATAAAATGTTTGAAGGAGAAAAAATTTACTAACTTATTAAGTAAATTATTGTTATTATAATAAATTATTTATTTAGGTTTTACATTATAACAGTTATAAAAATCGAGTAACAATTACTAACTCTGCAGAAATAAAAAATGAAAATTCATAAATCAGAATCCGATTCCTCTGTATGGGAGTTACTGCTTTCCGACCACGTCTCGCCTGTCACATTTATTACAAAAGAATTACAATAACTTACAGTCTCAGGTAAAAGGTTTATAATCCCTGAGGACTGCGGCCATTGCATATGTGCGAGCGACACTCATTATATTTACGCGGGAGTGACAGAGACAGGTAATAACAGGTTAATGTACGAAATTCTTCCTGCTTCGCGCCCGGACTATAGTCTAAATCTCAGGACGAGAATTGGGCCCGTGATCTCTGCAGCAGTCCGACATGCATTAGTCTTTGAACGAAGTTTTACATAGATAGCATACTCTCAATGTTGAATGAATAATGGTAGGCGTATACCTGGAGTGCGCGCTGTCGTGCTGTTAGAACGGCCATCATGGAGTCGTGTCCGCGCATCATCACCCCCAGCACCTCTTGCTCGCTGGGCGCACCCGCACCTCCCGCGCCGCGTACTCCACCACGCTGCACAGTAAAAACCATAAATTATTAAATAATTGTTATTTTAACGTTATTACAAATATTTCACCATTGGAAAATTTAGGGTAGATGGCCTTGGATCCCTGAATAGAATACACAGTTATTCGCTAAGTATGCGAAACGCGGAATGGCGGTTTATTCGAACAGTAAGTGATAATTACGGCATACATATTAAACTAGAAAACTCTCTCTAAGAAACTTCCGCTTTAGAAATCGAACTTGCATATAGTTGCGACTGGTACAAACACGTAATAATTTATATGAATAGAAGTACATAAATAACGTTGTAATATGTAATAAAATATAATTAAACACTCACGGGTAGGAATTCGTCCAGATCGAGGCCGACGGGTCTGTCGGTGGAGAAAGGCACGAACTCCGGCTCGGACTCCCGGTCAGGTGGGTCTGCCGCTCGAGACACCTTCTCGCGGCTCATACTCTCCATTCGCCGTCTTAAATAAATGTTTTCTACTTTCATGGGAGTTTAACTTTATTGTACGATGCCAGTCACAGTCGCAGGTTACAACGTACTCCCCTGGAGTGGGAGACACACTCTACGCGATACTACCGTTCGTCCCACGCTCGTTTCCACCGTTACCTCACGCGAAAGTGAGGGTAGTTCACAAAATCAGGAGGCGAGATTCTCATCTACTTTTTATGTAAAGACCGAACATTTATGATTTTAAGAAGAAATTGTGGCATCTACGATAATCATCATACGACAAGTAGTGTGGACATGTAACTTAATTTAACGTTTTGTGGATTATTAACAGCTATTTAAACGTCTAAGGAGGAACGAAATTAATTTCGTAAAACGAAACGACGATTTGAAACTACTCTTCTATAATTTGACTTTGAGCTCCTCGGCTAGAAATATTGCAGTAGGCAAACAAGCGTTAATAGTATAAGAAAGTCATAAGGCGACTAATGAATTCATTCAAACCGCACTTAAAGCACGTAAATTAGTCGTGGAACGGTGGAAGCACTCGGGGGTCTCATCAATTATATGAATACAATTTTAGAATTATATACTTATTGTCAGCACAATTAATTAAAATTTAGGTGTAATCCACATTTCATTTATTGAATTTTTGATACATAAAACTACCTACCTCGACTACAAGCCTCTAGGGATTGATATAAATCACACACACGCATATATATATATATATATATATATATATATATATATATATATATATATATATATATATATATATACATATATAATTGTTAAAAAGGTATATGCTTACCTATTAGTGTCACTGAGTGCTCTTGTGAAGGACAAAGATCTAGGGCCCAACGACGGAGGGCCTAATGACATATCACTATTACTTTGACGGAGATTTCCAGGCGCTGAAAAACAATATTACAAAACCCGTTTTCATTAATCATTCCTTTTCATACATTCTAATTTGTTAAAACATGACGAAATAAGACTGTATTTTTTAATTACATCATAAAGAATAGTAAACGCTTTTAGAGATCAACATTTAGATAAATTTGATGCAAGTATAATAACGATCTATTATTTTTTGTACAATTTTTTCCCTTCAAATTAGAAAAGGAAACCATATATTATTTTTGATGCTTGTGAGCTAGCCGTTTAGAGCTAGGATAAACTATTTCCTCCCTTTTACGGCACCCCCCTTAGAAGGAAATGTGTGTGACCCTACTCTTCTATATGAAATGTGTCGTCGGGAACACACAGTCAATGATGAGGAAAAATTAAAAGAATGCGCTAACATTTTAAAATTTTTTAGGGAATGTTTAAATATATTAACTTTCGATTCTAAAATAATGTTTTAAAGTAGAAGGGCCCCTTAAATATATAATCTTATAAGTGTTAACCGTTAACTGATTAGTAACTTACTTAAGTCAGTGGATGACTTTGATTCTTTGTACGAGTTATGCCTATTCAGCGTAGAGGCGGTGTGCGGGGAGGCGGGCGCGGTGTAATCCCTTGTGGCCGGCGGAGGCGCTATTCCGGACAAATTATACATATATACATACTACACCTTCACTATACGCTATTACATATATTATTATATGATACTATATGGCGCACGAATCAATATTATAGCAAAGCATATTTCCCTGCCAGAAAGAATGTACACAACTCAACCTAAGTTTTATTATTATATATGTTTAATTATAATTACAAATAAATAAAAAAGCAACTTACTAGGTAAATGTATCAATAGTGTATTAACATTAAATTGTAACATCATTAGTAGAGCAATTTACGTAAAGTTAAATTAAATACAGCCTTGTAACAATTACCAAATACTGTCAGTGAAGACAAACGTCGTGGAAAAAACCTGCACAACGAGCAGCGGTGTGTGTAAGCCGCCAATTTTGAACAAGCGAAATGTATATTGTTGATTTATATACATTTATATTGGCAACACTAATTGAAATCTCTTACTCTTCCAATTAAGATGGCGAAAGGATAGTTGCGTTTTACTTGTGTGATAATGTTAAGATTAAAGAATAAAAGTATAAAACCATGAACGGGCCTAATTATTTTAACATGGTAGCAGAACAGTGGTTTAATGGTTAAAGTGTGATAATGTTAAGATTAAAGAATAAAAAATAAATGTGATAGAAACAAGAAGAAAAAAATGGCGTCAAAAAATAGTGATATAAATATTCCAATTTTCGATGGCACAGATTACAGTAATTGGAAAATACGGATAATTAAGTTTCTACAGTTCAAAAAGTGCAAGGATGTAGTAATGAGAGCGAAAATTGAAACCGACAAAGATGAATGGGACGATAGATATATACAAGCAACAAACTATATTTACAGTGCTATAACAAACAAGCAGTTGGAATATATAAGTGAATTAAATACAGCATACGAAATAATACAGAAATTTGATGAGATGTACCTAAAGAAATCAACGGCGTTGCAAATAGTATGTCGACATAAACTCGAAAGTGTCAAATTGAAAAATTATTCTGAAGTGTCTTTATTTTTCGATGACTTTGAAAAAGCTGTAAATGAGTTGAAACAAGCCGGTGCAACGGTATCAGAAACAGAAAAACTAAACTACATGTTAAAAGCACTACCAGTGAGTTACAACTACATAGGTGATTTAATAGATGTCTTACCAGAGGGTGAAAGGACAGTGGACTATTTAAAAAGCAAAATAAAATTGAAAAGTACAGGAAATATGAGTGAAATGTCAGAAGACACATCAAATGTTTTTAAAGCAGATACTAACCGATCATATAATTGTTTTGGTTGTGGTAAACCTGGTCACCTAAGAAGAGATTGTAAGGCAGAAAATGTAAACCGTGGTCGAGGACATGATCTTTCAAATTATAGAGGAAATAGTATACAAAATTATAGAGGAAATAGTATACAAAATTATAGAGGAAATAGTTTACCAAGTTATAGAGGACATAGTTTGCCAAGACGAGGACGTGGTTCATACAATAACAGAGGACAAGGTTCAAGAAATTACTACCATAATAATCAAGGGAGTCAAGGTAACAGTTATCATATTAGTATTGCAAACAATACATACACAACGCAAGAGAATGATAAGCCAAAGGGTCAAATAAATTGGTTACTAGATAGTGGATGTACTGACCACATTATTAACACTGATAAATACTTCAATACTTATGAGATATTGGAAAAACCTATTAAAGTCAAAATTGGTAACGGAACAATATTAGAAGCTACAAAAATTGGTAATATAAAAGCTTATTTCTTAGTCTATGGACAAAAATCTGAAGTCACACTGAAAAATGTTTTCTTTGTAAAAGAAATGAAAGCAAATTTATTAAGTTATTCGAAAATTACTGATAATTGTTCAATCGTCTCAAAAGGGAAATGTGCAAAAATTTACAATGAATATAGAAAGATTATAGCAATTGCAATTAAGGATGAAAGACTGTATAAGATGAAAAGTTACATGTGTGAAGAAATATTGGAAGCAAATATTAGTAAAACAAATATGACTGTAAAGGAAAAACTACATCGTACTCTGGGCCATATTAACTTTAAAAAATTGGATTTAATGTGTAAAAATGAATCATTAGAAGGATTACCTAAAGAGATTGAATATGAATATTTAAAGTGTGCAATATGTATTGAAAATAAAATGCATAATTTACCATTTGCTAATAATCGAAGAAAAGCAAAAGAGATATTAGAGATTGTTCATACAGATTTAAATGGGCCACATCAGACTACAGGATATAATGGAGAAAAATTTTTTTTGAGTTTTATTGATGACTACAGCAAATTAGTCAAAGTTTATTGTATCAGATCAAAGGATGAGGTATATGATTACTTGGTGCAGTATGTTAATGAAGTACAGAACTTGACAGGAAAAATGATAAAGGAACTGCGATGTGACAATGGGAAGGAATATATGAATGCAAGAGTTTTTCAGTTTGCAAAAGAGAAAGGAATAGTGATAAAACCCTGTCCAGCATATGTTCATCAATTAAATGGAACAGCAGAGATATAATCGTACGTTGATGGATATGGGTAGATGTCTTTTATCAGAAGCAAAGGTAGAAAGAAGATTTTGGCCTGAGGCAACTAAAACAGCTGCATATCTTAAAAACAGAACCTTAACTAATACTATTGAGAGGAAAACCCCATATGAAATATTTTTTAAAAGGAAGCCATCTATGCAAAATCTAAAATTATATGGAAGTAGAGTTTTTGTAAGAATTCCTGAAGAACGAAGAAGGTCTAAATGGGATAAGAAAGCAGAAGCTGGAATTTTGCTTGGTTATACTGATATTGGATACAGAGTGTTAATTAACAACAGAGTTATTATTGCTAGAAATTGTGATATAATTGAGGAAGATGTTAAATTATGTGGTTTTAAAGATGGGGAAGAAAATAGTGAATATAAAATAAAAGAAAAGGAAGATAAAAAGATCCAAGAGGAAAGAAATATGTTAAAATACTCAGAAAATGATAAAGAGAATGTAGGAGAAAGTGAAGATGAGAATCTAAATAGAAGATTAAGAAAACAAATCAAACCTCCACTTCGTTTTGATGAAGAATTTGGTTATTATTGCATATGCTGTAACTACTGTGATGCGTCAGCTCCAATTGATTTTCAGGAGGCGATTACATGTGATGAGGCAATGAAATGGAAAGGAGCAATGAATATTGAGATGGAAAGTTTAATAAAAAATAATACCTGGACTCTAGTTGACAGACCCTCCAAGGAAAAAAAGGTAATTGATGTGAAATGGGTGTATAAAAGGAAGAGTGAAAATGAATACAAAGCAAGGTTAGTAGTAAGAGGTTTTCAGCAAACAAATTGTATTGATGATACTTACTCACCTGTTGCTAAAATGCCTACACTTAAGCTACTATTATCTTATTGTTGTCAAAATAATTTAGCTATTCATCAAATGGATGTTGAAACAGCATTTCTAAATGGTAGAGTATTATCTGAAGTTTATGTAAAGCAACCAATCGGTTATGAAAATGGAACTGATAAAGTTTATAAATTAAATAAATCATTGTATGGTCTAAAAGAAAGCCCCAGGGTATGGTATGAATGTTTTAATGATTTTTTGATTAATTTCGGTTTTCGCAGGAGTAAATATGACTATTGTTTATATGTTAGAAAAGAGAACAGCTAAATTGTTTATATTCTTTTATTTGTGGATGATTTATTAATTTGTTGTGAAAATGTAGAAGTTATTGGTGATATAAAAACTAAATTGTCTGAAAGGTTTAAAATGAAAGATATTGGTAAAGTAAAAAATTATATTGGTATTGAGATTGAATATATGTATAATCAAAACAATGTCTTAACTTTGAGTCAGAAATCTTATATTGAGTCTTTAGCTAAAAGGTATAATATTGAGAATGCAAAAATGTATAAGACTCCTATGGAAATAAATTTAAAATTGGAACAATCTGATATTAATGAGGATGTAAAATATAGAAATTTGATTGGTGCTCTTTTGTATATTAGTTCAGGTACTAGACCTGATATATCTTACAGTGTAAATTACTTAAGTAGATTTCAAAACTGTTATAATGAGACACATTTTAAGTATGCATTGAGAGTTTTAAAGTATTTGTATTTGACAAAAGATCTTAAATTAACATATTGTAATAATAGTAACGCTGATATTCTAGATTGTTTTGTGGATGCTGATTGGGCAGGAGATATTTTAGATAGGAAATCTACTACAGGATTTGTCATTAGATTGTTTGGAAATATTATTTACTGGAAATCAAAGAAACAAAGTAGTGTAACAAAGTCCTCAACATTTGCTGAATATGTAGCTTTATCAGAAGCAGTAACAGAGTTAAATTTTCTTATGTGTCTAATGGATGATGTATTCAATAAAGTTTGTAAACCAGTTAAAATTTATGAAGATAATTCAGGAGCCGTAGCTATTTCTAAATATGGAAACTTTACTAAGAATTCTAAGCATATTGAAGTTCACTATCATTTTATACATGAAAATGTTAAGCTAGGAAATATTGAAGTTGTAAAAATAGAGTCAAAAAATAATATTGCAGATATATTTACAAAAGCTTTGGGAAATATTAAATTCATAAAATTTAGAGAAATGTTAAATTTGAAATAAAATAATGGTTGTTGTAACAGTGTTTTACAATATAAATGTAAGGAGGCGTGTTGATTTATATACATTTATATTGGCAACACTAATTGAAATCTCTTACTCTTGCAATTAAGATGGCGAAAGGATAGTTGCGTTTTACTTGTGTGATAAAGCTAATATTATAGAATAAAGTATAAAACCATGAACGGGCCTAATTATTTTAACATATATACAGTTGTTTTGGGAAAGCACGAGTCTAGCTATGTGTCGTAACGGGTTGCTATTATATAACAAGTGGATAGTAAGCGATCAATCAATGATCATCAAGACCTTAGTATGTCTCAATGGCCTGGAGATGTATGCTTACAACCTGCCTACAGCCTGAATAAAGGCAATTTATTGACAGAAAAATATAGAATATCGAAAAAGTAATTATCATCATCCCAGCGTTGTATCCCGGTCGCAACCTTCCGTTTCGGTGCCCGGGGTCCCCTTTCCGACTTTTTCTACTCCACTTCGTACGGTCTTCAGCATCCCTGGTAGTGAGCCCATTGGCACGCATATCACGCTTTACGACGTCAAGCCAACACATTTTGGGTATACCCCTCCTGCCGGAGCCCAGCGGAGGCGGCATGGCCAGACATTTATTTCCCACGTAAGCATCCGGTTGCCGTAAAACGTGGCCGTACTATCAGAGCCAACACTCCTACAATTTATCCGCAATGTCACGGACATGAAGACTGTCGCGAATGCGGGAGTTCATAACGCGTTCGTTTCGCGTTACTCCACACATCCACCGCGGCATATTCATCTTTGTGACATGCAGTTCTTGCTTGTGTTGCTCTAACACCGGCCATGCTCCACAGCCGTATAAAAGGACAGGCCTAATGATGGTCTTATAGACCTGTCCCTTCAACTTTACCGGTATCTTGGGGTCACAAATGATTCCAGTTACCTCACGCCATTTGGCGCACGTGGCAGCAATGCGTGCCTTGACGTCGCAATCGATGTCATCAGACGCGTGAAATACAGATCCCAGGTATTTCACTTGGTTCGTGCGCTCGACCGTGTCGCCGCCTGTGCGTACGGGTGTGGGATCTGTGGAGTTACAGGCCAAGTACTCGGTCTTCGCCACATTGAGCTTCAAACCACCGTTCTCAAGCGACTTCTTCCACGCATTCACGCGTCGCATCAGTGTACCCCTGTCCGAATCTGCCCGCGCGATATCATCATCATACACGAGCAGCTACGGAGGCTGCTCATGTGAGTTTTTAATGGTGTCTGACAGTACGTCTAATGCCACGCTGAACAGAAACGGTCTAAGGACGGAACCTTAGTGCTCCCCAACGGCGATGGGGAAAGGTTTTGTGTCGCCAACAGCGGTCCGAACTACGGAATCGAAGTCATGGTACATGTCTAGAAGAAGTAATTATAACTAATAAAAACCTGTTTGAAATAAAAATCTATAAAGCTAAAATGTATGACAACTTAAGCAACTCTTACGAGGACACATTAACAATAGAGATGCAATATTTACGTGCAAAGCTTTCCCTGTATGTCTTCTTGTCAGTCGGATTATACTGTTCCTTGGTAGAGGTGGGGATGCGGGAAAGGGGCTCGTGGCGGTGGCGCTGAGGTGGCGACGGCTGCGGCGGCGGTCGGGCCGGAGTGATCACTGCTACAACCGCAGGCGCCACTGCTGCCTCTTCCGACACTTCGGGCCCTAAATCGGTTTATTATTGACTATACGGTTGAGTGGCTAGGCAAATGGGTATTAACATTTAGGTAAATATCCTACAGGCTTCGTTTGAGCGGACATCCGATCTGGACTCATTGAGAATTGAAAAATTTATTATATACACTAATTGAAAAAAATCAAAAGAAAAATTCCATATTAAAAAAAATCGGATAGCTGTTGTATCTTCATTAAAGATGATCGATTTTTTTTTCACAGTATTCGTTAGGATTTAGCATTGCACGTGTCTTCAAAAATCTAAAAACTTTAATTTATTTCATATACGTCTCCAATACGACCATTTTTAATGAAGATACAGCTATCCGAAATATCGTAACTTTTTTGATCTATTAATTTTTCTACTAGTGTATGAAGATTTCACTGATGATAATAGCATTGCTTCCATTAAGCGAACTAACATGTTATTCGGGTCGTAAAATATATGTTGTTTACCCATAGTTGTATCGCCCGCCTATCAAGAAAATTAAATCCATTCCATCTATAGTTGATCATACTAAAATTTCTTAAGAGTTGACAGATCTACTCCTTATTCTGCTAGCTATACGAACAATACATTATTATTGTATAACCTATGTCTTCACAGACAACTAAATAAGGACACTGTCGGATTCTCATTCTAAATTTAGGGTTTGGAAGCCACATGTTCTGCCTCTTTATACAGGACGAAATGGCACCATCACACAAGTACGCCACGTTTTGCCAACAACAGCATCGTCAACGGGCTACAAAATGAAAGCTTTGGATGCGATTCGGATGTAATGCTAGTAATGAAATAACACCATAACATCCAAAATCGACACATAATATTTTACATTTACGAGACTCATCTCGTATCGAGACTCCTAATACTCATATTAGGACTAAAAAAATCCCAATTGTGATTTTTGTTTAATTAAAACAGTAAGAAATATTCTGTACAAAATTATATACCATACATTCGCATCACCTGTGTAGATATTTCATATTTTTATTTGAATATTTTGCGTGGACTGTTACAATTGTCAACAATTTTTAGCACGTAAAACTCATAGCTTATACATGATACAAGAAAGCATTATCAATAGCCTTGCAATTATGGTACTCTGATTCGATATTTAAAAAGAAATAAATAATTTTCACTTAAATTATTTGATAATACTGTTTATCATCACATTGCCAATTCAAAGACAAACAAATACCAAAACTAGAATATTAAATTGATTACATTCATACAAATTGTTCATGCAATGGTTCAAAATTACATGTCGAAAACATTGCAATATCTTATCGTATATTAAAGTAAAAATGACTGTTAAGATGATAAACAAATTACAGATCGTTGTTCAAAAAGTTAGTATAGTCAGTGTACACAAATATGACTGATAAATTAATCCAATAGATTTTTAGCTGCATTCAGAGTACTCATTTCAAAATAGAAAAAACTTTATAAAACAACTAGAAATCAAAGAATTTGTCTACTTAATTATAACATTAAATATTTAATTTAAGGTTAACCGTCCATTTGAACTCTGAGTGCAGCAAGTTGTGAATGTGATTATAGTACTACAAATACAATTTATACTACAGTATTAGTATTTAGCGAGGTTATGTCATGACCATACACAAGAGACGGTTCGCAATGAACATGGTATTACCCGTCATCGAATAATCTTCTGAAGATAAACTAGTGGCCGGAGGCGGAGTACGCGTCACTATAATTACAAACATAACATTAGAATATCTAACTAAATAAAAATATCATGCAGAAAATGTTACACAATTACATCATTTTGGGCAGAAATGATTTAAAACACAATCTGGTCAAAATCTACACATAACTACATTGGTCAACTTGATTTATCGAATGAATATTTTGGGTTTAATGCCTTTTTAAGTCTAATAACAATATTCACTGAAACAGTATAGAAACTGCAACAAACTAAACATTAATATGAAATGCTACCATGAAGATACTAAACAACACTCGAACAGTAACGCAAAGAAAAAAATTTTGTACAAATAAATCGACACAACATAAAAGGCTAGATTTTTTTACATCTTTACAAGTCTTAAAACTAATTTATGGCTCGAATAATTTTTGTACAAAGCAGTCAATATGCTGAATACACAACTACTCACATGCTCTAGATGGACGGAATATTTCAGAGTAGTCATTAAAATTTGATATAACGGCACCTGAATCTTCGTCGGCCTCCGTGCCTGACGTCGATTCCTCCGCCGTCTTTTCGTCCAGCAGTGAGGGTCTGTGCAGCACTGTAAGCAAATATTACCTTATTTCTTGGCATTGCAAGAGCTTGTAGTGTTGTGGCCATACTTTGTTCCTTAGTTGTTGTAAAGTAAGTTTTTTATTAACTTTATTTATATTTTGTTAGGATTTTCATTATTTCTATTATTCATTAATAAAAATTAATAAAAAAACAGACATACAGCAGGATAATACATTCTTAGGAAAACAGTAAATATCTTCAATACCTTCTTTAAGCGGTTTTTCTTTGGAGAAACTTTTACGAACAGTATGTCCCTTTTGGAATGAGGACAAATCTCTGACAATGGGTGGAGAAATTGGTGGTGGACCTCCGAATGGATGCACCTTGTTCAGATCCACAACAGACAACACCACATACATTGAATGGAACGATCCTGCTATCTGTAAAGACACAAATGTTTAATTTGACAAAGAACTATACAAGAATTCGTGAAATCTCTAATTTAATTTTATTTAGAATTTCAGAAATGTAAAACATAACTGACCAGTTGTGTTTGAGCAACAGTGACATCATGGATCTGACCCCAGTGGCCTGGCACCGTGTCTAGCACTCTGGCTGGCTCCCAACCAATCACATGGAGCCCATCATTAGCACAACCCAGAAGAGTAGTGCCATCTTCACTGAACACCATGTGCCTGTAAGGTAAGCAAAGTAAATAAGTCTAATTGAAATTCTACAACTGCTTTAAAAACTGGAGGTAACACTAAATGAGAAGAATATTAATGTAATATTGAAACACAAGATATATTTCAAGGCTTCATACTACTCCTTCCACAATATTGGTACATTATTGAACAATATGGCAATTGTGTAGGTTGTAAAGCTTGAACTTGTTGCCTATAAACAAGCATAAACACATCTCATTGTGTGAATGTCTAGGACTACAATCTGATGACCATTTACCAATGCAACTCATCTCATTGCATTGGTAAATGATCATGCCACAATGAAATTTAAGGTCTTCATATGACAGGTACTAAAGTGCTCTTAGACTAGTGCCTAATGACATTACATAAGATGATGGAAAGCATTTTAATGGAATAACTGTGGTTATAATTCTGAATCTGAATGCCATCGTGAATACGTATTTCAAAAAGAGACCCGAGCATCTCATCACCTACAAGAGCGGGAGGAATGCTACCCAAATCGACTTCCTACTCACTAGGAGACACCACATCAGCAAAGTAGCCAACTGCAAGGTCATACCCGGTGAGAGTCTCACTGCACAACACCGTCTTCTTGTCATGGACCTCTGCGTAAAGCCCAAAGGCAAATGTGTCGACCGCCTTCAACGCCGAATCAGGTGGTGGCTGCTTGATGAAGTCAAGTCCCAGGAGTTCGCCTCTGCCATCGGCGACAAGTGCGCCGGAGGTGAGGGCGGACCAGTTCAAGCTTACTGGGACAGGATTCAGGCGGCTATCCTTGGGTCGGCGAGAGAGGTGCTCGGCGTGTCTAAGGGCGGACGCAAGTGTGACAAGGAGACTTGGTGGTGGAACGACTCAGTCCAGAGGGAGACCAGGGCGAAAAAAGCCCTCTTTAAGAAGTGGCAAGCGTCCAGATCTCCTGAAGACCGCGACGCATACCGGGTAGCAAAGCGCGCCACTAAGAGAGCTGTTGCCAGAGCCAGGCGAGACCACTTACAACCACTTTACGATAAGTTGGAATCGTCTGAGGGGCAGAAGCTCATCTATAAGTTGACGCGCTCCAGGGTCAAAGCGGCACAGGACATTTCCAAGTGCCGCTGTGTAAAAGACCCTGTGGGCAACCTGCTATGCGAGGACCTCGCGGTGAAGGAGAGATGGCGCTCGTATTTCCACGAGCTGCTGAACACGCAGCACAAAGAGGTGCAGCCGCCTGATCTTCCTCCGAATCAAGGACTAGTGCCACTGATAACGCCTGCAGAAGTCCAGAATTGTCTTCGCCGCATGAAGAATCGGAAAGCTGTTGGATCCGATGGAGTCCCCATCGAAGCCTGGAAGGCGATGGGCTCTCGTGGTGTGGGCATCTTAACAGACCTTTTCAACTGGACACTCCTCACCGGTACGATCCCGAGCCAATGGAGACTGAGTATCATTACTCCAGTCTTCAAAGGCAAGGGGTCGGTGCAGGAGTGCGGTAGTTACCGAGGAGTTAAGGTCATGTCCCACACCATGAAGCTCTTCGAAAGGGTTATCGACTCTCGGATTCGACAGGAGTGCACTGTCTCGGATTGTCAATATGGGTTTCGCCCTGGTCACGGGACAATGGACCCTGTTTTTGCCCTAAGGACTGTCGCGGAGAAATACAGGGCGAAGAATACGCCTCTGCATTGCCTGTTTCTCGACTTGCAGAAGGCCTTCGACTGTATTCCTCGCGCGATAATCTGGTGGGCATTGCGGTCCAAAGGGATTCCAGAGGCCTATGTTGACATCATCCGAGACATGTACCGTGACTCCGATTCCGTAGTTCGAACCGCTGTTGGCGACACCAAACCTTTCCCCATCACCGTCGGGGTGCACCAAGGATCCGTCCTTAGTCCGTTTCTGTTTAGCGTGGTATTAGACGTATTGTCAGACAGCATCAGAAACTCACATGAGCAGCCCCCGTGGTTGCTCATGTATGCTGATGATATCGCGCTGGCAGATTCGGACAGGGGTAGGCTGGTGCGACGTGTGAAGGCGTGGAAAGAGTCGCTTGAGAACGGTGGTCTGAAGCTCAATGTGGCGAAGACTGAGTACTTGGCCTGTAACTCCACAGATCCCACACCCGTACGCATAGACGGCAACAAGGTCGAGCGCACGGACCTTGTGAAATATCTGGGATCTGTGTTTCATGCATCCGGTGACATCGATTGCGACGTCAAGGCACGCATTGCTGCCGCGTGGGCCAAATGGCGTGAGGTAACTGGTGTCATTTGTGACCCCAAGATGCCGGTAAAGTTGAAGGGGCAGGTCTATAAGACCATCATTAGGCCTGTCCTTTTATACGGCTGTGAAGCGTGGCCGGTGTTAGAGCGACACAAGCAAGAACTGCGTGTCACGGAGATCAATATGCTGCGGTGGATGTGTGGAGTGACGCGGAAGGACCGCGTTAGGAACTCCCGCATTCGCGGTAGTCTTCATGTCCGTGACATTGCAGATAAATTGCAGGAGTGTCGGCTCCGTTGGTATGGCCATGTTTTACGGCAACCGGATGCTTACGTGGGAAACAAATGTCTGGCCATGCCGCCTCCGCCGGGCCCCGGCAGGAGGGGTAGACCCAAAAAGTGCTGGCTTGACGTCGTAAAGGGTGATATGCGTGCCAATGGGCTCACTACCAGGGATGCAGAAGATCGCGCGAAGTGGAGTAGAAAAAGTCGGAAAGCGGACCCCGGGCACCGAAACGAAAGTTTGGGCAGCAACCGGGACTAACGCTAGGATGATGATGATGATGATGAACTGTGGTTATAATTCTTAGTTCAATATGTGACATGCATTAAGGCTTATGACTATTCAATCTAATCAGAACAGAAATTGTGGAAATTTTCAACTGATAAAGTAAACAGGAGCATCATTTTAAGTACACTGCGATCCTATCCCTATGGCTTTTCAGAGGCCGCAGATGTCAGATGTTTCATGTAATGAAAGTGATCTAAATTTACAATTTTACCTTTTTAGTTTTTCTCATTAAATAAAAAATTATAATTTAAAATTAAATTATGAAGGTGTCAAATGTTACCTTATTGAAGTATTTTCTTTTTCAAATTTAGATACTAATTGGAATTTCTCGAGGTCCCAGAAGTTAACAGTTCTGTCAGAGCCACAGCTGGCCAAAAGGAATTCATGTGGATGAAATTTCACACAAGTGACTGCTGATGTGTGTTCCATGAAGTCTTGTAATACTTTTCCAACTCTTACATCCCAAACTTTAACTAATCCTAAAATAAAAAGTAGTCAAAATGTCAACAAATATTGATATACACATACTGTTAATTTTAACAAATTAAGTTAATACTGTAACAGACTTTGGCCTAGTTCAGAAGCATTTTTTGTAACTTGATCTCTGTATTTTGCAAATTAATCTTTATTTTTATTCAAATCAAGCCTATAAAAATGAAATATAAATTAAATATTTTTATAATTTATTGCAGTAGGTAATAGACTGAACAGAAGAATTTTAGATTTTATATATCAAATTAGAATGTTATTAACAAAATTGAGTTTGTTGGCTAAGCGTAATTGTGAAGGTTACTTTGTATTTTTATATTCCATTGATAACTTCTCTGTTTAAAAACAGTAATAAACTGATGAATAATAATCCATTATATATAATGACAATTATTACTTGTAAAGTATATACAAAAGTAATTAAAAAGGTTACCATCTTCACAAGCAGATGCAATCCATTGACCGTCAGGGCTGAACTGGAGACTGTTGACTGCTAGCCTGTGACTAGAATATGTGGCTATACATCCCCTTTTCCTGGTGTCCCACAATTTCACATTGCTATCACATGACCCTGTTGTCAAATAATCACCATAGGGATGAAAATCCATACACTTGATAGCTCCTTTGTGGCCAGTGAATGTCCTTAGTAATTTTGCAGCCTCTAAGTCCCAAATTTTTAATGCACCCGTTTGTGATCCAGCACAAACCAAGTCTTCTGAACGACCAAAACATACACATTCAACTGGTGTTGTGTGGCCACTTAAACTCTGCAAAAACATTGTACGATTATTGAGATTCAAATTAGTCATAAAAACAGTTAACTGCAATAAATTAAAGATATCTGCAGATGAAGAAAGTACTTTTTCAGCATGAATCATCCAACTTATCAACCTTACAAAAGGAGTATACCTTAATACTAACCATTAAACAGCTTTGCCTCCCAATAGCCCACAAATTAACTTTTTTGTCATCGCCTCCTGTAGCCAATACTTGGTTTGAATGTCCCATAGCCAAGCAATTTACATTTGCTTTGTGAGCGACGAACTCTTCTAAAGAATAAAGAAATAACATATATGTAGTCACATAAATAACAACAAGACTTAAAAAATATATATTTTTGAATTAATGTATACATACGTAGTTTCCATGATCGTCGTATAGTTTCCATCATTTGTTTTAGTTCATGTGATTGCCATGTATGGAAATACTTTTCAACCTTGTAATTCTTGGTAACATATAACAATGGTAGCTTATTTTAATCCATATAACTACAAAAATTTCCAACCACAGAACTGTAAAAAATATTGAAATCAAGCTACAAAAGATATATCTACTGCCACTTTTAGAATTTTTTCTTTGATTTGGTTGAAGAATATTTTTTTATAAGATTTTCACATAAGTTCAAACTTCAAAGCAGAATGACAGTGATTATATTATAGGGCGCCTTTAATGTCAATAACTTTTTTTTTGAGCAGTTGAAATGGCATACCTAGCTTTGTTAAACTAAGCTCTAACCGAAAAACTATTTATATTTTATTTAATAGTCAATAATATCACCTATTAACTTAACGAGCGTAGGGCCGGATCTTCCGGAGAACCAATTCGGTTTCCGCCAAGGGCGATCCATAGTGGATGCCATCCTTCGAGTGACGGAGTGAAGAGTCAGGCGGAGGAGGCGGAGGTGGTCTCTAAGGGCGAGGTGTTAAAAAATTAAAAATATATTTACGTTTTTTGACTGTGACATTAGCAAAGTAAATGCCCAAAGCATTGAAGCCAAAAGAAGTTAATAACACTTCACAACAGCATTGCCAGATGGGGGGGGATTCCCTGCAAATTCGGGAATTTTTTCGACTATGGGTGGGAAATTCGGGGGTAAGATTCTTTGGGGGGACCTACGGGGGGGGGGGGGGGAAATTAAGTTGGGAGAAATTTTGGAGATTTTTTAAGTGCCAATAATTCATACACAGACACAATTACCATCACTACAATTATTATATAATACGATATATTTTTATCTTATAATTAATTATATGTTTATTTATACATAAACGTCAATTCAATCGTTCATTAATAATTCAATTCATTCGTTCGTTCGTTACTATGCCACCTCTGTCTTTTTACTCATGTTGCCGATTGACGATTGCCGATGCGATAGCAAGAGGCGAGAGTGCTTATGAGTTTCGTTATTTCGTTCGTGTTGGGTTGTTAATGGTTTGTTACTGTTTCTTGTTGTTGGTTGATTTTGATGTCGTGTTGTTCATTTCATTTTCCATGTTTTCTTCTTACGAATTATTTAAAGCGCAAGTAAAATGTCGAAACCTAACAAGTCATATTATGTCAGAACATACCGGAAAGAATGGGAAGACGAAGCGGTATTTTCAGGTTAGTAAACAATGTTTTTACATATTATCGTAGGTATTAGTGTCGTATTTTACCATAAGTAAGTACATATGTTCTTCGAAAAGCAGCTGGGAGTATGTGGATGGAAGAGACGAAGATCGGGCTCAGTGGCATGTTTGGGAGAGACCTACTATGTTCAGCATTGGACTTCAATAGGCTGATAATGATGATGAGCTATGTTCTGTTGAGTACCAGGTTGTTATTATAGAAACTTTATTTACTCGGAATGAAACATAAGTAATCGTTAATATCGTAATTATTGGACTTCAGAATATTTCAAAAAATAATAGTGTCCCTGTCTAAACATACTACGAGTATTCATATATAGCTACTTACTCAGTACATTAACATTTTATTTTTATGAAACCGATCGTCTTGTTCATGATAATGTCCATCATATCGACACCTCCTACGTATAATATCGTAACTGTATTTTATCAACTTTACAGTATCGCAGTTCAAAGATATGCAACTAGATTATTGATGATAGTGAAGTCAAATCAGCTCATTTAAGAATCAAAATTGGCATACAGATATACTTTTAGTAATGGAATATTACTACCAAAAAGGTTTTTTCAATTTTTTGCTAGAATTTCTTAAAAGTCACATACGGTTTTCTACTACGGAAAATATCAGTGGTATTTCGTTGTATGTAGTACTTACTATACTTTACGTTGATATATATGTAGGATTCAGTAAGGTATGTTACACGTACGATAACTTACATTGGAACTGATCAAATAATAAGGTGTCGTAGGTTAGGTCGGTCATATCGTAAGTGCTAATATAGGGAATAATTAAAATAATATAATTATCTTCCATTATACTGATATAATTTTATTTATTGTTTTATTAGTTTATGGACAATTTCTAAATCAATTTGTTTAAAAAAATACACATATTATTTAAAAATGCAATGAAATTTACAATCAACTAAACAAAATCTCTCTCAAACTTAAAATATAATACATATTATGAATTCTCTACTTATAACCTATACTCCTTATCAACTAAATAAAAATCTCTTTTACTAACAAGAAAAAAATATTTATTCATTACTTAAAAACAAAAAGAAATTAATAAAAACTATGAAATTTTTTTATAAATTAGTTCGAATCTAAATACGGAATACTGTCGTTACCAGTATCTGGTAGGCCTTGGAAAAAATCATGATGAGCGCTGGGTATGATTTGAGATTTGCACATGTTCATCAAATCATCTTTTTCCGCCTTAGGTATCGGCAACCTATTGGCATACAATGGATCAATATTGGTTACACATTGTCTCCTGGTAGACGCTTTTATACATAAAGTATGGTAATCTTCGGCAACTAAATCATATTTATATAATAATTTATAAAGATCTTCAGGTTTTATAAACACCTCACTTATTTTATTCCATTGAACTTTTTTTCTATTAGTACTTTTAACCCAATTGTCCTTTAATAATGTTTTGTAATTAAAAAAATCGGTGTGTTCTTCTCTTCTTCAACAATATAAGGCTTGCTGTTTTGTTTAGCCCAGCGTATTAAACAAAACCACTCAAATGGTGTATAAACAAGTTTATTCTTGGCACATTTTTCTATTAAGGCGTGGACGCTGTCGCCCTCATTTTGGGTATGACCAACTTCTAAAAAATAATGATGTATTGTCACTTTATGTGCATATACATTGCATAAACGATACGATTGCGATTTTGGCCTACACAATTATCAGACCAAAACCGAAATTCGCTTGTACCTTGATCCTTACGTTTGGAGATGTACTTATATTTAAGCAACTAGCCACTTCGTTTATCCCACGTTACCCTTGGACTTCATGCCACATAAAACATAAAACAAGTACCTTCCTGTTCAGCCACATTAAATACTGTTAAATTAAACACTGAAAGCTTTCGTTTATAATAAAGGATACTTATATTACCGTATGGAGCAGTAAGAACTTTTTTAAAGTCAAAAGTGGCGACTAATAGTTATTACCATCTGATACTTTGGCCAGTTCTTTATCGGTCGACTTCTTTTGGCGAGCTATCTCTTTATTTTTAATATGTGCTTCATGTAATTGTGTTTCAGATAGTGCCGGACTAGATATATTCTTATAAATATGACACTTGTCACATTGGTCTTTTTTGGCACATAAAAACTAATCTTAAAGTTCAGAACTAGCTTTTGAAGAGTATGTTAGTGTATTAAACCACTCATTATACAACTCAAACAAGTGATGGAAATGTAAATCGCCGTTTAGGTAAATTTTAATACTTTCTTGGCGAGAGTAATGAGACTCTACAGGCTGAAGAGGTTTTATGTGATGATCAGATAAAAAATCCATCAATTGGTTTATCTCATCAATATCTGCGTCAAAAGGGAGCGGTGACTCTGTAAAAGAAAAACAAGAATATCTTTTAATTGAGATTTTTTGAAAAGAATACTATAGTAAATTATGCTTCATATCGAAGTAAAATATCTTAAGTGTGACATAGGATAAAAAAAGTATAGAAAATTCCAACGTAAAGTATCTTAAGAACAGATACGGGACTCATTTATATTTTTTTTCAGTAGTAAAGTATCGTAAGTACTTACTTACGATATTTGAGAAGGATCTAAATTCAACGTATAGTATAAGATATATATACTTACAATATTTTACTGTGGATATTATACCATTTCATATAATTATTTAATTACATCATAAAATCATTAATAATATTGTAAAACATATAAATTACCTTGTATCCTCGTAACATCCTCCACAAAAGGGTTGGAGGTACGCACATCATCATTATAATTTGAATTATTAGCGTTTACCGGTTTTTGCGAATCAAACGTATCACATTGTTTTACCGGTTTAAGGACTGCATCAATCATTCGTTTTGACCTAGATGACATAGTTGATAGTTAATCTTATCTATAATCTCTAAAAATCTATCTTAAATGTGATATTAGCCGCGCTCGTGCTCCTTTCCAGCGTATTCAATCGGTACTAATACTTACCATACCTTCGCGCGGCTCAACGATCCCCCGCTTTCCGCGTATAGCATATTAACTGCGCTATACGATAAATTACTACGGTAAAAATTAAAATACGATAATATGCACTCTTAGTATCTTTCGTTCTATTATAAATAATATTTTTTTGATTAGATGAAATGATAATCTATGTTATAAAGTATTTGAAAATCTAAAAAAGTCATTTTCGTAAATTTGTTGGTTACGATATTATACGTAGGAGGTGTCGATATGTTTATAAAATAGAGATATACCATGTCCTATCAAAAAGTTACGTAAGTAAAGATGAAGTTGGTGGCAAATTATAAACTACGTTTGCATTGCATTATTTTCTTTTGTGATTTGATTATTGTGTGAATGGGTATTGATGTTGGCAGATGGATGCACTAACTAATTGAGTATTGGTGTTGGATAAATAAGACGAGTAAATTATATAGGGTTTGGGTGAGCCATATCCGTCGTTTCATTGTCTGTCTGGCTTTCTGCTCTGCCGCGTCCTGCAGGAAAAAGTAGCAGAGCAGGTTTAGTGGCTGTTTTGTACATCTGTCACTTGAGCTTATGCGGCATTTTATTTTATATTTGAATTAACTCTAAAAAATGAGGTAAACAATAAAGAATTATATATCTAGCTACTTTTGCTTTTTTATTTCTCTTTTTAAAATAAGTAAAAACTGTTTTGGGGGAAATTCACATGGCCATCTGGCAACACTGCTTCACAATCACAACACAAGTCATTGTCCGAGGGCATGTAAATTGTATTGTAAATTACCCATACTAAAATTACCTGACATAAGTTATAGGTACCTAACCTAGCCTACCTATTTATAATCTTACCGTCTTACGACTGTACGACATGCAATTGCAATGTCTTCATAATATTTAATTGAGAACTCATCGTATTGAACACAATATTCAAATTGGGTATGAAAATACAATTAGTAGGTGCAGAAACATTGGCTTACATCTGAATTCATCTGATATTTATTGTATATACTCTAACAATGCAAATTTCTAATATCATAAGGTGTTTTAAGAAATTAAACAGATTGTATTGTATTCGAAATCAAGTGCGACTGATAAATTATGTTCAAGGCCAGGAACCAGAGCCTAAAATAAGAGAATATTTCTATTTTATAGACCATCAAGGAATGGTGAGTATATGATTAGCCTTTGACCTTTATATGTTATCTAGATTTAAACAAAATGCTTGGCAGAACTACTAATGTTATCTTAGATATTTTCAGCTATTTTTAGATGATTCTAAAATGAAGAACTTCACATCATGTTTTAAAGAAAAGAAATTTCTTGAATTCTTCTTTAAGAGAATTCGTCTAAATAATACTGGAAGGTATGAAAATGAGTTTCCATTTATATCTTTATGCGGCAGAGAGAGAAACTATATAAGATGTGATGATGTACCCATAGTTTATACAAATATTGTTGAAAATAAAATGACTGGTGGTGATATTTTGTTGTATGGGTATGCTGGTGAAAAATTATATGTTCCATTTGTCCCTGAGAAGATTTATATGCTACCATCAACAGGCAGAGTGTACCATCCAGCTGAAGAAAAATATGGTGGAGTTGGACTTATTAAATCTAAATTAGCTATTGAATTGAGTAAACATTTTGAGTTTAATAATGGTGAATCAAAACCACCCACTCATTTCACATGGAAGAATAGTAAATGTGAATTGGATCAGCAATGGTTTGAAGAACAAATAAATAATTACAAGTTAAAAATAAACACAATGAAGTTTTAAATATTATTTATTGTTATTTAATAAAGTTTGTGTTATAAACATGTATTTTTTTAACAAGTAACAATAGAAATTAGTAATAACTATAAACTAGGCTTATGGGAATAAATATGGCTTTTCAATTTCACAGTAATCTCATCTGTAAATAAAGTTATTAGGTACTTTGTGTTTCATATATACTCTATGTATTTCCATCTTTTGAAAAGGGTAGAAAAGAGCCTTGCTGTACCCAGGATATGCCTTGTGCTATACCCTCATTAGGCTTAGAAGGCTTTAACATTATACTTTTTGCAGTGTCATGAATATCTGGATCATATGGCTTAAATGTTATGTAGTGCTTGTCATCTGTAGGGGGATCATCATAAATATGGTCTATACTGGATACCACACATTCCCTGACTTTATCTAAAAATAGCTTACGATTTGTTTTGTATCTGAAATTAAAAGTATAAATAAAATTAAAACATTAAAAATTTTGGAAATTAATCTATCTTTAAATATGAAACAGAGGATAACAATAAATATTTTATTAGCTAATAAACTTTAAACCATTGTGAAAAAATCTGTGGAGCAACATCTTTTGTACAAGGAACTACAAAGCTCATTCTTCATTTTTATGTATAATAAGTATTTATTTACCGAAAAGGACTATATAAGTATGTATGCCAGTTGTATAGTACCTTAACACAAGTGCTCTACTACTTTGTGAATTGTCACAGCAAAGGCTATTTATTATAATTGTCCTTCTGAATATATAAAATGCAAAAAAATCATCTTTTTTATTGCTGTAGGATAGCAGACAGGCTGCACTTATAAAACGGCAGACCACTTATAAAATAGCCGTTACCATTGCCCATGGGTGTTTGCAATGCCAGGGGCCTTGCTAACATGCTGTTATCTGCATACTGGAACTTGGTCACTTATGCCGAAACACAACTCATGGTTATTATGGTGGAATATTTAAAAACCAGGGGTGGTAGCCATACCACCTATTTAGGGTTGTTTAGTCACCTTTTAGATAGAACCACCTTGGCCACAGAGGGTAGTTAGTATTCATTCTTAACTCCTATATTGATAGAAGATAGATCGACGATGAAACCTAAGCAAAGCTATATGAGTATAGTTTTTTAAAGAAGTTTTCCTGCAGTCACTGAAAACCTGTATTACAGGGCTTTTATGTAAATAAAACATACAATTAATTAAATAGACCATAACAAACTATCATATAAATATTTGTCCACAATGTGGATTGAACCAATTATTGTTGTGACTGTAATAAACCACTAATGTCATTATTTTTGGGAAAACTATCAGACTTACGCAACTGATGCTTCCAAGTTAACAGGCACTTTAATATTTAGATTATGGAATATGCAGTGGACATATTTTAGTATCTGCCATATATGGTTTCGGTTTTTATCCCATAGTGGAAATATTTCACTTAACATAAGGTTGCCTGTATTTGGATCAACCGCTGGGTGATACAAATGTGAAGTAAATGTTAATACCTGAAAACAGTAAATAAGATAAAAATATAATTATTGTACACATACTACGTTAAGACTACTAACTATGCTTGGATACAAACAAGTCATAACTTGTAATAAATGATACACTGAACAATGTAGATGGGAAATGAAATTTGGTACCATATTATAAAATAAGTAATTTATTAAGACCCCAGTAATATAAAGTAATTGCAGAATTAGTATGTTTATGAAATTATAGAATAAGAATTAATTAAAGGGCATGTTATGACCTTAATTTATAAAGATATATAAGTACAGCCTTTTTACATATCATATTTATTTTCATAAGATTTGTATGTCATAAGTCAGTCATTAAATTTTCATCTAAAACCAAAGATGTAATTTATTAAAGGGCAGAATATGTTTAGATTACTTACTGGTACATCATCATCTGGGAATTTTTCAGGCAAAGTTAAAGTAAACCGATAAACACCTCCTTCATAAAAACCTGACCTCACAAAAACAACACCATACCATACTGTGAAATAAGAAAGAAGTGTTATGATAGATTAGAATGATTATTTTAAATGCTAGAGAATTCATGTTTTCACTGAGTAGAAAAGTTAAGAATCAACAATATGAGTAAACTTACAAAACGAATTTTCGTAGGAGGGTATTACATAGATTCCTTGTAAATTTTCCGTCTGTAACATACGGCTAGAATAAACATAAATAATAATTATAATCGCAATCCACTTTATAGATTATCTTTTACGGTAAACTTACTATTCGGCCATTATAATGTATTCCTGATGAAACAAGGAATATAATTCTTTTGTTTCTTTTTCATTTCTATCTGCATCTTCATTCATTTTCAATAGATTTTAGTCTCATGGATTATGTTTAACATAAATATATTAGTTATATATAGCAAAATAAAAACAAAACTTTTATTGTATTACTACAACTACAAGCAGTGTTACCATTACCAGATGAAAATTGCAAAATGCCTGAAAATGCAAACTACCGTGTCAGCACTCAGCAGACTAAAATACCGTGTATAAAGTAAAATTAACTTAGATTTATATTTAAATTACAGTGTATATTACCGTGTTAATCTAAAACAAAATACGTTTTTTGATACCTCGTGCCAAAACTCGTCAGCTTTGTCAGTTGAGGGTAAGCGCTCCTTTTGAGACATTAATCGGGAAATTCCGCCACTCGTCATCCAGCGTTTGTTGTTCACTCAATTCTTTTGGACTAATCCGGGGGGAAATATCAAAGAGTATCGGTAATGTAGCAAACCTTTCGCTAGATGCTGTTGAAATGCACATTTCCGGTTTTAATTTCGAAATAGCGTCCATAACTTGATCATTCAGACTATACCTCTACGTAATGCATACAAAAGCAGCTATGATAAACTGCCGACAGTTATATCTGAATTCTTGTTCAACAGCATTTAAAACAATAGGCAAATTCAGCTATTGCCCAGCACCAAGATCAATGTACATTTTATTCAAATCAAGATACTGGTCATCTTCGATGTCATCCAATCTAGAAGATTAAATATAGAAGAAGCTCTTTGTATAGTTCGGTCATTTTTGAAATAAGCTCAATAATTACAGTGGATTCACTCTGGAAGTATATGTTAGTTTTCATCCATCCATGCCAGAAAATAATAATACCCCATCATTATAGGATCATTTAAAGCTTTATGAATCTCTGTACATTCACTGTCTTTTAACCATCTGGCATCAAAATATAATTTTAAAGCTTGCCATTGCTCTAATATGCGGTCTACTACTTCAGTCAGTGACAGCCATCGAGTGTGCAGGGCGCAACAATTTATGAACTACTTTTCCACCAGTAAACAGCTAAAAACCATTTTTATGAAATGTAATGACATTCCATTCAGTCCATAATATAATACTCATTTTAATATAACTTACACAAGACAAAGAAACCACTACCAGAAATCCTTTTTCATTTTGCCGGATCATATGGCCTGGCAAGCAATGAAATGTTTTGGGATTTCCCCAACAGCGGCGGCTAGTGTTGCTGATTAAGTCTACCTAATTGGAATATGCGTTACGTTTTATAATTTTGGATTCGAATTCGAGTATTATTTACACGGTAATTTATATTAAAAATACCGTAGGAAATGACAAGGTATTAAATCATTACCATTGACCTTGTTTTGGTCAAAAATACCGTGCATACACGGTAATTACCATGTATCTGGTAACACTGACTACAAGTAATGGTCGGACACAATCGATAGTATCGATAATGATTAATGATATACTCATGGAGTTATAAGTACAACTACATGATACTAATTCCATGGATATACTATCAATGACTATCGATAGTTTGAACGATAGTTTTTGTTTTTACTGGACAAATTAATTAATTTAAAAAAAATACTCATTTACGAACGAAAAAATTGAGTGTCACGCGTAGAATATGAACTCACGTCTAGTAGGAGATAAAACAAATCATTTTTTGATTGATATTTTAGCTTGATTTTATGATTTGGTTTATATTTATGATTGGATTTGACTTTTTAGTTATTAATAAAAGGAAGAATTTGTTCAATTTTTAAATCATTGAGTACTTTCTAGTATTTTTTATTATTGTTAATACTAATACATACTATAATCTTTTATAACCTGTTCTTTTTTTATTTCCCGATGGCAATATCGATATTATCGATAGTTTAAAAAATCGTTATCTATTGAAAGTTCTCACTATCGATAGTATCCGCCCACTAATAATGACTATTGACTAGTGACTCATGGAAGTATTAATTAATACTTCCATGAAGTGACTACAACAAAAAAGATGTTCCAAAAATGTAGGGAGCCTGGGCTAGCACTATGTACACTATATGTAAATATTGCTATATAATATAGTAACTGTTTTTTACTGTTAATTTTCTTTAATTTGACTTCGTTTCAATGTACAATCAAATTAATTCGGTCAAGGAGAGCAGCACAACATAAAATAGTCGATAGGGATGCAATGATACATCGAATGTATCGCTTATAAACATCGATGTTTTGAAGAACAATACATAGTCGATACATCGACGTCATGAGTCAAAAACATCGACATTCGACATCGTTCATTTAATCCGTCTGTGCTCTTGCGACAAGTTGCGACTGACGATATTGTCCCTTCCAGAGAGTTTATTTTATAATTACTTCCATCACCATGTCTTGCGTTTTGTTTGTTTTCAAGTACATTCTTTAGACTAATTTCTTCGCTGTTTTGTTTGTTTTTGCTACTATTATTTTTTATATTTATTTGTCAGCAATTCATCTAAGTTATGCGTTTTATTTAGTTTTGCGTAGTATATTTCTCTCTATTAAAGAAGATTCATAATTTGATATCTGGAAATACCACAAGCACCTGACACATATGAACATGAAAAATAAAAAAAATGGGGCTGCGGAAGAATTTGGATTCCCGCGGCCCCGCGCGCACGTGTGAGGAGACACCGGGGTGGTGGTTTTAGCCGGTAAGAGTCCGGCATGCCCCTCCGCCTTTCCCCAGGCGGAGGTAGTCCATGAGGATTTCCCCACCACGTAAAAAAAAAGCTTTTTTAACTTATCGAGAGTTTTTGAACCATAATATGGATACTTCGTCCGAACAAGCGGCTCAAATTGTAGCATTGGTGCGGGAGGGCTTGGATCAACGAACGATTGGTAGAAATTTAAATTTAAACCAGTCTACGGTTTCTAGAATTTATAGAAGGTTTGTGGAGACAGGTTCTTACAGAAGGAGGCGTGGTACAGGCAGGACTCGAGCAACCACCGGTCGTGATGACCGATTTATTGTTACAACTTCCCTGCGAAATCGTGGTCTCACGTCAGTTATCATCAAAACAGAGCTTAATGAAGTGCGTGGAGTAAACGTGAGCGCACGAACAATAAGAAGAAGGTCAAAGGAAGTGGATATCACCCCTTTTAGACCAGAAAATGGTCCAAAGTTGTCTGTAGCTCACAGACAAGCTTGCTTAAGATTTGCGCGTGATCACCTGAATTGGACAGAAGAGCAATGGGCCTCCGTATTGTTCACGGACGAGTGTAGGACATGTTTATATGGTGCAGATGGTCACAGAAGAGTCTATCGTCGACGTGGGGAGCGATATGCTCAAAGTTACATTGAGGAGCATGTTCCTTTTGGAGGCGGTTCGTGTATGGTCTGGGGGTGACATATCGATGAACGGGCGAACAGAACTTGTGTTCATAGACATGATCCGTCAAAACGGTAAAGGAGGGGTTTGACTGCACATCGCTACATAACAGAGATCTTAGAAGATCACGTGGTGCCTTACATGGGATTCATAAGCGAAAATTTTACTTTAATGCAGGATAATGCCCGGCCGCACGCTGCTGCACAAGTTCGACAATATTGCGAAGAGGTTGGGATACGTACAATGAATTGGCCAGCACGCAGCCCGGATCTTAATCCCATTGAGCATGTTTGGGACAATTTAAAAAGAGCTGTATATGCGAGAAACCCTTTGCCCACGACAGTGGCAGCACTAAGAACAGCACTTTCAGAAGAATGGGACAATATTCCGCAAGATCTTTTAATAACCCTAATAAAATCTATGCGGAACCGATTAGAATCCGTAATAATGGCACATGGAGGTAATACACCTTATTAAAACATAAATAAACCCTTGCATAAAGTTTGTGTCTATTGTTAAAACCAATTTTTTAATTAAACCAATTTTCCTTAAATTTCTCTTTTTTCTTCAAAAAAGTCTTATGGTCCTTTCCAGTACACAAACTTAAACTTAAGGATATGACCCTACGCTGTTTTAAAGTTCACGAACCAATCTAAAGGTTTCAATTTAAATCTGTATAGAAAGTTTGCATACTTGGTTAAAATATTTATTTCAAAGTCGTCTATTACTTTGATGCAGTTTATGAGTCCGTCAGTGTAGATAGCGTTTTTATAAGTTAGTTAAAAACTGATGTTTCTAACCATGAATTTAATGCTGTATTTCATTATACTTACACTTAAGACTAAATTAACGATTTCCAAATAAAACACGTATTTTACTTACAAATTCCATATTACTGATTGCAAACATTAACACTTAGCGAATTCAAAATAATTTAAATAGGTCGGGTACTAATAGGAGTATAATAATATCCCTGCTTCTTTATGATTAAGATCTAATTATGTAAGTTGTAAATATATTATCGAAACTCTTTAATTTACGGTTTATCGAGATGCAACCCAAAGAAAAGAAACTTTATAACTTAATACTTTTTTCATTGAAAACCTTTTTGCGGGTCCTTTCTCCTATCGCCCTACGCATGGATGGGAAGTTGGTTTGGCTAATAGCAAAGTTAAGGCCGGTGCTGGTTTACCTTAACGTCAGGACCGGTCCCTTCTACGTCATTGCAACACTTTTTTCTCTTGAGGAAGAATTGCGTTGGCAAGTCCCGCCTCCCCGACCGCGGGCGATTTGCGGATATCTGGGATTCCATGAAAATACCCACTAAAAATCCCTGCTGCTCTCCTATCGCATAGTGCCTAAGCCGAGTTATTGATTTTATTTGTGCCTGTCAATATCGTGGCCAGACTAATTAACTTAACTTCACGAATTTTCTGAATGCTGACCCAGCAACCAGCAACTCCACGTCTATTAAGAAGCGTAATTAAAATTTGGTATTTATTGAAAATTGTTTTATAGTTTGAATTTTGAAGGCCCATGCTATCTAGTGCCTAGAATGATCACTCCTCATGTTCAAGATCCCTTGAGCTTGCGCTGATAGTATGGTTTGGTCGGAGTACCCGGGTGAATGTAATAGAGTTCCTTTTTTATGTTTTTGTAGATGTAACTATGAGTTTCGGTAAAATTTCAAATTAAACCTGTACTACTTAACAAAAATAAAGAATAGGTTTAGTTAGATATTCAATTTAAATAATAAGCAACGATGCATGGATATTGAGCATAGGTAGGTAGTGATTAAAAAGTAAATTTCTGAAACTCGATTTAGTTTTCCGTCGACAGGCAGAGCTTTCAAAAGACGATTGTGTGCAGACATCTTGTACATTATATCTAAAATATATATCTCGACTTCCTAAAAAGGGCCAATAGTGTATTTTTTTATTTATTATTAAGACGCCAGTAATAATATAGCAGACAGAGTAAATAGTTAAACGCACTTTATTTTACTTTATGAAATACACCTCTGTAAAACATAGAATTCAATAATGGACTCTGACGCGCTCGAATTTTATTGAATTTACATTAAATTGTAACAGAATAATTTTTTTACTAAACCTAATAAGAAATGTATACCGGTTAATGTCGAACACCCTAATGGACCTTCCCTGTACTCTGTAATAATAATAATGCCTACAGCTGCCCTACGTATTCTTCTTCTCTTTCGTTGCGCTCTTGTCAGAGCGGTCGTGGTCATCATTTTTCAGTCACGCGCCTGACAATCCGTCTCGATTCCTCCCGGACAGCTGCTTTTCGGGAGCACACGTGTACTGGGACGTCCACTGTAGCCTTTACTTGGTCCGTCCATCTTATAGGCGATCTGCCGCGAGGTCTTGTTCCTTCTACGCATAAAGGACCGGAATAAAAAATCATACGTTGTCTAATCCAAAAAATGAAGATGATTCGGTAAAATTTATCTATACTAATAACCACGCACAAGATTTTCAAAAATATAAATGTAAATATGAAGGAGGGGTATAAGAGGGTTGGCAAACACCCGCGGATGAGCACCTATGATCTCTGGATTAAGCTCTGCACACGCTCTCAATTAGCCGGGATTATCTTGCACGTGGGCGAGGATCAGATCTTTTTCCATAGCCTACACCCTCTAATTGAAATGAATTCCTCTTTATTAGCACACTAAATGAGATTTTAATATGTATAAAATAATATAAAATATTGTCCTTAATATAAATCAACGGACCATACACTATGTATGTATGTTTGTGAAGAACATATACATAATATCATTAAGTTTTTATTTTATTGTTATTTAAATTGTATTTCACAGAGTAGAACTTTAGCAACATGACACTTGTTTTCAAAATTAATTTAATTTGATTCCTGGAAGACTACAATAATTGTAGTTATCATATATACACACGTATATTTGTGTTTCTGTGATAAAGCATATTCTATGTTCTTCAATATTGGTTAGCTTGCTGGGAGCCTAACATCCCGATCTTTTTTCTAGCGAGGTCCGTATCATTATCGGACCGACTCAAATTCTTCACATTTATACGAGCGACTTTTTGTAACATGTGTTACCACGTGCTAATAAGTTTCATTTAAAAATTACGGTCAAGCCAAGATGAGCGGGTTTAAATATACGGGGCCACCTTTTGCGTGGGGCCTGTAGCAATTGCTACTCTTGCTATATGATTAATCCGGCACTGTACAGCACATTATTCTAGAATCCACTTCCATATTCCAAAGGTAAAAGAATGGTAGTAAAAACACTCGCTAAACTCATGTAGGTGATGGAACTAAAAACCAGGTTAAAACAAATAATGACTAAATTGAAAACATATATAATGGAAGTATTTATCATAGATTTTTTGACACATGAAAAAAACGTATCGTTTTTGGAAATTGTAGTTTTTTTCTATAGATAAAGAAGAATATATAATTGCCTGAGGAAACATGGGCATACGGAGAAAGGTTTAGGTATAGTTTAATAAAAAAAAATTAAACACATTTATTATTACAAAAATGCGGAAGTTCAATATCAATATTGCAACGCTGAGTGTCTCGCGTAATCTGGTTTCAGTTAATTTTTAAATTATAAACAAACAGTTAATAATGGTGTACAACATATAAATCTATAACTGTTTTTATGACAGCCGTTTTGTTCGAAGAAAACAGACGTTAATTCAAGGAAACATATGGATGTAATGGCGCTACTCGGTTTCAAAGTGCCGCTGGCTGCGCCTGCTCATAAAATTCGAACATTTGATGTACCTTGCTCTGCAGGCCGGTAATTTAGTCTTGTTGTGTAAACAAATAGTTTTATTTTGCTTTACAAGTTCACATAATTAAACGCTCATGGTAATAAACTTTTATAAGTAGTAAAGGGATGATTAATTTTATCAATGTGTTGGACCGAGCAAAAGGATCCAACTGTAAATAAATCATAATGTTGTGTTACAAAATACAGTTTTTGTATTACACTTAAACATTTTACGGCAGTTTTTATTAGTGAAGTTTGGCAGATCGACATACGCATTAATAAATCACTACCGACAATACACGTATACTGTTCATATTTAATTATATGAGATAGAAACGTAGTAGATGAAACTCATGTATATTTACTGCTAAACTGGTAACTGCATACGGGCAATTTAAGACGTTAATTCCACTGAGTAGTGCATTTACTGGTTCAATGTATTGCCAATACATTGAATAAAATATATATTTATTCCAAATGCAGGTCGGTAGTGTATAGAACTTTATAAGCACACTGTTTTATAGCAAAAATAAAAAAATTATTCAGGCAGTAAAATAACTTAGCAATATTTGGAAGAAAATTTAGCCATCCAGATGCCATAAAAGTTGCTGTAGTAATGTAATTTGCTCAAGACAGCCTCTTGCTAATACATCAATTTTTACTGATATTTATATATTTATTATATATTTAGTCTTTGGTTTAGTTATCTCAAACTGTTACATATACCAAACAATTACATGTACCAAATATGAAACCATCAAACTAATCATGAGTGATCAATGCGAACCTTTTTTAACATGATATTAGGTAAGAAATTAAATATTATTCAACAGCTTTTTTGACCAAAAAATTATATAAAGAATAGCACTTTGTTCACTTTTGGTTCACTTTTTCCAAAAGACCTGGCACGAGATGTCTGCTACCAAGTTCTACCGGGTATGAAAAAACTTACATTATAATTAAATATACTTAATGGAAACGTTGGAAACAATATGCTGTAATGCGTTATTACGCGTATGGGTTACATTATAAGAACTGTAAACATATATATACTTACATATAAAATAATGTTAAAAATATATCATAAGTTAGTAAAATAATTAATAGCTGCGGATCTGAGCGACACAAATATATCCCAGAATTAAATTTTTGCGCCGTTTGCGATTGAAACATTGAATCCATGGACGCCATTATTATAAAGCCTCTTCAGATAAATTTCTAAAAGACTTATTAAAGCCACCTCTGACCAAAGAAAAGGTACTCTGTTTACTTTAGGTTTCCAAAAGACGTGGCAGTAGATGTCTCTTCTTACTTTGTACCTTCACTTACTTTGCACGCCTCGATCGCATTCGTTTGCATTAGAAGCTTACTATACTATTTAGGCGTTTGGTCGATAACAAACATTTTTTTAATCATTGGCTAGGTATGTGGTTCCAAAGTGTATTGGGCTGTGTCAAACAGTTCATTAGACCGGTTAAGAAGCCACAAGCGTGCATCTCAACGCACTCATGTGTGAGACGAGACTGGTCGACTCACATGTCTTCGAAACCTTATGAGACGGTGTGATGTGACATTACTGCATATCGATGCTATTCTCTGGTTAGTTTCAGGTTCCACTTTTTTAATTTATTAAAGTTCCTCTCGACGCAACAATGCCGTTTTCACGGATATGAACTTTATTTTTGTTATATAATCTAATTATAGGAAATCGTAGATAAATTAAATAAATCGATTCAGACGAAGGATAGAATACTTCAATCATACAAATACTAATTTTCGTATTAATAATACATTAGTATTTTCTTATTATAAATAATCTTAAACAAATCTTTTCTCCCTGCAGGGGCGGAATAAGAATGATTGACCTTTGCGGCAGGATTCGGTCTATCGTAAAAGACGAGAAAATAACCCTCATTAGGTGGTAGGACCTCAATCCTGTCTGGATGGCAACCAGCCCTGGTCTATAAGTATGCCGCCATAACAACCTTGTGTTGTGTTTCACCATTAATGACCCAGGTTCCAGTACCCCTATGCAAATAGCAGCGTGTTCGCGTGTTCCTGGCGTTGTAAACATCTATAGGCGACTGTAACTGCTTTCTATTAAGTGGGCCGTCACGTCAGCTTGTTTGCTGTTTAACTTAATGCGATGTCAATGATAGATAGTTCAATGTTTATTTAGTTTCTATATTTATTTTTAGTAAATATTATTTAGTAAATATATTTCATTTATTTACTTTAAAAAAATGTAGGTATTTATATAATAAATCTGTCGGATTTAAAATCTAGGATAATCCCATAACCAACATTCTTTTGGTCAGACAAAATATTTCATCAAAGTACAGATCATACCGAATACCTCATCATAAAATATAGTTTATACCTGTTTACGTTTTAAAAGAGTTATTGAAGTGTTGCAGCATCACGAAATTATTAGTTTTTATTACAAGCCAGTTATTAAGCTATAAAAACGATATATGATAAATTTTACTGTTTTTTCGGCGCCTAAATAATCTTTTTTAAGAGAAAATAAACAAAACTAGAAAATCGTCGTACATATGGCTGTCAGTCGTATTTGATTTATTTATTATAAAGATTTCACGGTAGTTTCAAATATTAATTTGCTAATTACATGTAGCTACTTTATATTTGCAGAAAATGATCCAAATTATATTGTAGTTAGCTCATGGCAGTTCGCAGGCCTGAAATAGTCATTTGCGCTCTCAACGCAACGATTCGATTGGTACAGCGTCATTGATTTGAGTATCTAAGTTTCCTTGTTGTATGCGTTAATCAAATAATTTTTAGAAATACTTTACTCAACTGCCATTTGAATGAGACTTTAGAATAGCATAGAAACAAATAAAACTAGCTACTATATTTGCTTCGTGCGCGCAGCAGAGAAAGGGCATAGTTTGATTTTTATTTTAGGACTAGTTGACACGGCAAACGTTGTTCTGCCATATGAATTTAAAAAAAGTATCTTATATCCTTTTCTAAGGTCCAATCTATGACTATACCGACATTCATCAAAATTTGTTCAGCGGTTTAGGCGTGAAAGCGTAACAAGCAAACAACTTCACTTTTGCATTTATAATATTAGGGATTGGATACGTCTTGGGCCTAAAAATCTAATGAAGCCTATTTTTTTATGTTAAAATGAAATGTCACGGAAAGGACCGACTCAAACATGTTCAACCCTGTCACAATACTTCGAGCTCCTAAATTTGAACAAGAAAGGAGCAAATGAGCATAATTAACCTCGCTATAATCATTTTTGCCTTTAATACATGGTATGAAGATACCTTGTTCTCCTCAGAAGAAAATTTTATAATTTATATTTATTTTTTAAAAATCGAAAAAGACTTTTTTACAATTCGACTTAAGATATCACCGTACAGATAGATTCTGTACCGGAGTAACAATCAGTTGTTTAGAGTCAGTCAGCTATGAGACCAATTTAATTTTTTTCTAAAATTTAAAATAGATCTTTGCTAGTGCGATAGTTTGTCGTAATTCACCTCAGCGGATGGTCTACCTTGAGGTTTATTCTTCAAGTCGATGTTATTTATAACTATTAAAGCGTTTACACTAATATGCCTTGCATTCATTAGCCTTTTTCTTTTCAAAGGCTATGAATCGTTTCCGCTGTGTTAGTCCCTCGTTGTACGTATGTATATTGAAAAAGGATCACTCTGATTTTCATTGTATCTATATTCATATTGAAGCTAAATATTAATGAATACCGTCTTCATCAGTTAACAAATTTATACAATGTTCGTTATGTGTCAAGTAAAAACTATTGCAATCTGTTTAGGCCTGGAATACACATGCTACCAAAATGCTTACCAAAGTTTATATTTATGAAAGTAATAATATAACTGAATTTAATTCATTCCGCAAAGAAACGTCCATTTTGAATGTTGAATATGAGCATGTGTATTTCACACGTGCTAGAAAGAAGCATGCTAGCAATAAGGATGCTTCTGAGTTATGTGTTCTCATGAGCAAATGTACACACTTGGAGAGCATGCTATAAATGAGCATGCTACCTAGTAGCATCAAGCATGCTTTTCTAGTAGCATGTGTATTCCAGGCCTTATCATGGTCTAACAGTCCGTGGCCGCTAGACTAGGCATCGAGGAATGTGCAGTCAAGAGCACGTAAGACTCACACATTTTAGTCTGGCTAAGTATTAGACCCATCAAAACTGTCTGGCAACTGAGGTAACGTATTTTGTAATTGCAGTAAAAATATATATAAAAATGAACTTTTATAGGTACTATAAAGTAAGTGAAATTACATTTCGTTAAAGTTTAAGGGTATCTGGCGAGCGGTTGTCACTATACTAATTGTCTGGCAAAGGCTTAGATTATTTTCTAGTATTATAATAATACGTAGTAACTATTTATTAATCTGTGGTATTATGTAAAAGAAAATTAGAAAAAATTTAAAATTGTAGTTAAAGCAATTTAAACTGACACATCTTTGTTACTTGTTGCCTGCCTAGGCCACCGTGATTTGAATTTCATCGTACGCCAACATTCCTACCTGTGTTAGAGGCATGCGCTAAAAAAAATTAATTTTTATGAAATAACGAAGCCTGGTGAGCAAGAGCTCTTCATCACACATTTGTAGGTATAATTTCAACCTGACATTCACATTTTTAAAGATATTTTCCCTCAACTAGGTGAAAACTTGTATCGCAGTGTTTTTTTTACAAATACCCAATTGACGCAATCGTATACCTGGACCTAAGCAATTTTACATGTCCTCACAGGAATCGAACCAACGGTCACGACTGTACATAACCGCATACGCAGTTACTAAAATTCAGCGATTTCATTTTTAACTCATCTATTCATGTTACATAAGGCGATGAATGAGCGAGATTGTGCTTTTTTTCAGAAACCAGATATTTTTTTAATAAAGTGACTGCACACTACTTACACCCAATGTGTATATATGAGGTACGTGAAGGTGTATTGCATCGTTCCCACGCTTTGGCCGCGGATTACACGAAATGCCCTTTTGGTGCTTCGCATCTACACTGACCTGTACCTTTTTGCGCAAAAAGAATGCATCGATAAATCACAGGTTCATTGTGTAAGGGATCCGGATAGCCTTCTCCGGTTTAAGTAGCAATTTTTTGTGATGATAACCGATGAAAGGTACCTGCTCAATTTTGACGGTCAAGGTGCCGTTTGTCACAATAAAATTTACAACATCGCACATTTTTTTATTATTTATATTTTAACTTACTTCGAACATAAAAGATATACCGGAAAAGATTCTGAGCTAGCTATGCTGCAATGTATTTTTATTTTTTACAATGTTTTTGATCAGCTAAGGAAGTTATTTGATAAAATATTTCTTAATAGTGAGTAATACCGTAATACTTTCAGTACCCGTAGTACCTACACTATCAGATTTTTTCTTTTTCATTGCGCATACTGTTCGGCACCCCTGGTAGTAAATCCACGCATCGTCTTTTACGACATCTAGCACTACTTGGGTCCACCCTGTTAGTTGAAGTAACGGTGGCGGCATGGATATACATTTCTTCCTCATGTATGTATATGTAGATATAGCTAAACGAGACCATGGCAACGAACATTAACATGCCGCAGATGCGAGAATTCCTAATGTGATGCTTTCACGTCATTCCACACATTCATCGCATTATTTTAACTTCATATCCCAAAGATAATTTTATTGATCTAGCACTATGGTCCACCCTTATGACTGTAAAACAATAGTGAGTCCTTTTATAAAAAATGTGTAGGTATGTAATAACATTGCACATCATGTAAAGAATAACTAATTATTTTTATTCTAGATATTTGCAATGTCTGCAACTGTCCTTAAAGTAGCCCTAAGATGTAGGTAACCATAAAAAAACTTAACGTTTAGCATTATTTATATAGTATATTTCTATATGTACTACTAACATAAGTCTGTCAGCGTTTAAACGTCAAACATACTGATTCAATATTACGAGTCCAGAAATTGGAGACAATGAGCCGAAGAACAGGTGCAGAGCGTAATAGGCACGTGCTTATTGGACGTATCTCACCCGTTGGATAATTTTTGTGCAAGGACATCGACACCGTGTTTTGGACTCTGTATGTTTAAATATGTAATAAACGGGAAAATGGGTCGACCTTATCATAAATCACCATATTATATATTTTAAAATTATTCAGCATGCTTATTTGCCTTGTCTAAAGAATATAGGGACATCGGGAATATTTTTAAATTCGAAAGAAAATACGGAATATAATATTATAAAGTATATTTACACTACTATCACAATTATAGTCTCCTGTCATACTTTAATTAAAATAAATGTAACTTACAAATAAACAACATAAACTATACACGAACGATAAAATTATTTAATAATATTCAGCATCCAAAAACTTTTCTAATAAATGTAGGTAGTTGAATATAAAAAGGTGAAGAGATAAAGTTATAAAAAGTGTCAAAATTAATCCTTTTACGATTAGCTTAGTTCCTATTATTTAAAATAGTAATACAATAAGAACAGCTAATTGCAGTACTCTATTTACTATTCGACCGAAAACATTTATTGTTAAAAGGATGAATTTTACGTATACAATAATTGAAGTACATATATACACATACATACAAGTCATAGTGATACAGACAATGAATAGCACAGTTCTTGTAACAACCTTAGGGCTAAAATTTAGTTACACATTAAGTTTAATCATATGTTAATAACATCAGTTACAGCTATAACTATAAGCAATATGAACGCCTACTTAGGTTTTCTTAAAATTTGGCTTATTGATAATGCCTACTACGAATTGTTATAATCAATAGTTAAGATACGAGACATATTTCTCTTTAATTGGTTGAAGATTAGCTGTATGTGCTAGGATAGGTACGAACGAGTGTATTCCAGTGTTTAGGAAATAAGAGCTCCTTGCGAGTGAGGCTTGATATGAACTGGATGGGGTGGGTGTGGGTGTGAAGGATGCGTAGCGTGCGGCGGTTGGCGCGCCTGGTGGCAGCGTTGCGCGTGCACGTGGCCGTGCGCACGCAACTCATCGCCGTGCTCTCGGTACACGCGTTGCTTATCCTCGAACTCCCGCAGCCTCTGGTTGTAGCGCTCGATTTGCTCTCGCAGGGCGGCGTCTTCGATGGCAGCGCGCTCCTCGTCCAGCTCGAGGCAGCCAGCGCCATCGAGCCGCTCCAGATCGATCCACCCTCGCCATCTCACGCACACGCCGTTCATGATAAATCGGGATACGATGTGGGCCTGCCGACAAAAACATCTTGTGAGGAAATAATATTACAAAAAATAGGATCAGTGCTGGTGGCGAGTTTAAAGGACATCTTTGATGACATATGTTGCGGAAGTAGACCATAAAAACAGAAGATGTGCACGGGCCATTTTTTTAAATTATAAGGAAATATACGTTCAGAGCATTAATTTTCAACAAGTAATTAAGGCACTTGAATATGCTGCCAATTTCAACGTGATTTCAAATGTTATTTGTATGCCTGTTCATATTACAAAGTTGTGTGGCAAAAACAATGATATCGAATTAGTCACCGTACGTACCTACCTACGAACCTAATACCTAACTGAGCTGGATTAATCTGAATTTATCGACAAAAATATAATAATAACAGGTAAATAATTTCCATGAAGATCCTTAATCTATTTTATTCAAATATTACCCGATCTAATAAGTCTATAATAGTACTTAAGGGCTGAGGTTATATACGTAGGTTTATAGTTCTTAAGTAGTCATTATAGGATATGAGATAATGTAATAATAACAGCCCATACGCGTAAACGCATTGCAGCATATTGTTTCCAAAGTTTCCAATAAGCCGAGATAAGAATGTTGAGATTGATATGTGTAGACAAATAGACAAAAATGGGTAAAATGAAAGGTTCTCTCAAAGTAACCCTGTAACTAATATTTAAATTATGTGGTATGGACCGTATGGACGTGCTATCAGAAGAGATGCGGACCAAATCACAGAAGAATGAAGAAATTAAAAGTCAACTGACGGGAACAGACTTCGTTATGGATAACATGTGGGTTTATGATTTAGCTTTAAATAAAGTAATGCCGGTAAATTGAAATAAAGTAATACCGGCCTCTAGTAACAGCGATGCGTTTTTGAAAAAATAATAAAAATAATAATAGATTTTTGTCACGTTTTCTAACAAAACAATTTTTTTTGGTATATTTAAAAAGTTATGTCAAATTAATAATAAATTTTTGGACCCAGTGCCGAAAACACGCAGACAGTTCCCGAACAAACCCGAGCGCGTGTGACGTCACAATGTTAATTTCTACTCATCTTACCATACAGCTGATACTGTTTAGATTTTTTATCTATTAAATCTTGTTATTATCGTCAATATATTGACAAAAATATAAAAAATGTCAAACCTTAAAAGTTATCGTTCTTGCTTCGTACCATTATGTATGAATACTACAAAAACAACTCACAAAAAATGTTTTTAAATGTTCCTCAAGATGTTAAACGTCGACGAAACTAATGGTTCCAAGCCGTGCGACGACCTAATCCCAAAAAAAAATCAATTTTCTTTTGTTGTGAAGATCATTTTGATGTAAGTATTTTATAATAATATAGTCATTAATAATTATTTATGCAATCAAGTAAATTGAATAAATAAAATTCAATAAATCATATATTCTTTTGGAGTCTAAGTCAAAATTCAATTATTCAATTTGAGAATTGATTGGTTGATTTTTTTCAAATTAAATCACTTTTTTAAAAATGTACTATCTGGCAAGTTTTAATTTTTTGAGACTGTACATATTTTTTGTCAGTTTTTCAGCTTCGATATATTTTATAACAGTGCCAACGCCTGATAATCGAGACTTTTTCCAATAGCACGCAACTTCAGTAGGTCTTGAATCTTTACTTCTGCGATGAGTCCACATAAATAATGCTAATGCATGTATGCAACCACCTGTACATCAAATTTAAATATATAAAAGATTATTATTGTCTATATTATTAAACAACATGTTTTTATTAAAGTATTTGTAACCTGCTGAAGTCCGATATGTCAAATCCGTCAAAATTATCAAAATTCTAGTGGAAATTTAATTATGATGGATATAAAATTTACAAAAGAAAAAGAAGTGAAATTTTTAATATTAATTATTTTAAAAATTTTATCAATTGATTATAATTATTTGAAAAAATATTTTTAAGAGGTTTTTACAATGACTATTAATATAATTTATGTTAAAGTTACAAAATAAATAAAAGAATCAATTATCAATTAAGTGTTGTTTTCTGTATATCAATTAAGAACCGTTGATTGTGCATTAACTGAAATTGATGAAGTTTAAATGAACTCTAACAGGACATATTATTTATATTTGTCAGTTTTCCTCGTTCGTCTGTATTGCATGAATTCAAGATCATAAACATATTTTGTTTTGTAGTATTTTATTGATTCTCGTTACTTTTTCACTTTTAAACCGATATGTTTTAGTTAAATATATTTAAATCATAATTGTTTAAATGGTGATTTGCGTTAAAGGTAAAATGAAAGATTTTCTACGATTTTAGCTACTAGCCATTCGTTTTGGAGTATTTCAAAGAGCATTTCCTTTTTATACTACAAAAGTAAGGAAAATTGTTTTGGCTTGTTGTTATCCACACAATTCTTTGAGGAAATTCCGTTCCTGCTTATCTCCATCATACATGTTTTGTGAAGATAACGAATCAGGAATAATACACGCACCATCTCAGGAAGTATTTCAGTTGACACCATTGGAAAATATCAATAAAAAATTCTCTGAATATCGCGAAACAAGCACGGGACGAATACAATGGATTTTGTAACAACGAAGGTGCAGTTCCCTGGCAAGAGAAAATGGTTTCGTAAAACATACCTACAACTATATGTATCCATTTAAATAAAATAAATTTAAATTTACCTGTGTATAACTATTGTCCAAACTAGAATGTTCACCCTCTCCTCCCGGACTACGTACATTAGACTGAGTATCCATACTAGACTGTGAATCCGAAGCGGATTCCTGATCTTGTAAAAAAGACATTTCATTAAAATACCATAAAGTCGGTTGGTATATGTCGTCTGTACTAGATCCGGATTTATCGACTGAAGGTGTTTCTTGAGTTCCTTCTGGTAGTTAGTTCTCAAAAAATTGAATTTTTTCTTCACGTCATCTTTGCTTGCCTTTGGAAACATCTCTTTATATTTAGACAATAGACAACAATGTTTCGAAATCAGCTTTTTTATCACGGTCATGATACTCTTTGCTCTTGACATACCTCAAAGACGACGATTCTCTGTACAATTGGATACATTCAACGATAAACTCTTATTCCGTACTTTTGTATCCTCTTTTCTCGCTCTTGCTCAAGCTTTCGTTTAATCATTGCGCAATCTTCAATATTAGCCCTAGACGATTAATTATATTGCACAATTCGCAATATAATTGATCGTCTAGGGGCCGTCTAAGACTAAAGATGGTTGCCATCCGAGCAGTATTTTGAATCATTTATATAACATCATAATAATATATAATTACGCACATACACACGCACACACAATCGGACATAGATATGTAAAATAATGTGGAGCTAATTAATGATATTGTATGTTTCGTTGCATTGTTTATAGGATTTCAATGACCGTTGTTCCTTAACACAGACTATAGCCTGGAATTGTTATTGTACAACTGAATAAAGATTATTATTATTCTCTATTTTGATGCACAAGGTGATGTCTGTGACACAAGACTAAAATTTTAACGTATATCATAATAATAAATTGATATATAATTCTCAAAACCGAAGGACAGATGACATAAGGCAGACGCAGTCGTGGTGCTATTCCCGATCGCGTGCTCGTTTGTTCCGGTATCTGCCTCAAAAACAAACCTTTAATTGTGGCAGACACCCAGTGAGGCTGTAATTTAACTAATAACAGCCTCTTTACGGTTTCCTTTTAAATTTTGAATAACTACGCTTACCGTATGTCTTTAACTGAATGCGGTCTGAACATATGTTTGTCATTGGAAAAGTTAAAATAACATTTTAAGGTTGATCTGTTATTATTCTCTTTTGCACAAGCATTTTGATGATTAATTAGGCAATTGTAAGCTAAAAATTTTTGGTTTCTAGGCTGTATCTGCCAAATTATAAATTAACGTCGAATATATACAATTAGGTAACTCTAATAGAATCAGATTTTAGCATATTTATAAGTCACATTTGTTATATACGTCAAGGTTGGCAGTATGGATTGAAGAAAATAGACAACAGAAGCCTATTTATTTTAATTAGACTGAATAGATCAAATTTGAAATCAATGTCTTCATAATAATGTAAATAAGGTAGAATTTTTTTTAAATACACTTATGTTACACGTATTTATGCATTACTATCGAGGGCAACCACATATATTGATATAACATCACAAATATAGAGCGACGATATCAGGCCGCCGCGCCAATATACATATACTTAGTCAGGTCATAAGTATTGTCACACAGTAAAAACTTTTCTTTTAGAATGCTGGCCACAAAAAAGTTTATTGAATTCGAATTTCGAATTGTTCATGAAAATAAAAATGTATACTTTTAGAATTTTACTCATTTTTAAATATGGAGTGGACGCTTAAAGAAGACCGTGTTGCAGTTATTGCGTTGCATCGTTGCGGTTACGCGCCAATTCAAATTTTTAACATACTGAAAAATTTGAATATAACCAAAAGATACGATAAACGAGTACCATCAAACGATACAATGAAGACTCTAGTGTAGATGACAGGTCAAGAAGTGGTCGCCCTCGGTCTGTTAGGACTCCAGCAGTGATAAAAGCTGTGAAGGCACGAATTCAAAGAAATCCCAAACGTAAGCAGAAACTGTTGGCCCTTCAAATGGGGTTAAGCAGAACCACGGTGAAAAGGGTGTTAAATGAAGACTTAGGGCTTCGGGCATATCGAAGAAAAACAGGACATCGTTTGAATGCTCGTCTAATGGACCTGAGACTGAAGAGATGCCGCGCTTTGTTGAAGCGGTACGCGGGAAAAAAATATCGGGAAATTCTTTTTTCGGATGAAAAAATGTTTACCGTAGAAGAGAGCTACAACAAACAAAATGATAAGGTGTACGCACACAGTAGTGAAGAAGCGAGCAACCGTATTCCGCGTGTCCAACGAGGTCATTTTCCATCCTCGCTCATGGTATGGTTGGGAGTTTCTTATTGGGGCTTAACAGAGGTACATTTTTGTGAGAAAGATGTAAAAACGAATGCTGTTGTATATCAAAATACAGTCCTGACGAACCTTGTGGAACCTGTTTCTCATACCATGTTCAGGCACATAACAATAACAGGCACTGGGTATTCCAACAAGATTCGGCGCCAGCTCATAGAGCGAAGAGCACACAAGACTGGCTGGCGGCGCGTGAAATCGACTTCATCCGGCACGAAGACTGGCCCTCCTCCAGTCCAGATTTGAATCCGTTAGATTACAAGATATGGCAACACTTGGAGGAAAAGGCGTGCTGAAAGCTTCATCCCAATTTGGAGTCACTCAAGACATCCTTGATTAAGGCAGCCGCCGATATTGACATGGACCTCGTTCGTGCTGCGATAGACGACTGGCCGCGCAGATTGAAGGCCTGTATTCAAAATCACGGAGGTCATTTTGAATAAACTTTAATGTCATAAGAATCTATGTTTTGTTAAGTTCATTTTGGTATATGAATGGTTACATAATTAATAAGCTTGTTACAATTATTTTACATTAAACATGTGACAGAATTTATGACCTGACTAGGTATACCATAATCTAATATATAAAATTCTCGTGTCACAGTTTTCGTTGCCATACTCCTCCGAAACGGCTTGACCGATTTTCATGAAATTTTGTGAGCATATTGAGTAGGTCTGAGAATCGGCCAACATCTATTTTTCATCCCCCTAAATGTTAGGGGTGACCCACCCCCAAATTTTTTTTTTAATTTTTTGACATTTTATTATTTATATGGCAGAACAACGTTTGCCGGGGCAGCTAGTTAGTATACTATATAAACATAGGCAATTTAAATTACTCATTTACCTAATAGTGTGCAAGTCATAGTAAACTTAATTTAGTGAAATAATTTACAAGTAGAAAATTAAGTTAGCGTCAAATGTGTTTCTACCAAACTTAGGTAGACGTTAAATAACTGCATCGTGAGCAGAAGCGAGAATTAAACACATCTGAAATTTTTTTATATCAAATAAACCTACCTTATAATGTCGTGCTTGAGTCTGATGAACTAGTTAACCTATTAGTACTTTTTAAATGTAATAATAATATTTTTAGCCTGGATTACTAGGCTAAAAATATTATTATTACATTTAAAACATGGCGCTTCATAAGTACCTCTATACATATGTAACTTATCGTTTATCAGTATTTACTCAGTCCTGAATATAAAGAATGAATTTTAATAATTTCAAAACTAGAAAGTTTGAACATTCGTTAATTGATACGAATGAAACAAGAGATAATAAAGGGTCCACATGGCTGTACCGCTACGGCGGCCATGATGCTGGGCGGGCGTGACGTCGCGACGTCGACCAATCGCAGGGCGCTTTTTCGTTATTGATTTCAGGGGAAATGTTTTCCCTTCATGGCAGACTCGACGAAAATTTTTATTATTCATCAAAGCATAAAAGCTACGTAAAAAACTGATTTAAGATTTCTTTCCTAGTTATGTTATATCGTACGAACTATTTGTACAATATAATGCATAAATTACCTGAAAAGAAACATTATATTATTAACTTAATACTTAGATAAAATAATAATAGGGCCAAGATTAATGATATTTCTCGTATTCAATTAGATTTAAAATTAAAATCATATAAAATTTGAACTTAAATCTGAAACGATACTTGTGCAACTGGAAAACACTCCAGTGCTTTGTTAAATGAACCATATGTAAATAAATATAAGTATTCGCATAGGGACCCAGCGGGTGGCCCCCAACAACCGAGGGGCTGGATTCAATAAAACAGCCTACAAGAGGGTTCACTTCGTATTAATAAATTCACATTGCGACCAAATACATTTCCACTAGCTTTACACTTGAAACGAAACACGATGCGTCTGCAATACTATTTTTCACATTATAGTCTAAATAGTTCTTTGCATTCCTGTATCTCCATTCAGTATCTATTCCTAGACGCGTGGACCATACGAGCCCGTGAAAGGCAAAGAATCGAAGCCTTCGAGATGTGGTGCTGGACGCGTATGCTCCGGATACTGTGCATCAATTCTTTCGCAGCTTCGTGTCCAAATACGCGTCTCAGTACCACAGTACTAATGTCCAAAACCAACGATGACCACGATCCTCAGCCATGAGGGAACGACCGCAGAGAGAGTCTGAATAGTTAGTTAAGGTTTAAAAAACGACTAAAACAGTTTACTAAACGTGATTAACTAACAGTCTAAAGCATTTTCATTATTTTAACTACTAATATTTAAATAATGTTTATTCTAAACATCGATTGAAAAATCATCAGAAATTAGTCGATTTATGATTAATGCATCGACATGCTCCGATATTAGAATGTTCCATTCCATAGCATTCACATTAAGTGAACCATAATAATTCTTTGAAGAATGCTGTCATTCACTTTAAACACATTGTACAAAATGAAGGCAGAGCGTGACCAACGCGTTATGTGTGGTGTTATGGCTTTATATTTTTTCATTAGCAGCTCGAAAGTTGTTTATGTCTTCATTCGGTTAAGAAAATGTGAGCCGGAAGCACAGAACGCTGATGACGTGCTCTGATCGCGCCAGTGATGAATTGTGATGGATGATATCATTAAAAATCGAAATGTTCAAACTAAAATTTATTTTAACTGATGTTTTTAATGCAACTGTTATTAACTTTATCGGCTAAATACAATAATAAAGAATTGTATTTGTATTAGAAGGATTGACATTAAAATATTCCTAGATAATAAACCGTAACTAATATTATAAATGCGAAAGTGAGTTTGTTTGTTACTCTTTCACACCTAAACCGCTGAACAATTTTGATGAATTTCGGTATAGTCAATTGGACCCTAGAAAATGACATAGGCTACTTTTTTAAATTCATATGGCAGAACAACATTTGCCGGGTAAACTAGTTATAAATAAATCGTAACCGTAACCAATTAAATATTGGTAAATAATTTTTTCTAACGATTGTAAACTAATTTCTATTAAAAATGACTTGCTAAATAGTACCTATAATTACAAAATTAAATGATGGGTGGAACGGATCTACTTGCAATAATGGAAAAACCAATTTGTACTTTCCCAACTAAATGACGTAAACGCGTATCTGGTATCTGTATGCTTTCCGTATCTAGTCGAATAGCCTACTCTAATATAAAGAATATATTTAGCATATCTTAGACAATCCAGGATCGCGGCAGTTATGACTTATATTTGTAGTCATTTCTGATATATCCATTATTCATACTAATATTATAAATGTGAAAGTGAGTTTGTTTGTTTGTTATGTCTTTACGCTTAAATCGCTGAACCAATTTTGATGAATTTCGGTATAGACATAAATTGGACCTTGAAAAAGGACATAATTATGCTACTTTTTTCAATTTTCATTCAGCTAGTTCAGGTATATTTTTCAAGTGTATATAAAATACAAGGAAAATGTTGATCGCGCATGTTTTGTTATGTGGTTCTAGAAAAAACTAAGAATACACTTTTTTATTGCTGTAGGACAGCAGACAGGCCCGCTTAGAATTTAGCACCGTCCGTCGCCTATGGGTGCTTGCAACGCCAGTGGCACCGCGAACACGCTACTCTCCCATAAGGGTACAGGAACTTGGGTCACTAATGCCGAAACACAACACAAGGTTATTATGGTGGCATACTTAAGACCAAAGGTGGTCGCCATCCAGACGGGCTAGGCCCTACCACGTAGTTAGGGTGAGTTATTTTGTCGCCTTTTACGACGGGCCGACCCCGGCTGCAGAGGTCTGTATTCTTTCTCCGCCCCTGCACGGATAAAAATTTCTATCATAGATAGTCGTAAAAGGCAGGAGGACCGATAGGAAATAATGTAAAACGTTAGTCCGTTGTACAATCGCGGTCATAATTCCAGTAGCAATTTCACAATAATTCTATCGCATTCAGACTTTTGTTGCACTTCAATCTTTTTCTAAAACAAATATTTAGCACTATCTAGTAAATCGCACTCTCATCGTTATTCAGAAAAAATGTGTATAATCATTTAGCGTGAGGACAAGCATGTTGAAATCATTCACACATGTAACATATTTAACGACACTTAACGAACTGAGCATTTTTCGGCGTTATAGAAAGTGGTCGTTAAATGGAGAGAAATAGATTATTTTACTTTTCTATTTTAATATAGATATAATTACTAATACAATACACATTTTACACATGAAAATTATTATTCATATAAACAACAACGCTTATTACTTACCTACTTATAGTCTGTTATCTTCGTATGAAGTTTACTTTTCTATTTTAATATAGATATAATTACTAATACAATACACATTTTACACATGAAAATTATTATTCATATAAACAACAACGCTTATTACGTACCTACTTATAGTCTGTTATCTTCGTATGAAGTTTACTTTTCTATTTTAATATAGATATAATTACTAATACAATACACATTTTACACATGAAAATTATTATTCATATAAACAACAACGCTTATTACGTACCTACTTATAGTCTGTTATCTTCGTATGAAGTTTACTTTTCTATTTTAATATAGATATAATTACTAATACAATACACATTTTACACATGAAAATTATTATTCATATAAACAACAACGCTTATTACGTACCTACTTATAGTCTGTTATCTTCGTATGAAGTTTACTTTTCTATTTTAATATAGATATAATTACTAATACAATACACATTTTAGACATGAAAATTATTATTCATATAAACAACAACGCTTATTACGTACCTACTTATAGTCTGTTATCTTCGTATGAAGTTTTTTTGCTCCAATATTTTTATTGTATTTTGTTATGTATTTTACTCTTGAGATATTGCCGCATCAACTTGATTAAATAAAAAGCCTTTTTCTAATAGTTTCGCTGCATCAAGTGCTTGTAATTCTTATGAATTTTGACAAATTAGAACGCTTAATGATTTATAATGCCGTATTGTTGTCGTTGAATAGAGTAAGCGTGACGGTAGATTATAGATAGATGGTATTATTGTATAGAAAACAAAGTAAACCAACCAAAGTCAAAGCATTTAAAAATTTTAAGGAGTTTGTCGTTAAATCAAGTGACGTTATAAAGAGTTTACACTGTATGTAATATGCGCAGTACCGAGCAGACGAATACGAATGGAACTAGGATGGAAAAGTTTTAGTACTTCTGTAGCTGGCCATAGTATGTACACAGAGGTTATGACAAGGTATATATATATATATATATATATATATATATATATATATATATATATATATATATATATATATATATATATATATATACATACATATATATTGATTGTTGTACGGTATGTGTAGACAATACAGTAAGGAAGAAGTGTGATATCTGTTTTCGGGGATGACCGATCTCAACGGCAGTAGTTCTAGTAAATAAACAATTTAATTACATCTTATATAGTTTAATTACGTTTTCATTATGCTTTCTTAGTTAAGAAATATAAATATAACCGATAGGCCCCGACGCAAAAAGCACAGTGTATACCTAAAGATGCAGAATTATCGTGTGTCATGCAGACCAAAATAGTTGTGTCGCAGAGCAATGACCAACAGTCGATCTTGTGACCTAAGGCTACATAAGGCTACGGCGGCGTGGCGACCGGAGTTTTTTCACAGTCGGTATGCCGTTGCGCCCACTACTGACTATCGGCCACGAACGATGAGGCTGACACAACCACGTGCCCCCCCCGGCGTCTAGCGTGGTACTGATCATTCGGTTTTCCCGGGATAAAACGACGCGCAGGAACTTCGCCCGATTCCTGTGACAAGTGGACTAGGGCTGCCGTGCCGTGGGCGAGAACGGCTAAAGACATTATCCCCATCCAAAAGGAAACTCCGCTTCGCAACTTGGAATATTGGCATGCTGACTGGATACGCGAGAGAGTTGGCCGATGTACTCCGTGGCCGTGGAGTTCCTACAGGAGACTCGATGGAAGGCCAGCAGATCCCGGTTCATTGGGAATGGCTACAAGCTGATCTACACAGGTGCACCTGGTGGGGTAAATGGGGTCGCCATAGTGCTCTCGGAGGAGCTCCAGGATGACATTTTGGAGGTGAAGCGCTGTAGTGATCGGCTTATGGTTGTGAGGGTGCTTGTCGGTGGGGTAGTCACCCACTTGATAAGCGCCTACGCGCCACAGGCCGATTGTAATGACGCCGACAAGATAGCGTTTTGAAATCTACTCGGAGAAATCCTTCGTGGGATTCCATTGTCACATGGGATCGTTTTGGGTGGTGATCTAAACGGTCAGGTGGGTGATGAATGTGAGGAATTTGAGCATGTTCACGGTGGATTTGGGTATGGTATTCGCAACGCGGAAGGGGAGGACATCCTCAATAAGTGTGCGGGTGCCGACCTTGCCATCGTGAACACGTATTTCAAAAAGAGACCAGAGCATCTTATCACCTATAAGAGCGGGAGGAATGCTACCCAAATCGACTTACTACTCACTAGGAGACACCACATCAGCAAAGTAGCCAACTGCAAGGTCATACCCGGTGAGAGTCTCACTGCACAACACCGTCTTCTTCTCATGGACCTACGTGTGAAGCCTAAACACAATCGTGTCGAGCGCCTTCAGCGCCGACTCAAGTGGTGGCTGCTTGATGAAGTCAAGTCGCAGGAGTTCGCCTCTGCCATCGGCGACAAGTGCGCTTGTTGTGAGGGCGAACCAGTTCAAGCTTACTGGAACAGGATTTAGGCAGCTATTCTTGGGTCGGAAGCAAGGAAGGTGCTTGGCGAGTCTAAGGGCGGACGCTAATGTAACAAGGAGACTTGGTGGTGGAAAGACTCAGTCAAGAGGGAGACCAGAGCGAAAAAAGCCCTCTTTAAGAAGTGGCAAGCGTCCAGATCTCCTGAAGATCGCGACGCATACCGGGTGGCAAAGCGCGCCACTAAGAGAGCTGTTGCCAGAGCCAGACGAGACCACTTACAACCACTTTACGATAAGTTGGAATCGTCTGAGGGGCAGAAGCTCATCTATAAGTTGGCTCGCTCCAGGGTCAAAGCGTCACAGGATATTTCCAAGTGCCACTGTGTAAAAGACCCTGTGGGTAACCTGCTATACGAGTATCTCGCGGTGAAGGAGAGATGGCGCTCGTATTTCCACAAGCTGCTGAACACGCAGCATAAAGAGGTGCAGCCGCCAGATCTTCCGCCGAATCAAGGACTAGTGCCACTGGTAACGCCTGCAGAGTTCCAGAATTGTTTTCGCCGCATGAAGAATCGGAAAGCTGTTGGATCCGATGGAGTCCCCATCGAAGCCTGGAAGGCGATGGGCTCTGGTGGTGTGGGCATCTTTACCGACCTTTTTAACCAGCACTCCTCACCGGTACGATCCCGAGCCAATGGAGACTGAGTATCATTACTCCAGTCTTCAAAGGCAAGGGGTCGGTGCAGGAGTGCGGTAATTACCGAAGGATTAAGGTCATGTCCCAAACCATGAAGCTCCTCAAGAGGGTTATCGACTCTTGGATTCGGCAAGAGTGCACTGTCTCGGGATGTCAGTATGGGTTTCGCCTTGGTCATGGCACCATGGATCCTGTTGTTGCCCTAAGGACTGTAGTGGAGAAGTACAGGACGAAGAATACGCCTCTGCATGGCCTGTTTCTTGACTTGCAGAAAAGGCCTTCGACTGTATTCCTCGTGTGATATTCTGGCATTGCGATCCAAAAGGGTTCCAGAGGTCTATATTGACATCATCCAAGACATGTACCGTGACTCCGATTCCGTAGATTGCACCGCTGTTGGCGGCACTAAACCGTTCCCTATCACAGTCGGGGTGCACCAAGGATCCGTCCTTAGTCCGTTTCTGTTTAGCGTGGTATTAGACGTATTGTCAGACAGCATCAGAAACTCACATGAGCAGCCACCGTGGCTGCTCATGTATGCTGATAATATCGCGCTGGCAGATTCAGACAGGGGTAGGCTGGTGCGACGCATGAAGACGTGGAAGGAGTCGCTTGAGAACGGTGGTCTGAAGCTTAATGTGGCGAAGACCGAGTACTTGGCCTGTAACTTCACAGATCCCACACCCGTACGCATAGGCGGTGATACGGTCGAGCGCACGGACCAAGTAAAATACTTGGGATCTGTATTTCACGCGTCTGGTGACATCGATTGCGACATCAAGGCACGCATTGCTGCCGCGTGGGCCAAATGGCGTGAGGTGAATGATGTCATTTGTGACCCCAAGATGCCGGTAAAGTTGAAGGGACAGGTATATAAGACCATCATTAGGCTTTAGGCCTGTCCTTTTATACGGCTGTGAAGCGTGGCCGGTGTTGGAGCGACACAAGCAAGGACTGCGTGTCACGGAGATGAATATGCTGCGATGGATGTGTGGAGTAACGCGGAAGGACCGCGTGAGGAACTCCCGCATTCGCGGCAGTCTTCATGTCCGTGACATCGCAGATAAATTGCAGGAGTATCGGCTTCGCTGGTACGGTCACGTTTTGCGGCAGTCGGATGCTTACGTGGGAAACAAATGTCTGGCCATGCTGCCTCCGCCGGGCCCCGGCAGAAGGGGTAGACCCAAAAAGTGCTGGCTTGACGTCGTAAGGGGTAATATGCGTAGTATATGCGTATATGCTTAGATGATGATGATGATTAGTTGTAAATTTATTTACCTTCCCATTTTCTTTCTGGAAATCGCAGCCGCGATTGTTGTACGGAGAGTGGTCGAACACTAATTGCAGATTGGTGCCAGTAGCTGTGAACGCTATTTCAGTGTGGCCCTCCCGGCAGCCGCTCGTGAAACGCATCTGACGTTCTTCTGGAGGCCTGTCGCGATATCCCGTGTATCGCACCTTCGGGGACAAATATACACATAAATCAGTATTAATAATACTTTGTACTTAAAAAGAATGCAGTAGATAGTTAAAAGCCTGACTGATAACAAAGGGTCTATTGTCTACGAAAATTTGCAATGTTCATAAAGATGGTGACCCAAAAGGTTTTTTTTCACTGTAATTTAGATAACTTCATTGCATCTGTTTATTACATATTTTATGAAAACAGCCAAAAAATACAAAAAAACATGCGGCTAGATTTGTCCGGTAATAATTATTAACGGGCCTGGAAGTAATATATAAATAATCAAGATATGAAATGCCTAAGAGATGAAGACAATATACCGATTAAGTTCAGCATTAACAAACTTCACCGGGTCTTACTTATAGATAAATTTCTTGTGTAATTAATTATTGCTCTTCTCGTATATTACATAAGTTTACATTTAACTGTAAGGAATGTAAGTAGTGTAATGGGAATATAGCTATAATATAGCAAAACAAGAGATCGTATTTGGAAGAAAAGCGAAAACTTGCATTAAAAAATATTTTTGGAGGAATTTTCAGAAAACCTTAGCTAGCAGCAATTTTTCGATAAAAATTAGATAAGATATTTATTATATTATAGATATTTATTTATATTTGAATATAAAACTAGTTATAAAGTTAAACAAATTGAGTGTCTTTTATATTTACTTAATTTTAAATGACATTGATTAACATTTTTATTATAAGTTGATTGTTTAAGTTTTCTAATTAATAAACGTTTAATTTTGGTATATATGAGAATATTTGTCGTTAGTAACACCTTATAGAGGAAAGCGGATAGTTCAATTCCAGTTTAATATAGTGTTGTTTAAGTACACCCGTATAAGGTACATATTACATATTGTACATTACACGTATTATGAATATTATTATAAGTAAATTAATTACGGCCGAATACATATATGACATAGTCACTCACTCAATATAGATGATAATTGCTTAGCCATAAATTATCACATTAAATGCTCATTTATGTTGTTACTAAGTATATTAAATATTAGTGTATCATCTATACAATTTAGATCCGTAAACTTTCTTATAGAATTTTATATCCTTCAATAAAGTGGACTTTAGTAAAACATTAAATCATCGGAGTCTTAAACATACGAGTACTGGACGTCTAAATTCTTTAAACTTGAATTTCTATTTTTTTAAATTTTAATCTATGAATCTCAAACTCAATTTATGCTATGATTTTCTAAATTTTGCACTTAGTATTTAGTATGCTAAGAAAATAGGTTAGACCAGTGATTACCAGTGTGCGCCACAGCTTCCGGGGCGCCGTCATAAGAGTACTGCAATATTCGTTAAAACAATTTGGCAATTTTTTTGGAATTTCTAATTCTCGAAATTTGTGCACAAAAATCGTGTATGCTGAAAAATTCCAAGAATTTTATTGTATTGTTTTCTTTCCGATCCGCATTAATTTATTTTTCAAGTAACCTAACCACATGGTGGTTGTCCAGTCTAAATGTGGATATTACTGAAACAGTTGAAATTAGATATACTATCCCGAGCAAAATAGTAGTATCTGTTTCTATTTTTCGCTGTTAAATGGGTAATGGGTGCTTTTAAAAAGGAATATTTTTTAATTTTTCAAGAAAGACAATAATTTCGGAATACATCTAATGTATGGGAGTCGCGGATAAAATCTGATTATTTAGGGAGCCTAAAACCAAAAAAGATTGGAAACCTCTGGATTGGACAGTAATAGACCATTAAACACTTGAAACTATTCTATCAATTAAAAATTAATTAAGATCGAAATGGTTATTGTCGAAGATGACATAATTTTTATGTTTTTTCCTGTACCACAATGTGCACGAATTAAACCATTTATTGGTAATATGAATAAACTGCTAAATAAATATAAATAAGTAAATAAATGACATACCTCGCTTTCTCGGCTTAGTCTCTTGAAGAGATCGTCAGATTCAAATTTCGCCTTCTGATCGGGCACCACTCGCGGCATTTTGAAAATGAAACGCGGTTTTTGTTGTTCGTACAGTCCAATGGAGTCAAAAGGCAACATGCCAGCCAAAGCAGCTGGATCACTCATTGCGTGCATCACATACAAATTAGAAACGCGTCACTAAAATTTTATCATAACTCGTATGCGCACACAACACTCAGATGATTCAGACGAATGTGCCACTTCGCAATGCTCTCGCTGCGTACACAACCTGCCGCCACGGTATTCTATTACTGAATGAGCGCAAGTACACTTCGCTTAGGGAGAATTTCCTTCAAGGCGGAGTCTCCACAAAGTGGGGAGCGGTGCACCAATGAGGGGCCCTGGTGGCACCGCCCGACGCCTTCTCTACGCATTTTCGGGAGCTTTCAAGCGAAAAGAGGGTTTTTTCCCCCATCGAAACATTTCAAAATAAATGCTGTTAACGACAAAGCACATGAATTTATAATGATACGTATTATCCACTTTCAATGTTTCGAGTGTTTTATATACTTATTCAAAGCTTTTGTTCCTTTGACAAGATAAACGTATATAATGTATAATTTATATAGAATATTTTACAGAAGGGGAGTCACTGTAACATAATAAAGAGAATGAAATCCGATATTTTATTTAAGTAAGCTCTTGTGATATTATTAGTCACGTTGAACGACACAAAGTAATATGTGACATTTTCTCTGGTACCAAATTTTGAAAGATTTCCTGTTAGTGACAAGTTTAATTTCAGTATTTGAATCATATATCTAATTAAATAATTAAAATATTGTCTTTAGTGATTTTTGATCTATATATCTATGAAAATATACGTGACGTATTCATAGAAATTGATGTTTTAATGTAACTAAGTTACTACTGGCACTCCATAATCATTTTATTGCTTGAGTAAGGTTCACTTGTGACCGTCAAGTGCGTAACATGCTTAATATGTTTAAGCATATCTATACTACTATTATAAAGAGGAAAGATTTGATTGTTTGTTTGTTTGTTTGTTTGTTTGCTTTGAATAGGCTCTGAAACTACTGACCCGATTTAAAAAATTATTTCATTGTTGGGAAGCTACACTATCCCCGGGTGACATAGGCTATATTATATTTTCAAAAAAATTAGGGATCCTTACTAAAACTCCAATAATGTAACTCAAAGTGTAAAAAAATTACCTAAAATATTATTTAAATCGCGTGCGTTGCGAAAACTATTGATGATAGAATAAAATAATGTACTACAACTTTGCAGAACATATCATTATTTACAAAAAGTGTCGCGACAGCATATGTCTAACTATTATAGTTATGCCACAATAAGTATTCTTTTATTTTAAAAATTTAATTAAAATGCCGCCCCTAGAAAAGGCTCTTTAATTGGATCTTGGTATTAATCCTTATCAAAATAAATTACTTCATATTCAAAACTGTTTCAATACCTTTATATAACTTTTTGAATTATTCAATTCGGATATTCCATTCGAAAGATATCACGAGTTTAAAAATGTAAGTATTAGAAAAATTTTGCGTGGTAGCCGCTCACCCTGTTCGGCTAGCTAGGCATCACCTTATGCAATGTAGGCGTGCGTCACTGGGGTTTTTACAAAAATTAGAATACTTATTAAAAAATAACGAAAATAAATAAAAAGTAATAACAAAAAAATCATTAAAATAAAAACTCATAGAAATAATAATATTCAAACTTTCTTTATAATTTTATTTTTTTAGTAACCTGACGCAAATAGAAGGGTTTGCCCTCAGGGGCGCTCCTCTGTCCGAGGAGTGCACGGGTGTGCGTACCCGAGGTGCCCGAGCATCCGTCGCTTCACTCCCCTCTCCGTTCGAGGCGACAGAGTCCTACCTTTCTTTCCGTCTACCTCTTACATCCTTTCCAACTTAGCTCTCTATTCGTGGCGTGGTCCCCGGTGGGATGGTTGCGAATACTGATTGGGGTCCCGGGTTCTACCCTGGGACCTGATTTGGTAGTCGAAACCATGCCTATTTCGACTGCGCCTGCATAGAGAGTGTTCCCGGGGCGGGAATTCCATCCTCGCTGTCGGTTGGTCTTGCTGGGCCGACTACGACGTCAGGCGACTCTGCTTTTTCTGGAGTGTCGTCTGGTAGTCGTACTCACGCCTGACTAGCACGCGACGGAGATGCGAGTCCCGTCCGGAATTGGCCGCGGACCTGTCGCTCCCGGCCCTGGTTCTGTCCATGGTCGGGGGCGATCCTGGATGGACGGCCGTTGCCTCCTTTTGCGAGGCAGTAGTGTCTGCAAGGGAGGCGGCGGAACGGGAGCGGGAGTCCGCCACCGCACTCCCCTCCCGCCAACGTAGGCCGCGTCGTCGGCGCCGGAGGGCGGGCAACGATCTCCGGCCGCCGTAGAAAGCGGCCGTGGGCGGCCCCTCGGGGGAGGATCCACCGCCCGCACTATTGCCGCGAGGGAGAAGGCCGCGTGCTGTTCCGCAGCCCCCCTCAACTCCTAGAGTTGTTACAAGAGAGCGCTGGGGGGACGAAACCCTGACCCCCTGGCGCCAGCACTTTAGAAGGGGCCCGCTTTAAGACAAAGCGGGGGCCGGCGCCGGCCCGGGCCACGAGATCGGCAGGCCATATATCCGTGGGCCCAGGCGTAGGCGATAGGAGAACAGCGGGGTTTTTTAGTGGGTAGTCGGATGGTCGAACATCTTTTCCGGAGTCCCTTATATCCCTCGGTCCCCCCGTCAAGAGAGGTTTTTCCCCGAGACCGAAAAATATAGAAGGGTTTAATTTTTAATGTTTTGTTAAATACCCGTGCGAAGCTGGGACGGGCTGCTAGTTTATAATAAAACAAAATAATTAGTAGGTACTTAGCACAAAATATTGCTAAATGGTCAAATTCAAGAAAAGGAATAAAGGAGAGAATTTTAAGGAAAGGAATAGAAGAATTTAGTTAGGTATGGGAAAAGGAAAATATCATAAATCACACTCACAGAATAGTCGTTAACTACTGTTTGATTGCGGTATCTATCACACACTAGCCGATCTGGTCTTGGATGCTCAAACCAAAAAAACCGGCTTCGTTGCACTTCTGTCCCGTCTCAAAAATTAATCCCAATTGCATCTAAAGTATTTCTCTTCGGAGTCAGTATCTACTATAAGACGAACTAATTACTGTCTTTGGCATTGGTACCCGTATGGCATTTTATTTACTTGTGCCGCGTTAATCATTTTAAAATTCGATTTGGTAAAAATTGTTTTTCTTACAAAGGTGTTTATCGTCTGGCTGAGCACAACACCAAAAAGAATGCCTACCAACCTTGACAGTTCCTTAGTAAATATAAAAATAAAGTTATATAGATAGATTTATATCGGTTAAAACTATAAAAAAGATTTGTTACAGAAGCTCGCTTTAATAATGATGTGTATGCTAACAAAAGGCGGCGAAGGATCTTCGTCAAATGTATCAAGTGTTGTTAAAAGTGTCTTGCTGTCACACTGCGATCGCTCATCGATAACAATGCCTCGTATTTAGAAATTTTGTGATTCTATTAATAGGCAGGAACATTTCTTGCGAGGTATACATGAACTTTTTATACTATAGGTGTAGGAGGCCTGTCAAGTCAATCTGTAAGCGTACCTTACTGAATAACGGACGAGACTCTGGCGATGGTGTTAAAATAAGGATCAAACAACAATCAGTTCCATAAAATACAAATCCAATCAAATCCATGCAAAGGACAAAAATAAGATATCGTCAGACGTGGCCTAATAACGGCATGCTAGAACTTCGCCCGACACTTATGAGAAGTGAACAACAGCCATATCAAGGGCGTGTATGGCTAACAATTCTATGTCACAGAAAATCCAAAACATTCCAAAAGAACTCGCTTCGCATCAAATAGTATGTAAACCAGACGCGCGAGAGAATTGGTCGATGTACTTTCCATGTGGAAACCTAGTTGACAAAAATCCTGGTTCATTCATAAACGTATTCGTCTGTCGGTTTCTACAGAAAGAAAGAAGCGAAGAAAATAGAAACCTAGATACATCATTACAACAAATAAGTGTTTTATCCGCCAGAAATGCATAAAGTTATAGGATAGGATTCAAACAGTATAATTTCGTGTACTACTTTATTTGCTGCGATTTTTTATACATAGACAAAACTAAAGAAACGGTTTACTGAGAAGAAATATTTTGTTTTTCCAGGGTAACGCGCATGTTCACAACGTGAGTGCATGATAGCAATACATTAGCATAGATTTAAATTGTTGTTTCACTCACCGTTCTAGCTCCAGCAGACTTTTTAGTATCTCCAAAGGTTGCAAACCGTTTAGAAAGTCAATAATTTTCCGCAAATGAAGAAGTTGAAGCGATGCCAATGCATTTTGTGGACTTTGATAAAAAAACTATGAGAAAATATATTTAAATTCAGGGGAAAATATTTTTAAAAATCATTTAATGATTTATATTAATTTATTTTTTATAGAAAATTTACTTATATCTACAAAATTTAAGCTATTACAAATTAATTAAACTTTAATGCGCCATTATGTTACACGTTTAATCTTTCATTGCAGCTAGTAGTTAAACATACGACTTACTTGCAGGAAATATGTTCGAGAATAGATATAGGCTCAATAGGCCAAATACATTCAAAAATAACATTGTAAATTCGGTTTAATGATATAAGATTTGTAGTCATGATTTTTAAAGCGTAAGCGATATAGGCCCAATGAATTTGTGTCACGTATCACTTTGTTATTGATCAGTTGCGCACGTGTCTGCAATTCGGTGTTTGATCTTCATACAGTTTTATCAAGAGGTAAAGAGGGCGCGAACCGCGTCTAATACACAATTTAATTTTATTGAACTTCCATCATTTTCCAATTGCTCTCTATGTTCATTTTGTATAGATAAATACTTTAATTGATACGTATCTAAGAGTCAGGATAGCCTATACCTATTAGAGTAGAATACAATTTCAGATATAGAAAGTAAAATTAAATCTTTTGAAAGTTTCTGAAAGTAAAAAAATAAGATTGAAAGATTTCATATAAGACGTCAATTTCAGTAATCGGAGTCCTTAGCTGGGGCTCCGCTTCAATAATAAATATACTATTTGTTCTAGACTTCATATAGAATATCTAGTAATACCAAAAAAATATGTTATATAATATATAACGATTAAAAATTGTCCTTGCGCTCATCCCTTAACGTATTTTTTTTTCTTTTATTGTCCAAAGATGTGGAAATAGCGAGAAAATAGATGGAATAGACATGACTAAATTTTGTAACTATAGAAGGGACTGTTGATGTCCCAGGTTTTAATTAAAAAACTTGCGAGCCTCCTTCTTTGCTAAGCAGAGTTCACCAGCTGACAGGTAATGTAGGAATCACTTCAACATTAAAATATCAAGTAGCAGAGCAGTAAACGTTGTCGCTGAAGTAAGTCCTGGGCCATCGTTAACACAGTACAGCATATTTTAGTAACTGACTACCGACAAAATTTATAGCATATTTTTGTATTTATGTAATTTTTGCATATTTATGTAATTTTTTTATTCCTTTTCATAAAATAATCTATTATTTATTGCTGCTATTATTAAATGTTTTTATTGCTGTAGGACAGCAGACAGGCTGACAGCCCGCTTAGAATTTAGCAGTTACCATCGTCTATAGGTGTTTGTAACGTCAGTGGCATCGCGAACACGCTGCTGTCTCATAAGGGCACAAGAACTTGGGTCACTAATGCCGGAACACAACACAAGGTTATTTTTGCGGCATACTTACCACCTAACTAGGGTGGGTTGTTTTGTCGCCTATTAGGACAGGTTGATCCCGGCCGCAGAGATCAGTATTCTTTCTCCGTCCCTGCGCCGTTCTGGTGGCTCTTATCATATTCTACATTAATTCACATTATTTTCTTAAAATTTAATAATAAAAATATGTTATATTAAAGAAATACTAGGCCTAAAGAGATCGAAAGCTTCATCAATAAAAATACATAATATAAAATCATGTCTCTTATCTTCTTCCTCCTGCCCTTATCCCACATTGCATGGGTTCGGCATAACATGTTACATGTTGTAATAGTTGTGGCTTAGTTTTTACAACTGGCCGCCTGCCTGACGTTAAGCCCTTTTTGGGGAAAAATCTGTCATCCTTTTTGACAACATCCGAGTGTCGGTGTGGGTGTGCAGGATGGCACTTTTGCAGGGTCGCCGACTTTTACGGGGTCCGTGCACAATATTCATCATATCAAGTTATATAGTAAACTATTTTATTTACCGATTGAATAATTAATGCAAATAAAATTAGTTCTTTTTTAATGCCCAAATGCAGTTTTTTTATAGTTACCTACGTAACTCGGTAATTTATGTAACGAAGAATAAAGATTTTTGACTATGAATAAAGATAATTTTTACAGACGGTATAGTGCTCCCAAAATAATTTATTCCTTTGATTTGTAATACCTATTTAAATTATTACTATTCCGTTTATAATGTACTAATAATACTATAATACTACAAATAATTAATTTATTTATGTTTATGTTAACTATTAAAATATACGATAACCATAACCGTTTATAAATAAGCAATAATTTCTGTGCTATTTCTCGCGTTGTTTCTACCCGAACGCGCGATAAAGAGCTACGCTACAAAAATATTTAATAGAATTATAATAAAAATATATCTATCGTTTATTTTTTACTAACAATTAGGCACGGTCAACATTTTCTCACGCCCACTTGTTTTAACGCATGGCTAACTAGTTATTCACGCGGCTGTGGTTGCTTGGAAAATAGCTTTACATTTTTCTGGTTTAGGTCTATCTCTATGCCATTTCTGTCAATTCTCTCGAGTAGTTACTGTCTAACAAACAACCATACATTAAACCACATTCTCACATTTATATATTTTACATATGTCAGTATGAGGAGAGTTTAATGATATACTTATGTTAAGATGTAACCAAATAGAAAATATCTTTCATTGTCTCTACTTTGATTATAAGGAGAACACTATGTCTCTATAGGAGCTCACCACCTTATTTACCGTGGTCGAAGTTTTGGCTCAAACTTTTCCTTTTAGATATTGACACTCTATTTAGAACAAATTGAATTCACCATTAAGATAGTGACGAATTATAAGGGGTAAGGGAAATATTTTTATTTATGTTTGTGTAAAAATTTAATTATTATTTAGCATCGATAAAAGTATTTGAAATTTTTTTTACATTTTCTTTTTCCCTCTATAAGTGTCGAGGCCATTAATAATAAATATACATATTTCTACGTTTCTAAGATTGAGCATTTACATATACTTGGATATTAATATTGCTACCTATATAAATTACCTACCTACTATAAATTTGTACACTACTACTGACATACAAAATATGTTGTTTTTTTATATACTTTATATATATCTTTGCTCTGATTATTAATAAATACAATTCTTTCATTATATACATTTATACAACGAGAATTTAAAAAAATATATACTAGAACAATGAAGCTAAAACTAAAAACCTTAAAAAATATACATATATATAATAACTAAAATATATTATAAAAGGAGTCCCTTTAGGCAAGGTTCCGTAGATCTGAGAGGGTTCCCTCTTTGAATAGCTAGACTAATTCTTTGTCCGAGGTAGCTGCCAGCTTTTCGGTCTCCTGTGATGTCGACTAACCTTTTTGCTATTTCCTTAAAAAGCCTTATAGCGCTAGGACCCCACGGACCAAGGGTCTCGAAACCGAATGGGACAAAATCATATTCGGAGCCCAGACCTCTGTATTTGCATGCATTTAGCTTTTTCAGCCGCTTCACAAGCCGCACCAGCTCTGTTGTTGGTTCCATGTAAATGTTGATGTGATTATATATTATCTTTGATGTGTAACTTTGCCAGGGGCACAGAATTTAGCAGCTTGGTGACAATAATTGAGTAGTCGTAATCCTCTTTCCGGCATCCTTCACCACCTGAATGCAGAATGCTACCAGCCATGGTCTGGTTTGCTTCCCCGCAAACATCTCACACAATGTTGTTTCACTCAATCGGATACTTGTTGAAGATTCCAGATCACGTCTGGCCGCGCTATATTTAGGGCATTCTAGAAGCAGATGCTGAATGCTTTCCGGCACCGTCCTGTCACAAATACACCCTGGATCGTCTTTGCATTTAAATCGATGAAGGTATGCCGAAAATCCGTCATCGCTTATGTTAACTCTGGAGTCAGTGAGATCTTTCTAATCACAGTATACGCTGTTATAGCATTTGGCAAAAACAATTTTGTGACCTCTCCAGTGGTCCCATTTGTATACCTTTCTGCCCATTTAAGCACGCTTTCTTTTCTTATTTCGTATTTTATATACGATAAAGGACATTTCACATACGCTGCTGCTGTTTCAACCTGTTGGGCTGCGACCTTGGCTAATTCATCCGCCCTCTCATTTCCAGGAACCCCAACATGTGCCCTTACCCAGTACAGCTGGGTGGTACACCCTTTTTTTTCTAACTCTTTGATGTTATTACGAATACGGGTAGCAAGGGAAGTATTTGTAATTAGATTGGTGCCGAATATCAAAAAGGACTGCAGCAACTGGGTATGCACCTGTCTATCGCGTCAGCGCTCTAAAATAACACAACATACTCGATCTCCGGTACAGGCATTTGTTTCTCCATCGAACAGATTTAGCCATGTACATGTAGACCTCATGGGACCACTGCCAGCGTCACATGATAATAAGTACTGTCTCACAGTTGTGGACAGATTCACACGTTGGCCAGAGGTTATGCCGCTTCACGACATCAAAGCCGACACAGTGGCTACAGCTTTTGTCACTGGCTGGATATCACGCTTTGGTTGTCCAGAGAAAATAATCACGGATAGAGGTAAACAGTTTGAGGCACACTTCTTTAAAGAACTGTCCAGGTTAATCGGATCCAACCACATATAGACTACAGCAAACCGCCCAGCTGCGAACGGAATGATTGAAAGATTTCACCGTCAACTGAAATCTGCTATCATGTGCCACGATAACGAGGAATGGTACGACGTGCTTCCTTGGATACTTCTTGGAACACGATCGGCATGGATAGAAGACATTGGGTCATCATCTGCGGAACTGATATATGGAGAGACACTACGCTTACCAGGAACTTTCTTAAATAAGTACCTCTCCAAACGAAGTCTCTTAATCGTGACACGAAATCTGCATGGTCTACGACTTCGTTTGTAGAGGTACTTATTTAAGAAAGTTTCCTTATTTAAGAAAGAGCCAACACACGAACAATCAAACCAACGCCTGTTAAGCATTATGGTAGTTCTCCAGTTTTCGTGAGCAGGAACCTATCATCCGCAGGCCAAGTTTTTCTCCGCATCGATGCTGTGCGAAAGCCATTACAGCCACTGTACACTGGTCCGTGCACCGTAATAGAACGTGGAGAGAAATACTACAAGATCGACTTCAAAGGCAAACTCACTACTGTATCAATCGACCGTTTGAAGCCGGCGTACATTATGAGTCCACATCTCATCCAGCCGATTCTTAGCTGGATACTTCACACCCAGTACAAAGAACGTGATCTGGACATCGAGTTCACTTTCCCGACTTCTTTCGACCTTAACGGTCTCCGGTGGGGCTGGTGTGGCGCGCATCGGTTCACACCGCTCGCCATCATAGAAAATATCGTTAGGCGCGGACACTACCCTCTGCTATCTGGGGAAGCTCATCCAATCGCTCATGACGGTCAGTATTCAGTAAGTCGTCCACCGCGCACCAAGACGGAAGGCTGCAAGCTCGCCTCATAACAGGTTGCGCACCCGTCAATAAACCGACAATCGCGAAAGCCGTTAAGTCATATTGTAACGTACTTTCTATTCGTACTCTCTAATTCTATTGTTGTAACTTTAAAACTATTGTAACTATTGACAAAACAGTGCATCTTTAGAAATTCCGTTGTTTAATTTCTACCTTTAGTGTTATTGCATTTTCTACAAAATGTGGGTTGGGATGGGACTCATAAAGCGCCCACAATAACAATTAACTATTAATAATAAGTAACAAGACATTTTGTAATTTAGCCTAATTAAAGTTCTTGCTCGAAATGAGTTTCCCTATTGCGTACGCAGTCGCATTCTTTTTTTTTTGAGTTGTGTGCTTAACTACCGAAGCAGTGAAATTATTCCGCATCGTATTTTCTGCGTTTATAATTTTTGTTTTGAGGTCTTCCGCGGATGTCACAGGCGAGACGTCGTAAACCCCAGACATAGAAATCAACCGGCGACTCCTAGCAGGCTACCGAGTGGGTCTTCTTCGCCCTATCCAACGATTAGGAAAATGGCTATCGAGCCATCGCCTAACATTAACACCAAAATGTGCAGGACATCCGTCTTGCTGGTATATGATGATTTGCCTTGTAGTCAAAGGCACGTCTTCGAGGTCATTATATTTGTCAAAAAAATTTCGTAAGCAACATTTAGATGGCTCGGTAAAAAATATGGTCCGATTAATTTGTCGTCTATTCCCATCCACACATTGACCGAAAAACGGCGTTGCGACCCTTTTGGCCAGTTTTTATTAGGATTTTTGTGCACTTTCTCACTTCAACAATTCATTGTGGTAGTTAGTAATTCCACCTTGATCTAATTTGGAATCGTCGGTCCATATAGGATTTTTTCAAAAAAGACGCGTCTTCTAAATCCGCATTTAACATGAATTTACAGAAAACTCTTTAACAGAAAACCCTTTCAGGGTCCTCTTCGTGTTAACTTGCACAGGAGTGTAATGGTAAGAATAAAATCCTGCAAGCACTGTGGACCACGCTTTCCATTGTGTTACAGAGAGTCGTGTGGCGACGATATTTGTCGAAATTGTTGGTTCATCGATAAATTCCTGCAAAATATCCTCTTTGTAATTATAACATGGACCGGGGCATTAATTTGTTGTCTCTGAACGCTATCAGTTTCTCGGATTCGAATATACACTCCATTAAAAACTGATACATGGGGTAACCAGTGATTAGGAAACCGACGCGAATAAACTTGAGGAACAGGTTCAACGTTTCTGTTGAAAAGCCGTAACAAAACACAATAAGGGCGTATTGTTCATTTGTGTAATTTTGAAACACGCTGTTCATTTTGATCAAGTTCTTCCATATTTCAATTCATATTAAAAATTAAACTACAACCATGAGTGTATTACATACTTAAAAAAAAATAGCGCCAAATTGTAAAACAATACCAATGTACGCGTGAAAAGTTATTAAAAAAGGACTCTTTGAAAACTTTGTTTTTTTTTTGTTAACCTGTCAGTTTGCTTTCTGCATTGGACGCATTAAAATTATTTGAAGATATTCAAACAGCGATTTTAAGTTTAGCTCGAATACGAACTTCCGTCTGCTTCTTTTGTGATCATTTTTATGCATTGTTAGTGTTAAGAAAACGATTAAGTTTTTAAAATAATCTGCAAGCCAAGTTTCATAACGTTCTTTGTTTTTAAGGCAAATTAGTGGAAAAAATCTAAAAGATATATAGAAATAATATCGTTTTTCGTCTCGCATTTTAAAATTTGGACCGATAATCGTTGTTTTAATATTGATAAATAACTAGTGTTTATTCGTTTTTAAAAATCAGAAGAAAAATTGAGATTTAAATTGATACTTTTCGAATATTTTGAAAAAAGCATGATAACCCAAAAATGGTTCACTTTTGCATAATGCATAGCGGGGGTAAAATTACCGCAAATATAAATAATAAAGTTACCCATATCACCTCCTAACGGGAATAAGTCGAATTTTACAAGACCGAAGCAATGCAACGATGCAATATGCAAAGAAACAATATGTAAAGTCGAAAATTGGTCACAAATTCATATTAACTTCCAAAATGATGGTCACACAATCGACATTGCAGATCTTATCTACAATGGGAGATAAAAACTGGCCAGTACATAATGACATGAACTCCAGAAAAGCTACCTCAAACCTGGCATTTGGATATATGTACCATATATCGTATATGTCCTCTACTTATGCTACTATTACTATACCTAGTCGTGTATTTTCTCTCATTTTTTCTGCATTTCCCAAACTTTAGACTAGAGTTTAAACTATAAACTAGTTTAAATTATAAAAGCAGGCATAACATTTTAAAACAGACTGATTTCTTAATCTCGTTGAAATAAGCAGCGATGTGTTTTAAAAGGTCTTAGTTTATTCTTCTCTTTCGTTGCGCTCTTGTCAGAGCGGTCGTGGTCATCATTTTTCAGTCACACGCCTGACAATCCGTCTCCATTCCTCCCGGACAGCTGCTTTTCGGGAGCACACGTGTACTGGGTCTTAGTTTACAGGTCAAAATTAAACAAGTGTGCATAAAATTTTTAACAGTCTTTTAATAGTATTAAAATCATAAATAATAAGTTACTATCATTGTGAGATTGAAATATTGATGTAAGTTGGGTGTGACAAAACAATATTTCTCATAAACAGGCATGTTTTATCTTAACGGATGTGGTGTTATATTACGTATACTGATATTAAAAAAATAATTAAATTTTTGTTTGTTTTATTTATTTTTACACTGTGTCGTTTAAGATAAATGTTAATAAATTTTATTTCATATTGCTTTCTCAAACATTCGGTGCTGTTGCACACAAAAACTACAATTTGTCTGTACAGAGGCGGAGAAAGAATACTAACCTCTGCGGCCGGTGTCAGCCTGTCGTAAAAGGCGACAAAACAACCCACCCTAGCTACGTGGTAGGGCCTCAAGCCCGTCTGGATTGCGACCACCTTTGGTCTTAAGTATGCCGCCAAAATAACCTTGTGTTGTGTTAGTGACCCAAGTTCCTGTACTCTTATGGGATGTTCGCGATGCCACTGGCGTTGCAAACACCTATAGGCGATGATAACTGCTAAACTCTAAGTGGGCCATCAGCCTGTCTGCTGTCCTACAGCAATAAAAAACCTATTGTGGCACTCGGGGACTGCCGCAGTAAAGCTATTGCATAGCATTTTAATCAACTTATACAATTATAATTATTTATTTATTTTTTATTTATGCAGTAATTTATTTTTAAAGTATCGATGTTTTCTATTGATATTTTTTGTACAAGATATATCGATACTCGATAATAAAAAACTAAAACTATCGATGTTTTTATTATCGAGTATCGATATATCTTGTCCAAAAATATCGATAGAAAACATCTAATATTTTAGAAACAAAATATCGTTAGTTGTTATATCGATAGATATCGCCCATCCCTACCACACTCACCGCACGTGCGCCCCGTAAATATACACGTAGGTATATATGTATACATAGGTGTACATTCAAAAAGTGTAACTTGAATTAATAACAAAGAAAAACTTAATTTAATATCAAAGAAAAAATAATTACTGCATAAATAAAAAAAAAGTATCGATGTTTTCTATCAATGTTTTTTGGACAAGATATATCGATACTTGATAATAAAAAACTAAAACTATCGATGTTACGATATCGATGTTTTTATTATCAAGTATCGATATATCTTGCCCAAAAATATCGATAGAAAACATCAATACTTTAGAAAAAATATCGCCCATCCCTACGTACAGTCGTACCATATACGACTTCTTACTTCTTTATGTCCTTACCTTCCTTTTACATACACGTTAAGCGAACGCTCGGCCGAGCTACATGGTAGGCGGAGTGGGGAGTGTTTGGTTTTTTTCGTTACGGAATTTCTTGATTCAAGTGCTCAAAGCCCGCGATAAAAGCTATGCAATAGCTTAAAAAATTTACTGATTTCAAATTTTTTTACCGGTTGGTGTAAAATGACCTAAACAAACAAGCGCATTGATTACGATACTAAGTAGATCGTTTTCTAAGGATGACATCTGTCGATGAAATAGGGACTTAGGTTTTTTGCTATATGTGAAATCTAAAATATTTCATAGGGTAAATTCAAACAATGTTATGGGCTGGACAGCACAATGTTACATAAATTTTAATATTTGTACAGAGTTTTTCATGACGTCGCACCGTGTACTCATAAATCAAGCCATTGTTACTTACCGTTTTATTATCATAATTTATTTAGCGACAATGACCGTGCAGACATTTAATTAATTGATTCATAAACCTTTTCATAGTTATAAAGCAAAAAGTACACATTGACCCCTATAAAACAATAAAATGTCTGCACGGTACAAAGGGTTACAACGTGTTCCCATTAAAATGTTTAGAATGCATGCCGCTTTCGGCCAGTTGACTCATTTGTTACCATCTTTTATTTTATAGGCACCCTTCCAAATAAGTAACACATTTTGTTTATTGCTTTTATTAATTCGAAGGCGAAGGACGGTTATGGATATATTTTGGCTTTACTTTTCTCAAATTAATTTTATAATGAAGTTATTCCAGTTGATATTGAAACATTAAGTTTTACCTTTATGTCCTTACCTTTGATTATTAATCAAAGGTCCTTACTTTATCTCTCCCAAGATACGCTTGGACCTAAGTTCTACCTCAAAAACTCAATTAAAAATTTCCGTCTGCAAGACAATGAATATTAATTTTGAATAATTAAGTAAAAGGAGTTATTAATGACGATCCGGAGATCGTTCAACGGTTTTCGTAAGTCGCCTGCGTGGCTTACTCGTTCAATTACCGTCCCGATTGTGGGTGTTTGTGAATAATATATATTTATTAACGAAATAAGAATATAACTAGTAACAGAGTCGTCTAATAGCCATAACGCAAGTGCTCTACTGCTTACTTTGGACCTAGATGGCAGTGTGAATTATCCCAATATCTTTATTTATTATCATCGTCACCCTATTGAAGTGCACAGCTAGACGTAGACCTCTCCAAGTCCTGCCACAGAGCCCTATCTCCGACTCGTTGCATTATGTGGAAAATTTCGTAAACAAGTTATTATTTTCAATATTTTTAGATTGATTTTATTTCAATATTTTTTTAAATAGAAGCTGATAGAGGAATAACATTCGCAAATGTGAACACTACAAAAAGGTAAACTTGCGAGATCAATAAAAAATAAATGAATCATCAACGACTAAGGAAGGCCCGTTTCCAATTCATCCGTGTCCGGTAAATATTTCGAGGCATAGCGGTGGGTCGTAAACGGGCAAAAAGCCGTCTAATTCAACGTCAAACATTGTTTATGCCGGCTATTCCGCCTGAGCTTTATCTTTCGCCGCTTGACTTTCGGACACCCTAATAAAATACGTGGAAAAAACTAATGGTTGCTGATCCCATTTGAAGGCATTAAACGGCAACAAAATTAGTCTTTGTCAAAGTAACAAAGGCAAACGCCCAAATGTGGGCCAACTACGAGTTCCACGGGATCGGCCTCTAGGCATTTGTTTTTTAGCGTAGGGGAGATAGGGGAGGGATGGACACTTTTTCACATGATAATAAAAAAGCACATGTTTAATATAATCAACATTAATGCCAAGTTTTAGTATATGGTATATTTGGCTAGAAGTTTCACAAAGAACTGTCTACAAATTATAATCGAGAAGATGCACATCAAAACCAAAAGAATCTGAGCATGGCCTGGATAGATTATCAGAAAGCTTTTGATACAATTTCTCACGACTGGCTACTAAAAATGACATCTATAAATGCCCAACAATAGTAAAAAAATCTTACGGCCGGCCCGAGATACCACAGAAACGATAACTACCGAGCCGATTTATATCAGGCGTGGCATTTTCCAGGGCGACTCTCTCTCGCCGCTGTTATTCTGTCTAGCTATCAACCCCATCTCTTCTGTATTAAATAAATATGAACTTAAAGGATACAAGCTTAAACACAGTTTCTGGTTAAACCACTGACATGGATGATCTCAAATTTTACGCTAATAACCCCGCCGACCTAAAAATTTTACTAAAAAGTGTAGAAATATTTACAAACGACATAGGTATAAAATTCGGTCTGGACAAATGCAACGTATTGCATATCAAAGCAGGACACAGGGACAGTGTAACCTCAGCGAGTCATCATGTATTATTAATTGGCGAAACATTCCAACAGCTAGAGGAGAGGCAGGCCACAGCTACAAATATTTAGGAATCCACGAAACAGGAAAAATAGAACACAAAACAATTATGGAACAGATCATAAAAGAGATATTTAAACGAATAAAAAACTTTTACACACACACCTCAGCGCACATAACGTTGTCAAAGGAAACGCGACACATACGCAGTCCCAGTACTTCTTTATTCTTGTGGCATCATCAACTATAAAAACAGCGACCTAAAGAAAATAGACACTAAAACTAGAAAATTACTCCCAATAAAAAAGCCCAGTAACAAAAATCCGAAACAGAAAGCCTCTACTTACCGGTAACACAGGGGGGAAGGGGCCTTTTAAACATAGAATATACTTACAAAACCCAAATGATCAAATATAAACAATACCTGAAAACAGAACCCGACGACTTAATAAAAGCAATAGTAAAACACGATACAGGCCGAGACAAATCTTCCATCGTTAAAGAAGCACAAGTCACAAGAAAGAGAATTAAACTTACCAACCGACTACACACACAGATACTGAAATTAAACACGCAAGTACCAATTTACAGAACTCGTCATGGCGAAGCAAACAACTCCACGAACAATTCCCGAATAAAGTCATAGACCAAAGAAATATAGACTCTGGAACTCTCATTCAAATGGATCAACAAACAGCATATATCCACTGGCCTAGTTTCATCCATATTCGATATACAAGATCAGGCAGTTGTCATAACTGATACATCAATAACATCAATACAAGCGAGACATTCTGAAAAACCTCTCTTGACGGGTTCCCTCGGCCCGGGGGGACCGAGGGATATATGGGACTCCAGTAAAGATGTTCGACCATCCGACTACCCACTAAAAAACCCCGCTGTTCTCCTATCGCCTACGCCCGGGCCCACGGATATATGGCTTGCCGATCTCGTGGCCCGGGCCGGCGCCGGCCCGCCCAAGGGCGGGCCCCTTCTAAATAGTTGGCGCCAGGGGGTCAAGATTTCGTCCCCCGGCGCTCTTCTGAATCAATATGAGTTGAGGGGGGCCGTGGAACAGCACGCGGCCCTCTCCCTCGCGGCAATAGTGCGGGCGGCGGATCCTCCCCCGAGGGCTCGCCCGCGGCCGCTTTTTACGGCGGCAGGAGGTCGCTACTTGTCCTCCGGCGCAGGCGGCGTTGGCGGGAGGGGAGTGTGGTAGTCAACTCCCGCTCCCGCTCCGCCGCCTCCTTTGTGGACTTGACTGCCTCCAGCCTAAAGCTGGAGGATTCTGGACGGGGCGGAACTTGCATCTCCGCCACGTGCCAGTCAGGCGTGGGTACGAATACCAGACGCACCCCAGAAAACCAGGGAGTCGCCCAACGTCGTAGCCAACCCAGCCAGGCCGACGGAGAGCGGAGATGCCGTTCCCGCCCCAGGAACACTTTCTGTGCAGGCGCAGTCGAAATGGGCATGGTTTCGACTACCAAATCAGGGCCCGGGACAGAACCCGGGACCCCAACCAGTACTCGCAACCATCCCACCGGCGACCGTGCCACGAACAGAGATCGAAGTTGGGAAAGGATGTGGGAAGTAGACGGGAAGAAAGGTGGGACTCCGCCGCCTCGGACGGGAAGGGGGAATGAGGTGGCGGATACTCGGGCACCTCGGGTACGCACACCCGTGCACTCCTCGGACAGAGAAGCGCCCCTGAGGGGGGCATGCCCAAACCTCCATCAACAACAAGTGACCTCCTTCTGCATAATTTTTAACTTAATATTCCTGTTTTTTTTTTTTTTGGTTAGATATTTTAGATTATTTTGTTTACAGATGATTTACTATTTTATACGTTATAATCTTAAAATGCGTGTGTATTTGACAACTGAACGAAATGACAGATAGTCTGTGGATGAACAGTGTTTCCAGTGGGTAAACAAAACTACCAAACTATTGAAATAATAAATTCTATAATAGGATTGAAAAAACAGGCCCATGTCTCCCGACAGCTCAATCCTCCCCTATCTCCCCTATTACTATCAGCTTCTCTCCCATATTACTATCAGCTTTTGTTGACTTAAAAGAAGAGTACAATAGCTTACCCAACTACAGTTATTGTTTCTCTTGAAAAAGTTACCTGCGTACGATACAATTGATAACGGATATGCCACAGTACTATTTTCAGTGGCATTTTTATTTGTAGGTATACTGACAAAAGTATGACTTAAAGATATTATCTACTTTGTGCTTAAAGGAATGAGTTTAATTTAGTTCTCAGTGCGGGCGGAGTAACAATACTGACCCCTGGGGCTAGGGCACACGTAAAAGGCAATATAACAACCGTAACTAGGGGGTAGAGCTCCAAACTCGTCTAGATGGTAACCCCTTGGTTGCCGCCATAATAACCTTGTGTTGTATTCCCATCGATCGTAGATCTACGATCGATGTGTGTTCCGACTTAAGTGATCCAGATAAAATAAAAATAAAAAGTGACCCAGATTCCAGTTCCCCTACATCTACATCAGTGGTTCAGTGGTCGGTAACACGGCTCCCGGCCGCACGCCGATCTTTGACTCCTCAGCTACGACTCTTCTAAGAGATGTTTAGTTCAGATACGGAATATTACTTATTATCTATAATTATTTCCGTAATAATATCTCCTACTAAAGCAAAGAATATGTTAAAGATGTATAAAGTTGTGAGGGATATCGGTGAGCACAGCCGCCATTGGCGTGCTCAAATGAAAATGCCTCTTGGTTAACTTTATATATTATAGTTTCATAGACTTAGGCAAACAAACATTGGAGTTATGTTAAGATACATGCTGCGAGAAAGGTTATCTCTTTGTTAGAAATAATAATAGTGGCGGGATCGGAGCACACTAGTGAGGAGTAACAATACCCCCAAAACTAGTGATGTTCCGAGACCGGTTTATGTGCGGTCCATAGACGCCACAGATGGTTCTGAATAAATTTCAATTGAGTATTATCAATATTGACTCTTTTGGATGACAAGACTGTCGACCACTGCCCCACGTGGACGGCAGCATTGTTAGCTTGCTCCTGATGTCAAAAAATTGGGCCGTTAGCCTGTCTGATGTTCCACGGCAATATATATATATATATATATATATATATATATATATATATATATATATATATATATATATATATATATGTATATATATATATATATATATATATATATATATATATATATATATATATATATATATATATATATATTAATACAAATAATTATTTATGAGAACTGTTGTGTATTGAATGTATCCAACAAAGAACTCGTACAATAAGTATTAGTACATTGACTGGTATCGGTAAATAACACAAAACTGGTTCTAACGTTGTTGACGTCATAAATTAAAGTCATTAATAAAGTCATTTGGCGAGTCATCACGCTAACGATATTTTTATAACTATTTGAACTACAATAATGTGATAAAAGTAAATATAGGTAATCTATATCGACATAAATTTAATAAAAATATTAAATTGTCCTTTCGTCGTCCATCGGGAACCGCTGCGGTCGATTTTACGGCGCGCCAGAGGTCGCAATTTATGTCGAAAATAAATAATAAAAAACTAAATTGTAGGTCTGAACACGCTCTACAAGTTTTGTAATAAATAATTTTTCGGTATCTATCACGCGAAAAGAGAAAATAACAAAAAACAAATTTGACTACCTAAAGTTATGACTTTTTCGATCGATATCTCAATAACGATAAACGATAGGTAAAAAAAGTTTAGGACTTAATTACAGAACGTACAAAGAGAAACAAAAAAGTATAGATTCAAAATTTTCGTATCTCAACGGAGAACCGAGTTATTGTAAAAAAACTGAATTCAACCCTTTTTTCAAGATGGCGGAAAATGCACATAGGAAATCTTGGTCGACAATTTAAACTTAAGCTTTTCTGGGCCCCCCTACTTCATATCCATAATTCAGCTTTCTCGGTTCATTTGCATTTCTAAGCCGTTTTTCCGACGTAATGACTGGACTATTAGGTATTGTAGAAAAATTGTGTAAACAGAAATTGTATATTGTAAACTAAATTGATGTTTGTGCAACTCATTTATATTTACACGTGCTATTTTAACATGTTAAAAATCTGTGGCCTTTTCATGTAATTTATCGTGTTATTTCACTGGTAGCCTATTAAATTTAAAATAGTAACCCAAAGTGCCAACTTGGAAGCGGCCGAACTGGTATATAAAAGTGAAAGGCATTCATCGAGTTAAGCAGTGAGTAAACAAGGAAAATTTAAATTTACTTATATTACCAACATCTGGCCTCTTAGCGATTCTTAGAAATAGTGTGTGTGGTGATCGCGCCTCCGTTGCGATAGACCTCGTATGGTGCTTGCGTCAAATCGAGATCGGAAATACCTGATCGTGACTATTTCGAGTGTCCGCACGTCATACAGCCTTCTATGGCAACGCATACAAATTCGATTACGCATGTCATTGTTTGATTTAAAGAAGACGCGGATACTGACACACGGATAACACTACATTGGCCTTTAGAGCTAAGTGTCTAATTATTACAACTTAATTTTCATAAGTGTGTAAGAACTAATTCTTCTTCTTCCTCCTGCCCTTATTTCATATTATATGGGGTCGGCACAACATGTTACATGTTTTAATAGTTGTGGCTTTGTTTTTACAACTGGCCGCCTGCCTGATAACACCCCTTTTTGGGGAAAAATCTGTCATCCTTTTTATTTAAATTATTTTTCTTGTTTCACATTCAAGCGACACTTTTATTGATTTCTTCTTGAGTAAACAACATTAGAGTGTCGGTTTGGGTGTGCAGGGTGGCACTTTTGCCGGGTTGCCGACTTTTACGGGGTCCGTGCACAATTCACATTCGACAACTACGTCACGAGGGCTTCTAAATAGGAAATTCGCAGTGCCAATCGTTTTTGAATGCTCTTGGTCCTGCATTCTGTTGTGCTTGAATGCAGACACAGGCAGCTTGTGCACAATGCGTCCATCTTCATATATTTTGGTGGTGGGTCATAGGAAGATTGCTTCCTGTTAGCAAGTTTATCCGTGCAGGGGCGGAGAAAGAATACTAACCTCTGTGGCCGGGGTCGGCCTGTCGTAAAAGGCGACAAAACAACCCACCCTAGCTACGTGGTAGGGCCTCAAGCCCGTCTGGATGGCGACCACCTTTGGTCTTAAGTATGCCGCCATAATAACCTTGTGTTGTGTTCCGGCATTAGTGACCCAAGTTCCTGTACCCTTATGGGACAGCAGCGTGTTCGCGATGCCACTGGTGTTGCTAACACCTATAGGCGACGGTAACTGCTAAATTCTAAGCGGGCTGTCAGCCTGTCTGCTGTCCTACGCAATAAAAAAAAAAAAAAGGTAGAGGCCTTGAAACTAGCGGCTTCTTTCACAATACATAACCTTCGGCGAAGGACATCGTAGCAAGCAGGGATAGCACATAGGTGGATCTTCATAGCATGTTGTTGGACATCGGACATACAGCAAATTGCTCGCAGTCTTCAGGGTAAAAACATGTCATTTTTATTTAGATTTCACTCCTTTTTGTTTTGTAAATTTTATATCATAATAAATAAATATCCACTAGAATTATGATAATTTTAGTGTAAGAACTAATTATTACATTAAAAATATGAGGTAACATATAGGGGTACTATCCACTTCATATTGGGAGAGACCTGAGCCCAGCAATGAATGCTTTTTATGTGTTATGATTTGTACGATGCCGGTCACGGACCGAGAGTGCACCCTATATGCGGGTGAGTAGGATCGCTCGAGAGCAGTGGACTGTATGAGAGGGGGGGCGGGGGAGGAGAAAGGAGCGGTGGTTAGAGATATGCGATGCCTTGCAGTGGGCAAAGAAACTCCCACCACCACTTACTGGTTCGGTTTAGGTCCACTGGCGGAGGAACTGTTGCACGGCACCAGCTAAATGTCACAAACTAGAGACTGTACACACAATGTTATGGCACGGACATGACTGGTCTTCAGGGAGGTCAAATGTCGACCGTCCCGCGCTTTTACAAGCTCACGCAACACTACTCTCGTCTCACATTCGCTTATACCATTCTTCTTACCGAGAGTGAGGGTAGATAAGACAAATTAGAAGACTAGATTTCAACTACCCTTTATGCAAGGATAGAACATGATTTGTAACATAAATACTAGAGGTTAAAATAGGAAATTGCCGATTTGTACTGAAAAATTGAAATTTGTTTTTTTCTAAGATCTAACATATATATTTAATCAAAATATATATTGAACCTAATTCTCTATACATTGCTGCTATGTAAACGAAAGTTCATTTATGCCTTTGCGATAAAACTCTGGGGTTCTAGATTCGACAAAATTCGACAGGCATTTTATATATTGAGGGTAGGTGCTGAGAGTGTTTTATTACGATCCCTCAAATAATAGCTAAAATCATCGCAAAAGTTGTTAATTACCTAGTCAGGTCATAAATTCTGTCACATGTTTAATGTAAAATAATTGTAACAAGTTTATTCATTATGTAACCATTCATATACCAAAATGAACCTAACAAAACATAGATTCTTATGACATTAAAGTTTATTCAAAATGACCTCCGTGATTTTGAATACAAGCCTTCAATCTGCGCGGCCAGTCGTCTATCGCAGCACGAACGAGGTCCATGTCAATATCGGCGGCTGCCTTAATCAAGGATGTCTTGAGTGACTCCAAATTGGGATGAGGCTTTGAGCAAGCCTTTTCCTCCAAGTGTTGCCATATCTTGTAATCTAACGGATTCAAATCTGGACTGGAGGAGGGCCAGTCTTCGTGCCGGATGAAGTCGATTTCACGCGCCGCCAGCCAGTCTTGTGTGCTCTTCGCTCTATGAGCTGGCGCCGAATCTTGTTGGAATACCCAGTGCCTGTTATTGAACATGGTATGAGAAACAGGTTCCACAAGGTTCGTCAGGACTGTATTTTGATACACAACAGCATTCGTTTTTACACCTTTTTCACAAAAATGTACCTCTGTTAAGCCCCAATAAGAAACTCCCAACCATACCATGAGCGAGGATGGAAAATGACCTCGTTGGACACGCGGAATACGGTTGCTCGCTTCTTCACTACTGTGTGCGTACACCTTATCATTTTGTTTGTTGTAGCTCTCTTCTACGGTAAACATTTTTTCATCCGAAAAAAGAATTTCCCGATATTTTTTTCCCGCGTACCGCTTCAACAAAGCGCGGCATCTCTTCAGTCTCAGGTCCATTAGACGAGCATTCAAACGATGTCCTGTTTTTCTTCGATATGCCCGAAGCCCTAAGTCTTCATTTAACACCCTTTTCACCGTGGTTCTGCTTAACCCCATCTGAAGGGCCAACAGTTTCTGCTTACGTTTGGGATTTCTTTGAATTCGTGCCTTCACAGCTTTTATCACTGCTGGAGTCCTAACAGACCGAGGGCGACCACTTCTTGACCTGTCATCTACACTAGAGTCTTCATTGTATCGTTTGATGGTACGATAAACGAATCTTTTGGTTATATTAAAATTTTTCAGTATGTTAAAAATTTGAATTGGCGCGTAACCGCAACGATACAACGCAATAACTGCAACACGGTCTTCTTTAAGCGTCCACTCCATATTTAAAAATGAGTAAAATTTCAAAAAGTATACATTTTTATTTTCATGAACAATTGGAAATTCGAATTCAATAAACTTTTTTGTGGCCAGCATTCTAAAAGAAAAGTTTTTACTGTGTGACAATACTTATGACCTGACTAGGTATATGTGTATTTACTACGAATAAAACTGTGTTACCTGCCTACGTGCAATCTCTTCTTTTAATTGACATAAAATCTACATAATAACACCAAAAAATAGAAACCATCCAGAAAACGATTTCGCAACTATCAGCTACATATGAAGAACGTATGAAGTTATTTGAAGCCGAACTCAAAGGATCTATGTCAGGTAACAATATCTCTTCACTGGCCGCCGATTTTGCATCATTTAAGTCTTTCATAATACAGTCCTTAAAATTACTTCATGAGCAAGTAAATTATTCAACCAAATCTACTAACCGACTAGAAATGAGAAGCAGACGTAAGATATTGCTGTTACACGTGGTCCCGTAGGACAAGAATGAAAATATAACTACTATCGTGATCAACTTTGTTTTGAACAATCTAAAATTGACTGACTTTTCAATCAAAGACCTAAGTCGTTGTAACAGGATGGACAAAAAACCCAACTCCTCTCGCCCTCGTCCAATACTTATAAAATTTCGGGATATCTATGTGGGCAGTAAAATTTGGATTGCCAAATCAAAACATAAAGGGACTGGCTTAACTCTGTCCGAGTTCCTGACTAAAGTCCGACAAGACCTTTTTAAGAGTGTTAGAAAACAATTTGGTGCTGGATAAAGTCAACTCCAAACACGGCAATCGCGGTCTAGATGACCTAAAAACCACCACACCGCCGCAAATGGCTGCTGCTCCAGACCCAGTTCCCAAGGAAGTTTCTACCCCAAAGACACGTCGCCCTACGAGTAAAAAGTAGCTCTTGCACTTCGATCAACAATTGTTGATCGAAGCTCTTGCATTAAATATTAAGTATTACCAAACATTTTTTGTGCATTGTTTAACACTTTCGCTGCGAGACCAACTGCAATTGAGGTCGAAAAAATAGTTGAGGCCTTTATGCCTCGAGTTTCAACGGACCAACAATATCATAAAGTATCTGATAGTATGACTAATGTTGCCTCTCAGCATATATTTTTAATGCACAGAAACATTTTTTTTCTTTTAACATCGCTTTTCTTGTAACACAATCATAATACATGTATTTAATTGGCCTCATGGTATGAATCTATCAAGGTATGAATGAACTTTTTATGTTCACAATTTTTCCTGACTTGGTTCAATAGTTTAAACTCAATATATTTATATTTTTACTTCTTTCTTTTTCTCATACACTTTAAGTCAATACTACGATGCCATGAATATTATTCGTCTTTATCTTTACAAAACACATGTCCCTCATGAAAAAGTTCGAACACTTCAATTTGAAGTAGACCTTGAGGTGGTTTCAGCCTTGGGCCGCAGTGAACATGTTAAGCTGTCTGTATACAGTAAATTTAAACGACTACCCTTAATTTAGTTCTTATTTCATTACTAATCTATGCCTTAGAGGGGGTACCTACTATTGACTTGTATCAAAATATACGCTTTATGTAGATAATTACTAATATATTTAAATTTGTTTATACTCTTGAAAATAATCATATACATATGTAATTAGCGTTAAAAAGTATAAGTGTCTGTTGTTCCTCTCTAAAAAAATATAAGTAAAAATATAATTTATTATGTTGTTGGAGCTTTTCCTGCTTTTTATTGTTATTTGCTTATATGTAGTTTCATATTGAACTAAGTCATCAAGCTGTCAAATTTATTATAAATAACTCATTAAAACCTTTGTAATTGAATTTCTTGAATTTAAATCCGATAAGCATAATATTAATACTCAAATGTAATCGGATTTGTCTTCACTACATCATTAATCAACTGTTTTTAACACTCTCATATTGGATCGCTTACACGCTATTATAGAAGCTTATTTTGTTAGTAGCGGACGGCACCGTTTATAAAACGTTATCTCTGAATGAACACAATAACAAGTTTAATAATAGAGGTGATTAATGTGCTCACAGGATGACGCGCACTTTGCGCCGAGGGCTAAGGGAGGCGCGAACACCAGCCCTGCGCAAGCTCCATGGCGTCGAAGACCGTCGCCTCGCCCGCCCCTAGTGACCAGACATTATTTAATTGAAATGGAAGTAAAAGGGTGACAATTGTTATAGAAAACAAAAAAAGGGTTACGTTTTTGCGAGAATGGGCTCATGAAATATTGCGCCAGCCGTGCTTTGTAACATTTGGCCCTTAATGTATTCTAAAATGTAATATAACAAATGAAAGACCCAGTTACGATTCATGTTATTATATTAGCAAAGGGATGTGATAATTAATACTAGTAACCTTGATAGAAGAAAAAGGAGAAATATACTATTTCAAAAACTTCGATAATAAGATGCTCTACAGTTTTTTTATCACATTTCAGTTGCGTATGAAAGGAACGTTCGTACGAAACACTGGTTAATTAAACACAAATTTATATCTATTTGTGTCGGTGCACTATCTGTCACTTCCTTTTCCAGGAATAGAGCCACAAGAAAATAGAAGAAACAGAGGTGGCCTGTTTTCACAGTTAAGACTGCTGCTTCAGCATCAGCTGCGAAAGGAAAATTGACTGTCAATAAACTAGAATTAACTTTTTTCAGTACGTACTCCTTAGACATTTCTTTTTATTTCCAAAGCCACACGGCTAAGTTGCCAGTTAAGCTGAAAGATATGAATCGTTATCCTAATAACGTTACAAATTCAATGTTTGCGTAATAGACAAACTAAGTACCCATTGTATATCAAAATTATACGACTTGGGCTTGACATTCGCTAACTATAATAGTTTCGTGTCATAATGCTCATGCTCCCTATCGCGAAGTTAAAAGGCCATTGTCATGCAACATTTTTAACACTTCAATGTTTGATTTGTGCGAATTTGTGACGTTGAGGAAAAAAAATCAATTGATACGTCAACATATTATTTCTATTTGCGCCACTACCTGGGGCCTTTTATACGTGTAAAAAATCGAGTTGATTCGATTTTGCGCCGACAGAGGATTCCTGGTGCTGTTTGTCGAAAATTTATGACAGTTTCATGGAGGACTTGTTGACTTCATTGTGTAAGGGAAACAACTTGACAGCTGAATAATCGTACTGTTCGTGGAATCGATACAGCTTATTTTAACGTGAAATAAAAATGTATATTATGAATAAATAAGAGTACTATATAGTTAAGTAGATATCAAATGTATGTATAATACTTATGGGTTTCATAATAATTTTTTTTGCCAATCGGAACCTGCCATAGTGGAATATTCCCTCTCTAGCTCCGATGTATAGAAATAATTGAGATTTGACGAGACCCCATAAGAATTATTACTGTCATTAAAAAAATTAAGACAAATTAACATACATATATTTTAACACATCACATAGTTGATTAAATCCTAAATTGATTCTAGCTCAGCATAAGCTAGTTTTATATAAAACCAGCGCTTGTCTTCTGCTAAGCCCATGGAGGCGTGAATTTAACAAAAGCTCACAAGTGCCGGAATTGGAAAGATCAAAAGAACAACTCGAAGACCACTCGGATCTTCTTTCATGTGCTGCCGTGAATTGCAAAAAGAGTAATTTCTTTGTCCCCCTTTTTTATTGTGGAGGAACATCAGACAGGCTGACTGCCCACTTAATAGTAAGCAGTTACCGTCGCCTATGAATGTATACCTACGTCGTCAGGGACACCACTAATATGTTGCCATCTGCTTAGGTTATCTGGAACCTGGGTCTCTTAGGGGACATCCATTAATTACGTGAGCTCAGAATGGGGAGGGGGGGGGGTGTCCAATGAAATCTCATCAAATCTCATTTAAACCGCCGATAATCGAAAATCTCACGTCACCTTCAAAAAATATAAAATATTACAGATATTAAAAAATATGTTTTTATCTGTTTTTTTACTTTGAATTTTATTTAATATAAATAAATTAACTATAGTATACCTGAACGGTTTATTATTTTCCCGAATAGTAAAATAAATTTTAGTTTAAAATATTTTAGCACCAATCTCACGTAAGGGGAGGGGGGTCCAGTCAAATCTCACTAAATCTCACCTAAGGGGGGGGGGGGTCTAAACTGGTCGAAAAATAGCTCACGTAATTAATGGATGTCCCCTTATGCCAAACACAAGGTTATTATGGTGGCATATTTACAGATCAGGTGTGATTACCATCTAGCCTGGCTAGGAGCCCTACCACCTAGCTGAAGTCGTCTGTCGCCTTTTGTGACAGACCACTCTCGGCCGCAAAGGTTAGTATTTTTACGCCACCCCTGCACGGCGAAAATTCCTCTTTCGGAGAAGATTCCTTTTATGACTCCCTAGAAAAGTGACGAGCAGCCCTATTTTTTACATCTGACCGGATCATACGGTTAAAAAAATTCTATTAACATTCTTCTTCTTCTTGTCATAATAAAAAGGACTTCCCATCATAGATAACCAACTCAAATAGCTCGATCCTATCGCCTAACAATCTTTATGCCCTTTGAAATTTTTAGTTTGATATATTCGTAAGAGCAAAGTGTGCTCTTATACGCTAAAATGATCTCTGTGACGCAACCATTCTCGCACGTCGGAATGCCTGCGTGGGTCATAGGTTTGATTCCCGTTTCAAGCCTGGCTGTATAAATAAATATATAAACATGTACATACTTCTTTACAAAATAAAAGGTAAGCTGTCGAGCGGAAAACGCCAATAAAATATTATAAGTATAAAGAAATATGAATCAACCATTTACTTGATTATAAAATTACTAATTATATTATAAAACAATAATAAGTTCTACATATTGCCTAATCATTAGGATGCACCTGAACTAGTTCGTAAATAATGGCTCACATGTTATGTGAGGCCGGAAGTGTTACTCGATAACACTAGTGTCAAGCAATGTGCTGCCTGTTTGGGTTTAGGTGGTGCTGTGTGAATAGTCACAATTTATTTAGTTAAAACACTTAACAGAAATATCTTGAACTTCATAGGGTTTAACATTATATTGTACTCAAATTAATAAACATGAACAATGTTCGAACGAAAAGAGTAACGAGGGTGTCAGCCGTGAAATCAAATTGTCAACGCGGACTCCGTCGAACATATTGATATTTTAATTAGATTTACAAAGTCGGCTCTTGCTGCTACGCCGGGTACACCCAGCTCTTTGAGCCGTGCTAATGGCACCCCACGGACTATATTTAAGGGTTGTTGGACCCCGCATTGTGCCTACTCAATATTTACTCTTAAATGCATTACTGTAACAATACTTACTTGCTTTTTTAAGTTTTCGCAACAACTTCCGTGTTATCGTTTTCAAAAGCTTTACAAATGTATTCACTTCGTAATTATAGAGTAACGCAGCAGGTAGCGTGAACGACAAAATCGTAATTACTGTTGCGAATAAAGGTGCGGACTTTCATATAAAATGATTAAATAAATTTAAAATTGTAAAAATATACAAGTACAATGTAACTGTGGAGATGACGGTCCGGTCTAACAGGAAGCAAAGATCATAACAATAACTTAAAATAAAACATAAATAAAACAAAAAAAAATATTCTAAAAACAAAGCATTAATGACTAATAAAATTTTATCGGTCGCGTTTTGTTACATTCTATGCCATTAAATGTAAAAATCCGAAGTTATATTATTTCCGTTCTATAAAAAAATAAATAGCTTCGGAATATAAACGTTACTAAACATCTGCAAAGCAATTTTGCAAAAAACAACTAAAATTTGTCCGAATAGCAATGAGCGCAGGGAGTTACGGCCCTGCTGGGAGCCCCGCAGCGGCTGCCGCCTCATGCTGCGACGTCAGCATACAGAACTCTAATTGACACACTAAAACACGTCATGTGACTTTATACATACGTCATGTCAAGATCCCTTTGTTTAGTTCAATGTTCTTAATTTATTTTCGTTAATATAAACCGGCCAAACAGATATTTTCTTGAAGAAATATGTTCAAACGTTTCAAAGATCTTTATATACACGTATCCATCCACGTATCGCCATATGGAATTAGGGTCTTTAAAATATCTACTTTGAGCAAAAACAAGCTAATTAAAAGGCAACAATCTTTCGAGTTGCGTGGTAGCAAGTGGTATAGCACTCGGAGACCATTCCAGAGGGCATAGATTCGAAATCCACGATGGCATGCACTATTTAGGCAGCTTTTTCACCTAATGACTAATGTACATTTGATCACTGCCACGCACTGACGGGGAAGGAAAACATTCTGAAGAAATTTGTATAGAGATATATAGAGGGAATGGATTAGGGACTGTTATTATTAATTATATTTCGAATAACAATTGTCAAACAAGCGTGGCCGGTGCTGGAGCGACACAAGCAGGCACTGCGAATCACAGAGATGAATATGCTGCGGTGGATGTGTAGAGTGATTTTTTTTTTATTGCTATAGAACAGCAGACAGGCTGACGGCCCGCTTAGGATTTAGCAGTCACCGTCGCCTATAGGTGTATGCAACGCCAGTGGCATCGCGAACACGCTGCTGTCCCATAAAGGTACAGGAACTTGAGTCACTAATGCCGGAACACAACACAAGGTTATTATGGCGGCATACTTAAGACCAAAGGTGGTCGCCATCCAGACGGGCTTGAGGCCCTACCACGTAGAAAAGTGATGCGGAAGGATCGCGTTAGGAACTCCCGTATTCGCGGCAGCCGTGTTCATGTCTGTGACATTGCGAATAAATTGAAGGAGAGTGGCCTTCGCTGGTATGGCCACGTTTTACGGCAACCGACTACTTACGTGGGGATCAAATGTCTGGCCAGAGAGCAGAGAGCAAAGCGAGAGTTTGGGTTGCAACCGGGATTCAACGCTAAGATGATCATGAGATTTCGAATAACAATAGAAAATTATGAGGTCTTCGAGTCTCTTTCCGTGTAGAAGACTCTGAGATAGAGCATCTTAATAATGACATTCTTGTTAGAATATTTTGGGCACGAATTATTAAAAATATACGCGTCGAATTGATAACCTCCTCCGTTTTTTCGTCGGTTAAAATGTACGAAAACGGACCGTAAACACCAAAACGGACGTTTGTAATTCGGAATTTAACGGTAAGACGATAATGATGAACACCAAATAGGATATTTAGTGAGAATCGTATTTAGTAATAATTTATTCTGTTTGCTACTTTTTGTCGTGCTCCCCTGGCTTACAAAGGCGGCGCTCGCCCCACTGATGCCTCGGGCAAATATCTGCAAAATGCGTGTAATTATTTATTTGCCCTCTGAGCCCTCGTAGCGCCCACTCTAACTTTTCAATAGTCAAACAAATGCAGCGGGAACAATAAAGACGAAAAATTCAAGGAATGCACACTATGCGATTCAGTTGTATACGCATTTTTCAATTTAATATCTACGGGAAACAAAAATGATTGCCTTTTTTTATTGCTGTGGAAAAGCAGATAGACTAACGGCCCACTTAAAAGTAAGCAGTTACCATCACCTATGAATGTTTGCGACGCCAGGGGCACCGCTAACACACTGCCGTCTACGCAGGGGAATTGGAAAATCTTGATTTCTATTTTAAATTAATGTTACTTAGTCATTTTTTTTTGTCTCGGGGAAAAACCTCTCTTGACGGGTTCCCCCGGCCCGGGGGGACCGAGGGATATGTGGGACTCCGGGAAAGATGTTTGGCCATCCGACTACCCACTAAAAAAACCCCGCTGTTCTCCTATCGCCTACGCCCAGGCCCACGGATATATGGCCTGCCGATCTCGGGGCCCGGGCCGGCGCCGGCCCACCCTTTGTCTTGAGGCGGGCTCCTTCTAAAGTGTTGGCGCCAGGGGGTCAGGTTACTTAGTCATTACTATAACTTATCTAGTTTAAGATAATCACGGGATCGTGTTATATACAAATTAATATATATTTAGTTACTTTGGACAAAAATTGTCTAATGAGGATATGTACTTACCAAAATAAAAAAAATACATTGTTATGGATTCAATAATTCGCTTAATAATAATAAAACTTCCTTTGCTGTTTTTATACTAGCAAAAGGAGTCATTAATTGATAATTAAGGCTTACTGGGAAAGTGACAGGGTTTCCCTATTCTTATATCTAGACGGGATTTCACGGCTAAAAATCAAGCTACTCGTCAATCTACGAGGTTATCCTCGTAGATTGACGAGTAGGTGCCCTTATGGGCACGAGTATTTTTGGAGTTAAATAGGGTTATTGTTAATTCGACTTATTCCCGTTAGGAGGTGATAGGTATGACTATTTGCGATAATATTAATGCAATATGCAAAAGTAAACCATTTTTGAGTTGTCATGTTTTTTAGCTTTTTTCAAAATAAGTCAAAAATGCAACATCAAAAGTTTATTTAAAAAAAAAGTATCAATTCTAATTTTTTCTTCTGATTTATAAAAACGATTAAACACTGCTACAATATTAAACCAACAATTATTAGTCCAATTGTTGTTTACATTGTTGGAGAGCTAAGAAATCGGTTATGTTTTTAAAATAATTTGCAACCAAAGTTTCATAACGTTTTTTTTTTTGTTTTTAAAGCATTTTAGTGGAAAATAATCTCAAAAAATATTGATATACATATAGGTATCGTTTTTATCTCGCATTTTTAAATTTGGGCCGGTAATTGTTGTTTTAATATTGATAAATAACCAGTGTTTAATCGTTTTTATAAATCAGAAGAAAAAATGAGATTTAAATTGATACTTTTCTTAATAAATTTTTAAGTTGCAGTTTTGGCTTATTTTGAAAAAAGCTAAAATAATGATAACTCAAAAATGATTCACTTTTGCATAATGCATATGGGGGTTAAAATTATCACTAATAGTCACCCGCATCATCTTCTAACGGGAATACCTCGAATTACCAATAACCCTGTAGTTTGAGTGTTAAATTATATATTTGACTGTTATTGCCTCTTAATATAAAACTATAAAACGTTTGGTGTGTAACGAATAGTGCTATGAATGTTTGCAAATTAAGCCAAATACAAATTAGCACCACATTATTTAAAATATACATTGGTAATTCTTCTATAACAGTCTATATAACAGTTTGTGGAAATGTATGCACTTTTGAAAATGCGTATAATCCACTAAATACACTTGGAAAGGTTTGAATAGTTCATAACATTGTTTTAAAATAAGGCCCACTAAGTGATAAAATTTTCTGAAGAAAGTGCATATAATTTAAATACGCTAACGTGGATACCAGAGAAGAATCGAACTATATTACATGTCAACTATCTTCAACATTTATCAAACTATGGTATAATTTGGGACGTCTAATGTTATTTCCTTCGTAACGATTATTAAATAAGCGCCAAAGCTTTGTCGGGGTAAATAGGTATGACAAAGACGTGTTGATTTACTTCTTATTGAGCTAGATTCTTTGAAAGAAAGCGCAGTCGATCCTCTCACAATAAGCTACATCCAAAGCTCAAATTGGACGATGTGAACGGCGGCCAAGTAATTAAGACTGGCCTTTTGCCATGTTTTTCAATTCGTTACTAGATCCGAATCATTTCCTATATTCTAATGCAGGAATTCTATTGAGAATTATCAAGTATATTGATACTTCACAGTACAGTATAGTAGTAATGGTAAGAAAAGGAAAGACTAACTTGTGTAACCAACGAATAATATTCAAGTGAAGATTGCATTGTTTTCGCAATTTCAGATAAGTTTATGAGATGAATATTATAATAAATAATTCATGCTATTCCCTGTAATTAAGATATCTGATCGTGAAAATTCAGTCCGTAACTAATATTCAATAATTATAGTATATATAAACATACTGTATTATATGCATATATTAGATTAATCTATTCAAAATAACAAAATTGACGCAACGAACACAGAGAATTCTTCAAATTGTACATTTTAAATTAACAAAAGGGTTAAACTGTATCGTTTTTCACGCGACCAGGAAGAATACAAAAACGCCTCATAAAGCCGTCGACAAAAATATCTCGCAATACGTGAACTACTATTTTGACATTTTAATTTCACCCTTGCTCGAAATCCGTTTTGAATGGCGTCGGGAGATGGGGGCGCGACGTCCCGAGTTTGAGCTCTCCTGATACATGTATCACACTCGCAGGACAGACTTGATTGACGTTTATCGCTCGGATTAAAATACAATTTCAATTCAATTTTAAATAGAGCATAAAAGTTTCGGATGGTAAACCCCTTTACAGTACGTAAATGTCTAAAGATTCTAAAGGTTTAAATTACGCGGCAAAAAATATAACTAATGCTTCGTATCAAAACATTTATTTGCCTTTTATGAATCTGTTGCTTGTCTATTATGAATATACCTAATATAAGGTTTAATATCGAAAGTATAAATTTGCAACTCAATAGGTTCAATAAAAGATATGCAAGCAATAGATATCAATTAATTTTTCTAAATTTTCAATCTTAGACATTTGACCCTTATCTAAAAAAATATTGCGATATCTTCATTTAATATAAAGTTATTAAAGTTTTAGGAAACAACGATTTTTATAAGCACGACGTGTTCAGTGACGCATGCTTAGGAGAGGAGAGGTCTCTTCTATCTCTATTTTATGACGAAAGCGGCGCGGACGCAGTCGCGGCTTTCAGCTAGTTATAGATAATGAGACCTATTATCACGAATCATAAATAAAAATAAATGAATACACTGGGACAATTCACACAGCGCTGTCTGGTCCCAAATTAAATAGCATAGTACTTATGTTATGGGTACTAGATAACTAATATACTAAATTTTTTTTTGTAAATATTTATTTACATACTAACAGAAACACCCAGACACGGGACAGAATTGAAACTGGGAGCTCTACAAGTGTACCAAAGTGCGTTAGCGGTTACGCCACGGAGGTCGTCAGATAAATACATAAATTAATAATCTTTCTTTTTGTACTGGAAAAACAGTTTTGCAACACTTTACGAAATGTTATACTATTAAATTTACCGAATGGTACAAGCGGCGTATATGTTCAAAGTTTGTTATTATAGGTAATTTGTGTCAATCACAAAGGCATTGTGCCGGCACATCCGCCTCCAATTCGAGTCGACCATTTGCCCTAATTAAAATTCGAACCCCCTATTAGAAAAGTCAATCGTCAGATTAATTTCGGACATAAACGGACCGTTTCTGAATGCACTTTTTGCCCTCAACAGCGGCTATTGATACGTCATATTTGAGAGATTACTTTTTGCTTGGATTCATGTATTCTGACTGCATTGTAATAGATTATATTATTATTTACAAGTACTTGAGATGTTTATATAATAATATATATATATATATATATATATATATATATATATATATATATATATATATATATATATATATATATATATATATATAGAGGGGTTTGATTTGTAAATTTGTTTTAGTATTATGTTCAAGATGTAACCATCAAATTCTTTTATTGGTGTGATACAGTAAACAGGCTGACGGCCAATTTAATACGTCTGTCACACCTGAAACACGTTGCCCTCCATATAGGGGAACTGGAACCTAGGTCACGTCGGAACACAACACAAGGTTATTACGGCAGCATACATAGAGGGGGTGCTTGCCATCCAGACGGACTTAGAGCAGAAACACCTAAGGTTTTTTGTCGCCTTTTATGACAGGCTATCTCCGGCCGCAGACAGTATTCTTACTCCGCCCATGCATGGAGAAAACACCATACAAGTTACCATACCTTGTTATGTAAAAAAAACATGCGGCGCAGTCTTTGGGGACTACCGATGGAAATGAAAACTAAGTAACTTGTGAATTGTATCGTCGAGCTATTAGATTATTATATCTAATCGAATTATTTTTGGTTTATAAAGATGTGCTTATGATCAAGTTTGAAAATTTATATTGAAAGCAAAAAGAAGAATGTAACAATCTGTATAAAAACACGTGCTTGTACTTTGTGAACTATGTATGTACTGTGAAAAAAGTACATGTTTTTTGTTCACCCAAAAAGTGCTCAACACGCCTAATGAAGTTTTCACTTCAAAAACCTTGCAGATACTCCGATAACAATGAGGTAGTTTTACCTGTCCTACCGCCATTATCACTGTATAACGTTCTACACTGTATGTGTGAAGTGCTTCATAGGGTGAAGCACTGAACATGGACACCCTGTGTGTCTCGTGGATATTTATTGTGTCACAGGGAGAACTTATACAGTGCCGTCATTGAGGGGTTCTTGGTGACTTTCCCGGATAGTTTCTACCAAACTAAGAGTAGACCACCGCTTGTAATTAGAAGGACGCCCTCCTAACGCAGATAACAAAATAGAATAGCCTAAACAGATATTTTCATAATGGTCAGCTATATAATTCAGGACATATAACATTTAATTTGGAACCCTACATAACTAGTATCTTCCCTTAATATGGGCACCAAATAACTTCCATTTATCGACTCTGTCGTTTCTGCGGCAGCCATACTCTTTTATCCGTACAGGAGATACAGCAAACGTAGATTCCACCGCAGTAACCTACCACATGTCAATAATCAGAGTCAGCCGATGAAATTCTTGCCACTGGGGAAAATATCGATCGGCTTGAGTAGCTATCATTTTAGCAGATGCAGACGCTCTCCATTGAGCGGTATGCAAGGTGGCCTACGTTGCGAAATCCAGCGTGGGTTACGTTGACAAAATACGACGTACACATGGATATAATGTCATTCAAATAGTGTCTTGCTCTTGTCTAACAAAATAATAACTATGAGGCAAAATTAATTTTTATTCTGCAATCATTAAATCTCATTCAAAAGTTTTCTCTCCTATATTCGATGGCAGCCACCCTTGGTTCTTTAATATTCCGTCGTAATAACCTTGTGTTGTGTTCCGGCATAAGTGGGCCAGGCTACAGTTTTATTACGCGGACGACAGCGTATTAGCGGTGCCCATCTCTGATTTCGTCCGCTTGCTTGCGGGTGTTGGGGCCTCGAGGTTTCCCACTTTACCCCGGCTTCAACTCGGCGGGCTACAACCCACCGGTGACTGGATTATTGAAGCCGCGAGTGGCTCGTTGGGCTCTCACCGGCTTAGGTGGCCTATCAGCGGCTTTGTTGGTCGCTCGTGGTCGCTTTCGGTTCCTGCGCCGAACGCGAACCAGCGTTCGCTGGAGTCGACTTTGGCATCGTTGCGCAAGCGGTGCCCCTGGCGTCGCGAACATTTATAGGCTAACTGCTTATTTATAGGTAACTGCTTAATATTAAGTGGGCCGTAAGCCTGTCTGCTGTTCCTCGACAATAATATTTTTTTAATATATAGATCAATTTGCATCTATTTTATTTCTAAACAGTCTTTAACTTAACTTTTTATAAAATAAACGTATGTGGAGCACATTAACTCACTCTGTTCAAGTTAAAGCTTTCTGGTAAACCGTAATACTTTCATGTGAAATGGGTAATAATTTCTTTATCACCCACACAAAATCAATTACATGTCACGGAAATTGTTTGCATTTTAGATTTGCACAATTCTTGATTTGCGATATTTTATGGTCGATTGGTTTCGTTCTCTTTTCATCATACGCCATATTATAAATGATAGAATGAGATGGAGTAAACTTGGGGTGAACTATGAAAAGCAACCCTTTCGTTTAGCTTGCGCCCGCTAGACTATAATTTGATTTCACGCGCGTCTGATGATTAATGCCGGTACCTTATCGCTCCATATTTTACCGATTTAGCTCACTATTCTTTTATATTGTCCCTTTACCATGTGTGAACAAGGCCTTCTTTCAAATCTACGGATTAAATAAATTCAAACAGTTACATATTAAGCTTACCTTGAAAAACAAATAAGTAGTCGATCCGACGAGTCTCTTTTTAAGATATCTTCAAGAATAGACTATGACTATATAATGTGAAGGGAAAATACCATGTGACATGGAAAATGTTAGAAATGAGAGGGAGTGGACAAAAAAGGGTGAGTGGACTTAAGAGAAAATGAGATACGACCCCTCAGGGGCGCTCCTCTGTCCGAGGAGTGCACGGGTGTGCGTACCCGAGGTGCCCGAGCATCCGTCGCCTTACTCCCTTCTCCGTCCGAGGCGACAGAGTCCTACCTTTCTTCCCGTCTACCTCCTACACCCTTTCCAACTTCGCTCTCTGTTCGTGGCGTGGTCCCCGGTGGGATGGTTGCGAATACTGATTAGGGTCCCGGGTTCTGTCCCGGGCCCTGATTTGGTAGTGGAAACCATGCCTATTTCGACTGCGCCTGCACAGAGAGTGTTCCCGGGGCGGGGGTCGCATCCTCGCTGTCGGTTGGTCTTGCTGGGCCGGCTACGGCGTTAGGCGACTCCCTAGTTTTTCTGGAGTGTCGCCTGGTAGTCGTACCCACGCCTGACTAGCACGCGACGGGGATGCGGGTCCCGTCCGGAATTGGCCGCGAATCTGTCGCTCCCGGCCCTGGTTCTGTCCATGGTCGGGGGCGATCCTGGATGGACGGCCGTCGCCTCCTTTTGCGAGGCAGTAATGTCCGCAGAGGAGGCGGCGGAGCGGGAGCGAGAGTCAACTCCCGCCAACGCAGGCCACGTCGTCGGCGCCGAAGGGCAAGCAACGACCTCCGGCCGCCGTAAAAAGCGGCCGCAGGCGGCCCCTTGGGGGAGGATCCGCCGCCCGCACTATTGCCGCGAGGGAGAGAGCCGAGTGCTGTTCCGCGGCCCCTCTCAACTCCTTAAGTTTATATGCACTTATTTACACGAAGATTTCACTTAAATTTAATTCTATTCCTCAGTAGAAGGTTTACTTTGCTTTATATTTTAATGGCGTAACACATTTTTGCAATAAAAAAATATATTAAAGTTTAATACAACTGATGCAACAATATATTAGGTAATGATTTCAACGCTCAATAAAAAGAAATCTAGGTTAGATCCTTTTTTTATAAGATAACTTTTATATTTTAATTTGTTTATACTTATCTCCGTTTGTTTGTAAAGAAAATGATTAAGTTTATATTTCAATGTAAAAAAATTTGAACGCGTTTCAACAATCGCGTTACAGTTGCTATGTTTGTTTAGGAGCTTTATAAACACTATTAAATCTTCTTAACTGAAAAGGATCGTCCCTTTGTGATGAAGAAAAAGTATATCCGTGTAATATTCTTACATAAGTGTGTGTTTAAGTAATCAAATAACATCGCCTATCGTAATCCTCAAATAAAGGCTTTGTTCGCTAGTTTTATGCATCGCTACGCCCCCACTCGCATTCTTGTTTTCTTTATGTGCCAATTTTATCATGATGTATGAGCTTTTGTTGAGTCCGGATCACTTTTTATCCAAAAAATGATGGTTTTGTCTAAAAATGTTTGATACATGAAGCACGTGGCGCTATGTGATTGATCACTTACTATTACATTTAGAGAATAGAATTTATTTTATTATATCAGCATTTCCTCAAGGGTTTTTTACTAGGGAACTGCAGAAAGGCTCACAGCCCACTTAATAGTAAGCAGTACCGTTGTCTATGGTTGTTTGCAACTCTAGATGCACCGCCAACACGCTGCTGTCCCATAGGGGTATAGAAACCTGGTTCACTAAAGGTACTGTTACACATGCTCATTTCAAGCATGAAAGCATGCTTATATTGAGCAGTTGCTACTTAGTAGTATGTGTGTCTGAATGTTGCTCAAAATTAGCATGCTCATTACGAGCATGCTGCCTGCGGCGCGGGTGGAAGGGGGCGCGTCTAAACAGGTTTGCTTATTGAGCATGCTCTTATCGATCAGTCGTTTGCAAGAGTTTTTCAAGAGCATACTTAAAACTAGCATGCCTATTGCTAGCAAATGTAAACTGTTCATGAGCATGCTCGTATTGAGCATCCTCAATAGCATGCTTTTTAGCATGCTATTTTAGAGCATGTGTAAGCGGCATACTTAGACCAAGGATGGTTGCCATCCAAATGGGCCTGGGGCCCTACCACGTAGCTAGTGTTATACAACAGGCCGGCCCCAGCTGCGAGGGTTAGTGTTCTTACTCCGACCCTGCACGGAGAAAGCGTTAAAAGTTAGTGGTTAAGCAACGTTAAAAGTTGATATATCATATTTCCACTATATTATGATTAATACATGTAACACACCAAAAAATAATCATATATTAGACATATCGGGTAGGAATATCACTAGAAGTATAAAGCGACAATTGGATTACTCCTAATTCACTGACAGCCAAGAAGGGTATAAATCGATCTTAACTCTTAGAGTATATAAAGCAAGCTTATGTATACTCTAAGATCTATCTCATCTCCGGCGGTGAAAAGTTAGTGTTTTAACACCAATTTATCAATACCTATTTCATCTAATTTCTTGAGCGTCGTCACAAAGTTAGTGGAAGTGTCACCGAGGTTCATACCCATAGACACACGCACATCATACTTCATACTAATATTACAAATGTGAAATTTTATTTGTTACGCTTTCACGCGAAAACTACTTCATCATGAAACCGTTCATCAACCGATCATCATAAAACTTTGTGCACATATTCTTGGAGGTATTATAAGTAACATAGGATACTTTTATTGATTTTTTTTACGAAGATACCCTTTCTCATTTTGTTTCGATTTAATTTTGCCTGTTAATCACCCAGCGGAACGGGCGTGATCGGCTATTATGTGTATAATATATCCTAGAGTGTTGTCATAGACAACAATCCGAAATGCGGCGCTTTCAAAAGAAACAGCTCAAAACAGGTGCATAATATATTACTCAACTTAAATTATGACTAAGCTATAAAACTTATATTAATTAAATTATTTGTAAAGCTCACATCGATAGAGATTACGCGCAATCTACGCATGATCCGGGAGTGCGAACATCTGTATTTGCGTATGGAGCTCCCACTCTTACACCTATTGATACAAAGCCGTATTCAAATAACTTTAATCGCTTAAGTATACAAATCCATTCTCGCACTAACGAATTATAATTATTCATAGCTGACGCCGTCAGCACAATCCTTTCCGTCCATAATGGTACGAATTTATTAAAAAATACGAGTGTTTATTGTATCGATTTGGCTATCCGATGGTTATGTTTAAATAGTATTTTAGTTTTCGTATTTTTTTTTAGTAATGTGATCTTGACTATATGAATGTAATGTCCCGTCACCAATTTTAAAGATAGTTTATTAAAACGATGAAGGGTATTTTTATTTCGAGTACAGGTAGGAAACGATGGGTGAAAATGTAAATTTTTTAAATTTGAAGCACAAGATAGAATTGCGGCAAGCAACAACACAACTTGCAGCTAGTTGTACCTTTTGACATTACTAAACGTTTTGGATGTAACTGGGACGAAATACTAAGAATTAATTAGATGAAACACGAAGTATATAATATTTATTAAACTGAATTAAAAAGAAAAAAATTCTACCTTCGATATTAACCAACACGCGATTCTAGTAAAATTAATAATCATTTCATAATCATCTTGCACATCCCAGTGTAACTGTAAATAAGAAAAGCAGTAAATAATAAAGAAAGCACAACTTGTTACTAATAATTGAAAATGAAGATAATTATTATACTGTAACAGATTGTTCTTGGTTTAGTCACAAAATCAAATTAAAAAAGAATATTCAATATATTTAATGCTAATAATGAAAAACTCCCAAACTGATAATTGCATTAACTTTTGTATTAACTCCCAAACTTTTTGGCATATATATCTATTGAAAATCGACAAAATAGGTTATCATTGTTACCTTTTATAAAGCTTGTTACTTTTGTACAAATCAAATAACTATTTTGTTGATACTTATAATATTACTATTTCAAATTGTTATATTTTAATATGTCAGATATCAAAAAACGTCCCATCCCGGCAAGGTATGTGTAAAAATAAAAATTATCGAAATTAAACCCTTCATGGAAGCTTTGTAATACAGAGTGATCAATAAAATTATCCATACTCACGCTTTTCGCGCCCAATCGGTCGTAAATGTTAAAGCGGCGCTCATCATTTCATGCACGGTGGAGCAGGTCGCCGTGACGTGTTCTCATGTGACATCTACTCTTTTAAACCATGTAAAGGGAATGTTTCAATTATATTACATTCTAACTTCACATGTTATTATCGTTTAGTTTTTTATTGAATTATACAATTATGAATTAAATTTCTTAGTTTTAACTGTTTATGTAAAATAGATCATTAGTGATCAACTAATAAGAACTAATAACAGATCTATGAGATGATGTACCTAAATAAATAAACAACTTACAATATAAATCTTTGGTATATATTTGGTACTGATAATCAATGTTATGACGAAAAAAGATGTAAATATTGAAATGACGGCTAACAGAGGAGAGAGGAAGAAGATACATGTCGTGCCGACTTCACATTATTGAGATAACACAGCAGGAAGATCTCTTATTAATCTATAATTAATATTAATAAAAACTAAGCCAGATCTAATTTAAATGCTAATGTTCTAAGAAAGGGATCTTTATGGCAATAATTTATTTTTGAATTACAATTGGCATTGATAGTATTTTGATATTGTTTTAGTTTTTAGACAATATTTTATGCCAAACGTTGGTGAAACATGTGGTGTTTTTATTTTGTTATAACTTATGTACCACATTTGATAAAATAATTGAAAAAAAAATGATTATTTCATTTATATCATTGTTGTGAAATTTAATCTCATTGCATTCGGAAAGTAAAATATTGCAATAATATCGTTCAATTCTTTGCCTATAATAGAGCATAATTAAAAACATACTTTGCATTTAATTATATAAATTAGTAAGAAAAGTCCATTAATTTTGAAAATTAGTTTCCATTACTGATCCTTTCAATTTCCACCAGATGTGCGATAAACGTTATCGAGAGGGTAAACTATGACCTCATAAAAAGCGTAATTTATTGCATCTCGCGACCCTTGCTTTGAAACTAAGACAGCGGAGGAAATAATAGAAAAATATCGTAATTAAAATACAACCCTTCCTGGCGGGTCTTTTTATGGAGGGATAAAACTGGAACGAGGCGCGCGTGACCGATGCGATGATATACTGAGGTTCATATTCGATACGTGATAATATAGTTCCGAGTTGCGTCGAAGCTCCAATCTTACGGCAAGGCTGCGGCCCTTAAACAATTTTAAGCTCTAATGACTGTCTTACCTGGAAACATGTGCATAAAATCGTTAAGTTTTTACTCAAATGGTCATTTCCGGCCTTCTTCACATTAGACATATTTTGTTGCCCTAATTTAAATGAGTTTTAAAGAATTTTGTAAAAGTACCTTATATGGAATGAGATTGTTATGTGATGGAAATGAAACATTCATATATTTTGGATATAGACGAGTAATCACGTGTAAACGTTACTGTCAACGAACGTTATAAAGTCTAAGAGAAATGTTAGTTTGAATGATAGGTTTATATCAATTAGGTTTTAAGTAAAAAGATGGATAATATGATAATAATAGCCCATAACGCCCCACTGTTGAGCTGAAGTTCAAGGAACGGGTCTCTTTAAAAAAAATCCCTCATCATCAATAGGGAGCAATAATGTTCCAATATACATATTTGCCTATATGACGTACTTGTCAGTGTTATTGAACCTCTAACCTCTACATTGGACTTCGAGGGTCACGTCACTTTGGCTACTATATGTATGTACATAAAAGGAATTCAATATACATACTGTGTTACTTACACGAAATCCTGATTTTTTTTATTGCTGTAGGGTAGCAAACAGGCTGACGGCCCACTTATAATTTATCAGTTACCGTCGCCTACGGGTGTTTGCAACGCCAGTGGCATCGCGAACACGCTGCTCTCCCATAAGGGTACAGGAACTTGGGTCACTAATACCGGAACACAACACAAAGTTATTATGGCGGCATACTTAAGACCAAAGGTGGTCGAATCATATAGTACAAATATAATATTATAACCAAAAAGATTTAAAGTTCAATATAATATTTAATTCTTCGTCGTTAATCAAAAACAAAATGTTACAATCTAAAGATAATTTTAAAAAAGAGCCATGACAAATGGTCAGAGGGAATATGGCATATTTATTAAAAAAAAGGTAGTCACCATCCAGACGCGCTTGGGGCCCTACCACGTAGTAAATGAGTTTGTTCTGATAAAAAATATGATATATTTAATATTTTTTTAGATAGTGTATGTTTTTTTTATTAAATAATCAAAAGTTAACAAATCGAAATAAAAATTTCTTTTTTGATATAAACCCGGATTCGCCCATCAATCCGTAGTCGGTCAATGACATAATAAATAATTTATCTAACTATATGACTTCAAACTATTGACATTTTATTATATGAAACACAAATGTGTGAGTTTTAATATAATAATATTGAATTTTAATTTCGTTTAATTTAATTTTTTTTTCGTTTTAATTTTCGTTTAATTTAATTTATGCATCCGGTGACATCGATTGCGACGTCAAGGCACGCATTGCTGCCGCGTGGGCCAAATGGCGTGAGGTAACTGGTGTCATTTGTGACCCCAAGATGCCGGTAAAGTTGAAGGGACAGGTTTATAAGACCATCATTAGACCTGTCCTTTTATACGGTTGTGAAGCGTGGCCGGTGTTAGAGCGACACAAGCAAGAACTGCGTGTCACGGAGATGAATATGCTGCGGTGGATGTGTGGAGTGACGCGGAAGGACCGCGTTAGGAACTCCCGCATTCGCGGCAGCCTTCATGTCCGTGACATTGCGGATAAATTGCAGGAGTGTCGGCTCCGATGGTACGGCCACGTTTTACGGCAACCGGATGCTTACGTGGGAAACAAATGTCTGGCCATGCCGCTTCCGCCGGGCCCCGGCAGGAGGGGTAGACCCAAAAAGTGCTGGCTTGACGTCGTAAAGGGTGATATGCGTGCCAATGGTCTCACTACCAGGGATGCTGAAGACCGTGCGAAGTGGAGAAGAAAAAGTCGGAAAGCGGACCCCGGGCGCCGAAGCGAGAGTTTGGGCTGCAACCGGGATTCATCGCTGAGATGATGATGATTGAATTTTAATTTCGCTTTCCATCGACTACTCCTGAGCCGGGCGCTGGCAAGTCACGTTTTATATTATTCACAGCGTAAACCTGCAGCCGAATTATATGATTCTTTGTCTGAATAATTTTCTCTAATGATTACCTTAACATACAATGCAATCACGGTGTTGTTTTTTATTATACCATTAAGGTTGTGAACACTTTTTGCTCAGACCCTCAATAATAATTTAATATTTTAACAATGTATAGTATTTCTATAGAAGCAGCATCATCAGCTCATTATCGTCTTAATGTCAGATCGCGATCATAACTTCCGGCTCATGCTTCTATTTTCCCCTCATCACGTCACTTAAAATCTTTTACCGACGGAAAAACATCAAATCTAACATCTTGCAATCCTGAATCTCTTTTACCTTTACTTATTTCTTATAATCTTAACCTATTATTTCCGCACAAGGAAGATTCGCACTGGTTTTGGTCTGTCACTACTCAGCGGTGGTTTCAAATGAATGGTTTCTTGAATACAACTGGGCTTTGCAATGGAAGATAGTTTCATCACTATTTATATGATATCCTATGTCCTCAAATTCTGTGGCGTAAATTATAAATTGATGAAAGAAAATTTTAATAGTAAGCAATTATCGTCGCCTATGGATGTACACGACGCTGGGGGCACTGCGAACACGCTGCTGTCTCATAGGTGTACAGGAACCTGGGTCACTAATGCCAGAACACAACACTTCTTATTATGGTGGCATACTTTAACCAAAGGTGTTTGCAATCCAGACGGTCTTGCCACATAGCTAGGGTTGTTTTGTACCTTTTTGCCACAGACTGAACCTAGCCGCAGAGGTCAGTATTTTCATTCCACCCGTGCACGGAGGAAACATCTACATACATATTTAATTCTATTTACAGAAACATATTATGTTCTCAAATGTGAAACGAAATAAATGTAGGTAATATGTATCGATGTCGATCAAAGTGCCCGTGCAGACCATTGTAATGGAATTGAAAGCAGATTTCTTTGATCACATTACGAACGTAAAAGCAAACATTTCAATAAAAGTTTTCTTTCTTGTAAAAACTTCAACTTATACAATAGATTAAGTAAGAATAGGTAGCTACATTGTGTCATGATATGCTGCTTACGCTTCACTAAGCACTTTTGCTTTTGCACCTCTTTATCTTCACGATTTAAGACTATTTTCCTATAGCAAGTTGGCAGGGCAGAGGTGCGATGCGCAACTTCGAATAATGTTTACTGTTTGTTAAAGTATGCGTGAACAAGAGATTTTAAGATGGACATTGATTGGTATTCAATAGCTGTATCATGAATGGACATAACAATGCGATTAAATATTCGAGAAAATGAATATATTGGCATATTTATATTTTATTACGCATTAATATATAATTATTTAGGCCAAATATGCCAAATTATAAATACAGAGCATACATAAAGATATATATTGGATAAGTGTTGTTTTATATCATCGAATCTCGTAAGTGTCCATTTTGAGCATCTACGCATGATCAGATCTCAAAGCATCCGACAACGCCGGTGGTCTTCATGCTGCCTTACCTTGAATGAAGAACATCGTTCTTAACCAGACAAAACGTCTCTTTGTGAAAACTATTGAATCAATGAAACATTGTTACATATCCTTTATTGTTATCTTATTCTAATCTAATGCTTTATGCAGAACTTTTCGCTGCCTGAGTTCGACAGACATTGCGACGTCGGTATTGTTAATGTTTAATCCAATAATTAAAGATATACGGACTATATTTATGTTATATTTCTATGTTTTCGGTACCAGTAACTTGCTACTTTAATACTATTTCGGCGACTTTCTGCTTGCTTCTGCTGCTTGTGATTACTGTGCTCGACTCAGGACGAAATATTTTTATGATTGCTAAATCTAAGTGTTATTCTCTGCAATATGTCACATAGTATATAGACTTGTATGAAAAGTATAGGTATAATATACCTTATCAAGATTTAGTTTAGTAAGGGGATGAGTTTGAAAAATAATTAATGAAGCTATTTCTTTGATATCCATTTAAACTGTCGTCATCTAAAGCACGTCAGAGGTGATGTGGAGTGACACTCGGAGCAGGGGAGGCAAACAAAGGCTGGCTGACGCACGGAAGCCCGCCGCGCACGCGCCACTTGAAGCTCGTTAGAGGCACATTCGCAATACAATGCTAAAACAATGAGAATCGTACGTCGCCATTATGCTAATTGCACACACAACAACAATATTTGTTGTCACCATTTACCTTCCACTGGATAATAATTGCTGGTTTTATAAAAAAAAAATTACAAAGCAAACAATTCCTAACTTAAATAGCGGAGACCATTTTCAGAAAAATATTGTTATTATACATTAATGGATTTCTGTACTGAAAGTAATGATGAGAAAACCATTTCATTTCTCAACAACGTACACGGAAAGCAAAGATCTTAATGTAAGAAAGTCATTCATCCTCAAATATTAATACAAATAAATGATATCGGCAGACTAGAAATTAATTGGCGCAAAAAGAGTATTTAGACTACCAAGGCCCATGTTCACTTCCCCGGCGCGTTGGTAATTTAGCAGGAATGCATGTTTTAATGCTGTAGTTAAATACTGTGATATTAAAAATAAGCCTGTAGAAGAGACTAAAAGATGTAAAAGTTTAGCTAATTACCTTAAACTATGAAAATGTAGATAATATAATACAAAATTAATATTGAACACACTCATGCACACCACATCCAAACTCACACACATACCACACGCACCAATGATGTTAAAGTATAAAGAGGTAGTTATGTTACTTGCGTTTATAAAGCGGCACCGTAAAACTAGGCTAAGGCTAATTAGCGCACTCAAGCTTAGTCTCGTGAAAGCATTGGTAACGTTGACTGTGCCCTTTGTTCCGCGAAATTTCTTTAAAATGCCGTCCTGTGTTATGTGACACTGTAGAAAACATCATTGACACGCACCGTTTTTATCCGTGCAGCGGCGGAGAAAAAATACTAAACTTTGTGGCCAGGGTCGGCCTGTCGTAAAAGGCGACATGACAACCTACCCTAGCTACGTGGTAGGGCCCCAAGCCCGTTTGGATAGCGACCACCTTTGGTCTTAAGTATGCCGCCATAATAATCTTGTGTTCCGGCATTAGTGACCCAAGTTCCTGTACCCTTATGCGACAAAAGCGTGTTCGCGATACCACTGGCGTTGCAAACACCCATAGGCGACGGTAACTGCTCAATTCTAAGCGGGCCGTCAGCCTGTCTGCTGTCCTAAAATAATTTAAAATAAAATGTAAGTTCATACACTCCCACACTATAATTGTTTTAAATTTATTATAATATTATTCTTTTTAATATTGTAGATATTTTTTATGTCTTTTTAATTTAGTAATATTATCAGTAAAACTATCTTTTTATTTAATTCAGAATTTATTATTGGCATTTATAATTTTTTTTCTCTATATATAAAATTTTATTATATTAAATGTCTAAATACAGGTTGTGCATAGTTTGGTAGTAATAGTTTTAATTTGTAACTGTTCATGAATAAATGACATTTGATTTGATTAAAATTGAAAAAATATCGAAAGCAAATAAGAGTAATTACAGAATAGAGATTATCTCAAACATAAAACCTACTAACAGTTTAGTACAAAATATACGAATGAAAAGGTAGAAGCCACTCAGCAATATCCAGTATACAATATGTTGACAATTAAGAATCGGAAAGCAGGCCCATTCAACAGCTAATGTGTCTATTAACAAAGATGTATTTGCCGTGTTTGGGCACGCTCGTAAATTCTTCAAACAACTGGAACAGTTGGCTCGTGTCGTCGTTCTACAGCAATTGTGTTACAAATAAATCACCTAATTTTACTATTTAAACGTCTATTGTTATTAGTTCCTCTTAGCTTAAATACGAATAGAATACTCGTATAGCACGTATTCCTTTCATTGTTTATGTGATAAAATTGTAACGTCCAAACGACTAATATCTATTTATTAATGCATTTAGGTTCTTTGTCCGTATAAAACGAAATAGAATTTGAAAACTAATGTTTGAGGTTTGCAAATTATAAAGAGTCTTGGGTTAAGGTCCATATTGTATTTATTGCTGGATTTATGAGAGGCAGCTTCAGAAACACCTGATAGGAAGTGGCTACCGTCGAATATATAACCAGAGTATTGTTAACGGAATTTAGCATTGAAACGAGGGAGACAGGAATGGATGGTAGGGGCAAGAAGGGACATATCATATAAATATGACAATGAGAAGAGAAGACACGAAATTCGAAATTTCCACGGCGTACGAAATCTGAAAACATTTTCGCATAAAATCTCTATAGAATGCCCCGCATAACCAAAATGACCAAAGTAACCAAATTAATTTATCATTTTCAAATAGTGAAACTTTACTTCCTATTATGCCCATATGTTTTCGACGACAATTTATATCGTATCAGTCCGCCACCCGCGTGGGGCACGCGCGCCCTTCTTCGGCATTCTCCGACGCTAATAACTTAACCCCCTTTTGTTTTTCTATTCAAAGCTCACAATTTATTTATGAGATCTGTTGATTATGCTTTGACACGCGTCTTTTCATTAATCACATATTTGTAGAATGTTCGAGTTTCGTATTTGACACTTGATCTTAAGCATATTATTATTCTTCTATACTGCTTAATCCTAATATTAGCTATCGAATCGGCCTTCCTATATTTTCTTCTCGTCCTTAAATATCGATTGATGGTGTCGATGAATGAACAGCTTAACAAACTGTTAAATAGACGCAATATTTTGAAGTGTAAATAGTGGGACACAATTTAAATTTTATTTCACTGGCCCCTCCAGTAATGAGATGCTACATGTTGAGATTTGAAGTGCATTTTATTGAATTGAATTGTTAAAAATATGCTTTCCACGTCGCGCTGTGTTTGAGTGTCGCATTGCTTGTCATTTGAATAAGCGATACAAAACAGGGTGACACATCAGCGTGATGGCCATTGTTATACGAGTAGATGACTAAAACCATTGCTGCGAGCGGCCGCTGTATTTGTTTTTACGAGTACTAAAGCTTAAGTTAAAAGTTTAAGTTCTTACTCTGGACTACTACACGGAGAAGACATATTTGTTATCCACGTAAGTAGCCGGTAGACGCAAAACGTAGCCATACCAGCAAAACAGAGTCTTTTGCAGTTTATCCGATATTGCGGATGCCAGACATGAAGGCTGCTGCGGATGCGGGAATTTCTAATGCGGCCATTCCACGTGAATCCACACACCCACCGCAGCGTACTCATACCTATGACATGCAGTTTCGGTTGTGTGGTACATTCCAGCATGGGCCACGTTTCTTAGCCATAAAGAAAATAAAAGATAGGATACCCTTATGGACGGACCTATCCCTTCAAATTGGCATCTTGGGGTGGCAAATGACACTAGTCACCTCACGCCATTTGACCCACGTGGCAGATATGGGTGCATTAAGGTTGCCATCAATGTCGCCAGAGTTTTGAAATAAAGATCCCAGGTATTTCAACTGATCCACTTGTTCAACCGTGTAATCAGCCAATGCTAAGGAATATGTGGCGTGACAAGTACTCGGTACTTCGTCACATTGAGCTTCAGATCACTGTTCTCAAGCGATTCCACAGGTACTTCTAAGCCTTCACGCATCGCACCAACTTACTATTGTCGGCTTTTGCCAGCGCCATGTCATCAACTCACATGATTAACCACGGGGGTTGCTCATCTAGGCTTCTGATGCTGTCTGACAAAATATCTGCCACTAAGTAATAAACTACGCAGAACAGAAATGGACTGAGGATGGATCCCTGGTGGGTACCAGGGATCCACCGTCGGGGTCGACGGTGATGGGAGAAGGTTACATGTCACTAACAGCGATTCGAACTACGTAATCAGAATCTCATTTCATATCTCGGATGATAATCATCACGCGGAGGTATACCAGTCGTAGGCATTCTAACACCCTGCACGGATAAAACGGCTTGTCGTAAAAGGCAACAAAACAACCCACCCTAGCTAGGTGGTACCGCCCCAAGCCCGCCCGAAGTCTGGATGGCAATCACCCCTGGTACAAATGAGGTGTGGTACTTATATCAGCGTGCCGCCATAATAACCTTGCGTTGTTTTCCTGTTTGACTACCAATGTTCTGTTCTTCTTTTCATGTTCTAACGGATCCGAAGGCGACGATAATATGGGATTTCTGCAGGTGTTACCTGTGGCACTAGTTCTTCAGTCAGTGCTGAACAAGGATATTTGTCCATAAGTATTATACATGTAAAATGACGTAAACTACGTTTTGCATACATATTGAATGATATATGAATTTTGCTCTAAATGATGTTCTTTCTTTTTAGTCATCGAGCAAAGTTACTTTAAATGTAAATAAAATACTTTATGTATGTTAAATATTGTGTTTATTCCATATTATAAAAGTAGAGAAATCCCTGCAGTATACAAATTTGTTGAGCTAAGGATTACAAGAGAATCATGGGGAAAACTGGTACCTATAACGTTCTACATTTATGTCGGAATATCTCGTGGTCAGAGATGCGGGCACTGTTGCGTAAAAAAGCATAACAGTTTGTGGTTTGGCCGAAGGAGCGTTACCTCCGTCGGCTTCTCTCGGAGCGGTGCAGCCGTTGTGGTGTGTGGGCCAACTTTCTTGCGTCGTCTCGTAATTTCGCGGTTTCACTCTGAAATTTGAACATTATTCTATGCAAGAGAATGTGGCTATAAATCAAAAATCTCATCACAATAATGTAATGTCATTGCGGCTTTTTATGTTATGAGAAAAATAATATTAGTAAGACGCTTTTTACAAACATCACCAATGAATACTGAGTATATCTTAGCCTTAAATTTTACCGTGATTTTTGTATTATTTTTTATCTGCGATAAATATCTACCGAAGTACAAACATACAATCTATGGACACGAACGAAATATGTAAATCACATTTTGAATTTTAATTGGGGCTAGAGACAAAATTGTTATATATGATATCCAATATCATTACATTCTGTGCCAGTGTGACAGTGGAATTACTTATTTTCGTTCGTATAGTAAATAGAACAATATAATAAACGAGAGCAGATAAATGAAAACAAGGCGAACAAGTCTGTGATATTAATCTAAAGTGACACAGTAGTAGTAATGTAATATGACCATATACTACGGCTCAGAAAAACAAAAAGACCGGTACATTCAAACATGTTATCATAAGTCATAATTGAGAATCATTACTTAATAAACTTAAAGTTGTTACCAGTTTGCAAAATAAGTAATAAACTTAGGAATAAATTGCTCTTTGCTGCAGTACTTTACATTGATTTCGATTTTGGATACAAGTTGTATTCTGAATAAGAGATATTATATCAATTCGTGTAACAATCGTCACCTACTGAGTAGTGTAGAAGAATATTGGTAATGTGGTACAGCGAGGTGTAAATAACGATTTCTCTGATTCTTGAAGTAGCCAGCATGCAACTTTTTTTTCTTCATCTCAATTACATTTGAAGTTTTTACTTTAGATTCCGAGAGACGCTGTTATGTCTCATCAGAGCCATATTTCTGTGCGTCATTTTGGGTCACTAACGTTTCATGATGATTCTTTATCCTGAAATGCAAATAGTCATAAGAAACTTTATAAAATATATGAAGTGATTTTAGTCATTTAAGATCCTAAAGTGCCAGTTAAGTTGAAAGGACAAGATTATAAAACCATCATTAGGTCTGATCTTTTAGCCACGTTTTATACGGATATAAAACATGGCTGGTGCTAGAAAGGCATAAACAATAACTGCATGTCACAGAGATAAATATGCTGTTGTGGATGCGTTGAGTGACGCGGAAGGACCGCGTTAGAAAATTCCGCATCTGCAGTAGCCATGTCTCTGACGTTGCGGATAAACTGCAAGGGAGATGCCTTTGCCGGTATTGTCACGTTTAGCGGTAACCGGCTACTTATATAGATAACAATTGAGTAGTCATGTCTCCTCCGCCATCCAGACGGGCTTGTAACCCCACCAAAAACAGGTTTGTGGCTTTTTATGTGAAGATAACAATATTTTACATATATTAGTATCCAACATTAAAATAAACGTAACACAAGCTTACGAAATCAAGGTTGCTGCAGTCGCGGTTACCACAGGAAACCGCAAACTATCCACCTAAATAACTACAACCGTTGTAACAGGCAGCGTGAGGTTTATTTTTTATGTGAAAATTATATATACAATAATATATTTCGTTAATATAAAACTATAGACATGATTATATTTCGTGAACATTCGAATAACTTAAAATGGTAACTTTTTAAGATGGAACTGGACATATTCAAAAAAATTTTAGTAAACAATTGACAGCTTTAGCTCACATAAAACTAAAGGTATTAAAATGACTACTTAAACAGTGGAGATACGAGTTCCTACTTCCTTATTTCTTTTTATTTCTCCGTGATTTTAATCAAGGAACTTGATTGTAAATGACATTGCAAGGTTCTTCTTTTTATATATATATTTAAATAAATAATGAAAAGAAAAAGGACAAATTTGATTTTCCAGAGGCGAAGGCCATGCGAGAAATTAAGAAATCAACATTTACCACTTCACGTTTTCTTCATTTTAGGTAAATTCTACTTAATTGCAATAAACAAAATATGAAACATGTAAAACAAATATGAAAACATGGTTAGCATATTATTGTATGCCTAAATAGAACATAATAATAACAATAATCATTTATTTTGAACAATGTCGTCCATAGATTGTTAGTGAGTTAGTTACAAAGTTCTTAACAGAAGGTTAGAATTGTTAGTAATTCTAAATTAATTAATAATACTATGATAGCTTCCAAAAGAGAACGGTTCAAAGTTCCTTAAAATAAATTCGTAAACCTTACCTACTGTTACATTTAACTTCACTGTTTTATCACTCGATGTAGATAATTATACTGACGGACTCATATAGTGCATCAAAGTTCAGGATTACTTTGAAATTATTTTTTTTAATAAGTATGCAAACTTTTTAGATTAAATTATATAAATATGGAGAGACTAGCTCTTAATCTCGAAAAAAACGGAAAATTTAAAATAGAACTGCAGTAAAACAAATGAATATAGCCAGGAAAAGAAAATTTACTCATAGTATCAGATTTGCGTGTTATTTATAGTAAAGTTTTAAATTGATTCTCATTGATTTTTTATTCTTTTGTCAATTGAATTATTGTTACCAGCAGAATTGTTGGGTTAGTCTCATCGAGAGTTTTTGAACCATAATATGGATACTTCGTCCGAACATGCGGCTCAAATTGTAGCATTGGTGCGGGAGGGCTTGGATCAACGAACGATTGGTAGAAATTTAAATTTAAACCAGTCTACGGTTTCTAGAATATACAGAAGGTTTGTGGAGACAGGTCCTTACAGAAGGAGACGTGGTACAGGCAGGACTCGAGCAACCACCGGTCGTGAAGACCGATTTATTGTTACAACTTCCCTGCGAAATCGTTTCCTCACGCAGTTAACATCAAAACAGAGCTTAATGAAGTGCGTGGGGTAAACGTGAGTGCACGAACAATAAGAAGAAGGTTAAAGGAAGCGGATATCACCCCTTTTAGACCAGTAAATGGTACAAAGTTGTCTGTAGCTCACAGACAAGCTCGTTTAAGATTTGCGCGTGATCACCTGAATTGGGCAGAAGAGCAATGGGCCTCCGTATTGTTCACGGACGAGTGTAGGACATGTTTATATGGTGCAGATGGTCGCAGAAGAGTCTATCGTCGACGTGGGGAGCGATATGCTCAAAGTTGCATTGAGGAGCGTGTTCCTTTTGGAGGCGGTTCGTGTATGGTCTGGGGTGACATATCGATGAACGGGCGAACAGAACTTGTGTTCATAGACATGATCCGTCAAAACGGTAATAGAGGGGGTTTGACTGCACATCGCTACATAACAGAGATCTTAGAAGATCACGTGCCTTACATGGGATTCATAGGCGAAAATTTTACTTTAATGCAGGATAATGCCCGGCCGCACGCTGCTGCACAAGTTCGACAATATTGCGAAGAGGTTGGGATACGTATAATGAATTGGCCAGCACGCAGCCCGGATCTTAATCCCACTGAGCATGTTTGGGACAATTTAAAAAGAGCTGTATACGCGAGAAACCCTTTGCCCACGACAGTGGCAGCACTAAGAACAGCACTTTCAGAAGAATGGGACAATATTCCGCAAGACCTTAATAACCTAATAAAATCTATGCGGAACCGATTAGAATCCGTAATAAGGGCACGTGGAGGTCAGTGTATTTTTTCATTAAATGATCAGTGTGTTCCCATTATCCGCAAATCACATCACGTACCAAAATGACCGTATTGTACAACATTTTAATCTGTTACGATCAATGTAACCGATCCATCTTTATCAAGGCCAAAGCAGTTTAACGTACTTCTTGAAGAAATTAACTAGAAAAGGAGCAACCAAATCTTCAAAACTACATTCAAATTACTCCCAGGTATAAATTTATTTAGCGATAAAATGTTACAAAATTCTAGACAATGTAAAATTATATAGGCACACAGTCGGTAGAGTAAAATGAAAATTATAAAAGTCAAGCATTACGCCCAAAACAGGTAAAACGTTGATTTAATGACACTTAGAATGTTTTTAAAACTCCAAAATGAAAATGAAATTATTAAAAAACAGGTACAACATTCCAGAAGAAAGTTATTTTGTAGCAAATAATCATCAAATTAAACGATGCGTTCGGTGATGCAAATAGGAATTTATACGACTGAAAAGGAATTTATCCTATGACATATATATTAAAACTAAAATTATTGACACGGCAGTTTGCTTATAAATCACCCTCGGTAGAAAACAAATGTAAACAGACATTTTTGCGTAATCTGACATTTTTATTAATACAGCAAAGCAAGGGTACTATTGGGTACCTAATAGTGCCCTTGCTTTGCTGTTGACAAGTAAGAGGAGTATGTAACCTACCCGTCAGTCACTTTTATTCCCAATGTTTCATGGGTGTTGATCGTGGTTAGGAGTGTCAGCTCTGTTGGTACGGCCACGTTTTATGGCAACCGGATGCTTACATGGAAACAAGTGTCTGGCCATGCCGCCTCCACCGGGCCCCGGCAGGAGGGGATATGCGTGCCAATGGGCTCACTACCAGGGATGCTGAACAACGTGCGAAGTGGAGTAGAAAAAGTCGGAAAGCGGACCCCGGGCACCGAAACGGAAGTTTAGGTTGCAACCGGGATATAACGCTTAGATGATGATGATGATGTGTCACGGGTTAGCCGTTCTTTAACGGTTTATAAATATTTATATAAGTAAGTAAGTAAGTAAGGTTCAACTAAACAGTAGTTCAATCAAATACTACGATAAGCCGAAAAGATCAGTATTAGAACATACGACCTGTAAACAAGAGAAAAGTGATACAAATAGAGAGTTACGCAATGTTCGCCCCTAGCATACGGTGTATAATAAGTATATAATAATCTATGATAGTAGTCATCAACAGTCCTTTGACGTCTGCCTGTCCATAGAAAATATGTGGCCTTTGCTTGCTTCTTATGGTATCAATAAATTTGAGCGTTCTCGTTAACGTTAAACACAACTCATGAACACAACATTTAGTTATACCCCACACTTACATATCAACCTATCGTGAAAACCCAAAAGTGGTCGCCATCCAGACGGGCTTGGAGCCCTACCACGTAGCTAGGGTGGGTTGTACTGTCGGCTTTTACGTCAGGCCGAGCGCAGAGGTTAGGATTCTTTCTCCGCCCCTGCACGGATAAAAATAAAAATGAATACCTCCTAAGTTACAAAAGTCCACCTAAAATGTGGATTTGAGGTCCGCTGGGGTAAACTTCTATTTCTTTTGCGTTTCATATGTATGTACTGACAAAAGGAAGCGTTTTTGGAAGCTCATGTGTCCACGAAAAAGTGGAAAAAATTAAATGTGCTTTTCCCATCCAAACCCACAACTATTTAGTTACCCAGAACGTGTTGTGGGTAGCGACATTTTATAATACAAGTGAATATGTTATAATTTTGGACAGGTACTATTACTACAGGTACTAATAAAAAAAAGACAGTGAGGTTGTATGAAAAAACAGAAGTCATAATTTAATTTTTTTAAACACGTTTTATTTTGTGGAAATGGTTTGAAATCCATCGAATAATGCTTTCTAAGCCCGAAAAGCAATATGTCAAAATATTTAACTTCGTAAGTAACTCCATCTAGCGTTGAGGACGCGTGACATAATCTTTTTATTTTGTTGTTTTACATTTTTTTATTATTTCTTATTTTCCTTCACAGAAACTACGTAATATATATAATGCATTATGTTAAATGTGTTTACTGTAAATAATAATAATTAGTTCCTTAGTCTGCATATAAAATTTTCTTATACCACGTGACACTGAACAAATACAAAAATTGTGCCATGCCATCATCAAAAGAAATAATTATATAATAGAGCTGTACGAGAACGAGAAATTTGATACTCGTATGTGTTCGTTATTAAAACAATTAATACTCGTTACTAACGTGTTACTACATTACTTTTAATTTGGATAATAGCGTGAAGCACCGCATCGCGTTGGGTCACGTACAGTATAATTAAATAAATGTATTGGCACAAATTACACAGCATCACCTAGTTCCAAAGTAGCATAGCATTTGTGTTATGGGTTATTATCCGTGCAGGGGTGGAGAAAGAATACTAACCTCTGCAGCCGGGGTCGGCCTGTCGCAAAAGGCGACAAAACAACCTACCCTAGCTACGTGGTAGGACCCCAAGCCCGTCTGGATGGCGACCACCTTTGGTCATAAGTATGTCACCATAATAACTTTGTGTTGTGTTCCGGCATTAGTGACCCAAGTTCCTGTACCCTTATGGGACAGCAGCGTGTTCGCGATGCCACTGATGTTGCAAACACCCATAGGCGACGGTAACTGCTAAAATCTAAGCGGGCCGTCAGCCTGTCTGCTGTCCTACAGCAATAAAAAAATGGGTACTAGACAACTGATAAATTACATATATCCTTTTTTTATAAATACATACATATTATACATAAATACCCAGACGCAAGACAGGAATCAAACCCAGGACCTCCGCAAGCGTACCAAAGTGCGTTATCCGTAACGCCACGAGGCTCGTCAATTGTTCGTATTTTGTAGAAAAATCTTAATAAACGTATAAACAATTTTTTGAAGTGAAACTTCTTTGGGCGCATGAGGGTAAAATTTTTACGGATGAAACGGAAATTAGCGTCACGAAGAAGTGAAACGTTTTTTACTAATACTTACATTTTTAAACTCGTGATATCTTCGAAGCGCAGTCCATTTATTAAACTTGGATTATAGGAATCTCTAAGGCACCGATTCATAGCCATCTAGAGTTCACTAAATTAGTTTCCAAAAGAAGTTTCACTTCTGACATGTGTACTTTGTACGCACGCGATTTTTTTATTTAGTGTGATTTTAACTAGTCTTGTGTTTATGAAAATTTAAATTAATTTAATAGATATTACAGGAATATTATATGCGTAAGAATGTATAATATCACATTCATACTAAAATAAAATATTTACTTGTTTACCATTTAGATTAATTAAAACACACACACATTTGAAAGACACTACAGAACTGCCCACGCCGGACATAATTTCTAAAAAGGTATTATTTAATTTGGTATTATACGTAATGTGAACCATTTCAGTCAATACATCAGCACTACACTCATAAAATGAAGCAGTTAAATCCGTTCGTTTAACAAATCAAAGTCACATCATCAGTAAAATAATACGAATAACGGAATATATCGTGTTACTTCGATTCAAGTGATGTACCCGTTACTTGGTTAGACTTGGTAACAAATACATATGGTTGGTTACAACACTATAATAGCAGTCTGATCTGATCTGAAACTGCATCCGTAATTTATTAAACGTAGTGTTACATACTCTTTGAATTTATCTTTATCATAATCAAACTTTATGATGGATAAATTCAGCGTACCTAAATTACCTACTGCAGCGCAAGTTCTTGAAGATTTATCCGACAATGATATTATAAAATCCAATTATCAATTACAAACGTTATTGTTAGACAAAGATTTAAAACAGGCTTACTCTTGTTATCGTGATTGTAAAATGCTGGAAGAAGATTTAAAAGAAATAGATGAATTGAACAATAAACTGGAGGAACTAAATACAAAGCTGGTTAAGAATATATCTATTATGAAGAAAAACTCTAATTCTTATTCATAAGCACTTAAAAATTAAATGATGGCATGTAAAATAGCGAAATAAATAAAATAAATTTAAATATTATGTACTATGTATATTATTTTATAATGCATCCCAGTGATATCAATTCTTCTTCAGTCACAAGTCCCAAGAAAAACAAGCAGACTAACGCAGCGCCCTGCTCTGCAAATTTCTTATTCTTTTCCCAAAAAGATGATGTGTACTTTTTGTCATTAAATGTAATAATAGCACGAAAAAGTTTTTCGATCTGCTGTGTGTCATAAGTTGGCAGCTTGTGTCCGTTTTTGCCAGCCCAAGCATGAAGTTTCGATTTAGGTAAATTTAAATCTGTGAAATTAGCACGAATGAAGCATACCTGTAAAATAAACAAATTTTTTAAGTTACATGTCAAGTAATATGTTCCTCATATTTAGAATATCTTTTATTTTTTAAATTACCCTCTTCTCAAAGACACCATCTTCTAGCTGCACCTCAGTGGCTTTCTTTTTTTTATTTGGAGGTTCAAGTTCATTTGGGCATACTTGCCACCTACCCTGTATACCCAGCCTTTGATATTCAGATTGTTTTTGCTGACAGTATTCTCCCAAATCCCATATACAACTATAATTAAAAGACAAGTCTTTGAAATTCGTAAATCATATAAAAAATTTACAATATTTTTAACATAATAGTTCTAGGTACCATATTTGTTCCAATGTTTGGCATTCTAAGAATAGTTTCCCTCTTGGTGTTTCTTGTAATTCTCTTAAAATATTCTGGATGCAATACTTTGTATTTGAAGGGGAATTATCATATTCAATTGTCAGTTTCAAGTATTGTTTGATAACCGTATCCATCGGCAGTAAACCTTCTTCCCTGAATATAGAGCAGTTCCATTCTGCTGCTCGAGCAATCATTACGCTTGTGCAACCTGTTAATTTTTTAAATTTGTATATATCACTATGCTTTTCAATTTCCTTAGAACCACCACTGAAAATTATAATATAGTAAAACATTAAAAGGAATATTTTTCAAAATATAAACAAACAATTTTTTTCCAATTTGTTTTTGTTATTACACACTATGAATGAATGAACAAATATTCTTTATTGTACAACACACAAAATAAATACAACATTAAACAAAAACAAACAACAAAGATTGTACAATTGGGAGCCTTATCCCTGAAAGTTGTTATTTTTAACTATGCTTGTTATTTTTCACCTAATCCATCATCCACCAATTATAACTATTTCTGTAATTTAATTAGATTACTTAAGTAAAACTTACTTAGCTATAACAGGTATAGATATTCTATCAGCAACATACTGAATAATATCAGTATGAACAGCATGCTGGGGTCGCTCATCACGAGTTCTGCCATGAATTGCAATTGCTTTTATGCCAGAACTCACCAGTTTCTTCACAATTGTTAGGGTTTCTTCTGGAGTTTCTAATATTCTTATTTTACATGTAACTGGTATGGATAAATTGTCAACTAATCTCTTAAGAATATTGTATGCTTTGTCAGGCTGAGCCATTAATGCAACTCCCATACCACCCTTAATGGAAAACTCTTTTGGACAACCCATATTAATATCAATAGCAGCTACATCCTGTTCTCTGAAATTAAAATGATCAGAATGTTTATCACTTCCATTTTTTTATACATTTTAAGACTGTCAACATCAACTAAAAACCAGAATATGTATATGCTTAAAATTCACAGCAACTATTGGTTACATTTATGTACCTTAAAAGTAATAGTAACTTACACAAGTTTTGCTACTTTTAAAGCTCTTTCTGCATCACATGTCCCAAGTTGTAAAACAACTTTTTCTTTCTCTTCATTACATGTACGAAAAACAATTGTACCATCACTTTGATCGATATAATCTACTGTGTTTAAAATGTCTGAAAACAATTTGATATCTCAACAAATACATTAAGTCTTATTATATTTAAAATTAGACTAAACATAACAGCTGTCAAGAGTGGTTCAAGATAGAACGCAGTTTAGTACCAATTTGAATAACCAGGAATACAAACCATTGTAACGCCTTTTTGATCGTAAAAATTTCCAATCTATCAACTCCTCGGTGTAAACAATATCTGCTCCGTAACGAAGGGCTAAGAGACGCATGGGTAAAGTGCCTATGCGGACCATAGGTGCAAGGATTATTTTATTATCATAGGAAAGCATTGTTTTTTTTAACTTAAATAAAGCTTTGAATTATGCAAAAAATGTTTAACTAAAATAAGCTGTTATATAATATTAAAGCTGTTTTGTTTATAATTCATATATTATTTTCAGATTTACTGTAATACTAATAAGTATCTAATAGGTATAACCAAAAAATAATTATTCAACTTTGATTGCAAGGTTATGTTTACATTTATGAGCTAAGATTTATGACATCTGTGAAGTGTGAAGTCCACAGAACACTATTACTCCTAGCGGAGAAGAATGGCAACTCCATATAAAAAATTGAAGAACAAAACAACGCCATCTATTGCGGCCCCAACGAAATATTTTTCGCCAGCGGCGGGAAATTTTGAAAGAGTAGTGGGCGTTGTGGCCACTTTAGCAGATTTACAAGCAATTTATTTCATTTCTTGAATTATAGCAGAATTGCAAAATATTCGTATAATGATACTTCATTTTGATAGTACATACTTTTAATAGACCTAATAGCAGATCTGCGAAAATGAGGAACCATTTTACGAATATTTGTTTTGCAATTCTACCATTATTCAAGAAATAAAATGAATTGCTTGTAATTCTGCTAAAGTGGCCGCTTTAACTTAATTGACGTTGATACATCAATGTTATTCTTTCATAATTAAACTCATAAAAAGTTTCTTGCACATCATTCAATCTTATTTCATATAGAGGTATCATTAATTAATTAAATACCATCGCAAAGGCATAGAATTTGTTTATCTGAAAACTTTTTATGAGTTTGGGAAATTACATTATGTAATCATTAATTTTGGAAAAGAAAACAACATCTTATAAAATAAATAAATCTTTATATTAATGTAGTAAATTTCCCAAACTGTGCATTTATACATATCCACGTATACTAAATATAAACTTAAAATCTTTCTTAAAATTAGGCTTACTAAAATGATTTAAATTTATAAATTACAAGAGTAGTAGTCATGGTGCTCACGGTTATACTAATTAGAATTATGGTATTGTCAATACAAATAACATCTTCTGAATAAAATTATATAATACATATTTTATAAGTTTAATTCCTATCCCCAACAAAATAGTGCCGAAACCAGTTTCATTCAATTAATATATTTTATCCTAGTTTGTAAACATATTACAATTATTCAATATAATTAACCATTAAAAATAGAAAACAATTAAAAATTTCTACAGCATCGGGATCATGTTACTTCCTACAAGATGTCATCTAACAAAATGGCTTATATATAGTTTTCATATAAAATGCGAAGAAACTTTTCCCCCAACATATTATAATAAGTTTAGATATAAAATAAATAATAGCTGTGAAAGCCTAAGAAAATATTGAGTTTAGATATGTTTTAATCATCATCATCATCTAAGCGCCGTATCCCGGTTGCAACCTAAATTTCCGTTTCGGTGCCTGGGGTCCGTTTTCCGACTTTTTCTACTCCACTTCGCACGTTCTTCAGCATCCCTGGTAGTCAGCCCTTTGGCACGCATATCAATCACCCTTTACAACGTCAAGTCAGCACTTTTTGGGTCTACCCCTCCTGCCGGGGCCCAGTTGAGGCAGAATGGGCAGACATTTGTTTCCCACGTAAGCATCCGGTTGCAGTAAAAACGTGGCCGTACCAACGGAGCCGGAGTTTAGATATGTTTTAAAATGTCTATTTTCTTCTTTAATGCTATTTTCGAAAATTCTTCACTAAACTTTCGGTTTCTTAGTACACAAAATCTTTTGACACATATAAAAAATATACTGTGCGATAAATAATTCAGATTTCTCGTATAGTGGGTTGGGCAAAATTTAAGAAAACTATGGTCCACAGTTTCGTATAATTTTGACAATATTTTTCGTCTTATGTTTTCAGTGTGACCATAGTTTTCTAAAAATGTATTAACTTCTGTAGCGCAATACTCTACATATAAGCATAGTTGTTTAGAACAGTAATTAAGACTATTTTTCACTAAAGAATACTCTTTAAATTGGGTAAACAAATGTAGTTTTTCATTAGGTGCGCCTAAAAATAATTTATTGCATAATGCACAATCTTCTGACTTGAGGTTTTTAAGCAAAAAACCACACATATATGCACATGCTTGAATTTCCCCACTATCTTCATCCAATTCATCGCAAAATGTGGCAAAATCTTCAGACATTTCAGAAGGGTTTGTCTCATTTTGAATTAAAGATTGTGACGAAGTTGAAGCACCCACATAAATAGTTGTGATTTTTTTTAATAATGCTCTAAAATTATTAAGGATCGATTCACATGTATCATTTTCACAGTTTCCTGTTCCTAACTGAGTTAAATTCGATAAAATCGTTGTTTTAAGCCCTGCAACAAATTGTGTAGCTGTAGGGCTGCTATTGGCACCACAGTTACCCCTAATGCAGCCGAATAAATTTTCTAAAGGATCTTGCTGCAGTCTACGTGTTGCTAAACTTTTAACATCTTTATGTTTCTGTGTTATATTTTTCCATAAATATTCGACTGCCTTCAGGGTCCATATCCATCCTTCCTTAGAAGGTGGAATGCGAGTACAATTTATAAATTTGCAAGAATTAAAGAAATATTTCATTTTTTCAAAATGTACTAAATGTGGTGATGTTTTCTTTATTGTTGTAGCCAATATTTTCCCCCTTCTTAAATCTGATGTGTCACTATTTAGTGCGTCAAATAATTTATCCATATTTTCTACAACATGCACAGTAACAGCTGCTTCAGTTGTAAGTAGACCTGTAAAGATAAATATGAAATGAGTTAATTGGAGAACCCATAAATAAACCAAATAGCATGAACAATTTTGAATACTGTAGGTTTCTATTAATATTATAACAATAAAAGGTGGTCACTATGTATTCTACATTGTACTCCTACACATACAAAACTGAAAGCTGAGGGTCAGTGGTAATAAAATAAATATTTAGATTTCTGAAGATCTAGTAAAAACTTGAAATCATACAAATTTTGAAAAAAAAAAATTAATTGGTTGTAGTTTTTCAAATCCTAAATTGGAATATCTAAAAAAAGTCCCATAAATTCTAAATTTTGATAAAAACTAAAACTGTATCCTACAGTAATACCAATATCAGAAAATAAACGATTTCTTACCCTGTGCTATTTTTGCCATCATTCCAATAGAAACTGTATGGCTTAAAACTTGAGCGGCCAATTTCACCTTCATTTTTTGTTTCGTATTGGGTTCAAGATGTTCCTTTTTTAAAACAGGTGCAAATACAAAGTTCGGATTCATGTTGTCCATTTGGAAAAAATCTTTGATATGGATCCATTTTGCAATTCCTGTAATATTCAAGAACACAAATAAATTATTAAAAACTTATGTACTTATGTACTCTATGAAGCTAATCATGATTTCAAATAGCAAATAAGCATTGCACTCAAGATTGGGTATGCTTCCTACTAACACGTATCTGTTGCAGATTTGCTAACTGATGGATAGTAAATCTGTTCCTTTATAACAAACTTATAGTTTGTAAGTAGATAGTCGCCTAGTGGTATCACACATGAACTACAAAAACCGGAGGTTGCATGTTTAAATCCCACCATGGCATGCACCTCTTAGGCAGTTTTTCAGATCTAATGTGCATGTTATAATAGCCACATGCTGGCGGTGAAGGAAAACATCGTAAGGAAACCTGTACACTGAGATCACTGGTGTGTGTAACCTGCCAATCCTCCTTGGATAAGCGTGGCGGGTATACTGCCTGGTCCCTATAGGAAAATATGTTTAAGTTAATTGGATTTATTTTACATCGAATACATTCAATTTTACATAGTATTGACATGTAATTTTATGCTGCAATAAAAACCAATTGTCAGCATTGACACCCTATACTTTAAAACACTTTCTCTACTAAAGACTTAATTTCAGTATACAGTTTTCTACTTAAGACTTAATTTGAGTTTAGATTTGACTAAATAATATGAGCAGATGACATGTCATGATCCTCTATATGAGTAGCAATGTGGATATTCTATATTATATATTAATATATAAGGGTGGCCCAGAATGTTATCTGACTGTAGTAAAGTATAAATTTGTAAGTGTGGTTCAATAGTTTCAAGTTATATAGACATAATATTCGGTCAGAGAAAATCATGTTAATGAATGGATGGAAAACTTCAATTGTATCTAGTGATGAATGAAAAAATCAAATCTTACCTTTTCCACTTTTGTTATCAGAGTTTATATCTGTGGCACATTCAATATCATATTTTAAAAAAAGGTTTCTAAAGCATTTTAAGAGGTGTGGTGGATCAAACATACAGATGATCTCCACATTATCCACATTAATAAATGGCCTGTCGACAGTGGCACCTAGAATTCCTAGAGCCCTTCTGTTGACTCCATCCATATCACACACTGTCACTGCTATATTAAGTCCTGCTTGAAAGCATTCACGTAGTACCTGAATGGAGAGTAATATAATTTAGCTCTAAAGAAAATGAAGAGATTTTTTATTCTTTCACTGCTAATATTTATGATGAAAACTACTTTTTGTTAAAAATTTAAAGCGTGTTTTTGTATTTGATTGATTTTTCATCGTAATGTTCCTTTTCAATAACATAGTTTTCATCAAGACATTTGATGCAAAATTTTGGAAAAAAAGAATCCTTTATCACATCTTTCATCACTACCGTTAAATACTGATTGCACCACGAACTTAGCCCTTTAGTGGTGGTTAAGGTAAACTGATGCCAAGATGTGTAGATAAAATAAAATAATTAGCAAAAGCACTTATGATTTACTGGTAGACTTTGTGATATGATGTTAAATCAGGATGTTTAAGAGATGCTACTAAATCAATATGTTAGGAATATAAATTGAAAGAAATAATATTTTAATTACCTCTTTTATCAATACTGCCAATCTGTCTGCTGTCACATTACCACCTGACAAGTAATAAGCTACAGGTTGTTTCACTTTTTTTCTAATTCCTGCAGCCATGAATACTAAAGCATATGCTGCAGGTTGAGAAGTTCGGCCTTGATATCCATGATCTTGGTACCCTTCAATGAAATCTTTCTTTTTATTATAACTTAAATTTTTCTTTATAGACATTTCATCAAACATAAGCACATATTCATTGTCTGAAGGTTTCTGTTTTCTTGTATATTTTTTTAATTCTTCGAATATTTTTTTGTTTACTCCAACATTTAATTCAAATTGCCTCAACAGGGTCTTTAATGTTGATTGGGCTGGCAGACAAAAAGCCGCCTCATCAACCTATAACAAGTTGGGGATCTTTTATAAAGTCTTAAGGCAATGATCTTTTCATCTGTTGTCCATCTCCGGCCTCTTGACTTTTTTGGTAGATTTTTTAATTGTGCTTGCAAAAGCAAGGCAAATGTTGGAGTTAACTTTTTCATCAACAAGTTTATAGGTTCACTAGAATTTATTGCGGATATTTATTCTTTAGTCTTAAATTTTTTAATTCGGTTTCTTAACTCGCAAATACTTTCATTTGTTTTCTACATTTTATATATAATTTTTTTTCTTTTTCTGTTACATTTTTCTTTAACTGTATATTAATCGATGTAGAAGATTGATAATTAATGTCATGTGAAGCTTCTTTGCTTTGTGGTAGTCTTCTATTTTGGTAAATATGGGATGGTCCGGGTTGTGGCTCTGGTTCAACTTTTTTTGTAATTTGTTTTGCTTCAAGCTTTGTGTCACATACATTCGTTTTGTCTACAAACGCTTGCAGCTGTTGGCTCGATTCTGGTCTAGCCTGAATATTAGTAGAAACCTGAAAATAAAACTAATATTTAGATAGGTACATTCAAATGCTCAATCTCATCATCTTCATTAAGAAAATTAAAATAATAATTTGATACAATTTTTATAGGGTTTATAGAATAACCTCATCAGATTCTTCATCAACTGGACCAGCAAATCTATAAAGTTTCATATTTGATATTGGATAGTCGCTGAAAGATGTCTTCTTAAAATGTCTGTTACATAACATTCTGTGCTCACTAAACAGTTTCTTCTGAAATGCCGTAGAAAACCATTCTTTGTCAGGACAGCAATAATATGCCCAAGCTGCACACCTAAAACAAATTCATAAATAAAAAAACTGGCTGTTGTCCAAAACTCTTGTAGTTCATTATTCAATTCACAATTTTACCCTCTATTGGCTTATTGGATGATGAGCAATAATAGGTTCCATCACATTGGAAGTAAAATATTACATCATCATCTTAACCTTAAAGTTCCATTGTAAATTTTCAATTTGGGCCCCAGGATCCACAGTATTAATAAGTAAATACATGAATTAAAAATGAAATAGCACTATTTAGTTACACTGATTTTTATCAGTGACTATGACTTCATTACCCAATTATTGTTTTCTTACCACTATTGGCTATAATGATGATTTATATTATCAATTATGGTAATATTGCTTTTACTAATCAAATTGCAAAATTTACTTTGCCCCAAAAGGGACCTAGATATATAAATCAAAAATATAAATTGTTTTTAGGTTAAATAAACAAAATATGATTGAATTTACTTAGTGTACATACCGAGCTGAATTCGTAGTACCAGGTTTCGGAAAGCGAAATAGTTTAATGCTTGGGTCAACTGATGAACGTCCACACTTAAAACATTTCCTATTTTCTTTATTAGCGGCCATTTTTACTTTAAAAAATAGTCTCTCTCTGAAAATAACAATAACACTTGTGTCTACGTGATAACGGAGGAGCAAGCTCAACTCGACGCTAAATTAATTATAATAAAAAATATGCAAACAAGGAGGAAAATATGGAAGAGAATAAAAATAAATCCAACGAGCGTACTGATACCGGCAAGCAGACATTTGTAATTTTTGAACTCTGACCAGTGTTACCAGATCACCTCTCAAGAAATACAGAATTACATATGTACATACAAACAGGTACATACTATGTAATGATTTGAATGATGATAATATTATAAAACAACAATATGAAAGTGTCACGTTATTTAGGACATACTTGGTGCCAGAAAATGTCGGGTGTAATGTGTAATGCTGCTTATTTATTATTATATAAAATTTACAGAAGAATAAGAAGTAAATCTAAATAAAAATGACGTGCTTTTATCCTAAAGACTGCGAACAATTTGCAGTATGTATGATGTTAGTGGCCCCTTGTACAAAAACGTGCTATGAAGATCCACCTATGTGCTATCCCTGCTTGCCACGATGTCCTTTGCCGAAGGTTATGTATTATTGTGAAAAAGCTGCGTGTTTCAAGGCCTCTAACTTTCTAAGAGGAAGATTGCTGTGATCCACCACTAAATTATAAGAAGATTGTGCGCAAGCACCTGCGCAAGCTGCTTGTTTCTGCATTCAAGCGCAATGAAATGCAGGACTAAGAGCAATCGAAGACGCTTGACACTGCGAATTTCCTATTTAGAAGCTCTCGTGACATAGTTGTCGAATGTGATTGTGCACGGACCCCGTAAAAGTCGGCGACCCAGCAAAAGTGTCACCCTGCACATCCAAACCGACACTCGGATGTTGTTTGTTCAAGAAGAAACCAATAAAAGTGTAGCTTGAGGATAAGTTAGATGAGTAACAACGAAATTTCGTTTCCTACTTTCAATGTGAAACCAGAAAATAATTTAAATAAAAAGGATGACTGATTTTTTTTTTCCCCCAAAAAGGGCTTAACGTCAGGCAAGCGGGCGGTTGTAAAAACTAAGCCATAACTATTGCAACATGCAACATGTTGTGCTGACCCTATATAATGTAGGATAAGGGCAGGAGGAAGAAGATTTTCATAAATGGAGATCAGCAGATCTTATCTTTATGCTATATATAAAAAATAGCGCATCGTTTACTACTTATTTTAATAATTATGTGTGTGATTGAACGTTTGAAATCTGAAAATATAACCCATTTCAAGACTATACTACAATTTAAATAAGTTATTATAAAACATACTCCATTAATAATAGTGTTTATAAAGATAATACAAATCAACTGTCATTATCATGTATTATAATGGATCATTATCGTTTATTTTAGTTTATTGGAATTTTTTATTGGTGTCGCTCATATATATGTGTAGAGTTTAAAAATAGTTGTGTGAAATTGGAATACTTTGTAAACTATGTTGTAGTTGCCCATTAATTACTACCTTTTATTGTCACCGTTGTAGTGTGTGGTGTCGCACCAGAATAGCACCACCCCATCTCCTCCCTTGGGTGTCGTAAGAGACGACTAAGGGATAGAAAGAACGGAGGATGGGCAGCAGCATCTTTCCGTGAGAGCATCACCAACTGCGAATACTGCGATCGCCAACCCGCCTGCCAAGCGTGGCGATTATGGCAAAAACCCCCCTAAAATGACAGATACACACAGGCCCCGGCCCCTAGTCCCCGGCGGCCCCGTTCGTGGTGGTCACGGTAGCAGCCACATAAGCGACGGGGCAGGGGGTGCGAAGAATCCCCGGGTTCGGATTCGCTACCAAGAACGACGACCTTTGGCCCTGGCAACATACAATGTCAAGACACTGCGGACCAACGAGAAGTTGGAGGAACTGGAGGAAGCTTTGAGCAGACTGCGATGGGATGTTGTGGGGTTATCTGAAGTCCGAAGACAGGGAGAGGACTCAATAATCCTAAATTCCGGAAATCTGCTCTACTTCCGGGAGGGCGACCAACTGTCCCAAGGTGGTGTCGGGTTTCTCGTTCACAAGTCTCTTGTGAACAACGTTACTGAGGTGAGGAGTGTTTCGACTAGGGTAGCGTACCTAATACTCAAAATTACCAAACGGTATTCGTTGAAGGTCATTCAGGTTTACGCTCCGACTTCGACACATCCTGACGAAGAGGTGGAAGCCATGTATGAGGACATCTCAACAGCCATCCACACTTCTAAAACCCACTTTAACGTTGTCATGGGAGACTTCAACGCAAAATTGGGGAAACGTAGCGGCGATGAGTTGAGAGTGGGGCAATTTGGGTTCGGAAATCGGAACACCCGAGGCCAGATGCTGGCCGACTTCATGGAGAAGGAGGACCTGTATATGATGAACTCCTTCTTCATGAAGCCAGAACAACGCAAATGGACTTGGATTAGTCCCGATGGTGCCACCAAAAATGAGATTGACTTCATTATGTCGACCAAAAGACAGATATTCAATGATGTCTCTGTGATCAATTCGGTGAAAACTGGGAGTGATCACCGCTTAGTAAGAGGCACATTGAATATCAATCCAAAATTGGAGAGGTCTCGACTGGTGAAGTCTACGCTCCGACCTGCACCCATACAGATCCAAAACCCGGTAAACTTTCAACTCGAATTGCAAAACCGCTTCGAATGCCTCGGTGACTGCGTTGACGTGGACGAGTATAATAACAGGTTCGTGGAAGCTGTTCAAACGGCCGGGTCTAAATTCTTCAAGGCCAGCCGTTCAAAAAGAACCGGAAAAATCTCAGATTCTACTCTCAAATTGATGGATGTGAGACGTCAAATGACCCTTCAGTCCCCGGACGATGCTTCCCAGTATAGGCAGCTAAATAGACAGATCTCCAAGTCCTTGACTCGCGATATCCGCCGCCATAACACAGACTGTGTAAAGGCGGCTATAGAGCGTAACAAGGGCTCTAAAGTATTCGCACGAGACTTGTCTATTGGGCAGAGCCAACTGACGAAGCTGAAGACCGACGACGGCAGGGTCGTTTCGTCTAAACCCGAACTTTTGAGGGAAGTCGAGAAGTTCTACGGACAGCTATACACGACCACACGGGCACCTGTTAACAACAAGGCTAAAGACCCAAGAGCCAAATTAACCCGACACTACACCGTAGATATCCCAGACGTCAGTCTGTACGAGATTAGTGTGGCCCTTAAACAGCTTAAAAACAACAAGGCGCCGGGTGATGATGGAATTACAGCCGAGCTTCTGAGAGCTGGTGGTACTCCTGTGCTTAAAATCCTCCAGAAGCTATTTAATTCCGTCATCCTCGATGGCAAAACGCCGCAGGCCTGGCACGGAAGTATAGTGGTGCTGTTCTTCAAAAAGGGCGACAAAACCCTTTTGAAGAACTTTAGACCGATATCACTTCTGAGCCATGTTTACAAGCTGTTTTCAAGGGTCATCACGAATCGTCTCGCGCGCAGATTTGACGACTTCCAGCCTCCCGAACAAGCCGGATTCCGAAAAGGTTTTAGCACCATAGACCACATACATACGCTGCGGCAGGTTATACAGAAGACGGAGGAGTATAACCAGCCACTATGCTTGGCGTTCGTGGACTATGAGAAAGCCTTTGATTCGATCGAGACCTGGGCGGTGCTTCAGTCTCTCCAGAGGTGCCACATTGATTATCGATACATCAAAGCGTTGAAGTATTTGTATGAAAACGCCACCATGTCAGTCCGTCTCCAGGATCAGAACTCGAAGCCTATCCGACTGCAGCGGGGAGTCAGACAAGGCGATGTCATATCGCCGATGCTGTTCACTGCTGCGTTGGAAGATGTCTTCAAGCTTCTGGACTGGAACGGACTGGGCATCAACATTAACGGTGAGTACATCACTCACCTTAGATTCGCAGATGATATCGTAATCATGGCTGAAACCATGGAAGACTTAAGCCATATGCTTGATGGCCTCAATACAGCTTCCCAAGGAGTAGGTCTCAAAATGAACATGAACAAGACGAAGATCATGTCTAATGTCCATGTCGCACCTACCCCCGTAACAGTTGGGAACTGTACTTTCGAAATTGTTGACGAATACGTCTACTTGGGTCAAACGATCCAGTTAGGCAGGTCCAATTTCGCGAAAGAGGTCACTCGTCGAATCCAACTCGGATGGGCAGCGTTCGGGAAGCTCCGTAAAATCTTTTCGTCCCAAATACCGCAGTGTCTCAAGACGAAGGTTTTTAACCAATGTGTGTTGCCAGTGATGACATACGGAACGCAGACGTGGTCGCTAACTATGGGCCTTATGAGAAAGCTCATGGTCGCTCAGAGAGCAATGGAGAGGGCTATGCTCGGAGTTTCCCTGCGAGATCGAATCAGAAATGAGGAGATTCGCAGGAGAACCAAAGTAACCGACATAGCCCGGATGATTGCAAAACTGAAGTGGCAGTGGGCTGGGCACATAGCTCGAAGGACTGATGGCCGTTGGGGCAGAAAAGTACTCGAATGGCGACCGCGTACCGGAAGACGCAGTGTTGGTAGGCCCCCCACAAGATGGACCGATGATCTGGTCAAGATCGCCGGGATAGGTTGGATGAGGGCAGCGCAGGACCGATCATCGTGGAGATCTTTGGGGGAGGCCTTTGTCCAGCAGTGGGCGTCTTCCGGCTGAAATGATGAATGCTGGAATCGGGTACACTTTTTAAGGTACTTAATTTCCTCCACTAGGCATCTATTTGCTGCTACTCTCTCAATGAGTTGGACACTATACTACGTGGTATCAATTTAAATATAGCTTGAAAGGGCTCCTACCGAGAGCCATAATCCATGCAATTATCAGGGATTAATAAGGAAATAGCAGACAATACCATCCATAGACTAAGGATCAGTCCATTTAGCAACGTTACGTTTCATGCAATTCGTAAATATCAAGGTATTTCAAAATTACAGTGTTTTTGCTAACACTGTATTTTTGTAATACAGTAAACCCAGTAAAAATACAGTAAATCTACTGTAATTACAGTGTATCTGGCATCATTGACTCTCTGACAGACCGATTAAGTGTTCTTAGTACTAAAAAAGAAAAACAATTTTTTACATTATCATCACAGTGGCTAACCCTGGTAGGTATGTCGCACGGTCTCCATACAATGTTGACTACGCCTGGTGAAGTCTGTGAGTGTGACCCAGTGTCTCCATATATAAATTGAGTTACCGTGTTGCAAGGGTGAAATTACGGTGTTTTTGAAAAAAAATACGGTGGATCAGCTAAAAGTGTACCGTGTAAATTACCGTGTCATTTTTCAACGAATAAAAAACATTATGAACCAAATCAAGTCCAATTTTAAGAAATTACTAAGAATATTTAAAAAAAAACATACAATATTAAAATTAATGTACTGCTAGCATGTCTTTGAACGCTCATTTCCGAACTGATACATGAGTTACAAAGTGAACAAATTACTATATATTCATCCTTGGAATTTTTTTAAACCGTGTAGAAACTTTTTTCAGTTTACACGGTTCAACTTTAAATTTTTATATAAAATGCTTCTTTTTCATTCCAATTCGAGCGGTTTTGATAGAACAAGTTGGTCTTTTGTCGCTATCAGAACTTTCAGTTTCATTGAACCGATATTAAGCTAATAGTAACACAATTCACCCACACACAATAATAAAACAAATATTAAACTTAAAACCGAAAAAACCTCCAAGACTTATAATTTATTTCTGTTTGTATAATGTATATGCGTATTCTAGAAAACACAACGTCATTTATTCATCACACTTAGGATTTTGATAATTACATTTCACTCCTTCCTGAATGCTTGAATAAGATCTAAAATAGTTTGCCAAGGTTTGGTAGTTTGAGTATGAGGAAGTAGATTATATTCGGGGATTCCAAGCAACAAAGAGCAGTGTTGCTATTACGAAAGATGTTAAGTTGACTGAGATTTGTTTTACGCAGTATGTGATGAATTAATATTGATAACTTAATTGTAATGATATTACGGTGACTTATGACACGGTAATCCCATATTACCTTGACGGTAGATTAGGACCAAATTACGGTGCATCTACGGTAATTACCGTGTATATGGAGACACTGGTGTGACCTGGCCTGTCTAGTAGTGTCTAGTCCGAATTATCGCCGGCCGAATTACGTAAACTCGAATAGCTTTATTATATTTTAATCATAGAGTTAGTATCTATTTTGATTTTAATGTTCACTGTGAAACTTGTTAGTTGTTTGTTACTAATATAGTATATATATTTAACTTGATTAAAATAAATATTGTTTTTCTACTTCAATAACTTTAGTGATGTAATGAAAAGGGTTTCTTGAGTACGTTTAATTATCCTATTATTAACTTATCGAAGTGATAACTATCGAGACCTTTTTATTTCTTTTAACCGATTAACAAAATATTTATTCTTTCCTGAGGTCATAAATTACCAACTGCCGTGTGAGATGTGACATTGTGGCAGCAATTTTGATTAGTTAAAAGTTTTGTTATCTAGTAAATAAATAACATTTCATAACGTCCCACTGCTGGGCTCAGGCTTCCCCTGAGAAAGAATGGATAGCATACCCACCACCACTTATCCAAGGCGGGTTACATAAACCGGTGATATCGGTATCAGACATGTAAACCGGTTCGAAGAAAACCGGTTTTTATAGATACCGATAAACACCGGTTTTTATTTAAGAATATCGGTATAAATATGCGTTACATTCACATTTCACAGTTCACACTTCACATGCTCGTGCAACATTTTTATTTTTGGATAATACAAATATGATCATTAAGCCTATATAAGATATGGTCACCCTATTAATTGTATGAAGAAAACTCTTCGTTTGCATGTAAATTATTATATAGCCTTTATTGAAAAAAACCTAAAAATACCTTAAAAAACCGGTTTTTTGTCAAATCAGTAATAAACCGGAGCCAGAAATTGTAATCGGTTCACATCTCGGTATGCAGGTACATGACAGTTATGTACAATCACATTGGGCGAGAAAAACTTCCTAAGCGGAATATTTCACCATGGGATTGGAACCCTTTAGATTGGTTTCCGAGTAAAATACCACTGAGCTATCAGGAACCTACCTGTTGTTATAGTAGTGATTAGAAAAAAAAACAGGAGGTAAAAAATAAATATAACAACAACACTTTCAATTTACATCTGACATTGTTAGGACAAAATTGACAGTTGACACTAACAGTATTAGCCAGATTTACAAATTACAATTACAATATTTATTTTTGGTTTTAAGTTTTTATTCCTGTTGTCGTCTGAGTATCTGAAAAGTTTCCTGCTAAAATTAAGCAATTAATTAGTGTTCTATAAAGCTTAACTATTACTATTCTTTGCTTAGATTAAAAGAGCATTATGAAGCCAACTGTAGCTGCAGATGAAATGTTTCCTGAAGGAGTAGGACCTTTCATGGATCTCGACGAGGTAAATAATGTTCTCAACAATGAAGTTACTCTTTAAGTTATTGAATCATTTTAATTATCTTCACTGTATAATATAGTATATCAATGATACTGTAAAAATTATGAATATATTATATATATATTTATTAGAGTTTCTATATAGGCTGGAGGTCCTTCCAATCTGCTCATGGATTTAGCTGCTAATGAGAAAGCAGTTCACGCAGATTTCTTTAATGGTAAGCTCATTTGTACTATATATATTTAATTAGTTAAGGTTTAACATCAACATTTGATATTTTATATATTTATTTGATATTTCATAATTTTTAAATAAAAGGCATTGCATTCAATCATTAACATTTTAAAACATGATGTATATATTAAAAAAACCTGCCCTACCCTAAATAATTATTTTTAATGAAATTGTGATGACAGTTAGTGGACATCTGTATCACATAGCTTTTTCCTCATAATTCATTTCCATTGACAAGTACTCCCAGATCTGAAAAACCATTTTAGATCATACAAGTTGTCTTCTGTGAGGATCAAATAATTCCACTTACATAAATGTTGAACCAGCTTGAAGAAACTGCTAAATTTGATTTTTAGGTAGAAATTAAGATTAATCTTTGTTAACATACATATGTTAAAGCCTAAGAGATTTACTTCTGGGCCCAGGGAGCAGAATAAGACTGATGCTGTTTGGTTATTGATAAATCATACCTTGGCACTAAAAGCAAACAAAATTGGTTTTAGTTGGTATACCAGTGACACATACCCTTGTCAAATGTGTGGGTGTACAGGAATAGGTTTTCTTCCCAAGACTTCCTAAAGAAAGTTTTTACTTTAGGGTAGTCTTATGTTTTATAATCAGTTAGCACAGTAAAAAAGCTATAAGTTTTGCATATAGTATTTAGTCTACAAAATATTACATAGATTTGTATCTAACTGTTGTGTTCATTGTTGTTTTATTCATTGTTCTGAAATTAACTTTAGATGTTTTTTCTTTTTTCAGATTTCGAGGATTTGTTTGATGATGAAGACTTAAAATAAAAGGCATATTTAAAAATATTTCGATTTATTTCTCTTTACTTTAACAATGTATTACCAGAATAAACAGATACTTAACAACTCTCAACAGAATTTGATGCCAAACTCATTAGTGTAAACATAAAACTTACAAAACCTTCGAATTTGATTTGATACTTTTATTACATATTATCTTAGTGACTTGAAATTTATGATATAATGTAATTTCAGAGAATTTGGAAATATACATCTCTCTTCTCATTGGATCTTATTATTTATTAAAATACACTATGAAATAGTATTTATCAAAGTAATCTTGTGGTGAATGTTATGTTAATAATAACATAGATATGTATTATTATTGTTTTCATAACAATAGATTTGAACAGACTGCATATGTTATTATGACATGCATAACACAAAATTTACATGCATTATGTCTTTAAATTTTTAATTGTAGGGGTTAAAGTTAGCCAAATGTTAGACTTCGTGAACGCTTAACATTTTAAGAAAAAATGAGGACTGCCTAATTACCAACAGTCCAAAGTAGCGTATAACATTCTAACTAGACCCGCTGCTGTGTGGCCTCATTGTGCGCGTGTCTAACTGTCACCTTATTAATGATATAACTAACAGCTTTTATCCTAAGTTCACAATTATGTGTTAAAATATATAATACCTAAATAAAAATAATAAGGAAATGAAGATGTTTAAACTATTTCAGATTTACTCAAGTTATGTACCTAAAGTCCCAGATTTAAAAACACGAATGCAATGCAGGCAGCCAGATAGCATAAATTGAAATAATATCTTCAATAATAAATGTTATTAGTTACTGGCGAAAATTGCAATTATTCATAGAATAATAGCAATTATAAAATTTGTGTACTTCAAAATATACAGGGTGACTGACAAACCCGTCCAAATTTTTTTACGCACTAAACATCATATATGGAACCCATTTTTGCAAAAAAAATTGTATGTCAAATTTTCACCATAAAATATTTCATATGTGATCATTAATTCAATCGTACAGAATAGTGCTATGGTGCAACCTTCGTACGTTAACCTGTTATTACCTGTCTCTGTCTCTCCCGCGTAAATGAGTAGTGCGTATTCGCTCGCCCGATGCAATGCCGCCGTCCTCGGCCTTTTACTAGGTCAGATGGAGAGGTCATTGACACTCTAGCGCCGTATTATGTAAATTGCGAGTTCTTTGAATGACTGTGATGCTGATTACTCAACATTTTTGTACTATGTGATACAAAACTAAAATACATGTTTCTCATAACTTTTACTAAATCTGTGTGAACTTGGACGGATTTGTCAAAGTCACCCTGTATGTAGGCAATTAATTAATATTTTCTTCCGTGTAACATAAAATGCTAATGGTAAATAGTATGGTCATGATGGTACACATGTAATGAATCCTATAAGTTTGTTATATTTTAACCTGTTTGTATTATTTTTAGAAAGTTATGTTTCATTATGATGATGAGATGTACTTTTAATAAATTATGATAAAATTTGTATTACATAGATATTTAGTTAATAGCAGTTTTCCTATGCAAGCTTTTATCTTATATCTTAATACTTATTTATGGCATAGCAATTGATTTCCAAATTAGAATCTTCAAATCTATAAATTGAGATACATAATTGAGTAAATCGATGCACCATTAGACAGTAATTTATTAGGAATAATTGCTAGTGCGCGCAGTATGCGCTATGGACGTGTGCTAGACGTCGACGTCACTGCTGTCGTCGCTGTACTCTTGGCCCTCTCTGTACTCCTGGTCCTCATCCACTTCTTCACCATCTGCTTCCTCGAGCATTTCATCATCTAATGTATCGTCTTCTAAATCTTCCTCTTTGATTATAGTGGATATTTTTGAAGTTATACCTCTGGCCATTTCTGAAAATATCTGAATTTTAGTAAAATGAAGTATATGAACCTATATGAGGTTATTTATGATAAAAAAGGAATAGCTTCTTACTTCCTTCACACTATTTTATACCTTATTCTAATATACACATCAAAAAAGTCTCAGCAACATGCATGATATTACAAATTTACCATTTATACTAATTAATTTCTAAGTCTTTACTCACTCAAAGTGCGTGTATGTAAACTTTTTTGTTATTGATGACATACTGGCTGGTTGTAAAAAAAAATTCGATTATGTTTTGTTTTTTTCATAAAATTAAATGAAAGGGAATTTGTTTGAATTTATGTGCGTTTTTATTGCTACGTTTAGTCTTGATTTTATAATTTTACCAACCATTTAAATAAAGTTAGCGACAATTCTTTACGTCATGGAGCGACGTCATTTGACGGCAAATGAAATGCAAAGAGCTGTAGGGATGTTGCAAGCGGGAAGTAATCAATCTCAGGTATCTCGGCATTTTGGCATTCATAGAAGTGTTATTTGTCATCTTTGGCAGCGCTACAATAACACAAGGGAACCCGCTGAACAGCATCCAAGCCGTAAAAGGAGTACAACCACTCGGCAAGATCGGTACATACAACTGACTGCAAGACGCCAGCCGATGTTAACCGCTCGAGAGATAAATTCAAGTGGTGTTGATGTAAGTCCTAAACTATGCGAAATCGACTGCATGAGTACAGCCTACGAGCTCGACGCCCAATTAGGTGCCCACCGATACGTCACGGGAATCGCGCTCGTCGAAATGAATGGTGTAGAGAACGCAGAACATGGACCCAAGAGCAATGGGATAAAATTATGTTTTCTGATGAGTCGCGATTCGGGTTTAAGCCTGATACAAGAAGGGTGCGAATGTACCGTCGGCCCGGAAATACTGAAAGGCTCAGACGCATTCAGGAAGTTCATCCATACAACGGCTCATCCACCATCCTAAAATTTAAATTAGTACATGTTGCTTAGACTTTTTTGATATGTGTATATGCTTGAAAACTAGTGTTTTGATTTCTTTCAATTTCTTATTGATGTTGCACAGTTTTCTCAGCGCAGAGGCGAAGTAAGAATACTTATTTTTTTATTTAATACGGTACACCAACAGCATACATAAGATACAATTTACACAACATTTACAATAATGAAATTCATATATGTATGCCAATTAGTGCACACAACATTTGCCGTCGTAGTAGTTGTTTAATATTATATCTATAAAATGCAATATCAAATAAGTCAAACATTAATCACAATCACAAAAAAAAAACAGGAAAATTTGTATACTGATGAAAATGACAATCTATAAAAATTGGCATTAAATATTATTTTTATTTCTGTTAATTAATTAATTAAACAGTGGCAGCAAGAAAGCGAACAAAAAAAAATCAAAACTGATGCTGATGCAATACTGACAAATATGGTCGACAACATAATAAAATGTGTGTAATAAAATGTAGAAAGAGGAAAGGAAAAACTTGTTGTTGCTGGGACCACTCAAGGTGGATTTATATTTGTCTAACGTGTCGTGTCAGAAGCATATCGGTTTCATACATTTAATATGGTTAGGGACCAGTGTTGGGCATTAATCAATTAATATTTTAATCATCGTAGTAATTGATTGAAAAATTAATTGCAATTAATTTAATCACAATTAATGTAATTGCAATTAATCTGTTAGGTTGCATATTGCAATAAATTTATTTCAATTTAGTTGTGTTAATTGCAAGATACAATTAAAATAATGCAACTAATATTGTAATTGTTGTAAGTAACAATTAAAACTGCACCTGTAGGTGCACACAATATAAATTATCTTTCTTGTTATCTTACTTATTTCGCAGCGAAACTTTCCGTCCGTTTCTGTGTATTTCTTCTTCTGTTAATTTTATTTCCTATATTTAAATTAAATTAAAGTTTAATTGCAGGAACAATGCAATTGACTAATTGTTAATTGAAATGTCACAATTAACAATTAATCAATTGTTATTTTTAATTGTACCTTGCAATTAAATTTTGTCCAACACTGTTAGGGACACATTTGTATGTCGTGACGCGTTCTGTCGTCTGTCTTAAATGTATGAAACCGATATGCTTCTGACGCGTCACGACACGACACGTCTGATAAATATAAATCCACCTTAAGTCTACATCATCACTGATACTCACGTTCAACATATCCAGCTAAAGATTTGGGTACCATACTTTTCAACCTTTCTATATCTTCCTCTGTACATTCTCCTTTATCTAATCCTGAAACAGAACTTAAAAATAAGTTTTGTCTTCATAATCAATTATAACATTAAGCGCATATTTAAATTGTATTTTGTAATTCTAGACTAAAGTCTAGATAAATCTAAAATAGTCTTTAGATAAATCTAAAGAAAATATGTTCTTCATCATCATCTAAGCGTAGTATCCCGGTTGCAACCTAATCTTCCGTTTCGATGCCCGGGGTCTGCTTTCAGACTCTTTCTACTTCACTTCGCACGGTCTTCAGCATCCCTGGTAGTGAGCCCATTGGCACGCATATCAACCTTTACGACGTCAAACCAGCACTTTTTGGGTCTACCCCTCCTGCCGGGGCCCGGCGGAGGCACCATGGCCAGACATTTGTTTCCCACGTAAGCACTGCCACGAATACGGGAGTTCCTAACGCGGTCAAAGAAAATATGTTCTTATAATTGGAAAAATTTTAAAAATTCTAAAGCTTGACAAAAATATGGCAATATCAAATCAATAAGTTTGCTAATAGTCTAATAAACTTGTTTTAAACAATTATTTATAAGACCTTATTTACTGAACCTGTATGGCCTACAAATGCACATCACGAGCAGCAGTTATAAATTAAATTAAAATACGCGTATAAACATAACTATATAGCTATGAATTCAATAACCTGCATATACTTTGAATTTTGTGATTATTTCTATAAATACAAGGAGTAAATCGAGAAACACTCCCTCCCTATAATGTATATATTCTAAAACAATTCATGTTGCAAGCAATAAACATTTTGGGACTGCTGGTACAGCAAGCAACAGAGCACTGTATGTGTATATATAATTCATAATTAGCTGAAATTCTAGCTATAAACATAGTCAAACCTGATAATAATAATAAAATCTTAAAAAAAGACCAACTAATAATACATTAAATCTAACCAATAAATAAACAGATTTTTTGATAAGGTTATAGATAAGAATATTATAATATTAGAATTAATTAAAATTGTAATTATAAATATTAAAATAATTATTTACAACTCTTAATTTTATATGTAAACACTTGCTCTGGATGGAAATTGAACTTGTGAGACCTACACACCTGCTGCTGGTCTAGTTATATGAAATGACAGCAAACGAGTAGGTCATGCTACAGTACTGAGCAGCAAGTGCCAAATAAGTAATCCAAGGTAGTAGTGGTCCAAGGTGTTTACATTTACACATAATTGGGTATTTGAAAAAAAAATATATTGATTTTTTTTATGTATTTTAAAACTTTATTATTAATAATATTGATATTTAATGCAAAAACTTTAAAAAAAGTTTTTTTCAATTAATTATAAACAATTAAAAATTGATGAAATTTAAATAAAAATCACGTGACTATAAACGCGCCATGATTGGTCAACATAATTGTGACGTCATAATGTAATAGCTGTTAGTGATGTGAACCGATTACGATTTTCAACACCGGTATATACTTTGAAAACTAAACCGGTTTTTAAGTTTTTTTTTTAAACAAAAAATACACTAAAATAATATTAATAATCATAAGGATGTTGTTTATTTTTCTTAAAATAATCGCATTAATTGTACATAAGAAATAATCATCAAACGGACACAATATGTAACCATAAAAATCTATTTTTATTTTGCATCTTTTGCTAATAAATCATAATTCTGATTTACAAAACAAATTTAGTCAACAGCATCTGCTTGTATCCTGCTCTTTCTAGATGATATTACATATCCAGTTTTGGAAAACATTCTCTCTGAAGGTACCGATGTCGCTGATATAGCCAAATACTTTAGCGTTATTATATTTAATGGTGCTAAATGTTTGTTGGTGAACCAAAAGCACCCGCACTTCGCAACGAAGGAAAGCAGTTATGCTTTTGTGATATCTGCTTCTTCCTCTTGTGGATTTGTCTCAATATACATACGTAATATATTAACTGCAGAAGCAGTTGGATTCGTAAAGGGGCTTCTTTGTTTTAAAAAATCTAGCAATTCCGATTTTTTCTCTTCAATTGTTCCGTCACTTGACGTGTTACTTGCTTGTTCTGAAGTAGACGTTAGAAACCTGTCAGAATCTTTAATGTTATGGGCTAATTCTTTTCTTACTAGCTCTTTTGCAGACTGCATGTTTTCCGGGTGACGAAATGCAGTTCTTAATGAGGGATGTAAGAATGTAGATATTTGGGACACAGTTCTTGTCTCATATGAGAGAAGTCTACTAGTCATATTTTACCTCACTGATGAGTGAAACATCTTGCCTATATCTGTTGCCAGGGAAATTTCAGTAACATTCAGCTTTTCAAATAATCCACATATTATAGGAATGACTAATGAACTAGTCGGATACTGAGCAGCGTTAGTAAGTTTTGTAGTTTCCTAAAATATTTCCAAAATTTTAATAATTTCTAAACCGGCTTCTTCTTCGGGGGCAGATAAGTAGTCAGGTGCAGGCTGAGCTAATTTCCTGCATACCAATGCAAGAATGTCAGATAACTGTAGTAATCTTTCCATCACGTAGAACGTACTATTCCACCGTGTAGATATCTCTTGTATTAATCTCAATGGTGTAGAATCGGGATTTCTTTCTTTCTGAGCTATTTTAAGAGCTTACCATCCCGCTGTAGATTTTTTGAAAAATTTCACAATAACTTTACATTTGTTAATTATGCCCTCCACCAAAGGAAGCTTCAAAGAATCGTCTTAAGTTAAATTAAGAGTATGGGCGAAACACGGCATGTGCCGTATTCCCAGCAAGTTACACATGATTACCGTGTTGCTGCCATTATCAAAAAATATGACGAGAAAAATCCACACAATAAACAAAAAGCAAGCAAAACTGAAATGTTTTGGTAACGTGAAGTTAGTCAAGTATCAAAGCGAGATATTCGGAGATTCCTCCTACCAAAGACACTAGACAACACTAGTGACGCCCATGTTCGAACACATAAATGCTCGAAAATTTATTTTGGGATCGTAATCGGTTTCCTAAATAAAAAACCGATATTTATCGGTTTCTATAAAAACCGGTTTATTTTAGGTTTTTAAAAAACCGGTTCACACCACTAATAGCTATTCAATAACGTCAATAACAGTACAGCATTAAATGCGACCATATTATTGAAAATTTATTGCTAAAATACGAGTTGTTAGTTCCGATTAGCTATGTGTGATAAAGGATTTATTAAGCAAAGTCTGATAATATTCCTGATGTTGATATATTTATTACCAATTAATAAAAAAATGACGTTCGGTTTAATTCTGCTGAAGTTCGAGGTGCCAAGGTAAGTCTGTTATAAAATAATGTAATAAATGAAAATATTAAAGTATTTATTATATTATTTTGTTTTGGGATTATCACAGTGCACTGCTTGAAACCATTTATTTCGACAACAAAATTAAATAGATCAAAACGCTGTATTTATTATTTTTCTATCAACTGCGATGAGTGAAAACATTGTGACGTCACACGCGCTCGGGTTTGTTCGGGAGTTGTCGGCGTGTCTTCGGTATTTCTGGGACTAAATTCAAAAATTAATTTTTATTTTGAAATAACTTTGGAATTATTGCGAAAAAAAATAAAATAAAAATAGTTTTGCTATAAAACTTATATATGATCTTTTCATTTATCACAAAAAAAAAATTTGTTCAAATACCTAATTGCTAGATGTGTTGGAAGTGTATTAATGAGTTGATGTAAAAGGATTGCTGATAAATTGCAAGTTTGATGTTTTGACCAAGTCTAGATGCTACGGTCATAATGGAAAATGAACCAAAAAAAGGACAACATAGGATGCCATAACCTCTGAAACTCAGTAAAAATTAAATACAAATAGATTTTCAGCAACAAATAAACAATAAATATAAATTATGAAAAAGATAAAACATTATTTGTGTTTAAGTTTGACATGCAAGTGTAATGTAGATGTAATAAATACATTTTCTTTTTCCATCACGACCATATGCCTTGGTACAGACTCACATTAAATACATTTGCTATGTAAATATTGTTAAAAAACCATTGAAAGCATTTGCATCCAAAGCAAACATTGTATTCCTTTTCTTGATCAAGAAGATACAAAAAATTTTGAATAGCAAAATTTTATTAATGTAGCTTCCCGTAAACTATCTATAACTTCATTCAATTTTTACTATTCCATAATCAAGCGCTGATTGCCTGTTGCCTTTTATACTTTTTTCTAGTTACAACCACATAAGCTACCATATACTCACATTTACCATATACCAACATATACCAACCATATATTCACATTTGTGTAGGAATAAAACTTACCAAATAGCAGGCCCATTCTTTTTAGAATATCGATATCATCGTGAATTTGGAATCTTTTATTAAAATTAAACATATACTCTGTCCTGGAATATAAAAATACACAACATTATATTGTTGTCATAACTTATGCTATGATCAAGAAGGATTGTTTTCACATTTAATAAATAATATACTGATTAAGACATACAATGGAAATATTGTATCAGGTTGTGTATAGAATATTGTGTGTGAACTTTAACATGAGCCATCACTTCACAAGTGTTTTTATAGCTGTACAACATAAAGGTAAACAACAACTACACTTTTAATGGCATAAGGTGATTTGGCCTAGATGCAATTTAGAAAGTCCTGATCCTCGAAAATGGAGTAAAAAAATGTGACAGTAAGGTAGGTAGGTGGAGTGCAATTTCTGATAAATGGTATCTGTAAGTATCGACGCGTTATATTTTCCCATTGTTATCAACAGTAGAACCTCATAAAGTTCAAATGTTGGATGAACCCTAGATTAAACAAATTATGATAAATTTTTGGATCATTATGTAAATTCTGGCTGCATCTGAAACATTCACATTTTTCTCTGTGCAGGGGTGGAATAAGAATACTAACCTCTGCGGCCAGGGTCGGCCTGTCGTAAAAGGCGACAAAACAACTCTAGCTACGTGATGGCCTGTCGGGATGGCAACCACCCCTGGTGTATAATAAGAATGTCGCCATAATAACCTTGTGTTACGGCATTAGTGACCAATGTTTCCGTACCCCTATGCGTCAGCAACGTGATCACGATGCTCCTAGTGTCGCAAACATCCGTAGGCAATGGTAACTGCTTACTATTAAGTGGGTCGTTATCCTGTCTGTTGGTCCTCAGCAATAAAAAAAAAACAAGCCTCACAATACATGTATGGTTTTCCTATGTTTATTACTTCACATTCCTTTTATTCCATGCAATGAGACCATCCTACGTTAATTGTGTTCTTGTTAATAATCTTGTTAAAATCGATTCCTACATGGTGAATATCAAAATATTACGTCTAAGTACTTACTTATCATTAGATATACTGCAATCAATTAAGGCCTTATCACTTGTGTTGACAACAATAAATGGCAAATGTATAGCAGATGAAGGCGATGGCTTCACACCTTTACTTTCTACATCTCTATTTCTTTCAATCAGACTTTTAAATGAAATATGCTGAAACAGAAATAACAGAAAGTTAGTCAATTTCGAATTTTGCTGTTTTCTCAGTTTTGCTTTGATACTAATATTAGCACATCCGTATTTCTATCATTCATTCAGTGTTGCTGTTATTTATGCAATTAATTCCAAAACAATTGACCATGGCATCTTGGATAGAAATTAGGTAAGGACACTAATGCAGTACTCCTATTTGCTAAATCACAGTCTGTCATAAAACAATATTTTCGGTTTCCCTTTTGGAATTGGTCAGGTCAGACGTTAGCTGACCTAAGAATTTACCCTTATCCACTTCATCGTTTTCTTGGGTTTCAAAGCCAATAGGCACAAAGAATCAGATTTGTGACAATGCTCAGTACTTTCGAGGGTCGAGATAATACATTTGTAAACATCAAACCTGGCATCTTAAAGACAATATGTATGTAACAGCTATAACACTTGCTTTGTACATTCAGGTAATTGATCTCAACCATAATCAACACCATAACAAGCATAATAATTTTATCATTAACTATTTTAGAAACCAGCAGATTAAGTTTTAGATCAGAAAGAACTGTTACAAATTCAAAACTTGGTTTCCAATATGATAAATGTGAAAACCTTTCTTATGTTTGGTTTTGTGTATTTAATTATTTACCTTCTGTATAACCTATAAGTTATAACTTATGATGGATATGTTGTTTGTATAATATGGTAAGCTGGTAATGAATATTATATTTAAAAAGCTTGCATTAGTAAATAATTACCTGAAGTATAAGCTCTTGTAACTGCTGAGATTTCTTCTGTACTTGTTCTAATTTTGTTGCCTTTTCCTTTTCTAACGCCACACACTCCTGCACACTGTTTGTGGGTAGGCCCAACCATCTGATCTCCTTTTTGTCTTTCGATATAATATTCATTGCCATCAGTACATTGAGTGCGTCATAGACCCTTCTGCGAATATTCTTTTGATCATAGTGCTGAAACAGTGAAGAGGATCTAGTCCATTTTGATACTACATAATGATATTAATGTGTATGTTCTATTCTGCCTTTTAACATGCATATACTAATTAGCTACTCTACTTTCGTAAGCAATCTCTATTATGCAGTACCATTCCTAAGATCATTCACATATATAATAAATACATTCATTGATATGATAAATAAAGAAAACTTATTGATTATATTTATTAAATCAATCAACTTCAATGCAGAAAACATTAATTGAACAAATTTAAATAATTATTTCATAGTATGTATGTTATTCCAAATTTCCATGACGAAAAATATCATCATGCCCATTGCAGTAGTAGTAATATATTAATATATTTCTGGTTTTGTCATACACAGTGTGTATAACTAAATATTTTGTTGTACCAGGTGAACAGGTTAAATTTAGTCAAATGAATTTTATGAAGGCTGGACTATGTATACGTACTTGACTATCTGCAGAACCATGCATTCCAGCTGCAAATTCCAAAACTAGTTCATCAGCTACTTCATTATACGATGTAAAACCTTTGATTCTAACTTTTTCACATACTTTCATAGAAAAATGTCGCAATCCTTTGCCTACTTTATCTGCATGCTTTCTTCTTTTTGTGGTGCTAAAACAAATTTAACACATAATGAAAACAATACACTTAAATAAATACTTCCATATATTTATAAATCTTCTTTTAAACAGGCCGCTGTGATGTCACCATTCGCATAAATGTGCTTATTCCATTCTACCTTTATACTTTTCTGGAGGTAGTTAACCTCCTGAGTCAAATCTGGGGGTTAAGAGGTTGGCTTCTAAGCCCCTTTTTTGCCTTGCTGGGTTGTAAATGAACGTTTTTTTGAGTCTTCATTGTATTTAACTAATATAGTACTTTTTGTCTCATCCTTGGTTTATTTATATATCACATGTTTTCTTTAATTTGCTTATCATACGCCAATAGTTCCCCTCAATTGTGTAATATTAGCTGATACTTATTTAACGTAATACATATACAGAATTGAAATATACTTTTTATTTTAAATTAACTTACTATTCTGGTGGCTGTTCATTGTCTGAATCATGTCTTCTTCTTGAAGCATGTGACATTGCCCGTCTTGTTTTATTTGTTGCGGGGTAATCAATATTTTGAGAGGCCTGAGGCAATTCTACAGACGGAATATCTAAGTTACCGTATTCTATCAATGCAGTCTTATTAGCCTAAAAAGAAATATACAGAAAATTAAATAATTCAATTAATAAAAATAATGGTACATAAAAATCTTGTTTCATTATACGTCAAATCCCATTATGCATAAGACCATATTTTTTACTGACTAACAGATGTAACTGTTTGCACATCTACTTAGGCGTCATCCATAAATTACGTCACATGTTACAAAACTTGGGGGATTACCGGAATGTGACATGTCACACTTGCCCCTTGGGGCAGGGAGGTTAAAAGCTTTCTGACTTTGTAAATTTGGCTGGCTTTATAAATCTACCAACTCAATTTTCCTCTTGCCCTTATCCCACGTTATATGGGGTCGGCACAATGAGTTCTCTCCTTCTACTTTCATCTGTTAGCCGTCATCTCAACATTCACACTCTTTTTTGTCATATCATCTTTTACGCAATCCATCCATTTTTTTGGTCTACCTCCACTCCTGTATCCATCCACTCTCATTTCTATCATTTTCCTTGTTATATGGCATTCTTCTCTGCACATTACATGCCCAAACCACGTTAGTCTATTACTTTTAACTTTTTCAATAACTGACGTTACTTTCACACTTCCTCTAATATACTAATTTTATCAATTTTCGTAACTCCATATATCCATCTCAGCATTCTCATCTCCGCAGCATGTAACACCCTTCGTCCCTCCCCTTTGTGGCCCAGCATTCCATCCAGTCCAAACAATACGACAGGCCATAATACGAATTTATAAATTTTACCTTTGAGTTTAAATGGTACTCTTGGGTCAAAAATTGTTCCTGAGACCTGTCACATTCACTCTATTTTTCACATCTCGGCCTATCTCACCGTCGTTCTGGATTAATGATCCGAGGTACCGGAAGTTGGAGCAAGTCGGCAGCACCAAGCCTCCTAAAGTAATCCGGGTAAGGTCAGATATTCCAACAAAATCGCAAAATAGATGGCATACGATAAGTAGAAACTTATCTTTAACCCAACACCCTCTAATCTCTACTGCCATTTAGCCAATCTGCTCTAGACCTCGTGAGCATTTTCTCCAACCAGCACAATGTCATCGGTAAACAGCATACACCAAAGTGTCTCCTCTTGTATTCTTAATGTTACTGCATCTACCACCAGGCGAAACAGGTAAGGGCTAAGCGCCGATCCTTGGTGTAAATCTACCGGAACACTGAACTTATCTGTGACGTCAGCAAAAGACCGGACGTATGTACTTGTCTTAGCACATTTATCCTTTCGCTTTTATGGCCCACCACAAAACTTTTCAATGAACAAGTCATATGGCTTTTCAAGGTCAACAAAAACCTTGTACACTGAAGTATTTTTCGCACAGTTGGCGAAGTGCGAATATGGCATCCGTTATCCCTGTCCGGGTATGAAACCAAATTGGTTCTTATTTCGGTCTCCTCTCGTAGTCGCCTTACAATTACTTTCTCTAAAATCTTAATGCTGTGCGACTCATTCATCGGAGATCGCCTCGTTTTGTAACAGCTTATTGAAGAACAGTCAGCCACTTCCATCCATCTGCTTTAAGAATTTCCATACTTCCACTGGTATTTCATTCGGTTCTACAGACTTGCCGTTTGGCATACTATCCACAGCCAATATAACCTCAGTTGTACTAACCTCTTTCACAACGCCTATATTAACGGGTGCGTTCTTCAACATACCACTCCAGGACATTCTCTTCATTCATCTATTCACAGAAATAATTTTTTCATCTGCTCTTTATTTCTACATCGTCTGTTAAGACGCATTGCATTCTTGCATTATTTTTTCTGTCGTTCAGAATGGTTTCCATAAAGATGTTTCTCAGGGAAGCCCTAGCTTCCCAAAAACTCATACAGCTTAGTTTGTTCCCTGACCTTGGAGACAGCAACAGCTCTTTTTACTCCCTTTTTACATTCCATATATTATTTCCTCTTGCTTTCCTTTATCATAACATCCTCTTCTTCTGCACTTCTCCATTCTTTAAAAGCATTTTTCTTTTCTTTCAGAATCACTTGCACTTTATTCAACTACCAGGATTCTTTCTCAGTTTTACGTGTTCCTTTCGTTTCACCAAAACTTCCTTTGCCAAACCTCTTAATGCATTCCGCTATTTCATTCCAACATTCATTTATGGATTTTCCCATCATATCATCCATCCCTTTCATTTTGTTTACCACCATTGTTTAAATTTACTCGCATACTCTTCTTTTTCCAAAAAGTGCCACTTAATTTTGGGGGGTCAACAAATCAAACGCGGAAGCAGCTTATAACAAAGCTTCCTCGGGCTCTTTTCTGTTTCCGAATCCATCATAAAAATTACGAACTCGACCTATATTTATTGATACTTTGATTTGGAAGCTTTATCTCCGGAAAAAAGGAAAACTGTCGTCAATAGTAGACAATTTTCAAATTTATTATACATCAATAATTATCAAATTACTAGCTGTACTCTGAGCGCGTTCCTACGCTACTTACTAAAATAAATTTGAAGGAAAGACATTACACAAATATTGAATTTATTTCGAGTCATTTTATTGATTATGTTCATGTCGAAAAAACTGTGACATTGCAGCGTTTCGTTTCAATTCGATATTTATTGAAGTGCTGTGGGATACACAATATTTCTTGTTTTTCCATCTGATGCGTAAACGAATAAATCAGAAGGTTTTCCGACGCGTGAGCAGGCCACATAGAGCTGCCCATGTAAGAAGTATGGATTCTCCAAATTTAATCCACAGACTTGCAACGATTGTCCTTGTACTTTCTTGATAGTTATTGCGAAAGCGAGTCGCACCGGGAACTGCAAACGTTTGAATTCGAATGGCATATCTGTCGGGATCATTGAGAAACGTGGCAACAGTACGTCTTCACTAATATTTTATTATCGAATCAAGCTGGCTATGATAAATATGTTTGTAATATAAAGGAAAGAGTTTTTATGCAGATGCAAAATTTTTTCGATACATCCATTTATGGATGTAATTAAAACTAAAACATATAATATTAAAACATGGATTTTAATTTCACAATTTACATAAATTCTTACGTTCAACTGTCACAGCAATAAATGAAATTCATTGGAATGATATGATATGTGGCGCTACCTGTCAAAGATTGGTCGTACCAGAAACCTTTGTGGGCTCATGCACAACACTGCTGAAGATCATGACATGATCAAATGCATAGTTTACGATTCTATAAAGGACATACAGACAAACATTCATTTTTATAGATATAGAAGATTGACACAGAATGGCGTTTGCTTCGGAACACAAATAAAAATTGAGTCCTTATGTGAAATAACTGTTGAATTTAATAAAAATACGAAAAAATGAAAATTAATTTCCTTTTGATTATTATGCATAAAATGGGGAGAGGAGAAGGTTTTAACCCTTTTAGTGTTAAGCTATTTTTCACACATTTTGCATAAATAGCGGAAGTAAATATTTTCCTTAAATGTAGGTGGATTTTCGTAATTCTTTCTGTTATTGATAAGGAACATATTATAAATGGATATTTATAAATGTTATTAATTTATTATAAATGTTATACAAGCGCGCTACGACACGTCCGAGAGTCAATTTATTGACGGTTCGCGCTCTAAGGGTTAAACGTGTGACAAACTGTGACAAAGATGGGGAGGGGTTAAAAAGTCCTAAAATTCGTGTGACTTAATTCATGGATGGCCTCTTACTGCCAGTATACATAAAATATATTGAGAAAAAATAATAATATTTCAAGGATGACAATTTTCGAGAATTTTGTCAAACTATGCCCTCAAACAAAACTAACAATATTGAATCACAAAACAACTACCGGAAACTTTTCCCTAAACCAACACAAACTTTCCTACTTGAACATAAAGAGGTCACTTGTATAAGATGCACAAATAAGTTTTACAATTGCTTCGATCAAAATAATTAATTATCAAATTATTCTCCATCATTAGCCGCTACTTTTCTCCATTCTTTTTCTGATCACATTCGGATACCACGTCGGAAGAAATCTTCTTCTTTAGCGGCTATCAATGAATCAATCCAATTATTGGTATCTTTATAAGATTCAAAGCGCTGCTCAGACAGACCCTGTCATGACCGGAACAAATGGTAATGGAAGGGGTGATATCTAGTGAATACGGCGGATGGGACAGGATTTCCTCATTATGGTTTTGACGAACGCTGTAGAATGCAGACGAGATATTATCAGGTAGGAGTAAAAAAAATTGTAGTGGGTGTGCATTTTTTCTTTAATTGCTTGGTTCGATCTCATTCATTGTTTTCAGTACAGAGCTCCAGTAACAATTTCTTTTGGTTTAAGCAACTCATAATACACAACCCCAGACTGTTCTCATCAAATATGAGTTATTTCCATGAATACTCAGTTTGGTTGCAATGTTGAAGCATGTAGGTAATCATAATGGATCCATTTTTCGTCCCCAATTACTACACAATACTATAATTCTTTCTTTTATGCTTGGCAAGCAGCATTGACATTTGATTTTGATTGATTTTATGCATGTACGACATGCATAAATTCACCATTCAACATTTCTCGTCTTCTATTCATTTTTGTTTTGAATCATTCCCACTTTATGTAATGTGAAATTCCCTGTTAAGTCACTAGTAATGTAAGTGCAAGTTCTTTATTTATTTGGGACGAATCTTCCTGCAATAATGCTTCCAATCCTTTGCCTTTTAACTCTTTTAGCCTTCCATTGTATTCTTCCATGCCAAATTCAGTTTTACTTTTTAAACCACTCTTGACAATGTCTCTCAATAAAAGCAGCCTCACCATAGGGGAGCAATAGATGCGCCTCAGCTTTCTTCAAATTTAAGCAGTAAATCAAAATTTCCGATAACTTATATATACTATATTCCGCTGCAAACTTGACATTTTCAGACAAAGAATATTATGTGGTATGGAGAGTAGGGAGTACATGGCAATGAAATGGCAGATGAACTGGCAAGAGAGGGCTCAACTAATGATTTTATGGGTCCGGAACCATGTGTAGGCATTCCGACTAGCCTCGTGAAAGCCACATTCAGGGATTTTGCAGACCGCAGTCAACAACAACACTGGCTGACTAGAATCGGTCTGGAACACTCCAAAAAATTTTTGGGATCCACGTACAAAGCACGAGGATCCATCTGGAACATGAGCAGGGGGCAAATACGCTACTTGCTTGGAGCCTTTACTGGGCACTTTGGAACCAACAACATGCTCATGAAGATGGGTCTAACCGCGACACCCATGTGCAGGTTGTGTGGGGAACATACAGAACACCTACTGTGTACATGTGATGCATTGGCCAGGAGGCGAATGAATCTTTTGGGGGTAGGATATCCAACACCGGAAGACTACAGGCTCCTATCTCCATACCTCATTGTTAGGCTCATGAAGCAGATCTTCAAGGAGGTTGGAGAGGAGTGATTGCTATCTAGGGGAACACAAAAGATCCCATTGGGTCGAAGTGTCCGAGATATTTCTCGGCCCCAAAATAAGATAAGATAAGATTATGTGGTAAGTTACAGTCATAAACATTTGAAGGTTATGTTACTACCAAATGAGCAAGCTTACAATATTAACTTTTATATCTGCTAATTTTAATGATTCCTTCTGGTGAGGCCAACGTTTACTGTTGGAAACTTATTTGTATATCTTATAACAAAATTCGATGATACTACACTCCTGATGACAATTTTTGAGGAAATGAAAACCTTGTTTAAAAGAGTAACGCCAAGGGACTTTCTATAAATATGACTAAAACAAAGTCTAAGGACCAAAATAATACTTATTCGTGCCTTAGTTTTCAATATTTCTTTATTGTGTAGAAACGTGGACAATGCTTGCTGTTATGTACTAAACTGTAGGTAGTTGACCAAAAACCAGTCTGGAAAAAGCAACTGTCAAGACTGCTTCATGTGCTATGTGTTCCTAGGGTTTTGTGAGTATTTAACAGTGGCGACGAGTGAAAATAGTGAAAACGCGTAAATAAGTGAATAATTTCATAATAATTACATTTTAAAAAACAAATAATAATGGGTGTTAAATTTAATGAATTTGACATTGCTAACGGTTGTTGGAAAAATTACATCGAGAGGTTTAGTTACTGTCTTGAAGCTAATGATATTAAGGAAGATGCAATGAAAAAAGCTAATTTATTGGCGGTTTGTGGTTCTGAATTATATGATTTGATTATATGTTTAATATCACCTCAGCGGGTAAGCGAGGTTACCTTCACATTTATTATTCAAATTTTAAACGGCCATTTCCACCCAAAACCGAATGAGATCATAGAATCTTACAAATTTCATACGAGAAATCAAGAAGTAGGTGAATTATTGAAAAACTATATTGCTCAACTTCGTAAGTTAAGTATAAATTGCAATTTTATAGATTTGAATCGCACCTTAAGAGATAGGTTAGTTTGTGGAATTTTAGATAAAGATATTCAAAAAAAACTTCTACAACAAACTCAATTAACTTTTGAAGAGGCTTGCCATATAGCACTGTCTCATGAAAGTGCGAATATAGACTCCAATATAATAGTACAACCCGGCCTAAGTACCATGATTCAAGAACAAGATTTTACAACACCAATGGATATCAATAAAGTATCAGGTAGGGAAATGTCTTTTTCTAAGAATAGGTCCAGTTGTTTGCGGTGTACTAAACAACACAGTGGTGAATGTCGTTTTCGCTGGAGTAAATGTAACTACTGTGGGAAAAAAGGTCACATAGAAGCAGCATGTTTACTAAAATCTAAGCAAAATAGGAAGCAGAGTTATTCTGAATGTAATGGGCTATATGAGATAGGGGTAAATTGTATTAGACAGGATAAAGTAAAACCTTATGAGATTAAAGTGCTTATAAATGGTACAGAGATAAATATGGAGGTGGATTCAGGTTGTCCATATACAATAATTAGTGAAAACACAGCTAGATTAATATGGAATAGATCACTTCCAAATATGAAAAAGACAAACATTGGCTTGAAGTCCTATACTGAGGGGAAATTATCATTATTAGGTGAATCAAAGGTACAAGTGAACTATAAAAATATAGTGAAAAATTTGAAAATTCTCATTGCTAAAGGTAATGGTTCGAGTTTAATTGGCAGAAATTGGTTTTCGGAATTAGGTATTATGATACAAGGGCTGAATAATTTAAAAATTACTGCAAGTGTTAGAACTCAAGTTTCACAATTAATTAATAAGTATAAATACATTTTCGATTCTGGTTTGGGAAAATACAAGGGACCAGTAGTGAATATTACACCAAATAAAGGGTCTGTACCTAAATTTCTGAAATGTAGACCAATACCATTTGCTATAAGGGAAAGAGTTTTTAAGGAGATTGATAGGCTAGTTAAAGAAGGAGTAATTGAGCCTACAACACATTCCAAGTGGGCTACCCCGATAGTACCTGTTTTAAAAACAAATGGCAATGTTCGGCTATGCGGTGATTACAGATCCACTGTGAATGCGGTCACTAATACGGATACCTACCCTTTGCCTACGCTTAATGAAGCTTTTGTTGAACTGCAAGGGGGGGTAATATTCTCAAAAATAGATTTAGAACAGGCATATACACAAGTACTGGTTGATGATGAGACATCTGAGCTTTTAACATTAAATACACCAAAAGGTTTGTATAAAATGAAAAGGCTACCTTTTGGTGTTAAGGCTTGTCCTGGTATTTTTCAAAGGCTGATGACGTCACTACTGGCAGGGGTCAGAGGAATTTCTGTTATGTTGGATGACATAGTTGTCTGCGGGACAGATGTTGAGGAGCACAATATTAGGTTAGAATCAGTATTACAGAGGTTGCATAGAGCTGGGTTAAAAGTAAACAAAGAAAAATGTATATTTGCAGTCCCCAGAGTCCAATTTCTCGGTTATTTAATAGATGAATCTGGAATACACCCCTCTAAAGACAAAATTGACTCTATTGAAAAATCTTTACCACCAAGGAATATAAAGGAGTTACAAGCATTTTTAGGGCTTCTCAATTTCTATGATCGTTTTTTGCCAAAGAAAGCAACTATAGCTGAACCATTATACAGATTATTAGACAAGAATGCTAAATGGGAATGGAACAGGTCACATCAGTCTGCTTTTGAAATGTTAAAATCTATGTTAGCAAGCAATGATACACTAGTGCATTATGATGCTCGCAGGAAGTTGATAATGTCTTGCGATGCCTCTCAATATGGATTAGGGGCAGTTCTGGAACACGAGATGGATGACGGTACTAAAAAACCGATAATGTTTGCATCCAGAACGATGAATTCACATGAACGCAACTATGCCCAAATAGACAAAGAAGCAGCAGCCATCATATTTGGGTTAAAGAAATTCCATCAATACATAAGCGGACGTAAGGTATTCATAAACACTGATCATAGACCCCTGCTCGGCATATTTGGTCCAGGTAAGCCTATTCCTACCATTATCTCACCAAGAATGTTGAGATGGGCATTATTATTAAACTCATATGATTATGAGATACAGTATGTGGAAGGTAAAAAACTTGGAAACGCAGATGCATTAAGCCGTTGGCCATGTAAGGAGGAGCAAATTAAGGATGAAGAGTATTCCGGAGTGCTACTAATAGAGGAAACACCCTTAGACTTGGAGTTCACTGCTGTAGAAGTTGCTAAACTCACACAAAAGGATACAACACTGTGCAGAATACTGTATTGGATTAGAAATGGTTGGCCTACAAAAGTGGAAAAAGATTTCAAAATATTCTGGCAAAAAAGAGAGGAGTTATCGATACACAATAAGTGTATATTGTGGGGCAATAGGGTAGTTATTCCAGAACTAATGCGCGAACATATCTTAAATGAGCTACATCGAAATCATGATGGCATAGTTATAACAAAAGCATTAGCCAGAAGCTATTTCTGGTGGCCTGAAATGGACAAACAGATTGAAAATGTTATAAAAAACTGCAGCAATTGTTTAGAAAATAGAAATATGCCAGTTTCAGTGACACATCATTGGCTAAAACCTGATAAACCATGGTCCCGGCTACACATAGATTACGCTGGTCCATTTATGGGAAAAACGTTTTTTATTGTCATTGATGCATACTCCAAATGGCCTGAAGTTAAAGTAGTGAATGACCTCAGTAGCAACACATTAATAAAAACATTGCGAGATATTTTTGCTGAACAAGGTTTACCAGACTCCCTTGTCAGTGATAATGGTAGAAGTTTTATATCTGAAGAGTTTAAGAATTATTTGAAAAGCTGTGGTATTAGACAGATACTGGTGCCCCCTTACCATCCAGCTTCAAATGGACAAGCAGAACGGATGGTACAAACTGTTAAAAAGAAGCTTAAAAAATTAACATCAGAACCATGGTCTGAGCGACTCCCCAAGATGTTATATGGACTACGATCTACACCTAACAGCATCAATGAAAAAACACCAGCAGAGCTTCTTAATAATAGACGCTTCCGTACTAAATTTGATTACCTAAACCCTTTGTCTTTTAGAGATAAAGAAGAAATTCATGCAAAAGACGACAATAGTACACTTAAAATAAGGACATTTAAGGTTGGTCAATGGGTATATGTTCGTAACTATGCGAAAGGACCTCGATGGCTCAGAGGTATTGTAGAGAAGAGAGTTGGAGTCTGTAGGTACTTGGTGCGGTGGAATGGCCGATTATTATTAAGACACATAAACCAGATACATGGGCCTGCAGAGGAAAGTAAAAAACTGCAATCGAAAGAAGGAAGGGATTTACAGTTAACAATAAGTGATGAGGATAGTGAAGGAGAAATCACTATCCCTTCCCCACGGAAATGGCCGGAAATCATTGGAGTTAGAGGACCACAAGATGTGGTGTTACCATCTCAATCTGAAGAAGGATTCAGAAACAAAAGAACTTTGTCAATTTCACCGCCAGCATCTACCCCAAAGAAATTACGGGCCGAAAGACAATCTAGCTCAGAATCATATGAGGATTCTGAAGTTGATGAAGAATAATATAATACAATATTTCAAAATTATACATCTACATTATATAATATGTAACTATAGTAATAAAAATATAATAAATAATTAAATAAGTAAAGTGCTATAAGAACAAGAATAAAATTAGTGATTATGAACTTGTATAAGAATATTAGTTTAAAAAGTGATTGTGTCAGCTATCTTCGGGGAAAGGCATGTTATGTACTAAACTGTAGGTAGTTGACCAAAAACCAGTCTGGAAAAAGCAACTGTCAAGACTGCTTCATGTGCTATGTGTTCCTAGGGTTTTGTGAGTATTTAACACTTGCTAAGGAAAGGCAAAGGATAGATGTATTCGAAATGTGGTGCTGGAGGCGGAGGATATGCATTCCGTAAACCTCTAGGCGCATAAATATATCTATTCTTGACCAACTGTCTGCTGTCTGTTTTCATTGCATTCTTTCATACTTTGGCCATATAGCAAGACAAGGGGACAACATTTTGGAAAGACTAATCATAGTCAGAAAGGTAGAGGGGAAAAGAGCCAGAGGGCGATCTCTGACAAGATGGTCAGACAAATAAGGGAGAGGCGTTCCAGGGTGTAGTGAGGATGGCGACAAATAGAAATTGGAAAGAATTCGTTAATGCCTGTGTGTTCACATCATGTAGCGATTACAACCTTCAGTCATGAAGGACCGACCAGAGATAACAAAATTTGATATCCACCATGGCTGGCTCTAGATCCAAATAGTGAATGAAAGCATTAAATATATTAAAATCCAATTGTAAATGTTAATAGTACCAGGTAAAAGAATTTCATTCGCAATTTGATATTACATTTCATAATAACCTGAAGATATATATAAAATGAAAAATGTACATACTTCACCCTTTTCAAGGTTATTTGGTTGTACTTTAGGTATAATTTTTTGTAATTGTGACAATGTCTCAACAGGAACCTGTAACAATTCTGAAACAATTTTAAGTATTAATGAATTTATCTCGAGCACTGATAAATGGCAACACACATTACATGCTGCCAATATTCTAACAACCCATAGTTTCAAAGTCTTCAGTTAACAAGTATAAACATTAATGCAACCAATAAAGTCCCATTGTTGGCCTCAGGGCTCCCCCTAGTAGGAACAAACAATATAACTGCCATGTTTATCCAAGGCAGATAGGTGGTTTATGCATAAATGAACTTTGTACGTTAGGTTGTTCTTCACTACATTTCCTTCCCCATTGGAACATGGCAATTATATTTTCGTATCATATTAGATAAAGAAGAACTAGCTCAAACAAAATAATTCTAAGTAATGTTTGTTGCAGTTTAATAGCACTTAGCTACCACATACATAATTAATTTAACTGTAATAGAATAATATGAAATTTGAACAATTTACAAATTACTCACTTGAATCCCCTGTACCACTATTTAAAGTTATAGTTTGATATAAAGGTACCTGCAATAGAAACCAATCAATAAAATATGAATACAACAATACAGCTATTTTACATAAAATACTTCTTACAAAAGTTTAATTGACTGTGTAATATTTTCTATAACCAGACTAGAAACTTTGGAATATGCCTAACGAAAAATGCTTGCAAAATTATCACTGTTTGTAGATATTTTAAAATATTTCAATGCCAGAAGTGTCAACATATTGTTGACCTTGAGGGGGATAGGAAAAATATTTTTTTAGGGTGGGAAGAAATTGTCTAAGGAATAATGTGCTATGGAAAACAGTATAACACCAGAAAGAAAAGGAGAAAATGCATTATCAAAAATCTATATAAAATGCATTTAAATAAAGACTTGACAAACAACATGACACTAAACACTTGTATACATATATGCAAAACTCAAAAATCTGAAGCATGTGCTATAAAATGTAGAGTTAACAATAAGACTAGTTATGTAAATTATCAGAAATAGTACAAACATACAAAATAGATAAATAGAATGAAAAGTCCTTTTATGGATACTCAAACTGTATTCATGTCTGACAAATATATGTTATATAAATCTTCCCAATGATTGCGACAAATATACATGTATAGCCAATGTTTAAAATGAATTCAGTACAGAATTGATGGAGGTGTATATTTCAATTTTATTCTACTTTTATGTTAAATGAAAAAGTAGCACATGTTATTGTTGTTACTCAGGCAGGCAAAAGGAATAGAGCATAAACAAAATATAATGTAGTAAAATTATATCACTGAAATATATTTTTTTGATTGAAGTATTACATGTAGATACTTTTTTAAGAAACTAACAAAATAAATATTGACAAATACCACATGGTCCACAACAAGTACACTATATAGTATAATAACTATAAAAACACTGAATAGTATTGCCTTAAAACATAAAACTGGGTTGGAAATTGCTATTATTCTGCAGAATTAGTACACAAATAGATAAGGACAAATCATGCTTAAACTACAAAATAATATTCAATGTATGGCCACATACATAATTTTGTTGATGAAACTGATATAATAAATCCAATAAATATTATTAAATATGAGGAAATAAATAGTATCAGAAGTTTGATTACCTTATCACTTGCTTCAGAGGTGTTAATTAACTGGACCAGTTCATAAGGGGTAGGATTTATTTTAATTGGAAGAACTGGTTGACTGGTATTATGTACCACTTTGACCATTTGTGGTTGCCCTTAAAATAATCAATGAAATGAACTATAATGGTAAAAAATACCAGAAACTGACCAAGGATCTATTCTCGAAATAGTTGTCAAAATCATATTAGAGATAGAATAGGGATGAAACAATCTAAGGGAAAAATAAGAGGAAACAAATGAAGTTACTATAAATATAGAACAAATTCGGTACAATTTTAATATTCTAATTTAACGCAAACTTTTAAAAAATCATAAAACTAACCATTAGAATTACGAATTAATAAATTTACAGCATTATTTGTAGGCGACATATTTCCTGCAGTCTTCGTTAGGATAGATCCATGTAAGTTTTATTATGCTGCATAAAACATTTATTGGAGATCCAACAAATTAATATACCTTCACAACTTGAAGAACCAAATCAAATTGAAGCTCAAAATGGCGACATATGTTTAAGAACTTTTTGGTTGTTTTTTGTAAAATTATACTATTCAATTGAGAAGTATTACTGAATCATTAAGAATACAAAATTTATTTAATACAGAACATTTAAATCGTTAATTAAAATTATAACATTCATGTGAATGTAACAGACGCAAGTAATCGTAAAGTCGCGGGAAGGAGAAATTTTTGAATTGTCATTTTGACGTATCGTTGTCATATTTTTTTTAATAGTGATTAGTTTATGTCTTCAACTTATAGGGTTGACCATATGTTTTTGGCATAACGAAATCACTATCGCTTAAAGTAGAAATATTTGGATTTGATATTTGGTGTGGCTTATTATATGGCCGCCAAAATATTCGGATCGCTTTCTTAGAAAGGTGGAAGTTAGGTATTATATAAGCCACGCAAATTGGTAATGCGCTTGAACCTTGTCAAATTAACACCCTTGTGAAGCCACACCAAAGAAAAAGTACAGTTAACAAAAATAATCTTCTCATATATTAGAAGTATAAAAAGGTAAATTGATGTGTTTTTTAAATTAAAACTAAATGTTTGAATAATGTTTAACTTTTAATCATCACCATCATCATCAATCATCACATTTTTGAAAATCACTCTTCAACTCCACTCATATTTGTATCCGAGTCTGATGTCTCGTCAGAATCAACATCATTTCTCGTGTTAATAATAAATAACCTGTCAACCAATCTATCTATTCGCCAGTATTCTTCTTCCAGTCTCTTCACATGATCTACTTCCTTTTGCCAATCTTCATTGCAAAGCCTATAGAGTTAAAGATTTGAACTTATTCTCCAATTGTTCAACATTCTTGTTTAAAAATCTTTGTTTTACGATGCTCCAAATATATTCTATGGGGTTAAGGTCACAGTTGTACGGTGTCAGTCTAACAACTTCGTGACCATGATCAGCCAATAATTTATCAATAATGTATTTCTTCGGCGTTTAGTGATGTTTTATTGTTAAATATTATTCCGGTTTTGTGAAATATTCCGGAAACTCAATGTTCTGTGCTTGGAGCCACTCAACCACCACTTGTTTTTTTGAGCTCATGGTGGGAGTTATTTCTTCTTCTTTACTATGGTAAGAGACGTTGTCCATTACAACAATACTGTTTGGTGGTATATTGGGTATAAGCTTTTCTTGTAACCATTTCGTGAAATTTTGAGTATTCGCTGTTCTTGTATTCGCTTTAAACATTAAAAGAGCGTTATTGACAAGTCCTAACTCACTCCCACCATGAACTATAATCCAGCGGCGACCAGGGTTATAATTTTTTTACTTCAACATCCGTGTCAGACTGCCAACATTTTTTGACTGTGTAATGGGCCTGTATCCACGTATCATCGATATAAATCACTGGTTTTTGGTCAGCGCCAAGTAAGTCATTTTGTCTCATGCGACGTAAATATTTAGCCTTCCAATCTTGATTATTGGGCCTTTCAATTAAATGCAATCGGTTTTGGTAACATTTTTTAAATCGGTACCCTAGTTTTATCTTTATTATTCCACGTAATGTGTTCACACTTCCTGTATAATTTAAGTCCTTTTTTGCAGCAGCCATAATTTTACGTTGCTAACGATACCGACGTCACCAATATGGCCGCCAGGCGCATTACCAATTTACCAATTTGTGTGGCTTATATCTCAGGGAGGCGACATCGTATTTAAAAAAATTCGATAATGTCGATAGTGCCAAAGTCGATGTCATTGGCATTGGAGTTTGGAGCCAAAAGCAAAAAATTAGAATGTGTGGAACTGTAGAAAAGTTTTAAAACTTGATTCTAAGATGCAGAATGTATTAATAAACTTTTGATTTTATTCAGTATAATCTTTTACTCTTTATTTGGAAAGTATACAATGATTTCGTTTACTTTTTTGGAAATTTTATTAATTTATTCAATATTGTTACTTTTTGGATGCTGTGATACTAATAATTATTTACATGATTTAAATATTCCACCGGAACATGTGGGTTATGTTTTTAATACATTTCCAAATATTGCAAAATCTTGCGAAGAATCCGAAGAATGTCCTTACAAGCACTTGATCAATACAAAATCATGTTGGGGTTACGAGCGAAATTGTGATAAAGAAAATTCATACATTATTAGGCCGGAATGCCCTGGAGACCACCGTGGATGGGTTAAGACTAAACAGGCCCAATTTGATACATTTTACACTCAAGCAGACTTTGGTATGATATATTTTTAAATCTTAGATTTATATGATTTATCAAGAATATTTAATATGTAATTTTATTTAAAGGTTATATCAAAGAACAAATTGATGAGATGATGGTTATGTGTGAAGCAATGTTTCCTGATGATACTTCCTTGGAGTGTTCCAAATATTTGAGGTATGAAATTCCCATAATACAATGCAAAAAATACAGTGTAAACTCCATGTAACATCACTCGATTTAACGATAAACTGCCTAAAGCATTGAAATCACTTGGCTTTGGTTGGTTTAGCTATAGCATTACACCCCCTCTCAATAACGACAACAATTAGGTAGTAAAAAGTACCTTTTGAGTTGCCAAAATTAGTAAAAACTGTACAACTGTGTACATTCTTTTGTCGCTTTATTATCCTAGCCCGTAATAAACTACTGTCGGCATCATGCATCAACTTTTTAAGAAATTCATTCTTTTGTTTACAAATTGGGATCGCTTGCACATGGAGACTATTGTTGACAATGACTAATAAGTAGTAGTCATGGATTATCTATATGTTATCATATTCTTAGTTGATCAACTTTGAAACTGCAAGTAAAAACATGGTAAGTAAAAGAAAATCACTGTGTATTGACGAAAAAGTTTTACTGATACATGTAATAGAAACGGGAGAGAAGATAAGTGATGTTGGCAGAAGCTTTGGATTTAATCGCTTTACCATGTCCACAATATGGAAAAATAAAGAAAAATTCTCTAAGTAGAGAATGAGGGGAAATCTTCCATAAAATTAAAGAAACCTAAATACAAAGATTTGGATCAAACTATACTATAATGGTTTAACTGACAGCGCCAGAATAATATGCCTATCTCAGGGCAGATCGTGAAAATTTTGCTGAAGAGCTTGGTTTAACTTCTTTCAAAGCATCAGAAGGATGGCTCGGAAAATTCAAGCAATGTCATTATATCAACTATAGTAAAATAAGTGGAGAAGCACAAAGTGTTGATATGAATATTACTCATAATTGGATTAATACAGTGTGGTCAAAATTGGCAGAAAAATATGCCCCAAGTGACTTTCAATGCCAATGAAGCAAGAATTTTCTATAAGTTGACTCCAGATAAAACTGAAATTTATAGGGGAAAAGTGTGTGGAAGGAAAGATCTCCGAGGAAGGTCTACTGTGTTTGTGGCTGCTAATATGGATGACAAAGAACAAAAACCTGATGGTAATAGGCAAATCGAAAAATCTGCACTGTTTTAAGAACATAAAAAAATTGCCAGTGACATTTAGAGCTAATAAATCATCTTGGATGACCAGTCAACTTTTTGAAGAACAAGTGCTAAAGTGGGATGCAGAATTCAAGGGATGAAAAATTTTACTTCTTGGTGACTACTGCCCGCCCATTTATATCAAACCTTCAAAACATAGAGTTGGCATTTTTTCCTCCAAATACGACTAGTGTCTTACAGCCAATGGACCATGTGATTAAAAGGGTCACTACAGAAGGAAATTATTGATGGAACTAGTCGAATCTGAGGGTAAAATTTCTGTTAATATGCTGCAAGCAGTCAATTTTTTATCTAAAGCCTGATACCCACAACTATACAGCGTTCTTTTCGACATGCTGGATTTTGTACCAATTCTATGAGTGATGAGGTGTAAACAGAAGCTGACTGATAGAGACTACAACCTGCCATTAACAGAGTGGACTAAACAGTTCAAAATAGCAGGAAATATTATGGAACATCTTCAAACCTGTAAAGTAGATGACTGCCTACTTACAACGGCTTCATTCACAGACAAAGAAATTTTGGATTCAGTGAGAAAAACTGAGGAACAAGGAGATGAAGAAGATGAGACGGATGAGCCTGAGCCTCAGCCGAGTATTAAAGAAGCTCTGGAAGCAGCTAAATTATCAGAAAATCACTTCCTTTATCACCAAGATGCCTTGCCTAAAGTATATTTTACAGCATAATTGCTATGTACCTATGATGAAGAAAATTATCATGAGGAAACCTGTATATATAGAGTTCACTGGTATATGTAACCTGCCAATCCACTTTGGACTGGCTGCTAGAATAATCATTCTCTGCAGAGAGAGGCCTGAACCCAGCCGTGGTACCTTTTGGGCTGTTATTTCAGTAACATTATCAATAACATGACTTAATTGTAATAAAATTTTCAGGTTTTGTAGAGGTAGAAACTTAATGTTGAATTTCACTGGATTAATAGATCGCGGAGATAATTTAAGATATAAAATGGATATACTTAAACTGGGTCAGATTGGTGTGTATCTAATATTAAATTTTCCTAAGCATGTTTCTTATAGTAAATTTGAATAATACTTGAGTTACATGTTCAATAAAATAGCTGCTCATCATCCCAGCGTTATGTCCCAGTTGCAGCCCAAACTCTCGCTTCGGCGCCCGGGGTCCGCTTTCCGACTTTTTCTTCTCCACTTCGCACGGTCTTCAGCATCCCTGGTAGTGAGCCCATTGGCACGCTTTACGACGTCAAGCCAGCACTTTTTGGGTCTACCCCTCCTGCCGGGGACCGGAGGAGGCGGCATGGCCAGACATTTGTTTTCCACGTAAGCATCCGGTTACCGTAAAACGTGGCCGTACCAACGGAGCCGACACTCTTGTAATTTATCTGCAATGTCACGTACATGAAGACTGCAGCGAATGCGGGAGTTCCTAACGCGGTCCTTCCACGTCATTCCACACATCCACCGCAGCATAATCATTTCCGTGACACGCAGTTCCTGCTTGTGTCGCTCCAACACCAGCCACGCTTCACAGCCGTATAAAAGGACAGGCTTAATGATGGTCTTATAGACCTGTCCCTTCAACTTTACCGGCATCTTGGGGTCACAAATGACACCAGTTCCCTCACGCCATTTGGCCCACGCGGCAGCAATGCGTGCCTTAACGTCGCAATCGATGTCACTAGACGCGTGAAATACAGATCCCAAGTATTTCACTTGGTCCGTGCGCTCGACCGTGTCGGCGCCTATGCGTACGGGTGTGGTATCTGTGGAGTTCTAGGCCAAGTACTCGGTCTTCGCCACATTGAGCTTCGGACCACCGTTCTCAAGCGACTTCTTCCACGTCTTTACGCATCGCACCAACCTACCTCTGTCCGAATCTACCAGCGCGATATCATCAGCATACATGAGCAGCCACGGGAGCTGCTCATGTATGCTGCAAGTCGAGAAACAGGCAATGCAGAGGCGTATTCGTATTTCTCTGCGACAGTCCTTAGAGCAAAAATAGGGTCCATTGTCCCGTGACCAGGGCGAAACCTATTTCAACTCAACCCTTTCGAAGAGCTTCATGGTGTGGGACATGACCTTGATTCCTCGGTAACTACCGCACTCCTGCACCGACCCCTTGCCTTTGAAGACTGGAGTAATGATACTCAGTCTCCATTGGCTCGGGATCGTACCAGTGAGGAGTGTCCAGTTGAAAAGGTCGGTTAAGATGCCCACACCACAAGAGCCCATCGCCTTCCAGGCTTCGATGGGGACTCCATCCGATCCAACAGCTTTCCGATTCTTCATGCGGCGAAGACAATTCTGGACCTCTGCAGGCGTTATCAGTGGGATTAGTCCTTGATTCGGAGGTAGATCTGGCGGCTGCACCTCTTTGTGCTGCGTGTTTAGCAGCTTGTGGAAATACGAGCGCCATCTCTCCTTTACCGCGAGGTCCTCGCAGGTTGCCCACAGGGTCTTTTACACAGCGGCACTTGGAAATGTCCTGTGCCGCTTTGACCCTGGAGCGTGCCAACTTATAGATGAGCTTCTGCCTCTCAGACGATTCCAACTTATCGTAAAGTGGTTGTAAGTGGTCTCGTCTGGCTCTGGTAACAGCTTTTTTAGTGGCGCGCTTTGCTACTTGGTATGCGTCGCGATCTTCAGGAGATCTGGACGCTCGCCACTTCTTAAAGAGGGCTTTCTTCGCTGTAGTCTCCCTCTGGACTGTGTCGTTCCATCACCATGTCTCCATGTCACACTTGCGATCACCCTTAGACACTCCAAGCACCTCCTTCGCCGACCCAAGGATAGCCGCCTGAATCTTGTCCCAGTAAGCCTGAACTGAAGATGTTCGGGTTTCTTTGAAATACGTGTTTACGATGGCACGGTCAGCAGCCGCACACGTATTGAGGATGTCCTCCCCTTTTGCGTTACCCAAATCCACCGTGAACACGCTCAAATTACCCACATTCATCACCCACATGACCGTTCAGATCACCCCCCAAAACGATCCCCTGTGATAATGGGATTCCACGGAGCACTTCTCGAGTAGTTTCCAAAACACTATTTTATCGGCGTCGTCACAACCGGCCTGTGGAGCATAGGCACTTATCAAGTGGGTAACTACCCCATCGATAAGCACCCTAACGACCATAAGCCGGTCGCTATGACGTTTCACTTCCAAAATGTCGTTCTTGAACTCCTCCGAGAGCACTATGGCAACCCCATTCTCCCCACCAAGTGCACTTGTGTAGATCAGCTTGTAGCCATTCCCAATGAACCGGGATCTGCTGGCCTTCCACCGAGTCTCCTGCAGGAACGCCACGGCCACCCTCCGCCTGGAGAGCACATCGTCCAACTCCCTCGCGCGTCCGGTTAACGTGCCTATGTTCCATGTTGCGAAGCGGATCTTTCGAGATGTTTGGGCTGCGTGAGATGGGGCTAACGTCGTTAGCCGTGCCCGCCCATGACACGGTAGCCCTTGTCCACTTCCTACAAGAGCCGGGAGAAGCTCTTGCGCGCCGTTATGCGGCAGCGCCCTAACCCTTAGCCGATCTCGTAATTTTAATCTATCCATGTGATATGGCAGATTTGGCAGAGCTGCTAGTAGTAACCAAATAATAATAATTATTCTAATAAGAGATCATCTTTATAGTAGGTAGATCCAAGTTCTATTTGGTCTTTACAATTTAGTATATAAGTAATATTTAAGCTCATAGTAAGTGAAATATGTTTTTTTATGAACAATGAATCTTTATAAACCTAAACTTAGTACAAAAACATCACTAACAGTGTTCACCATTTATTTTTTAATGGCTACTTAGACGGGTCCTAAATGAATTTTGAAAATTATTATCTGTGCAGGAGCAGAGTAAGAATATGTTAAAGGTTTAAATAATATCAGGAACATTAAAAGAACCGGTTAGAATTAGCTCCTTTATTTAATTGGCGCTGCCAGCCAATCCATAATAATATAAAAACTAAAACTACCCACAACAATGCTAACCTCTGCGGCTGGGGTCAGCTGGTCGCAAAAGGCGACAAAACAACCCTAGTTAAGTGGTAGGGCCCCAAGTCCATCTGGATGGCAACCACCTCCAGTGTATAAGTATGCCGCCATAAAAACCTTGTGTTGTGTTCCACCATTAATGACCCAGGTTTCGGTACGCCTATGGGACAGCAGAGTGTTTGCGATGCCCCCTAGTGTCGCAAACATCCATAAGCAACGGTAACTGCTTACTATTAAGTGGACATTCAGCCTGTCTGCTGTTCCTTGGCATTAAAAAATCTTAAACACAGCTGTTCAGCTGTACTTTCCTACAGATCAGAATTTTAACCTACTCTTAAGCCATTTTAAACATACAATATTTGTTGAATGGGAATGTAATTAGAATTGTTTATGACACTTTCAGGTGGTTATTGTAATTATCATTCAGAAAGACTTTTAAAAGAAGCAGAACATATGAGTGCCTTGCAGTCATGGGCACCAGAAATGGTCAACTTTGTGGAGACTTCTAAAAAACCTATAGCAGATAATATGTGTGATATCAATATTGAGAAACCAACATATGTTATGAAAATTGACGCAAGTAAGATTAAATGTTATATATATTTGCAGTACCAAAAAATACTTAGATCAGGAAGAAAGAGAAGGTTCTCTCCTTGCAGGTGTGGAGCAACTAAACAACCTAGGTGGTAGGGTTCCAAGTCTGCCCTTAACCCCTTGGGGTGGGGTATACCACCCCCAAGGGTGGTATAGCGATACCACCCTTGGTTTTTAAGCATGCCATTATAATAACTTTGTGATGTGTTTATAAGTGGTCATAAGTGACCTATATTCCAGTTTCAAAGTTATGGAGTGCCCACGAAATTTGGAACCTGAGTTGTGTGTAATCATATCACATCTCTACAGGTATGATGATTGGTCAGGGAAAACCAATGAAAAACCGCTGTCTGCTGGCAAGTCTTAGGGCACCCGAACCTGGATTATCGGATTCGAGATTACCTGATCCGGCTGTCACGCCAACTTGTATAGCCTTTGGGGAGTATCATTGTGCCAGAACGGAGACCGAACGTTGATCCGTTGATATTCTCACTCAATGTGCTTCACTCAATTCATACACATTTTCTCATATTTTTAAGTGGACACTAAACACGCCCTAGGGAGCCTTTTGTTTCATAAACATAATGTGCAACAAAAACAGAGTACCCAACAGACCTCAAATCCCTATGATGATGTGTAACGTGGATATGATCATGTGTTTCTGATGGAAATGCAGACATCTGCCCCGGCCGACTCGTCGTACCTTTGTTACCCTGGCTATAATTTGGTACACATGTTCCTAACAAAAGCTGGAGTTAGTTTGGCGGTACATCCGGGATGATATACCCTGTAGCCGTCTTAGCGGTCTCGAAGATTTATTTATTTTATGGGTGGGGGTAGATTTTGGTGATTCCACCCGGGTGTACTCCTGCCTGTATCATTCCCATGCGAAATGCAAAAAGACTGAATGAACAACTTTTTTACGTAATATCTCGCCGCAAAGATGATCGTTCTTGGAGACTTCAATGTTTATTATATTGAGTATGTTCGGTCCTTGCCTGGATTTAGGTCGGTAAAACCAGTTACACCGCCAAGTTTTGTCGACTACCCTCGAATCTGAGACAGGTAACGATCGATGCCGTGTGGAGGAAATTATTAAGTGTCAACGTTTGACCGCGTGAACGCATATACAATTTGCACCTTGAAATCTTCTATGATGCGCCTTACGATACGATATGGCGCTATCGGTTAGCAGGTTGGAATGGATTGCGCGAATTCTATGCGTTTTACCCATGGGAGCCGTTATGGTTTTCGTCAAGCAATTCTGACACCTGTGTGAACTCGGTCCCCGACGTGGTGCACCAGATAAAGTTCGAAAATCTTAGTGCTGAGGCAGTCAAGTAAAAAGCTATACTAAAACTTCCGATCTAATCAAAATCAAAATTTGACTACATCGTAAGGATTGGCAAGCGTCTCCTCAAGCTATTCCTCTGGGAGTTGGGCCTTTTGGGCCCTTGCCAAAGCTGTTGAAGGAAATTTTTGTTGGGTGTCCTTATCACCATTACGTGCAGCTGATGAACGTCTGGCTGACGCTGCCAAAGACACCGATCTTTTTGCCGAAATTTTACAGCCAGTTCGACTCTTGATGACGGTGAAGAATTTCCACCTTCAATTAGAAGACGTGGAAACTCCACAATGTAGAAGGTATGTTTTTCACAAAATGCTGTTTGATGAGTCTTTCAATCCCTCGACGTTAAGAATTCCACTGGTCTAGACGGCTTCCCCGCTGTCGTGCTGCGGACGTCCTCGGCTGAGCTGTCGCCAGTCCTTTCCCGACTTTTCTCGTTATTCTACTCCGCAAAGCTTGTGTCCCGGCTTCATGGAAGGTGGTCCATGTTCACCATATTCCCAAAAAGTGTAATCGCACGGATCTGTCAATCAACTACAGGCCTATAGCGATTACTTCTTTGCTCTCAAAGGTAATGGAGCGAATTATCAACTCGCAACTATTAGGTTACCTGGAGGAATTTCACCTGCTAAATAATCACCAATACGGTTTTCGGCATAGCCAATCTGCTGGGTATCTCCTAGTTTACCTAATCCACCATTGGGCTGTAGCTGTTGAAAGCAAAGGAGAAGCCCTGGCTGTTATCCTAGATATTGCAAAGATTTCTGATTCGATCTGGCCCTTTTTGCAAAGTTTCCGTTTTACAGAATACCTGAGAATTTTTTCATTTGGCTATCCAGATTTCTCACTGGGTGCAGCATCAAAGTCGTTGTGGACGGTTGCTGTTCCAGTGTGAACCCCTTCAATACTGATGTGCCTCAGAGTTGTGTGCTTTTATCTTGATTGCTATGCGGATGATAGCACTGGCGATGCACGGTACACTGGTCTTGTAAACCTTCCTCCAGTGGTTTAGGTGAAAAGGAACTCCTCTTTCCATCTCAAAGAGTATTGGGAACCTTGGTGTCGAAATCATGATTAAGTGCAGATTAGGGGTCAACTGGAGGGCAAAGTAAAACTTACCTCCAAAAATCTGCATGTGCTAAACCAGTTCAAACAGTATTTCACTCCCCGGCAACAGTTTGCACTATACAAAGTACAGGTCAGGCTGCACGTGGTTAATGCTCACATTTATGGGCACCTGCCTGTCAACTGATTCCGCTTGTAATTTGTTAAGATATTATTTAAAATATTTAACTTATTAAATATTTAATTTTTTTCAGCTGTGAATATGTATCATCACTTTTGTGATTTTTTCAATTTGTATGCATCATTACATGTTAACTCTACACACCCATCAACATTTTCCAAAGACAATCATGTTCTTATATGGGAGACATTCACCTATGAATCAGCGTTCAAAGATGCGTTTAAAGCGTTCACTAAGAATCCTATATGGGATTTGAAGACTTTTAGAGGAAAAGTAGTCTGTTTTAAAAATGTTGTTTTTCCTCTTTTACCAAGGATGATATTTGGTCTATATTACAACACACCCGTGGTAAGTCATCAGTATTATTTCTTTTTTTTACTGGTACAGCATTAAACTTTTGTATTCATCTTTGGGAACTTACCCATACTACACAACCTGTTCAAGAGGGAGAGGGACCTCCAGGTTCTATGCGTTGCTGGTGTGGTTCTGCATGGCGGCTTGGCTTAGACGGCTCTCCAGGCGTGCAGAATGTCAGCAGTGCTGCCTTGAGTTGTGTGTGCCTACTGGCGATGAGCAGATGTTTCTATGTACATGTGGCTCCTTCGAAGAATGGTGTGGCTGGGAGGTGGCAGTCGGTTGGTGTTCTTTCGACGAGCAGGGATTTTTCTTCAGAAGGTGTGTTCGATGCAAGGTCACCACTTTGGATGTTGTTGACTAGAACAGATTGTTCGTTAGGTGTGAAAGGTCAGCACTTTAGAGGTGAGTGACTTAACCACATCGGTTGGGGGGTTGCAAGATTACGTCGGTTGGCGGCTGAGTAGATCAAAACAGTTGAGTGAATCACGTCGGGCTCTTGAATCATGTCGGGCTGTTAAATCACGTCAGGTCACTTGAAGGTGCAGGGGTTCCTTGGTTTGGTATTTCTCAATTACTACGTAAAACTAGAGGGTAGGGGAGGAGGTATTTTCATTTACTACGGATGGTCACCAAGGGGAGGCCGGGGGTAAAAAGTTGTCAAAAATAGGTTAATTGGTATCGGAACGTTCCCTTTGGTTCAGTGCCCATCTGTAACCTTTTCTTTATTGGAGCTGTGGTAACCAACATAACAAAATCAAAGCACAGATTCAGAAGACAGACTGCCATCTAATCTTCCAATATTTGATAAAAATGTAGCACCCTAATTTACGGCAATTCTTCGTTGATATTTGACCTCATTATAGCTTTAATATTTTTTTAGATATATGGTTGTCACCGCAGTGGACTTTTTCATGCATTTTCAAAGCACATTCTTCATTCTTTGAATACTAAATTATACCCTCGTAAAAACGATAAAATAAGAGTGACACTGTTATCAAGAGGCACAACTTTTAGAGGAATTTTAAATGAAAATGACATCCTGGCAGCATTATCAAAAATAAAAGGATATAGTGTTAAGCGTGTTGTATATGATAAGAAGATGGCGTTTACAAAACAACTTGAAATTACTCATAATTCTGACGTGTTTATTGGCATGCATGGAGCTGGCTTAACACATCTTCTCTTTTTGCCTGACTGGGCTGCAGTGTTTGAAGTGTGAGTTTAGTATATTATTTTTTTATTACTGCAAGACAGCAGACAGGCTGATGGCCCACTTAGAATTTAGCAGTTACCGTCGTCTATAGGTGTTTACAACGCCAGTGGCATCGTGAACACGCTGCTGTCCCATAAGGGTACATACAGGAACTCGGGTCACTAATGCCGTGAGACAACACAAAGTTATTATGGCGGCATATTTAAGACCAAAGGTGGTCGCCATCCAGATGGGCTTGGGGCCCTACCACGTAGCTAGGGTGGGTTGTTTTGTCGCCTTTTACGACAGGCTGACCCCGGCCGCAGAGGTCAGTATTCTTTCTTCGCTCGCAAAACTATAAAGGGGTGGTTTGAAAAGTTTCCGAGCACAACGCGAAGAGTAGCAAGCTCAACAAAAGCGTGAATGCAATCATGCATCTTTTGACAGTTATATAAGTTTTAGCCATTTAGGACGCGAAGTTGTTATTAGACAGACGAATGTATTTTAGTTTATATCGTAATTTATAAAGACGATTTCTCTTAAAAATTGCAATCTAATATCAATCTAATTCTGTTAAAAGATGAAATTAGCCATATTCGTCTTTGGCAGAATAATTTTACTCTAATAAAATTAAAACAAAGAATTATAATATTTTTGCATTTCATTTTGTAATGAGAGATAGATAAAATAATTGTATGTATTGCAGTTACAATTGCGAGGATCCAAATTGTTATTTTGATCTGGCTCGGCTTCGAGGAGTTAAATATGTTACATGGGAAGACAAAACGAAACTTGTACAACAAGATCAGGTACGCTGTAAATATGGAAAAGTTGACCCTACCACATTGAATTATAATTAGAATAAAATACATTTGATTCCATTTGGACTTTTCTAGGTGATCCTATTTCTCATGCTGCTTAGGAAATGCATATTTATTTAAGTGTGATGGTCTAACCATACGGTACCTAAATATTTTTCCTACCGTAGACTACGCATCCAGTACAAAAGCGTAGCACTTAGGGGTGTTTAGTTGGCTATTCTCCAGTCATTTGTGTGTTTTAAAAGCAATAATTTTCTGTATGCGGATGTACCCGACGAAACTTCTGACCTTATTTTGACTGGAACTAATCTGATCTTCGACTGCAATAGACTGCTGTGGCTAAGAACACACCTGGATTGGGTATGTTTGCGGGTGTGCGGGCCCGCGTAAACACTGTTGCAGCGGTACGGCCCGTCCTGTGCCATTGGTTGGCTTGACAGGCGTCATGACACTCAGTCGTTTCACGTGGCACAAGTACTCTCAGCGCACGGTTGCTTCGGGCGGTACGCGTCGCGCAATCTCAGTTGAGCCGTTAGGGATCAACGGATAGTTCTCATCCCCGCGATGGAGTTGTCTTTGCAGGTGCTTCTTCGAGCACACTATCACGAGCTGTATGTACAACGCGTGTATTGTAAAGTGTGACGCGCCTTACTAGGCGCGGTACTCCGCGTTTTACGTCGCTGAGACATAACCTCTCGTCAGTAACATGTCTTTCACCTCTAGTTTTAAAAGAAAATTTTATGTCCGAATCCACCTGTGATTTAATAGTTGTACCAGTTTGCTTCCTCTCGGACTCGAGAGTGTTGGTCATATTACGAGGACTATTCAAGATTTTTATTAATGTTGATATGTTTAATGTTTTTGTTGCAATAAATATCTTGTATTCAATAAAATGTGAGGAAATATGGTAAAAATTCATTGTACTGTTTACAGGGCCACGGTCCAGGCGGAGGCTCCCACGCAAAATTCACAAATTACTCCTTTGATGTAAAAGAATTTTTGAGGTTAGTCAAGATATGTGCCGATCACGTGAGAGCACGCAGAGATTTTCAAGATTTCATACAAAAATCAAGTAAAACACAGCACGAAGAGTTGTAAACTTTTGAAACTGTGATAGGATAGGTCGGGGGAAAATATTTTTCGTATTTTGTATACAAATAATTTTTTAACATAGCTTTTTCCCTACGTTTTAGCAATTCTATCGATTTAAATCTAAGTATACCTAAAAGGTCATATGAAGAAACTGACACATGTAAAAGTCTTAAAACTTAATTGAAACTTGTCAACGAAGGACCCTCAATATTTGCCGGGTGGTTAAACATGTGGCTTTGCTTTATCATGTTTAATGACCAAAAACTTCGAATAAATCCAAAATGTTTCGAGATTTTTCTTATACTGTTTTATTTAAACATATGTTTTCTAATTTTAGAATAGTACACGAACAGAAGTACAAAATAGAAGATATATTAACTTCATGTTTTTATTCTAATAAAATACGAAAAACTATTTACCCCAAATAATGTGTAAATTTATTTAAATCAGAGGTTCCGTGTTTTTTTTCCTCATAGACCACTTTCAAAATTTAACTGGTTGCGGTGGACCCCTTGCAGCATTTTGGGAACATTTGTACATGGTACAAATGTTCCCAAAACTCCAAAAATGTGAAGATTAGATCTTACTCTGGAAATTTAAGTTGCGGCTGTGAGAAAAAAAAAAAAAAAAGTGAGACTTGATTGGTTAATTAATTGTAACAAATGAGTAACGTTTATCCTTGACATTCGTATTTATATTGGTTAAGAATCAAATAAGTTCATGCGAGATTGCAAATACACACATCATAAGTCGTATTTCGTTCCTTTGCACATCTGAACAAGCGTTGCGGACGGCGTGGCGGCAGCGGCAGCGGCGGGACTTTGCAAGTCAACAGTCGCTGAGCTTCTAAAAATATTATCTGCCCTCATTGATAGGTGAAGTCGAGCCAACATTTTAGTTGTTCACTATCGAAAGCAAATTAATTTTCGTGGACCGTCGCTTACGAATTGTGAACCCCCCATTTTTTTCATCATGCCAGCGTAGATCCTCGTCGAGTCTCCCGTGGACCCCTGGGGGTCCAGCTGAACCACTTTGGGAACTAAGGATTTAAATAATTGTAATTATTGGTGTCATTTTAGCACAATAAACTTGCATATTTGACATTAACAAAAAGCAAAAATGGTGGCAAGCAATACAATAATTAAACTTTAAATTGATAATTTTTATTTAGCTTAAGTTAATTTTATAATCATCACATTTATTAGACTGAAATGTTCTATATAAAATTGGCTTTGTATATTTAGGAGATTCTTCATGCTATTAATAAATCGCTCTCAACCGAAATATTGACTAACAGATTAAATATTGCGTTATTTTAAATTGTGATTAGATAGTGTTGTATATTACTTAATCCTTCGTAAGATTTACCGTTAAGGATAACAGAATGGCAAGATCTTATGTCATATTTTTGTATGCCATGTAAATCGAGTGCCGTTGATACTTTAGTTGAATAACGTTGAGTGATAGAACATCCTTTCAACGTCACCAAGATCTTGAACTTGTGTTTGATGGCGTTTTTCGATAAAATTAGACTAGTCTCCTTATACCATAAATTTATTTAAACCGAATATGCTCCATTATTATCGATAACATTTTGCCATTTTTTGTGTATTCATCCTCATCAATAAAGGATTTCTGTGGTTTCTAGTTAAAGAAAATCTGTGGTTTCTGGTTAAAGAAAAAGTTTTGATAAGCACCTATTGACACCAACTTAATTCTACTAAAAGAGCCCTGGAGATATCTGAAAATTCGATAGTAAGATGGTGTTATATCTAGACTTTAAGATGGATGCATCATAACTCAACCAAACATTTTTGATGGGTCATCAAAGTGTGTTTTCGGGCATTGTCCATGATCTAGTCCGAGTCCGGCCCAAATTTCTTTAAATGGCCTGATAATCTCACTAACTGCGCACAGTAGGGTCCAGAATCCATAATGTGATTAAGAAAAGTCGCTCATGGTGGATGATCCCTTCCAGTCGTCAGTACCACATGTAGAGCAACACTTATCTCCGATTGTTAAATAGTTCCGAAATTTTATTCCATTTCAAGAGAGCATCGCACATGTTAATTCAATCTATCATATTTTTGAACCCATTAAAACTTTTTAACTACTAAAAGCAGCCCAGTATTCCTTTATTCGCCTGGAGCGCGTAGGCCGTAGAACGCGTCGGACCCGTATCATCGCAGTCGGCATCTTTCTCAGCTGGGCGCGCAGAACACGCGTGCTTTCCATGTAGGCCATTAATGTCCGAGCCTTTGCCTTATTTGTACGACCGACCACTATACTGTGTTAGTTTAACTTTTGCGAAGTATCAACCGCTGAGAATTATTGGTGTTTATTCTTATTAGTTATATTTTCATATAAATACGTAATAGTTGGACACTGGAAGCCGGTACCTCAAAATCTGTAATGCTCAACGTTTATTTTAATAATTTAAATATGTGTTAAGCAAAAAATATTTGTAAATACCTCTTGTTAAATATTTACTATTGTATTAATTGTATCACATTCACTATATTTTCTTTAGATCTGAAAACATTTTAGTTTTATTTTGATTTAATTTATAAGCACCATCTAGTGGCTGAAATGTTAATGCCGTCCCGTATGTTTCTAGTTTTATTGTTTTACAAGTAACCGCTAGATGTTGCCATGCGAATGAATTTTACTTTTAACTGTTTTAATAACAATAGTATTATTATTGTGATATTTTTTGTACCTAATAAAGTAATTGTGATTTGTGATACGTTTTAATTTTGTCCCATAACTTTAAATTATATAAAAAAATATTTGCTGTTTTTGTTACATGCCTAACATGATATTATAGAATGGTAAAAGTAATAGTACCCGATAAGTTGCTTGCCATTTATTATTATCTTAATGGTTACTCCCGGTTATGTCCTAGGTTAAGCAAGAGCCAGGGGTTTCATATTTTTCTTTAAAAAAATTTATACAAACACACACACACACACATGTTGTCCTGACCCAATGTCCTGTCCCAAAAGAGTACAGGAACTTCGGTCACTAATGCCGGAACACAACACAAGGTTATTTATTATGGCGGCAGACTTAAGACCAAAGGTGGTCGCCATCCAGACGGGCTTGAGGCCCTACCACATAGTTAGGGTGCGTTGTTTTGTCGTCTTTTACGACAGGCCGACCCCGGCCGTAGAGGTCAGTATTCTTTCTCCGCCCCTGCACGGATAAATATACTAGCGAGATTTCATATAGGTACCTCAAAATTTCACCGAATCTCAAAAACATTGTCTTGTTTATTGTAGTTAAAGAATAACTTCTAGAAAAGTATTACTTACTTTAAGTAAAATATATCTTCAGTTTGTAAACGTCGATGAAGCAGTGGCAATTTGAGAAAATGCTATCGAAGAGACTTAGGAGTTGTTAAGAACTTGGGGAATAATAAATAACATTTCGGGATACAACACGTATCCCGTGCTTGCTGTATTGTCGTTAAAAAGGTTACAAGTAATGTCATTAAGGTAGATACATTTTAAACGTTGTTCCATGGAGTTAATGATTATTCACTAATACAAATATATTCGAACGCCTGAACACATTGTATAGCAATTAGCTAAACTGTGCGTCTTCATGCAAATACATCTGGTGCCAACAGGAGTCTGTCTCTTAGACAGCAGATTAGGACTCTAGGGCCTACCCTCACAGACGAGTGAACTACGTACTTTACTACCAGTTTGTCATCAACATAAAGGTATGAGTTTGTCCCGTAAGCTTCAGTCTACGTTGAAGAATAAGTGCGTGCGTACAAAGTACACATGTCAGAAGTGAAACTTCTTTGGCAAATTAATTTACTGAACTCGACGGCCATGAATCGGCGCCTTAATAGATTTCTTTAATCCAAGTTTTTTTTTATTGCTGTAGTACAGCAGACAGGCTGACGGCCCGCTTAGAATTTAGCAGTTACCGTCGCCTATAGGTGTTTGCAACGCCAATGGCATCGCGAACACGCTGCTGTCCCATAAGGGTACAGGAACTTGGGTCACAAATGCCGGAACACAACACACTGTTATTATGGCGGCATACTTAAGACCGAAGGTGGTCGCCATCCAGACGGGCTTGAGGCCCTACCACGTAGCTAGGGTGGGTTGTTTTGTCGGCTTTTACGACAGGCCGACCCCGGCCGCAGAGGTTAGTATTCTTTCTCCGCCCCTGCACGGATGTAAAGTAAGTTTAACAAATGGACTGCGCTTCGAACGGAAATGTTTGGTATATTAAAAATAAATCGTTTATATTAATTTATACTAATCTAAAGCTTTAGATTTCCGAGACTTAGAGGGAGGGAAAAGGGAAGACATGTTAGGAATTTAATAGTTATTAAAATATTAAGTGTCGAAAAATAATATAAATTTAATTTTAATTTATTTCATCGATATCTACATTATTTGATGCGATTTCTATTTGTATTGTTGTGACTAAAGCATTATGATAAGTAAAATATGCAATATAAGTTCGTGCTCCCACCTCTCGCTCCATGGCTATGTGCTTCAACGCTACGTTCGCCCTTTCTCATTCTCTCAATCGGTCTCAATCGCTCTCTCCCTCTTTCGACAAAAACATTTCACATCTTCGTGACGCTTCATCCGTAAAAAATTTACCCTCATGCGCGCAAAGAAGTTTGACTTCAAAAATTTTAGTTCCCTAGTTCACTCCGTATTAACAGGGATTTGATGATTTTATATATAGTTGGTAACAAAAAACTTAATTTATATAGTTATTGTAATGTATTTACCTTTTAAATGTTTTTTCAAAAATATTGACATATGAATATTATTGTTTTTTTCATTTTTTAAAACGCCGTGGACACTCAAAGAGGATCGCGTAACAATAACGGCATTATACAATTGCGACTATTCACCGACCACGATTTTTAAATTACTACAAAACCTAAATATCATGCTAAGGTATGTGTGTACAGTAAAATTAAAGGATATAACGAAGAAAGGAAAAAACCTTGTCGATCTCGTTCTATTAAAACTTCAGTTGTTATCAAAACTATCAGGATGCGAATCGGCAGAAATCCCGTCCGCATACTCTGATGGCTCTTCTAATTGTATTTAGCGGAAAGACTGCAAAAATAGTACTTATATCTTGGACTACGCGTTTACAAAAAAAGCGACAATCTTCGAAACCTGTGACTTGAGCTGATGAGAGTAAAACTATCTCGTGCATTATTACGATAATACGATAAAACGAGCATCGGAAAATCGGTTTTACAGACGAAAAAATGTTTAACATTGTAGTAACTTACAAGCTAATGACAAAAGCTCAGAGGAAGTTTATCATCATCAGTGATGATTTGCCTAAGCATCTTTTTTGGCTTGATCGAGGTACATTTTTGCAAAAAAGATGTCAAAACTAGTGCCAAAGTTATAACGAGAGACAATTTTGGTTAACATCGTAAAATATTCATCTCAGGCTCAATGGTTGCAATGGCTATTTCAGCAATATTATGTTTGCACGTGCGCGTACGCTGAGTTATTTTCTGCCCTATAGTCCATAACCCCAGATATTGATCTAAATTGTGGGATTAGAAAAGAGGTCACTGAAATTAAAGCTTTGTTGAAACTCAGTGACCAAAAAGCTTTCAATTTTGTGAAAACGGCCTAAAGAGTGGAAGAACATTACAATTTGTCACACGAAGTCAGGAAAAATTCATTACTCCATTCCAGTATGTAGTTGCTCTAATAGTGCTCTTTCCGATATACTAATTAAAATCACTTTGCATGGGTCCATAAGGGACTATGTACATTATATTGTAATTGTCTGGTTAATTAATAAATAATAATAAAGCTAAAATAACGTGACCTTGATTCGAGCGCCATAATATCAACCTTAATAATAAATCCAAAATATCAAACAGGAATATTGGCCTTCCTCCAGATTAGATATTTATCCTTTAGATTACAAAGTAAGGCGTTTTAGAAAAAAAAAAAGTGTTCTAAACCGTATTAAAACTTGAAGATACTTAAGATATTTTTGACAAAAGCAATGGCAGATAGACATGAATATGGTGCGTGCTCCACTGCCAACTGGCCGAGAAGATTAAGAGAGTGCTAAAAATGGAAAAGGATTTTTTTTTAATAAATTTTATGTTACAGTTATCATATTTTGATGCTTATTCAATAAATAAAACTATTTATACTTGTGACAGAATTAAGGACCGATTAGGTATACATGTTTGGTTTCAACATTCTCAATTTTTCTAATTTTTCAATTTTTTTTTATGGATTTAAAGCACATATTTTTATTATCTTTTAACACATTAATTCTATAATCAGTATAAACGCAGTTATAATCAACAGAAAAGTAGTATTAATGATGAATTTATATTTCTTGTGATGGATTTTACTGTGGTGACGGCGTATTTATTTTATTATTTCATTATCGAAGGAGTCCCTTGAGAACCGTGGTCTGAAGCTCAATGTGACGAAGACCGTGTACTTGGCCTGTAACTCCACAGATCCCACACCCGTACGCATAGGCGCCGACACGGTCGAGTGCACGGACCAAGTGAAATACTTGGGATCTGTATTTCACGCGTCTGGTGACATCGATTGCGACGTCAAGGCACGCATTGCTGCCGCGTGGGACAAATGGCGTGAGGTAACTGGTGTCATTTGTGACCCCAAGATGCCGGTAAAGTTAAAGGCAGAGGTCTATAAGACCATCATTAGAAGTTAGAGCGACACAAGCAAGAACTGCGTGTCACGGAGATGAATATGCTGCAGTGGATGTGTGGAGTGACCTGGATGGACCGCGTTAGGAACTCCCGCATTCGCAGCAGTCTTCATGTCCGTGACATTGCGGACAAATTACAAGAGTGTCGGCTCCGTTGGTACGGCCACGTTTTACGGCAACCGGATGCTTACGTGGGTAACAAATGTCTGGCCATGCCGCCTCCGCCGGGCCCCGGCAGGAGGGGTAGACTCAAAAAGTGCTGGCTTGATGTCGTAAAGGGTGATATGCGTGCCAATGGGCTCACTACCAGGGATGCTGAAGACCGTGCGAAGTGGAGAAGAAAAAGTCGGAAAGCGGACCCCTGGCGCTGAAGCGGGAGTTTGGGCTGCAACCGGGATTCAACGCTAAGATGATGGTGACGGCGTATTTATTTTATTATTTCATTATCGCAAGTAATTTGTGTTTAAATTTGGATCATCATTATATCGTCGGCAATCGTCGGTAATAGATGGCGAACTAAGCAATTTTGGTGAAATGCACTCGTAACGATTTTATTGACACATCAATTATGCCGGATATTTCTTTTCCCGTTTCAGAAATAGAACGGTTTTAGTTTTCTATATATAAAAATAATAACTTTTATCTAACGCTAAGCAATAGAAGAAAATATAACCAACTCATTAAATAAATCGTCAACTATGTTTTATGATCATTTGAGTATAGATAGATAGTTTATGTTTATTTTTTATGGTTACAATTAGAGTGTCGTTTATTTAAACACGCAATATTTTAAATTTTTAATTATTTTTTTCTCTTTGTAATAAATTATATAACTGCAAAATCTAAATAGGTGTATGTATGTGTACGGATCTATGTAATGAACATCAGTATATGGTATGTATTTAGTTTTACAATGTGACTATGTTGTTTGGGTCATAAATTATTATTTCTCACTCGCAGGGTTGACACTGAAAATCAGTGCTGTGTCGATTTCTTTTGATGCAGCAATTCAACGAGCTGTTGACCTCATTTGGTGCTAATTGTTGCAGTTTAGTATAAATAATGTTTAAATGTTTATAGCTGTAAATCACCAAATAAATAGCTTTTCTTTCTTTCAATAAAATGCAATTGCCCCATAGTATATTATATAATTACATACATAAAATTGTTTGTCTTGTATTAATTAAGGCAAAAACTAAGAAAAAAAAATAGAAATACGCGATTTTCTCATAAATTGAAAATTTGAGTTATTTAGTTCTATTCACCGACGCGACAATATAAAATTTTATCTATTGTTTATACTAATTGAATTATTTATATACTAATATCGACAATTTGAACAATTATAATCGAAAAATGATTTAAAAGTAACCGTTGAAATTGAAAATTACCGTTTCTCAATCATTATTTAAACGGCTTGGCGTAAGTTAGTGGCAACAATAAATGTTGGAGGCTTAATGGGCACTCATCTTATTGATTAAAAATTCCCTTCATACTTTCTACTTTTAAAATTTCGTATTTAAAATTAAGATATATATCTCTCATAATAAAGATTTTTATGCGTCATCCACCATCTTAATTTTAAACCGCGGCTGCATCCTAAGCTCCTGTAGTCAATAAATAGGTGAACTCGTTCATTACTTGATTTATAAACAAAAGGCCCTAGGTTCGAATCCACACTATTATAATATAGGTGAATTCACTCGCATGCTCTATCAATTTGAAGAAATTAACGGAGCTTTTGTTTTTAAAGAGTATTCCCACTTAGTGGAAACATGTATCATCATCTGCACAGGAAAAATATCCTTCAATTTCGACTATGCATATATATTTTCTCTGTGCAGGGACGGAGTAACAATACCCTTGCGGCTAGGATCGGCCTGTCGTAAAAGGTGACTAAATAACCTAGGTGGTAAGGCTTCAAGCCAGTCTGGATGGCAACCAGGTTTCTGAATATGTTGCCAGGGTTATTGTGTTCCGGAATAAGTGACCAGTTTCCAGCACCCCTACGCAAATGGTAGCGTATTAGTGGTGCGCCTAGTGTTGCAAAAATACAAAGATGGCAGTGACTGCTTACTATTAGTGGACCATTGGCCTGTCCGCTGTTCCACGGCAATAAAAAATGGTTGTAATAAATTATTTGTGGTAACGATATGGTTCAAAATCAAGCCATTTAGCATTATTATGGGTTTTACAATAGTGTTGATAAATACATAGAAATGGCTTAAGCAGTGGCGTGTATTGTTGATGTAAATCTGGTTTAACAATTCGCGAACATACCGCTAGTTTAATTGTAACAGCGGCGCAACTTGACCGCCGTAATTGCAGTTTGCGATTTTCAGATAAATTGGTTCGAAGATTGGTTGAGAGCTCCTGACAACTTGAATTATTGGTGTGCCTTTGCTAGTAATTTATTGATATTATAATATAGTTTTAATTTTTGACCATTTGTATTGTTAAAATTTGAATTTGTTGAATTCATTGTCAACTTTTAGACAATTTGTTATAGTGTACCTACTCAAATGAGTTGCTGCTTAAAAATATAATTACATATTTTCTAATTTTCTTCCTCTACTCGTATATGTTATGTTACAACGACTCCAAAATTTCATTTTATGTTCTTGCAAAATTTTTCTTGTTTAGGAGAGTCCAAATTATTCTTTTTAACCATGCTTTTATTAACTTGACCTGTATGTATTTATGTAGCGGAGTTTTCGGACTCGATTATTACCCACTTTGAACGATCAAAAAATTCTAATATTTGCACACTTGTCAAGACCTGAATACACAAATTTAATAATTTTATCCCATAGTCTGTATTAAGTTCGGATTAACCCTTCCTTTTCCTTTTCCCGGAAGATGGCGTTAAATTAATAAAAACATTTACCGATTGAGAATTGACAACAAATAAATTATAGTTTAAAATAACTAAAAAAACACGCTTTTATAGTTAAACAAACTAAAAAGTAAAAAATAATTCTTAACATAAGAATAAAATTACTGACGAGAAAATTAATGTATTGTTTTAAAAGCGTGGGTTGCTTTGTACGATACTTTTAAATTACCCATACATACATTTTGGAATAAAACTAGTAAAAAAAAATTATAACGATTTATACCGAGCACCCCACGATTTTAACCTATTATCTATTTAATTATGATAACGAAATATTGCCATTGCAATATTTTTTTGTCATAATTCTTAATATTATTTCTTCCTTCTGCCTTGAGAAAGTATTAAATCGTAAGAACATCGGTATAATAAGTACAATATTTACAGAGTCAAATTAATGACCAATACCGTGCGCCTGCCTCGGGGTGCGTTCATATATTTTTTAGCATAACCAGATTGTATCTCCAAATAAGATAAAGCACTGTTAATTTTAATTGTTTGAAGTGATCATAAAATATTTCTCCAATAAGACTTCAACGTGTACTTTAAACATGAATTATGGTGTGATCTTTATATTCTGTTAATGATAAGATCACTTCGATTTTGTCGAATTGCAGTTCAATTGGTACTTTTATGATAAATTATTGTAACAGTACATTTAAATAAGCAAATAACAGACATGTACGTTGGTAATAAATGTGCTGTTAAAATCACTTTTAAAATTATGTTATTTAAAAAAAATATTCTATTAAAACAACTATTTACGAGTAGATTGTTCGACGGTGTAATAAATACAGCACACATCCAGTACAAAGTACTTTTTTTACTTGCACATAATCGAAACTTTTTATTGGAGTACTAGTCTTGCTGCTAATTAATTTCTTAGTTATTAGTTTTTATGTTATTTCTCTGTATATTTACCATGTTGTTATTTTAGAGATTCTAAAATGTACTTGATACTTGACTAAATTTAAATTCACTTGTTGTCATTTTGATGTATGCACGACGAACTTACAAATTTAGTTAAAGTTTATCTTAGGTAACACTGCAATTTAGGTATGCCTCTGAAAAAATTTAACACACATCCTTGAAAACCCGCCAGTTGCTGCTGAGTTGTTACTTTTATAATAATTATATACTATGTACAAATAGCACCTATTCTGGTACTAATGCATTATGTTTAGAAAGGGTATGATGTAGGCTGTATAGACCTGCCAGTGGCGGAGACCGGGTGGTCGCTAGTGCGAAGATGCCGCTGATTCATGTCGCAGATAGCAATCGCCGGCGCTCACTATTATTCGCTACATTGCCATTCATCGACATTCGATACACATTACTTATCGGAACAAACAAAACGCCTATATTTGCAAACATGCTGTTCAATGTTTATCAATAATAATTGATAGCTAAGCGTTTGCCGTTATTGAATTTCTTAAAACAAAACAATAACTGATTAAATTTTTTAATCCTTTACCGAGCTAAAAAAATAGATGTGTTGATAATTCCGATACAGGTTTAGTATTAGACATTTTAATTACTTGCTGTAGGATTATCTCTTAGATGTAACGAACAAAAACAGACGTAGCGTGTAGATGTATATGCACAACTGTAGGTAAAACCAAAGTTCGTAAATATTACTACGTCATAACGGATTTGCTATATGCCTTTAAATTTATATTGAATTTAAAATGTAAGTAACGTTGACTAATGAACTGGGGCAAGACTAGTCTCGCTCCATATAGTAGGTTATTTTGCCCTGGTTTAATGAACAATTGAACTGATGTTGAATGCGTCAAGTGAACTAACGGCAAGTGAGGATAAAGACACGACTTACACACACGCGCACACGTAGCCCGAATCAATCTCAGCCCGAGGCACATTTATTTGTAACTACGGTGCGAATTAAGGTAACAAGCTTAAGATTAACAATGGCACCAAACAAACAGAAGGTAACAGAACTTAGATAAACATTCGTGGCTCTTTCAAAGGCATACAATAGTCGTCATCAATTACGGGCAATAGATCGCCCAACATCATTTGTCCGTCCGTCCGTTACTCGGTTGGGGCATTCCCACGGCTCTCGAAGCGATCGTGTTTGTTGTTAGAATATGTCCAACGAGAAATAGAAATAGAAAATTGTTTGTGATTGCCTTGCTCTCTACTTATTTCAGATGCCCTGTGCTGTTTGGCGTCCTCGTTTTGTCATTTGTGTACTTTGGGCGCAACTTACAAATAACTGCAAATAGTATACTTAGTCATGGGGCAGACTTCAGAAAGCGAAACATTTAAATTATAATCTTAATTAAACTACCTATTATTCTAATGATGTGTTGACTTTGGATACATTGGTCAACTTGTATTCTCTTGTATCTTCTTCGGGATAGTTTGTACTAGAGGAACACATCATAACGCCATGCTGGTTACAGTTATCTTATTAGCAACAACACTGGAATAATCACAAAAATTCATCCTAATAAGCTAAGATCCATGTCTGGAAAACTATTGCAATCAAATTTTAAAATATGATATCTCTCTGATTTCATACATTACCTATGGCGTAAAATAGATACATCGCCATATTGCAAACAAATGTTTTGTCGTATACAAAAAAATCTATTGGCTATAATCAACAGGTAATGTAGATATACTATATTTTCCTTATAGCATGCTGTGTTGCAATGATACCCGCTGGTTTAATTCGGATAAGTAAGGAGAATTCGTGTATTAAATTCTTGGCTTATAATTATGCAGAGCGATGCAAACCGTTGTTCTTCCGATTTTATCAATATCGAAACCGAAGAGAAATTGCTCCGATCAAGAGATAATCTCGCCGGAACCGAAATTGATCATTGATAGGAGGCGCGCGTCCTGGCCGCCATCAGCCCACGCCCCATTTCAATGCTTAACTCCTTTTTAATTCATCACGTTTGTATTTTAAAATTGGCAATTTATTTTAATAACAGCTTTCCAATTGGCATAAGCTAAAAGAAAATACATCTTTAGCTCTTTCAACATAACAGCGGGTCAAACCAGGGTATAAAGTACTTTTTAAATCTCGCTGGTATCTAAGACGTTATTTAAACGTTAGTTGCCCGCGCGTCGAGGAATGGGAGGTGAGATTAGCATCTTTTATTCCATTCAGTTTTTGCTAAGATAAAAACATCTCCCTACCGAATGATCCAAATTGGAGTATAACTTTAGGAATTTTACGAAATATATTGTGACAAGGCATAACAGCTTTTAAGCTCAAGGAAATTGAATTTATATGGTTGAATATAACTTTCAAAAAGTGGCTGCACTATGACTTCCATTCTGAAAACAAAATCTAAATGCGATGGTATGGCCCTATCCTCTACTATATTTGGACTCTATACTTGGAGATATCGCAGAGATGTCCATTATGGCAGACCCACCACCAGGGTTCAATTTAAATTTGAACTATAGAGGAATCACCCTAAAAAGACTAATTAAAAAACTCATTAAAGCAACTAAATCGATCCAACGCAACGTTTAAAGACGAGTTAGGTCAAGAATTATAGTTATTATATATATATTTAAATATTTATATTACAAAGGCATCATTTTGTTAGAATATTATAAAATTTACTTTGAATTCAAGGTGAGTAATAGACATGCGATTATGAGCACGCGTCAAGCATCCACATACAATATTAGTTTCCAGAATCAGGTCACCTTTGAGTGCAGCCTCATTCGGTCTCTCGGTCAATAAATATCAGATTAAAGTGCCGCTATTGTAGCCTTCACGCACAAACTAGTACCGTGGCTTTCAATAACGGTTCGCACTATGCAGATTATCACTGCGCCGATAACCACGACGTGAAAGCGATACCGGAGACATGAGGACACGACACAGTGGACCAGGTGGCTGGGCGTCGCCACGCCTCTAAAGATCCAAATTTCAGGTAAGCCATGTTTAACTCAAAGTTTATTGCGCTAAATACACACCACAAAATTTAAATTCTAAACAACTATTTCATATTTAAATTACAAGTTATCAATATTCTTAAGATCTGCTTAAGTAAATGAATAACTATAATCCTATGAATAATGGTAGGTAGATATGTTGCCATCCTTTGCTTAGAGCCACATAGGTCCGTGTGTTTTTTTACTCGAAAATAAAATCATATTGACATTTGATTCTGCGCTCGCGGTCTTAAAATAAAGTATCGATCTCATAATCATGTCCAGGACTACTTATTTCTAAACGTATACGTCATAATAAGATAGCAATTGTAAAAAAAAATTTCCTAATGTAAAAAAAAATGTATTTTACATTAGGAAAGTTTACATAACATATAAGATTTTTTTTATATTTTCCACCGTTTGTATTTTAATATTAGAAAGTAGAACAACTAAGCTTTTGGTGAAATGCCCATCGAAATAATATAATTTAACAGGTAGTGAAGTTATAATTGTATAACTATTTTGGACGTTAAAACATTAAACGTAGCTTCTAGAATTAGCTAAAATAAAGAACATTCCACTTGCATTTCGAAACGATTTCTGTTATTTGAACAAATCGGCAAGTAAACTGATCACATATAATAAAAACGCATAATGTTAATAATTCCTAGCATTTTGATATTAGGATTTGATCTTCTTTCTAATTTTGAGTACGTCAACACCAGTACATAGGTTTTTTATATAAAAAGCTTAATTCGCTCTTATTTATACAGATTTTTAGTGGACTCCAGGGTATGGCACTCTTCGTGTGTAACTAAGAAAACTGTAGAGTATCTTCCATACATGCATCTTTCAAAGTACTAGAAATGAGAGTGGATGAATGCAATAGGAGAGGTAGCCTAAAGAAAATATGGATTGATTATGTAAAAGATGATAAGGCAAAAAGTTGTGAATGTTCAGATGAAGACTAAAGAGGAGAGTGGAAAGAGATAACATCTTGTACCGACCCCATATAATATGGGATAAGGGCAGGAAGAAGAAGATCTCCCAGACAGCTTTTTGGGATCGGTTTAACTGCCTCACAACAAGAGTGCCTGTAAAGTCGCAAATTTGTATCCATTGGTAACAGATTTGCTTAGACTCTGGGACCGTGTGTTGCAGATGCTATTCGACTCTATCTAAGTTATAGTGACCCTGATAAATTGATAGAAGTCTCGTGGAATTAAAAGTTGTATTTGTGTTGCTATTGTTATTATGGTAATCTAAAGTATATTTCTTTTGTTGTTGCATATTTTTAGTATTCTTCTTCTTATAAGTGTTTAATCTCGGTTGTGATCTAAGCTTACACTTTGGAGCTTGAGATACTTAAATTGGTATAACAATGTCTTTTCCCAATACTTTGTTTTCCTGACTAAAGAACTACAAAAACTATTTAATATATATACACATATATATAATATTTGGGACGCTACCTGCGTAGACACATTAGCGGCTTCCAGATAAAGCTCTGTGTATAGCCGGTGCTGCTGCTGCATAACAAGAGTACCTGAAACGCCGTAAATATTTATCATTCATCCATTGGCAGCAGATTCGTATTTGCAGCTTTCGGTGTTGAGACTCTGGGGCCGTGGGGTCCACAAGCATATGAAGTCGCTAATAAAGTGCCGTTCGTGTAAGGGACCAGAAGCGGTTGCCATCTAGACGGGCTTCGGGCTCTACCACTTAACTTTTATCTCTTTTTAGGACAGGCTGACTCTGGTCGCAAGTTAATATTGTTACTCCACCTCTGCACAGAGTAAGAATCAAAAATCAGGTCACTCTTTAGTTCAACAACAGCTTTAATTTAAATGTCATTCACTCTTTGGTAGAGTTAACATGATAAATTCAATACAGTAAATCAATAACTAAAGTCAAGGTACCGATAAACTGAATAAGTGCCATTGTCCAAGTAGCTCTCTTAAATAGACAAGGTTATATTCTGTCAGACTCATCAATACAATTATTTACTTGTAAATTGCAAGGTGCCAGATTAAGCGCGATTGTTATTCTTCGAAGAGGTAATCTTCATATTATTCTTGTTGACGAGTGATGAAACTTATAAATAGCCATATTGTATGGATCTACTTCACTTTGTGTGCTTCTTTTAAGTTGATTTTACTTATTCAAAACTTAAAAGAATTTAACAACTACTTCTTTGACAAACACGAATTCGTTGCTGTTGGATAATTAGCAATTTTCAGACTTGTGTTAATTCCTTATGTATATTTAAAAACAGAAACGGCGACAATTGTATGACATAGATCAATGAAACATGGAATATTACTAGAGTCTACTAACATGGTTAGTTTTGAAATGTTGCATTTTAAGGATGTAAATACTGACAATTAGGTTAAATAAAACGAAAAAATAGCAGCAAACAATCAGAGTATATCATTAAATAAAGAAGTTGATTAATATAACACTTGATATGCATATGATATAAGAAAATATATGTCAAGGAGAAGACTATGCAGTGTATGTTTGGAGTAACGCGGAAGGAGAAGAACTAAGAACTCCCGTCTTCACAGCTGCTTTTATATTCGTACATATAGCATTAAGAATAAACTCGCCTTCGTTGGTATAAACGTTTTATGGCAATAAATTCTCTTCTAAAAAGTGCTCGAACTTGACGTTGCATAAGGATATTGATATACCTACATGATATACAATTCCAATGGATTCACTTCTAGGGATCCCAAAAACCCTATGAAGTAGAGAAGGAAAAGTTAGAACGCGGGATATTGGATGATGACGTCTGCATGATTACTGAACGCAACTTTTTTAGTGGAGAAATCTATGTTTAACTTCACTCTAAAAATTAACATATCAGTGTTATTATTAATTCCATATAAACACAGTAGTAGTTACGGCCCATTTTTTTTCAACGATATTAAAATTCAAATCTCAATCGATGAAAATTTATTTAATAAAACTACTAGTACCAGCATTTTTTTTTATTTCAAGAACTATTATTAAAATTATGTTCAAGAGTAAATTCTCATATTTAAGGTAGCTTCATTATAATTAATTCTATAAAGATCAGCTGTTGAGATGTGATAGTGTAACTACACAATGACACTACGATACTAATTTGAGTCCACTTTCACAATAGTCAAAATACTTATAATATGTATCAAAAAGCTCCTTACAATTTTATAAGTACTGTAGACATAATATATACCATTATTCTCTCCAAACGTGGGTGTTATCCAAAACACTGCAATAATAAAAAGAACTGGTGGACTGACGCTCTTTTGTCCACGTGCGACCTGTCCGATGTCCATTGTGACGGCTTAGTGTTGTCTTTTTGTCAGTTTTAAGTGCTTTTTCATTGCTCAAAGAAGTTACATTGTTACGACTGTTGCCTTATTTATTGATATATCAGTACAGTCTTGTTCAAAATTCGATAGACATTTACACATTTCCATTCTGGGTTCATCATTAAGTTGAGAGCTACCGCTCTTGTCGGTGGAACATCTTCCAGTCGTCCCTACAAAGTGCCTTTCCTTGACTTCTTAATACGACACGATATTCAATCTTTCCTTTACTTGCTCTATCAATGTCCTTCTTGGTCTCCCTCTCTTCCGCTTTCCTGCAATTCATGCAGGGTTAAATTATTTTTTTTTCATGAATTACGTATTTTATATATAACATATTTTCGTACATGTTTAATGGATTCCGAACTAAATTCCTAAATTCAATTTAAATTTCAAATAACAGCCGTAAATAATTGCGAGAATAATATTTTGGTTTTGGTTTGTATAGAACAACGACATTATTCCAGCGTAACATGTAATATACCAAAACATCTTTTACAGATTTTACCAATAATTACCAAAAATTATTTAAGGGTATAATATCATAATCAAATGAAATCTTTCAAGGAACACCGTACAGTGATGGACTTTTGACAATAAATGCGTATAGTGGTCTTGTTATTTCCATCTTTGATTCTGGTGTCATAAAACGTACTTAGCTTGTTAGAAGGATAGCTGGTTATTATTTACGTCACTATAAATTAATTGGCTTTACTCCTTAAACGGTTAATGAAATTTATCGTATAAATTGTCTAATATAGCGATTTTAAGCATCTTAATTTTGGAGGAGATATTAAAAATTTAGGCGAATATATACGTATTAACTTATTAAATAATATTTAAAGCAGATGAAGTCATAGCATAATGCACTACTTATATCATTTCAACACTGTATATGAATTATTGTTTGTTGTCAGGTGTTATCGATTTTCGAGGCTCAACTGAATTGCGCTGTTTGTTATATTGAAATGATACTTTCACTGAATGAATCATTATAAAATATTATTCAACTGCGGTAGTTTATGTTTTTGTTCATTTCTTTCGATCTAGATAAAAATATTGTTAATGTAACTAATATAGTTGACATACTGGTAAAAAGTTATCATGGAGTACTTTTCTCATTCATAACTATAACAGGATATACCTATATATACGAGAGGTGTTTCTAAAGTTCTGAGAATTTACTCCTAATTGATTTTACATAGATAAATAAGTGAACACTTCTTTAGCGGCGTTGTGTACTTTTTTGTGATGGGTAAAAAATGTTAAACTCGCGTCAGGTCACGTGTCCTGATCGAAAATTCGTAAGATTCATAAGACGGATTTTTGCTCCAGTAATACCAACCTTATTAATAAAGACTTAAGGTTACTTGTAACTTTTAAATTATTGCATTGCATTACTTATACATATCTATACGAATTGCGACTTTATTACAATGAAATACAGTTGAGTTTTTGAAGGGAAAACTTCTAAAGGCGCGTTGAGCACTTTTTGGGTGAACAATTATTGGTTTGTAAAGAAGTGTTAATGACCAATTTAAACTTTAATGCTTGATCATAAACAATTTTTTATAAACCGAAAATAATAATCTAATAGCTCGACGATACAATTCACTAGTTATTTAGTTTTTAGTTTTCACTTCTATCGGCAGTCCCCAAAGACTGCCCCGCATGTTTTTTTTAGTGATGGACAAGTCTTGACTTGTTTAATGAAATATCCGATATAACATTTATTTTTACATTTAGGAATCTGAATAAATTCTTAGATGTTATAGACGTATTTTGATGCAATCATTACTTGATTATGAATATTGATGTTATATCAACGAATATTAATATATTTTGGAAACTTTAAAAAGGCTAACTTGTAACGTTGATAGTTTTTGACATTGTATAATTATTCGTAACAAAAATCTGGTAACCATTGACGAAACGAGGAGTTCTTGTTAGAATTCTGAGACTAAAAGTTAGTCCGAGAAATGGCACAAACTTAAGAATGCCCCCCCATTTAAGGTCTTTGTAGTTCTACCTCTACGTGAAAGATAAGAGGTGCCTGTATCTGGTATTACGAAGAAATTATTTCATTGATTATTTTCCGAAAGGTGTTACAGTGTTGTATTTAAACTTGTTATCAGGGATACTGGGGCAGACATTTATAAAAAAATAACTGCGTCACAAAATCCGTAGCGTGATAATACGAAAACACTCAAGGAAAAATAAAGGGTATTTTTATGAACATACTTACTAGGTCTCCCGTAATAACTATCATCTAACATTCCCAAATTTAAAAAAAAAAGAAAACAATCACCGGTTACCCAATTTGATGCCTTTACTGATGTCAGTTATGCTATAAACTAACGCAACCTTGAATTTTATTTGATGTTGATGTAAAAAACAGTTGTTAAAACGTTAAAGTAATTGGAGAAAATATAAATATTACAGTGTAACAATCCCACACCCTTGCAAAAACCATATGTTTAAGCAAGAATTATTATTTATTTATCATAGACAAGATTTAAAACAAGTGATCTTTTATTAATGACTAATTTTACTATATATTAATAACAGTTAAAAGTTTGAAATACAGTTTGTACGTTAAGATGTGGGTATTTGGTGTTTTTATATTAGGTTTAGAAGACCGGAAGAAGGAGTCCTGCATAGCCTCTAATGGCAGGTATCGCCGCGGGCGCAGCGTGCTTCACAGATTAAATTAAACGTCAAGCTATAGATTTGAATAAATCTCACTGTGTTCCATTTTCAATTATTTGATCCACGTAGATTGTTGTCAATAGGTAGATGCAGAAACGTCAGAAATAAATTTCTTATTAGAAATTGGAATATGCCGACGGATACAGAAAGACGAAGATTCAGCATAACGTCGTTGTCAAACCAATATCTGCTATGTGCAAAAAATTAAACAGTCTCATGTAAAATTTTATAAGAAGCAATTTCTTTTAAAATAATTTATATTTAAGTACATAATGTTATGATTAGAATCACGTTGTGGTTTTTATATAAAAATATTTGGGTGACAAATTAGTCATAAAAGTCAAAATGTTGAATTCTCATAAAGTGCATATAGCAGATATTCAGAATTATGTATTTATTTTTTCTTTATTAGCAACATTATTTCAATTTGTATTTTCACATGTCTGAATTGATTTAAATGAAAATGTAACAAACTAACACGCGCTGTTACGCTACGTTCTAAGGTAGCAACGCCAGCAACGATTCTAGAATTGCTACAATAACCACTAACATATTTAGATTTATATTTTGGTGTAATATAAGAAACATCGAATGCAGGTTTAATTTTCCTGTTAAGGACACAAAATTAAAACAGATTATAACAATTAGCTTTATTGAAGATCATCGTTGTAAAATATATGACTCTTACGCACTTCAGGGAAAGCCGGCGATGTGAATAATATTTTATTGCGCTCATCCATTTATTATTTTGCATTTAACTTCCATAAATTACGTCTTTTTATTTTGACAGTATCCGTTGAAGCAGTCTTTCGAAATGTTTTTATAAAAATATATGCTCATTACGCGTGGGCACTATTAAGGATCTTTGGACCCGGACTTTGAAGTAAAATACGATCCATCTGCGATTATACTCGTAGCATAGATAAAGTAAAGATTACATTGAAATTGTATTAATTTAAAACATAATCGTATGAGTATAAATAGTAATTAACATCTATACTGTGTCGTAATGTGAATCATCAAGCCGCGTTTAATACGGTGCTTGGCCTGGCTTGGTTTGGCTGGAGGTCTCGAACAATGGCTCCACTATAACACAGGCTCTCGCGTCGACCACGCCTGCCGCTTTCCGCGAACAACTTGACGGCCTGATAAACGTGTACCTCATTTGAATATTTATGAATGCGACCCATTCGGTACCTCGTCATTCAATGATAACATAATTAAGACAGCCTTAGTTCATTATGTGGCGGTGTTTAATGTGATTTCTATCGTGATGTGGCAACTTTCAAAGATTAGAAAGGGATCATAAAAGTTTAAAACTTTACAGGGAACATAACAACTTTGCTTACAAACTACGTATACCTAAATTTTATTTAATAAAGATTGCTAAATTCGTTGGAGAGCCCAGATAGCAATCGCTTGTGCTTAATCCAAACTTAGCAACGTCTTAACTATCTTTCTGACTATTGAGTACGTAGTAGCGTAACAGTATCGCTCTCGGAAACAATTCTAGATTTCACGGGTTCGTGCCCCATGATGGCATGCATCGTTTAAATAGATTTTCTCGCCTAAAGTGCATAATTACTTGTTAGGTACTGACTGTGTTGGAAAATATCATAGGGGAACCGGCATACCGAGGTCAACGTTTTATGTAACCTGCCAATCTAACTTACGCCAAGCGTGGCGGGTATACTGTTGCTTCTCTCTAAGGGGAAGCAAGAATCCAGCGGTGGGACGTTATGGGTTATTATTATACTATCTTTGCATATGTCTCTTTAGTTAAGTAAAGGAAAAGTCCATAGTCAGAAGCAGATCTTGGACTCTAATGTAAAAGCTTTGGATGTAACCGAGATTAAACGACCTGTCGTTATTACAGAATAATCAGAAGAAAAAGATATTTAATAAGAAGAATAGGTATTTTATTATAGTCTTTGAAAACATTTAGTCGCTTTAAAAGGTTTATTTTGTTAAACTTTTTTGTTGTTTAGTTTGTATTACGTTGTAATTGGAGATTTTAATTCAATAAATTATTTATTGCAGCCTTCCATTCCAATTTAATAAAACAATAATCATTGCTGTAAATATCTAAAGTACATCCGAAAGCAGGATAATCCAATTGATAGATGTATGTAGTGTCATGAAAGAGAGGAAGTGCAGGTATAAAATCCGGCACCTTCCATGGAAACTATTATAAATGTTGATGAAAGTGAGATAAGCATGGATGAAATAGTGAAAGCGTTGAAAAGTATGAGATTGGGTAAGGCTGCAGGGTATGACAGGATTACCGTCAAGATGCTGAGGGCTGGACAGGGCAAAGTGGCTAGCCAGCTGTACCGCCTTTTTAATTTGTGCTGGCGAAATGGGCAAGTATCGGGAGACTGGTGCAAAGCCGTAATCGTGCCATCATATAAGGGAAAAGGGTCACGGCAGAACTGCGTAAATTACCGCGGTATAAGCCTTCTCAGCGTCGTCGGTAAATTGTATGCGAAAGTGTTGATTGAAAGGGTTGTGAATGATACAGATGAAAAAGTATGGGATGCACAAGCAGGATTTAGGAAGGGAATGGGATGTACGGATCAGGTCTTTTACTTACGGTGCATAGCCGAAAAGTATTTGGCTATAAACAAGAAGGTCTATTGCGCGTTCGTGGATCTAGAAAAGGCCTACGATAGAGTGATGAGGAATGAATTGTGGTCAGCATTGTCCGTGAATGGTGTGAGCAGTATCCTCATACGAGCATTGCAATCTCTTTATAGGGATTCTATTGCTTGTGTAAGAATAAACGGGGCATACACTGAATGGTTTAATATCGAAAAAGGTGTTAGACAGGGATGTGTAGCGTCATCGTGTTATATTATAGAAATTTGCGTTGGGGCTGAGTTCCAACCACAAATTTTTCGAAAAAAAAAGTGGAATTGCTTGGTTAATTAATTACGAGTAAAATTGATTGTGCTGTGAGTGGATGTCAAAGTAAATCTAATTTTGAAGTCATCTCATTCTACCTGTAACAAGTTTGAAAACTGGGAAAATTCGCGTCGACTAGTATTTTGCTTCATAAATTTAAAATTTCCAAGAAAAGCTGAAATAACATTCTTTTTTTTATTAACCGACGAAAAAAAACGAAAAAGGTTCTCAATTCAACGCGATTATTTGTTTTTTGTTTTTTTTTATGTAGGACCACTCATAACTTTACAGAGTAGTCCGATTTAAAAAATATCTTTTTTTAATTGGAAAGGGTATATACCCCGAAGTTGGTCCCATATCTATTTGGGAAAAAAATTCCAACCCTAAGGGTACGAAAACAGAGAATGATTGATTGTTCACTCCTTATATCTATGACCATACATAACTTTTGACAGAAGTGATTTTTAAATTGAGGCTGTCCCCTTATAATTGTAAGTTAATGTCACTTAATTATTATAGATATTATATTATAGATTATATTATAGATTATATTATTATTATTACAGAAACTCTAAAACTGGTTCAAAAAGTGAGTAAAATCTTGTTAAACATGCACCTTTCGACAACCAGCGTACTTCAGTATGTAAGAACAATCGTTGGAAGTCTTTATCATTTTCATCGGTCTATAAGCGTTGAAAATAAATCATATTTGATTAACTACAATAAACGCGTATTCAACGCGTGTGACCCCGGCCAGTGAAAAGAATAGGGTCACCCCAGGTCATTCCAGGGGAGTCGTAAAAGGCGACGGATGGACTACTCCTTCGCCAGCCTACATGCGGCAAGGAAGTGCACATCTCGGTTTTTCCTCTTGGGGTTGGGAGGTCGGACGGCAGTCGCTCCCGTAAAAACCAAAACCAGCCAATAATTACAATGGTCAGAACAAGGAAAGGTCCAGTCATGGATAGGGCGTCGCCGCAAAACGACGCGCAGAAGCTTCGCCCGACTTCTGTGACAAGTGGACAAGGGCTGCCGTGCCGTGGGCGAGCACGGCTAAAGACGTTAGCCCAATCGAAACTCCGCTTCGCAACATGGAACATTGGCACGCTAACCGGACGCGCGAGGGAATTGGCCGATGTACTCTCCAGGCGGAGGGTGGCCGTGGCGTTCCTGCAGGAGACTCGGTGGAAGGCCAGCAGATCCCGGTTCATTGGGAATGGCTACAAGCTGATCTACACGGGTGCATCTGGTGGGGAAAATGGGGTCGCCATAGTGCTCTCGGAGGAGCTCCAGGACAACATTTTGGAGGTGAAGCGCTGTAGCGATCGGCTTATGGTTGTGAGGGTGCTTGTTGGTGGGGTAGTTACCCACTTGATAAGCGCCTACGCGCCACAGGCCGGTTGTAGTGACGCCGACAAGATAGCGTTCTGGAACCTACTCGGAGAAGTGCTTCGTGGGATTCCATTGTCACATGGGATCGTTTTGGGCGGTGATCTAAACGGTCATGTGGGTGATGAATGTGGGGAATTTGAGCGTGTTCACGGTGGATTTGGGTATGGTAGCCGCAATGTGGAAGGGGAGGACATCCTCAATACGTGTGCGGCTGCCGACCTTGCCATCGTGAACACGTATTTCAAAAAGAGACCCGAGCATCTCATCACCTACAAGAGCGGGAGGAATGCTACCCAAATCGACTTCCTACTCACTAGGAGACACCACATCAGCAATGTAGCCAACTGCAAGGTCATACCCGGTGAGAGTCTCACTGCACAACACCGTCTTCTTGTCATGGACCTCTGCGTGAAGCCCAAAGGCAAACGTGTAGATCGCCTTCAACGCCGAATCAGGTGGTGGCTGCTTGATGAAGTCAAGTCCCAGGAGTTCGCCTCTGCCATCGGCGACAAGTGCGTCGGTGGTGAGGGCGAACCGGTTCAAGCTTACTGGGACAGGATTCAGGCGGCTATCCTTGGGTCGGCGAGGAAGGTGCTTGGCGAGTCTAAGGGTGGACGCAAATGTGACAAGGAGACTTGGTGGTGGAATGACTCAGTCCAGAGGGAGACCAGGGCGAAAAAAGCCCTCTTTAAGAAGTGGCAAGCGTCCAGATCTCCTGAAGATCGCGACGCATACAGAGCTGCCAAGCGCACCACCAAGAAAGCTGTAGCCAGAGCCAGACGAGACCACTTACAACCACTTTACGATAAGTTGGAATCGTCTGAGGGGCAGAAGCTCATATATAAGTTGGCGCGTTCCAGGGTCAAAGCGGCACAGGATATTTCCAAGTGCCGCTGTGTAAAAGACCCCGGGGGCAACCTGTTATGCGAGGACCTCGCGGTGAAGGAGAGATGGCGCTCGTATTTCCACGAGCTGCTGAACAAGCAGCATAAAGAGGTGCAGCCGCCAGATCTTCCTCCAAATCAAGGACTAGTGCCACCGGTAACGCCTGCAGAAGTCCAAAATTGTCTTCGCCGCATGGAAAATCGGAAAGCTGTCGGAGCCGATGGAGTCCCCATCGAAGCCTGGAAGGCGATGGGCTCTCGTGGTGTGGGCATCTTAACCAACCTTTTCAACCGGACACTCCTCACCGGTACGATCCCGAACCAATGGAGGCTGAGTATCATTACTCCAGTCTTCAAAGGCAAGGGATCGGTGCAGGAGTGCGGTAACTACCGTGGAATAAAGGTCATGTCCCACACCATGAAGCTCTTCGAGAGGGTTATCGACTCTCGGATTCGGCAGGAGTGCACTGTCTCGGGGTGTCAGTATGGGTTTCGCCCTGGACATGGGACCATGGACCCAGTTTTTGCCCTAAGGACTGTCGCGGAGAAATACAGGACGAAGAATACGCCTCTGCACTGCCTGTTTCTGGACTTGCAGAAGGCCTTCGACTGTATTCCTCGTGCGATAATCTGGTGGGCATTGCGATTCAAAAGGGTTCCAGAGGCCTATATTGACATCATCCAAGACATGTACCATGACTCCGATTCCGTAGTTCGGACCGCTGTTGGCGACACAAAACCTTTCCCCATCACCGTTGGGGTGCACCAAGGATCCGTCCTTAGTCCGTTTCTGTTCAGCGTGGTATTAGACGTATTGTCAGACAGCATCAGAAACTCACATGAGCAGCCCCCGTGGTTGCTCATGTATGCTGATGATATCGCGCTGACAGATTCAGACAGGGGTAGGCTGGTGCAACGCGTGAAGGCGTGGAAGGAGTCGCTTGAGAACGGTGGTCTGAAGCTCAATGTGGCGAAGACCGAGTACTTGGCCTGTAACTCCACAGATCCCACACCCGTACGCATAGGCGGTGACACGGTCGAGCGCACGGACCGAGTAAAATACTTGGGATCTGTATTTCATGCGTCTGGTGACATCGATTACGACGTCAAGGCACGCATTGCTGCCGCGTGGGCCAAATGGCGTGAGGTGACTGGTGTCATTTGTGACCCCAAGATGCCGGTAAAATTGAAGGGACAGGTCTATAAGACCATCATTAGGCCTGTCCTTTTATACGGCTGTGAAGCGTGGCCGGTGTTAGAGAGACACAAGCAAGAACTGCGTGTCACGGAGATGAATATGCTGCGGTGGATGTGTGGAGTGACGCGGAAGGACCGCGTTAGGAACTCCCGCATTCGCGGCAGTCTTCATGTCCGTGACATTGCGGATAAATTGCAGGAGTGTCGGCTCCGTTGGTACGGCCACGTTTTGCGGCAACCGGATGATTACGTGGGAAACAAATGTCTGGCCATGCCGCCTCCGCCGGGCCCCGGCAGGAGGGGTAGACCCAAAAAGTGCTGGCTTGACGTCGTAAGGGGTGACATGCGTGCTAATGGGCTCACTACCAGGGATGCTGAAGACCGTGCGAAGTGGAGTAGAAAAAGTCGGAAAGCGGACCCCGGGCACCGAAGCGGAAGTTTGGGTTGCAACCGGGATGAACGCTGAGATGATGATGATGAAACGCGTATTCAACGCATTGCTTATTATTTATTTTTTTAACTGCATTAATCACAAATTGAAGCGATTGCAATCTATCACTTAAATTTTTCGCTACTAAGTAGGTGTTATCGGTGGATGACACAGTGAACTGCGGTTACCTCTGGTATAATTCTTATAAGATGGCTTATAAGCCCACGATATCGCCCGACCATAGCAGGAGCTCTATGTGTTGCCACCGAAATAATGTTTGTGAATAGAATTGATTTTTCCTTAAAAAATCACTCAGGACAGGAATATTGATTTACCTTTAGTGTCCGTCTCTAAAGTTTTCGCGAATTATGAATTTCTTCGTTCATAACAAATCGAACATATGCCAATAATAATGCTTCATTACTACTTAGGTAAAGTTGTTTCGTTCAGTTGAATAGAAAAATGAGTTGTTTGCACAAGAAACTTTCAATATCAGAGCTCATTTCATCAATACTTTGTACAGTGTTGTTACTCAAAGGAATTCTTTAAAATATGTCAAATGGAGATTTGTACAGAACAGTTTAAGTTAAGTTAAAACCTCTTCAACAGCGGGCAATATTAACTGTTCTCCAATGGTGTGCGGTTTTCCAGATTTCGCTATAAGTAATGAGTAAGATGCCCGCAAGCCATCATCAGATGTTAAAGCGAACATACTGTGCACGGTGGGTCTCTTTCGTATTTTTCCTTCAATTATTAAAATATTTCAAATCTTTACCTATTTTATCAGGATGACACCTTTTTAGACGGTCTTCGTGCTTCAATGGTTTCATAGCCATTGCTCAAAACTTCATAAAAGGCATATAGGCAAACGCTTGTCTGCATTTGATGGAAGAAAACCAAATTTTAAGTAATCAACACTATATTTTCGGCGTTTGTTCTTAGATTCAGCCATATTTCGTATCAGTTACCTACATGTAAAAAAAAACTTTGTTTTTACGGCAAACACATTCTAATTATTAAAAGCAATAAATCGCTGAGTTTTATGAATACGGCTGAACCGATTTTAATGTAAGATAAAACATTTTTTCATAAATATATTTTGATATATTTCTGTAAATTCGATAGAAAATCTTTTTAAATTTGTCCGTCTGGACGACCACCTTTGGTCTTAAGTATGTCTCCATAATAACTTTGCGTTGTGTTCCGGCATTAGTGACCCAAGTTCCTGTACCCTTATGAGACAGCAGCGTGTTCGCGAAACGCCACTGGCGTTGCAAACACCCATAGGCAACGGTAACTGCTAAATTCTAAGCGGGCCGTCAGCCTGTCTGTTGTCCTACAGTAATACAAAAAAAATTATATCAAAACTCCGTGATTTTAATTATTTATTTATTATTTTGATGTACGTTGCGGGTACGTAATAAGACGCGTATTATTTAAGAATATATATTTGCGTACAATTAAATATACTTAAAATTCTTTAGCATTAGGAACCTGAAATATTTACAATCATGCAGGTCAATCATGATATACCGCTCCTTTAGGGAACCACTCGGGTAAAAAAAGTTACCAATAAAGTAGAGACAAAAAGTTCAAACTTTCTCGGCTTTTTGTTCTATTACGGAAGTATCTAATAATGACTATGTTCAGTATTTAATTTTTAATACGTACCACACCCAAACATTATAAATTACAAATATACTTATTACAACATAAAATAAAAGTATATATGTATAACAAATCTTCTTCTTGGTCGAATTCTTTATTGGTGAAGGTCGTGTTCTTGAAAATCAACCGTGGCCTGTCTCGTAAACTGTTTCCACTTCAACCGGTCCTCAGCTTCTCGAATAGCGGTTGCTATTGGGAGTCCAGTGAGGGCGGTTACATGGTCACACCAGCCGCTTGATAATCGGCCACGGGGTTGCTTTCCTTCCACCTTGCCCGTCACGATCAGCTTATCCAAGTTATTTGGATGTCGTCAGACAATGTGATCAAAGTACCCAAGAATCTTCCGGTAACAGATTGTTGAGAGCCTGACTTTAATGCGAAGCTGGTTCAGAACAGATTTATTTGTACTACAAATAGCCAGGTAAATACTTACTTTTTCTGACACTGGCAAACACTAACATTACTTTAAAATGAATTTTTTGAAAATGAGTAACGTTTATCCTTAGCATTCGTATTTATATTGGTGAAGAATCAAACAAGTTCATGTAAGTTTGCAAGCACACATCACAAGTCGTATTTCGTCCCTTTGCGCGTCTGAACAAGCGTTGCGGACGACGCGGCTGCAGCGGCAGCGGCGGGACTTTGCAAGTCTTGACACGTTGTACTGAATATAGATTATGCAAGTTTTTACGAGTAAGTCGCTGAGCTTCTTAAAATATTATCAGCTTACATTGACAGGTGAAGTCAAGCCAACATTTTAGTTCTTCACTATCGAAAGCAAATAAATTTTTGTGGACCCCCGCTTATGAATTGTGAACCCTCATTTTTATGTCACGCCAACGTAGACTTCTGTGGGGTTTCCCGTGGACCTCTGAAGTTTCACTTGCACCACTTTGGGAACTAAGGCTTTAAAGTAAATTAACGTTTTCTTTCCTTTAAATTAATCATGATTTATTTTGAGAACTCAATATAAAAATTATTTTCATTTATTACATGTATTCCTTTGTATTGAGGAGTTTCCGCAATGGTGTTAGTAGTGGTGGAAGCGAACAAGGATTTAATTGCTGTCGGGCACGCGACCGTCCCAGCTTCTTGCCCTAACTAGCCGCTGGACCGGTACCGTTGCCAGCTAAGTACTAGGAATACAAATTAACGCGCCTACTTAAGCTTTAGACATGTTATAATAGAAACTTTAATATATTAACCTGTTTATGAGATTAAAATATATCTATATAAATAAAATGCAGTTTTTGATATATGTATATTATTTGCTCAATATAAAAACGTTATTGCAAGAACTTGCAGAGTTAGTGCAATAAATCAAAACTTAATCCTATATCGTTAAACGAGCAATTCTTGTATATATATATATATATATATATATATATATATATATATATATATATATATATATATATATATATATATATATATATATATATATAGATAGAAGCGAAAGCGTTATTATTTGAATCGCTGCAACAAAGAATAACAACGAGAAAACGTGAAGGCAAAAATCAACGTAACTTAGATGACATTATTGTATTATTTAAGGGAACTGAACCGGAAAAAATACCAATTTTTGTGGCGAAAAGCTTAGAAAAATTACCTCCTGTGACTTTTGACCACATTGATGTCACACCGCTACTTAAAAAAATGGTCTTAATGCAAGAAACGATTCGTGATATTCAGCAAACTTATGTGACGAAAAAGGAGATGCAGGAATATGTGGCATCATCTCGAGAATCTCCGTCTTACGATAGAAGAAACGTTAATACGAGGCGAGGCGGCTTTTTACTACAAAATTCGATGTTTGACAGTGGACCAATGGCACTCTTAGGATATGTCAATGACACATCGCAAGTAGAAGTGCATACGAAAATGAGTGACGCATACCCGCTTATGTCACACAATGAAACCAGGGCAACAGACTCTTCCTCTCAGGTTGAAACCAGAACGACAGGATCCGTCAGCGAAGGGTGCCATAAGAGAAAAGATGTGAATGTTGCTCAACAGGAGCTAATTAGCGTGCAGTCACGCAATAAATTAGTGAGAGAGATTGAGCCAGTAGCCCCTTCACCAGTCACTAAACCGTCTTTTGCACAAATAGTAAGCACCAGTGAGGGTCTTAAAGGCACAACGAAGAATGGAGAAGAGTGGATCCAAGTCAGGAAACGGAAATTGAAAAATAGATTTATTGCGAGAACCGGCAATGCTCATCCGAGTACGGAAGAAAATATAAAATTTAAAGCGGCTGAAACCAAGATTCCGTTATTCATTTCTAACGTGCATAAGGAGGTATCCGAAGCGGACATTGTTGATTACATAGAGAAAAAAACGGGCGAGACTGTATCCTTAGTCAAACTGAAAATGAAAATAGACAGAGATTATAACGCATATAAAATGTATGTAACAAAATACAAAATTGATACATTTTTAAATGATACGCTGTGGCCGTCGGGAGTATCCTTCAGGCGGTTCATCAATTTTAGAAGGAATGTGGCAAAATCAAGCTCACCAAGTAATGGATAATCAGAACTACTGCAGATTAATAAGCTATAATTGTAAATCTATAAAAAGGTCCTTAGAAGGTGTTAAGGCGTTATGCCAATCAGCGGATATTATAGCTTTGCAAGAGACTTGGCTGCTACCGCATGACCTGCCCATGCTCAGCGTGATCGACGATGGTTTCGGTGCGGCGGTACCTCGGCAGTGGACACGTCGGCCGGCCTGCTCACCGGCAGGCCATATGGAGGTGTCGCATTGTTATGGAGGAAAAGTGCATTTGAATCGGTATCAGTGGTGAATTGTGATAATAATCGAATTGTGGCGATAAAAATTACAGTAAGTAGTAGAACGGTAGTTATATTTAGTGTGTATATGCCCGTAAATAACGAACAGAATATTCCTTTGTTTACTGAATGTCTAAGTGCGATTCAATCTGTTATAGAATCTGAGGATGCCAATGGTGTCGAGGTGTTTTATGTACTGGGAGATTTTAACGCCCACCCAAATGAAATATTTTTTAAAGAATTAAATAATTTTTGTAATGATAATTTTTGGTATTGTGCAGATATAATTAAATTAGGACTCCACTCGAATACTTTTACTTTTCGTAGCGACGCTCACGGGTGTCTGAGGTGGTTGGACCACTGCATTGTCACCAAGGCAGCCTTGGCTACGATTAGCAATATCTGGGTAAAACATGATGTGTATTGGTCTGACCACTTTCCACTTTGTATTGAGTGCGATATTTTAAAAATTAATTCTAAAGCGGCTTTTGTTGAAAATGATAATTTAAAAAGAAAGATTGCATGGGGTTACAGACATGGCAAACAGATTGCCAAATACCACGAAAAATGCCAGAAGGATCTTGCTGGTATACATTGCCCGGAGGGGTTGGAACGTTGTGCTAGTTTTCCATGTCACGACCAAAGCCACCATTTAATCATAAATAAACTGTATGATAGTATTACTAATACGTTGTCTAATGCTGCCATACTATGTTATTCCTCTGGAAAGGCTAATTATAGAAAGGGAAATGTAACCGGGTGGAATAAATATGTAGCTGGTGCTCACAGGGAGGCTAGACTTAAATTCTCGACCCGGATGCTTGCTGGCAAGCCAAATAGTGGTATAATTTATAATGAAATGTTAGAAAGTCGCAAAATGTTCAAAAATAAGTTCAGAAATGGTGCCAAGATAGAGAAGAACAATTGAAAATGGATATTCTTGCTTCAAATCATGCTGAAAAGAAGTTTAAAAATTTTTGGAAAAACACTAACAAATTAAATTGTAGGTCTAGTCTACCTGTGGCCGTCAGCGGTATTCATGATCAAAATATGATTGCCAACTTATTCAAGGAATATTTTTCTGTGTCGTCCCTACTGGGTGCGCCTTCCCGGGGGATGAGCGCTGTTGAGAACATTGTGGCTAAGCCTCATTTGATCTTAATTAAGGAAGTGTGTGAGGTAATTAGAAATATGAAAAGAGGTCAAAGTCACCAGGTCACGATGGTCTCAGCGTCGAGCACCTGAAGTTTGCGGGTGAGCATCTACCCCGGGTGCTAGCGATGTTTTTTAATATTTGCCTGGCTCATTCCTATTTACCGGAAAGTTTAATGCGTACTATTGTTATACCGGTCGTTAAGAATAAAACGGGAGATTCGTCCGATAAAACAAACTACCGGCCCATCTCGCTTGCCACTGTAATAGCCAAAGTGTTCGATAGTGTGCTAAATGGCAGACTAGCGCGACACGTGCCGCTCAGTGATGCACAGTTCGGCTTCAGGGCTGGTCTCTCCACTGAAAGCGCTATACTGAGCCTGAAGCATGCTGTCGGGTACTATACTAAGAGGAGGACGCCGGTGTATGCGTGCTTCCTTGACTTGTCAAAAGCTTTTGACCTAGTTTCTTATGACCTCTTGTGGGACAAGCTGGGGAGTGCGTCTGTGCCGGCAGACCTAGTCGCCCTCCTCAGATTCTGGTACGCTAATCAGATAAATCAGGTGAGATGGGCCGGTGCTTTGTCGGACGAATATAGGCTGGAGTGTGGAGTGAGGCAGGGGGGAATCAGTTCGCCGCTGCTCTTTAACGTGTACATTAACCAGCTTATTGAGCGACTCAGTGGCACTCATGTCGGATGCTATGTTGATGGAGTTTGTTTCAATAATATCAGCTATGCTGATGATATGGTGCTGCTGGGTCCCTCAGTCGGTGCTATAAGGACGCTTCTTTCAATTTGTGTGGCATACGCTGGGGAGCACGGGTTGAGTTACAACTCTAAAAAGAGTGAACTACTTGTATTTAGAGCTAAAACCCGTAAGCTCACCCGTGTTCCTCCCGTATGTCTAAACGGCGTCCCTCTTAGACTGGTTGACAGTGTTAAGTACCTGGGGCATATTGTGACACCCGACCTCCGAGATGACGACGACGTAGAGAGGGAACGTAGGGCGTTGGCGGTGCGGGCCAATATGCTCACTCGCAGGTTCGCTCGGTGCTCCAAGGAGGTTAAAATTACGCTATTTCGGGCCTACTGCCAATCGTTCTACTCGGCTGGCTTGTGGGTGAGCTTTTCGCGGCGGACTGTCAACGCTCTGCGTGTGCAGTACAACAATACTTTCAGAATGCTGTTGGGGTTGTCGCGGCGCTGCAGCGCGTCCGGGATGTTTGCGGAGGCGCGAACAGATGGTTTCAAGGCCATCATACACAAGAAGACCGCCTCCCTACTGCAGCGCCTGCGGGGCAGCACCAACGGCCTTCTGAAAGCCATTGCTGCCAGGTTTGACTGCCCCATCCTAAATCACTGGGTAGGGGTAGTAATTGGAAAATTTTAATCTTATTATAAAATGTTACTAACAATACTAACATAATTGTAAGTGAAAAATTGTTACTAATCCATTAACAAACTATGGACTTTGTCCGAAATAAATGATTATTATTATATATATATATATATATATATATATATATATATATATATATATATATATATATATATATATATATATATATATATATATATATAATTGGAATCTCGGAATCGGCTCCAACAATTTTCATGAAATTTAGTATACGGGGGGTTTCGGAGGCGATAAATCGATCTAGCTAGGAATCATTTCTAGAAAATGTCAAAAGGTGGCGTTTGAGTAGTCCCAATTTAAACTGAAAAATGACTCTTCCTGACATCTATCGGCGAATAATAATACTATTTTTTTAAATTGCTTTAAGGACACAACAACACTAAAGTTATTCCAGCAGATGGCGTTGTTAAGTAACACGAAGTCAATGAGTGTTTGCTTGAGATTAGACTAAGAAAATCAATTGTTAATTTCCAAAAAACACAATTTATAAAAAAAAATACCGAGCAAAGCTCAGTCATCCGGATATTCAATAATTACGATACATGTTTTTTTATAGCTAGAGTTCAACATACCGGCGTTCAGCTCACCCAATAACAGATGTTCACCGTCGCCTATGGACGTTTGCAACACCAGCAGCACTGTCAACGCACTGCCTGCTTCAAATAATTTTTATAATGCTTTTTTTTTAAACCCCACTTCATACTGCGATGAGAAAGAATCAGCCCCAAGCTCATTCCCAACCGGAAAGAAGGCTCTAGGAAATGAGAATGAACGGCCAGCCGATGGCAGATAGTGTGGTGTTGGAAAGATGATGAAGAGACCATTCCGAACACCTTCTCAGAAAATTCCTTGTTGTATAGAAGGTATAATATGCAAAGAGAGGCCAAATACTTCTGAATGTCAAGGGTCTAGACCATCGTGTCTTGAATGGGACAAGGTGGCTGTCCACCTGACACTGTTGTCAGGGTTGAATTGGACGGTTTTGTCCTCCCTGTTCAGACTCTCTCTAGACAATTCTCTATTTTAGACACAAGTCTTCATACAGCTGGGAATTCTCCAGGTAACCCAACAGTTGCACATTGATAATTCGCATCATCACCTTTGAGAGCAAAGATTAAATGAAAGAAAAGAAGTTTTCGCTGTAGTTGATCGTGTCTATCCGGTCACTCTTTTTGACAATAGGACATGGGCCCTATTCCATGAAGACGGGACACGATCTTTGCGGTAGGATACGATAAAAAAGGCCGGTACAACTCAGCTGAGCATTTCCGTTATTGTGCTAATAACCGGAATACCGTCCAGCCGGTGGACTTCTTGTGATCGAGAGAGCGGAGGACTCGTCGCACAGTTTTTCGTGAAAAGCGTACCTCCGACATTATGGAAACTTCACAACTTCTGTTTGAAGGTGAATTTCCCTCTATCATCAAGAGTCGAATTAGTCGTAAAGATTTCGCCCAATTTAGGTTAGTTGAAGTAGATGACGATTGGCTGATGACAGCGACCATATCTAAAAAATATTTTCAAATATTTTTGACATTGGAGCTTTATAAAGTTGCCCGAAATTGACTATTTTAAACAATAAGACTGCTCATTGTACCTATAGGTAATAATGGGTAATACTATATTTTTGTTATTTGAATGAAGAACTCTTTCTTCTGTAAATGATGTATTTTTTATTTATGTATGACATAAACGTGATCAACTTGGGTGGTGGACAAGTTTGTATGCACCGCAGAGGGTCGTTATCAATACAAATAATTCGTTTTTAAAATCATTAGTTTTTGATAGCTCACAGGTGCATGATTGGTGTAGTTAGTTGTAATTGTTAGCGTTGTCTGTTACGAAATATGCGGCATAATTTTCAAAGGGTCTTGACATGTGCCTCTTGTACTCACTGAGACCTGTCGCATTCTTATTAAATCGGCTGGCATTAGCGTACTTGGAAAATTAGCTAACAAGCATACGCGACCGGCCGCGGCCGTCGCACCAGGAGACGTTAATTAAAGCAATCATAATTCTTTAACGAAATGAGCATTACGCTTATACTTAAGCGCCACTAATGACCATAAAGTAATGCTGCTTTAAAGTTTATAAACTTTCCACCTATACAAATTTTAGCTGCTTACATTATTATATCTATAATAAGAAAATTATCATAAAGTTTAAATATGTGTAGTTATTTCTCCGCCATTAGCGAAACCTGTCCTCTAAACATTGATGTCGGCTTAAAATCAAACTTAGTTTTTAATTGAATTGTATAATAATACAAATTTCTATCTACATAATTTTAGTGAACAAGATAAACAAATTCTTTATTATTTTGGATTCGTGTTGCATGGCCTAATTGATATCCTTGGACACAAAATGGTAATGATTATAAAATTTCCGTAAAGGTACCGGTTCTTAGTGTGCGGGCTATTGTTTGAGGCATATTGGTCCAAATACGGCGCACACCTGTTAACGCTACCAGATACCTTAGTAACTTAACCTACTTTATTAGCACTTGGCTTTTAATAATTTATGAATATTTAATTTTGTTGCTGATTTTAACATTTTGCTAATATACAGTACTATAATATGTTGATAGATTTTAATTATTCTATTGAAAACAAACGATACTTACGGGCGTTGTAAATTTTAAAGAATTTAAACATGTTAAATTCAGGCATTTTTTTATTGCATTGTCATCGTGGAATAAATATAAAACGAGGAAAACTTATTGAAACCTATTGATAATTGAAGCGCAAATCTGATACCTTGGCTACCGAACTGTCAAGGTTTTCTTATTTATATATAAAATGCTTAGACTGAGAATATGATGATCAGGTATTTGCATATTCGAAGTTTCTAGAAAACCTCGGCATTGTCAAGCGGTTGCATGAAGTTTTGAGAAAGGAGTGGGTTGTGGTTGCACCATAGAACGGAAAAAATAAAAGCTTACAAGACAAATTTGAAAAAGAAGCTAGACTTGTATTATTTAACCCATGAATACTTGATAAGATTCTGACACAGCCACTGGATTGTAACCTATGTTTTCTGCAGGGCGACAGTGGTGGCGGCAGCCGAGGCGCGACAAGGGCATGCGACGGACCGTTCCAATTTACGGGTCACGAGCGGACCACTCGCGTGCCGACCTATCTGCCTTACCTGCATAATTGAATCCAATGGCGTGGGAGACTCGACACAGTCAAATAAACATTGGATGCAACAATATCTTCGATAGTTTAGTATATTGAGTAATGCTTTGCATAATAATGGAAAGAGTAAATCTTCGGAATCGAAAATAAATCATCGGAAAAGCCATAGTGAGCCTGTTCAGATCTTGGATACCGCTCTGCAATGACGAACTACATAATTGGGCATTGAATTGTATAAATTAATTTAATTAATTTTTTATTGCTAGGGACGATCGTCTTAAAAGTAAGCTGTTACCATCGCCTATGGATGTTTGTGACGCCAAGGGCAGCGCGAACACGCTGCTATCCCATAGGGGTGCAGGAATTTTGATTACCATGGTGGTTGCCATCCAAACGGGCTTGGAGCCCTACCACGCAGCTAAGGTGGATTGTTTTGTCGCCTTTTACGACAGTCCGAACCCGGCTGCAGGGGTTAATATTCTTACTCAACCCCTGCACGGCGAAAAAATTTAATAATTTTGTTATATAATACTGATTCCCTAAGAATACGCATAAAGCGTTTAGTAGATATATAACATGCCACATGTAGTTGGATCGTCATGCTCTCAATATCTAAAGGAATTCTCTACGGTAGTTCATCTTACGTTGATGTTGTGTTTAATATTCACGGAAGCCATTATCTTTCTTCAACATTGTAACATTGTTAGTATGTGAAGTTGATACTGGATAAGCCTTAGGTAACAAATTGTAAGGTATCAAGTGAACCCTGAGCACTGAAGCAAAAGTTTGGGTTGCAACCGGGATTTAATGCTAGGATGATGAAGAGTATGAATTTCTTATTAATTACTTTAGAATGACTTATATTTAAATTTATGTAATTTTATGTAATAGTAATGTTTATTAAGCCATTTAAAATATCTTAATACTAATTATATTATAATTTGGGCTAGAAACAAAACGTATTGTATAGCGTTAACTTAACAGTCTGCAAGTAAGCCTTTTTTGAAAGTGCGTCGGCGTCGGGCGGCGCCGGCGCAGGTGCGCACTGCTGCGGATTAGACTACGATAACAGTGGCCACAGCAATACTTAAATGTAACCAACACTTATACCCAGTTCTATTGCAATTTATCGGTTATGCTAAATTGTATTATATTATACATAGTGTAACTTGACTAATATTCTATTGTTGTCCAGGTACTTTTTTACTCGTAGCCAAAGAGTTGATTTTTATTAAAATATTTTATATGCTCAGGTAAAATATTTGTCGGTTATGATCATTAATAACAAGAAATATCTTTGGAAGATATTTCTTTAAAGAAGAGACAGATTTATGTCGTAAACTTTAATAATTTTATTCATGATTTTCTCTTCAAATAACTACATATATAACGTTCTTACGTTACCTTTTCTCGCGATATATTGATTTCGACAGAAAAAGACTGATTCCGTTTGTAAAGAGATTAAAAAGTAATCAAAACACTGCGCAAATTTACAATAAGTAGAGGAAGAGTGTCAGAGGTCAGCTGGAAATCGTCACCGTTAGAACCAAATCTACCTGAATCGATTTAATTTCATCCATTTAGTTGTGTTCCTTTTATTAGTTGGTCTCAAGTATGCCACCATAATAACCTTGTGTTATGTTCGGCTTTATTGATCCAGGTTCTTGTATCCGAATGGAAAAGCAGCATGTTCGCGGTGCCCCTAGCGTCGCAAACATCCATAGGCAACGGTAAATGATTACTATTAATTAGGCTGTCTGCTGTTCCTCAGCAATAAAAAAAAAGGTTAGAAGTAAATAGAGTGGGACAGAAGAGTGTCGAAGACTACTACGAATACTCCCAGAACTTTTGCTCAGTAACCAAATTCAACGAAATGCTCTATATGTTTTATCGTAATCACTCTACTACCTTTATATGCATGCAGGCCAGGCATCTCGCCTGTCTTTCAATTCATGCATCTTTACTTTGCTTATGAAATAACAAGATCATTATTTTCATCATGATTAAACATAATTTACAACACTATTATGCTTTACTTAAGTTCCTCTCAAATAGAAGCTACTTTAAAAATTCATTTAAGATGCGTTTTACAAATATAATTTACGACAATATATACTATGTCAATTAATGTCATATCTTTTCTGTGACAAGCTCAATTAAAACGATATTGCTCTGTGTACCCAAAATCTCTAATTTCATACAATTATTTAACTATTTAGATTTCAGTAACATCAAATATCCTACATTCTTATTTTTAGTCCTTACAATCCATATCAGAGCTTAACATTTCTCTGAACGTTAAAATGTAGCTATGTAGCAAAATATTATACAAAATCATTATGTTCTTTAAGTTTATGTAGGACTATCTCATTGTTGTTATAAGACAATTAATTTTTCTGTCAGAACTGTAGGAAATTTTTGTTTTAATAAAATTATAAAATTCCTTCTTTTAGGTTCGATTTTTTTTATTGTTTTACAGGATTAAATTTATTCCACTTTTATTATTAAATATAATCGGATAAGCACATATAGCGACCGTATAAACACGTAAGAAGATCATGTTATAAAATACACAAAGCACATAAACTGCGATACAGCCGTCAGAAAGGTTAAGGGCACAAAGCACCACGTGGGAGGTGCTGGTTTAAGAAACCTGAGAGCCTGTCTTGTTCATAAATGGCGTCCATTTTCACTGCAACTTTGTCCCATAAATGTATTTAAGCAGGTCCTTTGACTCTATTCTTAATACGTTATGTGAATTTATTTGAAACATCGTTTCGCCTTTTCGATTGGTTTCAACACAAAATTTCTCAAGACTGTCAGTACAGTACTTCTCTTATTTTACTCATACACAATAAATGAAGACTAAAATCATAAATCTTGTTGGAGTCCTAAGGTCAAGTTAACAATTCTTATAGCATAGTATGATCCCGAACACCGAACCGGGATTTAAAACTAAGATGATGTTTTTGTATATTATATTGAGTATATACAAAAACCTCTCTCGTTATTTAGGTGTGTAAATACAGGCAGAGTCTTCGTGTACCAGGGGTACTCGTGAAGATGTATTTTCAAGAAAATATCATGACTTCGAATAAACCGAATTAGGAATGAAAGATATTTCTGCGTTAGGTTTTTAGAACCATAACGAGTATGAAACTAAGTCGCCAATAACAAAGGAACAGTTACTCTAATGAACATAACCATTCTAAGAGCGATTGGCTTGAAGTAGATCTTATACAATTACTTTCATTGCAACAGGTTATGCCGTGTCGGCACTTCACAGTAACATTCACACAGTCAAATATCATAAGGGGTACTTTATATGGTAACAACGGGTAAGTGTTGCACGACTTGCTGAAGCGCAGATAGTGGACTACGTGTGAGTGCGCAAGCGCAGTCGTGCACACGAGTTGGTTCATTATCGCGCGTGATGCATTTGTTGCCGCGTCGCCCACCATCGTCGTCTGCATCGCTATATTTGCCCTAAAATTCAACTAAATCATTCATTTGCTTAGTCTAAAGCCGTAGCCGTAGTAATATCCTATAAAACAGATAATGTGTTCAGAAATAATTAATTTATAATCTTAGATCTTAATCTTATATCCATTTGAACAATAGTATATGGCTAGACGCTACCCCAAAAATAAAAGTAGATGTATGAATGAATTAATGAACAACTCTTTATTACATACAGATACTTAAAAATAACTTAAAATATACAGAAAAATTAAAGCGTCCAGGCAAACCGCAAGTAAGGGAATTGTAACAAAATTCATAGCAGTGATGTGCAAATAATATTACATTAAATAAATAATATACGATTAATCTAGTAAAATATAAATACCATTAAAAGAGAAAAAAAAAGCGGCCGCGGGCGGACGCTCGGGGGAGAACCCACCGCCCGCACTATTGCCGCAAGGGTGAGGGCTGCGTGCTGTTCCGTGGCCCCCTCAACTCCTAGAGTTATTACAGGAGAGCGCCGGGGGGATGAAAGCCTGACCCCCTGGTGCCAACCTTTAAGAAGGGGCCCGCCTTAAGACAAAGGGTGGGCCGGCGCCGGCCCGGGCCACGAGATTGGCAGGCCATATATCCGTAGGCCCGGGCGTAGGCGATAGGAGAACAGCGGGGTTTTTTAGTGGATAGTCGGATGTTCGAACATCTTTCCCGGAGTCCTACATATCCCGCGGTCCTCCCGGGCCGGGGGAACCAAGGAGACCAAAAAAAAAGACTGCTACTATGCTTCTTCCAAGTAGTAATTTAAAACTGATCTTTTCTGATATTAATTGGGAGCGAATTCCATCAGTTAACTGTTTTTATTGTAAACGAGTTATGCACAAATAAGGAATTGGTGTGAGTAGGAATTGCTAGAATGAGGTGATAACATGAGCGCAAGTCACGGGTAGAGGTCGATAGCAGAAAAGTAAAACACTCTTTAAGGTACGATGGAAAACGAGGATCAAAGAGGATATTGTAGAGGAGAGAGATAATAAAGAATATAATAAGAGAGATAAGAGAGAGATATATAACATCTACTATACGAGGGGCGGCTGATAAGTTCGCGGCCTAAGGTACTTAACGATAACTAATTATATCGTCACTCTTATCGCTTAGTGCGGAACTTAGCGGTAGTATAAAAACAACCCGTAATTTAATTTTAGGTCCTAACTGAATTACCTGTTAAACAACGAACATCACCACGTCAGGCGAATCCGAAAATGCGCGGAAATTTGAACACCACGTCGTGATAAAGTGCCTCGTAAAAAAAGGAATCGTTAAGGAATCGTAAAAAACTTTCATCGATTTTTCAAGATTCTGCGTCTTCATATACAATGTTGAACGTATAGGCCCTCTTATTTCAACAAGGATGAAAGAACTGTGAAGATGATCCAAGCGTGGGCCGCCCTGTCGCAGTAGTGACCGAAGAAAATGTTCAAAAAGTAGACAAATTTGTACTGACCGACAGAAGAATTAAATTGTGGCAAATAGCTGAAAAACTTCAAATTAGCAAAAAATGAGTTGGAAAAATTTTACCTAAAAATTTATACATGAAAAAAATTTGCGTGCACTGGGTACCGAGAATGGTCACACCACTCGACAAGCAATGACGACTCGAGACCTGCAAGAAGTTTTTGGCGCTAGTTGACAATAATATAATATTCACAAAATTTGTGATCGGATCGTTACCGTGAATGAAACGTGGATTTGCTAGTATGATCCGGAGTTCAAACAAGAGTCGATGCAATGAATTAAAAAAAGAAGAAATTCAAGGTGGAAAAGTCGGCGTCTAAGTTAATGGCGACTATCTTCTGGGATAGCTATGGAATTTTATAAATAGATTATCTACTAAAAAGGACTACAATGAACTGTCAATATTATGCCAATTTGGTGAGTCAGGCTCGTGAGACTGTTGTGCAGAAAAGCCGTGGAAAGCTAGCGTGCGGAGTGTTGTTTTTGCAAGACGACGCGCCTGTTAACACACCACAAGTTGCGAGGCAGGCCTTGAAAGACACGGGATTTTCAGAAATTGACTACCCACCATACAATCTACATCTAGCACCTAGCAATTTTTTCCTGTTTTCAAATTGAAAAAAGACTTACGGGGCCGGAGGTTTTTGGATCACAACGAAAGGAAAGCTGCCGTAGATCGTCATTTTGAGGACGAAGACAAAGAATGTATTTTGATTGTTTTAAAGGCGTTGTATGCCAGATGTGAGAAGTGTATTTCAGTTGAAGGAGACTATATTGAAAAATAAAAAATATACATCTTAATTTTTCTGTCATTAAGTACATTAGGCCGCGAACGTTTCAGCCGCCCCTCGTATGTATATTTTTCCAGTAATATGTTTTTGAATATTTTTGTTGTTGTTGTAAGTGCCTCTCCTACAGGAGGTTAGCTGTCAGCTCTGAGAATATTTTCCTATCCTGGGCCAAGCGAAACAGTTCTTCTACGCTTGAGATATTTGTCCACTCACGGATGTTGCGGATCCAAGACTTTTTCCTCCGTCCAACTCGCCGTTTACCGCAAACTTTACCCATCATAATGAGCTGGAGCAGCTGGTATCGCTCATGTCTCAACACGTGGCCTAGGTACGTCACTTTACTTTTCTTGATTATGGGCAAAAGTTCGCGATCTCTACCGACAAGTTGGAGTACTCTAACATTTGGAACTTTCCGTGTCCAGCTAATGCGGAGCATTCTACGGTAGCACCACATCTCGAATGCTTCTAAACGCTTTTGGGTATCAGCTGTCAGGGTCCAAGCTTCGCTACCATAAAACACCACCGGCCACACATAGCAATGGAGAATTCGTATTCGGAGTTTAATATTAAGTTTCCGGCCGCATAATAATTTTTCCATTTTCTTAAACGATGCTCGAGCAATTTCAATCCGGGTACGAATTTCTTGTTTACAGTCCCATTCTTCATTTACCCAAGCACCGAGATACTTGTATTGCCGGATTCGCTCTAAATCTGAACCTGACAGTAGGATTCTGGGGTTTTTATTCTTTTATTTTGAATAATAAACTGGATAAATAAATGTGCTTAACATTTTTAGATAAATTACAATTAACGAACACAAAGGTGGAATAATGTCAGGAAGAAGAAACACACCTTTATATGATCATAATATATATTTGCAGATCTTACAAATGTTTTATTCTTATTGGAATTAAAACTTTAAAAATGCTTTTTGTGAATATAATACTGTTCCATTTTAGAAACTTTAAAATATTCAGTTTGACATAGATCGATTTTTAAAAGAAATAATTTTGTACGAGTATACCTATATATTTTTAATAAATTATCTTCTCTAGTAGTACATTACATTACAGATGACCTCCGTGGCGTAGCGGCTAACGCACTTCGGTACGCTTGCGGAGGTTAGGGGTTCGATTCCCTTCTCGCGTCTGAGTGTTTATGTATAATATGTGTTTATTTACAAAAAAGGATATGTAGTTTATCAGTTATCTAGTACCCATGATACAAGTGCTATGCTACTTACTTTGAATCAGTATGTAAAATTGTAGAGTTAAATAAAGCTTGTGTTTGCACAATGTATGTAGTGACTTGAAGATTCCGCTTCGTTTACAATATTCAAGAAATCGTGGCCTTAATTCCGATCCCTGATTTACAACTTGCTAATAATACCGCAAGCTTAAAGCGCACGTCCATAAATCAAGATCAAAGTTGTGGCTTAAATGAAAATATTGATTGCAGTGCTCTGATTTGCCTGCGACTAATTTTGTCTTTTTTATCTTGTATCACAAAATATTTCTTTTGTCTCTATATTAGAATAAATTTATGGTCTTAGATGAACATTTAAAACTTAATCAACTATATAACAAGCTAGAAGAATAAAAACAATTCTATGAAATATTAAATTGCTAAAATACTAATTTAACTTTAGTATAGAAATAAAAACAAAATATATTTTAAATAATTGAATTACGTTCAATGTTGTTTGAAGTTAACTATTATACTCATATATACTTGAAACTTACTCACATATAATAAACAAGCCTTCTCAAATACCTCACAGTAAATTTGTATAAATTACGTAAAGTATTAAGTAGTTTACTTCTCTCAGCTTCCTCGAGCAGATTCAAAGACATTCAGTAAATTATGTGCAAATATGTCACTTGAAAACTACAATTTTTTTATTGATGTAGGACAGCAGACAGGCAGAGCTAGTTAGAATTTAGCAGTTACCGTTGCCTATGGGTGTTTGCAACGCTAGTGGCTAATCGAACACGCTGCTGTCCCATAAGGGTACAGGAACGCAACACAGGATCATATAAATAAATATATTATTTTGTCATAATACTGACTAATAAGTATCGTATTGTTATCCGTGCAGAGGTGGAGAAAGAATACTGACCTCTGCGGTCGGGGTCGGTCTGTCGTAAAAGGCGACAAAACAACCCACTCTAGCTACATGGTAGGGCTCCAAGCCCGTCTGGATGGCGACCATTCATCCAGGTACCAGGTCTCTGAATATACCGTCATAATAACCTTTTATTGAATTCTATCATTAGTGACCCAGGATGCAGTTCCCCTATGTGCTGCTATGCTATAGCTGTGCCTCTGGCGTCGCAAACATTCATAGGCGGCTACTTATAAAAGCTTAATATTAAATCGGTTGTCAGCCTGTCTGCTGTTCCACAGTATTAAAAAAACCAACTGCCCCAATAAAGGTGACTGATTAATACAAAAACATGTTTTAGTTTCTGCATTTAGTATGATCATTAGGGAAGTATTTTATACAATATAATTGATAATTGAAAGTCCGAGCAGGTACCATATGTAGCCTTCATTAACACAAAGACCGATGACGGTAATAAATACAATTTTAACACGGTTAAGAAGTAAGGAATTATAAATGAGAGCAATCTCCGCGCCAGACATAATTAGTAGCCACAGGTGTAATTTGTTAGTGATGCGCGATCCGCCGTATTGTTATCTTAGGTTCGTAATTTAGGAAAAATACAAAGGAATTTGTTTACAGTTTTAATTTTCAGAATCGACAGCTTCTAGAATATTAAGATTGCTAAATGTAGTAAATAAAAGTAGTGTTGGGGGCTTTTTTTTATTCTCTACATACTTTTACTCCATTTTTATTCTATTGCCAGTCATTACTGTCATCTCATAAAAGAGGCGAAAGCAAATTGGGTACCTCATCGTATAAATTTGGTGTAAAATTATGGACTCTTTTCATTTTAGTTACAGTTGAATTATATATCATAAAGCTAAACACAAATATAATATCAATTCCAATTCATCCTCAGCCAGACAAATTTATGAAACGCTGCCTATCATTGCTACCGCGTTTTCCTTTTCTTCAAATACCCGTGATTAAGGATCCTACAGATTAAGGCACCTTAAATACGCTTAGTACTAGATTTCTGGAGTTCACTGCCATAGTTTCAACATCAAATGTTATAAATTTGTATCCGTTAGCAATGGCCATTCAATTACTTTATAATAGTTAAGTGGGCTACCGAGAATCTGGAAAATAAGAAGATGAAAAGTATCTAGCCATGTTGTGTCTCATGCCACTTCCTAAACACTGAAGACATCTTCCGCTATAGAAAGTTATCTGACTATGTTTCTAATAGTCTACTTAGGCACAAGTGTCTGACAGATTATTCATATAATTAATCGTTTGACGGGAGATGTAGAAGATTGATACGTGCAGAGCATTTGGTTTGTGCTGGCGCTACGACGCGGGCACGCGGTGTGCTAAGGCTTGCTCCGGGGTCACTGCTCTGACCTGTGCGTGGGCGCACCCGTTTCCGCCCGCAAAACCGAATCAGTGCTCCACACTCCTAAACTTTACCATATAACACCTTACACGTGACATAATCTAATAATAAACAATATAGTGTGATGATTGCAGGCATACTTATATTATAAATAATACTTTGGGTCGACAGTGTCCGTTGGCTTGGCTTGGATTGGTTACAAATTAGTGAAGAGACAATAACTCTCTCCGTGCAGGGGCAGAGAAAGAATACTGACCTCTGCGGTCGGGGTCGGTTTGTAGTAAAAGGCGACAAAACAACCCTAGCTGCGGAATAGGGACTCAAGACCATCTGGATGGCAACCGCCCTTGGTCTTAAGTATGCCGACATAATAACCTTATGTTCCGGTATTAGAGACCAAGGTTCTTGTAATCCTATGGGATAGCAGCGTGTTTACATGTATACATAGGCGGCATATGTATACATAGTGTATACATAGGCGGCGGTAACTACTTACCACTAAGTGAGTCGTCAGCCTGTTTGCTGTTCCTCAGCAATAAAAAAAAAACTCTATAATTAGATTCGCATCCTGTGGGTTGGTTGGCGTTGGGTTGAGATTACGGATATAATAAACATCACCTATATTACTCAAACGTTAATACTTCATAGAAAGTAGAGAAACCTTAATTATGCCTGTATAATTTGTCACTAAAGACGCCAGGTTGGTTATGAGGCATAAAACGCTAAATGTTCATTATATGTACTAGTAATCTTACCATTACTTCAGTAACAGAAAAAGTTTGCTACTAAAGTAATGTAATCATAATAAATTGTATATGTACATTTATTTCTTCCTATAGAAAATAGCAATCTTCATTGAAGTTATCCATGCTTAAACTCAACTTAACTGTTGAATACAATCAGCGCTCAAAACTTTATGTATAAAGAGGTAAGTGTTTTCTGTTCTTCATTACCAACTATTTACATTGTAAACTTTACGCAAGTCTGGATACGACTTAACGAAAGTTGAAAATGTTCTCTAAAACACGTATATCCTAATGCTCTTTTGTATTTCATTGTGTCATTTGTGGCTGCAAATCATTTAAGTTGTCAAGTTGAATTACTGTCGTAAGCATATCGATTTGTCTATAACCTATTAATCAATTTGTGAGATCGGATACATTTAAATGAATCGACGAAATTGGTTAACGTGGGTGTACCGTTCTTGTTTTAATATTCAATTTGAATGAATCTGTTTCCGTAATAAATAAATGCAAACACAGTAAGTAAACTATTGTGTTTGCGTGATACGTACTCGTAAATTACGATAATCAATTTTTTAAAGTATGTCGTTAAAGCACTAAAATATATATCTACTCTAGTTAATTATCTATTATGTTGACTAATATATATGTTATAATTGGACTAGTAATAATAGCCTACAAGCTATTATTGTAGATGGATTTCGAAGGTATTTTGGTAGGTTGTGTACACCTGTAATCTTGATATGTTGGTTAGTGATGTTTTCTTTCGTCATCAGACATTATTACATATAATTAAGAATATATACGGTGTACCGGAAAGTCATTACCGGCTTTTTAAGGAAAAAAATTCTTAATTTTCAAGAAAATGGAAAAATTTATTTACTTAAAGTATTGGCCATTTATTCCATGAATCTATATTGCCCATCTTTCAAGAAATTTATGGATGCCATCCCAAAAAAACTGTTTGCCCTTTGAGTAAAACCACTCATCGAGCTATTTTCTAACTTCTTCGAAATTAGCGAAGTGCTACTCTGCAAACGCATTTCCCGTTGATGCGAAAAGTTGATATTCGGACGGGGAAAGGTCTAGAAAGTACGGCGGGTGTGATAATATGTTCCTTCTAAGTGCTTTCAACGCTTCTTTGACCCATTTAGCTTTATGAGACGGCGCGTTATCGCGCTGTAAAATCACTTTAGCGTGTCTTCAGGCCCATTCTGGACGTTTTTCGATAAATGTACCAGGCATTCAAATTGATCATTTGTTTTCGGTAGCGATCACTATTAACTGTTTCACCAAACTTTAACAGTTCGTAATACACTACGCCGCTCTGGTCCTACCAAACATAGAGCCATTGTCTTACGACCAGAACGATTTGGCCTTGGAGTTGATGGGCTGGCTTCACCAGGTGACTACTATGATTTTTTGTGCTTAGAGTTTTCAAAATAAATTCATTTTTCATCACCCGTCTTTATTCAATGCAGAAATGAGTTGCGATCATTTTTTTGAAGCAGCATTTCACAGATGATTTTTCGATTTTCCATTTGTCCATCGTTCAATTGATGTTATACCCATCTTTTGGATTTTCCCCATTAATCGATAAGTAATCGGTTGGTAATCGTTTCTTGGGCCTTTTTGACTTTGGGTTGGATCCAATAACTAAATAACGTTATTTGTCTTGTACGTCAAAATCACCACTTTTAAAATTTTGGAACGCACGCCTCACATGGTTTTAAGGCATGCTCGCCGTAATTTTCTACCAGCAACGATGACTTTCAGTGGATTTTTTCTTTTAATTAAACAAGAAAAGTAATACGTGTTGCAGATGCTGTTTTTCAGGCATGAAACTTGAAAGAGATATAAATCTATGATGGTGTTACTTTCGCAAAATAAAACATATATAGCTTTGAAACTTGATGTCAGTAGAATGAAATGTCATATGAGTCAAATCATAACATTGCATCCTTAAGCCAAGCGATATGTGGTAGAACGAGTATATCTAAAAAAGATTCATTATGTGTACATGCACATAGATAAACAGACAAGTCATAGTGGGATTGAACCCGAATCTAGACTAGCTCGTTAGGTAGGTCACTACGCAATGTATCTATGGAAATTGGAGTAAGCAGTGGATTAATTTGGAGACCAAATATAAAGATGGGTAATTGTTTGACAATCACATTAGAACAGGTAACCGGAATTAAACGAAACGTGGCCAAAAGCTCCCGCACCTAGGGGCTATTAATCCTAAAAATAAACCTGCAATTCACATGTGATCGAAGTCTATTGATTTATAACAGGTATATATAAGGACAGAACAATATTGATTAGATTCCTATTTATTTTGTTTAACTATTTACATTTACGGTCGAATTACGTTGAAACGCCAAATTTTACATGCAAATGCACATAATTTAAACGGCAACGATTTGAAAAATCAACTTCTTTGTAATAGTACAATATTTTTAATGCACTATTTATTATAACAATAATAATACTGTGGAGGGCTTTCGTATACGTATTCGTGGTAAGCGTTTACACTCCAATATTTTTTGGCACCAGGGCCATTGTATGCAAATGAAGTAATGACTGTTTTCACTGCAACAAAACACGAGTAACGGTTCTCTTAAGTGAAGATTTGTCGGCCAATAATAATTACCGCTGGCATGTTACAAATTCATGTACTTGTTGTTCCCTCCTATTTATGTTTATTTAAGTTTACTTTAACTATAAGCAAAAACTAATTAATACATAGTTATTTAATAATAATAATTATATTAAACATTCGGTTTCTGTAACTGTAATGTCATATTATGAAAGTCGCCATGCAATGGTATGCAGAGTCATACACTTTACTGTAAAATGTTTTTATTTTCCAATATTTATTCCGCGAATAATCGTAATATGACCATTAGTTCAACGTATATTTAGATGCTTATTTGTAATTTCATGAAAAATTAATGATTTTTTAGATGGAGTCTAGTCATGATTATGCATCAAAAATTAAAGACCATTTGTAGCATCCAAACACAAACAGGGTCGAAAGAAACTAGACTCCTTTTTTATATTATTATTTAATATTGTTTAAAAATTTTGAAGCTATATTATTTTAACCATCTAATGCAGGTAGTATATTGTAGTTATTGTATATTGTAGTTATATTTATTACAATAGCATTATTACAAAATATTACTATTAAAGTCACGAAGATGAATATGTTGCGGTGGATCTGTGGAGTAACGCGGAAGGACCGCGTTAGGAACTCCCGCTTTCGCGGCAGTCTTCATGTCCGTGACGCGCGAATAAATTGCAGGAGTGTCGGCTCCGTTGGTACGGCCACATTTTACGGCAACCGGATGCTTACGTGGGAAACAAATGTCTGGCCATGCCGCCTCCGCCGGGCCCCGCCAGGAGGGGTAGACCCAAAAAGTGCTGGCTTGACGTCGTAAAGGGTGATATGTGTGCCAATGGGCTCACTACCAGGGATGCTGAAGACCGTGCGAAGTGGAGTAGAAAAAGTCGAAAAGCGGACCCCGGGCACCGAAACGGAAGTTAAGGTTGCAACTGGGATACAACGCTGGGATGATGATGATGACTATTAAAATAAAAGGGGATTTAAGCCCAAACTGACAGTGGCTTATTTTGCCAAAAATATAATAGTATTGTTAGAGATTATTGTCCTAAGCATTTAACAATAATAACATTAGGGATAACTGCTTATTACTTAATGATTTCGACTTATGCTAATTAGCTCAGTTATAAATAAACATTGTTTAAAATCTTCACTTGATCAAAATCTCTAATCAGTCCGAACAATTCAGACAAATAATCATATTTTCAATTACACATAAAAATAAGCCTTAAATATAAATTTAATAATTTAAATAATACAAATAAATTAATTATTAATAAATAATTTAATAAAATTAATTCATAATAAATAATTTAATAAAATTAATTGTTAAATAATTTAGGTCATTTTTTTAATCATTATATCATTTGAATGTAAAAATAAATTTGATCGATGACCTATTGAATCGCCGCGCGCAGATCATAATGGCTTTAATCTCTGTTGTCCCAGTCACGCTAAGATATTGACTGAGCATAACACTGGTGAAGGCGCAGCACTGCTGTATCGCGGTTTCATCGGGATTCCTCGAAATCTGTCGGAGAGATAAAGCAAAAGAAATTATAATTTCGTCATCTGTAAGTGATGTGGGAGTAGGGTGACAACGGGATAACTAATGGATAAATTGGATTGTCAGTTTAAATGATAATATTCGTATGAAGTTAAGTTCCAAGTTTTAGTTATTGGTCATGTGTTCCTAGCTTTACCCTACTGGATGGGTACCCTATTTGCTAGTTCACAGACAGCAATATAGGGGTGTTTTTTTTTAGTTTGGAGTTTAACTACATTTATGTTATTTTTATCTTTGATACGCCGACTATGCCACCTTGGCCTGGCAAACTTCTTTCATATTACTCCGCAACATACCTCACTCTCCGAAATGTAAGTTTTGAATGCAACCATAATAATTTCTTGGATGGAAAAGTTTTAAATATAGAATACATATTATATACATAAAGTGTTTCATAAATTTATGTTACCTCGATTTTTTTTAGGACTCCGTGTAAATACGAGTAATATGGAATGTCGAATTATTTTAGCTAAAGTCTAGCACTAAAATAGCTTAATTAGATTAATAATATAAAATTAATAAATTAAGGTTTATCTATATTTGAAAATAAAGAAAGAAAAAAAGAAATATTTTATTTAGGACTAATATATACTAACATACACTAACGATTACATATAATTTGGTGGTAAATGTGTTAGATTCCTGTGTAAATTCCTGTCTAAAATATCCATGAATGGTAACATATGATGTGATGATATACATATTTTATGTACATTTTAAAAAACTATAATATATAACGTAACAGAAATACTAGTACCGACTCGTATATGCGTGAAATCTAGAATTAATAGCAAAGATTAAGAACGTAATAAATAAAATTTCATGGAAACCCTGTTGAGAGAACGAGTGGCGATGACTAGCAACAGATTCAATTAGTGATTAGGTCCACTTGTTGTCGAAGGAAGGCGCAAGTCGCAGTGCGGGTGAACCACGGAAGCTTTCGAGAAGCGCGATCTACCGGCTCCAACCTCGCTTCGCCAAGACGCACTCTGCACCAGTCACAGATGTCTTGATACGATCTACTTCTCCCAAGACAATGTCGTGATGTTTTAAGTTTAGAGCCAAAAAGTATGACTGATGTTTTTTGATTAGCCGATTATTTTGTTGAAGATCTCCGTATAAGAAATAAATATAAATGTTTAGGTACTATAACATAAATGAGGAAACGGAAATTATCGCTGATTATTTTTTCACGCAGGCTCTTTTAGTCTATTTTTCACTGACTTTCTGCTCAGGTAAACGTCAATTATGTACAGAAATGTTTGACACTATAATCAGCTACACACCTCAGGCACAGATTAATAAATAGTTACTACGTAACTTCAGGTTCCGAATAGCAAGCTTCTGATGTAATCCGTTTGAAACACTCGTTAAAATAAGCAGTTACTATCAATAAAAAGCAAGCTCGATATAATACTTACGCCATTATTTTAAACACCTAAAATATTTTAACGGTTTAGAGATTATTACGTATCTGTCATCATTATCCGATTAAATACTTACCTTCTGTAATTGATGGAACTGATGCCGAGTCCACATAGTTTAAAGAATGTGCCATTATAAGCCGAGTGCTATTACATAATCAGTTAATTTAAAAACTATTCTGACGGTGTCACCTCAGACGGTTTAATATTTTTAGTTATTTATTCAACTCGAATAATATAAATATAATCATGAAAACGGATTTCATAGTATAGTACAAATAAATTAAATAAACGGTAACAATTCACACAGTGCCATCTAGTTCCAAAGTAAGCGGCATAGCGCTTGCATATATATATATATATATATATATATATATATATATATATATATATATATATATATATATATATATATATATATATATATTTCTTTTATCCAAACGTCCCTATTTATCTAAGGAATCAATTCGAGTTTCTTAACTCGTCTGGCCTCCGAAATTTGCGTACATCTACTGAACTATCGCTTAAAACTCCTGTTCATACTTCTTCTTTTTATAATAACTCCTTCATTGTTCATGCTATCAAACTCTGGAATGCACTGCCTATTGCTATAAGACAAGCTAAGTCACTACCAACTTTTAAAAAATTGGTTAAAAATCACTACCTATCTTTAGTGTAACAACAAAACATATATTTATTTATGTATTCTACAAATATAGATATTTAAGTATGTTTATCTATTTATTTATTATATTTTATATGTATTATTGAATTTTATGTATATTATCTATTTATTATGTAAATAAAATATAATTATTATTTATTAACATACCTCCCTTCCACATCAATGTAACACCAATAATGTTCTATAGCCCGGGTTGCCTGGAAGAGATCGCTCTGTAGCGATAAGGCCGCCCATTGTAAGTCAAGTACATATTGATTGTGTAAATAAGTTTCATTGTGTTTATATAATTGGTTTACAATAAAGTGTTATCTATATATATATATATATATATATATATATATATATATATATATATATATATATATATATATATATATATATATATATATATATATATATATATATATAAACATCTTAAATCTAGACGGGAATCGAACCCGTGAGGAAAACACGTCAGAGATAATCGCAGTAAATTTACAGAATTTTTAGAACTCCAGAATGGTGCCCATAACCTGCCAAAATATGTTACGGTGACATTTAACACGGAATGTAAATAAAGTACGGAGAGCCTGTGTAAAATTGAACATTGGATAGGGAAGGGTCAGGTGTATGTAAGAGAAGTAAATTTGAAGAAGCTAGAAGAAGTGTACTATGAATATCTGAACTCGATGACATGGATCATTGTTTGAACAGATAAATATCTGTTTGATAAATATCATGCTTGTGTGGTCACCCATTCAATTGTTTGTCCGCCATCAGATGTACCGTAAATTTGTCAGATTGGAATCTAATACTACCGTTTTCGGTAGCTTCATATAATTATTGTCTTGTCGCCCAATTAGAGTTACAGTCCAGGAACTGTAACTCTACAATACATGTCAAATTTACATACTCGTATTATAGTCATATTAAAATTTGCACTTCTTTGGTCATGATTTTTTTATTTGTTATATTTGTATACCAGTTGTTGGCGAAACATGATTACTGTATAACACATTCTGTAACATGTTTCTGACAAGAAAATCAATTTATTATTTAATAAAGATTATTTTATCAATTAAATCTTGAATTCAAGTATTGTAATATGGAATCATATATATCATATTAATATGGAATCTTAGAAAAGTATGTTTTATGGATCTTCGATCTGATTTATAACAATTTCTTTTTATTAAATAACGTAACGATGCGGGCGTTTTAATTAATTTAAATAAATCAATAAAATTGTTAAAAAATAAAAGAGTTATTTTAATTAGTGTTGCCTCACTGCCGTGAAAACTCAGGAAAATATTACATGGCAAACATAAAAAAATTTTGGATGTATATTTACATTATAGTAAAGCCCCGGGTCGTTTGGATCTTTTAATTTTCTTGATCATCTATCTAAATTGAATCGTATTTATACAAATATTTATAGTAGTGTAATGGAGTTATAATATATAAATGTAAATAATATATTTTATCCGTGCAGGGGCGTAGAAAAGGGTCGGCCTGTCGTAAAAGGCGACAAACCAACCCACCCTAGCTACGTGGTAGGGCTTCAAGCCCGTCTGGATGGCGACCACCTTTGGTCTTAAGTATGCCGCCATAGTGACCTTGTATTGTGTTCCGGCATTAGTGACCCAAGTTCCTGTACCTTTATGGGACAGCAGCGTGTTCGCGATGTCACTGGCGTTACAAACATCCATAGGCGATGGTAACTGCTAAATTCTAAGCGGGCCGTCAGCCTGTCTGCTGTCCTACAGCAATAAAAAAATTACATTCTTTACAACAAAAAAAAAGTTGATTTAAATATCACAGGTCCATTAATTAATATTTATTTATAGACACTAAAATATCCAATGAAAGCGAAAATATATACTGATTATGAATGGAATCAGCAAATAATCATAAAAATGCTGCTCGCTGCTTTGGTGGAATTGGAATTTTCATAGACTTATCGTTGGTAATAAAATGTCGGATACTCGTGCTGCGGCTGATTTATGATGACAAGTTCATCATATCTCAAGTTTTGTTGTATTCAAAACTATACAAGTATTTGTGTAGAATAAGAATGTGCGCATAGAATTGGAGAACTGATATTGATGTACTTATATACTTATATGTTATACTAATATGTGTTGTTTGTATTTATTTATTTGATATTGTTGGTCCTGGCTGGTAATCAGAGGCTTACTTTAGTAGGGTATTCTAAAAAATGACTACTAGATTACTTCTTCAGTTTATTACAAACAACAAAGGATTCAATAATTCGGTTCGCTTTTCTTAATTGTTGAGTTGATGGCTAACTACTTTACCTGGAAGTGTCATAGTTTATGTTCAAGCAATAAAAATGTAAGTTACTAATAAATTTCATATAATACATGAAAGTATGTTACAAATGCTGGTATGTTTTCGTCGTGCTTTGTCGTGTTCCAATAACATCAACAATCGAAATTTAAACGGCCTCGTTACAGCTTTAGTATACTTATTAACAAATAGAAAGATGGCAAACAACGTGAGCATAGTTTGTAGTAACACGGTGTTTATCGTCAATACTAACAAAAATGAGCCATTAACTTCCAAACCTATAATAAAGATAATAGTCAAAAAGTGGTTCACTAAGTGTAGTGCTGTAATTTGCTTTTGTGAGCAGGTTGTGACCTTACAGCGCGTGAGAGCACTCGTGGGCGGGACCGTTTTGACTTTTGGTAATTACGAGCGGACACCTTAGATGGACATTTAGTTGAAATAGGCAATTATGTTTCATCACATTATTGTGCTTGAGTTTCGCCTACTCCACCGGTACCCAGCCTCTTCAAATGATCTAATAAAAGATATATAATTGGTCTTAATTACTCGTTTAGTCATACGTTTTTATGCGCATAGAATGCCAAATTAAAAATTGTATCCATCACAAGTCCAAAGTGTAAAATTATAAATAAAATATGTATATATACCTAGTCAGGTCATAAGTATTGTCACACAGTAAAAACTTTTCTTTTAGAATGCTGGCCACAAAAAAGTTTATTGAATTCGAATTTCGAATTGTTCATGAAAATAAAAATGTATAACTTTTAGAATTTTACTCATTTTTAAATATGGAGTGGACGCTTAAAGAAGACCGTGTTGCAGTTATTGCGTTGCATCGTTGCGGTTACGCGCCAATTCAAATTTTTAACATACTGAAAAATTTGAATATTACCAAAAGATTCGTTTATCGTACCATCAAACGATACAATGAAGACTCTAGTGTAGATGACAGGTCAAGAAGTGGTCGCCCTCGGTCTGTTAGGACTCCAGCAGTGATAAAAGCTGTGAAGGCACGAATTCAAAGAAATCCCAAACGTAAGCAGAAACTGTTGGCCCTTCAGATGGGGTTAAGCAGAACCACGGTGAAAAGGGTGTTAAATGAAGACTTAGGGCTTCGGGCATATCGAAGAAAAACAGGACATCGTTTGAATGCTCGTCTAATGGACCTGAAACTGAAGAGATGCCGCGCTTTGTTGAAGCGGTACGCGGGAAAAAAATATCGGGAAAATCTTTTTTCGGATGAAAAAATGTTTACCGTAGAAGAGAGCTACAACAAACAAAATGATAAGGTGTACGCACACAGTAGTGAAGAAGCGAGCAACCGTATTCCGCGTGTCCAACGAGGTCATTTTCCATCCTCGCTCATGGTATGGTTGGGAGTTTCTTATTGGGGCTTAACAGAGGTACATTTTTGTGAGAAAGGTGTAAAAACGAATGCTGTTGTGTATCAAAATACAGTCCTGACGAACCTTGTGGAACCTGTTTCTCATACCATGTTCAATAACAGGCACTGGGTATTCCAACAAGATTCGGCGCCAGCTCATAGAGCGAAGAGCACACAAGACTGGCTGGCGGCGCGTGAAATCGACTTCATCGGACACGAAGACTGGCCCTCCTCCAGTCCAGATTTGAATCCGTTAGATTACAAGATATGGCAACACTTGGAGGAAAAGGCGTGCTCAAAGCCTCATCCCAATTTGGAGTCACTCAAGACATCCTTGATTAAGGCAGCCGCCGATATTGACATGGACCTCGTTCGTGCTGCGATAGACAACTGGCCGCGCAGATTGAAGGCTTGTATTCAAAATCACGGAGGTCATTTTGAATAAACTTTAATGTCATAAGAATCTATGTTTTATTAAGTTCATTTTGGTATATGAATGGTTACATAATTAATAAACTTGTTACAATTATTTTACATTAAACATGTGACAGAATTTATGACCTGACTAGGTAGAACTTACAAATGATAGACACATATAGTTTTAGAAGTTCTTACTTTGTAAATAACTTGTTAGATATTAATTTATTTACTGCGTGTTAAAGTCAAATTCAAATCCGTCAAAATTACCAAATTCTAGTGAAAATTTATTATGATATAAAATTTACAAAACAAAAAGAAGTAAAATTTAAATAAAAATGGCATGCTTTTACCCTGAAGACTGCGAGCAATTTGCAGTATGTTCGATGTTAGTGGCCCCTTGTCCAACAACGTGCTGTGAAGATTATGTATTGTTGTGAAAAGAAGACGTGAGTTTCAAGGCCTCTAACTTGCCAAGAGGAAGATTGTTGTGAGCCACCACCAAAATATATGAAGATGGACGCATTGTGCGCAAGCTGCCTGTGTCTATATTCAACCGCAACGGAATGTAGGACCAAGAGCATTCGAAGACGCTTGACACTGCGATATTCCTATTTAGAAGCCCTCGTGACGTAGTTGTCAAATGTGAATTGTGCACGGTTCCCGTAAAAGTCGGCGACCCGGCAAAAGAGCCACCCTGCACACCGACACTCGGATGTTGTTAACTCAAGAAAAAACCAATAAAAGTGTCGCTTGAGGATATATTAGATGATTGACAAGGAATTATCATGTCCTACTTTCAATGTGAAACGAGGAAAATAATTTAAATTAAAAGGATAACAGATTTTTCCCCAAAAAGGGATTAACGTCAGGTAGGCGGCCGGTTGTAAAAACTAAGCCACAACTATTACAACATGTAACATGTTGTGGTGACCCCTTATAATGTGGGATAAGGGCAGGAGGACGAAGAAGCGTGTAAAAGTATCCTGTCGCTTATGCTTGAACTAACTAGGAACATCCCCAAATTTTAATTGGAATTAAATATTAGCATGTGATCAACCAGGTATCTGGTAACTGTACTGTGTAAAGTGACATAACACTTAGATACTATTCAAGAGGCCCTGGGTTCGAATCATACGGTGATATTGCTTAGGCAGGTTTTCACGCCTAATGTATACCGATGGTATGTGTAACCCACCAATCCACCTTGGACAAGCGTGAGGGGATTATATACTGTCCGTTCCCTCTAGGGGGAGGCCCGAACCCAGCAGTGGGCCACTGGGGTGTTACTTTATGTGCCTAAATATCGATAAATCATCTACTTAAAGAGTCGTGAACTTATATTTCCAAAAATACAATCCATGATAGTATCAGTAAGTAATTAAGAGTGTGTTAAATAAGATCGTTTAATTTAAGAGCATAAATTATTGCGTTAGAAATTACTAATTGCGTCGTTATATCGTGGCCGAATCGAACTCCTTTGTTTCACTGCACGAACAATAGGAAAGGTCAGTATGAAATCGTTTTTGTTTTCCTGTCTGTAAAATGCACTTTCACTACTAAAATGTGGCATCTATTTAAGTAACTGGACTAAACGACGAACTAAAAAAGGTTTTATTGGAAACAATCAAATAGAAAGCAGCTGTATACTTAATTGCATTGTATTTTGTTTGCAATTTTATTTGTTTTTTTTGTATCGCATGATTTGAAAATTTGACCGTTCATACCTACAAACTGTTCGAAGCCAAATCCTCGTCATTTGAACAATGAAAACAATAAGCGGGCCGGGCTACAGTGAGGCATTAGACTACTGATGCTGTCTCAAAAACATTTTTTCAATAATCCACATCTATTAAAAAATACGGTTCCCAACGGCTTAGAGTAGATTTAAAAGGCAACGAGGATTGCCAGCAAATGATGACGAAGTATTTCACAATAATATTTCCTTTGTTTTGCAGAGCCTCATGACCGTAAAACATACACAGGTTTATTTGGACATAAATTCATGTTCTATATTTAAGAACAATTATTACAATAACAAGTGCAGTTCAGTGTTATAAGTATACAATAGTTAGCGTTATTACTGGATGCGCAAGAAGTAGATTGTCGCCTGAGGCCGGTTAGTAAGATCGTGCGCATGCACTCGTCGACCGATGATCATGCCTCGCAGCCTCCTCGACCGCTGACACACGATCTATTTCCAATCGATCTTACTATTCACTTAATTTGCATATTTCTAGTATACTGTTTGCCAACACTTCAATTATGCCCTAACTTAACTATAACAATGTGCAGACAGACGATAATATAATAATAATATCAGAATAACTGTCTTTCAATAAAGTTTTAATAAACGATATTATATTAATTATTAGGAAGAAATAATATCATTATTAAACGATATTTAATAATAACAATATCTTATTTTTCTCCATGCAGAGGCAGAGCATGAATACTAACCGTTGCAGCCGGCCTGTCGTAAAAGGCGAAAAAAAAACTATAGCTTCGTGGTAGGGCCCCAAGCTCATCTGGCAACCACCCTTGGTCTATAAGTATGCCGACATAATAAAAGGGTATTGTGTTCAGGCATTAGTGACCCAGATTCCTGTATCTCTATAGGACAACAGCGTGTTCGTGGTGTCTAGCGTGGTAAAATTCATAGGCGATGGTAACTGCATACTATTAACGCCTAATATAATAATTAATACAAATAAGTAATACAATTGCAACTCACCGACGGCAAAGCAAAACATCGTGAAGAAACTTTCGTACCGAGATCACCGGTTTTTAAGCCACCAGTCTGCCTTAGACAAGTGTGGCGGGGTATATTGTCCGTTCTGCCGGAGGAGACCCGAGCCTAGCAGTGCACTAGCACTCTATATTTATGAGTTGTATATATTTTTAAATGGTATCACGAGTATTGTGTATCGATTGAAAACTAGGAAAGAAAATCTGATAACCAAGATATTTCAAAAAGAAATAAAATTATTCAGATAAACGTATGAGTTCTGCTTGAATAGGTAGCCAATAAAGGCGAAGGTTGCCATTGTCATTACTCCCAAGATGGCCAGCATCGTTTTCAAATTTCAGACAAAAACATCTGTTCTCAGTATATATAACGTCCATAATTTATTATGTCTCGGAATTTGTTCTAATTCTTTTCTTTTAATGAAATTGAATATATCACACACTGGGTATTAATTATTAAGCTTGACAGTTGAATAGTCGAGAAATCTATAAAACTACTTTGTATATACATATTCTAGTTCCCAAATACCAGTCGACTGAGATGGTTCTTGGAAATTAGACAAAGAAACGAAACTCAACGTATCTAACTTCAATATCTATATATTTATCGTCTATATAGTAGTAATTTAGGCTAGCTTTGTTTGGCTATATAGCCATAATAAATAATTGATTTGGTATGTAATACAGTTGGAAATTAGAAAAACGTAACGTAGGTATGTTGATTAAGGACTGTAAGTTCATGGAAAAATATTTCAAAAGCGCCGAAAGTACGATACTTGCTTTTGTTGTGCCGACAAATGCTACTTCGATCGATACGTATCTATTTATTTTAAGATTTATTGTTTACGTAACATTATTAATTTGTTACGAGTATTACTCAATACATCATTGATTTATTGTGATTTAGCTACTATGCATATTTTACGAGTGATATACTATTATTACACGAATCAAATTGCAAATCAATCCTAAAATATACGTTTTTGTCATATTTTTTCTTAATGTTTTATTTTTGTTTACTATCATTAAAGCTGTACTTTACGAATTAAAAGCTCATATTCAATTATCCCCCAATGCTTGAAGATGAAAGTCTTCGAGTTATGCGACTTACCAGTGATGACCTACGGGTCCATAAGTTTTAATTCACTCGACGAGCTATGAAGTGAGCTATGTTGGGTGTTTCTCTTATGCACCAAATTCTAAACGAAACACATCCGTAAGAGACAAGTTATCAAAATGGCTCGCAAAATATGCCGAAGTGTTAGTAGGTCACGTCTGTCGCAGGAGTGACGGGCGCTGGAGCGAACAATTTCTGGAGAAGAGACCGTGTCTCGGCGAATGTAATGTAGGATGCCCGATGGACCGGGTCTTGTCTTTCAATAATATTAGTTGTTAGTGTATGTTACCAATGTTTTATTATTATAAATTTAATGTGTATGTCTGATGTCTACTTTATGAGATCTACTTTGTTGAAGGAAGAAATGAAAACCCTTAACAGGCACACCACAACCATATTTGAAACAATTAGCAGATTTAAATGTTAATGTGTGTTAATGAGCACATATGCAAAAAAAAGAAATCAGGCACCTTACAGTCATTGGCTTTTGTATGGATAATATTAATGTTTTTAGTACGTCATTAGCTTAGATGACTAGGAATTTCTTATTATCAATGAGAATATAGTTTTTAACACTTAAAACATGGAATCGGTGTTTTCGTCAATGTAAACAGAGAGCCGTGTTAAAATAGACATTTTTATGGATATAATGAAATTAAGACTACGAGTATTTTTGTGGTATTTTAATAAAAGAAGACATTAAAAATTAAAAATTGATAGTGAGCATGACATCCCCTTGCAGCAATTACGACTTGTAATCGATCCATGCTGGCCAATCCAAACGAAGAATACCGACCTCTTGTATATAAGCATCTACGTCGCCAGAACGGTGGGTCCGAGCATATCGTCCATTTAAATGGCATCTTCACTAATTAAAATCCCCTGGGTATAACCCGCACTGGTTATGCATGTTGACAAAAGATTTCTATTATGTACCTTTGCGCATTTAGTGAACCATTTTCATGGTACGATAACTGGAAGTTACGCCAGCCCAAAACATAACAGACCCCCAACCATAAGAGATGATTTCTTCAAAACAGGTCGACCTGTCTCTTGGTATCGAGTCCAGGTTCTTTGGACGGTTGAACGACTCACATTTAACCACTGTGAGACGTAAAAAACATAGGCTACAACCTTCTTCCAGCAGCGCTATAATTTTACTAGTTATTATTGATTTCTCTGCCATTACAATAGACACAAAGATATCTTGTTTTAAGTCACAATAAGGCGGGACGGATTATGCGACAAACATACATTATTGTACTAAAAATAACGAGAAGTTAGTTTTAGTTGCCTGATAACCCTTTAACCGTAAACCTGCGAAAAGTAAGCAAAAGTCACAAGCTGAAAAAGGATTATTATTTTTAAAAACAAAAGCTTCATCAAGAATTTGGTATTATAATTTTTTCGTAACCAAACTTTTTTAAGTTCCAGTAACACAGTTTGGCTGTTAAAACCTCTTTAAAACTAATTACCATTAGGTATTCAATCTTATATATATATATATATATATATATATATATATATATATATATATATATATATATATATATATATATATATATATATATATGGTTAGGTTGCAGATTCAAAAAATCATTATTTTATTAGCTTACATTAAACTTATTTTCACTTGAGAGATGTGAGATTTGAAATGAATCTCACATCTGCTTGGTCAGTTGGTTAAGTTTCTAATATTTGGACTAATACTTGTGTGTCATGTCATTTAGCTTATTAGTAGAGCTAAGGGCGTGTTTGTGTGTTTTTTAATTGAAAAACATCTTTAATTTTACTAATATTCTATTACATCAATACGATTTAAATATCAATTTCAGTTGCATTTTTAGTGTCAACATTTATCCCCCTAACTCTCTTTAGGAAATAAGCTTGATTGTCGGATAAGTAAGAAGCATCAGCAATAGAAACCACTGGCACGGCCAGTAAAATCATCAATAAAACTCAGTAGAGACACACATAAAATGGATTTATTTTATACATAACCATAAAAAGGTGTCAAAGCGGAACTTTTATAAAAGCAATGATATGCCCTACGACGCGTGTGATAAATCCTAGTAGCGGGTAGTTCTCGGATTACGTTCCGGCTGGGCGGCGGGTGCAGGCCGCAGGTAACCGTTGCAGTGCGGTCGCGGACGCGGACGCCAATCCGACATCCTACACTAATTAACTACTATCGGCAATATCGACACGTGTCGGGTTCGCGGCCGACTAGAGCTGCTCACTGCTTTCTCCTGACATATGAGTAGCTATGTAGTTTGGTGTCGGAGTTAACACATTTGCTTAAGTTATACTTTTTGAATTTTAAGATTTATTTTAAAGAACAATCACGACGGAACGAATTTCAGTATTGCACTTCTACTGAGCATAATAAATCTGTTAATATAATTAAATGACAAATTAACTTGTATATATTGACAATGGGTTGTACTAACGTACGAGAACTAACCTCGCCTACCAGTTTCTGCATGTTGCTAAACATTAAGGCTTTTACTAAAGGTATGTTGACTAAATTTAATCAAATTATTTTATCGAGCTGATTATTTCTGTACAAATAACGGAGTTTTGGATGTGACGGCACCTTAGTGCTTACAGTAGACCCTAGGGCCTAAAGTTAAAGCTTTTGGGTAATTTTGATATATTTTGCTAATAGGTACACTTGGTATAAAATACCTTATTTATATAATCTATAACAAGTTTCAGTTCACATAACAGCTGTACACCATTATAGAGCAATGACCAAAAGTCAATCCTGTGATACGCAACAAAGTCTTGAGACGGTGACTGGGTTCTTCAGTGGGGTAGTGGGTAGCCCCCGCGACCACCCTGGCGATAGATATTTCGGTAGCCAGTCGAGTAGTTGCAGTAGCAGAGCGGAAAACCCCCATATAACTGAGTCCGCTTCTCGCTGTTCCGACGCACCACTAATAATGTTCAGTATTTGCCGTGCAAAAGTTTCTTTTTTATTTCAATTATAAAATACTTATAAAAGTGAAAATGTCATTATTAGTGAGAACAGATATCTTTTATAATTTGTTATAAAATACGCGAACCTCATAATTTAAGTAATGTGGCGTGAAGATTAACAGTGTTTGCTTTCGAAACACTTTGCAATGTACTCGTAAAGTACAGGATCCAAGGTAATGGGCCGTGCGTCCACGCAGTAGCACTAATCTCACTGATCTGAATCTACGACCTGCTAAAGGAAAGCCGTTCAGTGCACACTCGCCGCTTGTCATAGAAATAACCTTTATTAAATCAAGTATTATGTTTGCCACAAATATATATTAGGGTTATTTTAATTTAAATGACAAAGTATGTTTAAGAATTTATTGGAATGACTAGCTGTGCCCGCGACTCCGTCCGCGTGGAATAGTGACTTTGGACAGCATTTTTTGGATATATCTTATGGTTTATTTTGGATTACAAACCCTATAAACTCTAAAATATAAATAAATGAAATTACAAACTGCGTTCGAACCTACAAAGTCCAGCCTAAGCTGAAACCTATTTTATATGATTGATGATATAAATATGAGGTTAACTTAAATTGGATTAATAAAAATCCGAAACTTATCACTTTTAACTAAAACCATTTTATTTTCTAAAATAAAAGTAGCCTAAGTTACTCCTTGGTACATCAGCTATCTGCCAGTGAAAGTCCCGTCAAAATCGGTCCAGCCGTTTCAGAGATTAGCCGGAACAAACACACAGACAGACAAAAATTGTAAAAAATGTTGTTTTGGTATATGTACCGTGTATACATCCAAATGCACTTAGTAAGAAGCGGTTATTTTAATATTACAAACAGACCCTCCAATTTTATTTATTTGTATAGATTAATAATTGGTCTGTTTGCACATTACGGTCATATTAATGATAGACTATAACGTCCTATGGGTCTGGCCTCCACTAAAGGGATGAATGAACCTTTTTATATTAATAAAGCTTTTACTTTGGATCACGTCGTCCCTTACTAGGAATAGTCATTGGGAAATATTATCACGTACCTTTTATTCTTCTTCCTGCCCTTATCCCAAACTATGTGGGATCGGCACAACATGTTCTCTCCTTCCAATCTCCTCTATTATATGTTATCTGAACATTCACATCTCTTTTAACCATATCATCTTTTACACAATCCATCCATCTTTTCTTTGGTCTACCTCTCCGCTTGTATCCATCCACTGTCATTTCTAACATCCTTCTTATTACATGACGCTCCTCTCTTCGCATTATATGGCCATACCAGACTAACCTATTACTTTTCAGCTTCTCAATCACTAGTACTCCTTTCAAATTTCCCCTAATATACTCATTTCTAATGTTATCCATTTTTGTAACTCCGCTCATCCATCTCAACCTATCATCTTTACTCTTGTGGCCCAGCACTCTGATCCATACAATATGACAGGTCTTATAACAAACTTATAAATTTTACCTTTATTACGTACCTTTTATTACAATGCTCGCAGTACCTACCATCTAATCTCAAAGTAAGCAGCAAAGTGCTTGTGTTATATACTAGACAACATACGTTTTATACTTTTCTTTTGTAAATAAATACATATAACACCCAGACTTGGGATGGTAATCAAACCCATGACCCCATCAGGCGTTCCGACGCACGAAACGACGACGCAACTGCCAGTTTTATCTATTACTTTACAAATTTTGGCCGAATTTGGTTTTTACGGTAGTGATTTTCACCATCTGAAACTATTACGACAGGAAGTTGATAACTATATGCCAATAAAGAAAAGGCATAAATCTAATGTCATTTTCTAAAATAGCCTAGAGATAATGAGTGTGGATGGTTTGATCCTTACCTTGGGATACTATACAGGGAGAAATATTTATTGCTTCGTTACATTAAATTCTGACGAACAGTAGACAAGTTGACAGCCTACTAAATAGTAAGCAGTTTGCGTCGCCTATGGATGTTTGCAAACATTGGGGCATCGCAAACACGCTGCTTTCCCATAGGGGTACAGGAATTTGGGTCACTAATGCCAGAACACAACACAAGATTATTATGGCGACATACTTATAGACTAAGGGTGGTTGCCATCCAGATAGGCTTGGGGCCGTACTGCGTAGCTAGGGTTATTTGTCGCCTTTTACGACTGGCCGACCCCGGCCGCAAGGGTCAATATTCTTACTCCGCCCTTGCACTAAGATGAAACATGATTCAATGGTTTTCTGCAACTAGAATAAGCTCAATGGATGACACTGCTGGCTCAGTAAATGTACAAGTGGTCTGGTACAAATATTTGTATGATTCAGATGGGTTTTTTTCTAGTCTGAATATACGTATAAGTGTTAACCAAATTAAAGTTTGAAAAAATACCCCTTTCTATATCCCGGATTACCGAATGACCACCACCAATACAATTATCATGCCGGAACTAAAGATATGTGATAGCTAGCTGTGGCTACGGCGTACCGACTAGGATCCCAATTGTAACCCAAATCTTACATAGATGCATCATCGACTTTTGCTCTTAGCTTTGTGATTGAAAAAAATCCCACATAGTAAGTCTTAAAAAAATCATATATACTAACTTATTCTAGTTTTCATTGTACATAGATTTACTTGGTGAACAATAAAGTGTTTTTCATTCATTTATTCATTCATTCATATATTTTCAACACAGTGATTTTGTATCAATATATAATATTATATGTTACGTTTATATAAACAATACAGACGTCGTTTAATAGAGTTGCAGCGACTGAGTTTCTTATGCAATTTACAATAACAGCTCACGCTTCCGTTGCCAATAACGAGGGCGAATATTTTTGAATAGTTAACAAATATTCTAATATCGATTGAAGCCATCGGTAAACTAACGAGTCTCTTATAAGGTCTTATAAACATTCATATTTGAAGTTACCTATTGTTTTCATTTGACTCGTCAAGCACTGGCATAAGCGTAGAATCAAGTTACTTTTCATTATTTGAGAGTTCTGGTGACCCATTTCTTCTTAATTTTTCTTATTTTCAACTTTTCTACTTTCTTTTGTTTTCTTGATCCTGGTGTTACAACCATTCATAGACGACGCTAATGTTTTACTGGGTAAGTAGACTCCCAGTCAGGTTATTTCTTCAACTTAAGAATTGTTTAGTATTCTATATAGCACTATTTATTAAGGTTCCCAAAAATACGTATTTATGTTCGTATTTCTCCAAAAAAGGTAGTTATATTCTGATTATTCTTTTTTATTACCTTACATTTGCTTCAACTTAGACGATAGTGCCAGGGTTTATTAAAATTAATTGAGTAATTTTTAATATATAATACATCATATCGTTTATGTGTACTGTTTTGGATTATTGATACCTGACAAAAAGGTTGAGATAATCTTTAGTTCTTAGTCAAATTTTATACCATACACATGTACACCACACACATGTACATTGTACACCATCATCATTATCTGTTAACTTTATAGGGATAGCTTGCTTTAATTTAATAGCTAATTTAATAGCTAGCTTTATTTTAATAGCTAATTTAATAGCTAGCTTTAATTTTGAACCTGGGATCCAGTGTTCATTGTTCGCATATAGCGATACTACCGTGTGACTTTTACATCAGTGACACATGATTTCCCATACAAACAGCACAAACATCAGATATACTAGGTCTCACTACTACTAGGGCTCTCTAGGATATACTAGGTCATCAGTTATAAGGAATATAGAGAAGGATATAGGAACGCCGTAGGCTTAGGCTGACTGCCTAGTTAATAATAAGCAGCTAATGTCGCCTATGGATGTTTGCGACACCAACGTGGAATACCCCTAGGTGGACATATCTCTGTGGAAACCTCAGTCACTTATGCCGGAATAAAAATTAATACAGACGAGTTTGGAGTCCTACCACCCTATGGCCAGGGTTGTTTTGTCACCTTTACGTTACCCCCCGTCGCAGGCATCAGTATCCTTACTGACTCCGGATTCTTCTGCACGGAGAGCAATAGATCATGTAAATAAAATTTATTATTATTATGTTATTTACAGTTTTTTTTAAATCATTGTGATACTTTTTGTTGGTAAGATAATATAAAACTAAAGTTTAAAACTTTCGCTTTTCCTCCCAACATGCAATATTGTACTATATTCAGAATACGATACCTCTTAATAAAGACCGCTATTAATCATAGCGTTATTAAGTGAAATTATGTATATTTTGATGCATTTTATGCGCATATTTTTCCTGGAAAAAAAAACTACGCATACCATTGATATTTTAAAGTAAGATCGTTGCGTCATGTAATGTAGATATTTTGATGTAATAGTGCATAAAGAGACATTACTTATTCACGAAATTATTTTATTGCATGGGTAATATATCTGCCAATTAATTTATTGGCACTACAGATTTCTGTCAGGAGTGTTGAGAAATTAAGGGATACCGTTTTGTTTTTCCTAGTTTAATAATAAGCTATAGAGCTCTATAGAATAAGTAGTCATGTGTAGAGCTTGTATAACATAAATGGTCATGTTATATTTTTATATATTTTTATATTTTTCACCGTCAATTTATTGTATACTTGTGCTGTAATTTGTAATTTTGGTGATAAATAAAGCGTTATCTATCTATCTATCTATTTTATATTTTTTCTAATTGTTAACTAAAAATTATAGTATTATTTAGTGTGCATTAAATTATTTGTTTATGGATTATCAAGAGTGTTTTTTTGTAATAGGTGATGTTACGGTTTATTTTTGGTAACCTTTTCAGCTCACATGAAATTATTTAAATATTTCCGAATGACATATAATTATAATAAGTTGGTTAAAACGGATAATGCAAATAGTTAAAAAGTGACTGTTTATAAATAAACACGAGATTAAAATCCAGTGAAAAGTAATTATAATGATAAATAACAACCGTAAAAACTTTAAAAAGTTATAGCTAAGAAATTATTATTTTTCCATAGTAATTTTATTGACCTAAACTAAAAATGCCCTGTCATTTCTCTGTGCAGGGGCGGAGTAAGAATGTTAAGCCCTGCGGATGGGCTCGGCCTATCGTCTCTTCTTCTCTTCTCAGTCGAATACTCTTGACAGAGCAGTCGTGGTCACGCAAGACGCCCGGCAGCGCTTCACCACCGCGCGCCATTTGTCCCTAGCTGAAGCCTGTCTTGCGCAGTCGTTTAGGGATATGTGTGTCATAGACTTAATTTGGTCCGTCCATCGCAACGGCGAACGCCCTCGCGATCTACTGCCATTTACCCGGCCCTGCACAACCAGCCGCTCCACGGAGTCCCCCCCGCGTCGCGTCACATGTCCAAAGAACTGGAGTATTCGGGATTGCACCACCGATGACAGTCTCTCGCCGATGTTAAGCTCCTTCAAGATGGAGACATTGGTGCGGTGCTGTGTCCAGGAGACATTAAGCAGTCTCCTCCAACACCACATTTCCAAGGCGTCAATACGCTGCCACTCCCTTTCCTTCACCGTCCATGTCTCGGCCCCGTACAGGAAAATCGGGAACACAAGCGCTCTTACGAGACGGGTCTTGGTGGTCTTGGTTATGCTTCGGTCTCGCCATACCTTCGAAAGTCTGTCCATGGCACTGCGCGCGATGACCATGCGCCGCTTGATTTCGTCTTCAGAACCTCCTCTATTTGAAATCAAAGAGCCCAGGTAGACGTATGATTGGACGACTTGGCAATTCGCAATCTCAGTTATTTCCGGAGCATTGTTGCGACCACGGTCCACAATCATTATTTTGGTCTTGGTTCTATTGAGCTTCAGTCCAAAGTCGAGACAAACGGTTTCCATGCGGTTTAGCAATTCCCCTATCTTAGTTGCACTTGTTGCGAGTAGGGTAGTGTCGTCCGCATAACGCAGGTTCGAGATGTTCTTGCCGCCAATAGGAATTCCATCTGTCCAATTTTCGAAGGCAATACGCATTATGTGTTCCGTATATGCATTGAACAGAAGTGGCGACAGGATACATCCCTGCCGGACTCCTGCGGTTGGACAGAACCGCTGCGAAGCAACGCCATCCAGTTTCACCGAAGCAGCACTATTTTCATATTATCCGTACAGGGGCGGAGAAAGAATACTAACCTCTGTGGCCGGGGTCGGCCTGTCGTAAAAGGCGACAAAACAACCCAACCTAGCTACGTGGTAGGGCCTCAAGCCCGTCTGGATGGCGACCACCTTTGGTCTTAAGTATGCCGCCATAATAACCTTGTGTTGTGTTCCGGCATTAGTGACCCAAGTTCCTGTACCCTTATGGGACAGCAGCGTGATTGCGATGCCACTAGCGTTGCAAACACCTATAGGCGACGGTAACTGCTAAATTCTAAGCGGGCTGTCAGCCTGTCTGCTGTCCTACGCAATAAAAAAAAAAAAAAAAAAATATAGAGTACGAAGGATGTGTACTAGATGTTGAGGTACCCCCATGTCAAGGAGAACTTTCCACATTTTAGGCCAGTGAACAGAATCAAATGCTTTCTGAAAGTCAACAAAACATATGTATACCGGTCTGTTGAACTCCTTAGCTTTTTCGATTATTTGCCGTACTATCAGAATCTGCTCCCGAGTACCTTTACCTTTCACGAAACCTGCCTGCTCTGGTGCTATTTCCTTAGAGATAAATGAGTTAAGTCTCTGATGAAGAATATGTAGCAGAACCTTGCTGGCATGCGTGATCAATGCAATAAGGCGTTAATTACTACATTTCGTAGTGGATCCTTTCTTATGAAGCGGTATAAATAAGGAGTACGTCCATTCAGTCGGCCAAACGCCAGTTCTCCATATAAGGTTACAGATCCTATGAAATATGTCGGCGCCATAATCGCCACAGCATCTTATCGTCTCTATTGGAATTGAGTCACTTCCTACCGCTTTGCCAGATTTAAGGTGTTTAATAGCAGATTGTACTTGCTCTTTTAATATGTCTGGCTCAATGTTGCTCTCACCGGGCGCGGTTGAGGGAAAATCACGTGAATCCGGATCCAAGAAGAGTGATTGGCAATATTTTTTCCAGACTTCTAAAATATGTTCCAGCTCAGTGACAACATTTCCCTTAGCATCTTCTACGGCCCATGATTGCGTCTTAAACTTCTTGGTGATATATCGTATCTTTTGATGTAGGTCTTTCGTCTCATTTTTCCCGGCATGTACTTCAACTTCGGCACATATTGTTCTGAGAAAGTTGTTTTTATCCCTCCTACAAGCTGCCTGGATACGATTAGTGTATTCGTTTTGGTTTTGTACACTTGCACCTGAAGCTTTAAGGCGACGTCTCTCCTCTACAAGAACCAGCGTGCTGTCGCTCATCCAATGCTGACGTTTGGTAATCCCATCGATTCCTCTGGGTTGTGTGGACTTTGTCGCGTCCAAGATCATACTTTTGGCCTCGTTCCACAGCTGCTCCGGTGTATCATCGTCAGATCTACGCGCCGACCACTCAGTCCACCGACTTTTCATAGTTTTCACGAATAAGGGTGGGTTTGTTACCTTGATACGTCTGGTTTTGTCGACCTATCGTAAAAGGCGACAAAATAACCCAAGCTACGCAGTACGGCCCCAAGCCCGTCTGGATGGCAACCACCCTTGGTCTATGTCGTAAGTATGTCGCCATAATAATCTTATGTTGTGTTCCGGCATCAGTGACCCAAGTTCCTGTACCCCTATGGGACAGAAGCGTGTTTGCGATGCCCCAATGTTTGTGACTGCGACGGTAGCTGCTACTATTAAGCGGTCTACTGTTCCTCAGCAACACCAAAAAAAAAATATCATAAGCTATTTTGTCAAAGGCATAATCATTTCAAGAAAACTTAATGACCGTTAGATATTCGCACACAACAAAGGCTTGTTAAAATATTCTTAATTCTTTAAATTTAACATTTTAAAATGAATGCACGTGTTTCCTGTAGTATTTTTATAAGCCTTGCGTGTACAATGTTTCATAGGAAGTTTAAAGCAATTTCCCTGTAAGAATTAGTTCACGGTACATCGTTTAAATCAATCCCAAAGATATTTAGGAGCTAATCTTAGCTATTAATTAAATGTAGCACGTTGCCGTTGTCCGAGAGCAAAGTTTGTGTGCGTACATTAATTCAGATTGATGGGGTTGTATAAAAAAGCTATAAAGTATGCGAACGACCAATACGACAACTAGTTCGCGAAATATATTAGGTATCGTACACAGGCTTTGTGTGGCAGTGGTAGTATTCTCGTGGCAATGCCCTGGCTATGTGCGCTATCTTACAATGTTTGCATTTACGATACTTGGTTTGCGGCTTGCCCTCTAATAAAACTAATAGAAAGTATATAATTTGATTGTATTCAGTCACAGAGCTTGGCCGTTGGTCCCGGCTGAATAGGATCACTCACTCACACTTGCTTAGGTTATCATAGAATGGAATATATACCATAGATTTCGTTTTAAGCTCATCACCACGTTTTACGGTAACCGAATGCTTACGTGGGAAACAAATGTCTGGTCATGCCGCCTCCGTCGGGCCCCGGCAGGAGGGGTAGACCCAAAAAGTGCTGACTTGACGTCTTAAAGGGTGATATGCGTGCCAATGGGCTCACTGATAGGGATGCTGAAGACCGTGCGAAGTGGAGAAGAAAAAGTCGGAAAGTGGACCCCGGGCGCCGAAGCGAAAGTTTGGGCTGCAACCGGGATTCAACGCAAAGATGATGATGATGATTTCGTTTTTTGCTTATTTACTTACAGGTAAAAAAGCGTTGTTTCAATTTCCTTTTGAGATTGGGTGATTCAAGAGGACAGTCGCTTATCTAGAAATCAGATTCACCCATATCTGTTTCATCTATTTTCATGCTCAAGATCGACCTAAGGCCGCGAAGTGTAAGACATGGTTGTAAACAAAAAAGAAGAAAGAAAAATAATAAGTCCTCATGTTATGTCAGGTGACTAAGACTTCTTTTATATTATATTTAAACTCTAGTAATCTCAGTAACTGAATTGTTTGATTAAATATTCTACGATACCATAACCGGGTATTTTTTTCTTTTGATGTCAAAACTATTGTCTTTCAAATACGAATCAAAATCGGGAAAATGAAAGTAATTTCTATAATCCAATATGTTTTTTTATTATATTAATTTATAAAAAAATACAATACTTAAAACTACAAAATAACCCTTAAGTTGCCACCTGTAAGGTGATATAATAATAAAATACCAGTGACATAAGTTCTAACACCATTTACGATGGATTACACTAAAGTAAGACATGAAAAATATTTCGTCCATAAATCACGGCCATAAATATTGTCCATTTTATTTATAGATGTATTACTGGCTCACATTCGATTTTCAATGAGATAATAAAGACAAGATTTTTAATACCGACTTGGATAGCTCGTGCCACCCATGCCTTAATTTATATTTAGTTTTTTCTTAGAGCATTATAATCATACACCACGTTCACGGTAAGATTGCAATCGCAAACGTAATTAAAATAAGTTTCTAGAGAACTCAAGTGTGTGGTCGCCAATACTTGGTGATACTCCAGGAACAAACCAGAGGTCACGATCGGGACCACGAAAACTACTTCTTAGGCAGTAGGTATTTGTTTCTTGTCTAATGTGCATATTATAACATAACTAGCTGATTGACTGACTGGCAAACGTTGTTCTGTCATATAAATTAAAAAAGAAAACTTAATTACGTTCACTCCTGTTTGACCCCCTTTAAGTTTTATTTTCGTGACAACAATTAGTTCTTCTCCAAGGTCTAATCTACCTCTACCAAAATTCATTAAAATTGGTCATATTTATAATATTAGTATGGATTGCCACGTAATGACAGCGAGGAAAAATATAATGATGAAATTGCATACATAGTTTATGTGTTTTATTTAATGAGTGCATGAGAATTGTGATCAAGTGGCAGATATATCCATTTTCATTTGGAAGCCCAGCTGTGGGACGTTAGCCAGAGTCCATCATTGGAGCGTTATGGGCTATTTAAAAATCGACATTATGGAATCAGCTGCTCCACAGAAACAAAAAAGGGTTAGGTAGTATTCAACCAGTACATAGGTTAACTTCCTGTTATAAAATCAAAGCCAAAGGCGAGCTCGGCTTCATGAATATTAACAGGCTTCATTAGCACAACCACTTGTTTGACGAAGGAAAGGGGCGTTGAGAGATTGTGTACATATACATTGCTAACTAATAGTAGTTGATAAATAAATGAAATATACACTGAATGCAAAGATTTTTCCTTTTTATATATATTAAAAATTATGTATTTATTTTTAATATTATAAAGTTTTTGATTTGCGCCTTCATAAAATAATAATACACATATTTTGTGAAATACATAATATAATAAAAATTTAAGAGTTTGGGGATTATTAATATTTTTTAGGATTTTGACTGTTAGTCTTCTTTTTCCTGCCTTTATCCCAAACTCTGTGGGGTCGGCACTACATGTTCACTCCTTCCACTTTTCTCTATTAGCCGTCATCTGAACATTCACACCTTTTTTAACCATTTCATCTTTTACACAATCCATCCATCTTTTCTTTGGTCTACCTCTCCGCTTGAATCCACTCTCATTTCTAGCATCCTTCTCGTTTTTATAATTTATATAATCTGTCATCTATCATAAAAGTGGTAAACATAGTTTGCACTTCGAAGCCTGTTCTTCAGTAAGCTCTTGAATAATATCACAGGGCTACTTTATGAAAGTGCCCACCTGTGACTGTTGAAATATGAAATAGACTAGGCAATGTCTGGTACTTACAGAGGAAACTGCTTTCTAAACCTGAAAGGCAGACTTATTTTAAGCAGAAAGCTAAAAGCAGACTTATTAGAGTATTTGCAGGGTGCACCAGCTATCACAGACTAATGACCGTTGATCCTGCGACTCCTCCCAAAGGCTCTAAGGGACGACTGGGGTTTTTAGTAGGTATACTGCCCGACCGCCTGGGCCATCCTTTCCTAGCCAGCAGAGTGGTCGCAATAGCTCGGTGGAGAATTTAGGCCTCGCAGGTCATAGTGGGATTCCATTTCAGTCATACAATAACAACAAAAATAAAGACTGAATTATCCAAAATCTTTGATTTACAAAAGCAAAGCCTTTCTGAAGATATCAGTGTAAACAATAATTAAATCTATGCACGAGCTTTCACGGCATTATAATTCATCATGCCTTTATCTACTGTTAACTAGACATACCCCCGCGAATTCATCACCATTGTTCCGACAACGAAATGAAAGTTTTATTTGCATATTTTAAACGCCACGAGTATCATGTAAGCCATCTCTTTATTATTATAAGTTGTCTGTACCGCATATTCATCTCCAGTATTGTAACTGTATTATTGTATTTCGATTCTTTAAAACTTTTCATAAGAGAGTAGTGTTACATTCGTTAATAATTTAAACTTAGTGATCTGTATAATGTAATTAAATTGTCTTACTACTGGACCTTTTTCAGAAAAAGGTATCATATATATATCAACACAGTATACCCACCAAGGTAATCCACGGAAAATTTACGTGTATAGAACACATATTGGTGTGTTAAGTTGGTGCAACACTAAACGTTTTCATTCGCTGTAGGATAAGGCTTGTATATAAGGTAAGTAGATGGAAAAACTGAATTGAATGCTCTATATTTAATATCAAATGGTCAATTAAAAAAAATTGCTGAGAGATTTCTCTAGAGATATAACTGATCAGAACATAACAAATGTTGAATCATTGATAAATCTGTAATTATTTAATTGCACTTGTGTAATCAAATTGGCAAAAGAAAAAATAGATGATATTATTATATGTAATAAAATAGTGAAATTTTTTACAAGTATTAAGTACATCATAGTATTATTAAATATTATATAATTAAGGTTAAAGTGACAATTCATGACAATATCTGTTGGAGAGTAGAAATGTTCAACAGCTGGATGTTCGCCACGGTTGTACAAGACGCGTGCCACACAGTTGTTTGACATGATGAGATCTTAACATTTGCTTATTACAATAGTGAAAGTAAGACATTTAAGCGAGTTTGCGTCGTACCGTTGACACGTACAAGGCACCGGGCCCAGCAAGGCGTGGGCGCGGGCCCGCGGCTCCTGTGCGCCTGCGCCGCCCCAACAATGTGCCACCAGTGCCACCCGACTCACCCATTACGAACATTCGCCTATTGTTTCAACACAACTTGTCACATACATACATATATATATATATATATATATATATATATATATATATATATATATATATATATATATATATATATATATATATACCTAGTCAGGTCATAAGTATTGTCACACAGTAAAAACTTTTCTTTTAGAATGCTGGCCACAAAAAAGTTTATTGAATTCGAATTTCGAATTGTTCATGAAAATAAAAATGTATAACTTTTAGAATTTTACTCATTTTTAAATATGGAGTGGACGCTTAAAGAAGACCGTGTTGCAGTTATTGCGTTGCATCGTTGCGGTTACGCGCCAATTCAAATTTTTAACATACTGAAAAATTTGAATATTACCAAAAGATTCGTTTATCGTACCATCAAACGATACAATGAAGACTCTAGTGTAGATGACAGGTCAAGAAGTGGTCGCCCTCGGTCTGTTAGGACTCCAGCAGTGATAAAAGCTGTGAAGGCACGAATTCAAAGAAATCCCAAACGTAAGCAGAAACTGTTGGCCCTTCAGATGGGGTTAAGCAGAACCACGGTGAAAAGGGTGTTAAATGAAGACTTAGGGCTTCGGGCATATTGAAGAAAAACAGGACATCGTTTGAATGCTCGTCTAATGGACCTGAGACTGAAGAGATGCCGCGCTTTGTTGAAGCGGTACGCGGGAAAAAAATATCGGGAAATTCTTTTTTCGGATGAAAAAATGTTTACCGTAGAAGAGAGCTACAACAAACAAAATGATAAGGTGTACGCACACAGTAGTGAAGAAGCGATCAACCGTATTCCGCGTGTCCAACGAGGTCATTTTCCATCCTCGCTCATGGTATGGTTGGGAGTTTCTTATTGGGGCTTAACAGAGGTACATTTTTGTGAGAAAGGTGTAAAAACGAATGCTGTTGTGTATCAAAATACAGTCCTGACGAACCTTGTGGAACCTGTTTCTCATACCATGTTCAATAACAGGCACTGGGTATTCCAACAAGATTCGGCGCCAGCTCATAGAGCGAAGAGCACACAAGACTGGCTGGCGGCGCGTGAAATCGACTTCATCCGGCACGAAGACTGGCCCTCCTCCAGTCCAGATTTGAATCCGTTAGATTACAAGATATGGCAACACTTGGAGGAAAAGGCGTGCTCAAAGCCTCATCCCAATTTGGAGTCACTCAAGACATCCTTGATTAAGGCAGCCGCCGATATTGACATGGACCTCGTTCGTGCTGCGATAGACGACTGGCCGCGCAGATTGAAGGCCTGTATTCAAAATCACGGAGGTCATTTTGAATAAACTTTAATGTCATAAGAATCTATGTTTTGTTAAGTTCATTTTGGTATATGAATGGTTACATAATTAATAAACTTGTTACAATTATTTTACATTAAACATGTGACAGAATTTATGACCTGACTAGGTATATATATATATATATGCTTACAGACCGCATTTATTTGATTTATGATATGTAAAGTAAGTAAGTTTTTGGAATGATATTCTATGAATTTTCATGAAAATAGAATGATTGTAATGTAATAAACTAAAGCATATTGAATGATTATAGAAGTTATACATTTAACTGAACATTGTGTCGTTTGTATATAATTTTCACGTTTGATCGAAATACATATTTGATTTCTAGTTGAAACTTTAATAACTTGTTTCTGACGCTACAAGCGTTCAGAGTTCGCTGAGCGGTCACCGACATTGGTATTTGAGAAGTCAAAACAAGAAATAAAAGAGGATGTTCATCAGACGAGGAGCCATAAAACGAGCCCTAAAATGTTAAACGACTGTTCAAAATTGGTGGTAAGAAGAAATTACAAAATAAAAGGACGAGATTACGGTACATCGAATGGATTTTTAAGTGAGAACGTCTTAACCTATATTTCGGTTTATGGGTGAGCGATTTAAGTGCCTTCATGCGGATGTCCCAGCTCACTACTTATTTGTGAAAGTTTTTGGAATTATTGCATGTTTATGTAACATGGAAAGATGAATATAGTAAAACACTAGGTAAAAACATACATGACTGTTTTTTTTTTTACAAATATCCATAAATTATACATTTGACGGATACGTGCTCCCTGACCACAACAATTAATACTATTTGCAGATCATGCACATATTTGATGCGCGCGATAATCAAACCACACAGATATGACTATACCAGGCTTAACTCAATAACCAACTAGTCGTGTCGTCAATTATGTTATTCTACGAGTATATTGTTATTTGACAGGCTTAGCTGAATTTATATGGTTGAAATAAGTTATTTCTGTTAAATTAGGAGAGTTTTGCAAGAATAATAATAACAGCTCATAGCATCCCACTCGTGGGTTAGAGGGAACGGTACAGTACACTTGCCACGCTTTTCTAATGCGGATTGGTGGATTATACATGCCGGCGATCTAGGCATGCAGGTTATTTCACAATATTTTCCTTTACCGTCGGTGCATGGCAATCATATGTGTGATATAGTATGCACATTAGGTGAGAAAAACTGCCTAAGACTGACTGACTGACCTCTACCTACCTCATTGGGTCTCTGAGTGTAATAAATACTCTGAGCTACCAGGAGAGAAATTTAAAAAAAAATTCAATAAAATTTAGTATGTAGAAATTATTACTGGTGAGGATAAGAAGTACGT